>CAWUFW010000983.1:1892500-3210000 GCA_963921515.1 Calotriton arnoldi | reverse complement strand
CACCTACACACACCCCCACCTACACCCCCACCTACACACCCACCTACACACCCACCTACACACCCACCTACACACCCACCTACACCCCCACCTACACCCCCACCTACACCCCCACCTACACCCCCACCTACACACACCCCCACCTACACACACCCCCACCCCCACCTACACACACCCCCCACCTACACCCCCCCCACCTACACCCCCCCACCTACACCCCCCCACCTACACCCCCCCACCTACACCCCCCCACCTACACCCCCCCACCTACACCACCCCCACCTACACACACACCCCCACCTACACACACCCCCCCCACCTACACACACCCCCACCTACACACACCCCCCCACCTACACACACCCCCCACCTACACACACCCCACCTACACACACCCCCTCACACACCCCCTACACACACCCCCTACACACACCCCCCTACACACCCCCTACACACACCCCCTCACACACACACCCCCTACACACACCCCCTACACACACCCCCTACACACACACCCCCTACACACACCCCCTACACACACCCCCTACACACACCCCCTACACACACCCCCTACACACACCCCCCTACACACACCCCCTACACACACCCCCTACACACACCCCCTACACACACACCCTACACACACACCCCTACACACACACCCCTACACACACACCCCTACACACACACACCCCCTACACACACACCCCTACACACACACCCCTACACACACACCCCCTACACACACACCCCTACACACACCCCCCTACACACACCCCCTACACACACCCCCTACACACACCCCCTACACACACCCCTACACACACCCCCTACACACATCCCCTAAACACATCACACACATCCCCCTACACACATCCCCCTACACCCACACCTACATCTACACCCACACCCACACCTACACCCACACCTACACCCACACCTACACACCTACAAACCTGTTTAAACACAATTAACAAAACTTCCACAGCCTGTTTTGTTCTTTTTGCTCAGAAAATATTTGAAACCTTTACTTCACTTACTTTACTACTTAGTGTTTTTAATTTTTTTTTTTTATTTAAACAAGGAAATTCATCTTTTAAGTGCCTTTCCTGTGGCAGCCTTCAGTGTAGCAATGAAGGTGTCACAAATCCATCTCGAGGCTATATGAGGTGCATGGAGAGAGCTTTGTCTACTTTAGCTTGGTCTGCCACTTCCAAGAGACTCTCCGTGGTGGAGATTTATAGAGAGGTCTTGTTAAGAGATGCACCAAGTCGACATTCGAGATATTTCGTTGAAGACTGGTTGGGCTGCAAGATTCTCACATTTGAGAGTAGGTTAGAGATTGAGGCATTCAAGAAAATAGATGTTGAAACATTTAATGTCAAAGCATGCTCATTCCTGACGGTAACAGTGTTTTGCAGATCTCTACACCTTTCCATAGAATTGGTGTGGAAATTCACAACAGAGTCTGAATACTCGGGTGTAATCTCCATCGCATCATACTTGGCCTGTGTTAAGTTTGACATCTAACACATCTCTACAGCATTTTTCACCAGAACCCACTTCATTACATGGCTGCTGCAGAACTACCACCCCCCGGTAGCTCCTAAATTGGTACCTTCTCTGGCTTCTGATCCAGTGACTTTGCCTCCAATTTGTTTAGCAGCCTCTCCACTTCTCATGAAATCTCGATCTGCCGTACTTTCGCAAATATCAAATAGGCCTTATAGGTTGTATAGAGAACAGTCATGCTGATGCAGGTCCAGAAGACATTGCTGGTCAACTAACCATTCTTGTTCAAGGTCTCAGACCCACTTACATCTGCCTTCCTTAACAGATTACTCCTAGACTGTCTCCACCTTTTAGAATCTACCTGATAGTTTTGACAAACTGAACATTCTGATCATAACGGTTCACAACTTCATCAGTTATTTGCCCACTGCTTTACTCCCATTGTTTCCTATAGTCCAAGGTTTATTACATGCCTTGGAACTATTCTTGATCCTGGCTTCAGTAGGATCAGCACCAGCCACACTACAGAACAAGTATTTGCAATGCAATATGTCTCTCATTACTGTAACTTTGAGCTATTGGCATTGCTAACAATAATGCAACGCCAATAGCTCAAACTTTCAGTAATGCGAGAGCAATTGCATTGCAAAGCAATCGCGGCACTCGTGCTTTAGCTTTAAACATCTTAAGCTAAAGCGTGGGTGCCTTAATTGGTTCATAAGTAAAGAAATAGAATGTTCGAGGCATGTGAGCTGTAGATCACATGCTTTGCATACTCCTGCCAACTAGCGTTGGGTCCGAATGTTTGCAAGTTTTTTTTCTTCAAAAAAGTATTTTCCAGTCGCAAGGTAGACTCCTCCTTTCGGTGATAGTGCGCATGGGCATCGACTCCGTTGTTAGATTGCTATTTTCCGCCATCGGGTTCGGACGTGAATTGCTGTGCTCCGGTTCGACACCGTTTCTCCGGTTCACCTCGGTGCGCAATACTCAACCTCGACGGTATTGTTTTCGATTGCGTAATTCCATTCTCTGCGTATTGTATTTACTGAAAAATCCCTATTTTGATCGAGTAGCTTGTGGAAGGCCTTCGGGCCTACCCGCGTCGGTCTGCCTCACAGATGGAACAGACTCCATTTAAATTCTGCCCTCGGTGCCACGCGAAAATTCTGCGCACTGACTCTCACGAAGTGTGCAACCTGTGCTTGTCTCCGGAGCACAGAGAGCAGGACTGCGACGCGTGTAAGGCTTTCCGATCGAAGAAAACGCTTCGCTACTGTCTGGCTCGACGTGGCGACATGCAGAGCCAACACACCGGTTCCGTTCCGGACCTCTTCGGAGAAGATTCGGAACAAGAGACCGGAGACGCCATGGGAGCGGAGGAAGAACACAACCCGATCTCCATCTCGGACTACGGGTCCGACGGGGACATCCCACAAGGGCAGCGTACCGCGAGTACAGATCCTCCCTTGCCCCAAAGTCCACATCAGCCCAAGAAGGCGGCTCCGGTCCAACCCCCGCCTCCGGGCCACGGTCAGCACCCAGACCATGTTTCAGACGCCCCGCCTTCCGGCTCGGCACCCAAACATACCCCAAAGCCTTCTGGCTCCGAACAAAGCTGTTCGAAAATGGGCACTGAGCCGAAACCTTCAGGATCGAAGTCAGGCTCCGCCCCACCCTCTTCGACGCCGAAAACGCCTTCGGATCCGAAATCCTCGGCATCCAAAACACCGGCACCGAAGCATTCGGCACCGAAACAAACTGATGTGCCGATTCCACCAAAAGAGCACCATTTAGATGTTCCGCCCTCCAAACCGGATCCAAAACCACGGGAGCTCTATATTTATTCAGCAAGTGGACATATTGCCACCACGGTGACAATAAAACGCAAACCTGAGACTGAAGAGACCTACCACATGCCTTTAAAAAGGAAAAATGTCGGTACTAACCCGTTCGAGGTATGTGAGCTGTAGATCGCATGCTTTGCATAGCCTGCCATCTAGTGTTGGGTCCGGATGTTTGCACTTTGTTTTTCTTAGAAAAAGTCTTTCTAGTCACGAGGTAGGTGACTCCTTTCGGTGATAGTGTGCATGGGCATCGGCTCCATTGTCAGATTGTTTTTTTCCTCCATCGGGCTCGGATGTTAATTGCTGTGCTCCGGTTCAGCACTGTTTCTCGGGTTCCCTTCGACGCGCAATCCACTACCCTCGACCGTATTGTTTCTCGATCGCGTTTCCCATTCTGCGCGTATCGTTTCGAATCAAAGATCTTCGATCGGAAAAATCGTGGCGGGCCGTTGGGCCTACCCGCGCCAAGTTCGCTAGCAGTCGATGGAACGGACTCCATTCAAGCTCTGTCCAGGGTGTCGCGATAAGTTTCCGCGCACCGACTTGCACAAAGTGTGCAACCTCTGCCTTTCCCCGAAACACAACGAAAAAGACTGCAACGCGTGCCGATCGTTTCGATCGAAGAAAACGTTCCGTGACCGTCTGGCACGACGTCACGAAATGCAACATCCGCAAGGGACATCTTCAGCGAAGATTACGACAAAGAATAATTCCACGCTCAAGGAGCTGAAGAAGAAGCAGAGCATATCTCCGAGGCCGAATCCGACATGGAAGAAGAGGAGCAAGTTACACTGGGTCAGAGTACCGTGAGTACAGAAACCCCCTTGCCCCAGCAACACAAGAAGAAAAAGGCTCCGGTCCCTCCTCTGCCTTCGGGCCAAGGTCGGCACCAAGAATTTTTTTGGGACGCCCCGCCCTCGGGCCCGAAACATAAGGAAAAGCCTTCCGGCTCGGGCTCGAGTCGGCCCCAAGCCGGTGCCGAGCCGAAACCGAAGCATGTCGTAACGATTCCATTGTTACCGACGAGTAAATCTTCGGAGCCAAAACATTCAACTCCAAAAACGGCTGTCCAAGAGAAAAAGACTCCACCAAAAGAGCCTCGGTCCGACGTTCTGCCTTCGGATCCGAAACAAAAAGAACTGGTAATAAACCCAGACACTGGACATATTCATGCCAAATTACCAGAAAAGAGGATAATGGGCCTGCAGGAGGATTACCACATTCTTCTAAAGAGAAAAAATGTGGGTACTAACCCTTCTCCACCTTACATTCCACCTCCTTCGCCTCCCAATTTGCTAATCACACCCACAAATTAACCACCACTATCACCTGACCCACAGGATGAAGGGGATGGGGATGAGGATAGGCCACAGGATACTGACCCATGGGAAGACTATGATACTGATCCGGACACTAATAATGATCCGGATCTATATCCTTCCAAACCTTCACCACCCGACGACAACATAGGATACATTGAGCTACTTAACAGGGCTGCTCATTATCATGGGGTGGAACTACATTAAGATGCCTTAGAAGTGGATTTCTTATTCGAAACCCTAAGTTCCTCTCAGAGAGCTACTCATATACTACCAATGCTCAAAGGGGATGCTTAAGCATACAGATGAGATCTTTAAAGATCCTGTGAGGGCAAGAATTATTACAGAGCAAACACAAGGAGATGATGGACGGAGCGCTGAAACTTTTCAGATTCTCACCCCCAGTCACAGATCTGGGTTGAATCCATCATCATTCTTTAGCTCACTTCGCCACCTCAGTTCAGACCCAGCTATATGCAAATCAGTCTCGACCCTGTGCCTCATAGGAACAGTTGAGCCCGAACTGCCAAGCCAGGTCTTCCCTGAACCGGAAACCAGCATCCTGGGACCGGTTTCTGGGTAACACCCTTCATCAGCCAGGCTAGCTTGAATCCAGTGGCAAAGTGAGCAAGGGACCCACGTCTGGGCATACCCTGCCAACTTACGGCGAACAAAGGGTTATTACACCCAGGGTGGAGAAAAAGTATAAGCCAGCACCTACTGACCCCGCTTATATCAAAGGCCAGCTGCCTTTAGACTCTCTTGTTTCCAACTCTCGCAAGAGAGCTACTCACAAACTACAGGTGAGGCCCCTCCTGATAAGGAGTCAAAATTAATTGATTCCTCGGGCAAAAGGGTAGCGTCACAAGCGGCCAATTATTGGCGCATTGCTAATACGCAAGCTTTGTTAGCTCGCTATGACAGGGCTCATTACGATGAGCTAGAGAAACTAGTGCAGTTCCTGCCTGATGAACACAAATTAAGAGCTAATGACCTTATTCAGGAGGGTAAATTAATCACCAATACCTCCATCAGGTGCGCCTTAGACGCAGCAGACACAGCAGCCCGCGCAGTGAACACTACCGTACTGCTACGCAGGCATGCTTGGTTGAGAATTTCAGGATTCAAACCGGAGGTTCAAGCTTCTGTTCTCAACTAACCATTTGACAAAGAACTCCACTTCGGCCCAGCAGTGAACACTTCGCTAGAAAAAATGAAGGACACTGAGGTCGCCAAGTCAATGGGGGCTTAACAATTACCTTCAAATAGGGGATCCTTTTGTTGCTCCTTTTACAGGGGTGGCTCCAAAAATATTTCCACAGAAAATCCCTCCTCTTATAAAGGCAATAACCAATCGCCCTCATCAAGTGGCTATTTTAGAGGTGGATTTAGAGGTAACAACGGTAAGGGAAGAGGCAGAGGCAACTCAACACGCACTTCCTCCGTAAACAACAAACAGTGACTTCCTTTCGCTACATCGATCATTCCACTCCTGTCGGGGGACGTCTCTCCCAATTTCTACCTGTCTGGAATACAATCACCTCGGACAAATTGGTTCTTCAAATTATCCAATATGGTTACTGCCTGGAACTTAGACACTCCCCCAAACATTCTTCGAAGATCGCACGCAATGTCACAAGAACATCTCAGCCTTCTCAAGAAAGAAGTTCTCTCTCTGTTAGAAAAAGGAGCTATAGAACCAGTCCCATTACAATATCAAGGGGCCGGTGTATACTCTGTTCTTCTTAATTCCCAAGGAGGACGGCTCTCTTAGGCCTATACTAGACCTCAGAGAACTAAATCTATACATTCAGTCAGACCATTTTAATATGGTCTACTTCAGCAAGGCGACTTTCTGTCCACTCTGGACTTAAAGGACGCCTATGTCCATATCCCAATACACCCGGCTGACCGCAAATACCTCAGGTTCATGGTAGCGAACCAGCACTATCAATTCAAGGTGCTCCCATTCGGAGTAACCACCGCACCCAGGGTTTTCACCAATTGCCTAGCAGTAGTCGCAGCCCATTTACGAAGACAACACATTCACGTCTTCCCATACCTAGACGACTGGCTCATAAAAGCCAGCTCGCAACAAAGCGGTCTACATCACACTCACAAAACAGTGCAGTTGCTCCACTATCTTGGATTCACAGTAAATCTGTCCAAGTCCCATCTCAAACCATCCAACACACAAGTGTACTTGGAAGCCACTATAGATACACAAAAGGCTCTGGCCTACCCCAATCATGCCAGAATCCGCAATATGCAGACTCTACTCTCTCAGTTTCAGCCTCAACACTCCTTGCCAGCTCTAGTGTTCATGCAATTACTAGGGATGATGGCGTCTCGCATTCCAATAGTCCCATACGCAAGACTTCAAATGCGTCCCCTTCAGGAATGCTTAGCACGTCAGTGGAACCAGGCTCAGGGTCTGTTATCAGATCTAGTGTTGGTGGACATCCGCACCCATCGCTCTCTGCAGTGATGGAATCCACAAAATCTTTCAAAAGGGCGGCACTTCATCCACCCAGTTCCACAGATAGTGTTAACAGACTCATCCCTCACTGATTGGGGAGCTCATCTCCAAACGCACACAATTCAGGGCATGTGGAGCTTGCAGCAAAAGCAGTTTCACACAAATCATCTAGAGCTGCTAGTGATTTTTCTAGCGCTCAAAGCATTTCAAGTTCATCTAGTAGGCAAAACTGTCCTGATACGTTCAGACAATATGACAGCAATGTACTACATACAGAAACAGGGGGGTACACACTCTCCAGCTGTCACAACTAGCACAGACCATCTGGAGGTGGGCTATATGTCACAAAATGTATCTCCTCGCAGAACATCTTCCAGGAGTAAACCATCAAATTGCAGATCTGCTCAGTCGTCAAAGACAGCAGATCCACGAGTGTGAATTCCACCCTCGAGTTCTCCTCCCATTCTTTCAGGTGTGGGGCTTCCCAGACATAGATCTGTTCGCCACACACCTAAACGCGAAATGCCCAAGCTTCGCATCCAGGTATCCACACCCATTGTCCAGAGGCAATACACTATGGATGAATTGGTCCGGGATATTTGCCTACGCTTTTCTGCTCTCCCACTCATTCCATTAGTGGTTCGGAAACTCAGACAGGCGTCCCTGACACTAATCCCAGTTGCTCCCACATGGGCCTGTCAACCCTGGTTCACCACCCTATTGGAGCTCTCAGTAGTTCCTCACCAAAAACTACACCTTACACCCAATCTCCTCACGCAGAGCCATGGAGAGATAAGACATCCAGATCCCAGTCATCTCAACCTTGCGATCTAGTACCTGAAGTCTTAGAGTTTGGCTACCTCAATCTCACGCCAGACTGTATGAACATTATTAAAGAGGCTAGACGTCCTACCACAAGAGCTTGCTATGCAGCAAAATGGAAGCAGTTTGTCATATACTGTAATAACAATCAAATCAACCCGCTTGATGCTTCAGTTCTATACATCATATGCTATTTATTGCATCTACAGTGTTCAAACTTAGCGTAGACATCCATACGCTTACATCTTGCTGCAATAGCTGTATACCTTCAGAATAGACAACATTTGTCTCTTTAGAGTGCCTGTCATTAAAGCATTTATGGAGAGACTTAAGAGTAATTCCCCCAAGACTTCCACCTGCTTCAGTGTGGAATCTCAACATTATCCTCACCAGACTGATGGGTACACCTTTTGAGCCAATGCACAGATGTGAGCTGCAATTTCTCACTTGGAAGGTAACTTTCCTCATAGCTATCACATCACTGAGAAGAGTGGGTGAGCTTCAGGCACTGACCATAGAAGAACCATTTTTACAAGTACACCAAAACAAAGTGGTTCTTCGGACCAACCCTAAATTTCTACCAAAGGTCATTTCTGCCTTTCATATCAACAAATCTGTTGAGTTGCCTGTGTTCTTCCCTCACCCAGATTCTGTGGCAGAACGTGCTCTACACTCCTTAGATGTGAAAAGAGCATTACTATACTACATAGAAAGGACTAAACCTTTCCGTAATACCAAACAACTATTTGTGGTTTTTGCTCCACCACATAAAGGCAATCCCATATCAAAATCAGGTATTGCACGGTGGATAGTCAAGTGCATTCAAACATGCTATGCAAAAGCAAAACGAACATTGACAATTTCCCCTAGAGCGCACTCCACACGCAAACTAGGGGCTTCTATGGCATTTTTAGGAAATATACCCATAGAGGACATTTGCGAAGCTGCAACATGGTCTACACCTCACACATTCACAAAACACTATTGTGTAGATGTGTTAGCAAGACAGCAAGCTAGTGTGGGCCAAACAGTTTTACGTACACTATTTCAAACTACTGCAACAGCTACAGGTTAGCCACCTCTTTAGGAGATCACTGCTGTATAGTCATGCAAAGCATGTGATCATCAGCTCACATGCCTTGAACGGAAAATGCTACTTACCCAGTATGCATCTGTTCATGGCATGTAGAGCTGTAGATTCACATGCGCCCACCCACCGCCCCGGGTACCTATACCTGTTGCAGTGACATCTTACTTAGATACATATATACATGGACATCTCTTTCTACTACTCTTACTAACTCCATTGTCACACTATGCGGGAAAACAATCTAACAATGGAGTCAATGCCCATGCACACTATCACCGAAAGGAAGAGTCACCTACCTCGTGACTAGAAAGACGTCTTCGAAGAAAAACAAAGTGCAAACATCCGGACCCAACACTAGATGGCAGGCTATGCAAAGCATGTGAATCTACAGCTTTACATGCCAAGATCAGATGCACACAGGGTAAGTAGCATTTTCCTTCTCCTCTTCCTCTTCCATCACCTCCTTCTCCTCAGTTTCAACCCTTATTAATTTCACCTGAGAACTCACCACCACTTACACCTGTTGATCAGGATGATGGGGATGGGGCTAATGTTCCGTCAGGGCACGTATTCTCACCCCTAGGGTAGACAAGAAATATAAGCCGGCACCATCAGATCCAGCATACATAAGGGGGCAGTTACCATTGGATTCATTGGTAGTTTCCAATGCACGCAAAAGTGCCAATTCCCAACCCACAGGAGATCCTCCACCCCCAGACAAAGAATCTAAGTTACTAGACGTTCCGGGGAAAAGAGTAGCCTCCCAGGCGGCAAACTTTTGGCGCATCTCCAATCCCCAAGCACTTTTAGCTAGGTACGACAGGGCGCATTGGAATGAAATGGAGCAGTTACTCCAATTTCTGCCTGATGAGCACAAGTCCAAAGTGCAGGACCTAGTGCAGAAGAGACCGCTGATATCCAGTAATCTGAAAGAGACAATTAGTTATAGATTCCTTACCTTAGAATTACCCCCAGGCGTCAGACTGGATCCAGAGAATTTTTTCGCCAGCAGTACCCCTGCGCGTCAGAAGGTGGCGTCGGTCGGCTCTGCGTTTGTCGTTGCCGAGATGACATCGCGGTAGCTACTTAGACGCCGCCCTCGCGCGCTGACGTCAGTTCTTTCTTTTCCCGCGCCAGCCAGCGCAGATCCGGAGAGAGCTTTACCTCCAGACAATTTTTGATTGACTTTTTCTCGACCGGTTTCAAGGCCTGTGGTTCCTGCCGACGGTTGATGTCTGTGACGGATCCGCACCGCGTGTGTCTGTTCGGTCTGGAACCTGACCACGACTCCAAGTCGTGCTCAGACTGCCGGACCATGAACCCGAAGTTTTTGCGGGAGTGGTCCCGAAAGCTTCTCGCGGTCCGGTCGCTTGGGAGGTCGAGGGACTGGTCGCGGAGCCACCACCATCAATCTTCTTCCTAGTCTTAGCACTCCTCCGGTAACTCGAAGCACAAGAAGAAGTCGAAGAAGCATCGTCGCTCTTCGACTTCTGCCCGTCCGTCAGCCGACGCGACGAGGGATGCTGGTGGTGCCTCTTCCGCGGCTCCGTGTGCGGAGCCCGCTGGGTCGACTCCGGGCTTTCCTCCCTTTCCGGGACCCGGAACGACCCCTGCTCAGGTTCGGAGTTTCTATGAAGCGATGCATGCCATCTTTGGGCATCCCGACTCCGCCGGCGTGCCATCGGGCCCCGCGGACTCGGCTGGGGGCCCCTGGGTCTTTGACGCCGGCAGCTTCGGCACTGGCACTGCAGGGTCCCCTTAGGTGCAGGCCTGGATCTGGATCGGCGCCGGTCGACCTGACTACACCTCCCCCAGCGCCGACTCCACCGGCACCACGCCCTCCGCCGACGCAGGGTGTTCCCCCAGCCGGCGTCGTCCCCGGCCTCCACCCCGAGGTGGACACGGAGCTGGACCGGCGTCGACAGGTACTTTTGTGCCCTTCCACCCTGGTTCTTTTAGGCAAGATTGGGAATCAGAGGAGGATGAGGAGGATTGGGAGGGGTCTGGAGACCCTCTAACTGACCACTTAGACTATGATACGGACTGGCGAGAGGAGTTAGGGGATACCAGTGGACTGGATACTTCCCCAGACCTTGGCATGTTGTCGTCTCCTACTGTGGCTACGGAGGAGGGAGCATCTTACGCAGTGGTGTTGCGTAGGGTGGCCGAGGCTCTCAACCTCGACCTACCTATGGTGGTGGTTAGGACTAACCTCCTGACAGAGGTGCTTCAGCCGACAGCGAGCTCTTCGGAGCCCCTGCTGCCATTCAATAAAGCCCTCACTGACCTCCTTTTGGGCACCTGGTCCAGGCCCAACACAGGGGCTCCTGTGGACAGGATGATTGCCCGATGCCACCGCCTGGCTCCGGGCGACCCCTCTTTCCTCTCCCAACACCTTTCCCCCGAGAGCTTGGTGGTCCAAGACTCCACGTCCAAAGGCCCATTCCCGAACGCACCACCTGATAGGGAATCCAAAAAGCTGGACCACCTTGGGAAGAAGATGTTTTCTTCCTCCAGCTTGGGACTGCGGTCGTAAGCACTGCATGTCTGTTGGGCGGTTACACCCACTTCGTGTGGGATACGGTGGCGCAAGTGCTGCCCCAGTGCCCGGAGGAGGCCCGGGCCGTACTCTCCCGTGCAGTTGCCATAGGGAAAGACGCAGCAAAGTTTACCATTCGCTGTGGACTGAATACCGCCGACTCGCTAGGCAGGACGATCTCCACGTCGGTAGCCCTTCGATGCTACGCCTGGCTGAGGTCGACTGGTTTTTCAGGGGATGTCCAATCCACTCTTATGGACATGCCCTTTGATGGCCGTCGCCTGTTCGGCGACAAGGCAGACAACGCGCTGGAGCACTTTAAGGACTCTCGGGCTTCGGCCAAGTCCTTGGGCCTCTCCACCACCCGCCCTGCGCAGTCTGCTTTTCACCCCTTTCGTGGCTACGGAAGGGGTGCCCAGTCACGTCCCGCCCAGAGCCACAGGCCGGCGCAAGCTGTTCAGCCCCTGCACGACCGGGGACGTGGGAACCACCGCCGTGGTTCTGGGGGCCAGCGGGCGGGCCAGTCCACCACAGCCCCCTCTGCAGCAGCCTCCAAACCCTCCTAGTCCGACCTTTCAGGGCCACCCATAGCCAGTGGGCGGCAGGATTCGCCATCACCTCCCCCACTGGCGCACCATCACGTCGGACAGGTGGGTTTTGAAAATAGCCCGAAGGGGCCACTCCCTCCCCTTCGAGTCTACCCCTCCATCCATGCCACCTCTGCTCCATCGCATCCTTCGGAGGATCATCTGGCCCTTCTCCAACAGGAAGTTTCGGCACTCTTGGCCAAGGGAGCCATCGAGCGAGTTCCTGCCCCAGAAGTGGGTCGTGGTTGCTATTCCCACTATTGTCTGGTGCCCAAGAAGGACATAGGACGCAGGCCTATCTTGGATCTCAGGAACGTCAACCGCTTCCTCCGGCAGGAGAAGTTCAAAATGTTGACGCTAGCTCAGGTCCTGTCTGCCCTCGACCCTGGAGACTGGATGGTAGCGTTGGACTTGGAGGACGCTTATTTTCACATTCCTGTTCTGCCCACTGGCGTTACCTGCAGTTCACGGTAGGCTACGAGCACTTTCAGTTTACCGTGCTCCCCTTTGGCCTTACCAGCGCCCCTCGGGCGGTGGTCGCAGCTCATCTGCGCAGATCAGGGGTTGCAGTATTCCCCTATCTCGACGACTGGCTGTTGAAGGCGGGTTCCAGAAGGAACAAATTTGTGGCCTGGTGCACAGCAAAGGCTGTGGATCTCCTTTCTGCCCCCTTTTCTGAGGTTCCTTCTTTCTTTGGCCCAGCAGGGCTCTGCTCTGGGCACTCTTAAGGACTATCTCTCAGCCATTTCAGCCTTCCTTAGGCTTCCTGATCAGCCTTCTCTTTTCAAGTCCCCTGTTGTAAATCGCTTCCTTAAGGGCATTACTCATCTTTTTCCTCCTGTTCCCTTCGTAATGCATCAGTGGGACTTGAACTTGGTTTTTACTTATCTTATGTGCGCTCCCTTTGAGCCGCTACATAACTGTCCTCTCAGACTTCTCACTTTAAAGGCTGCTTTTCTGGTTGCCAGCACTTTCCTCCAAGCCTCCTTTTCTGACTGTTCATCCGGACAAGATCGTCCTCAGAACAAGACCTTCCTTTCTTCCCAAGGTGGTTACTTCTTTCCACATTGGTCAAACAATCACTTTGCCCACCTTCTTTCCGCCTTCGCATCCTTCTAAGGAGGGAGAGGCTCCAACGTCTGGATCCAAAACGTGCGCTTTACTTTTATTTGGATCGCACCAAACAATTCCGGGTGGATGACCAGCTCTTTGTTGGCCTCGTGGGTGCCAAGAAAGGTTGGGCCGTGCACAAACGGACCATCTCTAGGTGGGTCGTTTTGTGTATTAAAGCTTGCTATTCTTTGGCGAAGAAGGAGCCTCCAGTGGGACTGCGCGCCCATTCCACCAGGGCGACGGCAGCGACCACTGCTTTGGGACGAGGAGTCCCCCTCAATGACATTGTCGGGCAGCTACGTGGGCATCTCTGCACACGTTCACAAGACACTACTGCCTGGACAGCTAAGTCCGAAGAGACGGCTTCTTTGGCCGTTCTGTTCTCCAGGACTTTCTGGTGTGAACTTAGTTCGCAGACCCACCTCTGGGGTTGGTATTGCTGGGGTATCTATTCTAAGGTAAGGAATCTATAACTAATTGTCTCTTTCAGATGAACAAGTTACTTACCTTCGGTAACGATATATCTGTAAGAAACATAGATTAGTTATAGATTCCTTACCGCCCCACCCATCCTCCCCGTTCTGCTAACTGACTTCTAGGGTTAGGGAATCCTTTTCAGGACCCTAGTTTTGTGCACCAGTGGCCAGTGTCTTGCATGGCTGTGCGCTTCTGGCGTGGAATGTTGTGTAAAAGAACTGATGTCAGCACGCGATGGCGGCGTCTAAGTAGCTACCGCGACGTCATCCCGGCGACCACGACGCCAACGACTAACGCGGAGCCGACCGACGGCACCTTTCGATGCGCAGGGGTACTGCTGACGAAAAAATTCTTCATATCCTGTCTGACACCTGGGGGTAATTCTAAGGTAAGGAATCTATAACTAATCTATGTCTCTTACAGATATATCGTTACCGAAGGTAAGTAACTTGTTCATTCATTCAGGTGCTCCCTAGATGCTGCGGACACTGCGGCCAGAGCTGTCAACACCAGCGTTCTTTTAAGAAGGCATGACTGGTTACGCGTTTCAGGTTTTAAACCAGAGGTTCAAAGTTCTATCCTGAACACACCATTTGATAAGGAACACCTCTTTGGCCCTGTGGTAGATTCATCATTAGAAAAAATGAAAAAGGACACAGAGGTGGCCAAATCTATTGGAGCCCTCCAATTCAGGATGTGGTTCCTTTCGGCGCTCTTATCGTGTATGGTCCAAAAATACCTCCTCAGACACTGCCTCTACCACCTATAAAGGCAACAATCAACCCTCTGCCTCTAAGGGTTTCTTCAGAGGGGGTTACAGAGGCAACAATGGCAAGGGTAGAGGTTCCAACACACGGGCCTCCCCCTCCAATACCAAACAGTGACTTACTTGCAGTCCCCCGACCATTTGACACCTGTCGGGGGCGTCTTTCACATTTCCTTCCAGTCTGGCAGTCGATAACTACAGACAACAAGCATTGGCATAGCCAATAGGTCTCGCGTTTGGGACCTTATAAGTGTTTAGCGATTGTACTGCATAACTAAATACTTATAAGGTTCCAAAAGCGAGACCTATTGGCTATGCCAAAAGTAACGCCGCGCGGCCGCGAAATAAAACAATAAAAAAAAAAAACGCGAGTGGTAACGCGAGTTGTGCGCACGCGACGAGAAAAAGTGCTGTGCACGTTGCGGGCGCTTGTGCGCGTAACCGCACGCTGGTGGCCGCTTTCGGAGCACTTTCGAAAGCCCCTTACTAAAGTCTCGCAGAGCAGCGCATGCGCGCTGGCTCAGCGAGACCTAAAAATGGGTACTAGAAATTATCCGTTTAGGTTATTGCCTGGAGTTTACCAACAATCCTCCAAACATTCCTCCACGTTCACACAAACTGTCACAGGATCACGTACACCTCCTCAAACAAGAGGTTCTGTCTCTCCTTTTAAAAGGGGCTATAGAGCCCGTACCACTACAATACCACGGGTTGGGCGCATACTCCTTTTATTTTCTCATACCCAAAAAGGTTGGTTCTCTCAGGCCAATCTTGGACCTCAGAGAATTAAACCTTTACATACAGTCAGACCATTTTCACATGGTAACACTTCAACAAGTGCTCCCACTCCTGCAACAGGGCGACTTTCTGTCTACTCTAGACTTAATGGACGCCTACTTCCATATTTCAATACATCCCGCTCATCGCAAATTTCTAAGATTTGTGATAGGAGGCCAACATTATCAGTTCAAGGTACTCCCCTTCGGAGTCACTACTGCTCCCAGAGTCTTTACAAAGTGTCTGGCAGTAGTCGCTGCTCATCTGAGAAGACAACACATTCATGTCTTCCCCTACTTGGACGACTGGCTCATCAAAGCCAGTACGTATCCAAAGTGTCTCCAACATACTCGCAGGACACTAGAGTAACTGCACCAACTGGGGTTCACAGTCAATGTGTTGAAATCGCATCTCCAACCTTCCAACACTCAGCCACTTTAGATACTCAAAAAGCTCTGGCCTTTCCCAATGCAGCCAGAATTCGCAAGATTCAGGCTCTAGTTCTCCAGTTTCAGTCCAATAACTCGCTTCCAGCTCGAATGTATATGCAACTACTGGGAATGATGGCATCTTGCATCATGATCGTTCTCCATGCCAGGCTTCACATGCGTCCTCTACAGGAATGCTTAGCAAGTCAGTGGAACCAATCGCAGGGTCTGTTAACCGATCTAGTGTTGGTAAGCTGCCGTATTCATCGCTCTCTGCGGTGGTGGAACACACAAAATTTATCAAAAGGACGGTCCTTCATAGACCCAGTTCCACAGACGATGCTAACAGCGGACGCGTCCCTCACTGTTTGGGGGGCTCATCTTCAACACCACATAGTGCAAGACCTGTGGAGTCAACAGCAAAAAACTCTCCACATAAACCATTTAGAGCTGCTAGCAGTGTTTCTAGCGCTCAAAGCATTTCAGGCTCACCTGGTCGGCAAAGCTGTCCTAGTGCGTACCGACAACATGACAGCTATGCATTATAGACAAAAACAGGGGGGGGCACACTCTCTCCAACTGTCGCACTCGGCCCAAGACATTTGGAGGTGGGCCATTCACCACAAAATCTATCTCTTAGCGGAACACCTCCCAGGAGTGAACAATCAGATTGCCGATCTTCTCAGCAGACAGAGACCGCACATACACGAATGTAAACTTCACCCTCAAGTTCTCCTCCCATACTTTCAAAGTTGGGGAGTCCCTCAAATAGATCTTTTTGCCACACACCAAAACGCAAAATGCCCAAACTTCGCCTCCAGGTACCCACACCCGCTCTCCAAAGGCAATGCACTATGGATGAACTGGTCAGGGATATTTGCCTACGCTTTTCCGCCTCTCCCACTCATTCCATTAGTGGTTTTGAAACGCAGACAAACATCGTGAGAAAGTGCCCTCTTTCTGCATGGTTGTCCCCACTTTTTGCTGAATTGCTGATGTGCTTTGACTGAGTGTGCGCTGGGCTCCTGCTAATCAGGTACCCAGGGCCTATGTTCCTTCCCTAAAACTGCATTGAAGCCTAAACCCAATTGGCATCTCTGGCCAAAGGTCAGCCCCTGGTAAATGGTACCACAGGTACCCAGGGCACTGTGATCAGAAAAGGCTTCTAAGGGCTGCAGCACTTATTGTGCCACCCTTAGAGGTCCTGTACCATTAGACCCACACACTGCCTTTGCAGGCTGCGTGTTTTGGTGCAGAACAAATTCAAGAGTCGAAATGGCACACATCTCTGTGTGCCATGCCTACAACCCACTGCCCTGGCATAGATCAGTCACCCCTCTAGCTGGGTGCTCTATACCAGTGGTGAGGGTACAGGTGCATGATCCCTGTACCCCTACAGTGTCTAAGTCCATTCTTAGACATTGTAAGTGCAGTGCTGCCATTAAGAGTAAATGGTGCTGGGAGTTTGTTATTACGAACTCCACAGCACCATAATGGCTACACTGAAAACTGAGAAGTTTGGTATCAAGCTTCTCAGCACATTAAACCCACACTGATGCCAGTGTGGGATTTAATGAAAAATCCACACCGAGGGCATCTTAGAGATGCCCCCTGAAAACTAACCTACCACTAGTGTCCAGGCTGAGTCGCTGCTTTCAGCTGCCACCACCAGACATGTTTCTGGACTCCTGGGTCGAGAGCCTGCTGCTCTCTGGGGCCTGAAACAATGCACATCCTGGGACAAGGTGCCAAGCCTCCTCCCCCAGGTTGGGCAGGGTTCACGAAGGGGAAGCTTCAAAGGCTTGCCGCCTTTGTGAGCTTCCCCAGGCCACTTGCTGCTTTCAGCAACTGGTCCCCACTGGTTCTGACCCTCATTTTGGTCGTGCGAACCGAAGGTAAAAACAAGTGAGGAAGAGAGGTGTGCCCACCTCTGCCAACTCCACCCCTCAGGTGGGGGAGGCGAGGTGAAGCACAACTCAGTCCCCGCCATCATGCAGATTGGGGGACTCAGCCAACCAGGGAAAGGCTTATGCCCCCCTCCCACTGGAGGGTGGCATAATAGGGGGTGTACCCACCCCAGGGAAGTGACCCATTGGTCCCAACCTTTTTACCTACCTGAACCTTGCGTCCTCAAACCAGAAGAAACTACAAGAGAAGAAGGACCAAACAGCCGTGCCGAAGCTAACAAGAGGAAGACGCCCACTGACTTGGCTCCAGCCCTACCGGCCTGTCTCCACCTCAAACCTGCTCCTGCGAAATCCCGGTGTGTCCTGCAGCCAGCAACCTCAAACCCCGGAGGGCCTGCCTGCCTTCAACCACAAAGACTGTGTCTCCCGTGAACACCGGATTTGTTCATCTGCATCCTCAGGCTCCGGCTGGACACCGCAAATCCACACCACTCTGCACCCGCCGTCCAGGGCCCGCGCTCGAGTGGGCAAACACCACAAGGAGGTCCCCCCGGCGATCCTAACCCAAGATCCGGCGACCCCTGACCTGCCTCAAGCCTCCAGCGGACGCCTGCAGCCTAAATCCAGAAGGTCCCCCCCCCAACTGCGACCAGGAGCTGGTAAGAAGATCCGACCCCAAAAGGCACCCCTGCACCCGACGCCCCAAGTCCTTGGGTGGCCAAACCGACGGTGCCTAACCAACCCCCAGCTTCCCAACTTATCTCTTCAAGTGGTGGTCGCACCCAGAAGACCTTCGTCTCCAAGCCTGCAGTGCCTTTGCAAACCGGAGGTTCCCCATTGCAAACACAGCGCCCGACTTCGAAACGGCACCCTGCACCCGGCCGCCCTAGTGGCGCCGAGGGTGCACCTTTGGCGCTACTTTGTTCCCCATTTGCCCTGAGCTAAAGTCCAGGAGCTTTGCTCCCACAGCCAAGTGGCCTGCTCGTCCGCAGCCACCAACCGGAGGCCCCCTATCCCCCATTGCATAACATTGGGCCTGAGCACTCTGCACCTGGCTGCCCTAGTGCCGCTGAGGGTGTAACAAGAGTGCATCCCTGACCCTGGGGGACCCCTGAGTCTACCCCTAGAACCTCAACTCCCACTACCAAATACTTACCTCAAAAGCGAAAACACTATTTTCCTCCATAGGATAACATTGACTGTTTTTCTTGGAAATATTTCCAAGTGTGGAGTTTGAAAACCTAAAGAAATTCTTTAAAATTGCACTGTTTAACAAAAACGCTTTTACCTACCTGTTTACATAAAATGTCCCAGTGCAGTATCCAGGTATACTACTCCGAGTAAGAAAAGTAGTCTAAAAAGTACCTTGCCTGTTATTTTACTGAAAAGCCCATTCAAGTCTATGTACTGTATTTACAAAGTATTGCATTTCTCTGCAACCATTCTGTAAGTCAAAACAAAGTGCATATACAATTCAAACTGTTTACAAACTGCATTACTACTGTAAAGTATTTATTGCTTACCTGTGCCAGGCTTGCTTGGTCCTAGAAAATAAAATAACTAAAAGAATATTTTTATACAAAAACAATTGGTCTGAAGTTCAGTCTTTGAGTGTGTGAATTCATTTGCTGACTGAGTGTGTACAACAAATGCTTAACACTGTCCTATGATACTGCCTTACTGCTTGACCACACTACCACAAAGAGTGAGGTGCAATCTACTTTACCTCTGCCTACCTTTTGGGTTCCACTGGACTCTGTGCACACTATACCTCACTTTGATATAGTATATACACAGCCAGCTTCCTACAAACATCCCTCACACTGATCCTAGTAGCTCCTACATGGGCCCGTCAACCGTGGTTCACAACCCTGTTGGAGCTGCCCCTAGTTCCACATCAAAAGCTACACCTCACATCCAGTCTCCTCACACAGAGCCATGGAGAAATCAGACACCCAGATCCCAAACAACAACCTCGCGATCTGGCTCCTGAAATCAGAGATTGGTTATCTAAATCTCCCACCAGACTGTATGAACATTATCATGCACACGCATAGACATCTCTATTCTTTACTTACTAACTCAATTTTCACCCTCTGCGGGAAAACATTCTAACAATGGAGTCGATGCCTATGCGCACTATCACCGAAAGGAGGAGTCACCTACCTCGTGACTGGAAAAGACTTCTTCGAAGAAAAACAACTTGCAAACATCCGGACCCAACACTAGATGGCAGGAGTATGCAAAGCATGTGAATCTACAGCTGTACATGCCAAGAATAGATGTTTACTGGGTAAGTAATATTATCCTTTTTTTCTTCTATTTCTTTACTTTTGTAGCAATTGCAGCAACCGCGCTTTAGCTTAAAATGTTTCAAAGCTAAAGTGTGGGTCCTGCTATTGTAACAAAAGTGAACAAATAGAAAAAAATGGCTTCTGGACACTTTTTTTTTTCTATTTATTTACTTTTGTTACAAAGGTGGCACCCGCGCTTTAGGTTTAAACATCGAAGCTAGAGCGTGGGTAACACGATTGCTTCAAAAGTAAAGAAATAGGGGAAAAAAATGCAATTTTTCTTACATTTCTATACTATTGAGGTAATCACAGCACCCGCGCTTTAGCTTAAGATGTTTAAAGCTAAACCGTGGGTGCTGCCATTGTAACAAAAGTAAACAGAAAAAAGGGGCATGCAGCCGAGTTTGGTTCTGCAAATAGCAAAAGAAAGGCGCGGCCGCCATTATTCCAGCTGAGGCGTGCCGCGCTTATTTAAAAAAAATACGCGTTGTGGGAGAGCGTGTCCTGCCTGCAACAGCAGGCAGGAGAAAGCCATTTAAGAAAATAGTGCTCCAAAGTTGTAATTAAAACGTACTGAGTAACAGCACATGTCCTCATGGGAGGTTACAAGAAGAGAAAAGGTGGTGCTAAGGAGGGACTACTAAGCCTAATGACCAATGAAAAGCCACCATTTACAAAGGACAGTGACAGAAGCCAATTAAAAAGATGTGCGGAAAGTGGGTGGAGCTTCATTCCCATATCCTGAATACAACATGTCTCAGAGACAGCGCAAGCGATGCCTAGGCAGGACCTAAAATGTACAAGCCCTGGGATGAAGAGCCACTTTCTATATGCACCAATCCTTAACTGGAATATTTTGGTTCTGCAGGAACGAAAAATTGCCCTACTGCTACAGCAATTATCATGCCTCCTGAAAAGAAAAGTAAGTGGATGGATGCTATTGGCCCGAAAGTCTGTGGAAACAGTGTAGCGGCCATAAAATCTACCAGTACCACAGCATTGCTTTGAATGTTAGACAGTTCCTCATGGATTCTTTCCAATACATTACGGAAACATTTCCTCGAGCAGTTGGGGAAGATTTTAATGAGGTTTCTCATGATGGCATGATGTTAATGAATCAAGTCATCAGTGCTGTCTGTTTTATTGGATCTGGTAACTTTCGGATATTGCCACGGTTTGGCCATGAGGTGTTCATCCTTGCTTCAATTTATGGAATTAAAGCTAGAAACTGTGCACAGAATTCTAAATTTACCATTTTTTTGGACTTCCTGATTTGGCACTTATGCAGATGAAGAGGTGCAGCACATGAATACTGAGTTTAAAAAAGAAAGGAGTACCACAAGCATCAATACAAGCCCTATGTGTGCAGCTGTTTGGAAAACAGAGCTTAAAACTCTGTGTCCACAGCAATACCATCCTCAACAGCGGGAGGAGACGCATCAGTCCAGGAAGTGCGCTAAAGGCAGAGGTGAACAGCGATGTTCTGTCACAGCAGTAAAGCATCCTAGCTAGTAGTATCTCCTGCCTTTCCCATTTTCTATTCATCACTCTGGTGTAGAATGCCTTAGCAATCATCTGGAAGAGTAGGGAAAAATACCACAGGAGCCAGGTGGATGCTCCACATTATACAAAATAGCTATTCTGCAGTTCACATAGTCTCCAGGCATGTCGCCAAAGAAACATTCTAAATTCAAGTGAGATTTAATTTAGCAAAAGTTAAACATCCTACTGCAAAAGGAAGCTGTAGATGAGGTCCCTCCTTCCCAGAAAGAAACTGAAATATATTCCAATTACTTTCTGGTTCGAAAGAAGGGTCCATCGCAAGAATTCGGGGCCATTTTAGGTCCTAAAACATAACCATTTTAAATACTAGCCTTCATCAGATCCATCCTGAACTTCATCAAGGGGACTGGATGGACGCTGTAGATCAGTAGGGTGAGTACTTTATTATCCTAGTCACAAAGAACCATTACAAAATCTTGAGTTTTATGGTTGGAAACAGTCGCTAGCAATACAAAAGTCCTTCCTTTTAGACTCAAGTCAGGGTCACGAACAGAACGATGCTGGCAGCTGCACACCTTAGAAAGAAAGATATTTGTTTATTATTACCTGGACCACTGGCTCCTAAATTGTCCATCTCTCAAGAGGCAACAGCACTTCACTTGAAGGTATCCGCTCTAAAGCGCCTAAGAATAAGTTGCTCAAAGTCAACATCTAATGCTGCCCATCCATTGTCCGGGAGGGCTTTTTAGATACCCAGCTACTAAAAGCATATCCTTCATTGGAAAAAATGTCTTCTGTCTTATGTGTTGGAATCATCTTACGATTTTGTACCCTTTGCTGGGATCCATAGCATTGTGCATTTTCCTAATACCCTATGTAGCACCATAGATGAGACCTTTGCAACAGTGTCTGGGGGATTAGTTCCAGTTCTGAGGCAGACTAACTCTCTCAAAGGCTGCAAACCTGTCTGATGCTGAGCTGGAAACTTTCCAAAAGGTATTTGGTTTCCTCAAGACCTTCCTTACCAGTCTGCAGTAACAGGTGCCTCCGTTATGGGTTGAGGAGCATGCATTGATCACCTGAAAATTAAGGACGCATGTTCAGTGAAGGACCGATCATATCGCACCAGGCCCCTAGAACTAGGGGTACTCTATCAGGCTCTCAGATCCTTTTTTCCAGCTGTCAAATCAGACTGTTATAATTCAGTGCACTATTTGAGAAAGGAAGGCAGAACGTGACACAGAATTCTGTTTCTCAAAGCTGAGGCTATCTGGAACTGGCTCATTGTAGGGATTTCGACACTAGTTGTTTCTCTCAGGAGTTTAAAACTTGGAAGCAGATTGCCTCTGTAGGATTTTTCAAGAACATCACTATTGTGTTAAACATTTTAAGTGCTATACAATGTCTTCTGCAAATGGTAATTTCCTGACATCTCTTTGCAAATACAGAAAACAAATGCCCAAGCTACCCCTCCAGGTTCTATCAAATAAGCAAATTGTGGAATGCCCTTTTGCTAAGTTGATCGAGACAGTTTGCCTTTCCACTACTACCTTCTGTTTCATCCATCTTTAAAGTAATCAAAGACTATGCTCAAATTAATCTAATAGCCATGGAATGGTCACCTCAGTGGTTCACATAAGAGGCTGTTGTTCAACCAGATGTCCTGTTCAAGTTCAGTTGTCAGATCCTGCAACCCACCTTTCATTGTTGAGCTTGGCTCCTGACCTTTTCCAATAAGGACATTTAAATCGTCCACATAAGTATGGACATCTTAAGAGGCTAAGCGTTCACTCCTAGGTTGTCAAAATAGAAGAGGCTTTTCATTTGTTTCATTCAAAAGAACAAATCCAATTAAATGCCAGGAAGAGATGGTACTCCCTTATCTTCTCTGGGACTAAGGCGGGCCTGCAGTTTATCTCTATAAAACTTTCTTACAGCCATTGCAGCTTATAGAAAAAGTCTCACAAACATTTTGTTTTCAGAGGATCAGTAAAAAAATATTTTCTAGTACAGATTTTAGTTTTTCCTTCTGCAAGGAGACCCTCTCCTCTAGAGGAGCTTAACATAGTTCTCTCCAAATTAACTTGCCCTCACTTTGAACCAGTTCACAAGGCAACCCTGCAGCATTTATCCTGGAGCGCTGCTTTCCTTGTATGCATGACATCTGCCTGCAGTGTTCGTGAGATTTAGGTACTTTGCTGTTATATACCTTAAACAGTTTCTCACATAGATAAAGTTGTCATGCGGACTCATCTAAGATTCGTTCAAAAAGTACTGTCAGACTTTCAACCTTTTCCGATAATCCCTCCTCTCCTGCTGAGAAATCATTAGCTGTCTGCCGGGCTCTTGTAATAAATAAAAATCATAAAAACATGCATAGAGTCCATTCATGTGCCGTTCACATGAATGGACTCTGGCATGAACGGTATTTAGCATGTGGTAGTGTCAGACCACTTCAGTCATTCATGCTATGACCCTGTGAGTGATTGCACTTTGCCTCTTCCCATGTGCACATTCAACTGAAATGAGTGCAAATGTTTGGTAGGCCAGTGCTTTAGTTTTCCATTTTCTCTATAGATCCCCCAGCTCTTTCATTGTTTTACAGTTCCAGAATTGCCACGATGTTTAGAATCAACATTTCTGCCAGTGTGGGACTGATTCAGTAGGCACCAATACCATTCCAAGATAGCTGCTCCTTGTGATGATTACCGAGCTGCCTTCTTAGAAGGGTAGTGTATTCATGTCTCCTGAACAAGAAGGGCGAGGGGTGAGAGAAGAGATTAGTGGAATTCATCTGGTATGGCCCCCTGAGATATGTGTAAGGTTCAATCAGAGAGTCCAAGGAAAAGGTGTGGGTGAAGAGTTTTATTTTATTAAAATAAGGATATGTAAGTAGGGGAAATGTTCTCCTTACTTGCCCTTCTCCAAATATTTCTTTTAGAAGAGCAGTTACCCTCTCCCACTTCAGTGGCAAGCTTCCTCGTTGGAAGCTCACAGTGGGTGGAGACTATATGCTTATATATTTCTTTTTTACGGAGAGAGACAGTCACAATGTCAGAGTAACGGTTTATTCCTACTTTGTGTTTCAAGAGAGGAGCCATAAAGTGTATGAGTCTTTCTTAGAATGGGACACTAAAGCTCGCAATGCATATGAGGTTGTCAGTGGCAGTCTTTTATTAGAGGCTTTTTCTTTGCCTCATTAAAACAAAATTTCTAAAAGGTCTGTAATACACAAGCTCTTAGTGAGTTAATCTGTATTCAAGGCATGTGTGCTGTAGATACACATGCTTTGCATACTCCTGCCATCTAGTGTTGGGTCCGGATGTTTGCAAGTTGTTTTTCTTCAAAGAAGTCTTTTCCAGTCACGAGGTAAGGTGACTCCTCCTTTCGGGTTAGTGCACATGGGCATCGACTCCATTGTTAGATTGTTTTCTTTCTGCCATCGGACGTGGTTTGCAGTGCTCCGGTTCGAAACCATTCTTCGGGATCCCTTCAGTGCGCAACCCACTATACCCTAGTCGGTATTATTTTGTACGCGTTCCATCATTCTCCGCGTGTTGAAAAAACAAGAAAACTTCCTATCTTCGATTGAGAAGAAGTCGTTGGCGGCCTTCGGGCCTATCCCTGTCGGTTGGCTTCCACTCCGTTATAACTATAGAGTGTTCTGTCGATGGAACGGACTCAGTTTCAATTCTGTCCTCTGTGCCACTCCAAGTGTCCATGCACCCACCTGCATAAAGTCTGCAACTTGTACCTCTCACTGGAGCACAAGGAAGAAGATTGCGATGCTTGTTGATCGTTCCAATCAAAAAAGACTGAGAGAATGTCAGGCTCAACGAAGGGACATGCAGTGGCAAAACAAAAACACACCCCGGATATCTTCAGAGAAGATACCGAGCAGGAGGAAATAGAAGTGTCGGAAGAGGAGGAGGCCTTCTCTATCCAAGAATCAGATTTGGAACTAGAGATTGACCTAGAGTCCGAAGAACTTCCAGCTGGACAGGATGCCGTGAGTAACAAAGTCCCTTTGCCCACCAAACTTCTTTCCACCAAACAAAAGGCTTCTGTGCCACCACTGCCTTCTGGCCATTGTCAGCACTGGGAGACCTGCTTCTAATGCCCACCTTCGAGCTTGGCACCGAAGCAGCACACCAAGCCTTCCGGCTCGGGCTCAAGTCGAGAAAAGACAGCCTTGGAATCCGAAACTTCGGCTCCAAAGGATAACAAGCATTTGCAATGCAATAGGTCTCGCAGTTACGCGAGTTTAAGCTATTGGCATAGTAAATGACAATGCCTTTAATTTGTTTAAAAAACAAAAATAAAAGGCATTGTCATTTGCAATGTCAATAGCTCAAACTTGCGTAAATGCGAGACCTATTGCATTGCAAATGCTTGTTAAACTTGCTAACACTGCAACCATTGGTTGCGCCTCACTAGTACCAGTTCAACACCCAAATATAGGAATAAGCAACAGAAAGGGGACCATTTATTCTTGCAAAGGGCCTTCCGCTGTGCGGCAACATGTGTTGCAGCGTTTTTAAGTAAGTTTTGAACCATATGAGCTACGAACAATTTTTTGTTAAAATCTGTAGATTATGCGTTAGATTATGGATTATATGGCAAATCAATAACTATGCGAAAATCACCTCACAATTGCATAAATCCAGTGGCCCTAGGTATAGGAGTCATAAAGGACAATGGCATGGGTCCGATAGCAGCTAGTGGAGATGAAGGGTGGAGGGTGAGATAGAACCTGAATTGGGCACCAGTGAAGAGAGGAATGTCAGAAAACTCAAATTTAACACCTGAAAAAGCATGCAAGAATCTTCAGTTTCAGCTTTCCTGTGATTGGATTCTTGACAGCGTTCTATAACTGTAAGTGAAGGGTGAGGGGGGGGAGGGGGAGTCAAAACTGATCACCATTGCTCAAAAGTTGTACCAACAAGGAACAGCACAGTAGCTCTCCAGCTACCTGGAAGAGCGCTCCTGTTTGTAGTAGTCTACTAAAGTGGAAGCTCTTGCTTAATTGAATGAGTGAATTTATCCCAAAATCGAAGTGTGTATTCAAAATGAAAATGTGAGAATTTCCAGAACTCATAAGCGGAAGGTTTTGAGAAAAATGTGTTTCCCAATTAAATATAAAGTTGATGTTTGAGTCATAAATCATGCCACACCACTAACATATAGAATGATAAACCACAACAATGCAACATTTCTAATATTATTAGAGGCATTGTGAAAGAGGCTTTTTCACGTTATAGCTGGCCGCTCTGCCTGATGCTCTGAGATGATCCCTACGCGTAATCTTGTCTGATGGCGCTGTACCATTGTCAGTCGCTGGGGATGATTTTAATTAAACACGAGTAGCTCGTATTACAGAAGGGGCTGGAGCCCCTATTCTGTCGGATGCAAGGGGGGGTGACCTACACTACTGGAAGAGACGCCATACATGTAGGACAATGAAGGAAACAAAGAGGACATGCCTTTAACGTGGGGCGGGTGAAAAAAGTCTGCCCGATATTTGTACGATCTTCTGCGACTCTTCAGGGGGTTTAGGCACTATATAATGCGAATACAATAGTTAGTGCCGCGATGTAAGTCTCTGTTGATGAGACTTGCGTATAAATGGCAGCATTGACCCTTGAACAGGCACACACACCCAGTAGGTAGCATGGTTGGCATAACTATTCTGTGAGTTTTTTCAAGTGTATTACTTGGCCAGCACTCTTACCACAGGCCTGGACTAGTGAGTGGTAAACAGCCCAGACCAGAAACCAGGGGCGGAATCTGCCATCGGTGTGACCTGGTAGTGGAAAACATTGACTCGTTCTCATACACAACTTGGACACACGAGACGTCTGACTTCCTGCGTTTTGGCGATGTTGGAATAAGACCGGAAATAAACTGACAGAATCCTGAGGCGTAGATGAATGTAATACGTGAGACACCTTCAGAGATGACTATTTGCATTGAGCGTGTGCACAGTACATGTGCTATCTTGAACATATTATTGCGCAAGGTGGTACTTAGGCAGTAAACCATACAAAATATGTCCGCACGCTACTTAATTAGAAACCACGGCTGAAAGTTGACCACTCCTCGCAGCTTCGTTTGCACGGTGTATTTACTTTGGCAACTCCGGCCTGGCCGACAGATCCTGCCAACAAGGCGCTTGGTTTTGTATTGTTGTGTTCGTGGAATATAGTCTGCGGATGAAGAGGAGGTTGTAAAGGAGAGGGGACAGGGAGGGCCTGTGCAGAATGAGGGTAAAAGGAGTGGCCTAAGGAAAGGGGAAGGGAAAAAGGAGGACCTGAATGGGAGCCTGTGGAAAATGGACGGAAATTAGGAGACCTACAGAAAGTGGGAAGGAAGCAAGCCGGCCAGAGAAGAAATGGGAGGGTTTGTGTAGAATGGGAGGGACTATGCAGAATGAGTAGGTCGGAGGAGGGCCAGTGGATAGTACGGTCGAAAGGGAATGAGGCTGCTTTGGGAGGAGCAGAAGAAAAATAGTTAGTGAGAAAGGGTAGTCCGGGAAAGAGGGGAGCATGCAACATGGGGTTCTGTGTATCTCCAGAAAAAGAGTGCTGACGTAAGAACGCGTTGGGGTCTTGGAAACGGCCTGGCCAGCCAATGCACATCTCATCACTGTGTGCACCCTACCTTAAGCCAGCGAGCGGTGCGCGCGCGAGCTGACTACACGCTCGTGCACCATGGCCTTTTGCTTGCGGTTACCCGCACGGGCGCCATGTGTTTTCAATTATCGCGCCCGCGTCTGGGCACGATAATTGGAAACACATGGCGCCCGTCCGGGTAACCGCACGGAAAAGGCCATTGTGCACGAGCGTGTAGTCAGCTTTCAAAAGCCCACTACATAAAGTCTCGCAGAGTAGCGCGCGCTACTCTAGGCTCGACCTAAAAAGGACAGGTCCTGCTCTGCACCAAAAAAATTTGGCACTGCTAACAAAAGATGCCCATCAAAAACCTCCGGAACCTATCCTGGAAATTATGATGGAGAAACTGGACCCTAAACAAAAGAAAATTTACATTAATCCAGACACTGGACATATTTTGGCCAAGGATGTAACACCTTCGAAAAGGAAATCTATTCCAGAAGATACAAGCTACAAAACTCCTCTAAAGAAGAAAAAGGACATGGCTACAAGTCCTCTCTACCATAATCCTCAATCCCCTCCACCTTCTTCATCACTACTAGGCTCAAACCCTTTAGACATCACTCTACAGGTTTTGCAGCGTGAATCTTTCTGGATTCACTATGCTGTGCATTATTCCGCCATCTCGTGGTTGGTTCCGGAATCGTAGTCTTTTCTTTCTTTTTTTTTATTTTTTTTGTTGGCCCAGGTGGGCGGCGACGCCCCCAACATTTGGTGTCCTCGTTGACGTCGTTGCGCTTCCTGCGGAAGCTCCCACCTTTGGTCGCCATCTTCAGATTCTTTTTTCCGCCGTGGGGTCTGGATCGTTGACGAGAAGTTCCAGAAACTTTGGACGAAGAATCTCAAATTCAAATATCACCACAGAGGATCGTTTCCTGAGACACCGAACGAGGAGACGAGTACCGGAGGCGACAAGAAGGACGACTAGGTAGAAGGTCCACGACCAAAATCTCGACGCCTACAGAGAATGCGCTCACAGGGGGCCCCCTGAGCGCGGTTATGGACAAGACACCGTTTAAGTTTTGCCAAAACTGTCACCACAAGTACGCCCAGAAGGACCAGCACCCAGTGTGCAACCTCTGCTTGCCACTCGACCACATCAGCGAAAACTGCAACGCGTGTTCGGCGTTCACCCCGAAAACCCTCCGGGTGAGAGAGAGGCAAAGAAGGGCGAACTACAACATGCAGGGCCAGGGACCAGCTCCATCGCTCCGAGACCTGGGCCTCTCGGGTGGAGAGGAAGACAACATCGCAGAGGGACCGGAGGACTGCTCAGTCGTCGAGGTCCACAAGAAAACGTCGAAGGAGGTAAGGGAGGCGTCGACCCCTAAGCACCCAAGCGACGCTCGAAAGAGTGAAGCCAAGGCCCCGAGCGACACTCTTAGAAGTGAAGCCAAGTCCTCGAAGGGAGCGTTGCCGCCGAAACCCTCGACGAAAGCAACAGCATCCAGGGACAAACAGCCGAGCGGATCCTTCGGAAAGGACTCCCAATCGGCAAAAGCCTCCAAAAAACCAAGGGCGTCAAAGGTAACCTCCGAAAAGGAAGCCTCAACGCCGAGAAAAGAAGGCCCGGCGTCATCCTCGATGTCCGCGACCACGAAGAAGGCGCTTCATCCCTCGACGCCGAACAGGCCCACGAGATGGAGACAAAAAGAGAAGGCTCGAAGCAGAGATGGCGAGCATCCTGCAACGGAAAAAAGACTTCGACGAAAAAATGAAGCTATACGCCATTCCGTCGAAGCCAACACGCGAAGCACTCGGGAGGCCAACACCGAAGACATCGAACCCCCAAAAACCCCCGAACCGCTCGAGCAGGGCAAAGAGGACTACTACTTCGAAGCCGAAGGCGAAGAAGAGCTGCAGTCTTACCAGGACTCAACGTCCTCGGAAGCACAAGACTTAGACTGGCAAGACCTCGACGCAGAATCACCAGAAGGGGTAGACTCTTATCCCTCGAGGCCTTCGCCGCCAGACGACATTGGAGTCTACAATGTGGTCGTCCAAAAGGCTGCAGCAACGTATGGGGTCGAAATGCAAGAGGAGAAGGCGAAAGCTTGTTTCCTTTTGGAAACCCTACTTCCTCAACAAACCAGGTCCCAGTTCCTACCCATGCTTCCTAGCGTCCTGGACCAGGGAAGGGAGGCCTTCAAAGAACCGGCAGTCTGCAAAGCTGTTACACCTAGGAGCGAAAAGAAGTACAAACACTCCTCAAAAGACCCTGCGTACATCCAAGGATCAGTGCCAGCAGACTCCATTATCACGGCAACGGCCAGGAAAAGGGCCAGTGTGCCCACTAACACAGGTCCACCTCCAGACAAGGAGAGCAAACGAATAGACCTCACAGGACGAAAGGTGGAGAGGAACGCAGCCATACACTGGCGCATCGCCAACTCCAACGCCCTCATCAGCAGACATGCATACCAGCATTGGGATGAAATGAGCCAGCTCGTAACACACCTGCCACAACAATACCAACAAAGGGCTAATCACCTAGTGGAAGAGGGCAAGGCTATCGCAAACACTTGCCTAAAGTCAGCCTTGGACGCAGCAGAGAACTCCAGCAGGCAGATGATGATAGGGGTGACTGAAAGGAGACACGCATGGCTCAGGATCTCGGGTTTCAAACCGGAGGTACAAAGTAACATCCTGAACACGCCATTCGACGGCCAGAAACTGTTTGGAGCCCCAGTCGACGAGAAGTTGACGCAGCGTAAGAAGGACAACGAAACTGCGAGGTCCATGGGAGCACTGCAGTTCAGGGGGATGAGAAGAGGAACCCCCTCAAGGCGGCCCAGTGGTAGAGGGGGCAATGCGCCTGCCACTTCCCACCAATCTCCCCAGCAAGGATACCAGGGGAACAACCAGTGCCAACGCCAACAGGGACAACAACAGCAAAATTGGCAGTATCAATCCAGAGGACAGTCCTTTCGAGGACGCGGGTACGGACGGGGACAGTCCCGAAGAGGGGTCAGCAGCCCACCTCAAAGTGACTCCGCAAAGAAACCAAACCCTCCCCTATCACCACCAAGGGAGAGGAGAAGTCAACAGAAGGAAAAACTAAAAAACACCCACAGCAAACAAATAACCGAGCATACAACCCCAGTGGGGGGCCGAATAGGAAACTTCCTCACACAATGGAGAAAGATTACCACGGACAAGTGGATACTGAACATCATACAGCACGGATACTGCATAGAACTCCAAAAACACCCCCCGGGCAAAAAACCAAGACACCGCCCACTCCCCGCAGGGGAGCTTGCCCTCCTACGTCTAGAAGCAGGGGAGCTGCTAAAAAAAAGAGCAATAGAAGCAGTACCAATCAACGAAAGGAACAAGGGAGTCTACTCAACGTATTTCCTGGTGCCAAAGGTAGACGAAACACTAAGGCCAATACTGGACCTCAGGTTCCTGAACAAGTTCGTAAGAACTCAAAAATTCAAAATGACGTCACTTCAGGAAGTAATACCTCCAATCCAACAAGGGGACTACATGGCGACCATAGACATGAAAGACTCATATCTGCACATCCCCGTCAACCACAAACACAAACGTCTACTAAGATTCGTGATAGGCCAGAATCACTACCAGTTCAGTGCTAGCCTTCGGACTCAAGTCCGCACCAAGGGTGTTCACAAAATGCCTAGCAGCAGTGGCAGCGCACCTACGGAGAAAGGGCATACATGTATACCCCTACCTCGACGACTGGCTTGTGAAAGCAGGATCATACAGGCACTGCAAAGATCACATCAAACAGGTCATACAAACACTGTCCAGACTAGGTTTCTCAATCCATTGGGAGAAATCAACAGAACCGCAGCAGATCAAGATATTCTTAGGGGCACAGATCGACAGCACACAGTCCAAAGTGTTCCCCAGCGAGAAGAGAACTATAGCGCTCCTGAGGGAAACACGTCATTACCGCAAGGGGCAAGTTCTGACAGTGAGGACGGTGAGCAGACTAATGGGGATGATGGCATCATGCATCCACCTGGTCCCAAATATCAAGCTGCACATGAGACCGTTCCAAGAATGGATCCAGCAACAATGGTCACAAGCAACAGGGAGTTGGGAAGATCTAGTGGTTGTCACACACGCAGTGCAGCAAGAAATAGCGTGGTGGAAGAAAGAGAACATATTACAGGGAAAGCCATTCACACAGCCAACTCCAACAGTGACCATCACAACAGACGCCTCACAGCAGGGCTGGGGCGCGCACATGGACAGACTTCGCATCAGGGGGCTGTGGTCACAACAAGATGCAGTGAGACACATCAACTACCTAGAACTAAAAACTGTGTTCCTAGCCTTAAGAGCCTTTCAGAAGCAGCTTTACGGTCAGAGTGCTGATACAAACAGACAACACAACCACCATGTTCTACATCAACAAACAAGGTGGAACACAGTCAGCACCGCTATCAAGCCTGGCACGAGATTTGGAGATGGGCCATCCCTCTAAGGATAGACCTGCTGGCAATACACCTTCCAGGAATAGACAATGTAGAAGCAGACCGACTCAGCAGGCAGACGTCGGCATCCCACGGGTGGGAGCTCAACCAACAGGAAGTGCAGCAGCTGTTCCAAAAATGGGGTATACCACGGATAGACCTGTTTGCAACACTCCAGAATGCAAAATGCCAACATTATGCATCCAGGCAGCCGGACCAAGGGTCCCTAGGGAATGCGCTATGGATAAGTTGGTCGAACGAATTTGCATACGCTTTTCCCCCGATACCACTGATACACAAGGTACTCAGCAAATGCAGGAGCAGCAGCATGACACTCGTACTGGTGGCACCTCAGTGGGCCAGACAGTCCTGGTTCTCACAAATAATGGAGATGGCGCAGGAACCAGCGCACAGGTTCAGCAGAAGGAAAGACCTCCTGACAATGCAAGACGGAAAAGTGCTCCACCCAGAACCAGAGAGCCTCAGCCTAGCAGCATGGCTCCTGAGGACCTAGAATTCGCACACCTCAAGCTGCCACCAAGCACTATGGCAGTACTCAGAGAAGCAAGGAGACCCACTACAAGGAAGTGCTACGATGCAAAGTGGAAAAGGTTCTCGCAATGGTGCCTTAAAGAGGGACTGCAACGAAAGGTCACAAAAGAATCAACGGTACTAAAATACTTAACGCACCTACTACACAGCGGACTGAGCTACTCGTCACTAAGGGTTCACTTAGCAGCCATAGTGGCCTACACCAGGGGAGAAGCGGGGAAAAGTTTCTTCACCTCCCAGGTGGTCAAGAGATTCCTGGAGGGGGCTAAAAGAATAGCACCCCCAAAAAGGATGCCAGCCCCGAGCTGGAACCTCAACACTGTGCTAACACAGTTGATGAAATCACCGTTTGAGCCCATACACAAAACTACACTGCACATGCTCACACTAAAGACGGCATTCTTGGTGGCTATCACGTCACTGCGATGGGTCAGTGAACTACAGGCTCTGACACTACAAGAGCCCTACTTGCAAATACACAAGGACAGAATTGTCATGAGGACGGACCCACACTTCCTGCCAAAGGTGGTGTCGCGGTTCCATATTAACCAGACAATACAGATACCAAGTTTCTTCCAAAAACCATCAACGCCCACAGAGAAGGCGCTACACACGCTGGACGCCAGAAGAGCTGTGATGCACTACATAGAAAGGACAAAGGAATGCAGGAAAACAAAACAGCTCTTCGTTTCCTTCGCAAGCAGTTTCTTGGGACGACCAGTAACCAAAAATACCATCGCATGATGGATTGCGCAGGCAATACAATTCTGCCACAAGCAGGCAGGACAAGAATTACCGGGAGCCGCCCAGGCTCACTCAACAAGGAAGAAAGGAGCAACGGTTGCGTTCCTAGTGAACACACCTATCCAAGACATTTGCCAAGCGGCAACATGGTCTTCTGTGCACACGTTCACCAAACACTACTCTGTGGATATCCAGATGAACAAAGAGGCACAAGTAGGACAGAGGGTCTTTCAGCACATTTTCAGCAACCAATGCTCATCTTCCACCCAACCACCGCAATGAGAGAAAACCGCTACAAAGTCTATGCACAGCATAGTGAATCCAGAAAGATTCACGCTGCAAAACGAATAGTTTCTTACCTGTCGGTGTAGTTTTGCAGCTTGAAGACTTTCTGGATTCACTAGCGATCCCACCCGCCTCCGCCAGGAAGATAACATAGGAGGTCAAGGGTAAAACTAGACTACATACAGAGTTTAGAGGGATCAAAAGGAAAATAGGAGGATGAAAAGAGAGAGACATAGACGACAAAAACAGTAAGAGGAAAAGAAAAAAGAATCCGAAGATGGCGACCAAAGGGGGGAGCTTCCGCAGGAAGCGCGACGACGTCACCGAGGACACCAAATGGTGGGGGCGTCGCCGCCCACCTGGGCCAACAAAAAAAAAAAAAGAAAGAAAAGACTACGATTCCGGACCCAACCACGAGATGGCGGAATAATGCACAGCATAGTGAATCCAGAAAGTCTTCAAGCTGCAAAACTACACCGACGGGTAAGAAACTATTCGTTTCTCCACACACACAGCCTGATATGGGGGATAGGGATGACAATAATCCACCACCAATAGATCCATGGAATGACTATAATATTGATCCAGCAATGGATAACGATCCTGATTTATACCCTGCAAAACCATCACCTCCTGATGACAACACATCATACCAGGAGTTAATTTTCAAGGGCAGAATCTTACCATTGAGTTACACTATACAAGGACTCTTTAGAAGAGGATTTTTTATTTGAAACACTAGGTTCTACACGTAGGACAACTCAGAATTTACCCATGTTAAAAGGCATGATGCTACATGGCAATGACATTTTTAAAGACCCCGTACGTGCCTGTATATTGACACTTGGGGTTGACAAAAAAATACAAACCTTCACCATCTGACCCAATTTTTATTAAGGGGCAGTTCGCTTTAGATTCCTTAGTAGTATCCAATGCTCACAAAAGAGCAAATACACAAACTACAGCAGATTCACCTCCCCCAGGCAAGGAGTCTAAGTTAATACATGTATCAGTCAAAAGAGTAGCTCCACCAACCATTGTTGTATTGCCAATACACAAAGCCTTTTAGTGAGATATGGTAGAGCCCACTAGGACGAAATGGAGGAGCTACTCCAACACCTCCCAGAGGAGCATAAGAAAATCTGTGTTTAAACTAGAGTTTCAACAATCTATTCTCAATGCTCCCTTTGACAAACAAAACCTTTTTGGACCTCAAGTGGATGAGTCAGTTGAGAAAATGAAAAAAGATACAGAGATAGCAAAATCAATGGGATCACTTCATTCACCATCCAATAGAGGTTCCTTTCACCGCTTATTTTATAGAGGAGGATCCAGAAGTAATCCCTCAGATTCAAAAGTATCCTCATACAAATCAAACACACAACTCTCTCCATCTAGGGGTTTCTATAAAGGCGGTTATAGAGGGAACAATTTCAAATGCAGAGGCAATGACACACCAACATGTACCTCTCCATCTCCCAATAAAAGGTTTCCTGTAATCCCCCCCCCCGACCACCTTATACCTGTTAGGGGAAGACTACAACAATTTCTTCCCATTTGGCAGCCAATAACAGACAAATGGGTATTAGATATTATCCAACATGGTTATTGCCTGGAACTCACCGGCAATCCTCCCGATATTCCACCTCGCAATCACAAGCTTTCATTACAACACCAACAGCTCTTAAACAAGAAGTACAAGCTCTTCTAATAAAAGGAGCTATAGAACCAGTTCTAATACAAAACCAAGGATTAGGAGTTTACTCACTTTACTTCCTAATTCCCAAAAGGACGGTTCTCTACGACCAATATTAGATCTGACCGCTAAACCTCTACATACTATCAGAACACTTCCATATGGTCATGCTTCAGCAAGTGCTTCCGCTTTTACAGCAATTACAATTTGTCAACCCTGGACTTAAAAGACGCATACTTTCACATTCCTGTTCACCCAGCACATCACAAATATCTTAGATTTATGATAGCAGGAAATCACTATCAATTCAAAGTACTCCCAATCGGGGTTACTACTACACTCGGAGTGTTCACACATTGTCTAGCAGTGGTAGCAGCTCATCTACGAAGACAACAAATTCCTGTCTTCCCATATCTGGACGATTGGCTAATCAAAGCCAAATCACCACAAAAGTGTTTACAAAACACTCAAGCTACCATAAACCTACTACATCAATTAGGATTTACCCACAACTGCAACCATATCTAGGAGCAATGCTAAACACACACACAGCTCTAGCCTCCCCCAATGCAGCCAAAATTCAAAACGTTCAAACTTTATTACTACAATTTTAAAACAAACAATACCTACAGTCAAAACTTTCATGCAGCTATTAGGGATGATGGCATCATGCATTGCAATAGTGCCTCACGCAAGACTACACATGCGTCCTCTACAGGAATTGAAGCCCCATGTCTGCCATTTGTTTATGCGGCAACATTTTTCTACTTTTCTTATTTTTTTGTATTTTGTTCATGCTTGACTGTGTTTTACTATGGATAGGTGCATTGGTGAATGCAAGTATGAGTCAGTGGGGGGATGAATGCATGAGAGCAAGGCTACTGAAGAACGTTATCTTGTGCGAAGGGTGAACTCTATTGACGGACAGTTTATTGGTGACTGTTCACCTCATAGTGGTTGTTGCAAGCTTTTCCACATAAGCACAGGAGGGAGTTTGAGAGTTTTGACAAATGTGTTCGAGGAATGTGAGCTGCAGAGCTCACACTTTGCATTAGATCGCCATCTGGTGTTGGGCTCGGATGCTTGCACTTTGTTGTTGTCTTCGAAGAAGTCTTTTGTAGTCATGTGATAGGTGACTCCTCCTTTGGACGATAGTGCGCATGGGCATCGACTCCATCCTCCGATTGTTTTTTTCCGCCATTGGGTTCGGATGCAACTTTTGCGCTCCGGTTCGAAACTCTACTTTCAACCGTTTTCCATCGTCAAAACTTTCAACAACTTCTATCGACATCGAAATCTCGACGCGTCTCCATCAATTCACTTTCCAGCCATCGACGCGGGCCGCTGGGCCCATCGACGCCGTGAGGCCTACGGCTAATGGAAAGGACGCCCTTCCGGAAATGCCCCCAGTGTGGAGCAAAGTTCCCCCACAGTGACCATCACGAGGTCTGTAACCTGTGCCTCTCGCCCGACCACAACGAGGCTACCTGTCCAGCTTGCGCCTCCTTCCGCTCTAAGAAAACCATTCGGGATCGTCGAGCCCGAAGGCACGTCATGGCGCAGAGATCCGCTCCAGACCCTGTCGACATCTTCGACGAAAGCCCCGATGTCCCGGAGGAGGATTCCGAAGGCCTACTAATCGTGTCGGAGGCAGAAGACTCAGACCATCCCATCACTCCTGGGCAACGAGTGAGTACTACTGCCCTTGCCCCAACCCCCCCATCGAAGCAGAAGGCACCGGTCAAGACTTCGCCTGTTGGCCCCAGTCGCGACCGTAAACATGCTTTGGACGCCCGCCTTCGGGCTCGGCGCCGAAGAAAAAACTCAAGCCTTCCAGTACCTCGGCACCGACGAAGCCGCATGTATTAGTTCCACCGGCACCTTCGGCGCCGAAGCCAAAGGAACACTCGGCTCCGAAATCCACCTCGATTCCAAAGCCCGCCTCCAACACATCCAAGCATGGGGATAAGTCTGCGTCGAAACCGAGCCTCCACGACACAGCCCCTAAGCCAAAGCCTTCGGAGCCGATTCCCAAGAATAAAGACTCTTCCACGCCTTCTAAGGCCAAAGAGCACACAAAACAGCCATCACCTCGCTCGGAACCGAAAAAGTCTGCGCCGAAGCCAAATCTCCAGGAGGAGGAGCTTTTTCATCCAGATCCTGTTGATCCTAAGCAAGTCAAATTCCACATTAATCCCAAAACTGGACATATCATTACTGTGCCACGCCACAAGCCCGTTCCTGTGGAAAAGGACTGTGCTACTTCACCTATGCCTCCTTCTTCCCCTGTCCTTCCCTCTAACACCCCTCCTCTCCACATCCCTGTTACACCGCCTCAGCATGTAACATCTCCACCACATGACTATCAAGATGACATGGGGGACGGTGGTGACCCTGATTACGCATTCACTGACCCAGATGACCCACCACAGGATGATTGGGGCTACAACGATCCCATAGATGACCGCTCAGCCCTCCACAGGACTTGGTCGCCCCACTCACTGCTGCCGCTCCTGCCTGCCTTGCCGCCTCCCGCCTGGAGATTCCTTCGCTCGCTGCCCGCTGCTCCTGGGACTTCCCGCTGCTCCTGGGACTTCCCGCCACTGCCTCCCTGCGGCCCCGCCCCCGTGATTCCATTCGCCGCCCGCTCCCGCCACCCAGCTGCTCCTCCTCCAGGCTCCTTACTTAAGGGGACCGTAGGAGACCACAGAGTGTGACCGCTCAGCCCTCCACAGGACTTGGTCGCCCCACTCACTGCTGCCGCTCCTGCCTGCCTTGCCGCCTCCCGCCTGGAGATTCCTTCGCTCGCTGCCCGCTGCTCCTGGGACTTCCCGCTGCCCGCTGCTCCTGGGACTTCCCGCCACTGCCTCCCTGCGGCCCCGCCCCCCGTGATTCCATTCGCCGCCCCGCTCCCGCCACCCAGCTGCTCCTCCCTCCAGGCTCCTTGCCTATGACGCCCCTGAGCGACCGCGCGCAGCGGGAGCACCGACGGAGCGCCGAAGGTGCGCCAAAGGTAAGCCCGTCCGCGCCTGGCCCGCGCCCAGCGCCAGGACCCCTGGATCCCACCGATGCAACACTACTCGACGGACCTACGACGCCGCCACCCTCACCGCACTCAATGCCAGCCGGAACTCTGCCTGCTACCGAGCCTCACCGAGACGCACCCACGGACCCTTCACCTGCCAAGCCTGCCGATTCACCTGCCCCCGGACGTGCACCACCTCCGCCAAGTCAAGCACCAGCAGCAACCACCTGAAATGCATCCTGTTGAACACCCGCTCCGTCCACAGGCACGCCGTGGAACTCTGGGACCTGCTCGACGCAACAGCACAGGACGTCGCCTTCCTCACCAAAACCAGGATGAACGCCTCCTCAGCGCCCGACATCGCCATAGCCATCCCGGACGGATACAAGATCACCCGGAGGGACCGCGTCAACCAGACGGGAGGAGGCATCGCCATCGTACACAAGAACACCATCCGCATCTCGACTAACTCCGACTAGACCTTCACCGCCGCCGAACACCTACACTTCCAGATACACACTGACCCCAAGACCACCCTCCGAGGCACCCTCATCTACAGACCCCCGGGACCACGCACACTATTCAGCGAAGACATCGCAGACTTCATCAGCCCGCACGCCATGCCCTCCGCCGACTACATCCTCCTAGGGGACCTCAACTTCCACCTGGAGAACAACAACGACAGAAACACCACCGCCCTGCTGGACAACCTCGCCAACCTCGGACTCAAGCAACTGGTGAACACACCCACCCACTACGCCGGCCACACGCTTGACCCCGTCTTCTCTTCCAGCAAACACATCTCCTTCAGCCACGCCACCGGACTCCACTGGACCGACCACAGCTGCGTCCACTTCAGCTTCAGAAAGACTGCGACCCACCACCACCCGCAACAGGCTCCCCGCCGGAGCTGGAGCAAGATCACCGCCGAGCAGCTCACCGCCTCCCTCAGCCAGAACACACCCACCAACACAACGGACCCAAACGAAGCAGCCAGCAACCTCGCCAAGTGGCTGACCGCCTGCGCCGACGACCTCGCACCACTAAAAACCCTCCCAGCAGACCCGGAAGCAAGAAAACCCCTTGGTTCACCAACGAACTCAAGGAATCCAAGAAGAACTGCCGCACTCTCGAGAAAGCCTGGCGACTCGACCAGACCACAGACAACAGGACCGCCCTCAAGCACGCCACCCGCAAACACCACCAGCTGATCCGTGCCACCAAGAAGTCAGCACTCAAAGAACGACTGGACAACAACGCCCACGACAGCAAGGAACTTTTCAGCATCGTCAAAAGAGTTCTCCAACCCCAGCGCCGGAAACGACATCACCCCCTCGCAAGACCTCTGCAACTCACTCGCCGCGTTCTTCCACCGCAAGATCACCGACATACATAACAGCTTCGACGCACAGACCACGCACCCTACCGCCCGAACCAACGCCCGCCACCACCACCCTCTGCAACTGGACCCCGATCAGCACCGAAGACACCACCCGCACGATGAACTCCATCCACTCCGGATCACCAACCGACCCCTGCCCACACCACGTCTTCAACAAAGCCGACGCCACCATCGCACCCCATCTCCGGGACATAATCAACTCCTCCTTCCACACCGCCACCTTCCCGGAGAGCTGGAAGCACGCCGAGCTTACCGCCCTCCTGAAGAAACCAACGGCGGACCCCACCGACCTCAAGAACTACCGTCCCATCTCGCTCCTTCCGTTTCCGGCCAAAGTCATCGAGAAGACCGTCAACAGACAGCTTGCCGCCTTCCTCGAGACGAATGGATCCCTCGACCCCTCGCAGTCCGGGTTTCGGGCCAACCACAGCACCGAGACCGCCCTTATCGCAGCCACCGACGACATCAGAACCCTAACCGACAACGGGGAAACAACAGCCCTCATCCTCTTGGACCTCTCCGCGGCGTTCGACACCGTCTGCCACCGCACCCTAGTGAAGCGCCTCAGCAACATCGGAATCCGAGAGAAAGCACTGGAATGGATCATCTCGTTCCTCGCCGGAAGAACCCAGAGAGTCCGCCTCCCCCGTTCAGATCCGAGGCCACCGAAGTCATCTGCCGCGTTCCACAAGGATCTTCACTCAGTCCAACCCTCTTCAACGTCTACATGAGCCCCTCGCAGCCATCGCACGCCAACACAACCTCAACATCATCTCCTACGCCGACGACACCCAGCTGATCCTCTCCTCACCAACGACCCCACCACCGCCAGAGCCAACCTACACGACGGGATGAGAGACGTCGCCGACTGGATGAGGAACAGCCGCCTTAAACTGAACTCAGACAAGACGGAAGTCCTCATCCTGGGCTCATCACCCTCCGCCTGGGACGACTCTTGGTGGCCCCCGGCCCTGGGCACCGCACCCAAGCCAACGGACCACGCACGCAACCTGGGCTTCATCCTGGACTCCTCCCTGTCGATGACCAGACAAGTCAACGCTGTCTCATCTTCGTGCTTCAACACCCTGCGCATGCTCCGCAAGATCTTCAGATGGATCCCCACTGAAACCAGGAAGACCGTCACCCAGGCACTCGTCACCAGCCGACTGGACTATGGGAACACCCTCTACGCCGGAACCACAGGCAAACTTCAAAAAGACTCCAGCGCATCCAGAACGCCTCCGCACGACTCATCCTGGACATCCCCCGACACAGCCACATCACCGGACACCTGAAAGACCTGCACTGGCTCCCCGTCAGCAAGAGAATCACGTTCAGACTCCTCACCCACGCACACAAGGCCCTCCACGACCTGGGCCCCAAGTAACTCAACGACCGCATGACCTTCTACACGCCCACCCACCAGCTACGATCAACCAGCCACGCCCTCGCCACCGTACCACGCATCCGCAGAGCCACCGCCGGAGGAAGATCCTTCTCCTACCTGGCAGCCAAGACCTGGAACTCCCTCCCCACTCACCTTCGGCGAACCCAGGACCATCTCTCCTTCAGGAAGCAGCTCAAGACCTGGCTGTTCGAGCAGTAACTTACCCCTTCCCCCAGCGCCTTGAGACCCTCCCGGGTGAGTAGCGCGCTCTATAAATGCCGTGATTGATTGATTGATAGATCTCCCAGACCTCCCAAGCCCTCCACTATACCCAACAAAACCATCTCCCCCAGATGATAACATTGGTTTTGGGCAACTTATTCACAGGGCTGCTGTTTTTCATGGGGTACATATGCACACAAACGCACCAGAGGAAGATTTCCTCCTAGATACCTTTGAACAGTCTCAAAGAACTGTACAAACGTTACCCATGATTAAAGGAGTCATCAAGCATGCTCCTGACATATTTAAAGATCCTGTACGGGCCAGAATTCTTAACCCTAGGATCGACAAAAATATAGACCTGCCCCTGACGACCCTGCCTACATTAAAGGCCAGCTCCCTCTTGACTCCTTAGTGGTATCCAATGCTCGTAAACGAGCTAATTCTCAAACTTCAGGGGACGCTCCGCCCCCTGATAAGGAGTCAAAATTGCTAGATGCATCTGGCAAACGAGTAGCTGCGCAGGCCACCAATCACTGGCGCATAGCCAACACCCAGGCACTGCTAGCCAGATATGATAGGGCCCACTATGACCAACTAGAAACCCTAATCCAACACTGACCTGACCAGTACAAAATGCAGGCAAATGATCTAATTCAGGAGGGCAAACTAATCTCCAATGCGTCCATTAAGTGTGCCCTTGATGCAGCGGACACTGCCGCTAGGTCTGTCAACACCAGCGTACTCATTAGAAGGCATGCATGGTTACGCATTTCAGGCTTCAAGCCAGAGGTTCAAACCACCATTTTAAACCAGCCGTTCAATCACAACCAACTCTTTGGTCCGGCTGTAGACACTGCCCCTGAGAAAATGAAAAAGGACACAAACTGCCAAATCAATGGGAGCGTTGCAGTCTCCACAACAACGTGGCTCCTTTCGTCGCTCCTTCTACAGAGGAGCCTCTAGAAACACCAACACGGACAGTTCCTCTTCTTTCAGAAATACCACCCAAACATCCCCCAATAGAGGATCCTTTAGAGGTGGTTACCGAGGGAACAACAGTAAGGGGAGAGGCCGAGGTAGCACCAACACCCGTACCTCCCCCGCTGCTAAACAGTGACTTCCCTCCACTTCCCCCCGACCATTCCACTCCTGTCGGGGGACGACTAGCACAGTTCCTACCTGTCTGGAACTCCATTACAACAGACAGGTGGGTGAGACAAATTATCCAATATGGTTACTGCCTAGAACTTACAGCTGCCCCCCCAAACATACCACCCAAGCAGCGTCCAATGTCCGCAGACCATCTTACACTTTTAAAGCAGGAAGTTCTTTCGCTGCTTCAAAAGCACGCCATAGAGCCACTTCCTCTACTACACCAGGGAACAGGGGTTTACTCCCTGTATTTCCTAATCCCCAAAAAGGATGGGACCCTAAGGCCTATTCTAGACCTCAGACCCCTCAATCAGTATATACATTCGGATCATTTTCACATGATCACTGTCCAACAAGTGCTTCCCTTACTACAACAAGAAGACTTCCTTGCCACACTAGACCTCAAGGACGCCTACTTCCACATTCCCATACATCCTGCTCACAGGAAGTATCTAAGGTTCGTACTCGATGGACAACACTACCAGTTCAAAGTCCTTCCATTCGGAGTCACCACTGCTCCAAGGGTGTTTACCAAATGCCTTGCAGTAGCAGCAGCACACCTACGAAGACAGCACATACATGTCTTCCCATACCTGGACGACTGGCTCATAAAAGCCAGATCATTCAACCAGTGTGTCCAACACACTCATCAGACTATTCAAACACTACACAACTTGGGATTCACAATCAACTACACCAAGTCGCACCTCCAGCCCTCCCATATACATCAATATCTGGGAGCCACAATAAACACTTCCACAGCTCTAGCTTATTACAGCCCAGCCAGGATAGCCAGTATACAAGCTTTCATCACCAAGTTTCAAATCCAACACTCTCTCCCAGCCAGAGTGTTCATGCAACTAATCGGCATGATGGCATCTTGCATTTGCATCGTACCTCATGCAAAACTTCAAATGCGTCCCCTACAAGAGTGTCTAGCACACCAATGGAATCAGGCTCACGGACAACTTACAGATCTGGTGTTGGTGGACAGCCGCACACATCGCTCTCTGCAGTGGTGGAACACAAAAAATTTGTCCAAAGGGCGGCCGTTCCTGGAGCCTGTTCTACAAATAGTACTGACAACGGACGCATCACTCACAGGATGGGGAGCACACCTGTTAGATCATACAACACAAGGCAAGTGGACCACGCAACAAAAGCTGCTCCACATCAATCATCTAGAGTTACTAGCTATATTCCTAGCTCTCAAATCCTTCTAACTCCACGTACAAAACAAAGCCGTCCTGATCCGAACAGACAACATCACGGCCATGTATTACATACAAAAACGGGGGACACACACACCACAACTGTCCCAACTGGCACAGAACATTTGGAGGTGGACCATTCCACAAAACATATACCTTCTAGCCGAACACCTACCAGGAGTTCACAATCCGATTGCCGATCTGTTAAGTCGACAGACACAACAGATTCACGAATGGGAACTACATCCACAAGTTCTTCTACCTTTTTTCCACATGTGGGGCCAGCCAGACATAGATCTGTTCGCCACACACCAAAACGCAAAATGCCCAACCTTTGCCACCAGGTTTCCACACCGCAGTCCAAGGGCAATGCGATATGGATGAATTGGTCCGGCAGATTTGCGTACGCTTTTCCGCCACTCCCACTCATTCCGTTTGTGGTACGCAAGCTCCGACAACAGTCTCTAAAAATGATCCTAGTAGCTCCCACATGGGCACGCCAACCGTGGTTCACCACACTGCTGGAACTATCAGTAGTCCCATATCAAAAACTACACCTCTCCCCGTCACTACTAACGCAGAGCCATGGAGAAATAAGGCACCCAGATCCATCTCAACTGAACCTTGCGATCTGGCTCCTGAAGTCCTAGAATTCGGTTACCTTAACCTACCACCGGACTGCATGAACATCATTAACGAGGCTAGACGCCCTACCACCAGAGCTTGCTATGCAGCAAAATGGAAAAGATTCGCTATTTACTGCACTAACAATGATATCCAGCCATTACAGGCCTCCACGCAAAACATCATTTGCTACTTACTACATTTGCAAAGATGTAATCTTGCATACTCATCAATAAGTCTGCATCTGGCAGCCCTTGCTGCTTACTTACAAAACAGGCAACACTTATCACTCTTTAGGGTCCCCGCCATTAAAGCCTTTATGGAAGGCCTTAAACGGATCATACCTCCCAGATTACCACCTTCCCCAGTGTGGAATCTTAACATAGTACTTGCAAGGCTCATGGGACCACCATTTGAACCCTTGCATAAATGTGAACTTCAATTCCTTACATGGAAAGTAGCGTTCCTAATTGCAATCACCTCTCTCAGGAGGGTGAGTGAGATCCAGGCTTTAACTATACAAGAGCCCTTCTTACAAATACATCATAACAAAATAGTTCTCAGGACAAACCCAAAATTCCTTCCTAAAGTCATTTCTCCTTTCCACCTTAACCAATCTGTAGAACTACCCGTGTTTTTTCAAAACCCAGATTCTGTAGCAGAAAGAGCTCTCCACACCCTAGATGTCAAAAGAGCCCTAATGTATTACATTGACAGAACCAAGTCCTTTTGCAAAACAAAACAATTGTTCGTAGCTTTCTCTCCACCACATAAAGGTAACCCCATTTCAAAAGCTGGGATTGCAAGGTGGATCGTTAAATGTATCCAAATATGCTACCAGAAAGCCAAACGCACATTATCAATTCCCCCTAGAGCGCACTCAACACGCAAACTAGGGGCTTCCATGGCATTCTTAGGGAACATTCCCTAGAAGACATATGTAAGGCAGCCACATGGTCTACAACACACACCTTCACTAAACACTATTGTGTTGATGTGCAAGCCAAGCAACAAGCTTCTGTGGGCCAAGCTGTCCTTAGAACACTTTTTCAAACCACTGCAACACATACAGGTGACCACCGCTAGGGGAGATACTGCTGTACAGTCTATGCAAAGTGTGAGCTCTGCAGCTCACATGCCTCGAACGGAAAATGCTACTTACCAGTATGCATCTGTTCTTGGCATGTAGATCTGCAGATCCTCACACGCCCACCCACCTCCCCGGGACCTGTATGTGTTCCAGTCCTATCTTATTTAGATATACACACATGGACATCCTTTTCTACTAACTCCATCACTCCCCATTATGGCGAAAAACAATGAGGATGGAGTCGATGCCCATGCGCACTATCGTCCAAAGGAGGAGTCACCTATCACATGGCTACAAAAGACTTCTTCGAAGACAACAACAAAGTGCAAGCATCCGAGCCCAACACCAGATGGCGATCTAATGCAAAGTGTGAGGATCTGCAGCTCTACATGCGAAGAACAGATGCATACTGGTAAGTAGCATTTTCCTTATCCCTGATAAAGTCCTCTTGGTGGGAAAAAATGTGTTCACTGGGCTGGATTTTTGTATGTGAAGAACAATTATTTTGAAGATTCAAGATTATGGCTCTTGTGTATTTGTAGATTGAATGGAGAACTTTCCATCTTGATGGACTGATTGTTGATTAAATGACCATATAATTGAATCACTCAAGTGCTCTATTGATATTTAGTGTAGTGCTACCTGCATTGTTGAGAATTACTTCTCACGAGAGCAAGAATGAGTACCGGAGTCTTTGTCTGATGAGTTAAGTGCTTAAGCTAACCAGTGACTTAAGATGTACTTTAAGATTTAAGCACAGCATTGACCTTGCCAATCCTTGTTTAATCTTTGTTTATTGGTTTTCAGCCTGACCTCATATCTTGTATTGCTCTCTGTCCTGCCCCTTGAATTTGAGATGCCTCTGAAATAAAAATGTGCTATACATAAAAAAATGTTTTTTTTTAAGATGAAACCTGTGCAACCTGTATAGAGGAAACTTATCTAAAACCCCCATCTCCTCAATCTGTTGTTCCAACTACCCTGCCACACCCAAAAGAAATGCTTCCAGTTGCAGAACTCCTCTTCAGGTTCCTGAAAAACGAACATTTGTTTTACAGTAAAACAGGATAATCCGAAATACTGTTTTATAAAAATGTGCATTTTCAAAAAGTCTTTGAGCACCAATAAATCCTGCAGTTAGTGGTTTCTGGTATTGGTTATACTTCAGGTACAACAAGCCACACAGAAAATACCACTAAAACACTCACATAGCCTCTTCTCATGTAATGTACCCCTACCTCACCAGAGTGCATCAGTAATCTATCTGGCCGTTTCATAGCTGACACGGCTGAGAGCACAAGTGCTGGGATTCTGACTTTTACCTTCTCCATAGGGCTTGGAGGTCAGACACGAGAGGGCTCCACATTCTAGATCAACTACTCTAGAGCCAACCCACTCACCTCTGAACACCACCCAGGTTGGAGTTTCCAAGACAGAGCTTCCCTGTGTCCCTGTGTATTGTGGAATATGGCTCTACTTGATTCCAATCTAGTCTCCATCAAGAGAGCTTGCATATAGACAAAAAGTTGACTCCTTGGAGTGGACAGGAGCGGGAATGCTTGCTTTATCCTTTCTTTCTCAGCCACACTGAAGAGGACTGTCTTGGACTGGAAAAGGCAGTCAGGTTTGAGAATAACTGACTGCTAGAAACTTAAAACCGAGGTAGATAATCCCTCTCGCCCATGAGGAAACAAAAGCGCAAGGCGCTAGTATCTTGCTCCAGTGAACCATTCACATGGATTTGGGGGGTCATTGGCAGTTTTCCCTCTGTAACCTTTATGTATACGTTAGGCAGTACAGGTGCCTGGCTTCAGATTCTAAAAGACAAAAATGTTAAATCGCCAGGCAACCAGCTATGCTGTGCTACGTCAATGTAGGTACTAGCTTTAGACTTGGGATTTGACATCACAGTTGTCAAATAGGACTGATTACTTGCAGTATATATGGAGTGGGCTATCGTTTTGCCTCTGTCAGTCAGTTGCTTTCTTTACCCAGCTTCTTTGAGTCATTGGCTTAAGACTTTGGCAATAAGTCTGATAGATACAACTATCTGCAAATTCCTCACCTTTAGCAGTACCCCTGCACGCCAGCACCGACGTTGTTTCACTCCTGAAGTGACTGGAGCTGCATATAAGCACAACCCATGAGTGCGGACATCTGTGCCTTTCTTTCCGCGCCACCAGTTGCAGATCCAGAGCTATTGCTAGTCTCTTCGAGACATTTACCTCACATACTTTGGTTTCTAAAACCCAGTGTGCAAATGAAAATGTCACTTCCCAAGACTACTGGATTTAAACCTTCTAGTGATTTGTCAAAGACAGATGCCTGTGATGGATCCCCATCAAGTTTGCCTTTGGTGCCTTGGGTCGGAATATGACACCAAAGCCTGTTGTGACTGCGCCTTGAATCCCAAAGCCATCTGGGGTCGTGAAGCTGTCGCCAAGCACTGAAAAACTCCACTCCGTGACTGGCCTAAGTTGAAGGAAAGGTCTCTTTCTCGCTTCTGAAGTCATTCCTGTGGCTGATCGTTGTTGGGGTTTAACTCTTTGAGAAAGTCAAAGAAAAAACATAAAAAGTCCAAGCGGGACTCTGCCCCTTCCTGCAACTCTTCAACACCAGAGGAGACGCAAGGGCATCAGTGTGGCTCGCTGTCTCCCTCCCGAAATCCATACCTCTTTCGAGCAGATTTCGATCCTCTTCTTGAGGCAACCCGAATGTCCAGGTCAGTCAGTGACAACGAAGCAAATTGAAAAGTTCTGCAAGGTCATTCTGTGTCTCTTAAGCATGCTACAGATTCTCTCTGGTGCACCTTTGAGTGCCAAGAAACTGTAAGGGCCTCCACCTGGGACTCCTTTGGAGGGTTCGCCCTTGGGGCAGCTGGACACGCTTTGGTCTCCGCATTGGTTTCAATACAGACTCCCCTACTGTTGCCACTCACCGCACCAGACCCTGGGGCACCAACTCCAATTATGACACCAGATGACCCAGCTAACCTATTGTGGTTTCTTATTCTGAGTGCGTGGTACTTCAACCTCAACCAACGTTGTGCCCTGATCCACTTGGGACACAGTCTTGGGGTAATCCTTCAGATTCAGATACTCTTCCCGTGCCTCATGGCAGTGCCCAAACTTTTTACACTCTTTGGAAGAGACTCTGATAACCATGGTTATGATGCTGGGGATGAATTTGCCCACTCATACACTTGACGACAATTGGTATGAGAACCTTCAGGACGCCAAAGGCCTGGACATTTTGCCAGACACTGGGCTACTTTCACTTCCGGGCTGTACCACTGAAGAAGAATCATCCTTCCCCTATAGTTATGCGAAGGGCGGTCAAGGTTCTCGACCTCCAGTTACCCACATTGGAGGTAAAGACTAATGTACTCACTCAGGTGCTTCAACCTGGTTAAATAAATACTGAACTCCTACTTTGTCAATGAGGCCCTCCCAGGTGCTCTTCTTGGGACTTGGGTGAAAACCTGTTCTGAATCTCTGGTACAAACGGAGATAGCACAGCACCATCGCCGTTGGTGATTGGGGTTTCTTGACTCAGCATCCTATGCCTGAAAGCGTAGCCATGCTATCAACGAGCAAGGTCAACCCTAACCTATTCTGGACTGGAAAACAAAGTGCATGAAATTCTTAGGGAAGCGTATGTTTTCGGCCACTATTTTAACAAAAGATTCAGTCAGTGTCCGCTTCCTCTTGGTGCTCTATACTCATCCCCTTTGGGGCTTTGTCACAAAGGTCTTGCCTGGTGTCCCTAACAAGTTGCTTCCCACCCTTATACAAGCTATTCAGGATCCAGTCCGCTGTGGCTTGGGCACTACAGATTTCTTAGGCAGGGCAATTGGCGCTAGTGTGGCTCTCATTAAGGATGGTTGGATGAGGTCTACTCGCTTCTCCAGCGATGTCTAATTCTCGCTAATCAACTTACCTTTCAGTTGTTTTACCTTTGTGGTGAGAAGGCAAGTGCTGCCCTTGAGCACTTTAAAGACAGTAGAGCCATGGCATGCTCCTTGAGCCTCTCTGCCCTGCCACGTTAGCCACACCACAAGTTTCACCCCCTCTGTGGCTATAGTAGGGGTTAACCAGATCACCAAGTGCAACCTGCCTGGCAAACCCATCCTAACCCCCCCCCCCACCCCTGCCCTTTTGTTATTGAGGCTGCAGCACCCACAGACCACATGGACAACAGGGAGAGTGTTCAGCTCCTCCTGCTGCTGCAGCCACAAAATCTCTTTAGCATGTCCTTCGAGACACACAACCACCCCTTTGGAGGCAGGTTTTGGCATTTTCTGCCCGGGTTGCTGATTGGCTGGTGGTAACTTCGGACTAGTGGGTGCTACAAATTGTTTGCTGGGTTACGCCCTGTCATTTCTTGTCACCCCGCCATACCTTCCACAATCCTCAGAAGGGCTGACTGAGGACCATCTGTTCCTTTTGTAGCAGGAGGTGCACGCCGTTCTAGCTAAAATAGCCATAGAGAGGGTGTCGGTATCAGAAGTAGTCTTGGTTGTTACTCCTGCTACTTTCTGTTGCTAAAAATGAACGGAGGCCTTAGTCCTATTTCAGATCTTCGCCCTCTTAATGCTTTCCTGCAGAAGGACAAGTTCAAGATGCTCACCCTGGGCCAGGTTTTGTCTGCCCTCGACGCTGGAGACTCTATGGTTGTTTGTCCTGCAAGACGCGCATTTCCAAATTCCCGTCCTGCAGGCCCACGGACGCGATCTGTGGTTCCAGTTTTCCCCTATCTCAATGGCTGGTCGCTGAAGGTGTGCTCCCCCCAGTCATTTATCCACCACCTCCAGACCACGACTAACCTAACATTGTTGCTGTACACGATCGATGTCCTGAAGTCACATGTCTCCTTCGTAGACTCTCCCTTTCAACAGAGGCATTCAAGACATGGTGCAGTTCCACAGGAGTGTGTGGTATCCAGAACTCCTGGGCATGCACATCTGTCCTCCGATCAGGCTGCTGCTTCAATAGGCTCTTCTGTAGCAACAGGACAGGGTTGTGCACCTGAGCCTGCCCAATCTCTACCTCCATGCTTGGAGATGGAGCGGTGGCATGTGTATTCCCTTTGAACCGCTTTGTAGTGGCGCATTGCTGCTGTTTACCCTCAAGACTATTTTTGTCATCGCTATAACATCAGCAGGGTGGTTGAACGACTCACGAGCCCTCTCCGCAATACACTACGTTCTTCCCAGATAAACTAGTCGAGAACCCAGCCTCCTTTCTCCCGAAAGTAGTGACTCCTTTCTTGCCTCCTGACTTTCTTTGCTCCACCTCACCCCTCTAAAGAGGAGAACAGACTCTATTGGTTGGATCCTAAAAGAGGTCTTAGGGTTTATATTGATTGTACCAGGGAACATTGTGTGAACGATCAGCTCTTCATTGGGTTCTCTGGGGCAAAAAAAGGTAAGGCAGTGCAAAAGAAGACATTTTCTTGTTGAGCATGCTATGCATTAAAATCTGCTATGCATTTGCCAAGAAACCACCTTTGTAAGGCTTTATTCACCCAGAGCCAAGGCTTCTGCCACTGTGTTGGCATGTTGCATGGGCGACACGCCACACGTTCACGAAGGACTTTTCTTTGGACAGCCAGGTCATCAAGACTGCCATTTTGCCAGATCATTCCTGCAGGACATTGTGGTATGTGCAGATTCATAGACCCTCCACCTTGGACTTACGGCTTTGATATCTACTCACTAGGTGAGGTATCTGCTGTTAGAAGTATCTATCAGAACAAGTTACTTAGATTTGTTAACACTCTTTCTGGTGGATACTCAGAATATTTTATTCGATTTAACACAGTAAATCATAAAAGTACATTCATTTCATGACTTTATTCGGACAAAACGTATCCATAAAAGACAAATGGTATAATCAATGAGACCTACAGAAACACAACAGTTAAAAAGCTCATAAAATGAGGCTTACAAAATCATTAACATGCAATCATACAGTGTTCGAGTTACGAGCTTGGATAGCAGTTCTCAAAAAAGCCATAAAAGTACATAAGTCACAAAAAAACGGAGATCAATAAAATCACCTTAAAACAGTACCTCAAATGTCACAAGGTGGACCCCTGCTAAGAACCATGATACATAAAAGCAGACATTCTAACTAGATAAAAATTGGAGATATAGTAAAGCAGGCCGTACTTGTGCAAAGTCCATAGACAAAAATAGGGGGTGTATGTACTTGTGACGTATATTGCCAAATTTAGATAAAATGAAAACTATATGTAAAGTGTCCAGTGCAGCAACCATTTCACATGTGCAAATTGGAGGCTCCAAGGGTCTATGCCATCCTACTAACAGCTGAGGGAACAGATTCAAACCAAAATAGTACAGTAGACGTCTGTTGAAAACTGGCATATCTAAAGTCAAATACAGCTCTAATTTGCTCATTGATTGTACCATGGCATAATGGGTACAGGATTTTTTTTAACATACATTCCGCCCTTTTTAGGGCTCGCGCCTGCGTTGCAGTGCGCAGCGAGAGCCCTTTTGTATGGGGTTCTGAAAGCTGCTCACGCACGTGCGTGTGGTTTTGTTTTCCGCGGCTGCCATTGGCTTTCGCGTGCTTTTTTTTTTTTTTTAAAAAGCCAGAACGCAATTGGGCAAAGGCGGGCGCATGTCCCGCCTTTGCTCCGCCCATTCCCGTCAGTGGCCAGCATGGCCAGCAGCGCGCGTTCGCTTCGCTGCCGCGCTCCCTAGCCCCCGCTCCTCTGTGGTGCGCGCGCACCACTGTTTTTTTTTTTATAAAGTGCCCGTATTCATTTGCGTGTGATGTAGTGGAACTGTGGGGGCCTGATGCAGTTTTATTATTTGAGGGTCATGACTTTAGAACTACTCGAGAGGCTCTGGATATAATATTTAGTTTCGAGTAGGCCTACACCTGCGTCTTTATCTGTTTTGGGTTTGATGGCTGTTATTTGAGATTTGTAGGACGGGCGCTTTGTGGGGTTAATCCTCGCAGGGATGCAGGTTCTAATGCCGCATGATGCCTGCGACTGCCGCCTTAAAGGCAATGCTCAAAACTGTTATCAAAACAATAGAGCATCTGTTCTGCAAAAAGCACTACATGAGCATTTTTTTTAAGCATAAAATGCTGATTCCGAGAGAATATGCGCATGCTGTTTATTTAATCTCAAGGACCGGTCGATCTCCGAGGCTGGCACTCCTCCCTGCAGTAATCCCCTGGCGCCGCAGCTGACCAGCAGCTCACTTTTCACAGGTTGGTTTCCTGCTAGTTACTTACTAAAGACCCTTTGCTCTCACACGCACACCAGTCGCTAAAGAAGACAAAAACACCGGTGTGAGCTCTGAACCTTTTGCTAATTGGGCCACGGGGGATAGTTTTCTAAATATATATGTTTCTCCCAAATGAAAACGGTGCTTCATTTGCTGCGCGATGGATTTAATGAAACACTGCAATGAAGCTTCAAAATGCAGTATTTTAGATAGCTGCGCCGTGTTTTACTATGGCAACCTGCATTTTAAACCTCTGCAGCCAGAACCCTAAAAAAGCTTTGCTCCATAACACAGAGAGGAAGGTTAAATTCTAAGGCCCATCTATATTATACGAACTGCACCTGTGACTGACTGACCGAGCTCCACCGACATTCCAGAGAAATCTCCTTGCATGATCTAACTATTTCATTATTCTGCAGCCAGCATTGAAATAATGACATTTGTGAAATACGATGCTCGTTTGGTGCAGCTTTTTGTTGGTAACCGTCAAGGACCAGAGATTCTGTCATCTCTGTGAAGTGGATGCTACTTAAGTTAATTAAACCCGTTGCCAGTCCCGCTTTATCAGCTTTATGGATTCCAGGCTAGGTGCCCTTCCCAGTTTGTTGACCTCTGTCTGCTGTGGGTCCTGTGCCCGCACCTTCTTCTCCTCCATCAAGTCAAACCCAGTCTTCCCTCTTCCGGTCCCTCCTCTTCTGGACCCTCTTCAGATTTTAAAACTGCGTCCCTCTCTGCTCTCTTCCCCTTCCTCATATATTCTCGTTTGTGGTAACGTGTTCTTCACTATGACCACTCGCCAACGATTGGCTGTGTCAGTGCATAATTTTTTCCTGTGTATGGAATGTTCCCAGATCTCATTTTAATGATTCAGGCAAACATCTTTGGCTTTATCCAGTAAATTATACTGGTCACTTGAAGCTTCCTTCAAAAACAGGCATACTCCACCCAGTTCCCTATTTAAGCTCTTACACTGTGCTTGCATTAATGTGTGCTTTTGTGTTTAAGGCTCCAGCTTCAACGCTAAAGACACAATTCCACACCACACCACACAATTCAAAACCACCCAACACAATTACACTACACATAATACCACTCAGCACAACTTCATTCAACAAATAATAACACTGCTCACTACCACATAAATACACCCAACATACTACCAGTCTATACCACATAACATTATTAAAGTTTGAGCTATTGGTGTTGCATTATTTAGCAATGCCATTAGCTCAAACTTTAATAATGCGAGACCTATTGCATTGCAAATGCTTGTTTTATTTGCATTAGCACAGAATTCCGCCTTGGCCCACACATCTGTTTTATTAATTTACTGAAGGTCTGGAAAAAAAGATTCGGTCTACCAAGATCACTCAATACTTTTGACATAATGCAACCAGGGAATATGTTGACCAAAATTCAGGCTCAAACAGTCTTTCAGGATCTTTCTATTAAACTCCGGTTCACCTTTCAGGCGAACAGAAAACCACAGAAGTATGGGGTGAATTTGTATATAATCAGAAATAAATCCGGCCCAAATTCTTCATGCACTATCTCCATTGGTATGCTGTGGGTTATCCTCAGAATCCTCCTAAAACATGTGTGTTCGAGGCATATGAGCTGCAGATCGTACACTGTGCATGAGATCGCCATCTGGTGTTGGGCTCGGATGCTTGCACTTTGTTGTTGTCTTGGAAGAGTCTTTTGTAGTCACGAGATAGGTGACTCCTCCTTTGGACGATAGTGCGCATGGGCATCGACTCCATGGTTAGATTGTTTTTTTCCGCCATCGGGTTCGGATGTACCTTGCTGCGCTCCGGATCCACATCGATCGGTTCCCTCTCGACGCGCAGAAGAACCTCCTACCGTTCGACGGTATTGTTTTCGATCGCGATCCCCTCATCGCGTCTCCACTCCAACACTGTTTCGAGTCCGGTCGCCGACGTTGGTCCGTTGGGCGTGTCGGCGCCATCATCCAGCATATGGAAAGGACTCCATTTAAAAATGCACGTGTGGGGCTACATTCCCACACACAGATCTCCACGAGATCTGTAATCTTTGCCTCTCTCCAGAACACGAGAGCCAACACTGCCAAGCCTGTGACTCCTTTCGGTCCAAAAAGACCATCCGTGATCGCCGGGCCCGACGACACGAAATGTCCAGGTCAGCCGCTCCCGCACCGGACGACATCTTTGACACAGGCTCCGACAACCCGGACACCGGAGATTTACAAATCGACACCTCCGGAGCCGAAGACTCAGGGTCCGACGACCAACTCATCACACCACACCAACGTACTGTGAGTACTCACGTCGATGCCCCTGCCCCCAAGAAACAAAAGGCTTCGGTCACACCTTCGCCTTCGGGCCTAGGTCTGCACCATCACAAAGCTTCAGGAGCCCCGCCTTCCGGCTCGACTCCCAAGCACCTAAAGCCTTCTGGCAGCTCGGGACCGAGCCAGCCACGTCCCGGAGCCGAAAAACACTCATCGGCACCGAAACACAAGACTAAGGTCTCGGCACCAACAGACCCTTCGGCGCCAAAGTCCAAGGTCCCAGACACCTCGACACCGAAGCATACCAAACCTTCGGAGTCGACAAAAAACCCTCGGTGTCGAAAACTTCACCAAAGGACACCAAACAACCTCGCAAGCCCAAACAACACTCGGAGCCGAAATCTTCGATGCCGACCAAACACGCCAGCTCAGAAGAACTCTTGGTTCCCATCGACCCAAAGCAGAAAACTCTGCACATTGACCCTATTACCGGACAGGTACAATCAGTAATACCTCACAAGAGGAAGATACAGGAACCAACCACACCTGAGCCACCTCATAAGAAGAAAGACTCTTCCACATCACCTATAAGGTCTTTCTCTCCACCTCCACAACACCTCAGCCCTCTACACTCCCCGCCTCACTCTCCTCCACCTTGTTTTTCACCACAAGGGGATACAGACAGGGAGGATCATGATGATGACATGCAGTCACCTCACAACACCTACACTGATGACGACCTTCACAGTATCCCACCACAAGACCCCTGGGACAGTTATGACCTCCCAGATATACCTGTCCCTGAACCATACCCATCAAAAGCCTCACCTCCAGATGATGCTATAGGGTTTTCACAGGTGATAAACAGGGCAGCACAATACCATGGTGTCAAGTTACACTCAGACCCCCTGGAAGAAGACTTTTACTAGAAACTTTTAGCCAGCCTCAAAAGTCTACCCATACTCTACCTATGCTTAAAGGCATTATTAAACATGCCCCTGAGGTCTTCAAAGACCCAGTTAGGGCTAGGGTTCTTAACCCAAGGATCGAGAAAAATATAAACCTGCCCCTTCTGACCCAGCTTATATTAAAGGCCAACTCCCTCTAGACTCATTAGTAGTTGCTAATGCACGGAAAAGGGCAAACTCCCAGGCTACTGGTGAGACACCACCACCAGACAAGGAGTCCAAATTACTCGACGCATCGGGAAAAAGAGTTGCGTCTCAAGCAGCAAACATGTGGCGCATCGCCAATTCCCAAGCCTTACTGGCGAGATATGACAGAGCCCATTACGACGAGCTTGAAAAGCTCATTGAGCACCTTCCAGATCAGTATAAGACCAAGGCCAATGATCTAATACAAGAAGGCAAGATTGTCACAAACACCTCAATAAAGTGCGCCCTTGACGCAGCAGATACAGCAGCACGCACAATAAACTCAAGCGCTTTGCTGCGCAGACACGCATGGCTACGAATATCTGGCTTCAAGCAGGAGGTACAATCTACCATCCTCAATCAACCCTTAGACCAGGAACACCTGTTTGGGCCTAATGTGGACACTTCTCTAGAAAAAATGAAGAAGGACACAGACACAGCCAAAGCTATGGGAGCTCTACAAGCCACACCTAGCAGAGGTTCCTTTCGTCGCTCCTTATATAGAGGCGGCTCCAAAACTACAGCCACAGACACCACCTCTGCTAACTACAAAAACACCACTCAAACCTCCTCTAATAGAGGTTACTCCAGAGGTAATTACAGAGGTAATAACAACAGGGGTAGAGGACGCGGGTTTAACACACGCACCTCCCCTACCACCAAACAGTGACTTCCCTCCGTTTCCCCCGATCATTCCACTCCCGTCGGGGGAAGACTGTCAAAGTTCCTACCTGCGTGGAATTCCATCACCACCGACAGGTGGGTAATACAAATTATCCAGTATGGTTACTGCCTCGAACTCACTTCTACTCCCCCAACATACCACCCAGACAGCGTCCCATGTCCACGGAACATCTAACGCTCCTCAATCAAGAGGTTCTCTCTATGCTCCAAAAGCACGCAATAGAACCAGTCCCTCTACAACATCAGGGCACAGGGGTTTACTCACTATACTTTCTAATCCCCAAAAGGACGGTTCCCTCAGGCCCATACTGGACCTCAGACCCCTCAACTATTACATTCACTCAGATCATTTTCACATGATCACTCTTCAACAAATACTTCCACTACTCCAACAAGGCGACTTCCTTGCCACACTAGATCTCAAGGACGCCTATTTCCATATTCCCATTCACCCTGCGCACAGGAAATACCTAAGGTTCATAGTGGACGGACAACATTATCAGTTCAAAGTCCTCCCATTCGGGGTGGCAACAGCACCAAGGGTTTTCACCAAGTGCCTAGCAGTAGTAGCTGCGCACTTACGAAGACAACACATTCACGTGTTTCCGTATCTAGACGACTGGCTAATAAAAGCCAAGTCACACAACCAATGTGTACAGCACACACTCCAAACAGTTCGGCTACTACACAATTTGGGGTTCACAATAAACCATACCAAATCGCATCTCCATCCCTCCTACATACATCAGTACCTAGGAGCCACAATCGATACCTCCAGGGCCCTTGCATACCCCAATCCTTCCAGGATAACAAGTATGCAAGCCCTCATCAACAAATTCCTACCTCAACACTACCTTCCAGCTCGAGTGTTTATGCAACTCGTAGGAATGATGGCCTCGTGCATCTTTATTGTCCCTCACGCACGACTTCAAATGCGGCCCCTGCAAGAATGCTTAGCACGTCAGTGGAACCAAGCTCAGGGCCAGCTTACAGATCTGGTGTTGGTAGACAGCCGCACTCATCGCTCTCTGCAATGGTGGAACATACAAAACATTTCCAAAGGGCGGCCGTTCCTAGAGCCAGTTCCACAAATAGTGCTCACAACAGACGCATCTCTCACCGGGTGGGGAGCTCACCTCCTTACCCACACAACGCAGGGCAGCTGGACCAAGTCACAAAAACTGCTCCACATCAACCACCTAGAATTATTAGCAATATTTCTAGCGCTAAAGTCATTACAACCGCATCTTACTCACAAGACTGTCTTAGTCAAAACAGACAACATGACAGCAATGTACTATGTACAAAAACAGGGGGACACACTCTCTACAGCTGTCTCGCCTGGCGCAAGCCATATGGAGATGGGCCATTCCTCAAAACATTTACCTCCTTGCAGAACACCTTCCAGGAGTTCACAATCACATTGCGGATCTGTTAAGTCGACAGACACAACAGATTCACGAATGGGAACTGCATCCGCAAGTTCTACAACCTTTTTCCAAATGTGGGGCCATCCACAAATAGACCTGTTCGCCACACAAGAAAACACAAAATGCCCAACCTTCGCCGCCAGGTTCCCACACCCGTCGTCCAAGGGCAATGCAATATGGATGAACTGGTCAGGCAGATTTGCATACGCTTTTCCGCCTCTCCCACTCATTCCCCTAGTAGTACGCAAACTCAGACAACAGTCTCTAACAATGATCCTAGTTGCTCCCACATGGGCAAGACAACCATGGTTCACAACACTTCTCGAACTCTCAGTAGTTCCACACCACAAACTGCACCTCTCTCCACACCTCTTAACTCAGAACCATGGAGAGATCAGACACCCCGATCCAGGTCAACTGAATCTGGCAATATGGCTCCTGAAGTCCTAGAGTTCGGTTACCTTAACCTTCCACCTGAGTGTATGCAGGTCATTAAAGAAGCCAGACGTCCCACTACCAGGGCTTGTTATGCAGCAAAATGGAAAAGGTTTGCTATTTATTGCAATAACAACAATATCAACCCACTAGATGCCTCCATACAAAACATTATCTGTTACTTGCTGCATCTGCAAACATGTAACCTAGCATACTCATCCATAAGATTACATCTTGCCGCTCTAGCCGCATACTTACAAAACAGACAGCATTTGTCACTGTTTCGAGTACCTGCAATTAAAGCCTTTATGGAAGGCCTTAAAAGAATCATTCCCCTAGATTGCCACCCTCTCCAGCATGGAATCTAAATATTGTCCTCACCAGGCTCATGGGTCCCCCATTTGAACCTCTGCACAAATGTGAGTTACAATTTCTTACATGGAAAGTAGCCTTCCTAATTGCAATAACCTCTCTCAGAAGAGTGAGTGAGATTCAGGCTTTAACCATACAAGAACCTTTTTACAAATCCATCGTAATAAAGTAGTTCTCAGACCAAACCCCAAATTCCTACCTAAAGTAATTTCTGCTTTTCACCTTAACCAATCAATAGAGTTACCCGTCTTTTTCCAAGACCCAGACTCTGTAGCAGAAAGAGCTCTACACACACTAGATGTCAGAAGAGCCCTACTTTACTACATTGACAGGACCAAACCTTTCAGAAAGACAAAACAATTATTTGTAGCTTTCTCCCCACCACATAAAGGTAATCCCATCTCAAAGGCTGGCATTGCTAGATGGATAGTCAAATGCATTCAAATTTGCTACCAAAAGGCTAAACGCACCTTAATAATTCCCCTAGGGCACATTCCACACGTAAACTAGGGGCTTCTATGGCATTTTTAGGGAACATCCCCTAAATGACATATGTAAGGCAGCAACATGGTCTACGCCACATACCTTTACCAAACACTACTGTGTTGATGTACACGCAAAGCAGCAAGCTGCTGTGGGCCAAGCTGTTCTTAAAACACTTTTTCAGACTACTGCAACTGATACAGGTGACCACCGCTAGGGAGACACTGCTATACAGTCTATGCACAGTGTACGATCTGCAGCTCATATGCCTCGAACGGTAAATGCTACTTACCAGTATGCATCTGTTCTTGGCATGTAGAGCTGCAGAGTCGTACACGCCCACCCACCTCCCCGGAACCTGTATCTGTTCCAGTATAATCTTAATTAGATATATTCACATGGACATCTTTTTCTTCTTACTGACTCCATCTTTTCCCATCATGGCGAAAAACAATCTAACCATGGAGTCGATGCCCATGCGCACTATCGTCCAAAGGAGGAGTCACCTATCTCGTGACTACAAAAGACTCTTCCAAGACAACAACAAAGTGCAAGCATCCGAGCCCAACACCAGATGGCGATCTCATGCACAGTGTACGACTCTGCAGCTCTACATGCCAAGAACAGATGCATACTGGTAAGTAGCATTTACCTTTCTGCAGCTTGAATAGGATGACAAAGCTTGTACGCTCCGGATTTCTACCCAAAATTAAACTATCGGGACATACTTTACTCTATCTAGATCCAATATAGATTTCACATATATATGGCCAAGGTGCTTGGCAAAGGCATCACTTTTGAAGGACTGGACATGGGTACTCTTCAAAGGGTCCCAATTAATTTTTCTGTTCTGCCAAATACCTAGGTAACAAAATGTATTGGTGTTACCAATATCGTGTCCATTAAACGTGAGAGTTTTATTTTTAACATGTTATCGACCTAGCACCATAGTATATGACTTTGAATTTTTTTGTTACACCCAGTCCATCCAGAAATTCATAAAAACAATCTAGCAGTAGTTGCAAGCCATCAGCTGCATGCGCAATAAGTACAGTGTCATCTGCATATAATAATGCTGGAACTGCCCTATTGTCAACCATCAGGACATCCTTGCACTTGGCCACTAAAAATCTCTCAAGCTGATTCATATATACCATAAAAAGCAAAGGGTCTAAAATACATCCCTGGCGTGTTCCACTCCCAAGTTGAAAGTGCATAGTGCATTCCCCATTTGGGCCGAATCTTTCTGAGGCCTCCAGCCCAGCATGTAAATTGCGCAGAAAAGATACAAGGGCATCTTCGGCCCCCAGCACAGCCCATTGTTTCGATCTATCCACTCTATCAAAGGCTGTGATGAAGGCCGAGTGGACAGACTCCTTCCTAGCCACAGTATACTTGGTGATCAATAAATAAAGCTTCAAATTCTGTTCGATACTCCCCCGCCCAGGTCTAAAACCATATTTGATATCTGACCGAATGTTCCCATTTTCTGCCCATTGTTGGCAGATTCAGCACTACTCTACCTATGATCTTCACTGCAATATCTACTAAAGAGATGGTCCGGTAGCAGGCTGGGTCCCTTTTTTAAAGATCAGAATTATTACCGATTTTTGCTAGAATGGTGGGCATATGACCTTTCACTGCTGGTGGATGCAGAATCCACATCAACCAAGCCCCACTCTGCGAATAGGGCTCTTCTTCCATCTAAAAAGGGTCCAGGTATAGAGATTTGCACACTGGTTAAAGCCAATACTGTGTTGTGCTCAGCATCTGGGTTCCGGACAACCTAGAAAGCAACTGAAGTAAGCGCGTATGGGTGGTACTTATATACAGCTTCCAGAGCGGAACAACGTTGGTGCAGAGCCTCATGATGCCACCTACCAGCGTGCAGGTGTACTGCTAAAGATAGTCCTGGTCCAGTGTGACGCCTGGGAAATATTTAAAAGGTGAGGAGTTTGGGGCAGAAAGAGTAAGCGTAGGCTAGTAACTTGCTAGTCTTGGCTCAGCTCAAAGGAGTATTCATCTTTTGTCAAATGCTGATAGCTGTTTGGGTATAGCCTTCCATCTCCACTTGAAGGTTCACTTTGATCTGCACGAGGAACTACTTTACAATTGGGCCTTCTCTGTCAGTGCCTTCTGTCTCCCTTTTAAGTCTTGCTCCTATGTGTCAGTGCAGTATGTGGTAACTCATTAAACCGAGCTTTTTGACTTTACTAATACTTGTTGTTTTGGAGTGGGCAGCACATTGAACCTCAGGTTTGCCAAGGATGAGCTATTGCTCTGTTGGGATGTATGAATGGGATTCTATGACAGCTTGTGAATATGTTAATTTTGGTAGCTGAATTAACATACTTATAAAGTTTGGACATTTATGTCTTGGATTGATAATATTCAAATGTAGTATCACCCTTACCTAGAACATGCTGTTCAGTAACATGGAAGTGGTTCATGATTTTGTGCAGAAGACGATCATTTCTTAGTTTCACCCCTGCAGCACCTTCTATCGAACAATTTCTGCATTTTGCAGAAAGAGTTGGTCTGCCCTTCCATCAGATTGATGGGTGCAGTCTACCTGTAGAGAAGTCCAGAAACGTAGCACGACTTAAGCCATAAGTAGTCCATGCGTTCCTGGAACTTCTGAATAGAAAATGATTCCTAACAAGACAGCCAGGTGCAGTCTTAGAGTTCATTGTGGACCACTCACCTGGACACCTGTATTAACTTGATTAAAATTTTCGTGTGGAAGGCAGTTTTCATTGCAGCATTTCCCTCGGGTCATAGAGAAAAGCTATTGATATGAGCTGTTGAGTCTTTCACATGGACAGTGTAGTGCTTGAAACCACATTATTTATTCTTAGCCTAACAGTTATTTCTACCTTAGCAGAGCACCTAATATGCTGTTTTTCGCTACAACCTCTGATATTGGCTCAAACAACTTTACATACACTGTTGAAGACCAGAAATATGTTACTCTATTAACCAGTTAAGGCTGCCATCATTTAAAAAAAAAAAAAAAAATCCACTGTTACATTTGTAATGATGCCATGGTAAGGTTAATCTCTGTGGGACAATTAGTGAAATGTTTTGTACCAGATATTTGCACATCACATAATTTAAAAGGCAAACATCTGATTGGCTGAAAGGAGGTAATACAATGGAAATGTACCACCGAAGAAGGTATGTAAAGCCTACCACAGTGTTCGTTTCACTCTTTCACAAAATAAATATCAGGATTTTGATGCCAGAATGATATCCCATGTGTGGGGCAAGCAGTATTAACAGATGTATTTACAACTCTGCCAACTTCTGACCCACATCTATACAATAGTTTACAACTTACTGCTCTGTGCGCAACTTGTCAAGTTTTATGTTACATAATAAAATGTTACCTGCAACTGTGGTTTTACATCTCGATCTATTAGAGGTTCACGTACCACTTAGTGGTCTTCCCCATGAAGAAAATGGATGTAGTGGCGAATGGCCGTATATCCAAGGAATTCCTTCTGGGGCGCGGCACCAGACAGGGCTGTTTGTTGTCGCCGCTCCTTTTCGCACTCGTGCTGGAACCATTAGCAGCATGGATAAGACAGGATCCGGTTATTCGTGGGCTCCGCTGGACCAAGGGCTGGGAGGACCGCATATCCTTATATGCAGATGACATCCTTTTATACATGGCCTCCCCCAACCGCTCACTGCATAGAATTTTGAATATATGTGACTCTTATGTGAAGCACTCGGGTTACACGATCAATTGGGGCAAATCAACACTATGTCCTGGCAGGCCCACCGCCGAAGCTACCTAGAGGATGTGCAGTGAAGATAGTGGAGGATAGTTTTAAATACTTGGGGATTCATATCACTTCAGACCCGGATGACTTCATGACCCTAAATCTTCTAGAACCCCTAAAGAGATTACATAGGGATACCAAATGGCAATCCTTACCATTAACACTGCTAGGAAGGGCAGCGCCCTTTAAAATGATGGCACTCCCCCGATTTCTTTATGCTCTGCACAACGCCCCCTTCGTAGTCCCCCGGTCCTATTTCCTCTCAATTGAAACAGAAGTGACCAAACTCCTTTGGAATGGGAAACCAGCCCGGATAGCAATGACCAAACTAGTTAGGACTTGGTATTATGGTGGCATTGCGCTCCCCAATATACAAACGTACTACTGGGCGTCCCAACTGGCCGTAATAAATCAATGGGTCCATGTTCCACATACTGACCCGGCCTATCGCCTGGATAGACTTGTCCTGGGGACGGAGGGGCTTCGCCGAGCGCTATATAACACTAACCACAAGATGGCTCTATTAGGACCGACGAAGCATACGATTCAGCTCTGGCAAATGGTACTAAAAAAGCTGGGATGGAATAACACGCAGGCAACACCCCTTTGGGACACTGGTAAACTAGGCAAACTGCGTAATAGCAAAGGATTCAGACAATGGGACATCATAGGAATATCGAGGGTTGGGGATCTGTGGGCCAAGGGAAAAGTAATTCCATTCACCCAACTCCGAGACCAATACGAGATGGCACCTACGGAACGATTTCGCTATCTTCAGGTCAAGCACGCACTAGCGGCTGTCATCCCGCCTGACACTGCCCTCCCTGAGGCTTCCCCGTTAGAAGACAGACTCCTCACAGACCACATGGACAAAAAAGCCACGTCATTAACATACCGCAAAATGATCAACAATCATCCTGACCCTACACAGTCTCTTCGGGATAAGTGGCAGGTGGGAGAGCTAGACGAGGCTGACTGTCGAGAGGCATTAGCAGCCCCGAAAGAGATAGCGATCTCCTCGAAACTCCGCCTAGTGCAACTTAAAGTGCTCCGTAAGATCTACTACACTAGGATAACACTATGCAAAATAGGAAAGATCGACAGTCCGCTTTGCCTGCGGCAATGTGGGGCAGTACGTACATTTTATCATATGATGTAGGAATGCCCAGAAATAGCGACATATTGGGAGAAGGTTATGTCCACAATAACACAAGCTAGTGGGGCCCCTGTACCTAAGCGATGTCTATTAAACGTATGGGAAGCAACAGATCTTAACACCACAGCACAAACCTGGGCGACACTTGGAATGACGATAGCTAAGAGGAACATAGCCAGGCTATGGGGGGCATGAAACACTCCCACGTTACGAGACTGGAGCAAGAACATGGATATGGCCATGGTGGCAGAGCGGTATATATAAATAGAAGATGCCCCAAAAAATGGGAACGATTATGGGGAAAGTGGAATGCCTTTAGAGGGGGGATATGTACCACACCTACTACGGAGTAGTCACAGGAGGACACTTAGAGTACCGCAAAGTGGCGAATGATCCAGACCTCAAGTGTTCATCAATATATTATCACTGTAACGAAGTAATGTAAGACGAGTGTATAATGAGTACTTGTTCTATTGTTTATGGATTGTAATAATACATGTTATGTACCAATAAAAAGATCTTTAAAAAACAAAAAGGGATGTGAAGGCTGAGCTACTGCTCCAGGAGGGCCGTGCACATGTTCTGGAAATGATGACTTGTGGGACTTCGGTTGGTATCACAAGGAAATTGTGGTTCCAGCTAAAGCACATCTTCAAGCCTACATCCGCAGGGCTGCTTTACATGTCACAATTATGTACAACACTAAAATCTATGATAGACATGAAACATTAAATCCAGTTTTGCACACAATTAATATTTTCTTCCATGTGTTATCCCATTTCCTGAGATTCACATTTGTTTTTTGGCGTGTCTTAGATGATCCATATGTCTGTTTTAGTTCAAGGTGTTGTGCATCTACTTGCCTGTTTCTCACAATTCATGGTTTTGTCTGTCATCTACTACATTTCAGACTCTAGTATGAAACCGTCTCAGTGAGACATACACCCAGGTTTGTGGTTCCATCAGCCACATTATTTTGTTCCTTAGGAGAGACGGGGATGCATGTAGTAAGATCTCCGTGGGCAAGCTTCAATCTGAGTGAGCCCTGGGACTGATACATCAATGCATTGTCTCATCACAATGAAGCTGCTCATGCATCAGCTTTTATTCATGTGCTGTGCACGCATGTAAACCTCAGTGCTGCGGTTCTGACACAGTAGCCATGCCCTCATGCCTTGCATGCTAATAACATATCTCCGTCATACTGAGAAGCCACACAATAGTTTGCATACATGATCAGATTTATATTCACCCAAGTTGCAGTCTTTTTTTTTTTTTAGTGCTACTCTTTAATGTTTTCCCATGTTTTGATTCTCATATTTCAGAAATCGATTTGCCTTTGTTAGTTCTTACCCCAGTAGCATCTGTGTGTGTATATCCTGTGTTTCATGTTCATTTTTTCAAACTCATTTAGTGGCCCATGTCCTTAGAAGCAACCAAGTTTGAGTGTTTGCTAGTGTCTCTCGTTTACATCAGGCAATTTCCTAGAAATCGCTAAAGATGCATATCTGGGAATTTTTCAGATGCCACATTGGGTGCAACATATTGATCTGTGCTTAACACCACGTGCATGTCTGTCACTGAATACACTTGTGTGTGTGTGTCCTGCCCCTGAAGCGGCACATTAGGTCTGTGAAGTCTGCCACCATCTGTTTCCAATTTTAAAATGTGCATTTTCAACTTGTATTCTATGTTTCTTAATTTGTGCTATGGGTTAGTGTAATGGTGTGCTTTTGAGATTGTGTATGTTCGAGAAATATCCTCTATTAATGTTTTCTTGTAACTGAAAAATTAACGGGAACTAAAGACAGTTGATAATGTAATGCAAGGCTTAAAATACAGACACGCACCTCATATTTCAAAGTTAACCCTGCGTGTTTCCCTCTTATTTTCAACTGGCAACTTCAACTTGCAGTGCCAAAAATTGCCATGTGGGTTTGCAGCTTAGCCTCACCCTTTCCAGACCCCCCACCCCCTACAAATACCTCTGCTGATCTCGTGTCTGACCAGTGTTTACTTTGTAACAGCGTTTAACTTTTCTCAGCACCCGCACTTATTTCTCAACATCGGCACTAATTTCTGACAGCCACATGCTGGCGCTATCTGTCTCAAAACTCAACATACATGAAAATTAAAGCAACAAACGGTACCTCGCCCAAGCCATTCTTACAGCTATGGTGACCTGGAATAATCCAAATGGTCACATTTATGTGGGTGTTAATGTTTTTTGGTAATGGTGGCACAGGCATTTGGCAGCGCCTTCAGGGTGCATACGCTGCAGTTGTTTGCTGTGAAATAACTTGGGCGCTGGCACTTTTTTTTTTTTTTTTTTTTTTTTTTTCACACAAAATACACTGCGTCTGACATAAGAACCTGAATAGTTCCTAATTGGATTGGGGGATCCTTAGTTGTCAGTTTGTGACGCAATGTGTTCTTTAGCAAAGAAGCTTCCTTTCTGCGTCATCTAATATCAAAAGTAAATAAATTTTTGTTTTCTCGTACTATTTCTCTGTCATTCTAATTAAGATTGCAATGTTTAGCTTCAAAGTATTGGGCTTTTTCAATATCACAAAATGTTGAGGAGTGCTCTCGAAGAAAATTGTCAAAATACATTGTTCGAGGCATATGAGCTGTAGATCATATGCTATGCATAGATTGCCATCTAGTGTTGGGTCCGGATGTCTGCACTTTGTTTTTCTTCGAAGAAGTCTTTCCAGTCACGAGGTAGGTGACTCCTCCTTTCTGTAATAGTGCGCATGGGCATCGACTCCATTGTTGGATTGTTTTTTTTCGCCATCGGGTTCGGATGTGTATTGCTGCGCTCCGGTTCGGTACCGCTTCTTGGTTCCCTTCGACGCGCAATCACCTACCCTCGATTGTATTGTTATCGAACGCGGTCTCCATTCATCGCGTATCGTCTCACCTCAAAAAACCTTCGATCGGAAAACTCGCGGGAGGCCGTCGGGCCTACCCGTGCCGACCGCACTAGCAGTCGATGGAACGGACTCCCTTCAAGTTCTGTCCCGGGTGTCGTGCTAAATTTCCACGCACTGACTTGCTTGAAGTGTGCAACCTCTGCCTGTCCCCGGAACACAACGAGAACGACTGCGACGCGGGTCGATCGTTTTGATCGAAAAAGACACTTCGTGACCGTCGGGCTTGACGCCACGAGATGCAACTTTAGAGCGGCTCCGCACCGGACATCTTCGGGGAAGATTCCGACACAAAACGGCAAGCTCAAGGAGCCGAAGAGGAAGAACATTTCTCCGTGTCCGAAGTAGATTCCAACATGGAAGAAGAGGAGCAACTTACTCCGGGTCAACGTACCGTGAGTAAAGACACTCCTTTGCCCCCTCAACAACCAAAGACACAGGCTCCTGTCCCTCCTCTGCCTTCGGGCCAAGGTCGGCACCGACAAAAGGTTTCCGATGCCCCGCCCTCGGGCCTGGCTCCGAAACATAAAGAGAAACCTTCCGGCTCGGGCTTGAGCCGGCACCACTCCGGTGCCGAAAAAACACCTTCGGCACCGAAATCCAAATCTAAGCATGTAACGGTCACAATTCCACCGTTGCCGAAGTCTCTACCTTCGACACCGAAAGGCTCGGAGCCAAAACCTTTGACGCCGAAACAACCAAATAAAGATAAAGACACTCTGTCTAAAGAGCCTCGACCCGATGCCCCGCCTTCGGATCCGAAGCTGAAAAAACTTGTGATCAGCCCTGATACAGGACATATCCATGCCACTCTTCCAAAAAAACGGAAGATAGACCAGCCAGAGGACTACCACATTCCTCTCAAAAGCAAAAGTGTGGGCACTAACCCTTCTCATCCAGGGGATACTCATCAATAGTCATAATCTATGAATAATCCCCGCCCACGTGCGGGATCCCGGAGTATATAGAAATATATATATATATATATAAATATATATATACACATATGTGAAACATATAAATGCAGCCTAAAAAGTTTCCAACATGGCAGAACTGCCGAAATTACATAGGTTTGCATTGTAAAACAAATACTCTCCTAACCCATAAGGAAAAGAGTACATTCACAGCATAATTGTGATATACCAATGCTTTATTGCCACAAGGAAAAACTTGTAATTGCAGGCATTCGCCTGTAGGCTGCATTGCAGAGTAATAATGAAACAAGACAAAAAGAAAAACTGGCACCTTGCCTTTAAGGCTTCCAAGGGTTAGGGTACCGTGCCTTTAAGGCCTGCCAGAGACCCTCTGCTCCCATCATGCACCACAGGTGACAGTTAGGTCAGTTCTTTTTTCCGGCTCCTTCTGTGAGGATCCTGGAGTTTTTGCTCTTCAGTTTTTGACTGAAAGATAATTTTTTGTATTTTTGACATTTTCTGATACCTAGAGGTATATTCGGCTGGCTTTTGGCATTTTTTTGTTCCGAAAATCTTTCCAGTCAGAATGCCTGCTTTATTTCGGAAATGTCCTTCCTGTGGCAAGAAGATGGCACTGTCAGATCCACACTCGGTGTGTATTGTGTGCCTTCCATCGTCACACAATCCTGACCAGTGTTATCATTGCCAGAAGTTTTCGAAGAGGACCCAGCGCGACAGAGAACGCATCAAGCTTCATGCCCTACTGGAGAGGGATAGAGATAGAGCTCCTCTTCAAGTAAACACCGAAAACGGCATCGCTCCACCTCTCCTGAGTCCAGGAAGAAGCAGGTGCCTGAATGTTCGCCGTCGACGTCGAGATCGCCGTCGAAGAGGCCGAGACATTCTTCAACGTCAAGGGACAAGCCAAGTAAGTCGGCGCTCAGCACTTCAGGCTCGAAGGCTGTGGGTACTGAGAGACTGTCCAAAACTCCGTCGACGTCGAGGCTTCCGTCGACGTCGAGGCACACTCCGCCAACCTCGAGGGGATCGGCGTTGAGAGACTCGCCGGCGAAGACCATGCCGCGAGGGGACATACCGACGTCGAGGCATTCTCCGCCACCCTCAAGGGGGTCGACGTTGAGAGAGTCACCGTCGAAGGCGATGACGCGAGGGGACGTACCGACGCCGAGAGCATCGTCGAGGTCCCATCATTCGACGTCGAGGAGGTCGATGACATCGAGGAGGTCGACGCCGAGATCCCCCCATCGGCGCCGTCAGGCTACATCAGGGCCCCCCATCGACGTGGGCGGTCGACGCCGAGACCTGTTACTGATCATTCGCCGTCGAGGAGATCGGCGGCAACGTCAAGGGCGACGTCGAAGTCTCCCCGTCGACGCCGACAGTCGACGTCAAAGTCCCCCCATCACCGTGGGCGGTCGACGTCGAGATCAAGATCAGAGCGCAGATCGACGACGAGGGTGACGCAGACCTTGTCGACATCCCGTTCGACGTCAAGGCAGTCATCTCCAGGGCTGAATATTGTACAGATTTCACCAGAGAAATCTCCTACAGTTGCTGAAAAGAATCTTTGCGGCCTGTCCCCTCGCTGGCTGCAGGGGGTCGGAACAGGTGCCCGCAGAGGTCCGGGCTCGGACGACTACGCAACGAGACTTTCTAAGTCGCCTTCCAGAAGACCAAGGTCGCCTTCTACACGCCGATCTCGGTCAGGAGGTCGTCTCAGCTCGCACGATCATCCACATAAGAGGAGGCGCAGAGCATCTTCTACCTGTTCTTCGTCTTCCATTCGGCACTACTCGCCAACTTTCTCATCTACACCACCTTCAAGGGTGTCTCCTATTGATGACATTGGGACTTTCTCTGACGTACTGGGCAGAGGAGCTAATAAACTAAACATCAGTTTATGTACTCCTGTGATCCCTACATCGGTCATTTTCGAGACATTGCACCATCGTACAGCTCCCAGACCGCTGCTACCTCTGGTGCCAGGTTTTTTAGAACCAGCCATGACCACGTTCCTTACTCCAGCCACAGTGGGATCAGTTCCGTCGAGGATTGCAAAAAATACAAAGCTCCAGACCAGGATCCCTTGTTCCTTAGGTCTGATCCTCCGGCGGATTCAATCATTGTGGCAGCCGCCAGGAAAGCGCACTCCGCAGCCTCATCCGCTTCTGTTCCTCCAGAAAAGGACAGTAAACAAATGGACTCTTATGGCAGGAAGATGTGCAATACTTCAGCATCATCGATGAAGATTGCAAGTGCTTCAGCCCTTCTTGGGCGCTATGATAGGTCTCTTTGGGACTCCCTGTCTAGGTTTACCGACAAGCTTCCCAAAGAAGATAGACAAGACTTTCATGAAATCTTGCAAGAGGGCGGCTTAGTAGCCAATCAAATCATCAGCGCGGCGGCTGACGCCTCAGATCTCGCCGCACACGGCTACTCACAGGGCATCTGTTCACGGCGCTCAGCGTGGTTGCGCTCACAGGTCTAAAACCGGACGCCCAGAAGAAGATCCTAAACCTTCCTTTCAACGGCTCCTCCTTATTCGGTTCTCATGCTGATGAGGAGATGACAAAGATGAAGGCCGAGCTAGACACAGTCAAAGCAGTTGGACTGGAGAAGCGGAAGGAGTTTCGAAAACGCTTCCGTCAGAACGACAAGCGGCTCCTTCCAACAGAGGGTTCAAACCCCTCAATGGTCCTCCCAAAACCAACAAAGTTCCAATACCAGAACAAGCGTCCTGGCAGGGGCAGAGGGAACAATAAGCAACAGCAGTCCTCCTCCAAGCAGCCTCCTAAACAGTGAGACATTGCTTCCTCCGCACCCGTTTGCCACTCCGGTAGGAGGGAGTATCGTTTTTCACCTGGAAGAGTGGGAAACAATAACAAAAGACAGATGGGTGCTAAATATTGTACAGCATGGCTACTTGCTGAGGTTCAAGACCCCTCCTCCGCAAGTTGCCCCTCATTTGACGTGCCTTCCTCAACACAATGTATTGTTACAGGGCGAAGTGTGTACCCTCCTCTCCAAAAAGGCTATAGAAGAGGTCCCACCTCACCAGCAAAATCAAGGGGTATACTCACGGTACTTTCTGGTCCAAAAACGAGGAGTAGCCAAAGAGTACAGGCCCATCCTCGACCTGCGCCTGCTGAACAGGTTTATAAGAAAAGAAAGATTTCGGATGCTAGCCCTGCACCAGATTTTCCCACATCTTCATCTGGGAGACTGGATGTGTGCCATCGACCTGCAGGACGCCTACTTTCACATTCCTGTTTCAGTGAAACATCGCAAGTTCCTCAGGTTCCAGGTGTCTCGTCAGCACTATCAGTACCGAGTACTTCCATTCGGTCTCAAATCCGCTCCCCGGACGTTCTCCAAGTGCATGGCGGTGGTAGCCGCTTTCCTCCGCAAGAGGAAAATCTTTGTCTACCCCTACCTAGACGACTGGCTCCTGAAGAGTTCAACACCTTCTCTACTCCAGAGCCATCTCACTTACTGTCTCAACCTGCTTCACTCACTGGGGTTGCAAGTCAACTACAAGAAGTCAGTTCTCAACCCCACGCAGAAAATACATTATCTGGGCGCATCCCTAGACACCGCAACGGCAAGCGTGTGTCCTTCGGAGGAGAGGTTGTCCTCAATGTTGATCAAGTGCCGCGCACTTCTCAGCACTATACATCCTACAGCAAGGCAGGTGTCATCACTGCTGGGATCGATGGCCTCATGCATCTTCATTGTGCCAAATGCCAGGCTTTACATGCGGCCTCTACAGCAGTCCCTCGAAGATCAATGGACTCAGCACTCAGGCCGTTGGGAAGATCGTGTCTCTCTTCCTCAGGCGGCCAGGGACTCCATCAAATGGTGGATGAAACGTTCTCACCTTCTGCAAGGGGTCCCCTTTCACCAAGTACCTCCTACACAGACTGTAGTTACAGATGCCTCACTGCAGGGTTGGGGAGCGCACATGGGCCAGCTTCAGGTACAAGGTCTCTGGTCCGAGACAGAGAAAAGTTATCACATCAACTTTTTGGAGCTAAGGGCAGTCCATCTGGCTCTCAAGTCGCTGTACCCGTCCCTACAGTCCAGCTCCATTCAGATTCAGACAGACAACACAACATCAATGTACTATCTGAACAAGCAGGGAGGCACCAGGTCACGGGTCCTGTCTCTGGAGTCACAGACCATATGGAAGTGGCTTCTGGCGAGGAGTCTCACGATCGTAGCCGTTCACCTTCCAGGAACCTTGAACGTGCAGGCAGATGTTCTCAGCAGAGACTTCGTAGAAGCACACGACTGGGTGTTAAACGAAGAAGTCGCTCAGGACATTTTTCGGCAATGGGGAGTGCCAGACATCGACCTGTTCGCAGACGCGGCAAATACAAAATGCCCCGTCTTCGCGTCCAGATTCCCACAACAAGGATCACGGGGGAATGCACTTTTGATAGGATGGTCGCAGACATTGCTGTACGCTTTTCCACCTCTCCCTCTGATCCCTGCGGTCATACAGAAGTTTTACAGGACCAATGCCAGAATGATCCTGATAGCACCAGAGTGGCCGCGCCAGTGGTGGCATCCGGATCTCCTGCAGCTGTCCGAAGTCCCACACCGGAGGCTTCCCTGTCAACCGGACCTGTTGACCAAGAACGAGGGAGAGTATTTTATCCCAATCCTCTCGTCTCTGCGTTTGACTGCATGGCTCCTGAAGTCATACAGTATGGACATTTAGACCTTCCTGCTGATTGTATGTCTATTCTCAAGGAAGCAAAGAGACCTTCCACTAGGAAATCTTATGCTTTCAAGTGGAAGAGATTCTACCTGTGGTGCAAGGACAACCAGTTTGATCCGACTAAAGGTCAGGAGCAAGTGATTCTTCCCTACTTGTTATACTTAGCAAAGTCAGGCCTACAATATCCCTCCATCAGGGTTCACCTAGCTGCTATAACAGCTTACAGGAAGTCCCCGACCCAGGGTTCATTCTTTCAGATGCCAGTGGTAAAGGATTTTCTAGAGGGTCTCAGGAAGGTTTACCCCCAGTGAGATCTCCTCTCCTCCCTGGGAACTTAACATTGTGCTTACGTAAACTTATGGGTGCTCCTTTCGAGCCTATTCATAAGGCATCGTTGCAGCATTTGACCTGGAAGGCTGCTTTTGGTAGCCATCACTTCTGCACGCAGGGTGAGTGAGATTCAGGCCCTGTGCTGTAAGGCACCTTATACTGTTTTTCATGCCAATAGGGTGGTGCTACGTACACATCCGAGCTTCCTCCCGAAGGTGGTCTCGGATTTTCACATCAATCAGGTTATTACGCTGCCCACCTTCTTTCCTAAACCTTCAACTCCCCCGAGAGATCATTACACTCTTTAGATCTCCGGAGAGTGCTGAAGTTTTACCTTGATAAAACTCACACACTTAGGAAGTCTGACCGGCTTTTTATTAACTACGGTTCTACTAACACCGGTCTAGCTGCATCTAAAAGATCCATCTCTCGATGGATTGTCTCTTGTATAGCTTTATCCTACCAGTTAGCTAACAAGACCTTACCAGGCAGACCTAAAGCGCACTCTACCAGAGGGAAAGCCTCTACCACAGCTCTCCTTCGCAATGTGCCAATGTCTGAAATCTGTAAGGCAGCCACATGGCGGTCGGTTCATACCTTCACACGTCATTACTGTCTAGATTCTGATGCACAGGCCGATGCCCAGGTGGGGCAGGCCTCTTTGAGAAATTTGTTTGCATGATTGCAATTTGAATGTAATGTTCTGTATACTCCGTTGCTCGTCCGCAAGGTACTGGGTATGGGCTTGCTACTCTATTCATAGATTATGACTATTGATGAGTATCCCCTGGATGAGAAGGATTAGTTACTTACCTGTAATCCTAGTTCTCATCCAGGGGTATACTCATCATAGTCATAAGCGACCCTCCCTCCTCCCCGGACGAGCATCACTGGAGTTCTTCTATGTTATTGCATCCTCTACTCAGGTGTCTCTACATTATACACCGTCAAAAGAACTGACCTAACTGTCACCTGTGGTGCATGATGGGAGCAGAGGGTCTCTGGCAGGCCTTAAAGGCACGGTACCCTAACCCTTGAAGCCTTAAAGGCAAGGTGCCAGTTTTTCTTTTTGTCTTGTTTCATTATTACTCTGCAATGCAGCCTACAGGCGAATGCCTGCAATTACAAGTTTTTCCTTGTGGCAATAAAGCATTGGTATATCACAATTATGCTGTGAATGTACTCTTTTCCTTATGGGTTAGGAGAGTATTTGTTTTACAATGCAAACCTATGTAATTTCGGCAGTTCTGCCATGTTGGAAACTTTTTAGGCTGCATTTATATGTTTCACATATGTGTATATATATATTTATATATATATATATATATTTCTATATACTCGGGATCCCGCACGTGGCAGGGATTATTCATAGATTATGACTATGATGAGTATACCCCTGGATGAGAACTAGGATTACAGGTAAGTAACTAATCCTTCTCCACCTTACATTCCTCCTCCATCCCCCACTGATCCCAATTTACTTATTACACCATCAAATTCACCACCACTTACACCTGACCCACAGGATGACGGGGATGAGGATGACGATCAGGATAGGCCACAGGACATTGACCCTTGGGAAGATTATCATACTGACCCAAGCCCAGATAATGACCCTGATTTGTATCCGTCTAGACCCTCCCCACCTGACGATAACATTGGGTACATTGAACTCCTTAACAGTGCTGCTCAATATCACGGGGTGGAGTTGCATAAAGAGCCTTTAGAAGAGGATTTCTCTTTGAGACACTTAGTTCATCTCAGAGAGCCACTCATACCTTACCTATGCTAAAAGGTATGTTGAAACACACAGACGAGATATTTAAAGAAACTGTGAGGGCAAGAATAATTACACCTGGAGTGGAGAAAAAATATAAACCTTCACCCACCGACCCTGTTCACATCAGAGTTCAGTTGCCCTTAGACTCTCTGGTGGTATTCCAATGCTCGCAAGAGAACTAACTCCCAAACCACAGGTTAGGCTCCTCCTCCTGATAAGGAGTCTAAGCTTATTGATGCCTCGGGCAAAAGAGTGGCTTCACAAGCTGCTAATCACTGGCGCATTGCCAAGCTCAAGCTCTGTTGGCTCGCTATGATAGGGCTCATTACGATGAGTTTGAAAAACTCATGCAATTTTTACCTGACTAACACAAAACTAAAGCTAATGACCATATCCAAGAAGGTAAACTTATCACTAATACCTCAATCAGCTGTGCCCTGGACGCAGCAGATACAGCAGCTCGTACAGTAAACACCAGTGTACTCCTATGCAGACATGCTTGGTTGAGAATCTCAGGATTCAAGCCTGAGGTGCAAACCTCCATCCTCAACCAACCATTCGACAAAGAGCATCTCTTTGGCCCAACGGTTGATACCTCGCTGGAGAAGATGAAAAAAGACACGGAGGTCGCAAAGTCCATGGGGGCTTTGCAACTGCCTGCCACTAGGGGTTCCTTTCGCCGCTCCTTTTATTGGGGTGGTTCCAAAAATGTATCCACCGAAAACCCCTCCTCCTCTTACAAAGGCAACAACCAATCCCCCTCTTCAAGAGGTTATTTTAGAGGTGGTTACAGAGGAAACAACGGTAAGGGAAGAGGCAAAGGCAACTCTACACGCACTTCCCCCGCAAACAAACAGTGACTTCCTTCCGTTACCCCGTTCATTCCACTCCTGTCGGGGGATGTCTCTTTCAATTCCCTCCCGTCTGGAATTCAATCACCTCAGACAAGTGGGTACTACAAATTATCCAATATGGTTACTACCTGGAGCTTACACACACTCCCCCAGATATTCTTCCAAGATCACATGCAATGTCACCAGAGCATCTTACCCTTCTAAAGCAAGAGGTTCTCTCTCTCTTGGAAAAGCACGCTATAGAACCAGTCCCATTACAATATCGGGGGACCGGAGTATGCTCCCTGTATTTTTTAATTCCCCCAAAAGACGGCTTTCTCAGGCCCATACTAGACCTCGGAGAACTAAATCTATACAATCAGTCGGACCACTTTCACATGATCACACTACAGCAAGTGCTCCCACTCCTTCAGCAAGGGGACTTTCTGTCCACTCTGGACTTAAAGGACGCCTATTTCCATATTCCCATTCACCCCCCTCACCGGAAATACCTCGGGTTTCTGGTAGACGGCCAACATTATCAATTCAAGGTCTTCCCATTTGGAGTAACTACCGCACCCAGGGTTTTCACCAAATGCCTAGCAGTAGTTGCGGCTCATCTAAGAAGACAGCACATTCACGTCTTCCCTTACCTAGACAACTGGCTCATAAAAGCCAGCTCGCAGCAAAGCTGCCTACGCCACACTTAAAGAACAGTCCAACTGCTTCACGACCTTGGGTTTACTGTGAATCTCACCAAGTCTCATCTCCAACCATCCAATACTCAACTGTATCTAGGAGCCACAATAGACACTCGAAAAGCTCTAGCGTGTCCCAACCCAGTCAGAATCCTCAACATGCAGACTCTAATCTCTCAGTTTCAGTCACAACACTTGTTACCAGCTCGAGTGTTAATGCAATTGATATGAATGATGGCGTCTTGCATTTTAATCGTTCCTTACGCAAGACTCCAAATGCGTCCCCTCCAGGAATGCCTAGCACGTCAGTGGAACCAGGCTCAAGGTCAGGAATCAGATCTAGTGTTAGTAGACGGCCGCACTCATCACCCCCCTTAGTGGTGGAATACAAAAAACCATTCCAAGGGGCGGCCATTCATCGACCCGGTTCCACAGATGGTGCTAACAGCAGACGCTTCACTCACTGGTTGGGGAGCTCATTGGCACAAACCTACCATTCAGGTCATGTTGGCTCTTCAACAAAAGCAACTCCACATAAACCATCTAGAACTGCTAGCAATTTTTCTAGCGTTGAAAGCTTTTCAACTTCATCTAGTAGGCAAAGCTGTCTTAATTCGCACAGACAACATGACAGCAATGTACTACATACAAAAACAGGGGACACACACACACTCCCCAGGTCTCACTGTTAGCTCAGAGCATCTGGAGATGGTCCATACCTCACAAAATATATCTCCTTGCGTATCACCTTCCAGGAGTAAACCACATTGCAGATCTGCTCAGTCGTCAACGGGAACAGTTCCACGAATGGGAACTCCACCCTCAGGTTCTACTCCCGTTCTTTCAAATGTGGGGCTTCCCAGACATAGATCTGTTCGCCACCCACTTAAATGCAAAATGCCCAAACTTTGCATCCAGGGATCCACACCCATTGTCCAAAGGCAATGCACAATGGATGAACTGGTCAGGGATATTTGCTTACGCTTTTCCGCCTCTCCCACTCGTTCGATTAGTGGTTCGGAAGCTCAAACAGCACTCCCTGACACTAATCCTAGTTGCTCCCACATGGGCCCGTCAACCCTGGTTCACAACCCTCTTGGAGTTGTCAGTAGTTCCCCACCAAAAACTCCATCTCACTCCTGATCTCATTCAGAACCATGGAGGGATAAGGCACCCAGATCCCAGTCATCTCAACCTTGCGATCTGGCACCTGAAATCTTAGAGTTTGGCTACCTCAATCTTCCCCCAGATTGCATGAATATCAGAGGCTAGACGCCCTACCACAAGGGCATGCTATGCAGCAAAATGTAAGCGGTTTGTGATTTACTGTAATAACAATCAAGTCAATCCGCTTGACGCTTCAATCCAAAACATCATTTGTTACCTATTACATCTACAGCGTTCCAATTTAGCGTATACATCAATACGCTTACATCTTGCTGCGATAGCTGCATATCTGCAGAACAGACATTTGTCTCTTTTTAAAGTGCCTGCTATTAAGGCTTTCATGGATGGACTCTAGTCATTCCTCCCAGACTTCCACCTGCTCCAGTGTGGAATCTCAACATCGTCCTTACAAGATTCATGGGTCCGCCTTTTGAGCCATTGCATAGATGTGAACTGCAATTTCTCACTTGGAAAGTAGCTATCACATCTCTGAGGAGAGTGGGTGAGCTTCAGGCACTAACAGTAGAAGAACCATTTTTTACAAATACATCAAAACAAACTGGTTCTTAGGACTAACCACAAATTTCTACCTAAAGTAATTTCTGCCTTTCATATCAACCAATCTGTTGCCTGTGTTCTTCCCTCAACCAGATTCTGTGGCAGAACGTGCTCTTCACACCTTAGATGTAAAAAGAGTTACTATATTACATTGAAAGAACAAAATCTTTTAGAAAGACTAAGCAACTTTTTGTTGCTGTTGCTCCACCACCTAAAGGCAATCCAATATCAAAATCAGGTATTGCAAGGTGGATAGTTAAGTGCATTCAAATATGCTCTGCTAAAGCAAAACGCACGTTAACAGTTCCCCCTAGAGCACATTCTACACGCAAACTAGGGGCTTCTATGGCATTCTTAGGAAATATACCCATAGACATATGCAAAGCTGCAACATGGTCTACACCTCACACATTCACGAAACACTATTGTGTAGATGTGTTAGCAAGAGGCTAGAGTGGGCCAGGCAGTTTTACGTACATTATTTCAAACGACTGCAACGGATACAGGTTAGCCACCGCTTTGGAAGATAACTGCTATATAGTCTATGCATAGCATATGATCTACAGCTCATATGACTCAAACGGAAAATGCTACTTACCTAGTATGCATCTGTTCTTGGCATATAGAGCTGTAGAGTCATATGCGCCCACCCACCTCCCCGGGTACCTGTACCTGTTGCAGTAACATCTTACTTAGATGCATGCATTCATGACATCTCCTTTTACTACTCTTAACTCCATTATCACCCTCTGCGGGGAAAACAATCTAACAATGGAGTCGATGCCCATGCACACTATTACCGAAAGGAGGAGTCACCTACCTCGTGACTGGAAAGACTTCTTTGAAGAAAAACTAAGTGCAAACATCCGGACCCAACACTAGATGGCGATCTATGCATAGCATATGACTCTACAGCTCTATATGCCAAGAACAGATGCATACTGGGTAAGTAGCATTTTCCTTTTTTCTCATTTTAGTCAAGTGAACAGACCCACCAGAGTCTTTCAGCCTAGACTGACTGTCGTAATTTATTTACTATTCTCTAAAGCCCTACTGAGTGAGCTGAATTTGTTCATGAGCAGCAAATTTCACAGAGTCTAGAAATTCTTCAAGAATTGGAACTAAATCAAGTTATTTAGAGCACATTGGTGACAGACCCCTGCCACAATTTAATTTGCATCTACATAAAATGGACTTTTGATCTGGAATTTCTATGTCCTGCAATGTTTGTGCTTTTGATAACAGCCTCTGCAAGATCTTGGTTGCAGAGACAGGATAGGCTGAGCAAGGCAGCTCCTGAATGACACTTGCCTCTAGGATTAATCTCCTTAAAAATTGGTGGTTGAAATCATTGAGAGAAGTTGTTTTTTTTGCCTCTCGTTTCACTTCTAGTCAGTAGGAGAATGGACCTTATTGAAAACCGGTCTGCACCACTAGATGATTGGCCATGCGTGTGGCTAGTTGAACTGTATTCCTTGTATGTATGGTGGGACGTGTGGGAAACCTGTCCAGCAAGGCCCTTTGAATAATAGTCTGGAAACTCTGGTTTTAACAGATGGTCACGTTTTTAGGGCTTCGTGCACTTTATAGTCTGGCCACCAGTAAATTATGTGACTGGTGTCTTCACAAGGAGATTCCCACACCTGAACCTGATTGGATTGAACCTGATTGGATTAGACCTGAAGACATCACAAAATGCTTCTGTTCTTTTTAGGGTTTATCATTTACTACTTAATCTGATGAGATAAGAAGATGAAGTCTGCCACTTGACAATGGGTTAACCCAGAAAGGAAGGTGATTCTTCTCAAATCTTCCTTCTGATCAAGATCTCCGTGCACGTCATTACTCCTGCGAGCCAAAAGGTTTTTGACATCCGACCTTCTCCCCCAACAAGTCCCCAAAGTGGGAAATGCGGACTGGGATCTTAAACACCAAAGGGTTAAATGACTGGGTCAGGGTCTGTATCAAGACTGCTCCAGACAGCTCAAAACCTATTTCATGGTGATTTGTAAATGGTGGGGCTCCACACTAACCAATAACATAAATGACAGATGATTATGGTAACCAAAAACTATTAGGAATGTCAAAAAGGATCACTAGATACCTGAATTGTAGTTTCTTTTGATCTTTAAAAAATGTACTCCAGTCGACCATACCTATCCTCTGACTCAGAGCAGAGTGCTGCCCCTGTGTTGCTAATGTTGAATTGATGAGCAAGACATTCATCAATTCTCTCTCTCTCCCTCCCCCCCTCTCTCCATGGTGTTCAGAGTCATCAACTGTTCTCCGTCTGAAAACTTCTTTAAATACTGTGTTGCAGTTAGAAAAAACTTAGACCTAACTATTTCATCCCAGGGTTATATTCATGGGAACACAGTGAGCAAAATATATGCATATAATTGATTGGCACCTGATCATGTTGTTGGAACAACCAGAATCATTAGGTATGGCTAGGTAAGAGCATTAGTCATAACCTGTATATAACATACATGCAAGCATATTGTAAAGATCATGAATCGGAAACTTGGATAACCTAAAAATGAAAGATATAAAAAAATAAAAAAAACATTTTATTATCATACCTAGGAGCATGGGCCTAAAACAGATTCACAACACCTCACGCGTGAATGTTATTCAGAAGGTATATGATGTTGGCTAGAACTTAACCATGAAGGTGTAAGTGGAAGATGCAACATAACACTGTTATATTTATTAAACCTCCTCTACTAGTGAAGGAGAATGTTTTGCACTTTGAGCTAGAGCTATTGTAGAAATGCACAATCTTCTCTTTAAATGAATCTGCAATGTTTGCATGCAGCATTGGGCGCTGCGACTATTGGTTGTAGTTTTAGTTTTATTAAGATAAACTCTACCTGGAAGGTGTCGGAAGCTGAAACCTCTTTTAAATTCCCTGTGTCTAAAGAGGTCAGTGTCGTCAAAAAACTATATAAGCCTTTGAGTCAGTCATCTTTTTTGTCTGAAGACCGGGTATCTTGCAAATTAATGGAAAATATGATGTACATGCAAAGTTTCAGTTGGTTCCAGAATTTGATAGTTGACTTTCAACCAATAGATGCCATCGTTCGTGGGAATTATGTTTACTGGCGATTAATTTTCTCCAGCTATAATGAAGTGACAAATGTGGCCAGAGTTCCATGGTGAAGATTGTAGGAGGCTGGCTCAGTATATAGTGTCCACCTATGGTGAGGCACTGAATCCAGGCGACCCTTAGTGATGGTGTTTAGGTCCCTGAAAACCAAAGCTTTCAAGGAGTAGCTGTGGAGAGCAGCTAAGGCTTATTCAGGAGAGGTGTAAAGCAGTTGCATGTACCCCTATTTTCAATCAGTTAGCTTTTCACACAAGGAAGAACCACACCAGGTGAGTAGACAAATACTTAATATTTATAACTTGGCATATCTCCTACCCGGAGAGATCAATTACACACAACCAGATACTTAGAAAAGAGGTAAGAAGCATAGAAAAACACATAGGGCCCCACCAGGGTGGAAAAACCATTCACTAAGATAGTGGAATGCGAAATGGTTGCCAAAACGGGACTAGTACCCAAGGTTGGAGGACCCGAGGGGAAACCAGGAACCATCCAAGGTGAGTAGCCAGGGACCACAAGGTGCCCGGGTGCAGAGTGGTTACACTGGGTCAGGCATCCATAGGACAACACAGGATAAGTCACGGTTGGAAAATTAGAGTTCTAGGGCCCGTCCCAAAGGACCCCGAAGGAACCACTTGGATCAAGGAAGGTTGGAGAGGCACCCCACCCGTGGATGCCCAGAAGATACTGATACCTGCACCAGGGAGCCCGGTGCATAGGGGTGAATTGCTGCCGGAAACCTCCGTAGACACCAATGAGTCCGTTCTGTTGCTGTTGGTTGCTGCCACGCTGCTGCTGGGGGCCTGGACTCCAAGGCCCAGCTGCTAAAGCGGCTTGCTCACCGCCAGTCATTCTTGTGCGCCAGGAGGCACTTTAAATTCCGCCCGGGCTCCCGCAGCGCGGGAGTCCATTTTGTTGCTGTTGGTTGCTGCCATACTGCCGCGGCGGGGCCAGGACTCCAAGGCCCAGCTGCCAAAGTGGCTTGTTCGCCGCCCCTGTCATTCTTGCGCGCCAAGAGGCGCTTTAAATTCCGCCCAGGCTCCCGCAGCGTGGGAGTTCGTTTCGTTGCTGTTGGTTGCTGCCACACTGCTGCGGGGGCCAAGACTCCAAGGCCCCGCTACCAAAGCGGCTTGCTCGCCACCGCCATTCTGGCGCGCCAGCAGGCGCTTTAAATTCCGCCCGGGCTCCGGAATCCGTTTTGTTGCTCTTGGTTGCTGCCACACTGCCGTGGGGGGCCAGGACTCCAAGGCCCAGCTGCCAAAGCTGCTTGCTCGCCGCCACGGTCATTCTTGCGTGCCAGGAGGCGCTTTAAATTCCGACCAGGCTCCCGCAGCGCGGTCGTGCCCGGGTGAAGCCCTGGCCAAGGGCGGTCCCATCTGTGCCTGAAAAAGGCTGCGCTGGGCCACCCCCCCTGATATTTGATACCTGGCATTCTCGCTCCTCTTCCCACTTGATGCCCATAACAGGATAAAGGTACTGTCTTGAATTACAGTTGACTCCATATAGTGGCTATCCTACTTTCTTTTCTGGACCCTTTTGCAAGTAACTGTTTGTAATCATCCCCTTGCGCTGAGTGCTAGCTCCATAATGGGAAAGTGCAAAGATACGGAGGAGTGCTCAAAGGCTGCCACCAAAAAAACGGCGAAGAAGAGTAAAAAGGCCACGAGTTCTGCTGCTTAGGGGAGGAGCGGGGTGACTGGGTGTTAGACCGTATTGATAGCTCACTGTCTGAATGTGAAGGCCTCCTTGATTCAAACACCACAACTATTCCAGCACCCAGTACACAGTCTGCTGGAAGCTCTCTTTATAACACCCATAAAGGCCGTATTCCATCAATCTTCAATAGAGTACAGGTAAAGAAACCTCCCTCAGCTGTCCCAATTCCTAGTTTCAGCAAGATTGATAATGAAGCTATAGAGGCGCAGATGATCTTTCAGCTTTTCCTTGCAGTAACAGCTTTGCCCCTCTCACGAACAACCCTGATTTACCAGATAAACACACCAATTTGAGAAGTGACGCACAAAAAGGGGGCTCAAAGGCAATAAGGGGACTCCATAGAGAGGTAATTTCACCCTTAGATACTATCCCCCGCACCAGCAAGGAAGCCGCCCCCTCTAGTGAAAGCATAGTTACTCACACAAATCCTATTCACAACGAGATGCCTTCGCAAAGATCATTATCAGCACAAATAACTAATCTAGAAGAAGAAATCCGAGCGCTTAAGGAAGCCGTAGGTAGCCTTTCCGAATCCTTTAGCAAGGTACTTAATGATGTCCAACTCCTTAAGAAAACTCTAGGAACTAAGTCTATTAGTCAGATAAATGACAAGGGGGGGGTTGGTTAATTCCCGTTTTACAACAGGGGAACCTCAGGGTGCTAACACAGGCGCTGGTGGTAGTAGAGTAACCCAGGGGTGCGCCAAGGGAGTCCATCGAGATAACAAGTACTTGGGTGGGGGAAATCTATGACAGGGTTGCTCCCCACCAACTTCCAATTCTGAATCAGGCACAGGGTCCCCAAATAAGCACTATGCCCCCGCAGGCAACCAGGCATTCCATTACCCCTGGTACAGATAATTCCCCCGTGTGGAAGCAGATAATATACCTGACTAATGTACCCAAGCTCCCACCCAGGTCACATATCGAAGTTGAGGCCACTCTGGTTAATAAGTCCATTCATTGGATTTGGCGAGTGAGGGGGTGTCTATCTATAATAAGGGATGATCTAGTCGGGGCTAAAAGGCATTCCATCCCGGGGTCTGTCATGGATGCCATTGCCCTTACTCTATCCCACCGTGACCTAGTTGAAAACCTGGTAGCCTTTGATCTTCGGACCCAACATCTCTTTAAAACAAACATCCGGAGGGGCGTGGCCAAGATGGCGACCGTGTAGGACGTGCCTACCCGTCGCTCCGACCCATGGCCCGGACCCAGCCTGCATAGCTAACTATAGCGGACCCCCAGCCGCAGGCACAGACCCCGTTTGGACCCGGGACCCGCTGCAGCGCTGCTGACCCGCAAACGGCGCGCTCCCGGCGCCCAGCTCCCGAGCTTTACTCCGCGCCAGGCGCGCTTTGCGGCCTGCCTCGGGGCCGCGCTGAGAGGAGCGAGCGAGCGGCCGTACCTTGGGGAGACGCTTGCCGGAATCCTTCCCCCCGAGTGCCGGCATCTGAGACTGGGTCGGGAGGATCCAACGCCCGCCATCAGCAGGAGTCCAGGAGCTGTGGTGTGCGCCTGGGCTGCGGCGGCGAAAGGGCGGCACAGGCCTGTGACTGGCGGCAGAGAAGCGTCATCGGCTTGAACAGGTGAGCCGCTTCGCAGTAGCGACCGGCCCCGGGGCCCACTGACAGGGCTGTGCCCCCAACATCGCGGCAAGTCACGAACACTGCCCACATCGCACCCGGACCTGGGGGCTCCCCGGAGGGGACTGCGCAGCGCCGGTCCTGCACCTGACCTGCTAGCTGTTGTTCCTCCCCGAGTGGAGGCCCTGCCATCAGCGCAAGGAGCGCCGAACCGTGCGCCACGTGGCGGAGCGGCCCTGCTGCGAGAGGCAGAGTCGAGCGAGGCCTTCGCGCTCTGGAGGACAGCACGAGGCTGGGAGAACTGCTGCACACATCTTCCAACATGCCCCAAGCTGCAGCCGCATCAGGGGGACTTTGAGGGTTGTGGGCGTTCCTACGGAGGCACCCCCTCGGGAGACGCTGGAGGTGACGCGATGAGGGGCTGGGGCCGTGCAGACCGCCCGGGCTGCCGTGCCGGAAGACTAGTCACCATTGACAGCCCATCCAGACGCCAATCCTTGGCCCTGAGGAGCACACTTGGCGGCGCCGACCAGGAGATTTACCTGGAGGGGGGACTTAGCGCCCGCCACTTCCTAATTGGCGACACAGGGAGGCAGCTGCCTCAAAATGTCTACAAACCAATCTTGAAAAGACAGATCTGTCAGGGATCTTCTGCTCAAGCCTGGGGCTGGGGGTGCTGAGGCTACGACAGCGCAGAGCGACGCGACAGCGAGACGCGGCGCGGAAGACCCGGAGGGGCCAGTTACGCGCAGTGTCCTGGAATCTCTCTTTGCGGACCTCACAAGAGTTCCATGCCATGAAGAAGGACTTGACTACAGAGATCCGTGAGATGCGCAGGGATATCGACTCTGTGGGGGAGAGGGTCGACGAGCTGGAGAATCAAACGACCGCCAGTGATGAGTAAGTGTCCCAGCTCCAATAAGAGGTCCTGCGACTCTGGGACCAGCACCTAGATCTTCAAGCCCACGCAGAGGATCTTGAGAACCGTTCCCGCCAAAACAACATAAGGATCCGGGCGGTGCCTCAGGGGACGGAAGACCAGGACATTGAGGCCTTCGTCGTGGATCTGTTCCGCCATATTCTAGGCTGCCCTCCAGACCAAGAGATCCAACTGGACCGGACACATCGCGTGGGACTCAGAAGACCAGCGACCGCCCCCCCTCCTGACATTCTAACATGTGTACATGACTTTAAGCTTGAACGCATCCTGCGAGAGGCACGGGCCAAACACCCTATTGAATTCCGCTCCTGTAGACCGCTTCTCTTTCAGGATCTAGCGTCATCCACTCTGCAGAAAAGGCGGGAGTTCCGCGCTGTCACGGCGTTTCTACGCTCAAAGGACATCTCCTACTCCTAGGGCCACCCGTTCAGACTAATTTTTAAATGGGAGGGCAGGCTCCGCCAGGTCCGCTCTTTTGGCGAGGCCTCATCGCTCCATCTGCCGGAAGACGACCGCACTACCCCGGAACGGGCTCTCCCCCTACGGGGCGCAGAGCTGATCCCAAGCGGTGGCAAAAGGTTGGGACTTCTCCTCGGGGGCTGCGTCCGGACTCGGAGACCATGGCTAAGGAATGCTCGGCTGTCTTACAATCCTTGTCAGAAGATTTGAACGCTGCAGACTGAGCCGCATTGGTAGCAGGGATGTCCTTCATCATCTTACTGAGTTTCATCTTGATCTCATAGGCTGGGCCCTGTGCCGGGTGGCGGCGGCGAGGGGCTCCTGCTATCCATCTTACGCCTCTCCACAGGGCAGGTTGCCCGGGACATTTGTGGACTTTGCAAGTACATGTTCTCTATTGTTAGTTTTTTGTTGTGGGTCTTTACATTCTCTCCTCCTCTCCATTCCACAGGGCTTATGATACTTCTTACATCCACTTTCTCTCCGCCTCTACAGGTCTGGGGGCATTCCCCTGTAGCGCACACGGGGACGCTCTCTGATGGTTTCTGACATTAATATTGTGTCCCTTAACGTCAAGGGGCTGAATAATCCCACTAAACGGCGAGCCGTCCTGTCCTATCTCGAGCAGTCGAATGCTCATATCTGCCTGCTCCAAGAAACGCGTTTACTGTCCACTGATGCGCACAGGCGTTTCCCTATCAGATGTTCTCCTCTAATACCGCCAAGACAGCTGGGGTGGCGATTCTGGTCTCTGCCAAATTCCCGGGCCAAATTGGTAGCAAACAGGCCGAGATCAAAGGGAGACTTCTAGCACACACCATTACCCTGGACACCCACACATTCACGATTGCTACAGTATATGTTCCCAATAGCGGGCAAGAGTGCTTTATTAAGGGGGTAATACACGACCTCACTGGTCTCCCAGACAAGACCGTGCTTCTGGGGGGTGATTTCAACTTGGCCTTTGACGGTGCGACGGACCGGTCGGAGCAGCGTTGGGGAGGTTGTGCCACCCAGGGTCCAGGGAATACACTTTCTACTCACACTCCCACAAGACCTATGCCAGAATTTACTATGTCCTCACCTCTCACTCCCTGACGCAACAGACATGGGACGTAGAGATCCTTCCCTGCCCCTTATCTGATCACTCGGCGGTGAGGATATCCCTGTCCCTGCACCACCGACGACCTACCCGTCGATTTTGGCGATTACATGAGACCACGTTGCCGCGCCCCTCGGTAATACAGCAAATTCAGAAATGCATGACTGACTACTTAGACCTTAATGACTCCCCTGCCATCCCTATGACGACTTTATGGGAAGCACTGAAGGCGGTGGTTCGGGGGGAGTTTCTCGGCATTGCGGCAGCTGACAACAAAGACAGGAGAGAGAAACGGGAGCGCTTAACGGGGGAGGTGGCCGAGTTGGAGCGCATTCATCAGCGGACGGGAGCGCCCAGAGTTTGGAAACTACTTAAGGCGGCTAGGGCACAGCTAGCAGGACTGGACGTTGATCGGGCTGAGTACGCTGCCCTCCGCCTGAGACATGCATTCTACGTGGGGGGTGACAGATGCGGGCGTCTTCTTGCTAATCGACTTCGGGCGCAGCGACAAGCGTCCCGAGTCACTGCGAAACGCGATCTACAGGGATGGGACTGTGATACCGACCCTGAGATTGTGGATGTGTTTCGGCAATTCTACGAGTCCCTATATGCGGCCCAATCCCTTCCGGAGGGTGGCCCGGCCTGCTACCTCCTGGGAGTCCCTACGGCTAAACTTTTACCGAGCCAGGCGGAAGAGCTTGCGGCTCCTATCCGGCTGGAGGAGGTAATCTCTGCACTCTCCCGTTTGAAACTCAATAAGTCGCCAGGCCCGGACGGGTTCTCCTCCGTTTTTTATAAAAAGTTTTGCGCAGTGTTAGCCCCACTCTTGGTACGGGTTTTCAATTCGATCGGGTCTACCCCGGCTTCCTCCCTCCCGCCCTCCATTTTAGAAGCGTTAACGGTGATTCCTAAACCCGGTAAGGATAAGAGCCTCTGTGGTTCCTACCGGCCCATATCCCTTCTCAACGTGGATTTAAAGATTTTTACCGGTATCCTGGCGACCAGACTCTCTCGTCACCTCCCCGGGCTTATTGACCCGGACCAGTCCGGATTTGTCCCTGGACGCCAGTGCTCTGATAATACCAAACGGCTTCTCCATCTTGTGGATGGATCGGACCGCTTCCCAGCGGATTAAATGATCCTCTGTCGACGCTGAAAAGGCGTTCGACAGGGTCCACTGGCCGTACCTCCGGGTGACCCTGACCCACTTCGGCCTCCCACGCCGGTTCATTGATTGGGTTTTCGGAAGCTATGCAAATCCTACGGCCACGGTGCGGGTGAACGGGATGGCTTCAGCGGCCTTTCCTATTTGCAGGGGGACTAGGCAGGGGTGCCCGCTGTCGCCGCTCCTGTTTGCCCTCTACATGGAGCCCATGGCTCAAAGGGTTCGCGATAACCCCGACATCGGAGCGCGCCTTGGGGGGTCGGAACACAAACTCTGCTTATACGCAGATGACGTAGTGGCCACGCTGGAACACCCCAGGGAATCCTTGCCAGTCTTCCTGGACGAACTGGACAGGTTCGCCCTTGCCTCAGGTTTTAAGATTAACGTGCACAAGTCACAAGCCTTGAATCTCTCTTTAGGGTCTGAGACCCTGGGGTTGCTACGGCGTTCCTACCCGATCCAGTGGGCCCGCGACTCCATCCCCTACTTGGGGTTGCAAGCCTCCGCTACTATCAAAACCATCGGAACATCTAACTACACGGCAATCTTGCAACAGGTTCGGGACTCCCTTAGGAGGTGGCGGCCACACTTTCTTGGCTGGGCCGTATATCGGCTGTGAAAATGGTGATACTGCCCCAAATTCTCTACCTGTTCCACACGCTCCCCCTGATGCCGCCGACTGGGGTAATACGTTCGATGCAAAGGGACATAGAACGCTTTGTCTGGCGGGATCAGAGGGCTCGGTTGCGTCGGGAACTTGCATATAGCGACCCGGTGGAGGGAGGGCTGGGTGTCCCTGACCTTCTAGCTTATTGGCGGGCGGCCCAACTGAGAGCGCTTGTGGAGTGGCCTCGCTCAGAATCCGAGAAACACTGGTTATTTATGGATAGATCTCTTGCCGGCCAGCCTTTGGGGGGAGGGGTCCCCTTTCTCGCGCGCGCGACCTCGTAATTTGTATCTTTCCGAGGTGACTCGTCCCACTCTGTTGGCCTGGGACAAGACTGCGATCTCTAGAGGGCTTACGACTCTCCCGGCCCCGATCACGCCCATAGCACAAAACCCTGACTTCACACCGGGTCTTGGGGGGGGGGGGGGGTTTCACCACTGGACTAAAGAGGGTTGCCGATCCATAGGTCATCTTTTCGATCTCTCGGGACCCCGCTCTTTTTCTGCCCTCCGTAGTGATCAAGGCATTCCCGAAACAGAGCGATATCGCTACCTGCAGATCTGACATTGGGTTCTCCACAGTGATGTGAGGGGGGGCGCGGAGCGACACCTCACTTCGTTCGAGAAGTGGCTACTCACACGACATAGTGACACACACTTGACGTCGGACTTATATAAATGTATCAAAGGCACCCCTGACATTGGGAAGACTCCAGGCCAACTACGTTGGGAGGGGGAGTTAGGCAGGACCCTGACGCAGAAAGAATGGACCGACATCTACTACAGGGCCCGACGATCAGCACGTAATGTGTCCTCTGTAGAGACGGCTACTAAATTGGCTACTTATTGGTACCTAACTCCTGTGAGACTCCATAGAGGTAACCCTGCCCAAAGCCCGCAGTCCTGGCGAGCATGTGGTTCCTTGGGCACCCTCACCCATCTACTGTGGGAGTGTCCTTCTCTGGGGGCATATTGGCAACAGATACTTGATGACGTTGACTCCCACTTTGACACCCAGATTCCCGGTCTATGTCCTGCTGGGTCTCCCTAACGCCGTTACTTTTCCCCTTAAGTCTCGGAGGGGTAAACAGATGGCACTCTCCCTGGGAGCGGCGGTACAAAGCGTTTTGACTCACTGGGGTACCAAGACTGTCCCTACACGCCTAGGATGGCTCCATAGGATGTGGGCCATTTTGGGGATGGAAAAGATCTCTCTCTCCTTGACTCACCCAGGGGCTTCCTTTCACGATCTGTGGGCACCCTGCCTTACGTTATTGACATCAGAGTTTACGGAGCTTACCTGCCCCAAATACCTGCGACTACTGAGACTTGCAGACCCCCCTAGACTGACTGCCCCCAACGCTTCCACCGTCTAGCATATCCCATGCAGCCTTTCCCAGAATGCTCTTTATGCTCTCATCTTATGTGGAAGTGTTCTTTTCCGGGGAGGAGGAGGGTGGGGGGATGTTTCTTCTTTTTACTTCGTCTTTGAGTGGCCGAACACAGCAATACGATTGCCGGGTTGCACCCCGATGACCATGGAGCGTAATGGCTCGTTCGTCACTATCTCTGTGTTTGAAATCAATAAAAGAAATTTAAACAAAACAAAAAAAAACATCCGCCTCAAATACAGCCGTCCATTCAAGATCAGTGACTTGATTCCCGAACACCCCGATGACCCTCAATCCATCGGGTCCCCACGGGAGTTAGATTGATGGTTTCCTCCGCCCCCTGCTGCCAGTTCACAGGCTGTTAAAATAGCACACACCAGTGAGTCCATCATCCCTCGCCCCAAAGGTATATTTCCAATACTGACCAGCTCTCCTAGTAGTGCCAGGTGTATGCTAGACCAGACCGGAGGACCTGTAATCCCTAGGACCGGCCGGATACCAGATACAAATTTAATGTTACATACTATCGCAGTATTATCCTGGAACATTGCCGGATTGAGGGATAGGGGTGCTTCCCCTGATTGGAACGATTTTATAGGAAAGTTTGACATCTGCGCTTTCCAGGAAACCTGGTCTATAGAGCCAATCTAACACCCTGGATAGCTTAACTATCACACCCCGGCAACCCAGGGTGTTAGAGTTCGGCCGCTGGGGGGGCCTCACACTCTGGGTTAGACAGGATATTGGTCTTAAGATCTTGGCCTTATCCACAGATAACAAGGATATCCTTGCAATCAGGCTGGTGTCTGGCCCATATGGATCTGTCGACATCTGCAATGTATATGCGAGAGGCCTTAGCGGGGGGCAGAAATCTGAAACCATCCACGCCTTAGGCGAGCTTTTAAATACCTTTTCAGGGGAAGCCTCAGTAGTTATAGTTGGGGTTCTAAATACGACATTTGAACCATTTGATAAGGAGGATAATGGCTTGGCGAGGGAGGAGGAGGAGCAGTTGGGCGTGCCACTCTTAGAATTAACACCAATTAAATGATGGACCGAGGCTGCCATTCAATTAAAAGCCTTCTGTCTAGAATCAGCCTAAGGGTGGCCAATGGTAGAACCACCTCCGATAGACATGGGGTACATGCATTCAATAGTGGATACCACTCAAGCTGCATTGATTATCTTCTAGTCAGTCTGAACCTATGGCATACTCTTGAGGATATGGTTGTGCAGGCACGAGTCGAGAGTGACCATGATCCACTGTGCTCCAGGTTCCTCTTCAGGGACGTTAGGGCACAAGCACACACTGACACTTTACCCCTCACTAGTGATCTCCAGCTCTCAAACAATATGAGGCGAGTTAAATGGCCCATGATCCTTGAAAGCTCCGAAATCTTATCCTCTATAACTAGTGAGATGGAAAGTACGGTAAAAGCGATAGAAATATGTCTCCTTAATCACCAGCCGCTAAACGAACTCACACAATTGCACAACTTATTATTCTCAAAAATCCGTACTCACTTCTAAAGACCAAGCAAAGCTAGGACGAAAGATACCCAGTCAAAGCATCACTGATACTATACTGACTGTAGAAACGCCCGTGGTGTCCTTAGTGTGGCAATCCAGTTGGGCGATGTGGCCAGAGTGCGATCCGCTAGGTCCACCTATAAGAAGGCTATCCTCTGTGCCAAAAAAGTCTGGGATAAGGATAGGTGGCTGGAATTCAAACGTGCTTGTGGGAGTAATAATTCACAACGGTTCTGGTATTTGGTAAATGCGGCAGGGGAGGAGTGGCACCGCCCCCGGAAAATCATGTTGATCCGTGTGTGTGGGTTACCCACTTTGCCTCTCAATATGCCGGTGATGAAGCAGAGGACAGTGGATATTTACTGATACACCTTTACTCTGCTGATAAAGTATTTGATGAGGCAGATGTTAGTTCTGCCCTTAATGCACTCACAGGAGGTCGAGCTCCAGGGATAGACTGTGTCCCTGCTGACATCTTTCTGCAGGACAAACATAAATGGGCCCAATATATACTACTATTAGCTAACGCCATTGCCCAAGGCGCCCCTATACCGGACACTTGGCGGGGCGGAGATAATCCCTGTATATAAAAAAGAAGATAAATCGATGCCTGGTAATTATAGGCCAATAAGCCCTATAGATTTCATACAAAAGGTGGTGGCCCGGCTTGCCCTGGCCAAAACTCACGCATGGATGGAGGAAAATTCCATCATTAGCCATCTTCAGACAGGTTTTCAGGCCCATATAAGCACAATTGACCAGGTCTTTTGCTTCATCACATTACACTGGTGAACTATAGTCCTCGGCAAGGGCAGCATGTATGCTGCCTTTGTTGATTTGAAATCAGCCTTTGACCTGGTCTCATGACACAAACTGTGGGAGGTACTGAAAGAGATGGGGATGCCACCTGATTTACTCTCCTTCATTGTCAGCCTCCCCAAGGGAAATTTCGCACAAATCCGATGGGGGGGGGTGCAGGAAAACAAGATCGATCCTTTCCTGTTACGAAAGGGCGTCTGCCAAGGATGTGTTTTAGCTCCTACATTGGTCTCCCTTTTTATTAACGGTGTCGCAAATTTTCTTGCTGCCACCCACACTGTCGCACCTGTTTTAGCTGGTAGAAAGATCCCGATTTGAATGTTCGCAGATGACACTGATCTCTAAAACCCCAAGTGGATTACAGCGTGCACTGCGACGATACGAAGAATTTTGTCTTTTACGAGGCTTAAAAATGAACGCTGATAAGACCAAGTTCATGGCCTTCAATCAACATAGATCCTTTAAGGGTAGAATAACGATGGATGGGCTTCCCCTCGAGCAGGTTGATGCATTTGTCTATCTGGGCATCAAACTGCAGAGGAATTGAGATGGAAGCCACATATTGATGCCATGGCATTAAAACATCGGCAGCTAGCGGGTGTCCTAAGAAAGAAATTCAAAACCTCCCTGACAAAGCCACTCAGCCCGGTACTCCAAATTTATAACACCAAAGTGGTGAGCTCAGCCCTCTATGGTGCCGAGCTGTGGGGTCTAGAGAATTTGTCAGCTAACTGTCGCCGAGAACACCCACTCTTCCTTTAAGGAGCGATTTGGGAAGGAAAGCAATGGCGGATCAGCCTATCCTATATTGGCGCAGATTATGGTGTACGCTGGAACTGGCCCTATATGCTGAGGTCTTAAGAGATATTATTGATGTGGACCAATTTCATAAAATCACCTGGCTGCGAAATCTGAGGAGCCTCTGTAATAGAATGGGCCTTTCACATTTGTGGGATAATCCCTCCAGCTCCTTCTTCCCGACAAAAGATTATATCAAGGATATATACTGGGAGATGACTGCACACGAAGAGATTAGGCGCCATGACTCTACTTCACTCACAGGGCTCTATCTACAGATTAAACCACACCCGAGCTTTGAACCCTACTGGGATGCCATCACAAAGCCCTTGGATCGGAAACTGTATGTCCAATTTAGAACAGGTACTTTACCCCTAAAGCGTTTTACATCTAAATGGTCCACCACCGAGAATAATAAATGTTTCACATGTGTTGATTACGTAGAAACCTTATCACACGTGCTGTTTATCTGCCCTGCCTACTCTGGTCCGCGTAAAGCTTGGTTGGTGCAGACTTGTAGGAATATGGGTACTAGTTCATGTAGTACAGCCCTGCGACTTCTCTGTACTGAATCATCACTTAGGTATGCTATTCAGATGGCAAAATTCTTAAGGTGGATGTGGTACATTCGGTTGCAGCAAACCACGGCTGAAAAATGAAATAGGATCCTTTTTAGGTCTCGCCTAGCGACGCAGCGCGAAGCGCTGGCGCTAGCGAGACTTATTGTCGTGGACTTGCTTCGGAAGGGAGACATGAGATGTGCACGCGCAGGACGGACTGCAATTGTGAACGCGCCCGTGAACACGCACGTACAGACACGCGATGTGCACATCTCCTGTCCCCCTTCCGTCCTCGCCAGCCGCAAAACATGAGGCTGCCTCGCTCCTTCTCCGTGCAGCTTCACCAGGAGAGTGTCCCGAAGACCGGAGGATCCCCAGGCCGGTGCCAGCCTTGCCTCTTGTTATAGGATCTACTGGGATGAACGTCTCAATGTAGAGTAAATGAAAGGTGGAGTAAGTTTTGCAGACTATTGGTTCCGTGTGCATGCGGTTTCATTACTAGGTGGTATAGTTTCCTCGTTTCCGAATGAAGCACCCCCACCCCTGCTTTAAATATTAGAATCCCTCCCTTCACCCTCGCGCTCCCCATGCGCCCACTCGTAATCCGAGCCCCTGTATTTCTCAGTCAGAAAGGCACAGCAGGCACGGAGCAGTCACCTTTAAGTGAAAGCATGTGAGGTTTGGCGTTTACTCCTCTCAAAGAACCGTCATCTTGCAGAGGTCTGAGTCATTCCCAGCCAGAATGCCCTGCGCGTTGAGTCACGCTTCCTGCTGGAAATGACAGCACTTCCTCATCAAGCTACTAGTACTTGCCCGCTTCTCAACCCTCCCTGCTATCAGGAACGGACTCAAGTGGACGGCACAGTTTTTCCGTGGTCCATGGGGAGCTGAAACCGTTTCCGAGGGCGAAAAATTGTCAGTGAGTCAGCGGATGACGAATCCAAAAAAAGAAAACAAGCATTTGCAATGCAATAGGTCTCGCATTTGCTAGAGTTTAAGCTATTGGCATTGTAAATGACAATGCCTTTTATTTATTTGTTTTGAAAACCAACACATAAATAAAAGGCATTGTCATTTACAATGCCAATAGCTCAAAGTCTCGCAAATGCGAGACCTATTGCATTGCAAATGCTTGTTCTAAACATGTATGTGCACTTGGGCTTAAGTGACGTGTGGGATCTAACTCGTTTTTTAAAGGTTTTTTGAGATTAATCGAGAAAATTTAAATTTTATGCCTCTATGCCTGTTATAACATGAATTTGTCCTCGTACCATATCGGGAATTCTAATTATCTTGTCATTTTGCACAAATCTTTTTACTTAGCATTTTAAACCTCTTGTACTGTTTTAACTTTTTATTTGTAACGCTTTTATGACATGTACTGGCGAATAAAGCATTCTTTTGATTTGGCACCAATGGAGGATCGTGGAGGTTCAGCTGGTACAGTGTCTCGTGGGCCAGGCCGGTGGAACCAGGATGAAGAATCGTGGCTAGAAGAACCTGAAAGCAGAGGGGACAGAGTCCAAACCACCCGGAGGTTACCATGGGGCACAGGAGCACAGTATCAGCCCTGGTTGAAGGTTCTTGCTGTAGCACGGTGAAGAAGAAACGGCAGCTGGGGAGACCAGACGACGTTACAGAAGCCCAGGAGCCTTTCACAAGCTGTCCCATACCGGTTTAAGAGTGTAGGAAGGTCAGTGGCTGGCAGTACCACCAACAAACCTTGGCAAATGCAAACAATGGTTCGCAGTAGAAGATGCTTGGTTGCAGACCAGCAAGGGCTGTAGGACTAACCCAGCAAGGGTGAGTCCGGGCCAGCCCTCAGCACGCAGGGGAGCCAGCAGGAATCGATTGAGCCCCCTCGAGGACCCTCTGAAAGGAGGTCGCAAGGAAGCCCCAACAGCACACAGGAGATGAAGGCCCACGATGCAGAGGATGCAGGCAATCTTCAGCGACAGACAAGTCTGTTCCAGAAGTTGTTGTCGGGATGAGTCTAAGGACCCACCCTAAGGGAAGCCCTTAAATAATCCTAAAAAGGGGAAGGACCGCTCCTCTTGGTGACCCACCTATCCGAGGGGGTCAGGGACTCTACTCAGATGTCCTAGCCAGTCAGCTGCTCCCACGGGCCAGGATTCAACATGGCAGAATCAAGTGGCCAGCTAGAGGAGCTCTGGGGCAGCTCCCTGGGGAGGAGCTGCACAGGAGGGTGGTCACTCCCCTTTCACGCCAGAGCAGGAGCCAAGGGCTTCTGAACTGGGCAAAACTGGTTTATGCATGGAGGGCACCAAATGTGCTCTTGAATGCAGTCTAGTGGCACTCCGAAGCGTCTACACCCTACCTAATTCTAAAGGCGAGGGGTCACTCCTCTCCTTCGCAGGAAATCCTTTGTTCGGCTTCCCCTGCCCGAGTGAAGCTCATCAGCAGTGGGGCAGAACACTGTCTAGGGTCGGCAGAAGCACGGGCTGGCTGGCAGACCCTGTAAGGCTACACAGGTTGGTATTGGGGGTTCCTCTAAGGAGCCCCCCGTATATGGTATCCTGCAACTATCATTGGCATCGGTGTAGTTGCATGATTCCAACATTTTAAATACCAAACATGACCAGGTTTGGAGCAGCCATTATGTAGTTAGACATCTCGACTTGCCAGTGTCCACTACATACCTTATAATGTATGTCGCACTTACAAAGCCCAAAAAATGGAGTCCGGGGTTTGTAGGGGTATCTCTGCTCGTGCAGGGGTACCCACACACTTAGAACTGTGCACCCTGCCCTTAGACTGAAGGGCCTACCTTAGGGGTGACTTGTAGTTTTTAAGTACAGTGACCGGCATTTAAGGGAAATCTTATATCTGAAATGAAGGGTGCATGCACCCTATCACACAGACTGCAATGGCAGCCCTGCTGACAGTTTGCATGGGCTCCTATGGGTGGCACAATACATGCTGCAGCCCATAGGAGATCCCGGGTGTACCAATGCCCTGGGTACCTCAGTACCATACACTAGGGACTTAAGTTGGTACCCCAGTATGCAAATTGGTACCCCAGTATGCCAATTGTATGGTGTACAAAGTACTTACCAGTACATTTAGAGGAGAGCGCACAGTCACTGGGGTCCTGGTTAGAAGGATCATAGTGAACTACAGTCAAAACACACGGACACCAGGCAAAAAGTGGGGGTATCCATGCCAGAAGGATCCTACTTTCCTACAAAGATGACTCAGCAAGGTATGTCCATTTACCATCTGTGCCACTATAATCACAATTATAGTCCAAAAAATGAAATGAAGGCATGTGCACAAATTGTAATTCAGGCACATGTTCATAGTGGATATGGGTACCTGATAAGTTGTTCCATGAGGACACCAATCTTGGAGTGCTGCTGCAGTATTGAAGTTGCTGGAACAGGATCAAGCAATTGTAGAATGGAGGCTTTGGAAATCTCTGTGGTTGGTTCCTTGGTTGTTTCTACCACACATTGGTGAGCTACATATTTCGTTAAATTCCTTCCACCGTCAGTCAAAGGAGTGGCTGATAGCTCGGGCAGCGCCAGTTCACAAATAGATAAGCTCTGATGTAGCGTGAACTGAAGACACTTTGGCCTTTGAGGTCATTGAAAGAGAATTGCCTCATAAAAATAAACTATTGATCAAAATCTGGCAGTTCTTGATCTCTTGTAGCAGATTCACAGTTAATTTGTTATTGGTTTCTTTCACTGGAGCAAGTGGGTGATTAGCAGATCCAAATTTCTGTTTCTCATTGCTTTTTCCATAATGAAACTTGCTTGGTTTTGGAGTTCAGCAATTGTTTTTACCTATTGCTTCATTGTGAAGTGTCTTGTGACTAACAATGGTTTTCTTTTCTTCTGCTTGTCCTGTAATATATCAAGACGCGACTGTGTTTTAGTACATTACCATCTAGGGAGAACGGGATGATACATTGGAATACCAGAATATTTGTTCTTGTGCCTTAGATTTGATTGTATTTCTCTTCAGGTGATTGAGCTCATGTTGTATACTATAAAGAGAATGGCACCTGAACACATAACAAGAACCAGAGCCAGAACAAAAGCATTAGGGTCCCATGCACTGTTTCAATGGTTCTGTTATTTGAGGACAGAAGAGGTTGGAGAATCCTAGTTTTCCCAAGGAAGAAAGATCCTTGTCTAACACCTTTGGTTTGAAGGCTTGCTGTTATCTGAGTGAAAAACGCAAAACCCGCCCATCCTTACTAGAGAGAGCAAAACTTCTGCAAAACTACAAGAGGTCATAGTGTGTTTTGACCATAGTCACGAAAATCTGGAGCAAATGTTGACCGTTAACAAAATAGACTTTTTTGTTGACTGGAGGCATCCGGATTCTCTGGTCTAAGTACACCAACTCAACTAGCTGTAAAACCTTTGTGCAAATTGTCTGTTTTAGGACTTATTATCGAGAAGGGTGTTATTCGTTGACAAGATTGGCATAAGACCTTTTTGTTATGGCAGCAATGCCCATCAGTACTTTTTGTAGGATCCGATTTAGCATTGCCAGCATGAGTCTCCGCCAAGCTCTCAAGCATTCCCCTGATTAGATCTTTCCTCAAGACTTGCATGGAATGCATCAGTAACACCAAATTACTCCAAATTTGGCAGGAAGTTTAAACTTTACTCAGTGTGTTTTTTCTTGTTTGGTAATTGGTGTAAATCCGTTCAGCAGTTTTTGAGAAATCCGCATTTAAAGAGTTGCTTGGGGTGGTCATGAAGAGGTTAAAAAGTTAGGTATATCTGGACTGTTGTCCAGATATGCTCTGATTTGCCACTTTAAAGGGGACTAGTCATTTGTGATTGGCTGGCCTCAACTTGAACGATATGATGTGGCAGCTATTACAGTGCTTAGGCACTTGGACCCTGCATCCTGAAAATGAATTTTTAAAAAAAGGGGGGGGGGGGGGTGGAGTGAGCACACCCTGGTACAAAGGGGCATGTTGGAAGGAGGGACCCTCCCCTTGATTGGCTGGCCACAACATGGACAAAATGTTGTGGCAGCCCGTTACAGAACTCAAGAACATGGGCCACATTGAAATGCATGTAGTGAAACTCTGTTTTAGAGGGTCACAAAAAGGAGCACATGTAAAGGGCGAAAAACAGTTTTATTCACAATATAAGTTAATTGTTAGTGGTACCATACCAATTTTAGGAATTGTGGTGTGTTCTAAGGTGATTTTACTCTATGATAATTTATGATTCTCTGTTGGGATTTGATGAACCATATTTGAGAGGAAAGTTTTCCCCTCATGATGCTCTCACAGAGTTTATGGTAGATGCTCCAGAAACTAAAATGAAAGACCCTATTCCATAAGTTTACACTACCGTCCTTAACCATGTGAGAATACAGTCTAATATACAGTAAAGTAGAGTTCTAAAGAGCAACTAAGAGTGCCAATGTTCCGAGTTTGATAATGTAGTACATCTTAACACCATTGGAAACGAATACTTTAACATGATCAAAACAAATCATTACACTAGGTGATGTAATTTCCACACAGCTTTGTCTGTGCACTGTATAGTTATGTTAGTAAAACTGTATGTCTGTGCAAATGTAACTGTCATTTCAATTGAAAATGTGTTATCTGTAATGGCAGTGTGCCACCACACCATGAACACTCCACACCACTGCACTCTACGCTGCTCTACTCTGTACCATTCTACTCTACACCACTGCGCTCTTTGCCACTGCATGTTACACCACTTCAGTCTAGGCCACACCAATCTAGCCTGCACAACTCCACTCTGCAATACTGCACTCTGTTCCAATACACTCTACTCCAATGTACTTAACTCGGTAACGCAACTCTATGCCTCTGCACTCTATGCCAATTGACTGTATGCCACTCTAATCTACTCTGCACCACTGCACTCCACTACTTTATACTACACCATTACACTCTGTGCCACTCTATGCAACTGCACTCTACCCTGCACCACTCCACTCGGAAACAATATACTCTACATCATTGCACTCACGCTACTCCACTCCACTGCACTCTACACCACTGCACTCTGCATCACTGTACTCTACGCCACTGCTCTCTTTTCCACTCTGCTCCACTGCACTCTGACCCTCTACTCTGCAACACTGCATTCGCAGCCACTCTACTCTGCTCTATTCCTCTCTAGGCTGCTCCACTCTATGCCACTGCACTCGCCGCTACTGCACTCTTCTCTGCACCACTCTATGCCACTACACTCTATGCCACTTGACTCTACTTTGTATACTACGCCACTTCCCTCTGCATCACCCGGCTCCACTCTACTGTACTCCACTCTGCGCCACTCCACTCTACTATGGGCCTCTAATCTACGCCATTGCATTCTCTGACGCATTGTACGCCTCTGAATTCAGTGGCACTATACTCTGCAACACTCTATGCCAATGCACTCTACACCAGTCCACGCCACTCCAGTGAATGATACTCTACTCCACACTATGCCACTCCAATACACAACTCTCCACCAATCCCCTCTACAACAGTCTACTCTTCGCTATTCCACTCTGACACTCCACACCACTCTCCTCTGTGCCACAAACTTTAAGCCATGCTGAACAATGTCCACGCTGGTGTACTTCATGGCAAAAAACACATTGGCAAAGCCAATGCTTGTTTCACTGATATTAGTAAAATGTAAATTCAAATCATTCTGATTGATGACTGGTAGGAATTCCTCAGACTTGGAGCCTTTCCCTATCAGGAAGAGGTAATCTTTAAATCTCAACCATAGGATTATATGGTTTGACCAGTGTTCCATCTCTTTGCCATGGATCACATGTTCCTCCCACCAGCCCATTTGCAAATTCGCATAGCTGGAGGTGAAACGGGTGCCCATGACAGGCCCCTGTTTTTGCCTGTACCCCTCATTGCAGAGCATAAATGTTTTCATATAGGCAATGTTCCATCATTTCCATAATCATACACTTGTAGTGAAAGAACTTTAATAGACGGGATGTTAAGAAATGTCTAATTGTTAGTGTACAATGAAGCTATATGCAAGCTTATAAGTAAACAATCCTTTTCCCCAAGATATATAAAATAACATTTTACAAATATCTGAAGTATTCTGTATATAAGAAGGTAGACACGGCACATGAGTTATTAGGAAGCGATCTACATATTTAGAAGTGCTCTCTAACAAGCTACCTTGCACCGACATAATAGGTATACCGTGTGTGTTATCCTTTTTCTTACTAATGTTTGGGATAAGATACATGACTGGTGCCTTTGAATGTGTAATCTTCAAAACATTGTACTCATCATGACTTACTAACGTCTGGTCTACAGGTGTTGGTGCTCTACTGGACAGCGGCAGGGACTCTGTGTCCCAGATTTCCACGCTCCCAGGAGGAGAAGGGGGTCCCCTAACCGGTTTCCCTGCGCCGCACACTGAAAAGCGGCCACCACCTACTGTGGCGCGGGACGCGCCTGGGCTAGGCCCGGGACGCGCCTGGGCTAGGCCCGGGCCAAGGGCAGGCCCATCCGCGCCCATCAGACCGGAAGAGGCTGGGCTGTCCCCCTCCCACCCTCTCACCCCCTCACCCCCTCTGGTCTTCTGACTCCAAGGCTGTCTGTTTGCACCTTTTGGGCGGTTGCGAGAGGATCAATAGACACATTTTCATTCTTGTTTCTGTGGTGCATTAATTTGGCGAATTTCTGTGACCTACGATCCTGTAGACTGGACTGCAGTTATCCTGTCTGTGTGTTTGGGCCAACTGGGAAGAGCTGGTAGGGACTGCTTCTCTTCCTTTTTTCTTTGTAGAGCCTATATATGATACTTAACCACAGCGGTTTGTGGTTCTCATGTTTGTTTTGTCTACAAGGAGTGCTGTTGACAAAGGATTTAGCAGTTTATTGTTACTTGGGTACAATCCTGGAACCTCTCGTGTAGTCCTCTAAGGTACCTTTTATGGAGCGTGACTGCTGGACCTAGCATTATACGGGTTGAATATTAGTGAACATCAGTGTTTTCTTAGTGTTCTTTTGTTGAGTCGCAACCCAGTTGGATAGCCTGTGAGCTGCACTCTTGGATCTCTGGGACATCGAAGCCTTGGGTCCTTCATGAGGAAACCGAAGTTAGATACGGTTGCCCCCAAGTCTTTTGCGAAACCAGTAACCACCATGGATGCTTTTCTACAACGAGCTACTGGTGTTTTAGATAAAGAAATAGTTGGTCACTCGTCGCCTTTCCTGCTTTCCCTTACTTAATCTGCCTTCTGGTTCTCCTTGCACACTACTATCGGTTGATCTTATCTAGGACTTGGGATCTATTCCCTGCCTATAGTACAGGAAAAGGGCGGGGCGACCTGTATGGTTGTAATACCTGATGCTGAGATCCCGCTTGATCCCTCCCGCTCGATCCCTCCCGCTCCTGTTCATGGGCCCAGGTTGCCCAGTTGTTACCGGGCAGTCGGGTAGCTCCAACAGAAGTTGCTTTGACTGATAGTAAACCCAAGTGCCCTAGGGTTGATGGGCTGCAGTCTAGCTCGTTTGACTCAAGTCTTTGCTAAATCTGACTTGCCGGCCATTTTGGATTTGCTTAAAGTCTCCTTGCTAGCTGCCATGGACGCCAAATTGGACCCAATTAAGCAACGTTTAACATCAATAGAAAAATTATTTACTAATCCTAATGAAAAATTTCCTAGCTATCGTAACGGAAAGTTTAAATTCTATTAAGGACTCCGAGGCGAGGATTATGCCTTCTTTCTTCACTCTTTATTACAACAGGAGCCATGTAAACTTCAACAAAACTACTTTTCCCATGATACATCGGGAAACAACTGTAGTTTTAAACAACCAATGAGAACACCAATGTCCACCAATCAGCACAGAGCCTGCTCCATATAGTCCCTTCTCTGTGTCCTTGTCCTCTTTCGAAGCGCGAAGACAGCCAACTGATCCTCTTCAAGAATCCTGTTTGTTAGACTCGACACCTACAGCAAGAAGGACAGTTGTCACCACCAAGGGTTTGATACTGATACACAACCTGTGGATAGATATACACCTTGAGTTAAAGACCTTACGTCAAAACCATTGAACATCAGATAATATATAGGTTACTTACTGTAGTACGGGGAGGGCGAAGTTCACCGGAAACTCCCTAGGGTGGGATAATCCTCGCCTCCAAGTCCTTAATAGAATTGAAACTTTCCGTTACGATAGCTAGGACATTTTTCATTCTATGTCAGGACTGGAGGCGAGGATTATGCTAGTTTAAAGCTTGTCAACCACCAATTGTGCCATGTTAAGCACCGGTTTGAAGTAAAACCTTTTAAAGGTGGAGTCAGATGACCAATCTGCCGCGTTTAGGATATCCTCCAAACGGGCGCCCAAGCCAAAAGCCTTAGAGGCCATAGCACCTCTGGTCGAATGAGCCCCAAAAATTCTGAAATCTATTCCGGCTTCCTGCATTACCCATCTAACCCACCGCGCAATGGTGGGAGAGGAGACTGCCTTAAAGGGTTTCCGGAGAGCAATGAGTAGTTGCCGTTCACCCGGGGGACGGAGTTCCTCCGTCATCTCTTCATAAGCCTTGAGGCATCGCACCACACACAGTTTAGGGACTTCCGAAAACTCTGGATAAGAAATTACCCTTGTATGGAATTTTGTTCTCCTGTGTAACGTGAAGGAGACACCAGCCAGTGTAAACATTCGCCCAGTGACATCTAGTGCTCTTACATCAGAGACACGACGACAAGAAATTAAACAAAGTGGCATAGCCAACTTAGCCGACAGCTCTTTCCTGGAAAGGAACCGGTTAGGTTGCCAGGAGAGAAAAAGGTTAAGAACCTGATTAACATCCCAAAGAGAGGAATAACGAGGTTCAGTGGGTAGAGATAATCTGATACCCCGAAGCAATCTACAGACGAGAGGATGTTCACCCACTGCAGCATTATTAACTGGGACATGGCCGGCTGAAATCGCTGAGCGGAAGGTATTGATAGACCTATAGGCCAATCCTCTCTCAGCCAAATGAGCCAAAAAATTAAGAATATGGACTACATCTGAGTCCAAGGCATTGAGATTCCTTCGCAGACCCCAACTGGACCATCTGCCCCAAGCGGACTTGTACCTTTTGACCGTACTGTCTACCCATGCTCTGGCCATAAGGCCCTCAGCTGTCTGCGAAAGGCCTGGGATTTCCCAGCGTGTCCGGAAAGCCGCCACGCCATGAGCCAAAGTGAATTCTCTTGAAGAAGAGGATGAGGAACCTGTTCCGGACTACTGAGGAGAGTTGGAAACTGGGGGAGTAGGATTGGAGAATCCCAAGAAAGTTCCAGAAGAACTGGAAACCAGACTTGAGACCTCCAAAGCGGGGTCACTAAGACCACGTCCGCTTCCAGCCTCCTGACCTGCGCTGTCACTCTTGTGATCGTCGCAAATGGGGGAAACGCATAACCGGTCTCCAGACTCCAATCTTGAAGGAACGTATCCGTGGCTAAAGCCAGAGGGTCCGGCCTCCTACTGAAGAAGCGAGGCAGTTGATGATCCAGCCAAGAGGCAAACCGATCTATTGAAAAAGGACCCCAGCGAGAATTGAGGGTTGCAAATACCTCTGTGTCCAGCTTCCAAAGGCTGGCATCCCTGAGATTGCGAGACAAAGTCCGCTTCCTGGTTGTCGCGGCCTGGTAGGTATTCCGCCGTGACGAAGACCTGATGTTCTAGGCAATACTGCCAAAAGGCCGCTGCTAGATCTGAAAGAGTCTTTGAGCGAGTGCCTCCTAGAGGATTTATGTAACGGACCGCCGACACGTTGTCCATCTTCAGGAGGACACACGACTGAATAGAATCTTTGGTCCAACAACGCACTGCAAAAGAACCTGCTAACAGTTCCAGACAATTTATGTGTAAGCGTTGCTCTTCTGGTGACCATAAACCGCCAGTGGACACTGTTCCGCATCTTGCCCCCCAGCCAGTTCTGCTGGCATCGGACTCTATAACTAAATCTGGCGTTGAACCGAAGATCGCGCGGCCGTTCCAGGCCTCCATGTGACAAATCCACCAATTGAGCTCTTCTCTAGCCTCTGCAGAGAGAGACGCCTTGTGAGAATACGGAAAACCTGTGCGGAGATGAGACGCCTTTAGACGTTGAAGGGCCCTGTAGTGCAAGGGGCCCGGAAAAATGGCCTGGATCGATGAAGAGAGCAGACCGACCACACGTGCAATCTGTCTGAGAGTCACCTGATGTTTGGAGAAAGTCTGTCTCAATTCGTGGCGATACTTCGCCATTTTTCTGGACGGAAGACTCAAGGTGGCGGAGGTGGAGTCTATTATGAATCCCAAAAAAGTTACTGACAGAGACTGTGTCAAGAGACTTTCTCTCGTTTATGACAAACCCAAGGCTCTGTAAGAGGTTCACCGCCATGTGAAGGTGTGAAAGTAGTCTCTGGGGGACAAGAGTCCATGAGGAGAAGATAGTTAAGTAAACCATTAGCCGTACTCCTCGAGTCCTGAGGTGTTCCACCACAGGTTTGAGGACCTTGGTAAAGCACCACGGGGCGGATGAGAGACCGAACGGAAGGGATGCAAACTCGTAGGTCTGGTCCTTCCAGGTGAATTGTAGAAATCTCCTGTGAGGGGGAAATATCGGAACCACCAGATACGCATCCTTGAGGTCCAAACGGACCATCCAATCCAGAGGTCTCAGGACATCTCTGAGAAGGTGAATCCCTTCCATTTTGATATGGTGATAGACCACCCACTGATTAAATTCGCTCAACTTTATCACTGGACGTTGGCCGCCATCCACCTTCTCGACGAGAAAAATATTGCTGATGAAACCCGTAGGGTGGGGATCGGTCGGCAAAATGGCGCTTTTGGCAAGCAAAGAAGCTACCTCTTGGTCTATTAGAATGGTGTCCTGAAGAGAAAACTGGAGGGGACGAGGATGCCCTCTTTGAATTGGGTTCCCCAAAACCTCTAAATGAATGCCCTGGACTGTTTGAAGGACCCATGCATCCCCAGTGATGGAAGTCCAGGTTGGGGAAAAAACTCGCCAGACGCCCCCCTAATTTTAATTGGGAAGAAGGGAGTACACTCACCGGAATTTGAGGTTGAATTCGCTCCTCTGTATCCTCTACCCTTGCCACGGCGTCCTCGTGTAGGGTAGAAATTTCCGAACCTTGTCTGGTCCTGGTACTGACGGGGGCCTTGACCTTTCTGCTGGTACTGAGTGCCACCTCGGCCGGACGAGCGACCCCTGCCTCGACCGGCCCCGCGGAAACACTTTCTTAATGGTTGACTGCGCCTTATCCAAGGATGTGAAAGTGTTCACAAACTTGCCGAGTTCTCGCACAAACGGTTCTCCAAAGAGACCCCATTGGGCAACAGCCCCCGCTTCAGAATCCGCAAGGTCTCCCAACTTCGGGTCCACTTTTATGAGGAGAGATCGACGTCTCTCAGTTGAAAGGGCACAGTTTGCGTTACCCAAAAATATTATAGCTCGTTGAGCCCACCCAGACAAAGTTTCAGGGGAAATTAGTGCACCAGAAATCTTGGCCTCCTCAGCCATGTCAAGAATTTTGGCTAGGGGTCCCAACGCATCCAGGAGTTTGTCCTGGCATGCGCGCCAAGAACGATCTATTCCCTTTTTGGGATCCTTTATGAATTTCTGCAAAAAGGTAGCCATGCGTGCATCAATCTCTGGGGTCAAGGCTACTTTGCCCTCCAAAGAGGGTCGGGGCACTTCGCACGTAAACAGTTACGCGCGTCCTTTTCCAGCGGGGTTCGAACACGACTTGCCATATAGCAAGCGACCTTAGTGGCCAGAGCCCACTTAGAGGATCGAGGATGTATTATATCTGCTGGGTCCAGCATGTCTGAAATATCATTGTCGGGGGGAGGAGGCCGGACGTGGTCATCAAGACCAGATGGACCAGGAATAATAACTATGTTCCCTGAACCCTGCAGGGTAGATGGGAGAGTGACCGGGGTAACATTGTCAATCCCAGGTGGTAAAGTGGGTTGAGATGCCATAAAAGTTTGGCGAAGCCTATCAAATGCATCTATATCCACCCCTGCTTTACGATTACGTTTTGCAGGAGGGCCCAAATGATCCACTGAAGCAGGTGTGGGGGGGGTGGGGGTGGGGGGAGGAGGCCCTGACGCTGGTGGCGTAGTCAATTTGTCAACAGGATTATCTCTCCTCTAAAGGAGTCATAGCTTCCTCAACAGCCCGATATATCTAGGCGTCCACCGCGTCATAAAAATCATCGTCCCATGGGAGATCAGCCATTGGGTCTGCACCTCCCTGTGAATCTTCTTCATACTCCATGACAAATAAAAAACAGGCAATGGAGAAAAAAATGTTAAACAGTGGGGAACCCATAGAGTAATAAGTCTGGGTGGCAGACTGTTAGCCCTTGTGAAAAGTGGCCTTGAGTATGGGGGACTGGGTGTCAGTCCAGTGTTGAAGCGTAAAAACGCAGGTTTTTAAATGGGTCAAAGCCCTGGGACACCACCTGGTGTCAGAAACCTTATGTGCAGCTGGTAAAATAAGCCAGGGGGGGGAGTGTCCCAAAATACGCCTTTCACAGGCAAGTACAAGACCTCACAAGAGGCGTTCAGCGAGAACCGTACCGACTTTGGCAGGCACCAGCAGTGACATGACAGGCCGGCTCTCAGTATACGGACCCTGACGGGCGTCTCCCTTCACCGGCGTACCACACAGCGGGAAGCGCGCGAACGTTGAAATTCCTCAGAGGAATTCAAAGAACGTGTCGCTCCCGCCGCGCTTCTCACGCCCCCTAGGGGTGGGAGGTCACTGCCCTCCAGGTACAGGGACGCGTAAGAGCTAAGCGAACCGCTCTCAGGTCCGAGAAAGCTCGCCGCGAGCTTTCAATTATAGCAAAAACAAATACGGAATGAAACAAAACGCGCAATACGCGCTACATAGCGGCAAACACAATCCGATATATAAACCATGAACACCGCGCCATAAAGCGGTAAACAGTTAATCACTCAAGCACTGCGCAAAGCGAGAGCGATATAAACACAACTCGTCAATAAATAAGCGCATGCATAAATCATTAACACGGAACCAAATTTCAGTGAGAAAACCAAACCGAGTACTTATCTTGGCTGCGCAGCAGCGAAGAAAGAGGACAAGGACACAGAGAAGGGACTATATGGAGCAGGCTCTGTGCTGATTGGTGGACATTGGTGTTCTCATTGGTTGTTTAAAACTACAGTTGTTTCCCGATGTATCATGGGAAAAGTAGTTTTGTTGAAGTTTACATGGCTGCTGTTGTAATAAAGAGTGAAGAAAGAAGGCATAATCCTTGCCTCCAGTCCTGACATAGAATCAGATTTATTCAGTAGGCCAGAGGGTAGGAAATACCCCCAATCCTGTTACTTCTGGTATGTCCACCACTGAGAGAACGCAACCAGGAACATGTGAAAAGGGGCAATGAATCGTAGATACTACAAACGCCTAAGGGTGTTACCCTTTTATCAGGCCCGCCCATGCACTCTGCCCACGCTTCCTTACAGACGGGTGAGGGGGTATCTTCAACAGGAACTTGTTTAATGACAGACCTAGAATTACTAATCGCAAGCCTCCTGACATTACTAAAGCAGAAGAAATTAGATTATGTTCAGGTGTAACTAGTAATTCCAGCTCGAGACCAATTATCTTACAATTAGCGCCTGAAGCAACCCTGTACTTACTGGTACTGGGGAACGTACTCCTGCTTTTACCAGGTGTCAGAGGATTTTGGACAGCTTAAGAACCAAGTCTTGCACTGGCTGAATCTTAACACTGTTTTAGGCATACGGATGGAGAGATAAATTAATATGGTTCGTAGAGTGAACTGGGCGGGGAGAGCTAAGAAGAACTATGAAGGGAGACTGTAGCATCATTAACTTCAACAGACCCAACGTGGCGGAGAGAATCTTAGCGGCTGCCAATCAGTCCACCCCCAGTGGTCTCACCTCCACCCTTGTGGCTCTCCCACTGGTATATTTTTTATAGACCCCTGAACTATTTACCACGATCTGGACACAGGCATCACCTGAGGCCCTTGGACTATGCCCAAGCTAGCTGGCAGGAGGTCGCCCCTGACATAGTCCTTTTAAATAGCTTTGCACCATTAGCATTGATGGATGGTTGTGACTGACTGCCGGCGACAGTCCCATTGTAGTCAATTACCTCTTTAGTGCAGAATCCCTCTAGCCTTTCGGGTCCTGTGTTTCTTAATTGCAAGGAATGTAACTATAGTTCCTGGAACATTGCCGGCAGTACTGTCAGAACAACAGGGAGCGGATCTCCATTGCCTATGCCAGTCGAGCTTTTTCTTTTACATATATCTCTATAGACATCCTTTCGTAGTCCACATGGACCACATACCCTTTAGTACTCTGTTCACCGGGTTCTCTTCCAAACCACCTCCGTGAATCAAAAAAGGGATTCTCCAGCTGCAAGAATACGATTTTTCAGTGGATTATCAACTAGGGTCATAGAACCTGGCAGACTATGTATCCAGACATGAGACCGGCCACGAGTGGTGAGGAATCAGACGCTGAGCAAGTTAAAGAATATGTGAAGTTCGTAGTAGAACGATCTCGGCCATTACCAATTTTCCTGGAAGAGATTGTGGATGCAACGAGAGAGGATGAATGCCTCCAGATGGCCACGTCAGCCGTGATGTCATGAAGTTGGAATATGTTGACCCAGGATTTGTCCCTTCGAACTGCTGAAGCACAGCAGAATCTGCTGTCTCTACAACGTGTACGCCATAAATTTGGGCCTGTCCGGAAGGCTGTCTTTTGAGAGGACCAAGGTTGGTAATTCCCGTACGATTGCAACAAGTGGTGGATCTAGCCCACACTGCCTACCAGGGGTTGGTCAACACAAAATCAAGACTTGGAATCAAAGTTTGGCTTCCTGGATTCGACTGGGTCGAGCAAATCGTGCGCCACTGCCTGCTCTGCCAGGCAGCTGGACCCGCAGAGCCACCTGCATGCATCATCACATCGCTCCTTTTCCATGACACTGAGCAAGTGCTGTTTGCGGACGTTTGCCTGATGGTCAGCACATGCTGGTCATGATTGATGACTTTTCAAAATATCCAGAGGTTGAAATCCTCATTTCTTTGACTGCCAGTCAGGCTGTGCTCTCTTTAGAGAAGATCATGGAAAGACTGGCCCTGCGGCCACCCTCACGCAATGAAAGGCCGTGCGCAGTGTGGAGTTGGCTGCCTGATTTGGGAGGGGAAGGGTTTTCTGCATGGGCTGCCGTACACGGCTGAAGGCCATGCACAGCGGGGTGTTGGCTTTCCTGTATGGTGATAAAATATTAATTTGCGTTAAAAAAAAATTTTTTTTAAAAAAATCACTGGAAAAAAAAAACAAAGGTTAAAGTAACGTTATAATTGGGATGTGATAAAAATCTGTTTTTGTTTGACAAAAACAAAACGTAAAAATTCACTGGGAAAAACCAAAAGGTAAAGTGACGTTCTAGTTAGGTGAATATGCCCGTGACAACAGTAACGTTTTGAACTAAAAAGAAAACACAGAAATTCACCAGTTATAGTTGGCAGGGCTAACTATAACTTGCACCCTGCCATGCACTGCTTATGACCTCACATATTACATCACTCATAACTTGTTCTATGACATCATTTCTGACATCTCAAATGACATCATCCAAGCTTTTTAACACAGTGCTCTATAAACTAGTATGGCTTTAGAGGCCTGAAAGTAAGTGCAAAATAGCTCAAGAATAATATATAGCATCATTAATGCCATCGCACCTACAACTCCCTTAGGTGTAGCAAGCATGTGTTATGTGCAACATTGACCCATTACCATACACTTACTTCACAGGTAGCCTAGTTCCCATTAACAATGAACTACCGACATATGGGAAATTTCTCATTGCACACCGTATTCTATATGTATACAAATGTTCAGAGAAAGCCAAGTTCTCCTACTTAACGCCTGTTCCAAAATTAATGCCCTACTATAGACCCCTTCTATCTGTATCAAACCCCTCACAGTCACCGAACCTACATTGAGAAATGAAGTTGACATGAGTAGAAAAGGGGGTACTGTGAACAGTGTTTACTCAAAGGTGAGAGTTTACTCTGTACCAAACTATTTGCAAACAGTGAAACTTGCATTTGAAATACACCAGAGTATTTAAAAGGTACCTACTTTTAGGTACTCTATGCAGCACTTGTCAAAAAAGAAACTATTTGCTTCAAATAACCAAGGGCTGAAGGTGCTAAAGATCATAGTCTGTAGCAATCATACTGTGCTGAAAACTTTACAGATAGCCCATCTTCTGAAGCAAAAGAAGCACAAGTGCCTAGGGTAGCAGCTGGTGCACAGTTTTCTGTGTTATGTAGAAATTGTTATGTTAAGACAGTAACTCAAGGCTGCTTAAAATACTTAATATGTACTACGTAGAATCTTTGTCCTATTGAAAACTTTCTTCAGAACCAAAAAACTTGTGTGGAACATACTGGACACACGTCAGCTGTCATCTGTACACAGAGTTACTCTTCAATACAAAGATTTATAATGTCTTCAATACCTCTACACACCTATGATGCATTAGGAGCACTTGCATTTTGCAAACACTTAAACCCATTAGCTGGACACAGGCTGTACAAAATTAGAAAAGGAATTTGGCATCTACCTGCCAGTATGTAAACTATTTAACAAACTAGCACACTCATTGGATGACGTAATCAGTGTTTGAGATGTCATCAGTAATGTCATAAATTATGTCATAGAACATGTCATGAGTGATGTAATATGTGAGGTCATAAGCAGTGCATGGCGGGCGCAAGTTATAGTTAGCTCTCCTAACTATAATTGGTAAATTCTTAAATTTTTTTGAGTTCAAAACGTGAATGTTGTGACTGACATTCACCCAACTATAACGTCACTTTAAACTTTTTTTTTAGTCAATATGTGTGTGTGTATGTATGTATGTATGTATGTGTATGTATATATATATATGTATGTGTATGTATATATATATATATATATATATATATATATATATATATATATATATATACACAATGGACCCCTTAGTCCGGGCAACTACAAGAGCAGCATATGCACTGAAGACTTAAACTTTTACATGGTCCGCTCTTAGCATCGCTTTACGCTAATGATATATTATTATTTGTCCAACAGCCCGCTGATAATCTCCCCCCGCTGATTTGAGAGATCATACGCTTTGGCAGTCTCTCGGAGCTGCACATAAACTGGACAAACTCTGAACTTTTCCCACTGACTAAAAGCACATACTCTACCGATGTAGAATATCCCTTGTCCTGAACCACAGAGTCCACTAAATACCTAGGTATTCATCTACATCTTTTCATCTAAAAGGAGCAAATGCTGCAACTCAATTATGGCCCGGCCATTGACACTTTCATCTCAAGTGGACCACTGGATAGGCCCTCCGCTGTCCATGGCTGGATGGGTGGCAATAATCAAAATGGTGGTACTCCCCCGTTTTTAGGTCTCGCCTGCGTTGCAGCACATTCGCTACTTCGCCTTGGCGAGATCTATTGTCGTTGGTTTTGTGTCGGGCTTCTTTGGAAGCGGGGTTGGTGTCCGCCCTGTCTCCCTTAGGCCCCGCCCCCCTGACTGGATATTTTGCTCATTCTCGGCGTTGTGTGGCTAAACATTTTAATTTAGTACAATAGCGGCCGCGCTTATCAGAAAACATTCTCGGCGTTCGTTGTGAGCATTTTTTGGACAATAACGTGCATCTCGACTTTAACATTAGCCGTGGTAGTGTAATAGCAATAGTAGCAATCCATATACAATACGTGGCATACAAACACCAAAAATACCGCAGGACACACCTCCTTTCAGATCGCCGTGCAGTCTTTAGAGCTGTTCCTATCGGTGCTAACTTCTGCCATGTTTACATTAATGCCAGTACAGCGGTAGCGGAGCTCGCTAGCTTCAGGTACAGCAACTTCCATCTATGGTAATACTGGTTCAGTAGCCGAACATCTAGGAAGCATTGGAAACTGGGCACGGACATCCCACTTAGGCAACAACAGGCAAATGTTACCAAGTCTTGGAAAAAATGCCCGCAGCTGTTCACTTTACAAAGGCATCTCCGCATAGCCAGTACTGGTTTAGGGAGCAATCATAAAACTAAGCAAACCAATTGTGAGAGTCACCCCCTTCCACCCCTCCTTTAACGTGCGCGGTGTCTCGGAGCAATGATAAAACTAAGCGATCAAATTGTGGGAGTCACACCCTATTACCCCTCCTTTAACATACGCAATGTGGAATGAATCCACTGCCAAAGGGTCTTTGGCAATCGGACAGCCCGCACCTCATTCCTTTGCGTGCACTATCCCAATCCCCACCCCCTTAGCTCTACAATTCATACAGAGTAATTTCACTTTAGCAAAACACTATACTATTTTTGTAAATACAGCAGATTACACCTTGTAGCAATACCTCTTTAAAAACCTTTGTACTATATTCTCCACAAGGGGGCTTTTCAAATATCCTTCCAACTTACACTGTATTCAACAGTACGTCATACTTCACTATGTCTTTTTGCACCTTTGCAATACATCAAATGTAAACAGCAACTAATATTTACAGTTAATATATAATTCAATATTGCGTAGTGCTTTACCCACAGCTGCCTATAAACAGCTTACTTTTACATAAACCATGTTAGCTAATAGCAATATTAGCATCCCATATACAATACGTGCCATACAAACAAAAACAAGAAATACAGGAAACACCTTATTGCACATTATCATGCAGTGTTTAGGGCTGTTAGTATCACTGCTAACTTCTGCCATATTTACAGTAATTCAGGGTTCCAGCTACCCTTAGCCATGGTAATACTGGCTCAATACACAAGCCTATGGGTGGCATTAAAACAAAGGTACGGTCATTCCACTTAAGGCTGCTAACAGTCGAATGTTGCCAAGTCTAGAGAGGAAATGCTTAAAGCTGTTCGCTTGCCACAAAGGCATCTTTGCATTGCCAGTGCTGTGTCCTGCAGCTATTATAAAACTAAACGATAGGATTAAGGGTGTCGCCCCCTTCCATCGCTCCTTTATCGTGCACAGTGTGTAATGGATGCATTGTGTAGGAGTATGTGCAATGGTACACCCCAAACCTTATTGCTGTACGTGCGCAAAATCAGCCAGTGTAGTATGCTCTTGCTACACGGGGTAGCTTGCTTGATGTTTGCAGTTTTATATAGCATAGACTGAACCGTGTAGTAAACAGCCTTACAAGTAACTAATTACATTACACATGTACACATTTATACAAATGACACATAGCTTTCTAGAAAGCACAACAAATTAACTAATTTGCCCACAATGGCGCAATGGTAAGCCAACGCCATAACTCAAACCTTGTCCCCCAAATTATCGCTTAACCGCTCTAGTCATTACGCCGCATTTTTTTCTATACAAAGGATGCCTCTGTTGTGTTTTATTCATATGTTTCATTGTTCTAATCTGTTGCAAAGAAGGCTACTGTGTCTTTGATGTTCTGCGCAGTGTGCCATAATGATGTTGTGGGAGGAGGGTTTTCAAACATTTATTTGCACTACCTAATACACGTAAAACGGTATAAGGTTTAAAAGAAGGCTACTGTGTCTCTGATGTTCTGCGGAGTGCGCCATAATGATGTTGTGGGAGGAGGGTATGCAAACATTTATTTGCATTACCTAATACACGTAAAACGGTATAAGGTATATATTTTTTTTATTTAAATACCTGCAGCTGTTCTCCATTATACATATCAATTAGCCCGTCAACGCGCAAAAATATTTTTCTACCTGTTTAAACATGTAGCTTTAGTTACAGTTTATAAGTGATGTAAATCGTTATTTTTATACATGCTAATTGCAAACTGTTTCTTGGCGTTTCAAATACATGTAAAAGTGTTGCGCATTAACGCATATCTGTTTCGTGGATCGTTCACTATGCTGTTTCACCACACTATTTTTGTGCAAATTATGTATGCTTTAAAAGAATAGCTCGCCTAATGTTACATATTTCACTCTTACTTTTGCAACAGGCATTTCCTGCGAGTTCCTTTACTTAAAACATTACCCAGCACTACAGCGTGCAACAGCTAAATATGTGAGGCACCACACAACATGTAATAGATTCTACTCCTCTATAATTGTTTACTTGCAAGTTGCAACATTCAGGTGCGCCCCCCACCCCACCCACTATTTACCCATAGCAAATAAACTTCGGCAAAACACAGACGTGTTCTCTAAATAAAACACATACCACATCTTTGCGCTTTCCTTTAGAAAACATTCATGCAATATACTCCACAAGCAGCATTTTTTGTATGGCCATCGCACCTACACACTAACAACCACAATCTTTATAGTTTGTTATATGCCTTTTTGCATCTTTGCAGCACTTAAATATAAACAGCAACTAAAACTATCAGTTAATATAAGTTAACTATGCACAGCGCTTTTTAACATCAGCCATGTGAGCGTACTAGCAATAATAGCATGCATATATAATACCAGTCTTACCACACCAATGAAACACCTACAAATCACAACTTGTTGCAAATAGGCGTACAGTTTTGAGTTTTTACTTTTTGGACTGTTAGTTTTGTGCTACCTTCTTATGTTTCAGTCCCCACACGGATACAAAATTTGCGCACTTCACCAGCTGCAGTAACACGAACGCCCACTCATGTCAGAACTGAATAAGTAGCCAAAATACGGGTAACTACATTAGGGAGGGGTACGGTTATTTTTCTTACAACTGGTAGCAAACAGGCAAATATCCAAAGTCAAGTAACAAAATGCCCGAAGCTGTTCACTATTAACTCCTCACAAAAGCTTCTCCAATGCCCATTGCTATGTACTACACCAATTATTAAACAGGGCAATCACTTTAAGGATATGAATCCCACCCCACTTTACTTCCACATGCACAGTGTAAAGTGAATGCATTGGTCAAGACTGCTTAAAAAGGGCAGCGCCAAATGTGCATAAAATGTAATGTCTAACACTAGCATACAAAAGTGTGACATATACCCTTGTGAAAGCCAAATAAAGATGCCACACTGCAAATTTGTGTCAGTGTGTAACCATTCCTAACTTAGTAGCAAATCGCCCCTTGTTAACAAGGTTACAGTATGTGACCGCCTATCCCATTATTGCGTTCCAAAGTGTCTGCAACTTTATGCCCTTAGCACTGTATAACAAGCATTTGCAATGCAATATGTCTCGCATTTACATGAGTTTTAGCTATTGGCATTGTAAATGACAATGACTTTTATTTGTTTTGGTTTTTAAAATGTAAATAGAAGGCATTGTCATTTACAATGCCAATAGCTTAAACTCGCGGAAATGCGAGACCTATTGCATTGCAAATGCTTGTTTATATTTGTTTTTAAGCATCCCTAGTCTACTCACACAACACTATATTACACTGCCCGGTCTTCTCGTTAAATGGGAGACCCTGACTCTCCCTTACGAGCGTGGCGTTCTTGGTGTCCCTCACTCTTATCTCTACTATCTTGCCACCCAATGCCAGTACTCACATCGCTGGTAACACCCAGACACCTGCATAACCAATCTCAAACCCGAACGGGATCAGTCTGGGCAACAGCTACTCTCCTCCTTATTACCAAAGGGTATCCCCATCGATCCATCTGATATCCAGCCCCTATCCACCACCACCTGCTGGGCCTGGAGCAGACTCGATCGCTCTTTAGGGGGGCAGCATTCTTTACTGCCCTGCCATTCCACTGTCCGTTAATCCATGGCTGCCCCTCACGCAAGAAAAACTTGTCCACCGTACTCTCCTACGTCACGATTTTCATACAATAGGCAATGTTTTCCTTGACGACCGCATCCTTGCTCATGCCTTTGACACCCGCTTCCAGCACGCTACGTATATGGATCATTTCATATTGTGAAGACTTGATAATACCCTAGTTTCTTGCATAACTTCATATCCCCTTGCTTTGAATGAGTTCCCACCACTCTCACTTATTTCAGATGACAACAGCAGTCACTTGACTTCCAGATTATATCGTTCATGGCTGGCTACGAACCCTGATTCCACTAAACATGTGAGAGAGGCCTGGAGTATGGATCTTTGCTATTCCATACCTGACAAGGTCTGGACCTTTTTGTTCTCAAATGAAACTAGTGTCTATTAATCATAGGCATAAACTTCTACATTTAAATTTTTTACACAGAGCATACATCTCCCCTACAGATATTGCCAGAATTAACCCCATGTGCTCTTCACATTGCCTCAAATGCTAAACTCCCGATGCTGATTTTGGACATCTCACCTGGTCGTGTCCCGTCATCAGTCGCTATTGGATCACCATTTTCTCCTTCCTTACCACGATGTCAGGCGTTCGGTTACAGCCCAACCCTGCAAAGGCATTATTGGGGTATACCAGCTCCCTCCCCAAGTCTATCTGCAGGTTTATTTCCAGAGCACTATTGCTTGCTAAATGGGAAATTGTCATTTACTGGGGCAGCAGACACTTCCCCACAGATTGAGACTGGGTTAAAGCATGTGCTACTGTGACAATCTGTGACGACTGCTCACAACTCCAGCCTCTCATGTCTAGGTCTAAAGATATTTGACGACGACTCCGCACTTATCGTCTTTCATTAGTCGAACAACACTGACTGAAGCCCACCCTTCTCATACCATATACTGAATCACTATACGCCATCATATTTCCCTTATGCGCCATGACCTCTAATGCATCCCATCCATCATTAGCAATCCTGCCCCCCCCACCATAGTCATGCTATTTTTTTTTCTAGTCCGTTAGATATTTGTTGTGATATCAATGTTCCATTGTGTTCGCAATAAATATATCAGTTGCAGTGTGTTTTGTGGGTTTTTAGCTATCCAGTATTGGGGTATCTTTCATACATTCACATGCTTGAATCATTCCAGGCCGTCGAGGTGAGAGTCCAACAGTACTAAAATCAAGCAGTATGTTAAATTTCTATAGGCTATCATGGCACTAGGACATACATTTAGCCTATCTATCTCATTTTTAGAAAAGGACCAAACTCTAGATACAACCAATCAGTATCTAGCACCCTCTAGAACCTTCCCAAGAGAGACGGAGTCCCTCAGATTTTCACCGCACGTCGTGTGTAAAGGGAGACTCCCTGAGCTCTGCTCAGTTGTTTCTTCTTATAAACAGCTTTTTTTAACTTGAAAGATACAATGTCCAACAAGAAAGACCTGTTTCGCCTCTGAAAGACCTGTAGGAAAAAGAGGGTTTACAAAGATGACCCACACAGAAACTGCATCTACTGCCTCCATCCACAGCATGAGGTAAAGCAGTGCAAAATATGTTCCACTTTTTCCTTCCAAGACCTTGAGGGACAGAGAGGGCAGGCTACTTTTGTGACTTATGAAGACACAGAAAACACATTTTGATGAAGAGAGTGCCAACTCTTCCAAGTCTCACAAGAGAGCCAGGTCACCTGAGGGTAAGTCTGAGGAGGTCAAGAAACATCAAAAAGCCTCCCATCAGACTAAAAATGCTCTTAAAGAGAAACTTAAGAAAATCTTCTCGGAACCAGCCTTGTCGTTGCATTCTACAACTACTAAGGAAGGAAAGCAGGAATCTGCCTTGTCGTCAGGCTCTTTGAGCCATAAATCCTCTCAAAAATCCATCTCTGCGTCTGTATCACTATCGATGCCACGAACATCAACAACTACAACCCTCTTGTCGTCCGTCAACGGCGCCAACGTCATCCATGGCAGCCATCAGTGCTCCCATTTAGTCTACGGCATCTGTACTGTTGAAGATCTCAATAAAGAACTAGAATCACCTTCCTGGCTGTTGGCTTCCCCTTACCGTCATCGCTACATAATTGAGCAAGCACATAATTCAATTGCGGTTGCATCTGCAGTTTGCTCGTCGGAGACATTGGGCCACCATGCATAATTCCTATGCTTATGTAAAGATATTAATGTGACCGTTTCCGGATGAAGGCATCTCGCTGAAACGCGCATAGTAATTACATCTTCAAGCCCTCCATAATATGATATGTTATATTGTCGTCATCTATTGACTACTATCAATGAATTTGCATTATTAGCTATAGAAAATATCATGTTTATTCGAGAATATGTTCAACTGATTACATTTATATCAAAGTATTTAATTACATGTTCATTATATGTAACTCTGCTGGACTTGTCACACAAGATGATTTTGAACAGCTGTATGGATAGTCCCCTAATGATCCTTTAGTGTTTATTAATTGTACATCAAATTTGTGTTATTTTGAACAAAAAATATACTGGATTTTGTTTGTATTTAATTCATATTTTTTTTATTTTTTGGTTTATTTATTTGTCATATGCCCGTCACTCAAATGCAATAGTTCTTGTTTAAGATATTTTTCAAAGTTACATTTTTCTCTCCCTGCTCTTGACAAGCAATCCCTATGCAGGGGACCCCTTTTTTTCTAAATAATAGATCTCTTTGACGATGACACCATCGACCCCACCACCGTCGACGGCGAAACCATCGCTGACGATGACTCAGATGGCGGATCTGTCGGCGACACACCCTTCGACAGTGCACCAGTCGACGCCATAGCTGACGAAGGCGTCTAAAGAGATATTGCTGACAACGGTATCGTCGACACCACCACATCATGGTTCCAACATGAGCAAGGCATCTCTACGACCTGAACTCACATCACCAAGCAAAGTCTCACCTTTGCTCCCTAGTCACTTGCTGGACACAGAAGAAACAGACAAGGTTGCATTTGGGACAGCTCATAGTCAGTCGGAGTTGAACGTAAAATGTCCGGAGGAGGGCGAAGACTATTATGATGAGGAGCAATATTACCAACATTATTACCTTGTTCCTCCGAAACAATACCACCAGTGCAGATATTATGTAGACCCTCTTAGGCAAGAATCTACACAACTGCCACCCTCCTTGATCCAGGACTTGAAAGCTATGTTAACAGATTACAGGAAACGGTTCCTACACCCTCAAGAGCAACATACTAGCGCACCAACAGAGCCACTTGTGGTACCTTCTTCGCCAACATTACCTCCTCGTCCAACTCCTAGGATGACGCCTCGTCCCATCATACCAGCACCTCCTAGGGATGATCCATCCTCTTCTGAGGATGACGTGGAAGAGGGCGAAATTCAGAACCCTCCTCCAGCTACCGATGAGTGGGATGATTGTTATAACCGTGCCATCCCCACCTCCATATCAACCTTCTGACTCTCTTCCAGAGGATATAGGAGGTTTTCACTACTTGATGGATAGAGCTACTTCCCGAATTCACCTGCCTATCACAGTGAAGCAATCAGACTGGTTCCTTTATGATTTTGAAGATCAAACGAGGAAGTCAGTATGGTCCATCCCCATTATCGATCATATCTGGTAAGAGGGGCTTAAGGTTATGAAATCCCCAGCCGCAGTGGTGCCCATCTTACCTCAGATCGACAAGAAATATAGAGCACCAGAGGATTCCCCTGCATACCTTACAGGGCACCTCAAACTGGATTCTGTAATATCTCAGAAAGCATAGAGGAGGTCAAAAAATACTTCAAACCCCACACCTCCAATATCTCATCCCCGCCTGATAAGGGCACTACTTGGATAGTATCGGAAAGTGCTTCTCCGCCTTATCTGCAATAACCGTGCGAGCTGCTAACGCCGTGGCGATTCTAGGCTGTTATGACCGCCAGAAGTTGTCCGATATTGGGGCCATGTTGGATCTCATCCCCGAGGATAGAAGCAGGAAGCCAAGAAGATATTATGGGAAGGTGAGCGCACAGCTGCCTAGGTTATCGAATTGCACCATGGATGTTGCCACCACAGGCTTCAGACAACTAGCTGGTGCAGCGGTTTTAGGATGGCAGGGATGGCTTGGAGCAACCTCATTAAGACCTGAGGTCCAATATAAAATCCAGGGACATCGCATATGATAGACACTTTGTTCAGGAAGCATATTGATGACGCCTTGTTGTCCATTAAAACGGATATGGCCAAGTCTCTGGGGACCCTGCAATATCGAAAGATGCCCTTTCGAGGAGCGCGTGGATGGGGTTTCTCGAATTATAGAGCTGCATACCAACGCACCCAGCAGTGCAATGCCTTCCAGTCGCAGTATCGACAAGGTTACCATCAGCCGACATAGACAACCATCCCCAGTTGGTTTCTCAAGACGGGGCTCTTGCAGGAAGCCACAGTCCCAGAACTGTGACGCAGGTCGCAAGCAGTGACAGCAGTCAGGTGCCAGCTACTACCTCCTCTCTTCCAGTTGGTGCGAAAATCTCCAATAACATCCATCAGTAGCAGAACATCACAACAGACAGAAGGATACTGGACTTAATAACCTATAGCCATACCCTAGAGTTTTTACAATGACCACCAAACCCTCTGCCCAGAGGAGTGCACCCACCTCGTCTTTACTTATTAAAACAGGAAGCCAAGACTATGCTCATCAAGGGAGCAACAGAGTAAGTTCCTGTGGCGCAAAGAGGAAAAGGATTTTACTCCCATTTTTTCCTGCTACATAAGAAATTACCGGAGTGGAGACCGAATTTAGATCTTGGGCACCTCAATAAATTTCTCTGGAACCTTCAGGTTGATTACACTCATCCTTCAGCGCCTCAACAGCGGAGATTACATTACATCCCTGGATCTGGAAGATGCCTATTTCCATATTCCCATCCACCCCAAACACCGGAAATACCTTAGATTCACCGTAGCTAGTTCCCATTATCAATTCATGTTCCTTTCCTTCAGCCTAACATCTGCTCAGCGAATAGTCACCAAGTGTCTGGCCCCAGTCGCAGCCACATTATGAAACCAAGGTGATCTAGTATTCCCATACTTAGACGTCTGGCTCCTAAAAGCTCCAACATCTCTACAAGGGGATATATGCCTACGCCTTTCCCCACATCCCGTTGAATCCCAAAGTACTCACAAAAATGAAAGCAGAACGCTGTCGCCTACTATTAATCGCCCCCAGATGGCACAGGCAACATTAGTTTTCAGAGTTTCTCCTCCTCTCAAAGTCCAAATCCATTCACCTTCTACAGATGCCAACTCTTCTAACCATGAACGTGGGCCAGATATGTTACCTGGAGCCAGCATCTCTCCAATTGCATCCGTGGCTCCTGAATTCAATACATTTGGGGTTTTGAACATCACACAGAATGTAAGGGTATTTCCGTCAAGTCTCGATCAGAAAGCACCAACAAGACTTATAAATTGAAATGGAGAACATGTCATTGGTGCCATCGGAACAATTTGCACCCTTTTCTCACTACTCCAGAGAAAATCCTACCATATCTACTGTCCCTGGCTAAGTCAGGCCTGGTCTATGAATCGGTAAAGGTCCACCTCGCCGCCATCTCTCGATACAGACGCTTGTCTAAGATTTCTTCTATTTGTTCCACCAGAATTGTAAAGCAATTCATGAAAGGGCTTTTCCGAACCTTTCTTCCGGTGAGAGCTCCTCCTCTGGAGTGGCATCTTAATGTAGTTCTATCACAGCTGATGAAGTGACCTTTTGAGCCTATCCATAGGGCTGACATCAAATTTCTCCAGTGGAAAGTTGCTTTCCTCCTCGCTCTAACATCCACCAAAAGAGTGAGTGAAATACAGGCTTTTTCTTACCAAAGAACTTTTTCTACGCTTGACAAATTACTTTGTGGTTCTCAGGATAAATCCTAAATTTATCCCTAAGGTTCCATCACAATTCCACTTAAATGAGCCTGTTATTGTCAGAACTTCCTTTCCCAATCCGGCTACGCCAGCTAAACAGGCTCTGCACACTCCGGACATTAAACAAGGTCTTAAATTCTACCTTCAAAGGACTGAGAGCCTCCGTAAAGCGGACTAGCTTTTCGTAGTTTATGGGCGAGGTCGTCAAGGCACTGCAGCTACCAAGACAACCATTGCCAGATGAATCTCGGCTACAATCCAATTCTGCTATGTCAAAGCTGGCAAACCTTTGGCAAAGGAGGCTAGAGCGCATTCCACAAGAGCCGTCTCTACCTCTGCTGCTCTACGCAGGCATTCCATTAGAAAAAATCTGCCTGGCTGCAATGTGGAAAAGCACCCACACATTCACGCAGCAATACTACCTGAAATTAACGCAGCGTAGTGTCGCAGCGTTTGGTCAGGCGGTAGTAAGACCATCTATTCCAATAAGGTGAACCTCTTTCAATAGAGGTGTTTATTTTAAACATTAACTGTGTTTAAAGTATGGAAATGTTGTTGAGTATTTCAGTAATTAACTTTTGGAATGTTGTGTGTGTGTGTATATATATATATATATATATATCTGAGAAAAGAGTGTTACCCTGGTGGCTGGCACTCACATGTAGGTCGGTTAAAGGGCCTTGTCAGGTTAGCGATAATCAACAAAACGCTCCCATCATTCCGCTGATCCGACGCGTTTCGGGTGGGAAACCCTTCATCATGGATCTCACAGGAAACAAAGCAGCAGACAATGGGCTACATAAAGATCCGTCTTTTATTTTACTCAACAGGAAGTCTAACTCATGTGAGCCCTACAGCATCCTGGGACTAGTAGTCCAAATTATAAATCCCAAGTGGGACGTCTGCCGCTGAGCACCTTGAAACAAGTTTTTTAAAAACAATGGGGAAACAGCCTGGAATCACCGCTTTCAACCATTCGCAAGGCAGCCTCCTGGCCACCCGTACCGCCATCCTGCCAAGTGAACACAGGGGCGGATCCGCAAGGTTCCTGCAGCGTTTGCTTCCCAGGTCACTCAAGAACGACTTGCTGAATTTTGTGCCTGGAATGTAAATGTGTCAAGGGAAACAGTTTCAAAGGATTGTGTTGAGGTACAAAGCTAATAGTGTTCTGCTAAAGGAAATGCACCTGGTGGTACACTGTACAAAAGGATAGGTATGTTGACGAATGGAGCCACAGTAAGGTGGTGTGTGTGTGTGTGTGTGTATATATAATATATATAATATATATATATATATATATTGGTTTGGTGAGAATACTTTCAGCTGAAATATATGGTGCAGGCCAAATTTAAGATGGGGTGGAGGAGGCGGCAATGGCTTAGCAAGTGAGTTCTCAGCGCCGTATAGTAGAAATGGGCAAAAAGGCCAACAAATTCCTTTTGTGGCTATGTAGGAAGGAGGCGGGTGGTGTTGACTGACATGGAAAAAACAGACTTGTAGAATACTGCACTTCTCTGATTTGCGATTGGGGGACTGATCTCGGGACCTGGTTGAACTTATACAGGAGTTAGTTGTGCCTGTCCTTGATCCCACTGATATGAATGGGCTAATCTCCGGCTTAAGCGGATGAAATATTTGAATTAGTTATCCAAATGTAAAAAGAGATGAGCACTGTCCCCATTGGTCTGCCAGTGGTTTGATTTAAGACATGGGCTAGAAAAGTATATGGGCATTTTTTAAACAAATGAAGACAACTTCCCATTTAATGTGCACTGTGATAATTAATTTCATATATTTACTGTACATAAAGGATCAAGACGGGTGTCTGCCAGCTGGTGTTTACTCGTATGATGCCACCGCTCATGTTGGATCTGGCTGGTTCTGCTAAGTAGGGGATGTAGGTGTACAAATGCTTGTAACAAATGTATTTTGGTATTCGCAGAGTATATATTCCTGTACATTGCGGACCATGCTATGACTGACAACAGACTGATGTTTAACCTCACGTTATTTAGCAGACACTCTGATTTTACCATTGACTATGCTACTTCCATTAACTGACTAAACTCCTTTCGGAGTCTGGGGCATGGGGTGTGGCTTTCTCGTTTCATTTGAGCATAGAGGGATTTAAGTGTCTTGGAAGCTGTCACTTAGAGTAAGGACTGCTTTATTGAGGAGAACCAGAAGGGGTCCTTCTACAGTTCCAGATAGACGTGTCAAACTGATGTACATTTCTGCTGTCTGTGATGGAACAGGCAGCATTACATAGGATGGTCACCACTCGTAGGCTCCTTTATATGCTATCAAATATGCGTTTCTGAAGGATATTTCTTCCTACAGATTCTTCACCTTTTGACTATCAGGGGCCGAATTACAGATGGTGCCCCCGGGGCGCAACGGGCGTTTGCGCCCACTTTGCGCGCCCCGGGGCACTTTGATATTATAGAAGGGCACGCAGATGCTTGTGTGTCCCCTTCTATAATACCAATAGCGCTGGCGCACTTAGCGCGCCAGCGCTATCAACAGAGGGTGTTCCCTCATTTGCATAGGGGCGTACCCTATGCAAATAAGGGAATTCCTTTGACTGCGCCCGCGCCATATTGCAGGCACGGAGTCAAAGAAGCCCTCAGGAGGCGCACTGACAGTGCGCCATTTAAAAGGTGGCGCACTGTCAGTGCACCCCCTGAGAGCAGCCCTCTGCAGGGGGTGAAGGGGGTCCCATGGACCCCCCAGACATCCCCTTGCAGGCGGGTGCAGTCACTGACTGCGCCCGCCTGCAAGGCGATCTCTAATCCCCTTTGAAAGTGCAGGCGGGTGCCGCCTGCACTGTGAAAACACTGAGCGGCTGCTCTGTGTATTCACATGAATGCGCTGCCCCCAGGGCAGCACAAGTTCGCGGCTGCCCTGGGGGCAGCACATACACCATAATGGGGGCGCAAACCGTGATAATGTGTAATACGGCCCCTGGTGTCAGTCTAAATCTGAAACTCCTAAATAGTTCTCTGCACCAGTAGGGGGTGTTGACTCCACCTTAGTGGCGTGTGTGGCATCCCTGTGACATTACTGGAACCACAGACTGATATCAGTCCCCTTTTTTCTGCACCATTGACATGGTTAAGAGTTAATTCAATCTCCTCAGGAGTGGTCAGCGTTTTCACAAAAAAATGTATCCACAGTGCAGTTCATCAAAATGTCACCATCCAAGCTATCCGGTTTTAAACCATGAATGTACTGTGGTTGCAGATGTCAATTACAGACCCTCATGATATCTGTCTTTGATGTTTGTGCTCTGATCACCACGTAAATGTTTGATAGTCATGTCAGAGTAAGTACTCTAAGGCTGTAAAGGAAAAGAAGCCATGTCCAGGGGTGAATGTCGAGGATGCCAAAAGTCCAGACCGAAATCTAAGTCGCCAGAGTCACTGCTGTGCTCGCAGTCGTCCAAGAAGAAGATTAAGAAATAAAGGCAACATTTGTCGGAATGTCATCACTCTTGGAAAAGTAAGTCTCCAAGAACCCATGCTTCCCCTAAACTGTTGGCGTCTGACTAGGAACCAAAGGAAGGAGCCTCCGAGGATTCATCGCCTGTGGCCCCATCTGACCCAGCACTGATTCCGGAGACGCTACTGCCTTTGGCACTGACTCCAAGGTCCCAGCTTGTTCGCCTTTACCCGTAGTTTCACACTCCTGGGTTGAATCGAATGATGTTCCTAAATGCCTTTTGTGGCATTTCCCAAAGTCTGGACCGCCAACAGGCCCTAGTGGTCTGATGGCTTTCAGGTTCAGTGGCATGTCCATTTGGCACCCTTCACACTATTTCTGCCTTTACCTCCAGTTATGTGGGCTATGACTTCAAAGCCAACCTGGCTGTTAGTATAGGTGTTGCAACCTACGCCACCTCCTATCAAGTCTTATTTTTGCCTTTGGCGCTGGATCCATCACTTCCACGGTGCCACAGTCAATTTTACCGGTTTTGTAAATTACACTTCTGGTGCCACATATTATGCCAACAGTGCTGTTACCAACGCCACCACCTGCAAATCCCCTCTTTCTTGCTGCTGATATGACTATAATGGCGTAACAGCCTTCTCATCTGGAGTCTCTGCTTCTGATGCAATTTCCACATCACCTCAAGATGAGAAGCTCAACGGTTGGTGGAAGGAGTAAGGTTTTTCTTTAGTGACTAACCCTTTAGAAAGGCCATGGTCCAGATGATGATAGAGATGGCCACTAGATTGACCATCTATTGTAGACCTCAAGGACCAGGATTTAGTAGATCTCAAGGATGCAAGTGGCCTTGATACTTCCCCCGCAACAGTAACTGTATTCTCTGACTGCTCTTTCTCTGCTGGAGGTTACGTCCTACCATCCTGTGATCAGAAAGGCTGTAGAGATGTTGGATCTCCAACTTCCCTTTGCTGAGACAAGATCCAACTTACCAAGGGAGCGACCCATTCCACAGAGCCCTTGCTACCCCAATGAGTCTTTGGCAGAACCTATACTTGAGTTTTGAGAAAAACCTACAACTTCCACAGCAGTACACAGGTCGATAACGAGATGCTACAGACCAGCACTGGAAGATCTGGCTTTCCCATCCTGTCATCTGTCACCAGAGAGCCTGGTAGTGCAAACCTCTTGTTCCTCGAAACTGATATAGGGTGCCTTTCCCACCAACCAATCAGACCGAGAATCCAAACGCTTGGAACTATTACCAAAAAAGCTGTTCTATGCAGGGAGCATGGCTCTAAAATCTCTTAATGCCACCGGTCTCCTCAGCAGATATATGCATGCTCTCTGGGACTCTGCTCAAGCAGTAATCCTTAATCTGCCTGATAACCTATTGGGTCATTTTTCAATGCTAGTTTGAGACGGACAAGCTGCAACCAAGCAAGTAATACAATCTGGCCTGGACATATGAGACTTATCGGCAAGAGCCATGGGGACTTATGTTGCACGGGGCCACCGTGCCTGGCTGTGCAACTCTGGATTTTCTCAAGATGAGCGGACAACGCTGATGGACCTTCCCTTCTATGGTTCCCACCTCTTCAGGACAAAGTTCGATTCAGCCCTGGAGAGGCTTAAAGGCATTAAGGCCAGGATCACTTGGCCTTTAGTCCCAAACAAAAGACTATAAGCTGTTCTGAAAATTTCAGGGCTTTTTCAGAGACTTTTCCTACACCCAGCAGCAATAGACAAACCCGCTTTATAAACAGTACAGAGCCTGGTGCTAAGTAAGAACACGTGCCCTCCTTCTTCCCAGGCCTCCGTTCTCCTCCCTAGCCACAACAAGTGTCCTCCTTTCTACAAGCTTGAAGATCCCATTAGACCGCAGGGTTCTGTAGATTGTGGAAAGGGGGCATGCATTACCCTCTCCAGCCTGACCGGATTCACTCCCACAAGAACATCTGCATGCCCTACAACAAAGAGTACAATCTTTGCTCAGAAAGGACGCAGTGGAGTTGGTTTCAGAGCAGGGACTGGGTCAGTGGTGCTACTCTTTGTTGTTTCTAATCTCCAGAAAGGACGGTGGTCTTAGTCTGATCCTAGACCTCAGGGTTCTGAACTGGTTTCCCAAAAAGAAAAAGTTTAAAATGCTGCCTACATCTATTTCTGCTTGGACTGCAAGCAGGAGACAGGATGGTGTTGGTTGACCTTCAAGATACCTACTTCTTATTCCTATCCTGCAGTTACACAGGAAGTATCTTCACAGTACGATGATACCAGAGCACTACCAGTTTGCAGTGCTTTGTTTGGTCTCAACTTCCATTCGAGTCTTCATGAAGGTGATGGCTGTGGTAGCAGCCTGTCTCAGCTGACCGGTATCCCAGTATTCCCCTACCCGGACGACTGACACACAAAATCCAGCTTACCGTAAATGGTGGGTCGCCGCCTGCAGACAATGGCCACACTGCTGTTCAATTTGTGCTTTTACAAAACAAGCCCAAGTCTCATCCTGTTCATAAAGGCAGTACTGGACACCACATCAAATCACTCACTCCCTCCTCTTCAAAGAGTTCAGGACATTCCGGCTATAATTCTGATGTTTCAGAATAGGGCGATCATTCTAGTCCTGACGGTCTTACACCTGCTCTGTTTGCTAGCCTACTGCATTTTGTTGGTTTCCGATACACACAGGAACATGAGGGCCTTCCAGTGGTGCCTCTGCAAGCTAGTCTTGATTGCTATCATGCCAGCTAGGCATGTAAACGAGTTACATGCATTGAGTGTAAAGACCCCGTTCACCTCTTACTTTCCCAACAAGTTGGTGCTAGAATCCAGGGGTGCCTTCCTGCCGAAAGTGGTTTCCCCTTTCCACCTAGGCCAAGCCATCACCTTTTCAGACTTTTTCCTCTGCCACATCCAACGAAGGAAGAAGACTGCACAGGCTTGATTCCAAGAGAGCAGTCCGTACATGGACTGGACACATGAATTGACTCAATTACCAGATGTTCATTTGCTATGGAGAGAAAGATGAGGCAAGGCATTGCACATGAGGACCTTGTCAAGAGATTATCCTGTGCATCAAGATGTGCTAGAAGGTATAAGTATAAACTCTCACTCAACCCGAGCCAAGTCTTCTACCTCTGCGCTGGCAAGAGGTGTGCTGGTAGCAGGTACCTGCAAGGCGGCGACCAGTGCGTCCCTCCACACTTTTGTTAAGCACTACTGTTTGGACTCTGAAGTAAGGAAGGAAGGCTACTTCTCAGCTCAGTCTCAGGATTTTTTGGTATAACCAGCCATGCTTCCACCTTCTAGTTTGGTACTCCTTGCGGAATCCATCAAGAAGGTGAAAAATCTGGAGGGAGAAGTATCAGTCAGAAGAATGTTACTTACCTTTGGTAACTCTTTGTGGTGGATACTCTACCTGATGATTCCTCACCAACCCGCCCAGCTCCCCTTTGCATGGCTGGATATTCTGCATGAGCTCTTAATAAGGTCCTAAACAATACAGGGTATTGCACCTATCCTCCTGGTATTAGTCTCATCCATCTGCTTTAAAGGTGAGTAAAATATGGATGGAGACTGACATCAGCATACTGACAGGGTGCTGTATAGCACCAGTGATGTCACAGGGCTGAGCATACGGCACCTAAGTGGAGCCAGTGCCCTCTTCCGGCGCAGAGAGTTATTGTATAGTTTCCAGATCCAGACTGGCTTCTGGGATGTTCAAAAGGTGAGGAATCTGCAGGTAGGTAGAGTATCCACCAGAAAAAAGCGTTGGCGAAGGTAAGTAACTTTTTCATTTAGTTTCGGGACAACTACTTCTCCTGGTTAGACACTGTTTTCTGTTTTGTTGGGGTATCTTATTTCCCCTCGAGTTTTTGTGCCCACTTTTCAAAGGTTGTTATTTCCTGATACTTGAATGTGGTATTGGGTGTCTCAGCTGGTCATAGTACACAACTGAGACTTTGTGAAACAGTTGGAATCTTCTGTGACGATAGATCACCATTCATAGGGATCCAGGAGCAATATATGTTTGGTGAAAAAATAGTTTGGTCTACCTGAACCCAGAGCTCAAAGCCTGGATGGTGGCTTGAGAATAAGTTGGATGTAAAGGTATTTTAATCAAGGAGTCTTTTCTGTGTATTAGTGGTATTCTTCCCAACCTTGAACATTTACGGGAATTTTCATCCTCTGACACCATAGGTATCTCCACTTTAGGCCTCATATGGGGCAAAACTGGTATAAAATCAATCAATCAATCAATCAATCACGGCATTTATAGAGCGCGCTACTCACCCGGGAGGGTCTCAAGGCGCTGGGGGAGGGGGTAAGTTACTGCTCGAACAGCCAGGTCTTGAGCTGCTTCCTGAAGGCGAGATGGTCCTGGGTTCGCCGAAGGTGAGTGGGGAGGGAGTTCCAGGTCTTGGCCGCCAGGTAGGAGAAGGATCTTCCTCCGGCGGTGGTTCTGCGGATGCGTGGTACGGTGGCGAGGGCGTGGCTGGTTGATCGTAGCTGGCGTGTGGGCGTGTAGAAGGACATGCGGTCGTTGAGGTACTTTGGGCCCAGGTCGTGGAGGGCCTTGTGTGCGTGGGTGAGGAGTCTGAACGTGATTCTCTTGCTGACGGGGAGCCAGTGCAGGTCTTTCAGGTGTACGGTGATGTGGCTGTGTCGGGGGATGTCCAGGATGAGTCGTGCGGAGGCGTTCTGGATGCGCTGGAGTCTCTTTTGAAGTTTGGCTGTGGTTCCGGCGTAGAGGGTGTTCCCCTCTACGCCGGAACCAAGGTGACCTTATCATTTAGTCACCTTGATAAGGAATATGTTCTGACTTCTACCTGCAGATTCCTCACCTTTTGAATATTCCCCAGGTGTCAGACTGGATCAGGAAATGTTTTCAGCAGTACCTCTGCACACCATTTGGTGATGCTGTCCCACTCAGGAAATGACGTGCGGAGCCTATATAAGAGAAACGCCTGTGTGCTGGCATCAGTTCCTTACTTTCCGCGCAACCAGACGTGGATCTGGAGCTCTCTTGTCTCTTTTTAAGACCTTACCTCAATCAAATTTATTTTATCAGCATCACCGGTTTTGAGCCCTGTAAGGAATGTTACAACCAAATGTTTGTGACAGATCCTTATCCTGTATGCCTGTGGTTCCTGGGGCAGAGCCACCACTCGAAGGCCTGCGGTGACTGCGCTTCAAAGAACCTGACGGCCACACAAGACCGCAATGTGAAATCCTACATCGCCAAGCAGCGGAAGACTCCACGAGTAGACCGGCTCAAGTCAAAAGTTCAGTCCCATTCGAGATCCAGAAATTGCAGGAGTTCTTCCAGAACTCTTCATCTCGATCAAAGTCGTAAGGTAAGTCGCAGAGATAACAAGAAATCTACGCACGACTCTGCATCTTCCCGCCATTTCCACTCATCTGGGAAGGCACGGCGCTGTGCCATACTTCTTGATCTCCACATTTGGCAAAATGGTCCATGCCAGTTACAAGCACTTCGAAGCTGATGCAGACTGCATCGATGCCGGAAGATGAGGCTCAATTTTCCTTTCTGATCTAACGACCGTGCTGGTCCGACTTTGACCAAAGCAGTGCCCCATCGCCATTGATGTCCCACTTCCTCCACAACAGCAAATTCACACGTTGCGTTCCTGACTATGACGTGGGTAATGAGATTGGCCAACCATATCACAAGGAGGATTGGTATGAGGACCTGTAGAGATCTAGTGGCATTTATTCTCCCCCTGAAAAAGAAATCCTCTCACCCCCCTGGGACACAAAGAGGTTGTAGCCTGACCACAGGGATTGGGTTTCACAACCATCCAACAAAACAAAACAAAAATTTAAAAATCACTTTCCGACTTCAACCACTAGATGGTGGAATATGCACAGTATGTGAATCTAGAAGAGTCTATGCTACAAAACTATTGTTACAGGTAAGTAACTAGTTTTGTTCTTAGGCCATGGTTATGGGCAGAGCGGCCAGTCCTTGACCTTCAGCTTCCCACCTTGGAGGTTAAGACTAATGTTACTGAATTCCTTCAGCCGGAGTAAATTTCCACTGAGACCCTCTTACCTTTCAAGTAGGCCCTTAAAAATACTTCTTATGGGGCATGGGCCAATCTTTCCTCGGGGCCCACAGGGTAACCGCCAGATTGCACAATAGTACCACCCGAACCTGGGCGATCCAGAATTTTTATCTCAGCACCCCTTCCTGAAAGCTGGGTGGTGCAGGCGTCTGCAAGCATGACTAACACCAGCACATTCCAGACTCCTCCCATTAGGTAGTCCAAAAAGGTGGAGATTTTCAATAAAAGCGCCTTTTCTTGTACCAGTCTGGACACCTATTTCCATATACCTGTCCTGCAGGCTCATTAACGCTCCCTGCTGTTCAGGCTCACCTTTGTTCTCACAAGTGACCCTCTGGTGTTCACGAAAATGATGGTGGTGAGAGCAGCACACCTTCAGAGATCAGGGATGCTAGTCTTCCCCTATCTGGCTGTTGAAGGTGGGCTCGCCCCAGGCAGTCATCAAGCACCTCTAGACTGGCGAACCTCGTGTAATCTTAGGGGTTCATTATCAACATGCCGAAGTCACACCAGAGTCCTTATCAAATGCTCCCCTGAATTGGAGCCATTCTGGATGTGGTTCGGTTTGACCCTTTCTCCTGGGGAAAGAGAACCCAGCACATTCAAGCAGTGACCCTGATCTTTGAGCCTCGGTCCTGGATTTCACTGAGGTCAACTCTAAGGGTGCTGGGACCAATGCCTTCCTGCATCCTGCTGGTCTAGCACACCAGGTGACATATGCAGGCTCTGCAATGGGATCTGAAGTTTCAGTGGGCCCAGCATCAAGGGAGCTTCTCTGATCATGTTCAGATTTTGGGGGAGACTATGAAAGACTTGCAATGATGCTTACTGAACAGTGATTGGGTCAGCTGCAGACCCCTCTCCCTTCCCCACTCAGAGCTGACAGTGGTGACCGATGCAGCGCTTCTGGAGTGGGGTTGCCATCTTAGAGAGGTGGAAAATAAGAAGACCCTGGTCCAGTGGACTCGCAGATCCATATCAACCTTCTGGAGCTGAGGACCATCCATTTGGTGTTGAAAGCTTTCCTTTCATCCATCAAGGGGAGGCTGGTTCAGGTGCTCATGGACAACACCACCGCCATGTAGTACAGCAGCAAAGAGGGTGGAGTGGGGTCAGGGACTTTGTGTCAGGAGGCCCTGCAAATCTGGTAGTGGCTGGATATTAGTGGTGGTGAACCACCTGGCAGGGTCTTTGAACGCCAGGGCGGATGAACTCACCTGTCGACGCCTAGTGTCACAAGTGGCAATTACACCTGGAAGTGGTGCAAGATCTTTTCCGCGAACAGGGAGAGCCTATTTGCCACCGCTAAGAATGCGCAATGTCAGCACTTTTGTGCATTTAAATTTTCTAATGCGTCTCATGCTCGGAGACATGCTCCGCTTTGAGTAGAGCTCGAGACTCCTTTCCTCTGATATCACTCCTGCCCTGAGTTCTCAAGAAGATCTGGACCGATAGGGCCCAAGTCATCCTGGTGCTAGTGGCACCCGATTGGAGCATGGAGGGTATGGTATCCCGAACTCCTGGGTTTGAGCATCAGTCCTCCAATCAGGCAGGCCTTCCGGTGTTGTATACTTTATAGGGTGTCCATAAACGGGCTTTCTAGAATCATGTCCTTATATAGGCACAATTCACCTTGCCCTTATATAGGCATAAAATCCCAGACCTTATTTAGGCATAAACCATGCACTCCAAATACAGGCATGTATTCCGACATCCGTCCACCCTAACGTCTCAACGAGTCCATGAAAAAACAGACCCTCAGGCTGCGGGAGTTTCCCTTGCCCAGGACTATTGATTTCTTCAAGGACTCATACATTATTCATGAACCGTTAATCCTTAGAGGTTCATTCATGACGTCTTTCGCTGCCCAACTCACGTCAATGCTAACATTTTCAGGTATAAATATACCTTCCCAAACCCCTGTAAATCAGAGGAGACCTCTACTTCAGAGGAGCCCGATTCCCGGCCGGACGCACTGAGAAGACGCTGTCATTCCTGCACGCAGAGAGTCCAGCTTCCAGTGATCTAACTTCCCTTGCGGGGTGTTGGAGTTCGAGTCCGGAAAAGAGATTCCTACCTCTCTCCTTCTTCAGGTATGGAGCAGACTAGAACCTAGAGAGACTCTTGGCATACTAGACTCTTGGCATACTAGACTCTTGGCATACTAGGCGTAACTTACTCTTAGTATACTCTAGTCAGGAATACAGCACCTACTTCTCCCTACACCTAGGAAAGGTTAGGCACACTGGGTAGACCTAGGATAGAAACGCATCGTATGAGTACTCGCATTTTTAGGCTGTCATTTTATGTAAATGCATATATGCTGAAAAGATAATGCTAACGCAGTATTATTTATTTCTACTGCTCACTCTGTACATTATTTATCTCGCATACTGTCTTGTGATCGTAACAGCACATCTAACTTACAACAGAAACAAGACTGTTCAATAAACCTTTTATTGAAACGCCCGTCTGTTATTTCTGTGTAACTTTGAGACGTAACTGAATCCTGCACAACTGAGCTGAGTGAAATAGTTATCTATTGTTTCTACGACTCTGGGACACGTCCTGATTCTGTAAGGGAAACACAGTGGTCATGTTTTGCGGCGAAACTACTCCCTTCTTGGTGTCAAGAAGTTTCTAGTGGCCTCTGAGCTAGCTGGCACAAGTAATTAAGTTTAATATACTCGATAGGGACATACCGACCTTAGTCCTATGTCAAACCTATAGGATATATTATTCCAATGCGCAGAGCCTATAAGGGAAATAGGAGCTACACTACATGGCGCCCAACGTTTGGTAAGGCAGTAATTCAACGTTAGATACTGAGTAACTCAGCTGTGCATAATATTCTTTTCTCTCTGAGACCCCTACCCATATACTCCAAAAGACGTCTGGAGTGGGCAGGGATAATATCCGCCACGGCTACATAGGGCAGTACCCTATATATTAGCTGTTTGGTTTGCTCAACGTTGAAGGATACAGTGTTCCACAATATTGTGCACCTTATCTTTGTTTCCTTGAAATTTGTTCTACATTTTTCATAAAACAAAATGTCCTTAAACGGGGACAATCCCGCCGGAAACGGTGTAGCTGCGGCTGATCCAGCCCAACCAGCACTTTTAACTTCACCGGTTTAAATGAAACCGAGGAGGGTGTCATTGACATCGCTCCAAACTTAAGAAGAGCCATTACTCTAAAACTTATAAAACATGGCCTACCACCGAGAGGAGGTAGAGCAGTTTTCGTGATTGAGGCACATGAATCCTTTCAGACAGAGGTATTCTATTCATGGGTAATATTTCCTGAATCCAATGACACACGTTTCTTCTTCTACAAAGAAGATGAACCACCAGAGAAATACATTCCTTTCGAGGATATTGAAATCCCATTAACCTACCAAGAGCATCAGCTCTGGTTTAAAGGCGCCCTAAAACATCACAGAAATATAACCAGGCTCGGTCCACTAGGTAGACCAGGAGCAACTTGGCCGATTCTAGCCGGCTACACACCTCATCCTGAACTTGACATAATGTCAGATGAGGACTTACTTGTTCAACTACAAGAATTAATAAAAATCTACAGACAATTGGTTCAATATGTCATGCGGACTTTCACAGTCCAACCACCATTAACACTTCCAAATCAAACCCCTCACCAGGGGAATACTCTAAAAATTACACCACAGACTCTATACGCAGTCATGGGTAAAATGCCCACTAAGCGGGAGCAAATTCCATTTTGGATAGCTCAAAAAATTACTCAAATCGAAGCAGTATTTCCAAATACTAGCCCGCATGAGAAACACAGAATCCTAACCATTAGTTTACCAATGGGGATCACACCACAACTGGAAGACTGCACCACTTGGGGCTCAGTCTTTGCTGCCATCTATACTAAAACACACGGCATTCCGTCAATTGCGGTAATACCTGATGTCCTAAAACAAATTCAAAACGAATACGGGGCAGAGCCTGCTTTAAATTTAGGTATGAAATTACTAAGAAATTTTGACCAGGTCTCAACAATAATATTATCAAATATTAAAGGGGAGGCAGCAGCAGTGGCGATCCGACAAAAACTAAGGGAATTTGATGTTACAGAACATCAAACACAGCTACCCAGAATTATAGAACAATCTTATGCAGAATTAGGCAGAGATAGTTTGGGTGGGAGACCAGTTAAACCAAAACTATCTGAAAGTCCTGAGAAGGACTCAATTAAACAAACTCCTACATCTTCTAAAAAGAAGTGGGAGTCTACTAAACAAAATTCAAATGAGAAAAGATCTCAATCCCGAGGTAGGTCTCCTCAAAAGGAGCCCTCTGAAAGGAGGTACAACCTCAGGAATAGGGATCATTTGAGAAAACCTGATAGGTATCAAGATAATGATACTCGTTCCTCTCGTCCCTTTCAGGTCTCATCACAGACTTCGGAAAGAAGAGGACGAACAGAACATAGAGAAGAACGCGTGAAATCGAAAGACGACAAGCACGCAACAAAAATTAAAGCTAAACCTCAATTCTCCAAAAAGAAAGTAGCAGGTCTAATAGTAAGACATGCAGAGAATACTGAGAACTCAACTCAAGAACGGAGAATGGGCTCAGACAATGCTGGACAGTGCAGCAGAAGTCACAATAGCTCGCCAGAACCTGAATGAACTTCTGGAGATAGTGGACTTGAATGAGTACATTACAGTAGAGACTGTAGACACCAGGGTTAGTGCTCCACAAAAGTTATGACATAACACTCCGGATGGAGGGAGACAAACCTAGACCGGTTAAAGCACTTTTTGGGAAAAACTATCAAAGGGTTATGACATACTTCTAGCAGAAAAAGACTGGCCACCACAATTTGTCAGGGAGTGCCCACACGGCGAGGACATGATTATGCCTGCCTTCTCCAATCACATACCAATTCACTTAAAATATACATATGCCAGAAAATGGGCAGTGGCCCAGGCTCCAGCATTATATAAAAATCATGTAGGATGGGATGAGGACTCACCTCACCATAAAATAAATCTGAAACATGAACCTACTGCACAGAGGCAGTATCCTATTAAGCAAGAAGCTAAAAAACAAGTCAGGGAGATTTTAAATCAACTTGAATACCAAGGGGTGATTGAAACATGCACCTCCTCCATGAACAATCCTTTGTTTCCTGTCTCCAAACCAGACAATACATATCGTCTAGTTTTGGACTACAGACATTTAAACACTTGTTCTAAAACTTTTGCAGTGCAAAATGCACACAGCACAGCATTAATGAATAACATTGTGCGTAAAAAATACAAAACAACATTAGACATCTCAAACGGTTTCTTTTGTAAAAATATAGCACCTGAAAGCAGGTACTTAACGGCATTCTCCATAATGGGGACCCAGCGTCACTTTTGTCGACTCCCACAAGGGTTCAAGAACAGCCCAGGTTTATTCTCAGCGAGAGTAACGGAGTTACTACAAATTTATGACAATGAGGCATTGTCCTATGTCGATGACATCTATCTGACAGACGATGACTTGGAAAAACACTTGAACAGGGTGAGCACCATTATATTGGGATTCGCCTCTGAGGGCTACAAGTTCAACTTTAAAAGTCCAGAATTGCCCATCTCAATGTCCTATTTTTAGGATATGAGCTTTCAAGTGAAGGCAAGAGCTTGGCAGCTAACTTTCTAGAGAAATGTGCGCTGCTCCAACCTCCAAAAACGCAAAAAACTTACAATCAATACTGGGATTCTTAAATTTTGGAAGAACATACATTCTAAACTACGCAGAAAGAGTTAAACCTCTCTACGCATTAATCAAACCTGATTTCACAATTAAAAACTGGACACAGGAACACACAGAAATTTTGCGTTCACTTCAGGCTAACATGTTAGCAACAAATCACTTACAAACACGCGTAAGTCAAAGAAATTTGGTGATTCGAATAATTTCGGGTCAATGTGGATTCACTTACTTTAACCTTTAATGAGGGTGAGAAAGTCCCAATTGCATACAAATCACATTTCTATACACAAGCGGAAATGCGCTTCAGTTGAACTGAAAAAATTCTGACAGCAGTTTAAACAGCTGTAGCAAAAGAAAGAGCCTTAGCCCAAGGGAAACGCATAATTGTCGTTACCCCAGTACCGGCTTTAGAAGCGGTCACAAAAGCGAGCATTCCAAATGCTAAAGCATTACATCCGAGATGGATACAGTGGGTTAATTCTCTTGATGCAACTGATGTTGAATATGTTTTTGATCCAGATTTAAAAACACAGGCATTTCTCCAATATGAACAAGAATGTCCTCTGCCCACTGAGATTCTGCCTCTCGATCAGTATGAATTCGTAATTTACACTGACTGATCCGCACAGCCCGCAACAGGGAGTAAGCAAGCTTACAGTGCAGCGTGTGCTATCGTTAAAGGTCGCATGCGAAATGGCATCTTCAGACCTATGGTCACAAAATCTCAGTCACTAGGTGATTGTACAGCTCAGCGAGCTGAGCTACAGGCATTTAAACTGGCACTTGAGAGTACGGATCGAGAATTCCTCACACTGATAGTGTGCGATTCCTATTACTGTGTTCAGTCGTATAATGACTATATACGAACCTGGCTTGAAAATGGTTTCAAAGATGCGAAAGGTGGCACAAAGCACAAATTGCTTTGGGAACAAGTAGTTCAGTTGAAAAACGAACTACCAAAGGCTCACGTGATTCACACACACTGAGTCATCAGCGTGATGGCGTTCACGTTGCAGGGAATTCATTGGCTGACGAAGCCGCGAAGGGGGCTGTTCAGACGGCTTCCGTAGCTGCGATCACTCGTTCAAAAACAAAAATAGACGGTGAGATAATGTTAGCTGTCAATGCCTCAAGCAAAGGCAGCAGTGCAGCGTTACCAAGAAAGTTTCCACTCAAGTACTCTTATGTAATTGATGCGAATAACGTTCCTTTTGCTCGAATCCCTGGAGTGGGGGATAGGGTAATTCCAAACATGGAACGAAGAGCAGCCTTGATTTATGAAACACATTTGGGGGAGGGTCTGTCACATCAAGGGATCTCAAAAACAATTTTGACATTAAAAGAGATGTACTGGTGGCCTGGAATGAATACACACATTCACATATTTATCAACAATTGCTTAGACTGTAAATTACAGCGAGAGAGCCACCAGACACCATGCAGCGAATGCGGCAGCCCAGTGCAGACACCACTGTTAGACAGCATTAGGCTATCTAATCGCCAGCGTCCTACTGGACAAAGGCATTCCCGCAAATACTGAATCTAGGTTCCTATGGTTATGGCCTCAGCGCCGGCTGACGCTCGAACTGTTATAAAAGATTTGCGAGTCTTTATCGGCACATATGCAATAGGCACGCTACATTCTGACCAGGGTCCTGCGTTTAGCTCTAGGGCTTACAAGGAGGCCATGGCCAGTCTGGGCGTTGCATTGCGGTACTCCTCTCCATTCCATCCTGAGGGAAATTCTGTTGTGGAAAGGAAAAACCGGGACATAAAGCAGTCTATAACAGCTAGGGTATTAGGCTCGGGTGATGGGTGGGTCAAACACCTCATTAGCGTACAGCGCGCTCTTAATAATCTGCCAAGAAGTTCTCTAGGGGGTCACTCCATATGAGGTCCTATTTGGGACAAGAATGTGGGTTCCAGACTTAGAACACGTAGGCACAGTGGTGGACATGAAACCATTTGATATCAAAGATCGTTTGGCTGTTTTACAGGATCTTAACAAATTAAGAACGAAACAAAGCAACGTATCCATACAGCCAACCACCACTGGGGAAACATCGGCGGTCCCAGCAAGGCCTGTCTGGATTCCGAAAGTTGGGGATCTAGTCAGAGAAAAAATAGCGGACAAGAAGGAATTTGGACCTTCTTACAGACAACCGGTACCTGTTCTAGCTGTTCAAGGAACAAGGACAGTACTTCTGCCGCCCCTTGCTGGAAGAAAGGAGAAAAGATTTGTGTCAATCGACCTGATCAAACCACAGTATGTGGCCAATACTAAGCAGTAGGCCTCGTGGACTCCGACCTAGTAGCAAACGCACTCCTCTCGCTACTATTCAAGAGGTTCAGACTGAAAGACTGATCACGATCGAGAATTCAGCTGTAACAAATCAAGGACTAAGCAACCAGGCTATGGAACTCATCCCTCTTGATAACCAAGTAACAGTTCGTCCAAATACACCTGTCTACACCAACGTAACACATGAAGAACTGGTTCCTGTGATTTCATCGAATCCTGATGCAATTCCAACAATTGACAGAACTGCTTCTGGCTATTTCATTGACTTTGATACGTTCTCAGAAGATCCAAGCGAACCTGAAACGACGCCAGCATCATCAAAACTCAAGCAGCAAGTACAAGACTTTATTCACTTTCTGAAAAAGACTTATCTGGTTTCTCCATGGATTGAACTCTGGATTACATCTGGACTTTTTGTTTTTCTGCTCTGGCTAGCTTTGGTAACAACAGTAAGCATGCTTATAAATGGCAGATACATCCATGTGAACAGTGAAGGAAAAGACGTAAATGTACTTTTGAAACCACATAAATCTTCCCATCGTGAAGCAAGAGACTTTTCATCAGTGAACATCACAGCTGTTCCTATACAGGATGGTATAGTGTGGGACAAAACAGATTATGAAATCTTCGGTCCAAGTGAACAATTGAACATTCCACATTTATTTAAAATTTCACTAAGTGATTTAATTACGTCCAGTATCTATTCAGATGATTGGGACTTTGAGACTGTGACCGATATAATGTTTGATCTAGAAAAATCTGCTGCATTTTCTAAGAATGAATTTTTAGAGGGTTCATCTGATTATGAAGAACTGTATTGTTATAACCACTATGGTCATCATTATTTGCACAAAACTGCATATCCAAGAAATGTGTTTGTTTAACCAATGGGAACATTGTCCTACACCACCACAGGGTAGTTCGAAAACTTTTGCTAGTAAATTTCCATATTTTTCAGGTTATAATACATCTGACCCAGAAACGTTTTACTACAAAAATGTAAACAAAACAGGACTGAAAATTATGTTAAATACGAAACAGATTTACTCTGAAGCATTTATTGCCCAACTGTCTACACAGGGTTTCGACTTATGAAAAGACACAATTGAGACAAAAACTGTCTGGGGTAGTAAAGATTGGCAAGTACAGGGTATAGAAGCTTTATTTAGAGCCTGTATCATCCCTGAACAAATAATGTTTTTGAATGAAACCGTCCAACAAACATCTTGTCTTGGATTAGCCAAGATCAAAGAGATGAAAACACCTTCTGTGCCAACACCTGCCAGTGATAATAATACAAAGGCAGTGGTGACAGTTGACAATATACTACAACTCAACAGAACTCATCCAAATTGGAAAAAAATGGTTGATCTGGCCCACAGACACAAACAACTGTCAGGAAAGGTTCTTGAACAAAACTCAGGGCTTTACTATTCATAGGCCAGACCCAAGATATGTCCAAAGACAACATCCGGGGGTAGTAACAACATACAGTGTAGGAAAATTATGCCTCGATTGGCTGCATAAATCTACACTACAGGATGTGAAACAACACTTAACCTTACTTAAAGAGGACGCAGATCTTAGGGAATTCTTGCTTGGACCAAGAAAACCGCGTCAAAAACGTTTCATATATGCCGGCATTTATGCTGCTTATAACAAAGCATGGAAAGTGTCACAGATAGAGGCTGCAGAACGAATACGTGAACTTGATCGTATTAATTTAGAGAAAACACTCTCTATAGTCGACAATGGGTTAACAACTTTGTCCTCCAGAATTTATTCATTGGATGGCATTGTATCCTCTGCTATCGACATTCTAGAACAAGATATGGCTATGTTACAAGAAGGTCAATCTCAATTACGTTCTATAGTGTTATTGAAATGGACACTGCAATCATTGCGAGCGGGCTATGTGCCTTGGCGTTTCATCAACACGTCGTCTCTGTTTGCAGAATACAATCTAACTGATAAACAGATCGAATTGGCACAAAGAGGAGCAAGGTATACAGTGCTGAGCATTGAAAAACTGGAGAAATTACCATTTACAGTGGCAGAAAAACCAGCTACAGAATGGATTATTCATGGCAAAATAACATTACCTGTGACAACTTTTCAGTTTCAGTATTGCCTCAGACAAATGCAAGCAGGCAAATATGAAAGGTTGGGTAAGGAATACATTAAGACATCTTGGGATTTACCGTATACACATAGATGTTGGAGTGGGGATCGTGAAGTGTATCTTAGCGGTGTCAACTGTAAACATGCGCTGACCGGTTCACTCATTTGTCAGGACATTTCTTTACACGGGGCTTGTAATTGTTCTGTGGCAAACTTGTCCTGCCACCAGCGGGGTACACCAGCTGCTGTGATTAATCCAACGTTTGGACAACTTTCTAACGGGAGTTACCTCATGTTGAATGATCAGAGCTGCTGTGGAATGTTGCCAGGCATCCCATATCTAGTAACGGTCAACTCCAGGGTCACTTGCTGTATGCAAGTATTGTTTCCCCCAATAGACACAGTCAGGGAGTCGCCTTTATGGCCTTCGCTGAGCGTCTCTTTTATAAGATTTGATACTTTGAGCAGAATGAAAGCCATGCTTTTACAGCAAACAGTGCCTTTGACCTCTGCCAAAGAAACCTATGATCTACAAGTAGCAAGGACTTCGGCTGAGATACAGACTTTAATACGTACGAACTGCCCTATACATTTCGTAGAAATGATATCACGTATCTTTAACATGTCAGATACAACAGGAATTGTACATGTATTTAAGAGCATTTGCTCCGGTCTGTTAGCACCGTTCCAGGCAATACTTGGAATCATCCCCAACTTTGCACATTCGGTGTTTGGTGGCATACCATTAATTCTCGAACTTGTTGCCGGAATTTTATTCATCTGTCTGCTATTGCGCTATGGCCAGCCAATTCGCCGACATCACGCCGAGCGAAATGGAGAAAGCTCTCCTTGAAAGACAGTGCCATGAGCGAATAGTGGAGCTACTAGGCATGACTCGTCTACGAAACCTTAATACCACGTGGTTCCTGTCGTTTAGACCAATCTGGCAAGATTGCATCTTACCTGTTCTTCGATGCCTGCTATGCGGTAAAGAATGCGTGTTGGACGCTTGTCTAACATATCCATCAACTTCGCCAAAGGATGTCGATACTTTGCTGGACCCGATAACGGCCCATGCTCTGTGTTGCCCCCAGAGGCTTCCAATCCTGATGTCAGCATTCATTGAGATCTCACAGTCGCCTCCTGCTGCTGCAGAGGTACGAGAAACAACTCCAGGCACACAGGTAACAACGGACGCGAACATTGCTGCGGCGACCTATGCTGAGAGCGATTCTTCCCATCTTTGTGCGATCAATCTTCTACACGAGGTGTTCCAACTTACACCAGCGGCAATAGATGATGTTTTGTCTATTGAAGTAGATGATCTCATGTTTACACCAGACCCGTAAACTGACTCTGATTCGGCATACTCTGTTCCAGTGCAACAGCAACAATTTGGCCTTCATTTTTAGAAACCTTGGAACTTTACCAAAATTGAACTTTTTCCCATTTTTTGAACGAAAATGGCACTTCAATCTGCTTAAAGTAAAACTAGCCTTATAATACAGACTTGGCAGTACTTCCAGGGACACTTAGTCATCTTGTGTGTCTAAATCAGTTCATTTAAATTTCATGACAGGAAATGACTTTGATTTTGAACAACCTTATCGATCATTTTCGTCATATGTAAATATTGCTTTTATATTTCGTTCCGAATGCATTTATTACATAACTTATGCTGGAAATATGAAGCACTGCTTAATGATGTACAGAAACCTATGCATTTTTTAATATATCTTTTAATGCTTTTAGGATATGTTTTAATATGCGGTACTCCATTTTAATGTTTAGCATTTTAAATGTTTAGCCTTTTAGTATTGTTGTATACACAAAAGAGGAGTGGGTGTTGTATACTTTATAGGGTGTCCATGAACGGGCTTTCTAGAATCATGTCCTTATATAGGCACAATTCACCTTGCCCTTATATAGGCATAAAATCCCAGACCTTATTTAGGCATAAACCATGCACTCCAAATACAGGCATGGATTCCGACAACCGTCCACCCTAACGTCTCAACGAGTCCATGAAAAAACAGACCCTCAGGCTGAGGGAGTTTCCCTTGCCCAGGACTATTGATTTTTTCAAGGACTCATACATTATGCATGAACCGTTAATCCTTGGAGGTTCATTCATGACGTCTTTTGCTGCCCAACTCACGTCAATGCTAACATTTTCAGGTATAAATATACCTTCCCAAACCCCTGTAAATCAGAGGAGACCTCGACTTCAGAGGAGCCCGATTCCCGGCCGGACGCACTGAGAAGACGCTGTCATTCCTGCACGCAGAGAGTCCAGCTTCCAGTGATCTAACTTCCCTTGCGGGGTGTTGGAGTTCGAGTCCGGAAAAGAGATTCCTACCTCTCTCATTCTTCAGGTATGGAGCAGACTAGAACCTAGAGAGACTCTTGGCATACTAGACTCTTGGCATACTAGACTCTTGGCATACTAGACTCTTGGCATACTAGGCGTAACTTACTCTTAGTATACTCTAGTCAGGAATACAGCACCTACTTCTACTTCTCCCTACACCTAGGAAAGGTTAGGCACACTGGGTAGACCTAGGATAGAAACGCATCGTATGAGTACTCGCATTTTTAGGCTGTGTCATTTTATGTAAATGCATATATGCTGAAAAGATAATGCTAACGCAGTATTATTTATTTCTACTGCTCACTCTGTACATTATTTATCTCGCATACTGTCTTGTGATCGTAACAGCACATCTAACTTACAACAGACAAAACTGTTCAATAAACCTTTTTATTGAAACGCCCGTCTGTTATTTCTGTGTAACTTTGAGACGTAACTGAATCCTGCACAACTGAGCTGAGTGAAATAGTTATCTATTGTTTCTATGACTCTGGGACACGTCCTGATTCTGTAAGGGAAACACAGTGGTCATGTTTTGCGGCTGCCAGAAACTACTCCCTTCTTGTTGTCAAGAAGTTTCTAGTGGCCTCTGAGCTAGCTGGCACAAGTAATTAAGTTTAATATACTCGATAGGGACATACCGACCTTAGTCCTATGTCAAACCTATAGGATATATTATTCCAATGCGCAGAGCCTATAAGGGTAATAGGAGCTACACTACACCGGGAGGATCTGCTGTTGCAGCTATAGGGCATGGTTCTGCACCCAGGCCTTCGCAATCTCCACCTTCATGCTTAGAGATTGAGCGGAGACAGCTGACCAAATATGACTTTCCTTTGCAGGTGGTTTGTGCTATCTTGACAGCCAGGCGTCCCTTGACAAAAACTATATACGCCTGTCACAGACAAATTTGTGGCTTGGCGCACTATACTTGTTAGGTAGACTCTGTCCAGGAAAAGCTATCTGATGTTTTGGCATTTGTTTTTGCCATAGCATGGCAAGGCTTTGCTCGGGGCACAGTTAAAGGGTACCTTTCTGCTCTTTCGGCTTTTTGCATTTGCCGGATCAGCCTTCATTATTTAAATCTCCAGTTATGTGTTTTTTTAAATTACTTACAACATTTGTTTCGTTCCTCTCCCTTTGTCATGCCACAGTGGGACCATAACTTGGTCCTTACATTCCTTGTGTGCTCTGTTCAAGCCTCTTCACAGCTGCCCCCTCTGGCTTCTGACCCTCAAGATACTATTCCTCATTTCCAATACATCAGTGCGGTGTGCGAATTAGCTTCAAGATCCCTGTGTGAACCTGCCGTACACCACCTTTTTCCCTGTACAAGCTTGAATTGCGGACATGGGCATGTATTTTTGCTTATAGTTGTGACGCTGTTTCATGTCGGTCTGAACATCACCTGCCTGCCTTTCTATGCTCAGCCTTATGCCTCGGAGGAGGAATGACTACATTGTTTTGGCCCCAAGAGAGCGCTGAGCTTTTATATAGATCGTGACATAGAACACCGGGTGGACAATAAGCTCTTTGAGGGGTTCTCCAGCGTGAAAAAAGGCAAGACCGTGCAGAAGAAAACCATCTCCTGCTGGATTATTCCCTGCATTAAGGTCTGCTATGCATTGGCCAAAAAGCAGCCTCCAGAAGGACTGCATGCTCCTTCTACCAGGGGCCATAGCTGCTACCACTGTGTTGGCATGCTGAGTCCATATTCTGGTCATTAGCCAGGCGGCTACATGGACGTCCCTTCATACATTCACAAGCACTGTTGTCTGGGCAGTCATGTTCGCAGAGAGTGGCATTTTGCCCACTTGATCCTGCATGCGGTTTCTGCCTCCTACGGAGTTGTCTTTTGAGTCAGTGCTTGTGTTGATTCCTGCTCCTGAGGACACAGCACCACCAGCCTTATCGATATCTCCAGGATCTCCTCCCGGTCCACAGCCTGCAAGGTCTTCCCAGTGTCACGGCAGTACCCAAGCCACCTCAGACCTGCTCCAGGGTTAGATCTTGCCTACTTTCTCAGTACGATGTTTGAGATTTTTAAGCTGTCATTGGTCCCCTTATGGCCTCACAGGGGACCCTTTGGGACCCTGTACGTGTTCATGTCATACAATTCTTCCTTGACACCATTTGGCTCCTTTACTGTTTTGGCTATGCTCGAGACTGTGCTGACAGTGAACTTTTCACAGGTTGATCCCTTTCTGGCACTGAAGCCGACAACACCCTCTAGGCCTCCAACGCCAAGTGCGGTCATTTACTCGGGCACCTCAAATAGCAGCACCACTTTGCCCTTCAGGGGAGTCATCCCCTCCCAAAATCTCAGGAGATTGTACATAAAAGCCCAATGCCTTATAGAAGATAGAGTAAATTTGGGAAAGATCAGGTGAAGGGAGTACAGGAGCAGTATTGTAAAACGATGCTCAATATCTTTTGTTCATATTCTAATCCACTCTGCCTGCCTGAGATCATGCACTGTGACACAGATGACAGTATTGAGGTGGCAAACCTACTTTCCCTGCTCACAGATACTGCTAACCATCTAGCATTGAACGTGAGTTGTTTGGACTTGACCACTGCTGAAGAGACTGAGTTCCTTTCTGGGCCTCCCCTCCCATGTTGTCTTCTTTCCCTCTTCTTTGTGTGATTTGCAAGGCAGCAGATGTCCTGAAACTCTTGCCTATGATGGAGTACAGTTTTAACCTTCTCACTGAGTAGGTGCAGCCATGTGTACATGTATCTGAACCCCTGTGCCTTTCAATAAGGCTCTCTTAAACCCTGTTATGGCAGTCTGGGAGAAATTCTTTTGACACAGTCAATAGGTTTGTGGCACTGAGGTACAAGCCTGCTCCGGGAGATCCATTGCTTTCTGACCACCCATTCCCAGAGAGCTTTGTGGTGTAGGCTTTCTTTAGCAGGTTTCTGGTGCTTTCCTGACAGCCCCAGCTGATATGGAATCTAAGAAGATCGAAGTTGTTGAGAAGGTTTTTTTCTGAGAGCAGTCGAGCCCTAAAACCGTTGAATGCCTGTTGGGAAGAGACTCTCACTTTGTGGGATATGGACCATATTGTTCTTTCCCACTTCCCATATCATCTCAAGGAGCATTTTACTGTGGTGTTGAGGGATGGTCAAAATGTATTAAGCCACATTATAAAGGCTGGACACAACCAACTCTGTTGCAAGGGCTATGGAGTGTTTAGTGGCCCTTCGTCGACATGCCTGGCTGACATGGTTGGGGTTCTCAAATAGTGTCCAGGAGACCATGATGGGTCTTCCTTTTGAAGGCATCAGGTTTTTCGTGGATAAGGCAGAGTCTGTTTTCGAAAGGTTTAAAGCTGACATAGCTGCAGCTTATTCTATTGACCTGCTGTTACCCCCAACAGGACTACTGCCAGTATCGGAGGTTGTGTGGCTTCTCAAAAAGATTCAGCTTCCAGCTGCTTCAAACGACACAAACCCAATAGCAACTTCAAAACCCTCTATTCAGGCAGTACAGAGACAGGGCAATGGAAAAGGTCACCAAACCCAACAGGCAACCACCTCCTCTTACCCGCATCACCAAGGAAGCAGTTCTAATTTGCCCTGGTCAGAGCATGTGTGGACCATGGTATGGCAGGTGTACTATCTACAGGCCTGTAAGCCTATACCTTTGGACCTTATTTCTTCACATTGTAGAAAAGGGGGTATGCCTCTCCTTCCAGCAGACCCTTTTCTGCAGTCCCTTCAGACAGAAGACAATCTCTGCATATTGCAGCCATAGGTGGCAGCACTGCTTCAGAAAGGAGCCAGAGCAGGAAAATGGGCCGGGGTGAATCTCTGTATTTCATGGTCCAAAAGAAAAGATTTGGTCTTTGTCCAATCCTGTACTTTAGCCTCTTGAATCTTTTCCTCTGCAAGGAAAAGTTAAAGATGCTGTCCATGGCTCGAGTTCTGTTGGCACTGGAAGGGGTAGACTGGATTGTGTCACTTGACTTGCTAGGCTGACATTTCCACATATCAATCCTGCAGTCTCACAGGAGGTAATTCAGTTTCACGATGGGCCAAACCCACTGGCACTTTGCAGTCCTCCAGTTTGGACTGGCATGGGCACCTCAAGTCTTCTCAAAGGTGATGGTGATGGTAGCGGCCCATCTCTGGAGGTCAGGATTCCTGTTGTTTCCATACCCAGTCAACTGGTTGCTCAAAGCCAGTTTGCCACAGCTGATGTCAGTCCCACTCCCAGCAACTGCACTGTCGTTCAACCTGGGTTTTCTGTCATTGTGCGCAAGGCTCCAGAGGCCCTCTCAGTGCCTGCTTTTCATAGGGCAGTACTGGATACAACATCCCATCAAGCTTTTCCTCTACCCAAGAGGAACTGAAACACTTTGGTTATGATTTCAATATTTGAGAGAGGAGACTCTGGTCCTAGTCCTAATGGTTCAATGCTTACTGGGTCTGCTGGATTCCTGCATCCTCCTGGTCGCATGCGCACTCTGAGGGCTCTCCAGTTATACTTCCTCAGGCAGGGGTTCCAGCATGGGAGGGGTGTCTGTTTGACTCTGTATTGATATTGCGGGCCTCTGTGATGGGCCTAACTTGTGGTTGGTAGAGGAGAACCTCTTCTAAGCAATGTCCTTCTACCCTCTGCCAGCTGTTGCCACTGTGGTTATGGATGGCTCTGCTCTCAGATGAAGGCTTATCTGGAGGAGCTGAAGATGACAGGACTTTGGCTTCTGAATGAGCAGGTATTCCACATCAGCCTGCTTGAACTGAGGGCGATTTGGCTGGCGCGCAAGGCCTTTCTTATTTCCCTTTGCGTTTGCCTTGCCAGATTTCGACAGACAGTTCAACCACGATGTGGTAGTTCAACAAGCGGAAGGAATATTGAGGCTCTGGTCATGGGTGCAGCAGAAGGGTGGTTGGCTAGTCTTCAATCACTAGGCTGGCTCTCTGAAAATCAGGGCAGACAGCCTAAAGTGGTGACAACTTGCTGAGTGGAGTCTGCATCTAGAGTTTGTTCGGGACATCTTTGCCTGGTGGACATCCTGCCACTCGGGTCAGTGCTCATTGTCATTAGTTCTGTGCCATCCAGTATCTCTGCAAGGGATCCTTGGGTGACATGTTTAATTTGAGCTTTTAATTTCCACTTAACTATGCTTTCGCCCACCCCCTTGATTTCTATGGTGCTGAGGAAGATTAATCTGGAAGGGACCAAAGCCATTCTTCTTGCCATTGACTGGCATAGAAGGGTGTGGTATACAGACTTCTGCATCTCTCCCTGTGTCCCTCTTTGCCTGCTTCTCAGGGTGGACCTACTCTCCCAGTTGCAGGGGCTGTCACGCACCTCAACTTCCAGATCCTTACTTATTCATGCTAGGATATTGAGCGGAGACATCAAATTTCCTTTCATCTGGCAACGGAGGTGGTCGACATTTTGTCTGCTTGTCACCCTTAACTAAATCAATCTACTCTGGAAAGTGGAGTAGATACGTTGCTTGTGCGGTGTGCTGGAAACAATTTAGATCCCTTGAAGGCCTGCATTTCTCGGGTCTTCCAGTTTATGCTTACACTAGTTCAACAGGGAAGCAACTGGCCCCTGTCAAAAGATACATTGAAGATTTCTCTGCATCTCCCTGCCTTCGAGACCAACCTCAGATCTTTAAGTCGCATGTTATTACCAGATTTTTGAAGGGACAGACTAATTTGTTTCCACATACTTTGCTTGTCATGCAACAATGCTTTCTGAACCAAATGATAACTTTATATTTTACTTTTTATTTATCAGTTTTGAAACATACCGACTACAATCATATCAACACACAATGTGGGTGAAGGCGCATGTATGATAGTAATAACAATAGAAGGCCCAATCAGACAATGCCATTATTGGTAAAGAAGCTGCACTTCATTAAGTGTTCCAATCTATAAAGAAACGGGCAAGAAAAAAACGCACATGCATTTCAGGAGTACACAAGCTTCCACATGGCCCAAAAAAATAACCTTATGAGTTCCTTGTTGTAAAGACCGGTCAGTAAAAACTATTTCAGTCAGACACCTGCTCAGGCTGTTGTAAATAGGCATGAAATGTTTGCCAAATGCCCCTTGGGCGAGATGAGGGGGGCTGTAATGAAGCATAGATTTAGCTAGTAACATCACAAAAGATGAGTCTCTCAAGCCATTCTGCAATAGTTGGACTGCGGCTCCTGCCCCAATACAGAGCTAACTCACGTTTCGCCTGCAGCAGAGCCAGCCCATTGAACCTATGGACCCCCTTCGGAACATCATTGCCATAAACCAGCAGTGCAAGGATTGCATCAGGCGCCACAGTAAACCTCACCATTAAGGGGAGCTGGGAGAAGACCGCAATCCAGAATTCTCCTACGTGGGTGCACGTCCAGGTCAGATGTGCAAAGTCAGTGACATGGCATTTAGGGACATTCGAGGACCTAGTGAGGTTGAACGTAGCCCGGGAACTAGGACTAGTATATGTACGCCCAAGGAATTTGAAGTGTATCCGCATATGTCTGTGATTGGGAGAAAAGAGCTTTGTTTATTGACAACAATAGTACCAAATTTGATCCGGTAGAGGCCTTTGCAGCTCACACAACTTCCGAAGACGACCGGCTCTGGCTGGCAGTAAAGCCAGACTAGCGTGATAAAGTTTAGAAACAAGGTGTCCTCCATCTGTATCATCTATGAACGTGGTCAGTGGGTGAACTCGGGGCAAGTGGAAACCTGCCTGCGAAGGGCACTGTCGACGCGCCGCAAGACTAAGTAGTCCATGGGAGTCGTGGCAGCAAAACGCACGTCGTCGTCATGGGAAAGAACATGGCATCCAGGAATAGATCCCCGAACATGTGTAATGCATGCCGTGTCAGAGTATTTTCGAGAAGGGTCTCTAGTGCAGGTGGTAGCCACCAGTGATCCGCAAGTGGTAATGAGGAAGAATTTAAAAGATCCCTGCCAAAGTAGCCTGAGGAGTTTACTCCACGCTACCCAGCAGGTGGTAGAGAGGGTTTTGATTTCTGTGGGATCCAAGGAAATCCCCAGGTGGAGGAGTGAACGCAGCAGGACCTCCCCCACTCTGATCACTCGAAGGTCTGTCATAGGGGAGCTGTGCATCCCTATGGTACCAATGGTATTCATATTCACATTGTGCCACTTGATAGAGATGAAGATGGGGTACCCGGAACCCACCATGCTCTTAAGGGAGCACAAGAGCATCCCACCACACCCTGATCAGATCAGCCTCAGAAGCAGGCTCCTCAGCCTAGCGAAAAATTTATTTGTGAGAAGGATAGGGATATTTAGGAAGAAATACAAAAAACGGGGGAGAACCACCATTTTCATATTGGCGAAGCGGCCCGCCATGGAAAGCGGTAGGCGAATCCAACCCTCACTTTGTGTCGTCAAATGATCGATCGTCTGGCCGTAATTCAGTTGGAGAACTTGTTCTTTATCGTGATGGAGATGGATGCCGAAGTATTAGACCATGTCCTCGCACTATTTCAAGGGATATTCGCACAGTACAGGTGTTGTTGCGTCAGTGAGCGGGAACGGTTCAGATTTTTCCCAATTTAATTGGAGTCCTGAGAACAGACCATACCTAAAAATCTCAAGGACAATGGGGGCCAAGTTATCTGTGGGGTGGCGTACAAACAAGATGTTGTCTGCATACGACGAGAGGAGCAAGGCAACAGCTGTTAACTTTAAGCCTAGGTAGAGGTGTTTCTGCTGCGGGTCCGGAACCAAAGGGTCAATAGCTATGTTGAATAGCAGTGGGGACAGCGGACAACCCCGTCTCATCCCCGTGACAATGGCAAATGAGGCGGTGATTGAGCCATTGGCTCATACACGAGCCATCGGCTGAGAATAAAATAGCATGACAAGGGAGATAAACTCCTGCAGTAATCCCAGTTTTTGGAGTGTGGCAAGCAGGAAAGGCCACTCGAGGGAATCAGAGGCCTTCTCCACATCAAGAAATGCCAGTGCTGCTGGAATCTCTGGAGAGATTCTATTCAGCACTGAGAACAAGTCGTGCAGATTGAGAGATGTGGAGCGGTGAGGAACGAATCCCAACTGCAAAGGCAAAGTAATGGTTTCTAATAAAGCTGGGTTGCGAGTATTTTGGCCAGGATTTTATCACAATTTAACAGTGAGTGGGGTATATATGACTGACTGCAGTGGGTCCTTGCCAGGTTTCACGGGGAGTGTGATTACGGCTTCTCGTAGGTTACTAATGGCAACCTTTTTTGCTGTGTTCTCCCATGAAATTCTTCATAGTTGTCAGTTTAGTTTTGGCGTAGCAATTACATCACTGAAACTTGTGAGTGAGTTGCAAACATTTAGCGTTCCCGCCTCCCCCCATTCACATGCTTTTTTCCAGACAACTTGGTCCTGCGAAACAGAACTGCTTTCCTCTAAGGTGGTGCTTCTTTTGATCTAGGGCAATTTATTACTCTCCCTAACTACTTTTTATCCCCTGCCGCATCCTACCAAGGAGGAAGAGAGATTACACAGGCTGGACCTCAACCTTGGTTTGGTACTTTATGGTTTCATTGATGGCACAGCAACATTTACGGTGCTGACATTGAGCTACTGCCCTCTAACGGTGGGGAAGAGTTACTAAAAGTTTCTAAATCCAGTTTGGCACCTCCGTGCCACCTCAGCCTACACTGGGCTTTCAGTTCCTTACAAAAAATACAAAATCACACTCCTTAGGTGTAAGAAGTGGGAGATAAAATATTTTGGTTACTGGAACAATAGTATGCTGTCTCCCTAGCCAGTTATTCATAACCAAGGTATCCTTCCACCCTGAGATTAAAAGTATTGCTAAAGCATAAGTAGCCTCGTCTTGTTGGTCCTGAGGGAATATTAAATATTTTTATATAGGACCCTCACACACCCTATTGATGCTATGCATAGTCATCGGGTTGCACACTGTTCCCTAAAAACCAGGGTGGGCTCAACCATCTTTCAGGGAGTACTTTAGATATATTCTAGACCTAATGGGTAGTAGATATAAAGTACATGTAAAAATACCTAGTGGTTACCCTTGTATCCCTTTATTTTGGGGTCCACTGGTAAGATTAAAAAGTCGGGTTATATATGGAGGGGTTACTGTTCCTATACCCTAGAATTGGTCGACATCCTTCAGCCCTTTCTCACATCCCTCATGGGGTTCCGGGCTTTCATTAGTACTGAGATGCACCCTGTTGTTTCAGAATTTTCCACTGTTTTAAGGAAGAAGTCGTAAGTAGTTAGTCACATGTATAGGACATGGACAAAACATGCAAGATATAAGGTCGGCCCACTTGCCTGAGCCTTTAGTCTACTGTGCCCTGCTGCGTGATCAAAAGATGAGCACAGCATATATGATAGAACAATACAACACATAGTTTCTCTATAATATGAGACCTAGGTGAGTGAATGGATACATTTGTTTACATTCTTTTATGCATGCATTCTCATGCCAGTTTGTTGAAAAAGGTGCAAGTAAATTATACTCTTGCTATAATGTTTGCGCGCTATAAAAGTCACGCAAGTACATGCTGCAGTCATGCCTTTAAAATAACGAGGGGGATTCTTTCCCTCATCAAAATAACACACCAGTGATCACTCTGCGAGATACACATAGATAAAAAAAAACACACATTTTTGGAGGTCCTATATCGTTCTCTATAGCACGTGGCGGTAAAAAGTCACATCTATCTGGAGTAGTAGTTCTTACCCTCCAAGATATCTTCAATCGCAGTATACAGGGCTGGTGGGACCCGTCCCTGTAGTCACACTCTAGCGAGATGTAAATTAGAGCGGGTAAATAGTACAAATTTTCACTTACCCTTTGTCAAATGCACCCGTTTGTTATACAAATTGCGGAAGAAATTATATGTTCGAGGCATATGAGCTGTAGATTGTATGCTTTAGCATAGATCGCCATCTGGTGTTGGGTCCAGATGTTTGCACTTTGTTTTTCTTCGGAAAAGTCTTTCCAGTCACGAGGTAGGTGACTCTCCTTTCGGTGATCATGGGCATCGACTCCATCCCCAGATTGTTTTTTTCCGCCATCGGGTTCGGATGTGTATTGCTGTGCTCCGGTTCGGTATCGTTTTCGAACCCCTTCGACGCGCAACCCTCGACGGTATTGTCTTTTGATAGCGGTTTCCCATTCGACGCGCATCGCTTAAACTGAGAAACCTTCAATCCAGAACTTCGAGGCGGGCCGTCGGGCCTACCCGTGTCGACCACGCCAGCAGTCGTTGGAACGGACTCCATTCAAGCTATGTCCCGGGTGTCGTGCTAAATTTCCACGCACCGACTTGCACGAGGTCTGCAACCTCTGCCTATCCCCGTAACAAGACGAAAAGGACTGTGAAGCGTGTCGATCATTCCGATCGAAGAAAACCATTCGTGATAGTCTGGCTCAACGCCACGAGATGCAACGTGGAAGCGGCTCCGTACCGGACATCTTCGCCGAACATCCAGCCGCAGAAGCCGAAGAAGAGGAACTGGTCTCTGTGTCCAAAGCCGACTCCGACATGGAAGAAGACCTGAACATCACTCCGGGTCAACGTACCGTGAGTACAGATCCCCATATGCCCACTCAACCAAAATCTAAGGCTCCGGTATCACCTTCGCCCTCGGGCTCAGGTCGGCACAGAGGAAAAGTTTCAGATGCCCCGCCCTCCAGCCCAGCTATGAAACATAAAGACCAGCCTTCCGGCTTGGGCTCGAGCCGACCCCATTACAGTGCCGAACCAACACCTTCGGCACCGAAACACAAGACAAAACATGTGCCAGTCTCCACACCATCGGCACCTTCAACACCGAAGGCCTCGGAGCCGAAAGCCTCCAAACCGAAAGCTTCGGAGCTGAAATCGTCCAAACCGAAAACCTCTGAGCCGAAACCCTCGACACCTAAAGATTCGGAACCCACACCCTCCGCGCTGAAAAGCTCGGAGCCGAAACACGCCACTCCAAAAGCTTCAGAGCCCAAACCGGCTAAACCCAAGCACTCTGATTCGAAACACTCGGTGCCTAAAGACTCTCAGCCCAAACCTTTGACGCCGAAATCAACTACTAAAGAGAAAGATACTCCATCCAAGGAGCCTCCATCCGAGGTCACACCTTTGGATCCGAAGCAAAAGAGACTAAGTATTGCCTAACACTGGACACCTTCCGGCCACTCTTCCTAAAAAACTAAAACTGGATCTCTCAGAGGATTACCCTATACCTCTGAAGAAAAAGGACATGAGTACTAACCCTTCTCCCCCTTACATACCTCCCTCTCCTCCTCCTAATCCCAATTTAATAATTACACCATGAAATTCACCACCATCTCCACTATCACCTGACATACAGGATGAAGATGATGGGGATGAAGAACAGGATATGCCACAAAATCACGACATGCCACAGGACACTGATCCCTGGGAATATTATAATAAAGATCCAGATCATGACAATGACCCCGACCTGTATCCCTCCAGACCCTCCCCACCGGACGACAACATTGGTTATGTGCAGCTTATCAATAGAGCTGTTCAATATCACGGGGTGGAGCTTCATACAGACCCTCTCGAAGAGGATTTCCTTGTTGATACACTAACGCACTCCCAAAGGTCTGCTAATACTTTACCAATGCTCAAGGGCATGTTGAAACATACAGATGAGGTATTCAAAGACCCAGTTAGAGCCAGAATACTCGCACCTAGAGTGGATAAAAAATACAAGACCGCTCCTACAGACCCTGCATATATAAAAGGCCAGTTGCCTTTAGACTCTCTTGTTGTATCCAACGCCCGCAAGAGAGCTAATTCTCAAACTACAGGCGACGCCCTCCTCCTGATAAGGAGTCTAAACTCATTGATGCCTCAGGCAAAAGAGTGGCTTCGCAGGCTGCTAACCATTGGCGTATTGCCAATGCTCAGGCTCTGTTAGCACGCTACGACAGGGCTCACTACGATGAGTTGGAAAACTCATGCAACATTTGCCAGAGGAGTATAAAACCAAAGCTAACGACCTTATTCAAGAAGGTAAGCTCATCACCAAAACTTCCATCAAATGCGCACTAGATGCGGCAGACACGGCATCTCGTACCATTAACACTAGCGTACTATTGCGCAGACACGATCAATCAATCAATCAATCACGGCATTTATAGAGCGCGCTACTCACCCGGGAGGGTCTCAAGGCGCTGGGGGAGGGGGTAAGTTACTGCTCGAACAGCCAGGTCTTGAGCTGCTTCCTGAAGGCGAGATGGTCCTGGGTTCGCCGAAGGTGAGTGGGGAGGGAGTTCCAGGTCTTGGCCGCCAGGTAGGAGAAGGATCTTCCTCCGGCGGTGGTTCTGCGGATGCGTGGTACGGTGGCGAGGGCGTGGCTGGTTGATCGTAGCTGGCGTGTGGGCGTGTAGAAGGACATGCGGTCGTTGAGGTACTTTGGGCCCAGGTCGTGGAGGGCCTTGTGTGCGTGGGTGAGGAGTCTGAACGTGATTCTCTTGCTGACGGGGAGCCAGTGCAGGTCTTTCAGGTGTACGGTGATGTGGCTGTGTCGGGGGATGTCCAGGATGAGTCGTGCGGAGGCGTTCTGGATGCGCTGGAGTCTCTTTTGAAGTTTGGCTGTGGTTCCGGCGTAGAGGGTGTTCCCATAGTCCAGTCGGCTGGTGACGAGTGCCTGGGTGACGGTCTTCCTGGTTTCAGTGGGGATCCATCTGAAGATCTTGCGGAGCATGCGCAGGGTGTTGAAGCATGAAGATGAGACGGCGTTGACTTGTTTGGTCATTGATAGGGAGGAGTCCAGGATGAAGCCCAGGTTGCGTGCGTGGTCCGTTGGCTTGGGTGCGGTGCCCAGGGCCGGGGGCCACCAGGAGTCGTCCCAGGCGGAGGGTGATGAGCCCAGGATGAGGACTTCCGTCTTGTCTGAGTTCAGTTTAAGGCGGCTGTTCCTCATCCAGTCGGCGACGTCTCTCATCCCGTCGTGCAGGTTGGCTCTGGCGGTAGTGGGGTCGTTGGTGAGGGAGAGGATCAGCTGGGTGTCGTCGGCGTAGGAGATGATGTTGAGGTTGTGTCGGCGTGCGATGGCTGCGAGGGGGCTCATGTAGACGTTGAAGAGGGTCGGGCTGAGTGAGGATCCTTGTGGAACGCCGCAGATGACTTCGGTGGCTTCGGATCTGAACGGGGAGAGGCGGACTCTCCCCGCTTGGCTTCGAATCTCTGGATTCAAGCAGGAGGTACAATCCTCCATACTTAATCAGCCATTTGATAAGGAACATCTTTTCGGGCCAGCGGTCGATGCTTCCCTAGAAAAAATGAAAAAAGACACCGAAACTGCAAAGTCCATGGGGGCCTTACAATTACCTTCTAGTAGGGGTTCCTTTCGCCGCTCCTTTTACAGGGGTGGCTCAAAAACCGTGTCCTCAGAGAATCCCTCCTCCTCATATAAGGGAAACAACCAATCTACCTCCTCCAGAGGTTATTTCCGAGGGGGCTACAGAGGGAATAATAATAAAGGACGAGGCAGAGGTAACTCCACCCGCACTTTCCCTGCCAACAAACCGTGACTTCCCTCCGCTACCCCCGATCATTCCACTCCTGTCGGACGTCTCTCAAAGTTCCTACCTGTCTGGAATTCAATCACCTCAGACAAGTGGGTATTACAAATTATCCAGTATGGTTACTGCCTGGAACTTATCAGCACTCCCCCCAACTATCCTTCCAAGAGAACGTGCAATGTCACTAGAACATCTCACCCTATTAAAACAAGAGGTTCTCTCTCTGTTAGAAAAACATGCAATAGAACCAGTCCCATTAAGTCATCAAGGGACAGCAGTGTACTCCCTGTACTTTTTAATTCCAAAAAAGGACGGCTCTCTCAGGCCCATACTGGAACTCAGACAGCTAAACCTCTACATTCAGTCAGACCACTTCCACATGGTCACCCTCCCACAGGTGCTACCGTTACTTCAGCAAGGCGACTTTCTGTCCACCCTGGATTTAAAGGACGCCTACTTCCATATTCCCATTCACCCGGCTCACAGGAAATATCTCCGGTTCGTGGTGAACGGACAACGTTACCAATTCAAAGTTCTCCCGTTCGGGGTAACTACAGCACCCAGAGTCTTCACCAAGTGTCTGGCAATAGTCGCAGCTCATTTAAGAAGACAGCACATTCACGTCTTCCCTTATCTAGACGACTGGTTAATAAAAGCCAGATCGCGACACAGCTACCTACACCACGCTTACAAAACAGTTCGGCTGCTTCACAACTTGGGATTCACTGTAAACCTCACCAAGTCTCATCTCCAGCCCTCCAACACAAAAGTGTACTTAGGCGCCACAATAGACACATGCAAAGCTTTAGCATACCCCAACCCAGTCAGGATACGCAACATGCAAACCCTGATATCACAATTTCAGCCTCAACACTCACTACCAGCCCGAGTGTTTATGCAATTGATCGGTATGATGGCTTCTTGCATTCTAATTGTGCCTTGCGCAAGACTCCAAATGCGTCCCCTACAGGAATGCTTGGCACGTCAGTGGAACCAGGTTCAAGGTCTGTTAACTGATCTGGTGTTGGCGGACGGCCGTGCCCATCGCTCTCTGCAGTGGTGGAATACACAAAACCTTTCCAAGGGGCGGCCTTTCGTCGACCCGGTTCCACAGATAGTGCTAACAGCAGACACATCGCTCACTGGTTGGGAAGCTCATCTTAAAAAACATACGATTCAGGGCATGTGGACTCCACAACAAAAACGACGCCACATAAACCATCTGGAGCTACTAGCAATTTTTCTAGCATTAAAAGCTTTTCAAATGCATTTAGTAGGCAAAGCTGTCCTAGTTCGTACAGACAACATGACAGCAATGTACTACATACAAAAACAGGGGGGGGGGGACGCACTCTCTACAGCTTTCACAACTAGCTCAAAGCATATGGAGATGGGCCATACCTCAAAAGATATATATCCCTGCAGAACACCTCCCAGGAGTAAACAATCAGATTGCAGATCTGCTCAGTCGTCAGACAACAGATCCACAAATGGGAACTACATCCTCAAGTTCTCCTCCCATTCTTCCATATGTGGGGCTACCCAGAAATAAATCTGTTCGCCACACATCTCAACGCAAAATGCCCAAACTTCGCGTCCAGGTATCCTCACCCATTGTCCAAAGGCAATGCGCTATGGATGAATTGGTCAGGAAAATTTGCTTACGCTTTTCCACCTCTTCTGCTAATTCCATTAGTGGTTCGGAAGCTCAAACAACATTCCCTGACAATGATCCTAGTTGCTCCCACATGGGCTTGACAACCCTGGTTCACAACCCTGTTGGAACTATCAGTAGTTCCTCACCAGAAATTACACCTCTCCCCCAAGCTGCTCACTCAGAACCATGGAGAGATAAGACATCCAGATCCCAGTCAACTAAACCTTGCGATCTGGCACCTGAAATCATAGTTTGGCTACCTTAATCTTCCGCCAGACTGCATGAACGTCATTAAAGAGGCTAGACGCCCTACCACAAGAGCATGCTATGCAGCAAAGTGGAAACGATTTGTAATTTATTGTACAAACAATAAAATTAACCCACTAGATGCTTCCATCCAAAACATCATTTGCTATTTGTTACACCTACAGCGTTCTAACTTAGCATATACGTCTATCCGCTTACACCTTGCGACAATAGCTGCGTACCTACAAAACAGACAACATTTGTCTTTGTTTCGAGTACCCGCTATTAAAGCCTTCATGGAAGGACTCAAAAGAATCATTCTTCCCAGACTTCCACCCTCTCCAGTGTGGAATCTTAATATAGTCCTTACAAAGACGCATGGGTCCACCGTTCGAGCCATTGCACAAATGTGAACTACAATTTCTCACCTGGAAGGTAGCCTTCCTTATAGCCATCACATCTCTTAGAAGTGTGGGTGAGCTCCAGGCACTAACTATACAAGAACCATTTTTACAAATTCACCAAAATAAAGTGGTTCTTAGGACTAATCCCAAATTTCTACCTAAAGTTGTTTCTGCATTTCATCTCAATCAGTCTGTTGAGTTACCTGTGTTTTTTCCTCAACCAGACTCAGTAGCAGAACCTGCTCTTCACACATTCGATGTAAAAAGAGCCATACTATACTACATTGAAAGAACTAAATCTTTTAGGAAAACCAAACAACTCTTTGTTGCTTTTTCACCACCGCACAAAGGCAATCCTATATCAAAAGCAGGTATTGCACGGTGGATAGTTAAGTGCATCCAAATATGCTACATTAAAGCTAAGCGCACATTAACAATTCCCCCTAGGGCGCACTCTACACGCAAACTAGGGGCTTCTATGGCATTTTTGGGGAACATACCCTTAGATGACATGGTCTACACCACACACGTTCACAAAGCATTATTGTGTGGATGTGTTAGCAAAACAACAAGCTAGTGTGGGTCAGGCAGTTTTAAGAACACTCTTTTAGACTACTGCAACAGATAAAGGTTAGCCACCGCTTGGGAAATAACTGCTGTATAGTCTATGCTAAAGCATATGATCTACAGCTCATATGCCTCTAACGGAAAATGCTACTTACCACAGTATGCATCTGTTCTTGGCATATAGTGCTGTAGAGTCATATGCGCCCACCCACCTCCCCGGGAGCCTTTCTCTGTTGCAGTATTATCTTACTTAGATACATTATACATGGACATCTCTCTACTACTCTTACTAACTCCATCATCACCCTTACGGCAAACAATCTGGGGATGGAGTCGATGCCCATGCGCACTATCACCGAAAGGAGGAGTCGCCTACCTCGTGACTGGAAAGACTTCTTCGAAGAAAAACAAAGTGCAAACATCCGGACCCAACACCAGATGGCGATCTATGCTAAAGCATATGACTCTACAGCTCTATATGCCAAGAACAGATGCATACTGTGGTAAGTAGCATTTTCCTTCTCACCACTCCAAGGGTGGTCTCTCTCTGGCAACCTAGTTGGTACACCAAATGCGCCAGTTCCGCTGATCAGCAGGCACAAATTCAGCATATTTAAAAGGAGACCACAAATGCTTCTGAACCTGCACAGTGAAGGGGGTCAAGTAACGTCCGGCGTGATGATGCGTGAGCATTGTGATGCCTCTTGGAATAATGGGAACTATGGTTCCCGATTTCAAATGTTATTTCAAAGACAGTTGCAATCATCGTACGATCTTTGGTAGTCTTGTTCCATATCTTGTTACTGTTTGTTCAATAAACGCAATCCTTAAAGGGGACGATGTCTCTATCTTCTCAATATTGCAGGAGTTATTTCTAAGCTTCTATTGGACCAACAGGGGTGGGTGCTCATGTGTTCTAATGGCCTTAAAGGTTACTTTACTGGTTCCATTACCAGTTTGCATTAAGATTATAGATTGCATCACGTCCCTCCTTTTTAGGTCTCACCTGAGCGGTGCACACGCTGGCTCTTGCAAGATATTTTGTTAATTAAAAAAAAAAAAGGGCCTGGAGCCAGTATTTTACTTAACATTGGTTGGCTTATCGTCACTTTTATATGTTGGCCCCTGATTGGTCAGCAGCGCGTGCCGGTTTCACTTTCTCTTTGTTTGGTTCTCCCTTCCGTGGAGCATTGATCAAGTACTGATTGCTTTTAAAAATAAATATTTATTAGTGCCCTTCCGCTCCTCGGGCCGAGATTGAGGTGCCTTTTTTTTCAGCTCCTGCCAAACATCATTGCTTATTTTGTGCACCCTCCTGCGTAAGCGGCCCGGCACACTCACTGCAGTTTTAAGAAGTCTTAATTGATTTCTCAGCTCTGATAATATTGCATCTCCCTGGAACATACTGTGCTCAATAGGTTTCAGTCCAGCGCAATGTGCCCCTCTGTGAGGGCGAGATTACAAGGTGATGAAGGCCCAGCTGGGATTTTGGTCACACTCTATCTGCTGTATCTTGGTTCTGTATTTATACCACAGAGTTTTCTCCGAACTAAGATCAAATTATTTGTGCAGCCACATAAATACAAAGAATGTTCTTTTCAATTTGGCCATCAGGATGGTGGAAAAAGGAATAGTGTTGTTGAAATCTACCTGTTGGGCTTTTAGCTCTATCCTTCTAGCGCCCCCCCCCCCTCCCAGCACTGATATTGGGCTGTCAAACACATAGGCCATTTAAAAAAGAACCTGGTGTAAATAGCATTTACGTTGGGTTTTGGATGTTTTTTTTTATTTTGCTTGATTTTATGTATGAGCACGAGCACTTTTTAAAATTATTTTGTAATTATTTACTGATGTAGTCAATATTTACAGTTTTTCACGTCTTAATAACCAGCGTTCAGTATTTGAGAGTGGATCATTACCGCTGGCGGTTAATAATAAACCTGAATCAGGTGTGATATGCACCCACCTCTTAATGGGAAGCAAATTCTAACATTTGCACTCAGAGCTACGGGCCGAAAAATGGATACTCTGCAGGGTAAGGGTTGATTGCGGGAGAGAGCCACAGTGCTGCTGCCTCGTGTTTGCAGCGAGCATTACCTTAAATTGAGTAAATCATCTGCTCTCCCTCTGCCCCAGCCCCGCAATACACACACGGGTGTCGAGTCCTTCATAATTTCACGCTTCATTTTTTTTGTAAACACCTGGTGGATTTCAAATACCAACGCTATTACAAGACTTATGTGGAGACCCCCAGATTGCAACCATCCTGCATTGCTGAAGAACCACAACATTTTTAAAGATGTTTATTTAATTGTTTGTCTTGCAAAGGTGCCTTCAAATTTTGCTTGCCCCATCGTTGCTTGCACTGTTATTGTTGCTTTCCTCGTTACTCTTCCTTTTTTTGCGTCCCCCATTCCACCACCCACCTCCCTCCAACTTCTCACTCTTTGTTGCTTGCATTGCCTCAAAAAAAATTGACATATCTAAATAAACTTTTACAAACGTGAGACCTATTTGGGTTTATCAATGTGTTTTTAGCCATGTTGTACAGCAGAGTAGCTGAAAGTTTAAAAGAATCATTTGTACCGCTGTGCTGTTGTGAAACATGGCTAAAAAAAGGGAGGAATTGACAAAGCCAAGAGATCTCACACAGGCAAAGGCCTATTGACTTTGGTTTGCCAATGCTTGTTGTCATTCATCTTGTCGATGTGAAGAATGTGCCCAGAAACACATACGAAATCCTCCTCCACAAATCCCCAGTTTCTCATTCCACACATGAAGGAGAAGTGAAAGTCTTCCAGTGGACACGCAGTTTGGGAACTTGAATTTCAAGTCAAACTTAGCCACAAATGAATTTATTTTTCACTTTTATACAGCATGAGCTAGAACCACCAGGGCAGCACAGCACTCTACATAAGAGAAGTTGAGTGTAGTTACATAGCAATAATGAAGCATCATTTATTGATAAAATAGGTAAAAGGAGTTAACACGGTGGCAAAAGTTTATGCTCTCTCTTGGAGGTATCCACAGAGGTACTCGCTCTGATGAAAGAAGGAATGGCACTCCAGATTCTCTGAGTTTTGTTTCAGGCTTTTTTTAATGCAGAAGTTTCAAGTCTCAGCTATTCAGTGCTTTATAGAGAGTGTGAACTCCCTTAGATTATTAGTTTTGATTGGGTAGATTGCAGCATTTTTGTAGCTCACCTTGTGGACGATAAACACTACTTTAAAGATGCACCTAGTCTTTATGGGGAAATAGTTTACAGTATTAAGAGTGGGGTGATGTGTTCTGGTCTACTGGAATTACTGAATAAGGAGTCATGGTTTTTATTATAAGTTTTGGAACTCATGCGAGGCCCACGTAATAAAATACAATTTAATGCAAATTCAAAAAACTCTTAAAAATGTAAAACCAATCATTTCAGTTATGGGGAAGAACAGTTGGCAGGCTTCCACTGCATAACATGCATTGGCACTTCTAAAAAAGGGGGCTAAATAAAATCAAGGGTCTGACAAACTTGGGTAAATAGAAATTACATGACTCAAGTCTTGTATGCCAGCACTCGACAATTAACACTTTCTTTCTTCCATTGTAAGTTTTTCCAAAGGCCCCAGTTACACATTTCAAAGATAAAATATTTGTGTATTCGATATTCCAAGTTGGGTATAATTGAGTTTTTTTTTAAAAGATGTACGAGAAGACAATTGTATTACATCTTCCCTTTTTTAAACAGCTAAGTCAAGTTTTGCCCTAATCACATGTACTTGATCTTTTAAAAAACCTTTTAGCTGAGACACACTTCCTTGATGGATTCCATTTTGATTTGGAAATTTTTTTAAACAAAAAAAAAAGAAAATCCTATAAAAGACAGACTTTCCTTTTTCCTATCAAATATTTTGCCTTTCATTAGCTTCCTTAATGAAGAATCATCTCTTTTAAGCAAGCGATGAGCCCAGCAAAGCACTGCTGTTAGGGCGTGGTAAAAAATGCTGTTTTCGCCGAATTCCAGCCTTAAGGCTGGACAGGTGCTAAGGTATTCAACTCACAAAGTTTTCCTGGAATTTTTCCCTCTACTGTATCAAGACAGGTCCACGTTTTTACTTCCATTACATCTAAGGCATATGGAAGAGTAGGAGAGACCTTTTGCGATAAACCAATAAATGCCCACAACCTAGGGCAGTACAAATAGATCTTAAGCCATTATCGTGTGCAATTGCCTTACTAGAGTTTGAATTGAATGTGTTTTTTTTCATTTGAATTGATTGAAATGGTTTCCCCCAGATATGGGTAGGATTGTACAACTTCTATGGCTTCATTATCAACTTTCCATCAAAAGGAGAATATATTCCTATGTTTCTTCCGATTAAAAACAATGATTTACTCTTGGAAGTATTCATTTTTTTTGTGCACTTGTGCACAGTGTTGTAGACTTAACAGATGATTTTGCAGGCCTGTGGGAGTTCAGTTTAAACTATCATCGTCTGCATACATTGAGCTGGGAATTCCGTATTCGTTGAGCTGGGAATTCCGTATTCGTAGCATGTTGGCCGTAGATACATATGCCTAGCATTATCCTACCGTCTAGTATTGGGCTCGGACGATTACAAGTTGTTTTTCTTCGAAGAAGTCTTCGAGTCACAAGGTATAGTGACCCTCTTCTCTGGTGTGTATTGCACATGTTACTCAGCTCCTTTGTTAGATTGATTTTTTTTCACCATCCGGATCAGACGTCATTACAGCAGCTCCGGCACTGAAGCTTCAATCTACACCGAGGCCTTCTTAGACTTCGGTATTCTCTCCAAACCGATAAATCTCAGATCCAGAAGACAGTAGCTGGGGATATCAGTCTATTCAAGGCACCCACCTGGGCTCGGGCTGCAGTACTTCAACTTCTTCATCTCCATTCTACAGGACTATGTCCACAAGGGATGGAAAACACGCCCTTCAGCTTTTTTCCTAACTGTCACGCAGAATTTTCCAGACAAGACCTACATTAAGTCTGTAATCTATGTTTATCTCCAGAACACGAAGAAACATCCTGTGAGGCGTATTTGCCGTTCAGGTCGAAAAAGACGCTTTGGCAACGAAGAGAGCGTCGTTGGGCCCACACAACCATGCAGTGGCGCACAGAAGATTTTCCGGATATCTTCAGGGAGCAGTCGCCAGATCCTCGTCAAGAACCGTATAAATCAGAAGCACAGATGGCGCGAACAGATGTACAGATACTGCTGGCTATCAGTGGAGGAAGTTCGGACTCCGAGCCGGACTCACTACCAGGGCACGTGAGTACCTCGGCGAAAGCCGCTCAAAATCCTACTACACCCACACTGGCTTTAGGAGCCCCACTGCCTTCTGGCCATAGAGGTCTCCATAAACAGGCACACAATACTCCACAGCGCCTGGAAAGCTTTCGACTAGCATCGGAATATTTAAAGCATTAAAATTTGTTTCAGCATCAACGCTGAAACAATCTTGATCCACGCAACCAAAGTCAAATAAGGACTGTGAGCCAAAGAAGCAGACCTTGGATCTGAAAAAGATCTCGGCGCCAAAGAAACGTACATTTGGATCCGAAAAAGATCTCGGAACCATAGCATAGTTCAGCCACACAGAAGCAGTCGGCATCACAAACAAAGACGCACAAAACAGCAAGTAAGGAACGCTCTTTGACGCACTCCACATCTTCGGTGTCTAAATTACCAAACAAATACTAAAAGGCCACAGGAAAAACAAATAGAACCCATTCTTGAGCGCTTTCAGGACAAGCTGGATAAAGGACAAAAGACTTTATTTATAAACTCTCATACTGGGAAGTTGGGCTCAAATCAAATAATGCTTTATTCGATTGCAAAATAATGCAATCATAAAAGCAATACATACACCAATACAATCAATATAACAGTTTTCAAAATTCAATATCTCCATAAAAATCAGTCATACATAATAATTTAAAACATGAATATTATCAGAAATAACTAGAATAAAATCCATCGTATAAATTTTACAGCTTTTCATCAAATCTAGATAAAAAAGACACAAGGGATTTAAAAATTCATTAGGTCACTATACTCTTCCTATAGCCAACTGCTCTTTTTAAGAACATCGCAACTTTCCAAATCATGTCCGCGCTGTCCAGGGTTTGCAGTGCAATGTATGCAGGTCGGCATTTTCTAAACCCCATCAGTTTTAACATGGGACGAATCCACACTTTCCTAATATGGGAATAAAATCCACAAAAAAAATAACGTCAATTGTCGATTGACATGAGCAATCATCACATGGACAAGCTATCATAGTGCGACTCCAATTATTCATGTCAGGAAAACTGATAAGTCTATGGAATATGCCGAGTCTAAATCTTGTTAATAAAAATCTATCATAGCCTTCTGGAACTATCTCTAGGTAAGGCTGTATTTTAAAAACACTTAAGATCATTTGATTTTCTAATACCGTGGGCTTAAGAATTTCAATCGTCATCCTTGACATTTCCAACATTGCAATCCCTTCTTTTTTTAATTCCTTCCTACTTATTAATTGCAGGGATTCGGGATCAGTAAAATACTCCGGATGACCCAGGTTCTGCATGAATTTGTAAACATAATGGATCCATGGGATCCTAAAAACTTTTTCCATTTTTAAGATATCCTTTAAAATATCCCTATTTAATGTGGGTTCTTCTTTTGTCCATACTCTATGCCACAGTAAAACTGGCTCGAGTTTGATAATGTCAGACAAATACGTTAAGCCCAATTCGGCGTGGCAGACATAAGCAGATGTTGTTCTGGGTGCCGACAAATATCTTAGGAAATTGTTTTTCACCACCTGTAGGGACTGGGTGTTTGCAATACCCCAGACCCCGGAGCCATAGGTTGCGGTGGAAATACCTTTGGCCCGATAAATTTGTAAAAGTTCCACCGGGGGTCTTCTCCTAATCTTTTTGAGAACTGGGTGAGTGCTGATATAGTATTAATAAAACGAATTTTTTAGATCTTATTGCCTGTGCCCATGTATCTTCTTGGTGGAAAAGGACACCCAGATATGAGAAGGTTTTTGTAGCTTCAATCTTTTGGCCCGCAATAAACATTTCGCGATATTTTTTCCTCCCCGCGCCACACCTCATGACGTATGTCTTGGAAGTATTCACTGATAGTCCCAAGTCATACATAAAATCGTTAAAACCATTTAAAACTCTGTAGACCTACTTGTGTTCTGGACAATAAAACTGCGTCATCGGCATATAAAAGGGCGGGGATTGAACGGCCACTAATCTTAGGGTAGTCCACGTTTTGTTCAAGTAATGTGCCTTCAAGATTATTTATATACAAATTAAAAAGAAACGGGGCAAGGACACATCCTTGACGGACTCCCCTACGTATTGGGATTGGAGTTGTACACCCACCCTTAACATCAAAACGAACTCTTGTTTGAGCATTACAATAAAACCGTCTTAAAAAGTAAATAATTTGATGTTCAACGCCTATCTTTTCTAAAATCTCCCACAGTTTAATGTGTCTTACAGAATCAAAAGCGGCCGTCAGGTCTACAAAAGCTAAAAATAAGTTGCCATTCTTTACACTGACATACTTTCCCACCAATAGAGCAAGGTTAAGACTCTGCTCGATAGTGCCCACTCCTTTACGGAAGCCGTACTGTAAGTCAGAGAGGATTCTGTTGTCAGATGCCCAGGCCTTTAGTCTTACTAAGATTACTCGCCGCAAGATTTTCGTCATAGAGTCTAATAACGAAATGGGCCTGTAACATCTTGGGTCCTGACGATTTCCCTTTTTAAAAATGGGGACTATAATTGACTCTGTCCAAGTTGCTGGAAATAACGCGTGGCAACTTGCGTTCGCTACTTGTGTAATAATTGGACCCCATAAAAATAAGTTCGATTTAAAAAGGTCACTAGGGACACCGTCTGGTCCGGGGGCCTTTCCCCCTTGTGTTTTAGTGATTGCCATCATCACCTCGTCCAGGGTAAATTTAAGGTCAGTATTTACTGGTTCGTTAATTGATGGTAGATTAATTAATTCATTATCAGACTGACCTAACCCCTTGAAAACCTCAGTGACGTGCTGGACCCACTGTTCTTCCGGGATGGCAATCTCAATGGTAGGGCCCCCATCTTGTTTCAAGAATGGTGCTTTAACCGCCTTCCAGAAGGCGCTACTATCCCTGCTTATGGCCGCCAGATGGAGGGACTCCCAAGCTTCCTTTTTCAATCTAACTCTCCTTTCCTTTATAGCTAGGTTATACATTCTGCTAGCCGCCCTTATGGCTTCCTGATCTCTCGGGATAATATGGAGGGCCTTTTTTAAATTTGTGTGTGCTTTCGTGCACTGGGAGTCAAACCATCCTAAAGGTTTTGTTTTCCTGGACTTATGAACAAAAAGGGCCTCCCTCACAGTACTGGATATCGACACAAAAGACTCTAAAATACTACGGGGGCCTGCTGAATCGTTCATACATATATCAAATTCAGTTTTACACTTAGTCACCACAGTTTTTAAAACATGTTCAGGGTTAACCATAGCCCATTTCAAAGCGTAACCATTCATTCGATCCAATACGACTGACTCCAAGGGCTGGGGGTCAGTGTTATTTCTTTTAATACCTCGTAACCAGCCTTTAAAGGTAGCACACAACGGGAAATGGTCACTCAAAGATATATCACCTATAGCGAATGAGCTAACTTGCGAGGCGTAATTTGTTGACAACAGTAAAAAATCAATCGTAGAAAATAAACCCCGCCCATTAAAAGTGTAACCCATTGATTCTGTTCCTGAACACATTTCGTTTAAAAATCCTAAGTCCAGAGTGCACAACAACTCGTTTAACAACTCCCCAAGTTTAGAATGAATAAAATGCGTGCAACTAGTCCCTTCCCCCACGTCAAGCCCGCACACATTTGTATCAACAATTGGGCATAAACCACAGTTAAAATCTCCTCCAAGTAGAATCCTAGTATCTTTAGCACATGTGTGCCAGATAGATTGTACTTCAGTCACTAGCTGCTTGAAAACAGATTCTACATCAAGCGTGGCAATATTATACAAATTAATCAGAATAACCGATCGATTGCTATCAATTTTAATGTTAATTACCTGATAAAAAATGTTATCTAACCTAGATTCGATTTTACTGAAATTCAAGGTGTTCGCAATATAAGTACAAAGACCACCCTTTAATCTGCCACCTTTGCTTTCCCTTGCCTTAGTATGAAAAGTTCTGAACCCGTTAATATGTAACGGGTCTCTTGCCCACGTCTCTTGTAAGCAAAGGATGTCCTGACTCTGTATAAATTCGCACCAAGTTGGGTTTGTCAGTTTTCGAAGTAAACCCGCTGTATTTCAAGATACAAATTTACATAGGGCTTCCACGTCTAACTTATCCTGTGTAGCCATTAACAATTTTGGTGGGGCAGAATTAATTACAGGCTGTGTTGTCTTTAGGCTTAGGGCTACCTCTATATTGGTTAACTGGCTAACACAGGGAGACAATAGCCGGTAATGGTCCGAATCTAGCGTCCCTAGCCGATAGTCTCCCTGTCCCGATGTATTATCAATTTTAAGCCTGTTCTCCATGATAGTAGGATCAACATCCTCACCAACTACGGGCAGTTCAGACAAAATACATATAGACTCTTGAGCAGGACTAGACGTAAAGTCAGAGAGAGGTTTACTAGATTCTCATTAGTTAGTCAATCTATGGCTTCTAAGGACTCAAATATTTCAAAGCGATTGCCAGTAGGGACTGAATAATGGGGGATTCTGCTATCAGGAAGTAAGTCCTGCTGCCAGTGGCTCTGTCCGCCACTCGGGGGATGGTAAAAAAAACCCCAGAGGAAGAATATTGATGCCTTTTACTTTGGTCTCCCCACTTCTTGCTCTATCAAAAATGAGCCGCACTAAATTTGGAGATCCAAACGATAGAACAACACAGTCACCTCTTAAGCGTTTATTGGAGTTACCAATCCATGAGACACTGCGCGCCATTTTGAATTCACTAAAAAGAACATTATTTAACCCTATTCTGGTATTCAAAAAATGACAGGCTTTGTTACGTAGGGTTGACCAATGCTCATAATCGTTTTCAAGCAGTGGGGGCACATTTGCTAAAACCACAGTATAAGGGGTCGCTTCAGGGGGGAGGTTTAAAACCGCATTGGACGTAGCCTCGATCGCCCTTCTCCGCTTATGAACCAGAGACCCTTGATCAGCTATCATACTACCCCGACACCCCCCACCCCCCCCCCATATCAAACGGTGCAGGTTTTTTTGGCGCTGCTGGCTGTGTCATTAAAAAGTTTTGTCCCGGCTCACTTTGGTTATGTACACTCGTCAAGAGGCTAACGCTTGCATTAGGAGGTATGTGAATCTTTGGATCTTGGTTACAAACCTGGCTAGGTTTGAGGTTTAAACAGTGAATTGTAGCAGTAACACCCTTCTCCGTAACATCATTCCCCCTCAAGGCCATTGTCCCAGTAGCTTTGCTGTTGCCTACAACAAGACTAGGTAGCTGAGAAGAGGCTCCTAACTTTTCCAATGAGGTTAATCTTTCTTCAATACTGCCCAACTTCTGTAACACAGGAGCAAGGAGGTTAGAAATCAATGATCCCAGACGGCTACAAAAAACGTCCTCATTTGACCAAACAGGAAAACTATTCCCAGTGCTGTTAGCCTTAACATTGCTGGACGATGGTGACAATGAAGAGCAAACTTTATTATTCACAATCGGGGAAGTAGATTGACAAGCAGCTTTGCGTATTACGCGCTGTTGTTGTTTTTTTGCCATACATTTTTTCTTCTTTGCTCCCTGGTCAATTCCCTTCTTAGTACTCTGGTTTCTCGTTGCTTGCTGTCCTCTAGTGCTAACACCAATGATTCGCAACTCCGGCTCCTGCTCAGACACAAAACTCGGGTCCGGATCCGGGATATGGGAATTACTAGGGGAACCCGATCCATCAATAACATTGTCAGTTGGTTGAAGGACAGAAGGAGCTCCCGAACTGTTACTTATAGCGTTACCTGTACCATTGCCAGGTTGATGTACATTTAAGGATTGCGGGTCCAGAGATAACCTCCGTTCAGTTAGGGCTATTTCATGCATCAATGCAGATTCAGCCCGAACCAGAAACGCATCTAAAGTCCCCACCACCCCAGTGCCCACCCCTGATTTGCGTCTATTCATCTTTTTAATTCACAATTATCTTGAATATTGCCCACACGTTGAAAACTGAATGCCTGAATGTAGAAAGACAGATGACAGAAACCTGGCCCAGCCTCTGAAGGGCGCAGACGGGCCCGCCCTTGGCCCGGGCTTTGCCCGCGTGCGTCCTGCGCTGCGGGAGTCCCGGACGCCCTTTAAGCGCCTCCTGGCACGAAGAACGAGCGTTGGCGCATCCCCTGGCGCAAGGGACTATGGATGGTGAAGTCCCCACTACACTGCTGCTGGACACTGGTGCTGGCGTGCGGCAATACACACACGGGCTCAAAAATGCCACTACCTGGTTCTCTTACACTGCAGAAGAGTAAGAAATCTTTTGAGGAGGACGTTGCTGGACCTCAGCAAATCCATCAATAAAAGAAAAAGAAAATTGGCAGAGGCACAAGCCTGATTTCTTTTCCTCTACCTCCCTGTCTTCCTATACCATCACCTACTATTCCAACTTCACCTGTTATAGCTTCAACAACTGAACAGGTGCACTATCCAGAACACTTTCCTTCTTTGCAGCCAATGCCTTCACCAAATCAATCACCTCATAGCGAACATCAACATGATGAGGTTATTTCTCTCCTCCAAAAAGGAGCAATAGAAATAGTACCATTACAACATCAAGGACACAGAGTGTACTCCCTTTATTTTCTCATCCCCAAAAAGGACAAAATATTAAGATCTATTCTAGACCTCAGTCTACTAAACAGGTACATCTTTCACATGGTTAAACTACAAGAGGTAATACCACTGTTACAAGGAGATTTCATGAAGGCCTTAGACCTCAAGGATGCATACTTCCCTATCCCCATTCATTCAGCACACCGGGGTTACCTACGCTTTCAGCTAAATGGACAACACTATCAATTCAAAGTGCTACCATTCAGGGTCACAACAGCTCCAAGTGTTTTCACAAAATGCCTTGCAGTTGCAGCTTACCTTATAAGGAATATGTTTTGCCATATCTAGATGATTGGCTTATCAAAGGTCCAACACACTATCAGTACCTTCAGCGCACTCAACAAGTAACAAACCTTCTACACAAACTGGGGTTTACACTAAACGTACAAAAGTCTCACTTGCAAGTCCTGCAAATTCAGCCTTTCCTAGGTGCAACACTCCATTCAATCACAGCCAAGGCATATCCCAGTGCGGAAATAGTCACGAAGTTAATGCAAACATTACCTCTATTTCAGCCACAAGCTCACATCACAGTAAAAAAATGTGATGGGTCTATTAGGAATGATGGCCTTATGCATAGTCATAGTACCACACGCTCGTCTACATATGCGTCCCCTTAAATGCACTCTGTAATCTCAGTGGTCTCAAACAAATAGGGGTCTATAAGATCTAGTATTGGTAGGGCCAGCAACTCCTCGCTCTCTGCAGTGGTGGAACAGCAACATCCTGTTGCAGGGCTGGCCCTTCAAAGCCCCATTTCTGCAAATCGCTATCGCTATTGCTACTGATGCATCCCTTCAGGGATGGGGAGCACATATGCAAAATCTCTCAGTTCGTGACCTATGGACAGTAGCTCAAACACATCTGCATATCAATCATCTGGGGTTGCTAGCAATTCAGCTAGCCCTCAAAGCCCGTTCGCAGTCACTTGTACAACAAGATGGGGCTAATATGAACAGACAATATGACTGCAATGCTTTGTATTAACAAACGGGGGGGGCGCACATAGTCCTCACAGCTATCTCCAAGAGAATCTGGCACTAGGCAATTTACCACAATATCCACCTCCTTGCAAAATACCTACCTGGGGTGGACAAGAACTTTGCAGATATGCTCAGCGGAACTCATCAACAGGTGCACAAGTGGGAAATCGATCAGACACTACTCCACTCTTACTTCAAAAGTTGGGGGACACCAGAAATAGACTGTTACCACTCACCTCAACGCCAAATGCCAAAACCTCGCATCCAGATCCCCTCACTCGCTATCCAAGAGCAATGCCCTATGGATGAATTGGTCAGGAGTATTTGCTTATGCTTTTCCTTCTCTCCCACTCATTCCATATGAAGTTCAAAAGTTAACGCAAACCTCTCTGACGCTAATCCTAATAGCATAAACATGGGTAACTCAAGATCAAGGGAAAATCATACACCCCAATCTCAAACAGCTCAATCTAGCGATTTTGCTCCTGAAGTCTTAGAATTTAGACATTTAAAACTAACGTAAGAATGTATGGATACCCTTAAACAAGCTTTTAGGCCTACAACTAGAGCGTGTTGTGCAGCTAAATGGAAACGATTTGTGCATTTTTGTAGAGATGAACAAATACAGCCTTTATCACCTCCTGTACAAGATATTATAGACTATCTTTTCCATCTTCAGGAAAATGGGCTTGCTTGCGCATCCATTAGGCTACACTTAGCAGCACTGTCAGCATGCATGCAAACAGACAACATATGCCTATATTTATAATACCAGTCATTAAAGCATTAATGGAAGGGCTAAAAAGAGTTATACCACCTTCCACTCCACCGGCCCCAACCTGAAACTTAAATATTGTACTTACCAGGCTTACGGGACTGGATTGTGAACCACTTCATCCATGTCAATTCCAATTATAAACTTGGAAGGTGGCATTTCTAGTAGCAATCACATCTCTCAGAAGAATAAGTGAATTGCAAGCACCCACTTTGCAAGAACAGTTCTTTAAAGTTTATATGAACAAAGCAGGTCTAAGAACTAACCCAAAAGTGTTGCCTAATTGGTGTCAACTTTTCATACAAGCCAAACCGTAGGGTTACCAGTGTTTGTGTTTTTTCCAAAACCTACCACGGTTCAGAAAGAGCTCTTCATACAGGTTAGAAGGGCCATCATGTTGTATATTGACAGAACAAAATCATTTAGGAGAACACTACAAATGTTTGTTGCTTTCACCAAACCACATCAAGGAGCACTAATATCCAAAGCAGGGATTGCTAAATGGATAGCCCGATGTATTCAAACTTGCTATCAAAAGGCAAAAAGGGTGCTTACCGTAACACCAAGGGCTCATTGCACACGTAAACAAGGAGCCACTATGGCTTTTTTTAGGAAATATTCCTATAGAGGATATTTGTTTAGCAGCTGTGTGGAATAACCCACATACATTCATTAAGCACTATTGTGGTGATGTACTCGCTGATCAACAAGCAAGAGTGGGTCAAGCTGTACTAAAAACATTATTTCAAACAAGTAATTCAACCAGTCGCTAGCCACAGCAAGGAGAGAACTGCTTTATAGTTAATGCTAAGCATATTTTTCTACGGCCAGTACATACTATGAATGGAATGTTACTTACCCTGTAAACATCTATTCGTAGCGTGTGGTGACGTAGATTCATATGTACCCACCCACCTCCTCGGAAACCTTTGGATGGATTACTTCTAACTATTTAAAACATATTTAACACACTTAAGATTTTATATGTATGTTCTCTTTATTCTGTCACTTTATTGCTCCTATCTTCTAATGCTCACCCAATGAGGCAAAAACAACTTTACAAAGGAGCTGATGAAACATGAACAATACACCCCGGAGGAGGGGTCACTATACCTAATGACTCAAAGACTTCTTGGAAGAAAAACAACTTGTAATCGTCCAAGCTTAACACTAGATGGCAGGATAATGCTAAGCATAGAAATCTACGGCACTTCACGCTAAGAATAGATGCATACAGGGTAAGTAACATATTCATATTGCCTATTTGTGGGCCATCCCCCTTGCCACTATCTAAGGAGAGATCGTAAATATAGAGGGAAAACAAAAGGGGTGCTAGCAGGCAACCCTGCTTTAAATCATTATAGGTTGATATGCTGGTTGTTAGGCCTTGATTTTCCCCTTGTAGAACCTGACACCATGTGTTAGTTTAAAGCTATAATTAATCTTAAAAGGTTCTCTGGAATTCCTAAGTACAATACTTTTTGCCACAGGATCTGTCTGTCAGCCTTATTGAATGCTGTACTAAACTCTATAAAAGCAATATATATGGATTGATCTCGAGTGACAATGTACTTTTCAGTTATTAACTGTATCATAGCGATATTATCTAATGTGCTACAATTTTTTACTGAACCCAGCTTGTTCAATTGGGAGTATCCTTTCATTGCACACCTAATCTTGCAGAAGTTCAAGAATGCTCTTTGTGAAGATCTTCCCTTCAGTTATTTGGAGCATTATAGGCCCCTTTTTATGTAGAGGAACAATAATACTCCTGGACCATGATTCCGATAACACCCAGTGATAATATTAAAAACCAAAAAGTGGAGTTAAAAATATTGCCCACAGAGAAACTTCCTTTTTATTACTGAAATTGGAATTTCATCCAGCCCCATTGCTCCTGAGGGTCTGGTGGCCCGAATAAGATATTCAATTTCTGTAGTAAGCGGAGGACCGCAGATGAAATTATTAATCATAGGGGGGGGGGGGCAGATAAAAGTATTAATTTCGAAGTAACGCTATTAAATGCATATAATTTAGAAATGTATTTGGCTCATTACTTTCCTTGATTGGAATTGATATTGAGTTTACTCTACTGCTGTAGCAGGACGCAATAATTGACCCAAATTTTTTTGTGTTCTTTGCTATCACTGCTTCATGGATTTCTATCCATTTAAGATGACTCTGGTGTTTTTTTCTGGTTCGCTTTCAATCTTTTCCTCCTTTTAAAAAGGTAATCTTCTGCATCTTTCTACTGAGGAAAATAAATACTGTCCTCACACTAGACCATTAATCCGCTTATTTAAGCTGAGAATAGAAAATATATTATTTTTTGGTTGTTTCAAGGAATTTTGGGAAGCAGATTTAACCAAAGGTAATTGCAAATGTTGCTGGAAAGATGCAATCTGATTCCTCTGGACTGTTTGTTCCTCCTGTATTATTTCCTTTAACTTATCCATTAAGTTGGGTACTTTAGATGCACTTCAATATGTTCTCCCATTTTTCCGATTAAGGCTTACTGCTTCCCCCTTAAAGTTACAGGAACATAGTCCTATGACCTGCGTTTTTAGTTGACAGGCGAGTATCTTCTGATCACAGAGGGAGTTATCAATAATATTCAAATCCAACAAAAGGGGAAAGAGTGGATAAGAAAAAATTGCGTAATTGAGCAAAGAACAGCCTCTAGTAGAGGTGCGAGTAAACAGTGTTGGAATGTAATTGTCTAGTCTCCCATTCAAGATTAAACACTCAGTCTTTCTTAAATACTTCAGGAGCATACGACCACGACAATCCGTTTTATATTATCTGGGACAATCCCAGGGGGAATATTGAGGGCCTCCTCCCTTTCATGGTCAGAAAAGACTCTTAAAGCATGATTGGACCCCTTTGCATTCTATTCCCCCTCGAAAAATTATATTTGTTCAGTTTTTCTGTTCAATTATTTCTGAAAGAAACAAGAAAAGTGATTTAATCAAATACGAGCAAACTCAACGGGGGGTGTAATATATGGATTGACCAAATGGAAGGCGAAGTCATCAAGCTCATTTGGAATGCCTCTCCAGATCTTTATACATTGTACTAAATTGGAGAAGTGTGAAAAAATATAAGACCAGGTAAAATTATTAGATTGTAAAATTGCTATTCTCCCTTTTGCATGGCCCCTCTTAGCGAGAACAGCTGGACAATATAGCACATATATTTATTTGAAAATCAATCTCAGACAATGTTTTCTGTATACAGATAATAGCGTTAAGGTTTTTGTTTTTTTTAGAAAATCCAATTTATCCCTATCTCGGGAGAAGCTCACTATATTCCATGAAATTATTCTCACACCAGCGTTAACTTTGGTACTTTAAGGGTAAACCCAATGGGCAGTCGCACTAGCCAGCCATCTCCATTGGAATACGCCATCAGTTTGCACAACCTTTTTGTCGCTGTTATGTTCAAATATGAAAAACTTGTCTTTCCCATCTTCCACTGAAATTAAAACTTCTCCTGCCTTCGCCCCAGTGACACTCCAAATATGATCACTTTCCAAGAACCCTCAGGGTGCTCACATCTACCATGGGACTGCAAATCCATTATAGCCCTTATTTGAGGGAAGTAAAGGACCACACCAGTAACCCAGCATAAAAAAATATTCACTATGTACTAAAACCAATTGAGCAATTTTGGAAGCAAACATGACTTGGGTTATTGTTCCCATGGCCGGGTCAAGAATGTGAACTTTTTAATATCATTACTATTGACCATCTGTAAACCAGGCAGTTAAAAAGAAATGATTTGTTCACTGCCAACCCCTGGATATCAAATAAGTTGATGAAATCCAACATGGGTGAAACCTCACGCATATTAGCCGTTTTAGTGTTTTTCTGATCTTGTAAAAAAGTGGTATTCACACAATCTTTTACAAATTAATTAACTAAGGGGTTTAAGAGCGCTGCTGAGCAGAATACCATTAGAAGGACTGATGGAACTCTTACATATGGACTGTTTGAAACTGTGGCTCCTTCGGTAGAGCTGTAAGGGCCTCTTCTTCCTAATAGCTCTCCTTATGAGAAGATGTAGGATTTGGAGCTTGAAGAGTCACAACCGGGATATTTTCTACTGTCACAAACTGAGCTGCTTCATAGTCCAATACTGGGGCGAAGTGCAATTTCCTTGTCTGCTTTTTACAAACCCTTTGCCTTTTTTAGGTCTCGCCTACGCAGCGTGCATGCGCTCCATAGGAGGGCCTTTAGCCGTCGCTCTGCTCATTTTCAAGCACACACTCGTGCTTGTGGCGGCATTCACCTTGCGTGAGCGAGCAGGGGCGCGCCACAAGCACGAGTGCAGTGCTTGAAAATGAGCAGTCTGCGCGCGCACGCACGCACCACTCCCGGGCTTGTTTTGGCTGCTAACAGTCCTCAGCCTGGCACTGCAGGGTTCCGTTTACACTCAATCACAAGTTACTTAATTAGTTTGAAGTTACATGTTTTGCCAACCGCGCCATCCCCTACCACCACACACTTGAGCATCTTCACAGTCCTGTTGCCGGCATCTTCCTCTCTTGTGCCCATTTCACCAACCGGCAAACTCCACAGGCAGACAAGCAGCAGAGAGCTCCGTTAGCTGTTTTTTTTTCTTTCTTGAAAGCTCAAGATATCACGCCAATGCCCCCATGCTGTTGCAATATCCTCTAACAATCGCCACATTTTTCAAAAAAACGGGGTAATTGGCCGTTTTGTCCACGTATTTCTAAAATACAGATCCCCTTACTGGTTTGAGTCCGGAAGCTTGCCTCATTCTGACAGAGATATCTTGGTATGTGTTGCAACACAGAAATACAGTTAAAAACCGTGTGAGCCTTTTTTGACTTTCTCACTTTCCTCCAGCCCAGCTACAGAAACCGAAGACTCTTGCTGCTAACCCCACCCAATTAGCCTCAGAGGTTCGGGGTCTCGCGTGGCATGGAGCATTAGTCGGCTGTAGGGATTTTTCTCTTTCTCCGGCGTGTTATGCGTGTCAGGAAATCATGAGTTTCCTGCTGAATTCCATATTGGGATCAGTGGGTCGGTAACAGGGCTAGAAAACAATAGGCGCTCTGTGTGTGTTTGTATTTTACAGGAACCATGCCAGGACACGGAGTAAGAAAAACACCAGCAGTCCCACTGCAGGCTGAACTGTTAGACTTCCTGCTCCCTTCCCCTGCTCTCTGTAATCCTAGCTAGAGCTGCTGAGAAGGCCCAGGTGATGATGTCATCACTGCACATCACTCTAAACTTTTTCCGGCTCACAAGGACACATCAGGGCGCGCTCAGAGGAAAGAGTTCTCTACCGTCCCGTTCACACTTTTTGAGTGAACAAAACTGTCACCCAGCTGTCTGGTGAAAAAAAGCAGCTGTAGTGCAGCTTGGGTAAAAAATCCATCCTCTGGCCTTCAAACTACTGATGGCAAACTTGCTTGCTAATCCAAAGTGATGGTAAAGAAACGGAGAACAGCTGTTAAAATACACTAAAGTTATAATAATAAAAAAAAACGCTGCTGCTTTTGTGCAGCTGTCATGACTGTATTAGGAAAACATTTCTAGTAATGACCACATATCTTTCAACCAGCAGAAACATGTGTTGCCATTGTTTACTTTATGCCAACATATGTTAAAAAGGCACTAGAAAAATTCATTCGCATTTGGTCTTTTCATTTTCTAGAATATATTTGAATGTATGCACGATACACAAACAAATAGCTAGGGCCTGATTCACAAATAATTTGCTGTGATTTACTCCTGGCTGCTGAAGTCCAGCAGTGAGCCAGGGCTACCATTAGAAAAGGGCACACCTACTTACAGCAAACCCCTTGTGAAAAGTGCCCTTAAAATAAGAATTTATGATTGATGTGGGCTTGAACATTGTGTTCCCCCAAAATCTGGATTCACAAAATATGATTGCATAACCTATGCCAGGTGTACACACACCTACACATGTATGATCGGAATAAACCATGTATACAGCCATAGCAGTGACTGGAAAGGGGGTCATGGTTCATAAAGCAAATTAAAACAAGCATTGGCATAGCCAATAGGTCTCGCCTTTGGGACCTTATAAGTGTTTAGCCATGCAACACTTGATGTTGTTGCACCAAGGATATTGTGCTGGATAACTAAACACTTATAAGGTCCCAAAGGCGAGACCTATTGGCTATGCCAATGCTTGTTTGATCTTGTAGTTAGACCTGTTTTATTGTTATTTTCCCTTAACCCTTTCCATGCTTATGACGGAACCACGCCGTCATGAGCCACGGGCGCCGTGTGCTCATGACGGCGTGGTTCCGTCATGCGGCTGCCGCTCCTCCCACGCAGCATTAATTCCCCGCCTGTGCGGGCGAATTAACGAGCGGGCGGGGCCGTGACGGAACCACGCCGTTTATTTATTTATTTTAAATGTATTTATTCTTTTTCACAATAACAATACAGAAAAAGGAAAGGTTAAGTCAGTCACAGTATTGCTTCTTCCATTGCCGTCAATGCATATATACATTGCGGTATTACTTTTCACATTATCAATGGGCTTCACAAAACAGTTCAAGTCCTGGTATGCCGTACATTGGTTGATGCTTGTAGTACAGATGTGTTATATGATGGTTATATTATAACAATTATTTTTAAATGCTTGCAGGTTTGGGTTTCCTTCTTCCCTCTATTTGCCTTTTTATCTGGAGTGGGACAAGTCATGCATTTGATACTTAACTGTACATCAGTAAAGCTAATTCTTCTACTGCTCTTTCCTCCCCATTACTTCATTCCTCTTGGGTGGCCGGTGTTGAGTCGAGGATGGACAGGAGATAAGATTTCAGGGGGCCCCATTTATCTTTTGGTCTTGACGCGGGTGGGAGTAGCTCTCCATAGATTAGTGCTTGGTCTTGTCACGTTATCATGTCTTGGAGCCAGTCCTTAAATCTCGGGGCTCGACCTCTTCCCCATCTACAGGTCACTCTGCGCTTTGCAATCAGGAGCCCTAGTGCTGTAAACTTCCTGTAAGCAGCATCTATTTCCGCTGTGTAGCCCAATAAAGACACTATAGGGGTGATCTGGAGAGGGGAGCCCACCATTTGTATCATTGCTACAGACACTTGCCGCCAGTAGTCATTGACCACGGGACATTCCCATGAAAGGTGTAGGAAACCAGCCACATCTTGTTTACACCTTACATATCTGTCGTTATCGTTTAGTTGTAGTTAGTACAACTTAGACGGAGTATAATACATACGGTGTAAAAATGTATAGTGTATCAATCTCAGCCTCCTATTGGCTGAGATGTTCCCAACCTGTTTGCAGCAATACTCCCATTTTTTTATCCGTTATTTGTACGTTGAACTCCCTCTCCCATGCAAGTCGCGCAGGTAGGTGGGGTTGCGTGGTGGTTGTTTGCGTACTGTGATATGTCCGTGAGGTTACGTGTTGGGGTGGCCCAGATTGTAATATGCCATGTAGTGGCGGGAGAGTTTGTGGTTCCTGGGGGAACTCTGGGGTGCAGGCCTGGAAACTCTGCCTTAATCTGATGAACATGAATAGCTCCATCGTGGTGGGGTTCTCACCTCGAAATAACTTTTCTTTCGTTAGGAAAGTTCCATCAGTATATAGATCCCCCCCATGTCTTGATTTGGACTTTGTTCAGGACTTGTCTGCATATACCTTCGTATGTTACTTGTAAATCTGGGTGGTATTCAATGGGTAGGCGGGGAGAGTATAGCGTCTGTATGTCTAGCCTGGCAGCAATTTTCCTCCAAGCTGCATTGGTGCACGATACAGTGGAGGGGTCTGTTTCCCCGCTGTTTTCCCTGTGTGATGAATCCTGATGGGGGAGTAGGTTCCATATATCCCATCTCGACTGCCAGATGTGGCATGAAGGGGGTGGGCAATATGGTGCATAGTGTGCTTGTGCGCAGTAATAGTATAGTTCCAAGTCGGGCACTTCGAATTCCCTTGTGAAAAGGGAAGGGTCAGTGTCTCCCACTTGAGTCTGGGTTGTTTGCCTCCCCATGTCAGACGGATCATTTGTGTCTGTAGGGCTGTAAAGTATGCCTTCCCCGGGTTGTTGGGGATGTTCGTGAATAGATAAAGCATTTTGGGCAACACAACCATTTTTATTAGCGATATCCTCCCAGCCATGGAAAGTGGCAAAGCTATCCAGCGAGTTATGGTGTCTGTGAGAGCATCTAGAGTCTTGCCGTAGTTTGTTCATATCAATTCACTCCTATCTCTTGTAACTCTGATCCCGAGGTATTTAACTTCTGTTTCGTTCCACTCTAGGGGGTAATCAAGAGCGTAGGATTTGATCTTGTCGGTGAGGGGGGAATACACTCGACTTGCTCCAGTTAATGTTTATTCCTGAATGAGCCCCAAATTTAGTTATTTCCCTTAATAATGGATTTAGGTTGTTCTGTGGGTCCTTGACATAGAGTTATGTCGTCCGCATTTAAGGATATTAGAATATGCCTGGAGGGGTACGCCAGCGCCCGCTCTTTATGATGTTGCCGAAGTTTTGCCACCAGCGGCTCAATTGCCGGGGCAAATAATATTGGGGATAATGGGCACCCCTGTCTGGTTCCTCTCGTGATAGCCAACGGGAGGGAGCGGGACCTGTTGAGAAGAACTGTTGCCAGGGGTTTGTGGTATAAAAGCTCTACCCAATTGAGGAAGCTAGGGGGCATACCCATATGTCGGAGTATTCCAAAAAGGTAATCCCATTCCACAGAATCGAATGCCTTGGTGGCATCCAGAAATACAGCCATGGCCGCAGCCTCTGGGTCTATGTCTTGGAGGACAGAAAAAAGAGTGCGGAGGTTGTGTGAGGTCGCCCGCCCTGGGATGAACCCAGCCTGGTCGGGCAATACTAGCCTATCCATTAGTAGTTTCAGTCTGTTTGAGAGGACCTTAGCAAGTATTTTGGTGTTGCAGTTGATCAGCGAAAGTGGACTGTAAGACTCGCAGTACTCCCCAGATTTGCCTGTTTTGAGCAACAAAGTGATCCTAGCTTCTCTCATTGTCAGTGGTAGTATTCCCTCTTCACATGCCTCGTCGAATACCTTTTTTAAAAAGGGGACTAGCTGTGTGATATAAGTTTTATAAAACTCCACAGGTAATCCATCAGACCCTGGGGCCCGCCCCGATTTCATTTGCATGATGGCCGTTGTGATTGTCTTCTTCTAGGTCTGCAGCTAAAAACTCTCTTTGGGAATCTCCAAGCCAGGCTAGCGCTTTATCCTCTAGGTATTGCGGGAGACTGAGTGGTTGTGTCCTTTGTGAAGTGTACAAAGAGGAATAATATGCCGTGAATGTCTGCATTATTTCTGGGGCATTCCTATGAGTAGTTCCCTCAGGATCTTGTATTTCCATTACGTAATTGGAGAACCTGGGTTGTTAATGTACTCTGCAATAGCTTTCCCCGGGCGGTCTCCTTCTCCATAGATTCTCGCTCTATGGTATTTGCTCCTAAATATCTGTATAGTCTGTTATTTTTTCCCGAAGGGTAGCTTGTGTACTATCTCCTACAGTTGATGTATGCATTTCTTGTTCTAGCTCTTTTATCTCCTTATCTAATTTGTTTAGTCGAGTTCGGATATCTTTTTCAATATGCCGCCACTTTTCGCAATACAGATTCCCCTTATAGTGACTTTAAATGCCTCCCACACAGTAGTAATTTTAGGGACCGTGTTGACGTTGCGTTCGAAGAACTCGTGTATTTCTTGACCCACCTCATCTCTAAAGACCGGATCCAGCAGAGCTGTAGAGTTAAGGCGCCATTTATTGTATGGTGACTCACATCCCGGTATGGAGTATATCATTTTGACTGGGGAGTGATCGGAGTAGGTTCTTGCCAGGTGTTCGACCTGATCCGCCCTGTGTCCCATACCCTTAGAGATAATCCAATAGTTGAGGCGGGACCAAGTGGAGTGTACTGCAGAGTAGTGCGTGCCCTCCTTGACCGTGGGGTGCATTTGTCTCCATGCATCTAGAAGGTAGTTATCTGCTATGATCCCTGCTAGCTGCCCCAGCGCTGCCGTGAAGTGTTGTGTTGTCGGGTGTGACCTATCTAATGTGGGTGAAACCACTGTATGAAAGCCCCCCCCCTCCCAATGACGTGCGTCATTCCTATGTTTAGTATTTGACCCCATAGAGCAGTGAAGAAGTGGGGGTCGTCCGTGTTTGGGCCGTAACAATTTACTTTTGTTATCACATGTGCCCACAACCAGCCCCACACTATGCAGTAACACCCCTGCGTGTCTAATATAGTGCTTCCTGGTACAAATGGCGTATTTTTCTTTATAAGGGTCACCACCCCTCTTGAATATGTGTAATATGAAGTGAAATAACGGTTTGATGCCCAGCGGGCGGCGCAATTAGGTGCTGTGCCAGGGTCTAGGTGTGTCTCTTGTAGTAGAGCAATTTGAGTTTTGTGTCCATCTAGGTATCCTAGAATATGTCTCCTTTTCCGGGGGTTATTCAATCCTCGGACATTCCAGGACACGCAGTGCAGCTTAACTAAAGGTGTTAGTATTGCCATTGATTCTTAAGTGTGTGAAGGATATATCTAACCACACTGTTATGCAGCTCGATGTTCCTGACTGGCAATTGTCTAGTAGGTTGTCGGGATATACCCCGGTACTGTGACTGGTAACCCACATCCTCCCCCTCCCACACCGTCTTCCCCAACTTGTCTGGTATGCATTCTCTCCTCCCCTCAAAAATAAAGTAAGAGCTCAACAATAACAAATGCAATGCCTTATAAGCTGACATCTTAACTATCCTCCTACGTGGAAGAAAATGGGGGGTAATTAGCAGGGTTTTCCCACGGAGGTATAGCTAAGGGGGTTGCGGCAACCCTCCCCACCTGCGTGTCCCAGCAGACGGGATTACTCCCGGCAGGTTTGAGTAGGCAGGAAGAGGGGGCGCCCGGACGTGTGGATATCTCCCACCACCCCATATGGGGAGACATATTACAATGACATAGAGAAACAAGCATTTGCAATGCAATCGGTCTTGCTTTTGGGACCTTATATGTATTTAGCTATGCAGCACATTAGCCTGGTTGCTGAAACATCTACTGTCCTTTAACATGGAGGAAAAGTAAGCACCAAACTGCGTAACACGCCAGGTATGGGAACACATGGAGAGAAATATTGCCTTTCAGCGGGAAATGGTATAGTCCAAAGCTCTGTTTTTAATATAAAAGCAGGGGCTTCGGTGGTCATAACACTGAAAATACAAGATTTGAAAAAAACATTGTCTACGGGTGCTCGTGGAAGACAATTTCTATGGGCTGGAATCTAGAGAATGCTAAAGTGAGTCTGGTATTTTACTGACCTCTGCAGGTCGTTTTCTATCAAGAAAGTTAAATAGAGGCAGTTGCCAGAAAAATTTAAAAAAAGAAAGTCACTTAGCAGAAAGCAATTCTGGTATTTTTCTGACCTCTGCTGGTTGTTTTCAATTAAGACAGTTAAATAGAGGCAGTTGAACAGAAAAAAAGTCCCTAAGCGGAAGCAGTCAAGTACTAGGGCTGATCTCCAGAGCCCACAAAGTACATATACTAAAGTATATTCAAGAGGTCTCGAATGCTCGACCTAAAAGGGCACCTCAGATTGTAGCAAGAGTTCAGAAATGCCTTCTTAGTCTTATCAGGGAGTTAATCCCACTGCGGTATGGCCCCCTTGGTGTTGAGGTATTAACATCGGTCTAGGGGGGCGGTTTTCGCTGGGATTTCTCCTCTTGTAATGTTCGTATGTCCATATATTCGCTGGTATGACCTCAGTCAATTTTTTACAACGGTGATGGAGAACGGGACCTGGATCCGCTGGAGTTGCCGTTGAACGTTGCACGTAGATTTCTTTTCTGGTAATCTTCTGCTTGCTGAGGATTCTGGAAGATGTGCTGTTTTTCCCCTATGAGTGATGCGGAGTCACGCAGGGTACAACATAGCATACTCGATTTTAGCTTGTAGTAGTTTCTTCTTTACCACAGTGAATTTCCTCCTCGCTTCTTGTACGGCCAGCGTGAAGTCGGGATAAACCGTGAGAACTGTGTTTTCGTACTCCACCTTCTGTTTCTCCCGTGCAAGGCGCAGTACGGCATCCCTGTCTCGGTAATTTAGTAATCTAATTATAATAGGTCTCGGTGCTGCTCCGGGGGGGGGGGGCGTGCTCCCAGTGATCTATGTGCCCTTTCGATCACTAAATGCTTCGAGAAAGCTTCTGCCCGAACACTTCGCAGTGTAGCCTTTCTATGAAGTCTTCCATCCGGCCAGTATTCGTGGTTTCAGGTAATCCTAGTAAGCGGACATTATTTTGGCATGAGTGCGCCTCGAGATCTTCATTTTTGGCTGCAATGACCTTTAACAGACGGTCCATTTGTGAGAGTTGCTCTTTGTTACTAATGGCGTTGTCCTCCAGATCGGAGATTCTGGTTTCCGCCTCTGAGTCTGTGGTCGTGCTTTTCGAGTTTGTGGACAATTGTGTCCAAACGCGTGGACATGGTGTCCATATTGGACTCAATAGATGTTAGGCTGCTTTTCATAGTAAGGAGCAGGGATCTCCAGTCGTCATCCTGCTCAGCCGAGGGGCCTTCAGCGTCGGTATGCTCTTCTTGCTGCATGCGGGCTGCTTTTCGCGCCTCAAATGGTAATTTTGACTGTTTGCCATCTGTGTGACCCATCTTGACCACCCTGACCACCTCCACGGACCCCCACGCAGCTCGGCCTCCCTTTACTCTCCGTGTTGGAGGGGAGATGATTTTTGGATCTGGTGTAAATAGTCAGTGGACACGTAGTGTCTGCTTTGAGACTAGACTCAGGTTTTAATCTGTGATGGTGCTCGCACGATGTACTGCTGAGTATTAAAATTGTGGAGTTTTCGGGGGAGTACTGTACCAGCTGTATTTGCTGACCAGGTTGGTGTGCGTGTCCATTGGGGGGGGGGGGGGGGCGGCAGCGTGCGCTTCTACGATTAGTGACCAGGGGACCGGTGGGCCGGATGATTCCTCCCAGAGGCTTTCTTTGTGGGGACTGCTTGTCGATTAGTTTGCTTATGCCTTCTATGTGTTGGTCGTGGTGTGGGCGTCCTTGCTGTATATTTATGTTTACATGGAGGGAAGCGGGTTATCCTTTGATTATAATTATTGTCCCCTCATCAATGATGTACAGCCGTCTCCGAGCACGGTAGAAGGTGCCGCCGAGCTACACACGATGCAGGGTGGTACCCCACAGCACACCTCAGTCGAGGCCCGCGCCACGTGCGCAGCACCGGCCTCCAGTGAAGGGCTTCCCCCGCTGCGCCGCCGGTTCCCTCGTTGTACCGCAGCCGTAACTACTCTGTTCAGGCCGTGGACGGTAGATTGTGTGCACGGGTCTCCAACAGGAGGGTCGACACGCCCTCGGCACAGCGCAAGTATGCTTGGGGACTGCCTGATCGGGACGACTCGTCCAACCGGGGATAGTGTTCAATGTCTATTTGCGCATAAAATATCTTTGGTCCACGCTGCAGCAATTGTGCCCCCTCACCTTCTGCAGATGAACACCGCCGGTGTCCCGATGCGCAGCTCCAGGCGGAGTTCGCAATCGTTCTCGTCCACCAGCGCCGGGGAGCTCAGATGCTCCGCGGCCTTGCACCGCGTGTGAAGCACTGGCCTAGACTAGGGAACTCACCCGAGTCGCCAGCTCCCTCCTCACAGCGCCGTGGCCACAGCAATCGGGATCAGGCCACCACGCCCCTTCCATCGCTCGTAGGGCTCAGGGCAGCCACCGCTCAGTGTCGGAGATCTTCTGCTGCAGGTTGCCCCTGCTTTAGTGTTTCTGGGGTGGTGAGAAGTCCGGATTATTGATGGATTTCACGTCCGGGCTTCCAGAGCCTCACCTTAGTGTGGCCATCTTGGTCGCGTGCTTCCCCCCCCCCCCCCTTAAGGAGCCATTATTGTTAAGCTCTTTCTTTCTTTTCTGAAAAATTGAATAGACACTTGGATCATACTTGGTTAAGTACCCATGCATAACGTTTGTAGGGGTTACCGCCGAATGTTCAGCAAATAAGTCTACCAAAGAGATTATCTCTTAGTCTTCATAGGAGGCCTTACATTTGTTTGTCATTTTTCCAAGGTGATGCCTCTCAACCTGAGTCCCGAAGTCTCTTGGGTTTCGCGGAGAAATGCAAGATGCTTCTGGTTCTCCGGTAGCTTTTGCAAGATTGCAGATAACACATCGAAAATGTGGTCCATATTTGCAGATATTTTCAGTAAACCTAGAATGGAGGATAGTTTGTTCCAGTCAATACAAGAATTCAGAGTAATGAATTGATCTTTCTGGGGGTAGACTTGGAAGATGAGCCAATAGGCAGGGAGCTAGATAGCTCAGACCCTCCAGTGGAATGTTGGCTGGTAGTATTACAGAATAGTTTCCTGTTGCTGAGTTTTAGGAATACCTGATGATTGATTTTGCCAATGCCCAAACGTTCTGTTATTAAGGGCAACATCGGGAATCTTCAAAAAGAAGGGAAAGGTTTTCCGCTGCCTGTACCAACTAAAGGGGGATCAACAGTTTTGTTCCGAACAGAGGTATGCAAGAGGGAGTTTGCTTGCCATGAGGGGGCCTGCTGCAAATATGATGAAAATGAGACCCCTAAATCATCTTCCACTTTAAAAAAAATATGATGGTGTTGGTGCAATCCCTTTTTAATACATTCAAATGAGAGGATTTATTGTGCAATGGGTTAGATGTTGTCTTTCTGCAGGATCTGCCGGAAATTAATTAGCCAGAATGAAGCTTTTCGGCTGCCATTGCTGAAGGAGAGGTACAGTTGAATACAAATTCAAGTGTACTATTTCTGCTTCCGCACTCTGCTCTATATGTATCTTATTGGCAAATTGTTGTCTTATTGGCAGACTAGATCGGCTTGGCTGGGCGGATAGCAGGGGGAACAGAGAAACCAAGTAAGCCCACTCCGCATAGAATGTGACTTCAGGATTAGTATACTTCTTGCTCAACATCCACCCTGACCACATCATGTAAAGGGAGGCCAAGTGGTCCAATGGCTAAAGACTGGATTAATGGAGCATAGAATATCTGAGTCTCTCTTTCTCTTTAGCTCCTTAATTCACAATCAAATTAGGATGCAGCTTCTACTTCCCCTGCTCTCCGAGATTAATCTGAATAAGCAGCACTTGCCACAAATATTGAAGAAAGTTTGGATGTTCTTAGACTCTTGAGGGGAATAAAACTTTCTGGAAGTCTGGAAAGGGGAATTGACACTTGGCTTCTCTACCATTGCCTATTCCCTCGCCGGGATGCCACCTCCATTCGCTAGTTTGGCTACTTTAAAAAAATGTATTTCAGTTTTGTTTTCAAATTACTGGGTCCTTGTTTTTCTACTTTTGATTCCACCTTATTTTTCACACTTTATTTTAGGTCCTGGCGCTCTTTCCAGTGAGATCAGGACAGATCAGCTCTCTCCCCCCCCCCCTTCCCCCCTCGGCAAATGCCACCACACTCTGAGTCCGGTCACCGGCTCCCCGTGAACCGGCAGAGATTAGCAGAGAGGGCCCTCGGGACAAGGCAGGCAGGACAGTGGAGAATTAAGTGATGGATTAAACCTCCAACTGACTGGCGACTCAGGAGCAAAATGAAGCAGACCAATGCCGGCAACAATGGCCATCGAAGCCCGGCAACTCTGCAGCTGGAGCTCATCAGGCTAGCACGCAGTCGACATGATTGAAGCTGATGGGCAGGCACATGCACGGCCAAACCACTGATTACCCGGGCTGTAGAGTGGAAGGCTGCCTTTGAATGGGGACAGGTGGTCTTTTGAAGGCCAGTTATTGGGGACTTGCTGTAGGCCAGTCTTGAGTACTAAAGATTGAGTCACTGCTTTGAATTCATTTGGGTGGATGAGCCAGGTGTGTTGTATCGATCTGAGGGCTTTCTGCTCTTTAAGAAGCTGCTTGGTGAACCATTGACTACACTTGTTTTTGTCATTTTTTTAAAGTTTGAAGGGGCAGTGTGTTTACAGTCTTGATCATAATTGAGTTGTATTTTTCAGATAGGCTGGACAGGGCTATTTATTAGCATAGAGCAAACTTGACTTTGTAAGATTGGTCAAAGTCTTTGAAGTCTCTGACCCATTAATTATTTCCCTGGTTGAAGGTTTTTAACTGTACGAAAGCAGGGAGCAAGGAAGTGGTCTGACCAGTTAACTGATCTGGGGTATTCATACTTGATGAGGTCTTCTCTGGAAATGAGATCGTGGATAGATGGCGATTAGAGCCTTTCTTGTGTGTATTTAATGGACCAGATCGTTTGTCATTATTGTTAAGTGAAAAAGACAGTTGTGCCACAACAGTGTTTTTTTCTTTCAGTGGAGATTGAGGTCCCCCAAGTTATTAGCCTTTGAGTTTGATTTTTCTGGTATAAGTTCCATGTCCTTTTATGAGAAGATTCCCTCCAGAAGGTTGGTATGTGATATGAAAAGCTGTCCTTTTCAGTCAAAGGTTGTGATTTCAGCCAGTAGATTTTAGAATATGAAGAACTGAGCAGTCTTCAGTTCAATTTTTCAATTCAATTTTTTTATTTATTTTGTTTTGGAACTCCAACGGAGGTCCACAAAAACACATCAACAGATTAAAAAAGACAAACTTTACATACAATACAATATTCTTCCTTTATACATCGCTGCCTCCTAAGGGGAGTTCTTATATCAAGCGTACTGTATAATGTGCAAATAGTGCAATACATACATAAGACAATCAAATATCCAACCAACTCACATATTATAACATAGGAAAAAAATGACTATTGAAAATTTCCTAATAGACAGAAATGTTTTAAAAAAATTGATATATCTTATGACAAACCATTTCATTCGGGGGAGACAGAACCAGGGATCGAGCCTCCTGGGCAGAGTGAATATTAAATTTGATTTAAAAAAAAAAATGGCTTTAAGAACACACGCCTAGCACTTTGCAACTTTGTACATACAAATTCAACATGATTTAGATCTTGGATTTGTAACTGGCACATTTCGCAGATTCTTTTCTCTCTTGGTATTTTATCCCAGTTACCAGTGAATTCTCTTAGAGGCAGCAAATTAAGTCTCAGTAGGAGTATCAGCCTTCTAGTCCCGTGAGGGATATTTCAAGATAAACAAGGCTGTGGTTTATTCCCCAAGGGCTCCCACTGACCACCTCATTAGTGGACCTGGACTGACTTGAGGCAACATCTCTCACCAAACTGATAAGAGGGTATGGACTTCTTTAAAAGCTGTTTCAATGCAGACTTAGGCATAGGAGAAGCGGGGTTCAGGCTAAGACCAAATGTTTCATTTGCATATACAAAGGACCTAAAAAACGTTGATTGATCTTTTAGTGTGTCGAAAATTTCTGTTCTCAGGGCAGCCCTAAGTGTACCCTCCTCCCCCCAAGAGAGGGAGTTGCCCCATCGCAGAGCCGCTGCCAAGGATAAAATAAAAGACGAGGCTAAACCAAATTCAAGACATAGTACATGTGGGGCGGCCAAAGAATTTAGACTGCAAATTTGACGCAGGATTCGTCCTTCCGCCTTATCAAAGGAGAGCCAATAATTCATATCCAATACCTCGGCGGCATATGTTAGTGAAGGATGGATTTTAACCTTAAAAACTGATAAAACATGGCCAAAGTGGCGTCTCCCACAAGTTTTGTAAAATCTGTTTAATGCACTCACCTGGGAGGCAGCCTTACTAGCCGTGTTTAATGTGCTCCAAATCTCGGCCTGTTTTAGAAAAAACCTTCCCCAAATATAGGTACGAGTCGACCAACTCCAGTTTTTCGGAACCAAGCATCCATTTTAGACATCTCTTTATTCTAAGCCCCTTCTTGCGGAAGACCAAAATCTTGCTCTTCGCAATATTAATTTTCAGGAAATGGGCCTCTGCATATTTACTTAGGGCATCCAGACTATGTTGCAGGCCAATGGGCGTTAGATCAAATATTGCAACATCATCTGCGTATAATAGAGAGCCAACGGGCACTGTACCGATTCTGGGGGCATCCCCCTTCACAGAGTTCAGTGCACCGGGGAGATCAGCAACATACAGAGAAAACAAAAGAGGTGCTAGTAGGCAACCCTGCTTAAGCCCATTGTATGTTCTAATTTTACATAACCCCCCGTGAACCTCCCATCAGAACTTGGCACCAGGTATCTGTATGCAAGTCCATAATAAGGCCCAGAAGATGATTTGGTATGCCAAGGAGAAGAAGCTTTCTCCACAGCGTTTGGCGAGCCACCTTGTCAAACGCCGTGGAGAAATCAATAAAGGCTGTATACACTGACATACCTCGTGAGAAAACATATTTCTCCACTATAGTCTGAATGACCGCTATATTGTCCAGGGTGCCATGGTTCTTTCTAAAACCAGCTTGTTCCGGTGGTAGAATATTCTTTATCATACGCCCATTGTTGAAGATGACATAATATACTTTTTGCAAATAGTTTGCCTGAGGCGTCCAGCAGGGCAATCTGTCTAAAGCTAGCCGGCAGCGTTTTCGGTTCCTTTTTATACAGAGGGACTATAATACTCCCCTTCCAAGAGGGGGGGATTTTATTCGTAAAAAAACAATAGTTGAACAGTGGCTCTAGTGCAATCGGGATTCCATCCGGCCCTTGTGCGCCGGAGTATCTAGCATTCTTTATATAGCTTACCACTTCCTCCCCTGACGGGGGGCCAAATTCAGTAAATTCAATAAAAGTGGATTTAACCCCATCAGTCATCATGGGAGAAACTGGGCTATTATTTTTGTATAATAGGGAGATGTAGTCCATTCAGTCCTTCTCTGGGATCGGTATGGGTAGAGCCCTCTGCCTAGAATCACAATATTCCGCGATCAGGTGCTAGTACTTTCTTGAGCCTTTGGCCCTTGCGGCTTCCCTCAGCCCAATCTACTTGGCGTCAAGCTCACTTCTTTTTCCACTAAGCATACAGCGTCTTCTTACTCGCTTAAGGCGATTAATTTCCTGCTGCCGATCTGTAAGGAAATGTATATACTGTTTTCGGACAAGACGGTTAATGGGTTGATTTAAAGGTATCAGAGGGGGCGTACCCTGTTTGGGCAGACAAGGTCCGGAAGATATAGAACTTAAATTACATATCTTCTCCATTTGTGCCTCAAAGAAGTGAATAATATTGGCATGAGCAAGACCCTGCTTTTCTACATAAGCCTTCTTCACAATTGAGCCTACTTCAAGGGTGTTTTTTTGCGTCCAGAAGGACCGACCATTTGCCTTATTAAAAGTAGCCATGCCCTGACCAATATTCCCCGGATCCAGTATGGGTAGATCAAAAGCCACTGTCATACCCACTATGCTATGGTCGCTCCATATCGACGGGAGGACAAAGATTATCACAAGCCCCAAACATTTGATAGGAGACAATCACGTAGTCTAGAAGGCTCTGAATGTGTTGAGAGTGAAAAGTAAAATGTGCTATTTTGTCAGCAGGCACTCTCCCATTTAGAATAACCAGATCTAAACTTCTGATGCTATCTAGCAGGAGGAACCTCTGTTTGTCTGTTTTTATTTTATTTGGTAATAAAATCTCGGGAATGTGCCAAATTTCCACTTTGTCAATATTGGCATAAATCCCCGAAGCAGAATTCGAAATTTTGGCGTTTAAATCCCCCACTATTGTCACTAGGGGGCATTCTTCCCTAATAGCTATATCCTGAATAAAAGAAAAAATTGCACTCAAAAGATGATAAAAATTTCTCCCAGGAGGGATATACAAGTTTGCCACAAGGAAGGAAGAGGACCTGCCAGAATCTCCCAAACAAGCCAGCTTCACACATATACAAAGGTTTGAGGGGTGACCGAAAACCTTCTGATTCCAATTAATGGAGTTTTTCAGCAAAATGGAGACCCATTCCCCCCCCCCCCCCAGCGTGTCCCCTTTCAGAACGCTTGGCATAGCAGGAATAAACAAAATAGCCATCGCATTCAAACTCTTTGCAGGACCACATTTCTTGTAAGCTTATGATTAAAGGGTTCATAGTTTTCAAGGAATTCAGTTTCGTTTCATTGGGTCCCAAACTGGCCATATTCCAGGACAAAAGTAGCCCACCCAGGCTACCTCAACGGAGCGCTCCTTACTACTTCCGGATGAAAGAATAAGACATTCAGAGCTCTTGCAACCCAGCTCCACTGGGCAGATTCATCCTCTAAATCCGGGGTCTGAGGGGCAACTGCCACACCAGACACCAAATTTATTGAGCGTCCCCTCCTGTCCACGGAGACCACTATGTCTTTGATATTACCCACAGAGTACTCCATATCAGGGCCCAACGCATCTAGCGCCACTGAATTAATAGCCCTAGGAGCTTTCAGATAATGAGTTTTAGAGCCCACAGTTTGATATTCATCATATTCTATAACAGATGTTATGTCGAGCCCTCGTTTAAAAAAACTGCTCACAATTCTGCAAAACCAGATTGGCCACTATCGGGGAACCAAAAGTGACCCTAGAATAGGGAATAGTGTTGTGTACATTGATCATCACGTTTAGAATATCCTTACTTGCTATCAGCTTTAATGCCTCTAGTTCCGAGAACAAGCTGAGAATAAATCCTCTGTTTACCGCAGTGGATTCTTTATCAAATAGCCAGGTAAAATCCACAATAGAAGATAAGCCGGTCTGTACCCCACTAGATTTCTTTGGAGCGTCCCTCCAGGGGATCCATAGAGAGACCCTATCGATGAAGCTGACGGCTTGTGTACCACCATGTGGTTGAATGTTCAAATGTGAGACAGTATTAGAAGATGGTACCTCAATGTTTCTATTGGACGGAGATGTGGTCTCTGTGGGGGTTCTATTCAGCCCAGCCTGCGTAATAATTGGAAATTGGGGCCCCCCCTCTAGGTTACCATCCACCCTGGAATCAATGACCCCAGACCCTGTCTGTAATGAGGGAACCCCATATCTAATTCGCCTTTCCCCTCCCGATGAATCAGCTATCTCGTTAATCAAGAAGGGATGGGTTGCCTGAAGTGGCTGCGACAACCAGGATGATGGGGGTACTACCGGTCCAGGGTCCCCTAATCTCCCAGCTGATACCATGGGCGCTCTGGTGGGTTCTCTTGGGTTACCATCTGCTAACGGTGACTTGGGACCTCCCTTCTCCATTATTAAATGAGTATCACTCTGGCTTTCCAGGATCCAGGAAAAATGCAATTTTGACGCTTTTCGTTTAGAAAATCGTCTCGTTTTTTTATGTTTCTTTTTCATGTTTTCCCCCTTATGATTTATTGCTGGGCTATCCCTCTTACCTACTTTCTGTCCTCCCTTCCCTGGCAGTATAGGGAAGGGAGGGGAAGACCTTAATCTCTCCCCGAGTGGAGGGAGAGATTAAGGTCTTCCCCTCCCCTCCCACCCTCCCTGCTTGGTTTGCTCAGTATGACCCCTGGTTTTCTCGACTTCTCGGGCGCCCCCATTTCTACCCTTCTCAAACAGAGGGAAGATTTTCAAGGTAGACTTCTCCGGAGGGGGGCTCAGTTCGGCCTCCTCGAATAGTGTGCCTAAACAAAGCTCTTCCTTTTCGAGGTTACACAAAGGAACTATGGGGGGCAACAGGAAAAGAGGAGTTCCTGCCTGTACGGAGGCATCTCTCGACTCTCCCGAGGGAACGTATGGTACTGGCCTCTCGTTTGGCTGTTCTCCCATCTGGGGATCAATCGTAGAGATAGGTATGATGTCAGACTTACTTACCTTTTTACTTCGAATAGCATTACAGAAATCATTTCCAATATGTGGTCTGAACTCAGTACGGATTTCTCTAATAAAGACAATATAGAATTAAAGATTTTTTCAATACAAACAAGATATTCTGAGGGCGCACCGTCCCTCTCATTTCCCCATTTCGATTGTGAGCCAGGCAAAAATACATTATGGGCAGACTCCATAGAAGTACCTAACAAATGACATGTGCTACAGTATAACAAAGATATAGAAAGACGCCTAGGAGAGGAGCTTGCAATTGGAGTTTTTTTCCCTGGGTCCGCTTGTTAGCTGATCATCCTTATGCATAAAGTCAAGATGGTCTCCCCAGTTCCTTGTTTGAGCTTCTATATCGATGTCTGGGAGTGTAAAGTCTTCCCCTGGCGTTGGCTCTTCACATAACTTTGCCTTCTCTACCGTGTGAATATCGCCTAGGCGATCATCCGGGCCGCCATCCCCGCATGGTCCCTTATGGGTGTCCCCCCGAGCTGGAGAAACAACCGGTATAGCCTCAGACGTACAGTCTTTCCTTGACTGCTTTGTCCTATTTAATAAAATGATTGGCTGACTCTGCTGGATGACAAGAGGATCGAAGTCCAAAAGTGCACAGGGGGGTGCGTCAAGCGATTGCTCACTAAGACCATCCTTCACTTTTTCAGAGATCTGAGCCCAGGCCCGGGTCCCTTCGCAAGACTGCACCTGTGATTCCGCGAGAGGCAACAATGAAGACGTTGCAGGAAGGAAATTAAAGGTCTGGCCTTCTTGGACCATTACTTCCACCTCGGGAGTGGCCCGGGACATCTTTCGGAAAAAGCCAGTTATAACAGGGTGGGATTTGTAGCAGAGATGCTGTAGTTGTCTAGTGCCACTAAACGATCTTCTTAATTTATAAGGTTGACTTGGTGATGAGGAGAGCACACGCCCTGAGCGCAATTTTCTGGAGGTCATCTCGCTCTAGTTTACAAGCTTGCGTGCATGCTTGACTCCTACCTCCACTCGCTTAATCGGGTTAACGTACTTCAACTTTCCGGCCACTCCACTCTGCGCTTGTCAATCTGCTGTCTTCCCCTTAATTCCTGAGATAGCCGCTCCAGTTCACAGGCCGCCGCTCTAACGAAGTCAAGCAATGTCCGCAGAACCCCCTCTACACTGCACTATACTGGCTGGCGCCCAGACGATGCGCAGAAAATGATACTTAGTAGATGGCACACAGCTTACCACTCACCACGGCTCACTGCGATTTAGGCCTGCCTGGCTGCACCCAAAGTAAGCAGCCGGCTATAGCGCACCGGTTACTTTCCAAAGATAAGGGCAGCGGTGCCGCGGTGCAGAGGAGTGGCGGTGACGGAGGATTAAAGTGTTAGTGCGCTATGAATAGGCTGCGTTGAACAGCTTACGTCAGGTTACGTCTGGCGATATGTTGCGGTGTGAGGCTGTAAGGCTGAGTAAAGGCTAAGTGCAGCCGCCAGCCTGATCTGAGTGTCTGTGTCAGAAGGCCGTGGCGGGTAGTAGAAGTTTATGAGTCCAGATCTAACCCAATTTCGCGGGAGGCGGGCGGAAGCAGGCTCGCACCAGGCGGGAGCGCAGAAGATGAATGATGGGTTAGCAAACGACTGGTCGGTGGTGGCTGCCGCGGTGACTGCAGCGGTTAGTGTAGCCGCAGTGGGGACGTAATTAAAAAACCCAGGTAAAGTGCCGGGAGCGAGGGCAGGGGGAAGAGAGACCTGAGAGCAGGGCACACTGGGGCACCGCAAGCCGCACCCAACCTAGTTGGGCCGCTTCCGCGGGCTCACCTGGGCACTTCACTCTGTGGCCACCACTAAAGGTGGCTGCGCTCTCACTCTCTCTCACTTTCTCCACACCTACCCTCAGCTTATTTCCTGCTCAGCAAAGTCCTGGCCAACTCCGATAAAGGGAAATCTGCACGCCGACCCCCAAAGCTCCTGCCAAACTCCCTCGAACCTGCGGCTTGACCTCCGTACCGCAATTCCATGCTCCATGCTCTCTCTCGCGGCTACTCGCAGGCTTTCCACGTCTGGAGCACTCCGGGGCGCCGAAACTGTGTGCAGGATCGAAGGGGCTTCCACCGCTAGAAATCAAGAATCAATGGGAGCCAGGGGGGGCCGGGCTGGCCGGTGGAGCGCGCGGTAAAGTACCGCGACGCAGCAATTCGGCGTCCCTCTCCTCGCTCGCTTGCTTGCTTGCGGTGTCAGGAAAACGTGGAACGGACTCTCGATTGGCAGTCTTCAAGTTTTTGCATTGAATAGAAAGAACTTTTGTGGATAATGTCAACCCCTCCTCCTGATCCTTCCTATCTGATAAAGACCTCTAGTCACAGATTCCTTACTTTAGAATGTCCCCAGGAGTTAGACTGGATTCGGAATAATTTTTTAGCAGTACCCCTGTACGCCAGTAGATGGTGGCGTTCGGCTCCACGTCGGCATTGTCCGCGCCTAAGTGACATGTGTGGTACCTATATAGGCGCATCCCCGGCGCGCTGATGTCCGTTCTTTCCTTTCCATACCAGATAGCGCAGATCAGTCTGAGCTACCCTCAGTCATTTTTTGACAGGCTTTTAGCAACCTTTATGGTCTTTTTTTGAGTTTTTCTCTCCTTGTGTGAGGAATGTCGCCCAAGAAACCAGCTGGTTTCAAACCATGTGGCGCCTGTCACAGGCAGATGTCTGTGACAGACCCCGACGTGGTGTGTTTGTGGCGCTTGGAGTGTGACCACGACCTGCAGGGACTGCTGTGCACCTGATCTTGAGGTCGCGCAGAAGGTCCCGGGAATCATTAGCTGAGCCGCACAAGATGATCATCATTAGGGAAATCCGGTAAGTCCCACAAGCACAAAATATCCTAGAAATCGAAGAGGTCTTTGCCTTCACTGCGCCCGTCGAAGTCATATGATGAGACGCTGGAGCGTTGGCACTCTAGGCCTTCAGCTTCGGCAAAGCCAGTGTCAGGGTCCGCTCAGCGCTTCCCTGATTTTCCGGTAAGCTGGCGTCGCCCTCGCCCAGCTCAAAGTATTTTATGAGGGCATGCACCTCATATTTGGGCAGCCTGGCCCCTCTGAAGTGCTTTCGGGTCGCACTGGAGGGACTTATAGTGGATCCCCACCTGCGGGTTCGCCCTCAACGACAGTCTGTCCCCATAGATCGCTTGCTGGATCTAGAGCGGAGCTGTCGGCGAGACCTAAACCTTCCTTGATGCCCGCTACAGTGCCAACACCCCTTGGTGGCACCATCCACATCCTCATCAAAAACGATTTATTTTAGATGCCCACAACTGTGCAAAAACACTTTTTAAGGTAGTAAAGGAACTGTTGGTCCCCTGCAAGTCATCTACCTTCCCTCCTCTCTCCCACACTCAATGTGAGGAATGTGCCCTCTTTTTTTTATTAAAGTTGAAAATATTCATTCCCAACTGACCTACAATCACGCACAGAGTGTGAAACTGGTTGATGCTGAGTCTCCGGCAATCACTCAGAATTCTGTTTCTGCTAATGAATCCAACCCCCAGACTACTGTTAGCCTCTCACCTAAACTCAATACCTGGCTACCTTTGTTGCGGGGATTCTGCTCATACACAGAACTATGCACAAGAAAACAGGACCTCAGTAAATAGGGGTGTACCTCCTATCACCTTAGTACCCAAAATACCAACCGACTAGCAATAGTGTCTCATTTGGTCTCCTACAAATATCAAGAAGCTACGAATGTTTAAACAACCCAGAACACGAGCACTCCCGACTCACCTCAGAGTCGTGGGAACAAGACACTCTTTCGCTCTCACGTACTCGTCCACAATAAAAATAATCAGAGTCACTAAATAAGTTCAAAATGTTTATTTTGACTATAGTAATTCATAAAACAGTATGCGAACCACAACTAGCAGCAAAATGCATAAGGCAAGAACCATAAGCATTGTTACAATACCATAGAATACAAAAGGAGTCGTCATTTTATAAAGACTGTGAAAAAGGCAAAATAACTGGGACTAATCACCCTCCCCGTGGCAGTAAGAAGTTATTTTATATAACAGAAGATCTCTAGGCATTATTAGCAGACCCCTACCTGAAAGCCTTAACGCAAAGGGTTACATCATAGGAACAGTAGAGCTCAGCTCGGCTCCATGGAACGGCTTTCTTCGAGAGTGTTTTAAAAAACATGCAACAACGCTATATCAAAGCTCGAGTCTTCCATACTGCAGCTGTTGGTAACATGTTTAGTCTAGGTAATAGGGACTGACCAGAACAGAATAACAAGAGACATTGTTGAACGACCTTGCACATTATGTTCAGACAGAATTGAAGGGAAGGCTGAGAACGTGAAAAACAATCTGTTATGTACAGGGCAGAGGCAAAGTGTCGCGAAAACAAACTCTTAGCAGAGGCGTGCGCAAAAGCAGCAGCATAGGGCAAGCAAAGCTCATGCTAACTTAGCAATGTCGACAATGTAACTAAGGGCCACATAACCCCATATAACAACCTCCCCCTGGTAAGTCAGTAGGACATAGACAAAAGAACAAAAACAGAGTTCAAAAGTCAGGCAGTGTTTACAACAGTGTTGAGAAACTTTCTAAAAAACCAAATCGGAGAAAAAAGGGAAAGTTCGATAAAAAAGCTAAAGGTACTATGAGCTTGAAAATAGTTTGTGTTCCAGACAGCGTAGTAGGGACGACCTAAAGAGTCAATCCATGAAAGTATGGGTGCAAAGGAATGCAATTCCTTCCAACAGTTCTTCATTGTCATTGGTAGAAAAAAGCGATGACATCCATCCAAGTCAAAGGAACAATCATGTTCCTCATAAGCAGGAGCATCCAAAAGTAGAAATGGGAAGCTTGCGTGATATTCAATGAAACTGTGTTGTAGGAAAGTCTGCGCAGCCGCACAGACATCCCATTGATCCAAGATTCCAAGTAAAGCTGCACGCGACATTTGACCATCCACAGAACAAGCCTTGTCATGCGCCTCTAAGGGACCCATCAACCGTCAGAAATGAGGGATTGGACAGCACGTGTTCGATAAGCAAAGTTCCATCTCCCAGGAGAAGTGACATCTTTTGTAATTAAGCACTGGTTGCACGCAAGTAAAATAAGCAAAGCGGAACATCAAGTCGTAACTTACGCCAAGCATCGCTAAATGCAAGCATCCAAAAGCCTCATATAGGCGATTACGATACAGTTGTAGCTGGGCCGGCTTGTACAGAGCCACAAAGTGAGCATCCATTACGAAGCACAAGGAGGAGAAGCAGTACACCAGCTGCCAGCGCCAATTTCAAAGGGAACCCTCCGAAATCGCTGGAAAATATAGAATGAATAAAAGCCGGTATCACTCCGAATATAGTTTGAAAGGACGAGACCAGGCCAGACCCCACACACTTAAAAAAATGTGCAAGGCCTGTCGTCTCAGATGCATTAAATATTTGGTGAATATATACTCCTGTTCAATCTCCTCCCACCCTGCTCTCCGTGCCCTTGGCGCATTGTTGGGGTGCCGGGGGCTGCCAGTCGGGCTGCTGGCCTTCCATGGTGCCTGGTGGTGTCTGCGGTGGGACTGCGGAGGCAGGCACGCTACTTCTGCATTAAATTCATTGGCTTGGCGGTCCCTGGCCTCTCCCGTCGCCCCGGGGATCTGTCCTCCGGAGCGCGGCCATCTCCTTCGTGTGGGTTCTGCTGAGCCTCATTTCGCCTCGTCACACTAGCTGCTGGTGGACAGTGTGCTCCTACTCGTTCTTCCGCTCCTCCGACTCACGTTGGCCTTCTTCCTGACTGCTGGGTCTTTCATCATGGGAAAGACTGACCCTAAACAGCCCAAGATAGCCTTTGATCTCCGGAGGTCCTCCCGACAGGACGGAGCTGGCTCTGTGGGTGCCGACTCTGCTGCCATGATGGATGCCCCCTCCAGTCGTGACGACGACTTGAAAGCCATAATGCTCGATGTCAAGTCGACCGTGACCGGCATCGCGACCCAGCTGGACCAACTCTCTGCCCGTCTGGACTCAGTTAAGGCCTGTGTTGACTCCCACGACACTCGTCTGCTTCAGGTCGAGACCAGGGTGTCGGACGCCGAGGATGCTGCCACCCAGGACCGTCAGACTACTTCAGATGGATAAAATTCTGGCGGTCATCCGAGAGAAGAACGAGGACATGGAGGCCCGTTCCCGCCGGAGCAACCTCCGTATTACGGGCCTTCCGGAATCCACCAACATCACACGGATGGAGGACTTCGTGGAACAGCTGATAAGGGAACTCTTTGGCGAAGCTCTCCCCCCAGTGTTCATCGTGGAGCGGGCGCATCGCTCGCTCGGTCTGCGTCCCGGTCCAGGGCTGCCTCCGCGCCCCATCATCGCAAAGATTTAGAATTTTTGTGATCGGGACGCCATCCTCCGAGCGGCACGAGATAGGGGCACCATCAACCATCAGGGGAACACTCTTTCCTTTTACCCGGATTACACCCTTACTGTACAGGCGGCGCGACGGGAGTTCCTTCCGGCCAAGCGCATTCTCCAAAAACACGAGGTTTCGTACTCCTTGGCCTACCCCGCGAAACTGAGGGTCCGTCAGGGGGCAAAAACGCTTGTTTTCCCGGATCCAAGAGAGGCCCTTGCATTCGCCAAGAAGCTTGACAGAGCGACCTGCTCTTCTTCTTCCAAATCTCAGACTGACGGTGCTGATCGCCTAAGTGACAATGATTGAAGTGTGAACATTGGTTTTCATTTATTCCTGTTCTGTATGATGCCTGATACCACCTAAGCTTGGCCACCCTGCTTCACTGCAGGGGTGTATGCTTGGCCCCGCCATGCCCCCACGTGATGATTCCCTATTCTAAAGTTGGTATTTCCCCTCCCAGTTGTGGGTTCCCGGGGTGGGGTGGATGGATTTCTCAGCCTAATTGGGGGGTTGGTGTGGGGTTGGGGGGTATTCGGCCACTTGGAGGGATGGGTGGGGGTGGGGGTATGGGAACGCATTGTTTTTTTTTTGTTTTTCAATCTGGGATGTGGCTTCATTCTGCCACCGTTGTTTTGTTATGCCTTGTTGTCATTAGCCTAGATATCGACACTGCACTGTGCTTACTGCTTCTCCTTGCTGCGTGCCAAATGTCATTACATTCTTGTGTACACACTACTCCTCTGGTTCATTACCTCATCAGCTTGCTGTTCGCATTTGGCTTGAATGCACGGGGCGCTGCCTCCGCGCATTGTTGCGCTTGGCTCCATGGCCCTCCCCGCCAGATTTGGGTTGAATTGCTCTCGTCATTTTGCCCTGTCCACTGTTGTACCTGATGCACAGAATGCTCCTGCCCGAGGCGCTTTCCACTTGCACCGCGCACTGTCACCCTTAGGTCCACTCCCCCATGGCTGACATAGTTTGCTGGACTTGGAATGTTCGTGGCCTGAATGACCACGCAAGGCCCGACTGATACACTCACACTTACAGCGACATAGGGTGGACATTTGTCTCCTACAGGAGACGCATCTGATGCCCGGGACCCTCTCCAGACTCCAGGCGCGCTATTGGGAGGAATCCCACTCCTCTACCTACTCTTCATACGCCAGGGGGGTATCTATTCTTATACGTAGGGGTCTTCCCTGGCACACTGACCGGGTGCTTGTTGATCCAGAAGGCAGGTATGTTATCCTTCATGGTTTACTACTGGCCCAGCCCGTGACGATTGCCGCGGTATACGGTCCCAACTCTGACGATCCGGACTTCTTTAACCATATCTGGCACCTCGTCTCGGCTTGTGGCCCTGCTGCTGTCGTCTGGGGGGAGGGATTTTAATGTTACTTTTTCAGCGACCCTCGATCGGTCTGGTTTCTACACGTCCCACCCGCGTGCCACAGCGGCCCTCAAATCGATCTTATCGGACAATTCCCTCTGTGATGCCTGGCGTCACCTCCGGCCGGACGCCCGTGAGGGAACGTGTCACCGGCGTGGGGGGCTGCTGGTCGCGCATGGATTTCTGGTTGACCTGCTCGGACGTTCTGACCTGGTTAACCGACGCTGCACACTTGGCGCGCACCTTCTCTGACCATGCGCCGGTACAGCTCTGCCTCCGTCCCCCCCACTCCCCGCAACGTGCATTTACCTGGCGTCTCCCCCCAAATGCTCTCCGGGACACTGTCTTCTGTGCGGATATTCAAGTTGCAATCACTAATTACTTTGACTTAAACGCAGGCTCCGTCGACTCGGCTTCGGTACTTTGGGAGGGATTTAAGGCTGTCATCCGTGGTGAATGCATTTCCAAACAGGCCGGTGTGCTTCGTTCCATCCGCAATGTCCTGGCTAAACTTGAGGCCGACATTAAAGATCTAGATGCCGCCCAGGCGAGCAACCCTTGCCCTGAGACACTGCCGTCAATTCGTCGCAAACGCACTGAATTCTCTGAGGAGGCCGCCCGTGAACTTTCCTTCTTGGGCAGGGAGGGCCGGGCTCGTCGCTTTGGCGAAGGCGTCCGACCGGGGCGTACCCTTGCCAATCTCCTTCGCCCGCCACGCGCTGCTTCCTATATTACGGCCCTCAGCGACAGGGGCTCAGCTAGAACCACCTCCCCGGAGGAAATTAAGTCCCGCTTCCTCGATTTTTACTCAGTTATACTCCGCCGACTCCCGTCCGATGAGTCCTTTCAACAATATTTCGAGTCCATTGGGCTGGTCTGGCTCGAGGACCATCACCGGGAATTTTTAGATGAACCTTTTTCCAGGGAGGAAATACTAGCAGCCATCAGTGGACTTCCCGGGGACAAGGCCCCGGGCCCGGATGGCCTACCGGCCTCATTCTATAAAATGTACGCTGATCTCCTGGTCCCACACTTGGCGGCTATGTATGACGAATCCTTTGATTCTGGCCTCTTCCCGCAGTCGCTACGTGAAGCCGTGATCACTCTGCTTCTCAAACCCGACAAGCCTGCAGACCGTCGCGATTCCTACCGCCCTCTCTCCCTAATAAACATAGACAATAACATTTTCGCCAGACTGATTGCCTCCCGCCTTCTGTTACTAATGCCCCTCATTGCACTCCCGGACCAATCCGGCTTCATTCCTGGTAGGGCTACCTCGCACAACCTCCGTACTATTTTTTCCGTGTTACATCAAATTAATCCCAGTCTTCCTGCGGTGGCTGCCCTGCTGGACGCTACTAAGGCGTTCGACACGCTCAAGTGGCCCTTTTTGTTCTACCTTTTACCCCGCATGGGCTTCAGTGAACTGTTTATTCGCAAGATCAGGTTACTATACACCAACCCCTGGAGCCGGCTTCCGTTGTCTCTGGCTGGCCGGATTGCGGTTGCGAAGATGGTGGTCTTGCCAAAATTTCTTTACCTGTTCCTAAACGTTCCTATCCCACTCACTGCTCATTTTTTTCGCAAATTGCGCTCCCTAATCATTTCGCTCATCTGGGCGGGGAAACAGCCACGAGTCGCGTACGACATCCTCATCCTCCCTGTCTGTCGGCGGCATGGGTGCTCCTGACTTTAAGATCTACGCATTGTGTGCCCAGGCCAGTTTCTTAAACTTCTGGATTCATCCTACCCCCTACCAACCTCATGTTGCAGTTGAGACGGATATAGCATCTCCCTGGCCACTGTCCACGGCCCTGTTCGTGCCGGCGGTGCGTCCGCGAGCTGGGGTTGACACGGTCGGGATGTTGCGCTGGGCTTGGTCCGGCCTTCGCCGGCTCTCTAGTCTTCCCTCACTTTCTGAAAATGCTGTGCCAATAGTGAACCACCCTGAATTTCCTCCTCTCCAGCCTTCTGCCATGTCTAGGCATGCGACGCGCTTGGGATTGCGGACAGTTGCGGACCTCTACCCAGGTAATACTTTTTACTCCCTACCCGATTCCTCGAGCCCGCTGGACACGCTTCTATTCTATCAGCTGCGAGCTGTCTGCCGGAAGTTGCACTCTACATTTCCTCAGCCCCCACCTACTATGCCGGCCCTGGAATTCATGTACACTTCCTCGTCCCCACGTAAAATAGTCACCAAACTCTACGCTTTAACGCTACCGTCCACCTCTATCTCTGCTGACCGGGTGCGGGCGGCGTGGGGCGCTGATCTGGGTCTAGACATTGCGCAGGCTGACTGGTTATACTGCTGTAACCAGACGAAGAAGCTGTCGCCAAACTATCGGCTCCGTCTGATACATTTTAAGTTTTTGCACCGGCTGTACCGCACCCCCGCCCAGCTCCACAAACTCGGACTAATACCAAGTGATGCATGCATGCGCTGCGCTGCCCCCGCCGCAGACTTCGCACACTTAGCATGGCTATGCCCCAAGGTATCTGAATTCTGGCAGACGGTGTGTTCCACAATTTCTGACATCGCCGGCGCCGCGGTGCAGCCCGACCCCCCCTTGTGCCTTCTTGGCTTTGTGAAATTCTGCCCAGACGCTTCTCGACGCCTGATTGCAATGCTGCTGATACTGGCCAGGCGTAGGGTGGCCATGTGCTGGGGCCGCAGACCTGCTCCCCGAGTCGAGAGCTGGCTGGAGGACGCCTCTCGGTGCCAGACCCTGTTGTCTGAGTTTTTTGAATTGCTACCTGCCAGGTCCCGTCCGGTTGACATCTGGGGCCCTTTGGTAACTTACCTCCTCTCCCGCACCCATTCCGGTGGCGCTGCCTCTCCCGCGCTCCCCGCCGGCCCTGGGCCCGCGGCGGCCGCCGGCGCTGGTTGGTGACTGCTTCAATCTCCCATATTGATTCCCCCGCCCTGTGGCACTCATTGCTGTTGTCCTGTTGGAGTATGTGACCCCCATGAGGGGAGGGATCCCTGTGAAATGATCTAGTACTTCTGCCTAAATGTATTCACGCTTTTTGCCTGGTGTGGTAGATTCATTTCCGGATGCTTGACTGGGTTTGCATTGTGTCAATTTGAGCTGCTGCGCAGCACAGTGTAATGTGTCTGACTTTAATTTCTTCAATAAAGGTTTTGGAAAAATTTAAAAAAAAATATTTGGTGAATCAGTTCCCCAAAATGAAGTGGGAGGTTAGTGTTAAGAAGGGACTGTATCTGACTCTAGGTCCGAGCCACCTGCAATCTGAACGTTTCACGGGCAGAAGTGAGGGCCACCTCCTGTTGGAATAAAAGGGCTTTGAGCCTGCTCAACTTGTTGAACTCAGTTTTCAAAGTCGGAATGGAAGGCCAAAGCGAAGAATCTAAACTCCCTTGCGGGGTCGGGAAAAGGACATTGCTACAGCAAGTTACGCGCTGGGAAACTGTTACCAAGTATGGGACTCCCGCCCGCAACCCACAGCAGTGATTGTTTAAAATGAGATAGCTGCCGTTAGTAAGCAATGTAAAGACAGGCGTGATGGATGGTACTGGGGTCCCCTTTAAAAAACAAGCTAGATTTGTCGCTGACACGTTGCACTCGCCGTGCAGTTTAACGTGTTTGCACACAAGAGAGTGACCCACTGTCGAATCGTACTCCTCCCCTGTAAGGAAAACATCTTTATCCTCCCTCAAACACCGATAAGCAAAGGGCAGGACCCATAATTCATGCAGAAAAGCACTACCAAGCGGTTCAAAGCGGCTAACCGGAAGGTGTTGCATACATGATTTAAATTGAAAAAGCGAAAAGGGCAAAGTGATAACGCCATGAATTAACCAAACAGCAGAGTCCGTTTCCGCTACGGAGAACGGCAAAGGCTCCAATTGTTCAATATGTAACAGCATATATATAGCATCCTTCATGGACATAAACTTATGTTTATCAGTCAGGTTAAAAGGCAAAAACAAAGAAGTGGCATTCAAATAATCTCAAGGCACTTTACCCATTTTAAGTGTCTGCAACGTCCAAGCAAATTGCATGACCGACCTCAACTGATTCTGACCATGATATAACACAAACATCACTTTGCACAATATCTATTACAGAAGAAACAATATTGTCTAAGGTGTAAATGCGTGAAGAAAGCGTGTTAATGCTGTTGTCTACTACACAAGGACTTTTTCCAAATTTGCCTGATCAATTTGACGCAGACGGAAGGCGGCTTCCATCTGTGAAATTTTCCAAATTTCATTATAAGCGGCATAAACAAATCGCTTGGCCCTTGTATTACGTGGGCCTAGGAGAAAATCAGCCAAATTTATATCATTTGATAGGAGGGAAAGGTGCTGTTTCACAGAAGCCAAGGTAGAGTGTTGTAACCACTGCTGGCACAACTTACCCACCGAGTATGTGGTGACAGAATGATTAGGCAGATAACGAGGGTCAGGCTTAGTCTGTTTAAAACCAGGCGTAATATTATAGAAACGCAACTAGCATGCATTTGCATTAGCTTGCCACACCAACCATCCAGACGAATCAACCTCAAACATTAAAGGAGGCATTTCGAAGAAGAGCCTGTAAAGCCTCAATAGTGTGGTTAGTATGTAAGCGCCAATTGTCATATTTAGCCAATGATGGATTGGAGGGGGTATTCATGTTTTTGGCAGTCGCAAGGCCATAACAGGTTGACTGGTAAATGGTCTCATTTAAAAATAACAACTGAGTTGGGATCAGGCAGGCACGATGTAATGCCTTAGTGCTCTGTACCCGCCAAGGCTTTGTGCCCCAGATAGATTTTAAATCTATTACCTGTTTCCAATGATCGTAACCGTATGTGGCCAACTGTGTCCTAAACAAGTCGGCGTAAAGCAGTTTAGAGTGTGATAACAGGTATTTAGATGAAGAGGACTTTTGAAGCCTAAAAAATATGATTCAGGACTAGTCAAATCATAATCCGAAAAATAGGTGAGCTTATTTCTAAGAGTTTTAGAGCTCCCTTTCAACGGAGTAGGACAATGTTCCCATTGGGTAAAATTTAAAACAGGTCGCCTTGTGTTTATTTTGTGTAAAAAATTATGCCCATAATGTTGATAACCAAAAGAGATCACCATAATTGGCAGAATTTAAATACAAATCTTCAGCATCAAAGGCAGCATAATATTTTAAATCTGAAAACAATGCTTGAACTGCCTGAACATCCCAATCATCCGAATGTATGTCCCATGTCACCACATCTCCTAATGAGACACGAAAGACGTACGGAACACGAAGGACCACAGTCGGCCCATGGATTTCATAAGCTACATTGTCCCAAACGATGCCATCAGGAACTGGGAAAGCTGAAATGTTCACAAGAGATTGGTCACGTTTCATGATGTGGGAAGATGTGTGAGGAGCCAAAGTTCCATCGACCATTTTTACGGCAGAGCGTTCAGGGAGATAATGGACATGTATAAGTAAAAAGAACACTGTCACAAATCCAATTGACATGAAGAGGAATATCAGGACAAGCACCAACCAAATGTAGGTCCATGGGGGAACGAAGTATGTCTTTTTGAATCGGTAGAAAAAAACAAGCAATTTAGACTTGGGTGCCTCAGACAAACTGGACGTTGAGGACGAGGCAGAAGAAAGGTGTGCCGGGTCTCCATCACGGGCACCCACTGCACTTGCAAGCAAAGGTGAATGCGTCGTCCATTTGAACTCGTGGGGTAGATGGCATCTCACTCATGGAATCAATAGCCGGAAAAGGGCACACAATATCCATTGCAGAAGAGGATTGTCGCAAAGGTTGAAGATAAATTACAGTGTCCATCATATGAGCAGACATTCTTGTGGCTGCAGGTGACGACAAAGTTAACGGTGCCAAGAATATCGCGTTGCACGAAACTGCAGGTGTCACACTATTCAGGATCGGCCACACGGTGTAACTTGACATGGTCTACTGAGATGTACCTGTTGTCTTTGCGACCTGGCAACGGTGGTAGAATGACTGTACGAGTACCTTTTAGTCCAAGTACCGAAACTGGAGCACGGTAAGAGGGGCCAAATTCTTTTGTTTTCAATCTTCTCTCTCACCAGATCACCAATTTTAGGAAGCCAGCCGGTAACAGGAATCAGTAGTGCATCAGCAGAAGAAGACGGTAAATGCTCAGTTGCCAGAGTATCACGTGACTTTTGTAGATCCTGTAACATAGCAGAATGATTATCTACGTCAAACACAGAGGCAGCCGCCACATTGTCCAGACCATCAAGGTCAGGAACAAACATGTGAAAGCCAAAGAGCATTTCGTAAGGGGTCCGCCCACCCAGAGATCTTCTAGGGAGATTTAGTGCACGTTGGACCCCATACAAGTGGGACAGCCAGTCCCTGCCAGTACCTAAGACTCTAGCTGTCGAGGATTGCTTTAAGTCACGGTTCATTCGCTCCACAACTGAATTGCCCTCAGGCCTGTATGGAGACGAAAACTGCACCTGTACCCCCAACGACTTCATCGCATTCTTGTAAGCCTTAGAGGCAAATGCCAGACCTTGGTCAGAATGGAAGGTACTACAGGCAAACATCCCGATAAAGACACGCAAATCCCTGATGACATTTCGAGCGTCAGCACTACGTTGTGGCCATACCCACAGGAATCGAGTGCACAAATCAACCGCAACCAAGATATACTTGTATGCAGTATCAGAAGATAGTGGCCCGCAGTGATCAAGATAGACACAGCCAAAAGGTCTATTAGAAATACTGAGCTGTGTTTGTGGCAGTCGTACAACTGTAGAAGGCTTGATTTGTTGACAAACATCACAGCAAAGAAAATAGTTACAAGTCTGTTTATATAAACCACGCCACCAGTAACGTTGCTGAAGAATAGAGACTGTTGCCGACACCAGCATGTGCTGAAGCAATGCCTTCGTGTGCGGCCTTGATCAAAGCTTGTCTGCGGTCAGAGTTGGAAATCAGCCGATCCCCAACCGAAGGAATGGTAGCATAAGGAACCTGTTCGGGAGTTACATGATAAGAGCACTTAGAAGGGAAACCCGCAGGATAATTACCTCCCTCCCTAGTCGCAGCGACTGCTGCCAGAATCTCATTATCAACTTTAGTCATAGATCTTGTAACTGCTGCTACGGAACACGTGGCTACTGCAGACTTGGCTGCTTCATCAGCCATAGAATTGCCAAGAGCGTGCGTTCCGACACGCTGGTGGCCAAGAGTGTGAATAAGATGTGTGAGAGGCAGACGTTGTTTAAGATCTGCCACTCTAATCCAAAGCGTTTTATGCTTAATTGCGCTGCCTTTACAATCGCGGTAATCATTTTGAGACCAAAAGAATAAGTTGTCATTGAACGACTGGACACAGTAGTAAGAATCGCAAACAATGAGTATTCGCAAGAGGATCAGCAAACTCGTGAGCAAGTACAAGTGCACGCAGCTCCGCCAATTGCGCCGTACAGTCACCTAGTGCCTGAGTGTGCACAATGGAAGACTTAAACTCTCCATCTTCAATGGAGCCAGCCACAATAGCGCAAGCTGCAGAATAAGCATGTTTTGAACCCGTGGCCGGTTGCGCCGAGCCATCGGTATAAATGATGCATTTGTATGCACACAGAGGAAGAAGCGACAAAGGAGGAGGATGAACAAATTCATACTGTAAAAACTCCTGAGTCTGAAGAGATGGATCAAAGACAAACGTGACATCCGAAGACGTCAAAGAAGTAGCCCACTGAATCCAACGTGGGTGCAATGCCTTCGAGTTTGGTACACTTGCCTTAGTCACCGCTTCCAAAGCCGGGAAGGGGGTGACCAACAGAATGCGTTTGCCCTGTGCCAGTGAGCGTTCCTTTAGAATCGCCATCTGCACTGCCGTCAAGATTTTTTCAACAGAGGAAAATCGCATTTGAGCTGCAGTGTACAAGTGTGATTTTTATGCAATAGGTATTGTCTCCTTCATTGAATGTTAAGTACGTGAAACCCATTGCCCCTGAAACGATACGTATTACCAGGTTGGTGGTGTTATCACGAGTCATTAACAAGTTAGTCGCAAGCAGATCCGCCTGCAAAGACTGCAGAACGGAAGAATGTTCCGGAAGCCACCTGGCAGAAGAAAACTTAGCTTGTATCAACGCATAAAGCGGCTTGATACGCTGGGCATAATCGGGAATGTAAGTCCTCCCGAAATTTCATTTCGGGGGGACTTAAAAAAAAAAAAAAAAACAGCAGGGATTGTAACTTTTTCAAAGAACAAGGAGGTTGCAAACGTGCACATTTCTCTAGGAAGTGAGGCGCTAGACCCTTTCCCTCATTATTGAGCTCGTAGCCCAAAAAAAGCACTACCAGATGGGCAATGTGTGACTTTGCAAAATTGAACTTATAACCCAAGTCGGCAAAAGATAAAATAATGTGGTCGACTCGGTCAAGATGCGAAGTCGTCGTCAGTCAAATATGTCATCCACGTACGACAAGGCCTCGGGGTCAATTTCATGCAACAAAGACACTATGCGCGCTGCAAATGCCCCGGGGCTATTCGTATACCCCATTGGCAAACGTGTACATTTTTTCTGATTTCCGACGGCACTGAATGCGGTCAGGTCACCACTCGCACGGTCGAGATTGTGACTGTAGAAACCATTGGAAATGTCAAGTGTCGTTTTGTATTTCTTACGAACAATATTATTCACCAGCGCTGAACTGTGTGTGTTTTGCACCGCAAAGGTGCGGCAATGGCTGTTCAAATTTCTATAATCCAATACAATCCGAAATGAACCGTCAGGTTTAGGGACAGTAAAGAGAGGATTATTCATAGGTGATGTACATGACTCAATTACCCCCTGATACTCCAACTGTTTTAGAATGTCACGAACCGAAGCTTTTGCCCCACGTTTGATGGGATACTGAGGTTGTGGTTGTGGCATTGAGTGCAACGGTATTTCATGAGCTGGTGACAACATCCCAACCCACCTGATTGCGATACACTGCTGGGGCTAAGGCCAAAGCCCACTCCTCCGCGTACGCCTGTGCGCTTTCCTCAGGGACACAACATGGAAAAACTCGGAAGTATGACATCCTCCCCTCTAGACGAAGCTAACACAAAGGGTGGAGGCCAATCTTTCTCCGCCAATAAAATGTCATATGTAGAGGTCAAATTCTCCCAGACAACCACTTTAACGGGACGTAGAATATCACCTTCAATTTGGAAAATGACTTCGTATAGTCTATCCGGGGGGGCAACCCGGGTATCTGCAATCTCAATAGTAACAAATGTGTCAGTTGCTGTCACATCCAGACTGGGATGCAGAGCCTCCCTGACTATGGTAACTTCCGCCGCGCTGTCGAGCAGAGTCACTGCCCATGTCCAATCCAGGAGTCGCGTCCTCACCGTCTGTGGCATATCTCGCCGTTAAAGCAGCAACCTTTTTCTTTTGAAAAGGTCGGGTACGAGCAAAATCACCCTGCTTGTCCTTGACGTCAAACTGACGAGGCTGTTCATGAAGTTGTGACGCAGGTTGACTTCTACCCCGATCCGGGCGATCACCTCCACCGGCTTGTGTGCCTGATGTGTCCTGTAAAGAACGAGGAGAACGCTGGTCAGGAACCTGAAATCAGGAGACTTAATTTTAGCGCGATCGCGCAAGTCATAAGTACGTTCAGAAGCATCAGGGGTCGGTGAACTGGCACGCGAACCCTGCTTCTGCTGTTGGGAACCCTGTTTTTTATTTCTCTGCCAATTCTTTTTAGGAAAGAAAGGGCGCTCCTCCTTATCAGGTTGGGCCTGTGGTTGTTTTTGAGACTGCGTTTGCGCTTGAATGATAGGCTTATTTCCCAGACTATTGCGGCCTATGGTCTTATAAGCCCTCGCAATAATCTTTGGTAATTCTCATGGTTTGTCAGCCTCCGTGACCGTTTCTAAGCGGTTTGCTACTTGAAAGCTAACGGCATCGCCCTTGACATTCGCAAGGATCATATCCGCAACCACGTCGAACACCCCCACCAGTCTCATCCCCAGCTCAACAGCCGCTTCTGCTCCGTGTTCATCTTGAACCCGTTTAATCACAGAGCGGAGTACGGTCATGGAGGAGGTGCCGAAACACATAGAATATACCGCAGCAAACACCCTGCCCCAGGTGTTACAATCAGCCAATTTGGGAATTGTCTTTGGGTAAACTAATAGTTAAGATCCTGTGTTTCTCCACAGGACTTGTATTAGGAAAGACAGCTTCGATCTGTCCAAATTTCTCAGCAAGCCAATAAGCAAACTCATCCTTATTCTGTGGGCGCTTGCCCATGACAGAATTAACTATAACGGGACTGATGGTGATACCACCAGGACCCGGAGGTTGTACAGCAGCGCCAGGTGGTCCCACCTGGACGGTGCGGGTCACGTACTGTATAACAGCTCTATATACGCGCACTAACGATGTATGTAAGACGCGGAGCTCTGCCAAAGTCGCAGTTGTAAAAGCACGTGGGTGTGGGGTAAACCCAGCCAAAACGGGCCATGTGGCCCCATCAATAGATAAAGGGCCTAAACGGACAGCCGTTAATGGGTGAGGAAGGGCGCCATTAAACCAAATACGGTGTTGCCAAGCTGTAAGCGGAATCTCAAGAGCTCTATAAGGCTGATATTGCTGAGGAGCAGCAGTGGGAGTATATGTGTGAAACAGATCATCAGTCCCATCCACCGCCGGAAAGGTGACCCAAGAGTAAAAAACTTCAAATTGGTGAGCCGGATCGGCTTCTATCACGAGAATAAGCGCGGCCCCAGCATCAGGGACCGCATAATGAGTCAAGTGCGCCCTCAGCGCGGCTCTACTATGAGCCGGAATATCAACAGCCATTACAGAGAAGACAGTAGAACAACTTAGAGTGGCAGCGCAAACTCGGGTTATATGAAAAGAAAACCTTTTTAATACTTCAAGCTTGAATAAACCTATAAAATTGTCAATATAGGAGGTTACTCCGTCACAGCTGTCTCCGGAAACAGAAGTGAGGGTATTGTGGACCAGCATGAGCACTACTCAAGCGTCTCGCAGATGAGAACCAGACCAAACGTTGGTGGCGCCATGTTGCGGGGATTCTGCTCATACACAGAACTATGCACAAGAAAACAGGACCTCAGTAAATAGGGGTGTACCTCCTATCACCTTAGTACCCAAAATCCCAACCGACTAGCAATAGTGTCTCATTCGGTCTTCTACAAATATCAAGAAGCTGCGAATGTTTAGACAACCCAGAACACGAGCACTCCCGACTCACCTCAGAGTCGTGGGAACAAGACACTCTTTCGCTCTCACGTACTTGTCCACAATAAAAATAATCAGAGTCACTAAATAAGTTCAAAATGTTTATTTTGACTATAGTGATTCCTAAAACAGTATGCGAACCACAACTAGCAGCAAAATGCATAAGGCAAGAACCATAAGCATTGTTACAATACCATAGAATACAAAAGGAGTCGTCATTTTATAAAGACTGTGAAAAAGGCAAAATAACTGGGCCTAATCACCCTCCCCGTGGCAGTAAGAAGTTATTTTATATAACAGAAGATCTCTAGGCATTATTAGCAGACCCCTACCTGAAAGCCCAAACGCAAAGGGTTACATCATAGGAACAGTAGAGCTCAGCTCCATGGAACGGCTTTCTTCAAGAGTGTTTAAAAAAACATGCAACAACGCTATATCAAAGCTCTAGTCTTCCATACTGCAGCTGTTGGTAACATGTTTAGTCTAGGTAATAGGGACTGACCAGAACAGAATAACAAGAGACATAGTTGAACGACCTTGCACATTATGTTCAGACAGAATTGAAGGGAAGGCTGGGAATGTGAAAAACAATGTTATCATGTACAGGGCAGAGGCAAAGTGTCGCGAAAACAAACTCTTAGCAGAGGCGTGCGCAAAAGCAGCAGCATAGGGCAAGCAAAGCTCATGCTAACTTAGCAATGTCGACAATGTAACAAAGGCCACATAACCCCATATAACACCTTTGGATACTATGTCCTTTAATTGCATTCTCCATTCCATCAAATCAGGTTCTTCCCTAGACCCCCTTCCTCCCCATTTGCTCTGGCAGTTAGACCCCTGCATCTTATTCATGATCATGAATCTTCTTAATGCTTCTTTCGTTGAAGGGGTAGTTCCCCAGAAATGGAAACACGCGTTGTTACTCCCTCTTTTCAATAAAGCGAGTTTGGACCCTACTAACCTTTCTAATTTTCGTCCAATTTCTTTGCTGCCCATTTTTTCTAAAATCCTGTAGAAGCATTTTAATAGCCAGCTGACCTCTTTTGTGGAATACCAGAATTTCCTTCACCCTTCCCAGGTGGGTTTTAGGGCAGGTTTTTCCCCAGAATCTACCCTTCTGGGGGTAACCGAGTTGTTAAGGCAGCGCTTGGATGTGGGAGAAACAGCTGTACCCATCCTATTAGACCTTAGCGCTGCCTTTAACACAGTGTCTCACTCTATCCTCCTGGATGGGCTGACAGCACTTGGTCTTGGCGGCATGGCCTTGGAGTGGTTTCTTTCCTTTCTTAAGGACCAATCCTTTCAGGTCTCTTCCTTTTCTGCCAGCTCCAATTTCCATGTTCTTTCTTCGGGAGTCCCACAGGACTCAGTGTTGAGTCCAATGCTATTTAACATCTATATCTGCCTGCTGGCAGAGGTGGCAGAATCCGCCGGGCTGTCTCTCTTCTCCTACACGAATGACACTCAGATTGTTTTCTCTGTCGGCTGTTAGGACACAGGGGTCATCTGATCTTAGCTTGGGTTTGAGCAAGATTTCTCTTTGGATGCAAATCAACTTGCTCAAGCTCAACGTGGATTAAACAGAAGTTATGATTCTGGGAAAAAGACCCGAGTTATGGGGACCACAGCACTGGCCCGCCGAGTTAGGTGATCCTCCTATCCCTAGAAGCAAGGTTAAGAACTTGGCTTTCATTGTGGACGAATCATTATCCATGAAACAGCAAGTGGCCAAAGTGACGGCTACCTGCTTCACGGTACTCAAATGGTTAAAGATCCTTTGGCTGATCTCCTTCTCAGCGCAACGGACGGTGGTCAAAGCTCTTATTATCTCTAGATTGGATTACGGCAATGTGTTATACCTGGGTGCCGACAAATCAACCACTCATTGGCTTCAGCTCATGTAGAATGCAGCCGCCAGGCTCCTCTATCGGTTCCCCAAGTTCACCTCAACTTCCAATCTTCTCCGTGAGCTGCACTGGTTTACTGTGGCTAATCGCATCAAGTTTAAAGCTATATGCTACATGTTTAAGGTAAAATCTGGAACGGCTCCCAAAGACCTCTTGGACCTGGTCGACCTATACTTTCCATTCCGCCCGTTGAGATCTTCTCTACAGACCCGATTTAATTGTACCAAGATTCTGGGTGTCTCACATGAAGGGCCGATCCTTTGCCTATTTGGGCCGTCAACTTTGGAACTCCCAGCTTCTCTGAGAGACTTGACTTCCCTTCTTACTTTTCGCAGGGGTTTAAAAACCTGGATTTTTCAACCTGCCACTGAGATTAACTTGTTGATATCGCCCCTACTTCTGCCTTGAGCCGGGAAACCCCTTGGGGTAGCTGCGCGCGCTATAAATGCCTTAAATAATTCTAGACTCCAACATAGAGCCGGATGAGTGTCGCCCCACGCCGGTGCCGACCAGGACCATGTTCTCTGGAGCAGAGCCAGTGCCTTATACAATTGATATGCTGGCAGAGGAATGGGAAGGGCATGAGGTCCCTTACGGTTATCGGCATCCCTTAGATGAGGATGACAACTGGTATGAGGAACTGGCAGAGGACAGTGGGCTAGACTCTTCGGCCAACACTGGTTTGGTCTCTCCACCTACTGTGGCTGCGGAGGAGGAAGCCTCTTTTGCTGTTGTGGTGCGTAGGGAGGCTGAGGGCTTGGACCTTAACCTGCCCTCAGTGGCGGTCAAGGCGAACGTCTTGACCGAGGTGCTTCAGCCGGGAGTCTCCCCCCTCCAAGCCCTTACTCCCATTCAATGAAGCCCTTACTGATGTCCTACTTGGGGCCTGTTCCAAGCCTTGCTCCTGTGCATAGGACAATTGCCTGACGCCACTGTCTTGCTCCTGCGTCCCAAGTTTCCGAACCCAGCACCCCACCCCGGAGAGCTTGATGTTCCAAGTCTCCACTTCTGTGATCAACTCGGACGCGTTTCCTGCTGCTCCACCGAATAGGGAATCCAAAAGGCTGGATACCTTTGGAAAGAGGATGTTCTCTTCCGCCAGCCTTGCTCTGCGGTTGGTGAACACAGCGTGCCTTTTGGCCCGATATTCCCATAACATCTGGGATTCAGTTGTGTAAGTGTGGCCCATAGTCTCAGAGGAGACCCTAGCCATACTCTTCCAATCAAGGAGAGATGGGAGAGCCTCAGCAAAGTTCACCATACAATGTGCACTTCACATGATCTCTGGGTAGAGCGATTTCATAGTTGGTAGCCCGACAGCACAATGCCTGGCTGAGAGCGACTGGTTTTTCAAGGGTTGTCCAAGCCTCCCTTATGGATATGTCCTTTGATGGCTCTCGCCATTTTGGAGAGAAGACTTGTTCAGTGCTGGAGAGGACAGCAGAGCTACAGACAGATCATTTGGCTTGTCAGTGGCCCCTTGTCACCCTTTGTCTGGCTCTGACCCTTTTGTGGCCACTGAAGATGTCTCCAACCACTTCTATAAACTTCCAGCCACCACAGCCAACAGACTTCCCAGCCGTTTCATGGCCGTGGACAGAGTTCCCATAGACCACATTGGACAGGCAGCCAGAGGTAGAGTTAGTCGTATGACAGATGCATGACTGCTGGACTGGGGCGATCATCTGGGCGAGTTGGAGATCAGAGGACTCCAGTCCCAAGCAGAATCTGAGCTCCACATCAATCTATTGGCTTTGAAAGCCTTTCTTCCTTCAGTCAGGGGAAAAATGGTATAGGTGTTTACAGACAACACCACTGCCATGTGGTATTGCAACAAACTGGGAACGGTGGGGTCGTGGACCCTTTGTAAAGAGGCTTTGCGCTTCCGGGCATGGCTGGAACTTCAGGGCATATCCCTAGTGGTTCAACACCTGGCAGGCTCTGTGAAGTCCAGGGCGGACTAGCTCAGCCGTCAATGCCTTGCGGATCGTGAATTTGCATCGCCATCCGGAGGTGGCACTAGGTCTTTTCCAAGAGTGGAGAGATCCTTAGTTAGCTCTGTTTGCCACCGCAGAAAACGCGCAATGTCAGCAGTTTTACCCACTTGGGTTTCCAAGGCAGCTCTCGCTCCGAGGCTCTTTTTGTCTCGAGTGGAGCTCCAGCCTCCTGTACACCTTTCCGATAATACCACTCCTACTGTGTCAGGCACATCCGGGACCAGGTCATTCTTGTGGCTCCGGAGTGGGCACAGAGAGCCTGGTATCCTAAGCTGTTGAGCATGAGCATCAGTCCTCCGATCAGGCTGTCTGTTCGGGAAGATCTTCTGTTGTAGCAGCAGGGTAGGGTTTTGCACCTGAATCTGAAAACATTTTGCTGTCATGCACGGAATTTGAGCCGCAACCATTGATAGCTTTCGGCCTTCGTTCCCGAAGTCTTCAATGTTATCTTGGCTGCCAGGCGTCCCTCCACCAAGATGGTATACACCTGCCGTTTGAGCATTTTTGCAGTTGCCAGACCAGCATTGTACATAGGTTTTTGAAAGGTCTCCAACATACGTTTCCCCCAGCGCCTTTTTTTATGCCCCAGTGGGAGTTTAATTTGGTACCTATGTACCTGATGAGCGCTCCTTTTGAGCCGCTCCCCAACTGCCTACTCTGACTCCTAACCAACAGAATGGCCTTTCTGGTGGCGATATCATCTGCCCGGAGGATCAGTGATTTATGGCACTGTCTGCACATCCTCCGTACCTTACCATCTACTCAGTCAAGCTGGTCCTTCGCACTTGAGCATCCTTTTTACAAAAGGTGGTAACTCCCTTTCACAGAGGCCAATCTATCACTGTCTTACGTTTTACACTCCACCTCACCCCTCTAAAGAAGAGGAGAGACAACCGGCTCAACTGAAAAAGCGCACTGTTCTACCTTGACCGCACAAAAGAGTTCAGGGTGGACAATCAACTGTTCGTGGGGTGCGTCGAGGCCAAGAAAGGGAAAGTTGTTCAGAAATGGTCCATCTCACATTTACGAAGCACTACTGCCCCGACAGTCAGGTCCAGTGTGATGGTTACTTTGCCCTTTTGGTTTTATAAGACTTTTTAGTCTATTCCGCATCGCAGTCCCTCCTCCGGGGAGGTATTGCTTGGGTATCTATTCTAATGTAAGGAATCTTCGGCTAGAAGTCTCTATCAGATGAATACGTTATTTACCTTCGGTAACGCCTTGCTTGGTAGAGAGACTATCTGGCCGCAAGGTTCCTTTCTGATCCTCCGTGCTCTGCGAACAGATTTTATTGTAAAGGGTTCTCCCCTTCTTAGAGCCCTACCTTCACACACCTATAGTCGGTGTTCATTGTGTCTCCGCACTTTTGGCGTTGAAAGTCGCAAAAAAGAAACTGGCTTCAGCTCACTTTGTTTGCGCTTATATAGGCACGTCACTTCTGGCATGGAATTCGCCACGTGGCCCAAACGACGCCACCTACCAGTGTGCAGGGGTACTGCTCATCTTGTTTTCGGATCCAGTCTGACGCCTTGGGAATATTCTAAGGTAAGGAATATGTGGCTAGATAGTCTTTACCAGCTAAGGCGTTCCCGAAGGTAAGTAACTTGTTCGTCCCCCCCAAGCCGTTGGTGATGCCTCAGTGAAAACTTAACTTGGTCTTGATGTTTGTCATGTGTACGCCCTTTGAACCAAAGCATAGTTGCTTGGTGTGTCTCCTGGCTTTGGAGACTCAAAGCTAAAACTGTCTTCCTCATTGTGATTACATTAGATCGTCACATGAGTGAACTCCAGGCATTTTCAGTGCATCCGTCAAGGAATATGGCAGCATTCATTCCAAAAGTTCTGACTCCTTGACTGACTTAGGGGGGGAGGGGGAGGGACATATCTCTAGGGCAAACTCTAAGTTCCTCAACTGGATCCGAAATTCCCTGGACTAAGTCCTCTTGGCAAAGACCCATAAGGGTTCTCAACAAGCGACAGAATCGTTGTGGTTCTCCCCTCATCTGTTAGCACTCAAGCAGTGCAAAAGGGTAGAAAGGAAATAAAGGAAACATTGTGATGAATTGAATAAGCGAGAATACTGGGAAGCAATCGGGCTCTACCACTCCAAGATCAGAGCCTCTTAACCTATTACACTACAAAGATTGAGAATACCTCAAAATCACTTGGGAAAATCTTTTAAATTTGGAAATCACTCGTAGATGTGAAAACTTAATGTCCACCCGTAGTACCTTTAGTCGCCCGCTCCAATGAACTAGCTTCCTTCTCAAAAAAAATTCGAAACATCTATTAGTCTTTTCCTGACAATTTAAAGGATACTAAGCCCCCTTCAGGCATACAAACCTCGTCTGCCTAGATCATGGCCTCTTGGCTTCCCACCCCCAGTTACTCACAACCAACTCTTGACACTACTCAGCTAGGTGAAGTCAGGCTCCCTTTGATCCAGTTCCCCTCCATATCCTAGCACAAGACTCTGAGAACATCTTTCCAGTCTTATTAGAACTGTTGAACCGATCACTTTCCTCCTGCACAGTCCCCCCAATAATGGAAACATGCAGTGTTAAAGCCACGGCTGAAAAAGCCAGATCTAGACCACTCATGCCTGGAAAATTACAGACCTATCTCCCTGCTGCCGGGTGTATCCAGAGTCCTGGAGAAACACGTTAACCAACACCTCTCCCTCTTTTTAGAGTTCAACAAACTCCTCCACTACATTCAAATGGGCTTTAGACTGTAGCACGGCACTGAGACTGTACTGCTAGCAGTAACACAAGAACTTAGGCAAGTTCTAGATCAGGGAGACTCCGCGGCAATCATCCTACTGGATCTGAGTGCGGCTTTTGATACAGGTGGACCACACAACACTTATCGAGAGGATCACTGAGGTAGGGATAGGCGACAACACACTAAAATGGCTCACGTCCATCCCCGAAGGCAGAACTTTAAAAGTAGTGGACCAAACATGTCTTAGACATTTTATTCCTGAAATGCAGAGTACCACAGGGCTCAGCTTTAAGCCCTACCCTTTTTTAACCTTTACATGCCTCGCCCCCGCAGAGTTAGTCCAATCGTTTTGCCTGACCATAGTATCGTATGCAGGCGATACACAATTAGATGTATATATCGCCCCAGAACAAGGCTCAAACTGTAAACTACTTGTCCCTGCCTTAAGTATGTTGCAGACTGGATGGCCAGTTGTTCCCTTAAGCTAAACGGAGACAAGACAGAGCTCAAGCTGTTTGGGTAAAACAAAGCTAAGAGGGAGTGGGGATACACTGAGCCCGAAAAACTAAATCAAAAGTCCGGGTATCTGGTTAGATGACACGCTCGCAATGGAAGCACAGGCTAATACACTACATCGAGAAAAAATTGCAGACCATCCAAAACGCCGCCGCTCGTCTCCTCTTTGAAATCCCATGGCACCTGTCCACAAGGAGGGCCTTAGCTGACCTCCATTGGTTATGCACAGGGCCTTTCACAGGGAGGGACCTCAAATTCTTCGCTCTGTCATCAAACCCTATAAACCTGGAAGATCTCCAAGATCTGCCACCTCTTTTCTCGCAATGACAACCAGAATTCGCAGATCAAGATGGAGTGGTCGTTCCTTCAAATGCCTAGCGCCCAAGGGACTCGGGATCTCGGCGAGAGAGGAACAAATAGGTTCTAAAACAGGCAGCCGACCTTGATGCAAGTGTGACAATAGGCGCCGCCTCCCTCCAGGATCTATGACGCGAGAAATACTCGTGTTCGAAGTACAGAAATTTTGACCTTACAACCCGTAAGTTACGTCCGTCACTAACCTATGCTCACCTTAGCGTGTGAGCATAGTTCACATGAGCTCAGGGTTTACTCTGAGCCGCGGGTCCTTATGAAAGCCACTTTCATTTTCACGTGTGGCTGAAACATGTAGACCACATCACATTAATTCACTTTTCACATAATTTAAGGAGACGTGCGAGATCATTGTCTCACTCTTGTTCATTAAAATGTTAAATTTGTAATCCTGCCCCATGGACCACATAATAAAAGTATCAGGTACCCTGTAGGTAGCTTTATTTTACACTATCACGATTTCCACCCATCACAAAAAAAACACACAAAAAACCCAGTTCCGCTGTAATCAGGGTTCGAAGTACACCTAGGAGGCACTCTGCCTTCCAGGTGGGAACCCGATGATGAAGCATGCCACCAACTAGGTTGGCGGGTGAGGGTTCTTCTAAAAAAACAACTGGTTTCCCTGTCAAGGAGGCTAATATTCAATTAACCCGGGAGATTGTGTTTTCTAGAGCGCAGCTCTATGCTAGTTTTCTTTGTTGAGATGTATTCATGACCAGGGGAGACGAACGAGCTCTCTAGCTTCCTCCTCTTTCTCTCCAATTTGTTTTTTTGTATATCTAATCCCGTCACCATGGTCAGTCACCCAAAATACGCCCGTTATGTGTTCACATTCAATTATCCATAAGCTGATAATTTGAATGTGAATATAGAAAGTAGGGGACAAGTGAAATAAAAGAAAAGTGGAAAAACTTATGTAAATACTATAATCTCATAATCAGTGAGTATTATTTGTGTCCATACCGTAAATTTAAGTAAGGGGTGCCACATAAGTGCAGAGCAGGCAACTGGTGTTCTTACTCCCAATTAACATAGTGCAATATTCTCATGCCGATTGTTACAAAATCCATCAAGTCACTAAGTGATCTATTGGTTATGTACGCCACTTAATGGAGCAAAATCAGACGCACCATGAGAAAGTAGTCAAGACGTATCTTAAAGCCCAAATATGGCAATGTAGAAGATACCAAGCAAGGTAACCAGACAATGATTTCGACAGATTCTGTAAATGCAACCAAAATCCTATTAGTACACCAGGAACAGTTCTCATTGTCTAATATCTTAGAGAAGTAACATCCCATGTGGATGTCTTACCTTATATTCCTAAAGTCAATAGTAAAGACTTGGTGTAGGTTATCGTAGCGTCGGTGAATCTGTAATAAAATAACGGGTGGCACTAAATTATATCAATCTGATTCTCTTTCAGTAAGACAGGAATAAAGCAAGCATAAGGAGATGATGGACTGAGTGCTGAAACTTTTCAGACACTCGCCCCCAGTCACAGATCTGGGTTGAATCCATCATCATTCTTTAGCTCACTTCGCCACCCCAGTTTGGAACCAGCCATATACAAATCAGTCTTGACCCTATGCCTCATAGGAACATCCAGCCCGAACTGCCAGGTCAGGTCCTCCCTGGACCAGAAACAAGCATCCTGGGACCGGTTTCGGGGTAACACCACTCATCAGCCAGGCTAGCTTGAATCCAGTGGCAAAGTGAGCAAGGGAAGCACGTCTGGGCATACCCTGCCAACTTAGGGCGAACAAAGCAAACACAAGGAGATGATGGATGGAGTGCTGAAACTTTTCAGACCCATGATCCAAATTGCCTCCTAACGTCGCAGTTTAAGTTCTCCATTTCCAACTCTCTCACTAGTCCATGGAAGTGGTGTAGGAAGCTGGCTCTGTATATACTATACCAAAGTGAGGTATAGTGTGCACAGAGTCCAGTGGGTCCCCAAAGGTAGGTAGAGGTAAAGTTAGATAGCACCTCACTCTCTATTTGTGGTAGTGTGGTCGAGCTGTAAGGCAGTATCAGAGGACGGTGTTAAGCATTTGTTGTACCCACTCAATCAGCAAATGATTTCACACACTCGGACTGAACTTCAGACCAATTGGTTGTGTATAAAAATATTCTTTTAGTCATTTTATTTCCTAGAACCAAGCAAGCCTGGCACAGGTAAGTTGATAAATACTTTGCAGTAAATATACAGTTTGAAATGCAGTTGTAAATATACTTTGAAATGGTTACAGTTTGAATTACTGGTAATGCCATCCTGTGGAATGCTGTACAAATACTTTGTATCGCTTTTGCAGTAAAAATTACAGGTAAGTTACTTTTACGTTACTTTTGAGATTACTTTTTAGATTACTTTTTCTACTCAGTGTGATATGCCTAGATATCACACTAGGACATTTCCTAGAGAAAAGGTAAGTAAAGTCAGTTTTGCACAATTGCTATTTTTCAGGTTTCCATACAATTCAACTCCACACTTAAAACATTTTTTCAGAGAAAAACAGTCAATAGATTCCTATGGAGAGAAATTAAGTTAACGGTTACCAGGTAAGTAATCAATCTTTGGAGTTGAGCTTCTTGGGTTAGGACAAGGGTTCCCCCAGGGTCAAGGATGCACTCTCGTTCCACCCTCAGCGGCACTAGGGCGGCCGGGTGCAGAGTGCTGAGGCCCAATGTTATCCAATGGGGGATAGGGGGCCTCCGGTTGGTGGCTGCTGGCAAGCAGGCCACTTGGTTGTGGGAGCAAAGCTCCTGGACTTTAGCTCAGGTCAAATGGGGAAACAAAGTAGCACCAAAGGTGCACCCTCAGCAGCACTAGGGTGGCCGGGTGCAGGGTGCTGTTTCGATGTCGGGCGCCCTGTTGGTTTCAGTGGGGAACCTCCGGTTTGCAAAGGCACTGCAGGCTCGGGGACGAAGGTCTTCTGGGTGCGACCACCACTTCGAGAGGTAAGTTGGGAAGTTAGTGGTTGGTTAGGCATCGTCGGTTTGGGCACACAAGGCTGTGGGGTGCAGGGGTGCCTTTTGGGGTCGGATCTTCTTACCAGCTCCTGGTCGAGGTTGGGGGACCGTCTGGATTTAGGCTGCAGGCGTCGCCTTGAGGCAGGTCAGGGGTCGCCGGATCTTGGGTCAGGATCGCCGGGGTGACCACCTCGTGGTGTTTGCCCTCTCGGGCCGTGGAAGGCTGGTGCAGAGTGGGGCGGATCCGCGGTGTCCGGCCGGAACCAGAGGTTACAGATGAACAAATCAGGTGTTCACGGGAGATAAAGTCTTTGTAGTTGAAGGCAGGCAGGTCCTCCGGAGTTTTTGAGGTTGCTGGCTGCAGGACACACCGGGATTTCGCAGGAGCAGGTTCGAGGGGGAGACAGGCCGGTAGGGCTGGGGCCAAGTCAGTGGACGTCTTCCTCTTGTTAGCTGCTGCACGGCTGTTCGGTCCTTCTTCTTCTTGTAGTTTCTTCTTGTCTGAGGAAGCAAGGTTCAGGGGTGCCCCTAAATACTAGATTTAGGGGCGATACAGGTAGGTAAAAGGCAGGGACCAATGGGTCCCTTCCCTGGGGTGGGTACACCCCCTATTATGCCACCCTCCAGTGGGAGGGGGGCATGAGCCTGTCCCTGGTTGGCTGAGTCCCCCCATCTGCAAGATGGTGGGGACTAGGAGTTGTGCTTCACCTCGCCTCCCCCACCTGAGGGGTGGAGTTGGCAGAGGGGGGCACACCTCTCTTCCTCACTTGTTTTTACCGCTGGTTCTCCCGCCCAAAGTGGGGGTCAGAACCAGTGGGGACCAGTTGCTGAAATCAGCAAGTGGCCTGGGGAAGCTCATAAAGGCGGCAAGCCTTTGAAGCTTCCCCTTCGTGAACCCTGCCCATCCTGGGGGAGGAGGCTTGGCACCTCGTCCCAGGATGTGCATTGTTTCAGGCCCCCGAGAGCAGCAGGCTCTCGACCCAGGGGTCCAGAAACATGTCTGGTGGTGGCAGCTGAAAGCAGCCACTCAGCCTGGACACTGGTGGTAGGTTAGTTTTCAGGGGGCATCTCTAAGATGCCCTCTGTGTGCATTTTTCATTAAATCCCACACTGGCATCAGTGTGGGTTTAATGTGCTGTGAAGTTTGATACCAAACCTCTCAGTTTTCAGTGTAGCCATTATGGTGCTGTGGAGTTCGTGATGACAAACTCCCAGCACCATATACTCTTAATGGCAGCACTGCACTTACAATGTCTAAGAATGGCCTTAGACACTGTAAGGGTACAGGGCTCATGCACCTGTCCCCTTACCACTGGTATAGTGCACCCAGCTAGAGGGGTGATTGATCTATGCCAGGGCAGTGGGTTGTAGGCATGGCACACAGATGTGTGCCATGTCGACCTTTCACTTTGTTCTGCACCAAAACACGCAGCCTGCAAAGGCAGTGTGCGAGTGTAAGGGTGCAGGACCTCTAAGGGTGGCACAAAAAGTGCTGCAGCCCTTAGAGGCCTTCTCTGGTCACAGTGCCCTGGGTACCTGTGGTACCATTTACCAGGGGCTGACCTGTGGCCAGAGATGCCAATTGGGTTAGTTTTGGGGTAAGAACACAGGCTCTGGGAACCTGATTGGCAGGGTCCCAGGGCACATCAAGTGAAAGTGCATCAGTAGTCTGGCAAAATGTGGGGGGGTTACTGCAACAGAAAACCACTTTCCTACAAGTGGAAGGTCCTATGTTGGTCCTGTTTATCACAAGTTTGTGTATATACAGGAAAAGGATCTCTAGGATCCCCCTGTTCGACTGTTCTGAAATGTTCCAATATTCTTTCTCTCAGCATTCTAATAGTACTACCTACATAGATTTTGTTACATTGGCATATCAATGCGTAAACTACAAACTGTGTCCAGCAATTGATATTGTGCATGATCATGTAAGCTGGACTCTGGTTGTACTCAAAATTTGTTAGATCTTTCGCTAGTCTGCACATGTAACAGTGGCCCCATTTGTAAAAGCCTCTCGTGTGTGTCATGAGCCAGTTGCTCTTTGTTTTGTGTGGGGGGTAACTGGGACTGATCAGTCCTCCTAGTGTGGTACCTCTGCGAAAAGTGATGCTGGGGTTTTTGTGATGTGTGGTGCGAGGTGCTGATCTCCTAGCAGTAGGTGCCAGTGTCTCTTCAGTACTCTGCTAATGCCCCCAGTGTTGCTATCAAAGGACATGATAGGTCTAATCGTATCAGCATGTCTGTCTTTCTTATGTATATTATCTGTGAGGGTTGTTTGTCTGTCCAGACCAATGGCTCCTCTGGAAGCCTTGTTAATTGTATTGGTGTCATAGCCTCTGTTGTGAAATCTACATTTGATATCATCCAGGTTCTTTCAAGTATTCATCATCACAACTACAATTCCTCCTGGGTCTAAGCATCTCGCCATATGGTATTGCCTTGACTTGATGGCTAGGGTGGGCACTTTCTGCGTGTAGTACTGCATTACATGCAGTTTCTTTTCTAAACATCCTACTCATAAGTTGGTGGTTATGTGTGTAGAATTCCACATCTAAAAACTGAATCTTATGTTTGCTGAAATGCATAGTAAATGACATATTACACGAGTTATTCTCCAGATGGTGTTTGAAAGCATGTAATTCATCTGTCGGGCCTGTCCAAATTAAATGAAATGATCACATTTGATATAGCGCACAGCTACTCAAAGTAGAGCCTCCTGGTGCTAGGAGGCGGGCAGGTGGCGGATCGCTGAGGAAGAGCTAGTTTTTAAAAAGCCAGGTTTTAAGATTCTTCCTGAAAGTTAGCAAGTCTGTAGTTGTTCTCAGAGTTTCTGGCAGGCTGTTCCACTACGACCAGGAATCCAAAGGATCTTCCTCCCATACTCGCTAAGCGTATTTTGGGTAAGAGGGTAAGATTTGTATTTGAAGATCTTAGGGATCTAGTTGGATTATAGCGGATTACGCGTTTGTTTAGATAGCTGGCTCCTATGCCATAAAAGGCTTTGAAAAAGATCACCACAGCTTTGATTTTGATACTTTCCTTAATGCACAGCCAGTGCAAAGACCTTAAGATGGGGGTCATATTAGACCTAGGTTTGGGTCTCACAATTGCTCTGGCTGCCGCATTTTGCACCACTTGCAGGCGCTGGACAAGATAGTTTGGCAAGCCAAGGTACAAACTTGACATAGTCTAGTTTTGATGTCACCAAGGCTTGGACCACAATCTTCCTACTGTCCAGTGATGATAGTGGCAGGAATGTTTTCAGCATGCGGTGCGTGCCAAAACAAGCGCCTGTTAAAGTTTGGATCTGTGATCTCATGGAAAGAGCACTGTCGATGACAATGCCCAGGTTTTTTACTTTCTCCTTGGCTGAGAGCGGAGGTGACAAATCCTTAGGCCACCAAGTGCTCCAATTAGAAGTTTCAGGTTGTCCAAAAAACACGACTTCTGTTTTATCAGGATTACACTTCAACTGATTTATCTTGAGCCAATTGAATACCTTTGTGAGACAAGATATGATATTTGCTCCATCAAAGTCAGTTCCTTTGTCACAAGTGAAAATAAGTTGCGTCTCATCCTTGTATGAGACAATTTTGGCACCTTCTTCCTCTACAAAAGGTGTAAGGGGTGATAAATATATATTGAAAAGAGTGGGACTAAGGATAAAGCCCTGGGGGACACCCACATTCATAGCGGGAATTGGAGATGGAAAAAGGGGGTAACCAAATGTCTTGTGATCTGTTTTCCAAGAAGAAGGACATCCAAGTTAGAGCGGTCCCACCCAATCCAATGTTCAGTAGTCTACCAAGAAGTCTCTCGTGTGGGACCGTATCAAAGGCCGCCGACAAATCGAGTAGGATCAAAATTGCTTTTCCTCCCTGGTCTAATTTTTCCTTGATAAATTCTGTCCCCTCCAACAGAGCAGAATCCGTACTATACTTTGTCCTAAAGCCTTATTGTCAATCGTGTAATAACTTCCGGTCTTCAATGTGCTCTAGGAGTGCTCTGTTTACATGTTTCTCTAGTGCTTTAGAGAAGGCGGATAGAAGGGAAATAGGCATGTAGTTGGCCGTATCGTTATGATCGGCGTTCAATTTTTTTTTTTAAAAGAGGTAGAATTTTTGCCTGCTTCCAAGTGTGTGGCATTTTGCCGGAAGAGAGAGATAAGTTAAGTATCTTATTGACTGTAGGGTTGATGGTAGGCGCTAATAGATTTAATAGTTTCGCCTGGCAGGAGTCAGTTGGAGATCCTGACTTTTTACAATTAGAGGAGTCACTCACTCTTTTGAGAAGAGTGAGTGACTCCTCTAATTGGGGAATGGTAGCAGTGTAGGGTGCTCATAAGAGACAAACATTTCATTCACCGAGTGATAAAAGGTCTGCTCCTCCTCTGAAATGCTGTAAAATGCTTGTTGAATTATAGTGATCGTATTATGAAAGAATTGCTCCACCTGCTTTGTCCACTCCACAGTGAGTGGTCCTTCCATCTTACCAGCTTTAGGGGAAGTGAAAGATTTCACTATATTAAAAATGTCTTTTCCCTTGTTATGGGCTAATTTCTTCTTATTCTGGAAGAAGTTTTTCTTAGCCTCCCTCACTTGTGTATAGTGAGCTCTTAAGGCGTCTTTGTAGATTTTTCTATCTTCGGGCAAATAATGTTTTCCCCATTTCATTTCAAGTCTTCTACAGTACTTTTTACTAGTTGTGAGAGGTTCATTGAACCAAGAAGGTGATCTGACCAGGTAATGGGCAGTGGTGGACTTACCAGCAATTCTGAGTTATGGAAAATCTGGTCAAGGGTATGGCCTTTGTTGTGGGTGGGAGCAGAGATCGATGGGATAAGATTACAGGCCTGCATCGTATCTAACTGGGAGGTTGCTATGGGGTCGTGTTCTTTATCCATGTGTATATTGAAATCTCCCAGAATGAGGCACTTGTTGTATTTTAGGGCCAATGAGGTGGAGGCTATGTATCAGCAGGATATCGTCCATGTATAATGTATGTGTTCTAACCAGTGTGCCCCTTTGTGACCCCAGACCCACTCCTCCTCAAACCACCTCATGAAGCGGTTCGCGTAAGAAGGAGCGAATCTGCAGCCCATCGCAGTCCCATGGATCTGTTGGTACCACTTGCCTTCAATTAAGAATGTGTTATTGTCCAAAATTGTGCGTATCATTTTCAAGATCATTTTTGTGCGACAGCAGTTCAGCCGGCCTTTTGTTCAGAAAGTGTGTGATCGCTTTCATTCCAAACTCTGGAATTATATTCGTATACAATGATACAACATCTAGTGTGACTAGTCATGTCATCATCCCACATTGTCACTCATCATATTTAAGACATGCTTGGTGTCTGTGATATAGGTTGGAAATTTCAAAACTAGTGGTTTTAAAAATGTGTCCACAAATTGTGATAGATGTTCTGTGGGGCCCCCTATCCCAGAAACTATCGGTCTGCCTGGCGGAAAAGGGGAATTTTTGTGTATCTTGGGTAGTGTGTATAAGCACAGAAATCTGGGTCTATCAATTTTAAGATTGGCATATTCTTCAAAGGTCAGTAATCCTTCATACCAGGATTTTAGGTCTATATTAATATCATGTGTAATGCATGGTATAGGGGTGGTCTCCAATGCCACATAACAATTAGAATTTCCAAGCTGTGAGTAAACTTCATTGTTGTAGTCAATTCTATTCATTACAACCACACATCCACCTTTATCTGCTTCTCTAATGATTACAGTGTCATCATCCCTCAATGTCTTCAATGCATTTCTCTCCTCTCGTGTAAAATTATCAGTACTGAATAGTTTATAGAGCATAGGTCTTTGTCATTTTATCTGATAGAGCCATCTAGCCGCAGATTCCTCAACTTAGAATATCCCCAGGTGTCAGACTGGATCCGGAAATCTTTTCCAGCAGTACCTCTGTGCACCGGGGGGCGACGTCGCCCGGCTCTGTCCTGACGTCGTCCACTGATATAACTGTTATGCCAATGGAGCCATATAAGTCCCTCCTGGCGCGCTGACGTCCGTTTTCCTTCTTTTCCGCATCCGAACGCAGATCCGGGAGAAGCGGTTCCTTTGGCCTGTTTGTTGTTTTCAGGCCCTCTCGATGCCTTTTAGCATCAAGGAACAGTGTGCGATGCCTACGGGCTTCAAATCGTGTGGGACCTGTACGCGACAGATATCGGCGACGGATCCACACGAGATCTGTATGTGTTGTTTGGGAGAGCACCACTACTCTGCGGAGTGCGACTCCTGCCGGCGGCTGAAGCCGAAGTCCCTTTCGGGAACGTCGTATGAAGTTGCTGTCTGCCCGGATGTCCCGTTCGGAGTCCTCGCGGCACTGGTCTCCATCTCCAGCGGAGGGGTCCAAGCGGCGCCAGTCTTCTCATGCTGAGGCTCCTGTTCAGGACAGGCCCCGGAGTCATTCCCGCGGCCATCGCTCACCTGACGCAGGTAAGCACAGGAGGAAGTCACGGAGATCGTCTGCATCGCATCACTGTGATGTCGGGGCTCACTGCTCCCGGTCTTCGCCGGACACGGGCCATGGGAGTCGGTCCCCACTTACCCAACTTTCCCTGGTGCTGGGGCGACTCGGCCCAGATGGAAGCCTATTCTATGACTTTGCAAGCCATCTTTGGGTCACCCCCTCTCCTTGGCGTACCTTCGGGCCCCACAGGGGGGGTAGGGACTCAGGTCGGGGATTCACAGGCGGGTTCGCCCTTGGCGTCGATCGAGTGCCCTGACTCCGGTTCCGGAGTCACTGCGACGTCGGGACACGGCACGGAGGGGCATCCCAGCCAGACGTCAGGCCCTCCTGTAGCGTCTCCGCACAGCCCTGTGGGGTTCCCTGCGCCGACATCTGATGCGGCTGCAGCGTGGAGCTCGACTCCGAGTTGACGCTGTTCCTCCCCATGTTTTCCCACCTCGTGGAGGTCGAGTCGAATCCGGCCCGACGCCGGGCGGACGAGTCCTCTACGGTGGTCATCGACGTCGACCCGACAGTCTCAACGTCTGTCAACACCGGTGCCGTCTCCGGCTGTTCCTCTGTTGGTAGAGGATGAGGCCCCAGAGGGTTCACCACCCCCAGGGTTCTTTTGCTGCTCCTCGGAGCAGGTGCCCATGGGGCACTGACCGGCTCTTCATCCTACGTTTGGTGGACGGATTAGCCTGCAACCGTCCCCTACAGATGACTTGCTGTCTCCGCCTAGGATGGCCACGGAGGCCAGTGAGACGTTTGCGAGGGCGGTTCGCAGGGCTACGGATACCTTTGAGATGCATCCGCCCTCAGTCTCTCTGCCTTTTGATCCTTTGTTGGATCTTCTCCACCAGGGCACCGTGGAGGTGGAGCCCTTGCTGCCTTTTGGCGGGTCATTACATGACATCCTTCTGGGTGCTTGGGCGAGACCCTCATCGGGGGACCCTGTGGGTCATGATATTGCCCATCGCCCTGCTCCCGATGACCCTGCCTGTTTGTCCCTCCATCCTAGTGCTCAAGGGCTGGTGGTCCAGGCAGCACTCCCTCCTCCTCCTCCTCCTCCTCCTCCTCCTCCTCCTCCTCTTTCTCCTGTTTTTCCTCTTTTTCCTCCTCCTCTTTCTCATCCTTCTCCTCTTCTCCTTCGTTGCTTCCTCCCACTAGGGAGTCTAGATGGTCGGAGTCCTGTGGCCGCCATGTCTTTGCGTCCACCAGCTCGGGACTTCGGTACTGAACACGTCTTGCGTGTTTGCCCGGGCTACTTTTGCCCTTTGGGACTCAGTCGAGCACCTCCTTCCGACCTTGCCGGATGGCCCTCGTGCTGACCTGGACGGCTACTTCGTGATGGCCGCAACATGGCTCAGTTTTCCATCCGGTTGGCCATGGACACCACTGATTCTGTGAGTCTGGCTATGATCAGATCAGTTGCTCTGTGTCGCCATGCCTGGCTGCACGATGGCAGTCTCCCTGAAAATGTTCAGGAGCGTCTCGGGTATCTCCCCTTTGATGGGGTCAATCTGTTTGACAGTCATGCTGACTCGGCGGTCCAGCGCCTCATGTCTGGGTTCCCATGACTTCCATGGTTTGTAGTCCTCTTTGCAGACTTTTAATTTCATTGCAGTATTGTTACTGCTTTTCCGGTATCCGTCTCTGGGTCCACGGCGTTCTTTCCTGGACGGTTTGTGCGGCTAATCAGCCGTTTTTTCCTTTAGTTTGGTACAGCTAGTCCAGCTGTTTTCTGCGATTTCCTTTTTGAGCCCTCCGTCTACGATTTTGTCTCAAGAGGTGTCCCTTGCATTTATAGGGATGTGACATACCCTATGTGGGGTATTCATTGGCTATTGTATAGCTGCTCTTCCTTGCCCAGGAAGTTTCGAAGGCTCCCGCGGAGTCTTCTTCGTACATTTTCTGTCCCTCTGGGGACTTGTCCTATGGATTTTACTGTAGACTTATCACTGTGTTGCGATGAGTCACTGTGGCCTAGTTGTTAAGGTCTCAGACTCTTGCTCCGAAGGTTCTGTGTGCGGATCCTGGTGTTTCGCTGGTTGTGAGTCGTCAGTCAAACATAAAGGCACTGTTGTTTCCTCTCTTCCTACGGTTGTATGACGGCTCCTCTGGTGAGACCCACAGATTTGGCGTGGCTCTCTCCTGGAGCTTCTGTGTGGTAGCCTAAGGTTGATCCATGGCACTTTCCTGCCTCTCTGGATGCAGCCTTCTTCAGAGTATTGTTGGGTTTCTGCCACACCTGGTTCCCCCCAGCGTGTTCACGCCCCCCTTTCTTGCCTTTGGCTATCCCTTCTGCTTTCGCTAGATTCTTGGCTACGTTGGCTATCTTGAACGTAAGCATGTGTCCCTTGTGGGCATTTTGTTCTGTTCCGCTCTGGAACGGTGTCTGTTGGTGTTCTATGCGGACGCAATGTGAGTACACACTGGGTGTGTGCGCTGTCACGGGGTGCCCGTGGTATCCCTTGCCCCCTATTCTTGTGGCATGGTCTACTCTTCTTCCCTGGGGTTGAGAAGGGGTTAGGTATTCTCTCACGGCTCAGACCCTGTCGGGGTTATTGCCTATAGGCAGTGGAGTCTACGCTGGAAACGTCTCTGCTGCGTGTTGCCTTTTGTCCTTATTTCCCTCTGCCCATCCCAGGCCGGTGCTCAAGTCCTTCTATTCATTACCGCGCAGAGCTCAGGTACTTCTGATCCTGGCTCCTGCTCCTGATTTCAGTGGACGCATTCTGCCTAGGATACTCTCTGGCTTCAAGCAGTCTCTGTATATGGCTATGTACACATTTTTTCTGACATTCTGGGTCTGTCTCTCTCTGACTCATTCCGCGTTTGTGATGGTCGGTATCCCCGCCGGTCCCGCGGGAGACCAGGTTTCCTTCCCAGATGGGAAGGATGGTGACGCCTTTTCAGTGTCTTGCCATTGTTATGTCCTGCGATGCTTACATTATATGTCCTGCGATGCTTTAAATCGGTGCCGTTGGTACATATTGTGCGGTCCCTATGCTCTAGGGCTGCTCTTCGAGTTTCCCTTTGTCTTTCATTGTTCATGACTTTTTCATATATTTCTGTATGTCTATATGTATTCTGTCATGAGGGGGACACGCGACGAGAAGGCCAGCATGCTAGGTTTTCCCTGCTGCGGTTCCTGGAGTTTTTGCCACAGGATCCGTCTCTCTCTCTCTCCGTCTCTCTCTCTGTCTCTCTCTCTCTCTGTGCCTGGCCTTGCCGGTGTCCTTGGCCATTGTATCACTAGGTACGGTTGGTCGGTTGACTACCTGGTAATGCGCCCCTCTTTCTCTGCGACGCGCACATGGTGTCGCTGTTCCATTTCATTGGGCTTTTGCATTTGTGTGGTGTGGTTCTCACGGTCCACACTGTCTGCTTTGTGTATTCCGGTCATCCACATACTGGTGTCTCCTTGTAGTCATGGTTCTGTCTCTCAGAATGGTACCATCTATCCCCTGCCATGTCATTTTTAGCATCCACTGTTGTGCATGCTCAGTTATCTGCTTGACTCTGTCATGCTATTTTTGTCACTTCTCTGGTACTTTCTCTTGCGGATCCATGGGGATCCTGTGCTCAATTTCACTTCCTTTGTAGAAGTTTGTGGCATTCTTCCATGATGCACTGACCATTCTGGTTCTGCACTTTGATTTCGTCCTTGTCTGGACGAAAGAGGTTTGTGGTACATTTGCTCCCCTTGCTCATGCTCACCGTCCTGAGCTTATTAGGTCTGGTGTCAGCCACCCTGGCATTGCGGTCCCCACCGTGTTTTAGTCAATTTATTGACCGATTAGTTCTCTTTGGAACTTGGTGGGTTTCCGTCGCAGACCCTCGTCCAATGGGGTATAGCTTCGGTATCTATGCTAAGTTGAGGAATCTGTGGCTAGATGTCTCTATCAGATGAACGAGTTACTTACCTTCGGTAACGATGTATCTGATAGAGAGACAGTCTAGCCGCAGATTCCTTAACACCCACCCAGCCTCCCCGTTCTGCGAGGACCTTACCAGGTGGGCTTCTACCCACTTGCCTCCTTACAGGTGGCCTTGGTCTTCCTGCGGGGTGGTTTGCTTCACCTCCCTCCGGGGCAAGATGTCTCATTCTACTTATCTGTTGCTTCCACGCCCATTCTTGTCCTTGGGTGGTGAAGTTATGTATCCTTCCACGTTCCTCCACCCTGGTTCTTCCAGTGTGGGGATTTTTCATGTTCTTCTACCCTCCTCTTTTCCTTTCCCATTACTTTGGGGCCTCCTTGACTACGCTGTGGTCACTTGGTTTGAGGGCCTATTTGGCTGTGCCACAGTCAATAGGTCGTTTCTGGGGTGTAGAGTTGCACTTTCTCTGTTGTAGAACTGTGGTCAATTACCATCAGTCATGTTGTTCCAGTCTTGTTGCCCTTTACAGATACATCCTGTGGTTGCAGACTGCCTATCATTTGTCATGACCTTCGCTTCCAACGCCGTTTCGCCACATAGGACGGCATTGCTCTTCGCTTCTGCAAAATTGTTTCTAGGGGCGGGTTCCCTGTTTTCTCCCTTCAGTCCCTTACAGTTTCAAGTACTTTTTCTCAGACATACGTGGGGATGTTTCTCATCATTCTATGCATTATTTTCATTGTTTCAAAGATTTTATTATCTTTTTTGGCACACTGTTCCCACACACTCACAGTTTTTGTAGTGGCTCCGCGTTGTAACGCGGAAAAGTTTCACAGTAGAAAACTGACATCAGCGTGCCGGGAGGGACTTACATGGTTTCATTGACATATCCGTGGACGTTGCAGGACGGAGCCGGGCGACGCGGCCCCCTGGCGCGCAGAGTTACCGCTGGAATTGTTTTTCCAGATCCAGTCTGATGCCTGGGGATATTCTAAGTTAAGGAATCTGCAGCTAGACTGTATCTCTACCAGATACATTGTTACCAAAGGTAAGTAACTCGTTCATCTAGATCATTACATACATTCTTGAAAAACATGTCGCAACAGTTATCCAGTGGAAGATTTGTTGTCCATTTAGACTTGGGTTTTAGCCCACTATCACTGGTGTGCCCAATAGCTATACCAAGATGAGTCAACAATCCCCTCACATTATTTGTTTCCTCTTCTTCAGAAGTAAGGGAGAGTAATACAGTAGTGTCTATTGCATCTTGTATAGAGAAGTCACTAAATGCTGTTATCTCTGTGTCTTGCATCGCACTAGATGTACGTGTCATGAAATGTTTGTTTGAGCTTTCGCACAAATTCATAGATATCGATTTTAGTCTGGTCACAATATTTGAAGGACAGAAGCCAAGACCTTTCTTAAGGACTTTATTCATATCTTGTGTCAGCACCCGTCTGATAAATTTACCACGTTCACATTCATATTCGTATCTTCCTGAGCCATAGTTATTTCTTCTTGTTCCGTGATCTTGTTCGCATGCCTGCCCTGTCTCCCGATTGATCTCCTGGATCTTTTGCCTCGTCTGGTCTCTCTATTCGGCCAGGACGTATATTGACCTTCCTATTCCCTATTCTGATTTCTTCTAAAAAACAGTGTTTGCCTGAATCTGGGCTGCCCTCACCCTGATCTGGGTTGCTCTCATTGTCACTAGATGCCACACTGGATGAGTGGCTACTCGCTGTCTCAGTTGGGGTATACATACTACCTGTAGGTGTTTTATTCACTAAATAGTCAAACTTACTCGCAAACGTAAATACTCTCCCTGCCAGATAGTCTCTCTCAGCTCTCTTAAGTTTCCTTGCTTTGCACATTTTGATCTCCTCTTGATGTTTTCTTAATACTTCTTTTAACATCTCATAATTCTTTTCGGTCTGTTCAGATAAATTAATCTCTCTGATCTCTCTTTCTACATCTTTTATCTCATTCTGTAAATTTGCGACTTTTCTTTTGGCATTAAAAATCAATATCTCCATTAAGTTCATTGAGTTACTGATAAGTTCCTTCTCCCAACTTAGTAAAAGATCTTCATCCAAGTCATCATAAGTAGGAAAGATTTGTGCTCGTAATCCCCTTGGGATTCTATTGAGTTTCATGTATTGTTTAAATGTCGTGGCATCCCACCATTTAGATTGGTCGTTTATTTTAAGTCTGTCTAGCTTCTTAAACTTGCCCTTAAGCCCCTCATTCCTCGTAATTTTAGTTGGTATAGTTGAACCTGCACTCAAATAGCTAAAGAGTTCCTCTGCTATCTTTTCTCGGTCTGTTAGTTCAGACATCATTAATAATTCCAATTACTTTAATCGTAGTCACATACCAGGCGGTTCAACCAATTCAAATTCAAATCCATACCAGGTGGTGGCTGGGTTTATTTGGCGCACACAACCCAATCAGTACAAGGTTATTTTAATATAAAGTCCATAAGGCTAATGTCCATGTGTCCTTTGGTGCTCAGGAGGAGGGAGAGCCACCCAATCTTCCTCAGTTGGAAAAAAGGCTTTTTCCCAATAAATTGAAAAGAGTTCTCCGAGCACTCAAGTCATTTCTTACAGTGTTCTATACTCTGTTCTATTGACGCATATTGTGAGCTATGTTTACAGATCCATCGTAAACATTTAAAACCATGTGAATTATTTTTATTTGAGTAGGGTATTCCTGTTTTACTGACCTAGATAGAGAATCAGATTGATATGATTTAGTGCCACCCATTATTTTATTACAGATTCACTGACGCTACGATAACCTACACCAAGTCTTTACTATTGACTTTAGGAATATAAGGTAAGACATCCACATGGGTTGTTGCTTCTTTAAGATATTAGACAATGAGAACTGTTCCTGGTGTACTAATAGGATTTTGGTTGCATTTACAGAATCTGTTGAAATCATTGTCTGGTTACCTTGCTTGGTACCTTCTACATTGCCATATTTGGGGTTAAGATACGTCTTGACTACTTTCTCATGGTGAGTCTGATTTTGTTCCATTAAGTGGCGTCCATAACCAATAGATCACTTAGTGACTTGATGGATTTTGTAACAATCAGCACGAGATATTGCACTATGTTATTTGGGAGTAAGAACTCCAGTTGCCTCCTCCTCACTTTTGATGTGGCACCCCTTAGTTATATTGACGGTATGGACACAAATAATAGTCGCAGATTATGAGATTATAGTATTTACATAATTTTTTCCACTTTTCTTTTATTTCACTTGTCCCCTACCTCCTATATTCACTTTCAAATGATCAGCTTATGGACAATTGAATGTGAACACATAACGGGCGTATTTTGGGTGACTGACCCTGATGACGGGATTAGATATACTCCAAGACTTTCTTTTACTACATCATCTTTATATTCCAGCCCTGATGAAGTCTGCTGTTAACATCACAGCAACAGACGAAACACGTGTTGGCAAGGAATAAAGAGAAGCAGTAATGGCAATGACTGTTTTGATGTTGTAATAAAGGACAGTTGATACCACGACCTCAACATCAGAAGTGATTTATTGCGTGCTCAGAGAACTCTTTTCAATTTATTGTGAAAAGGCCTTTTTTCCAACTGGGGAAGATCGGGTGGCTCTCCATCCTCCGGAGCACCAAAGGACACATGGAGATTAGCCTTATGGACTTTATATTAGAATAACCTTGTACTGATTGTGTTGTGTGCGCCAAATGAACCCAGCCATCACCTGGTATTGATTTGAGTTTTTCATGCTCTGTCTGAGGGTGAAGAAAGCGACATAAACTGATGTGAAGGTTGGGGTGGCACTTATGTGTGGTTCCGCTTCATCACTTCTGGGGTGGTACAGAGCCAGTGCAGTGTCAGCGACTAGTGCCTAGGGGCATTAGTGAAGAAAAGTGTCTGGATCCGGTCTGGCACCTGTGGAGTATTCTTATGTGAGTAATCTGCAGTTAAACAGAAAATGCACCAGAAAGAGTTTTAATGAAGGTAAGTAACTTGTTCAATATGCCTTTTGCATCTGGTGTCTTTCAACGCAGAGAGAATCAGCAATAAGGCAGGAATATTTTCAGTTCCTTTCTTAGTTTGAATTTATTCGTACATGTCTGCATTTTTCACCTTGGGTGTAGTGGTGTGTGAGTACCCCAGTGACACATTGAGTTGGCCCAGGTACAAAAGTGACAAATCTCCGCAAATATCCATGTCTTCCTGCAGAGTGCTCTTTTCATTTACTGTGTTACATTGATCTTATCTAATGCAAATTGATTCTTCACATAACGCTTGTGGCAGCCATGATTCTAGATAATCCAATTGTACAATGCAAGACTATCAAATTGCCACAGGATCTTGTTACTATTCCACCCTCACTAGAGCTTGTAAGCCGTTCTGTTTACCTCACTCTCCCCGACTCTGCTGCACGCTACTGCACATAGAAGTGGTACCCCAACCTGGTTGCCCACCTGGATCCTAGTATTTGAGAGTACACCAGTTTGTAAGAGTAAAGGCTGCAATTTACTGGTTGCTTTATCTAACAAGTAGTGCAGGTAATGAGTTGGAATCTTGCAGGCTCCTGGTTCCGGCACCAATTTCTGAGCTGGATCTGGGATCCGCCCAACCCAGTGAAATATGCTTAATTTATCCTGGTGTAATTTTCCTACACCGGTACACAATTCAACAGTTTCTGCACAGTGTCTGCTTTCTGTTCAAAGCAGCAACGTGGAGGCAGCGAGGGAGCTTTCTTGTAGAGGGCAATCACCTCTTGTTTTGTTAAGGTGTCATCCTGGCTGGCAGCCATCTGGAGCCTAACACTTCGACATTGCAATGTAGAGGAAAAGAAAGCTGCACAGCTTATCACTTCACAAGTACTTTAGAGAAACTATGATTTGGAGGCAGGTTTTTGACTTTGTTCAACCCCCTACGTAAGAAATGTGCATGTTTTGTAAGAATGCCAGTTATATCTTGGTGTATGAGTAATTCCCCAAATAACAATTTAAATGGCACTTACTGCTTAATTTTTATTTCATTCTTTTATAGTGCTGCATATCCCAGTGTAGGGTGTCAGAGCATTTTACATCAAGCTCAGAGACAAATCATACAAGTGTAAATCAGAATTTAAAAACATAATGCAGTGACTGGGTTTTTTCTGTACTAACAAGACGTTATTACTATCCAAAGGAACCTTTCTTTTCAAGCTTAGAATAACAACAGGTTGAGAGAAAAAACACTAGGGACCTAGACCCATGACTTTCAATTTGTATTCACATATCTGTGATCTACATGTTACACAATGTGCTTTGCTGCAGGCACGTTAATCTTCTATGCTACTTTGAGTCAAACTGTGACTGAATAAAATACAGAATTCTGTTGAAACTGCATTAACCATCAGAGTTATTTTACTGTTACTATAATCCACCTGAAAATTTCTGGGCACTCCATGATCTCTGCAGGAGCAGTGCTTTAAATGGGCAGGTACTCAGTAACTGCATATTTTGTTTTATTTGAATGGTACTTTACAGCACTGCTTCAATGCTTTTAAATAGAGAGTTCTGGCACTCTAGGACAAAGTACCTGCACTTCCATATTTCCATTTAAGCGCTGTGCAGCAGGGGTCCCAATCCTGCCAGATATTTTAAAAGCAACATCTTTGTGACCAATTAAGTAAGCGTAAACAGATGTTCGAGGCATGTGAGCTGTAGATCACATGCTTTGCATACTCCTACCATCTAGTGTTGGGTCCGGATGTTTGCGAGTTGTTTTTCTTTGAAGAAGTCTTTCCAGTGACGAGGTAGATGACCCCTTTCGGTGATAGTGTGCATGGGCATCGACACCATTGTTGGATTGTTTTTTCCCGCCATCGGGTTCGGACGTGTATGCTTCGCTCCGCTTTGAAACCGTTTCTTCGGCTTCCCCTCGGTGGGCAATCTATGCTACCCGCGTCGGTATTATTTTGAACGCGTATCCCACTTCTCCGCGTATCGTATCCGTCGAGGAAAACTCTTATTTCGATCGAAGATCTTCGGGAAGGCCGTACGGCCTAACCGTGTCGGTCCACTTAGCAGTCGATGGAACGGACTCCATTCAAATTCTGCCCTCTGTGCCATGCAAAGTATCCGCGCTCCGACTCGCACGAAATGTGCAACTTGTGCTGGTCTCCAGAGCACAACGAACAGTACTGCGACGCGTGCAGATCGTTCCGATCGAAGAAAACGCTCCGTGATCGTTAGGCTCGACTTCGCGAAATGCAAAGTCAGAACGTCGAATACACGTTGGACATCTTCGGCAAAGGATCCGAGCATGAATTTGACGCACAAGGGGCCGTGGAAGTAGAAGAAAAAGTTGCCTCCATTCCAGAATAGGACTCCGAGATGGAAGAAGACTTGCCACAAGGTCAACTTCCCGTGAGTACCGAAAGTCCCTTGACCCAAGCTCCAACTCAGCCGAAACAAAAGGTTTCGGTCCCACCCCTGCCTTCGGGCCACGGTCCGCACCGAGAAGATGTTTCTGATGCCCCGCCCTCCGGATCGCCACCGAAACACGTCACTAAGCCTTCGGATCGGGATGGAGTCGGCCAAAGTCAGGCACCTCGCCGAAACTTTCAGGCTCGAAGCCGAAAACCGCTTCAGAGCTAAAATCATTGACCCCAAAGACGAAGCCTCCTTCGGCACCGAAACCTTCTACGCCCAAAGTCATCCTACCCCGGTACCGAAATCCTCTGTGCCTAAATCTAAAACTGTTTCTCCAAGGCTGCAGGATCCTAAAGTGGTTTCTGCTTTTCACATCAATCAATCAGTTGAGTTACCCGTGTTCTTTCCTTAACCTGATTCTGTAGCAGAACGAGCTCTACACACACTAGATGTTTGAAGAGCTCTACTATATTATGTGGAAAGAACAAAAGATTTTCGTAAGACAAAGCAGCTCTTTGTTGCTTTTTCGCCACCACACAAAGGCAATCCCATATCTAAATCGGGCATTGCAAGATGGATCGTGAAATGTATCCAAACATGTTATGTGAAAGCGAAAAGTACCTTGACAATACCCCCTAGAGCGTATTCAACACGCAAAATAGGGGCTACTATTGCCTTCTTAGGGAATATTCCCCTAACTGACATCTGTAAGGCAGCAACATGGTCTACACCGCCCACATTCACCAAACACTATTGTTTAGATATGTTAGCGAGGCAACAAGCTATTGTAGGCCAGGCAGTACTTAAAACACTTTTTCAAACAACTGCAACAGCTACAGGTTAGCCACCGCTTTGGGAATTTACTGCTGTATAGTCTATGCAAAGCATGTTCTCTACAGCTCACATGCCTCGAACGGATAATATTACTTACCCAGTAAGCATCTGTTCTTGGCATGTAGAGCTGTAGATTCACATGTGCCCACCCGCCTCCCCGGGTACCTATACCTGTTGCAGTTTTCTTACTTTACATACATACGCATGGACATCTCTATTCTACCTTTACTAACTCCATTCTCACCCTCTGCGGGAAAATAATCTAACAATGGAGTCAATGCCCATGCGCACTATCGCCGAAAGGAGGAGTCACCTACCTCGTGAACGGAAAGACTTCTTCGAAGAAAAACAACTTGCAAACATCCGGACCCAACACTAGATGGCATGAGTATGCAAAGCATGTGAACCTACAGCTCTACATACCAAGAGCAGATGCTTACTGGGTACGTAACATTCTTACTGTCACATTTGTCCTTGTTCCAATTTCTTTGCTGAAGATTTATTAAAAATTTTAGAAGTTCACTGTCGTACTTTGTTTTTCAGGACTCCACCACATATCCTCTGCCACAGCTTGACCCCCAATTTATGGGTTTCCGTACACATTTTCAATTTCCAGCACTGTTTACAGAGCGATCCTTATTAATTCACTTTGTCCTCTACATTCAAAGTAATGCCTTTAAACCATTCTCTCTGTGAATACTTCCTACCACCTTTTTCATACCCCTTTTTACCGGGTGACCTTTCACTTCCTGTGTCTTTCCCGATCTGCTTGTACCAGGTGGCTGTCCATTTCCATTACCCTCAACCCCCCCCCCGAGTGGCTGTATACTTCTGGTAGGTTTACACTCATCCCTCATACATTCGGTCCATACCCACCGACTGGCCCTCCACTAACCCTGCCTTTCAGTAGGTCAGATATACAAGGTGACTGTACACTTCAAGCAGACATTAACTCTCACTCAATCAGGCATTCTGGGTGCTTCCAGAAGCTTCATTCGCCTTCAGTCTGATGGTAGTCTTAATTCCCATTTCAATTGTTTACTCCTGGTTTGCTTAGTAGGAATACCTTTACGTTTTTCCGGCAACTGAGTCGATGCAATTTGCCATATGGCCAGGGTTCTTGACTGCTGCACCTTTCATGTGGTCTTGCAGTAGTCCTTACTGCAATGGATCACCACATATGTAGCAGCTGCTGTGACAAACACAAATTAGTGGCATGCCATATTCTTTGTTTGCCTGAATGTTAGTCAATTTTAATTTTCTTTCAGCAGGGCAAATGTTTTGTTTCCGTTTTTCACAGGCTGGGGGGGGGTGGGGTTCATGGGGAGCAGCTAAGGTAAAAATAACCAACCCTTTGGGGCTAGAATAAGGGAGGCCAACCATGCCCAGGCCAGAAATTGGGTTAGGTGTTCCTCCCTTCCCTCATCTAGGACGGGCACTTTTGTTTTTTTTAATTAACAAGGCTGGGGTTGTCTGCATGGACGGCCTGCTAAACCCTGACCCCCCCCCACTGCCCCCTTGTGGGCTGTAGGGCCAGGCTTAGGGAGTGATTAATCTTTTGTGCCCTGAGGGGTTTGCAATGTTTTCCTCTTCCGATCCCTGTTCTCTTCTCTCACCCGCTGCCAGTAGCAGGATACAGGGACCAGTCGAGAGGCAGCTGGGAAAGGTTGAGGGGCTGCATCAAAACTGGAATGTTGAGACACACAATCACCTAATGTGATTCAGAACATTTCACGTGCTCGGTCCTACATTTCTGTTTGACAGGCAACAATCACTTTTGGAAAGCCACTAGACCTGGTTTTTCTTGGCAAAGATTTTAGATGTGGTTGACATTGTTTTGTCTGTTATTGTTAATGGCAATTTTAATTTTTTTGAATGCTGATAGGCCTGTTATGTGATTGCATATTATGTTAATTTAATTTGTAACACGCACAAATCATCCCAGGAGAGGTATCTCGGCGCAGATCACAGGCAAAGACGTAACAGCACTGTCTTGACTAAATTTAGCATGATCAGTGCCTATTTAAACAAACATGGAGAGATGCCTTATTCTAGTAAAGAGGGGCTAGGCAAGAGAAAGACCTGCCCCCTGGGACAGTGAGCAGAGCTTTGTCACTGGATCTTAGAAGTCTGACTGGGCGATAATGGGTGAGCTTCGAAGATAAAGAAAGGTCCTAGCTACCTATCAGAAAATTGTGTCTAGCAACAAATTTTGAAGATAATTATTTTCTGGATCGACAACCAATGAAGTGAGTAGTAGGGGAGAGGGTGCAGCCCCGGCAGGAAGATTGCAAATGAGAGGACCTGCGGTATTCTGAACAACTTGTAATTTTGATAAAAACGTCTCATTTGCAGAAGTCAATAAGGCATTGCTGTAGTCCAATCCGCCAATAACTAGAGCCTGAACCAAAGTTTCCTCGCAGAAAGTGGGAAGAGAGGAAAGGCTCTCCTCTGCAGACGCATCGTGTGAAACTGGTGCCTACGATAGTCAAAACCTGCTCTTATATTGTGAGGGATTGGTTGAAAGGACATCTAAGTTCTTGACTACCTGTTTGGGGATCGGAGCTGTGCTTAGCTGTGCTTAGTTCTGAAGGCCATCAGTCGGAGACCCAAAGATGTTGGGCCTTGCCAAAGAACATTATCTCGGTTTTGCCTGCATTCAACTGGAGGTAATTCTCCGGCATCCAGGCGGCAATTACTTTCATCCCGGCTGAAAAGCGTTTTCATTTTGACCAGATCTTTGTCAAAGAAGATTGTTTCCCAGTAGGATGGTCTATAGTGGTTGGTTATGGTATAAGCGGCAGCTTCTGCTGCTGTATTAAGGTTCAGATGCATCTAGACTGACTTGGAACAAAGGATGAGTGAATGGGGGTGTCCAAAAAGAAGCACATTCAGTCCTCTTTGTCTCTTCGTTCTGAGAGTATGGCTGGGCTGTAAAAGAGGCTAGGTGGCTGGCTATCCCAACACTACTAACCTTTTAGAGGCACCAGACGTAGCCTAGTTTTCCTGTTTGCCCTGAAGTGTCTGCATTATTGAAGCTTACACTGCTGTTGACCATGCTTTACATGCTCCGTTTGAAAGATGTTTGCACTGCTTATACCATACCTTTTCTGTGTGTGTGGGAATTTTGCATTAATGCTACTTCTGCTGTACCAGTTTTGTTAGTGTGTCTATAAAAGTCCCCCTGTTACTGCAGAACTTTTCTGATTGCACAGCCCCTAACCTCCAACCATTAAGCACTACCTTTTGGGAGTCCTTCACCCTCCTGAACATACCACATATGCTTATTATTGGTTATCGGACAATTTCCATGCATAACCGCAATCATAACAAAAACAACTAAGCGATTAACTAATGGCTGAATGTGTTTAACACAAAAAACAGTGCCTCATTTTGACAAGCACTGCACTCAATGACAACTGACTAAAGAAGTAACAACCTAGCAATCAAGACAATACCGCCTAGAACCAATCATTTTCAACAATCGCATAACTTTTCACTCTAAGCTGAGTACAATCAACTAAAGAGTCGACTATATGCACCACGCAAATAGAAATAAGAAGGGGGATGGAATAAGAATATATAGAGAGATAGGAAAAGAGGGAAAAGCCCAGAAATAAGGAACCTAAAATATGAGCTTCAAGCAATGGGGACCGGGGTAACAGAAGCCGGTACTCAGGTGGCTATGGTTACAGGGAGACAAGGAGCCAGTTGGAACAGTGGTTAAAAGCGGATTATGAAAAAAAAGAGCTACACACCTCACTGATCTAGACAGCTTGGCTAATCTCAGTGTCTAAGGAATAAACCATACTATCCAATTAGTATCCCAGCTTCAGCTTAAAACACCTACGCAAAGGTATTGATACCAGCTGAAGCACGTGCATAACAAATAAGACATTAAGATATCTGTAGTTGGTTGCCACAATGAGAATATTTTGCTGTTTGAGGCTCAAACTGGTGCTCTAGCTTTTTGAACTATATGGGCCCCTGCCAAAGTTGAAGTATAAAAATGCTACATTTGTGTATCGCTCATCAATACTCTTTTTTTTTTTTTTTTATTTTTTTTTTTATGACACATTTTATTAGAATTTATTTAGACATTACATGCTAGCCAACATGGCCTGTCCAAACTTACAGTGCAGTAACAACTCGTCGCCCACCCTCCATAATGCCGACATACAGTATCAAAAGCCAATCCACCCTTTCCATCGCTAACAATATTTTCATAATTTCTATTTAGGGAATGCATAAGTGCGTTAGTGGCCAGGGGATTCATGATCCTCCGTTAAATTGTCGTATCTCTGTTGCGAAGGGAGTCTATCAAATGCATCCGTGCCGATACGATACCCCTGTGGCGTGCCCAGTTCTGCCATATCCTTGTGTTTTTTTGTGGGCACACCCTCGCTCGAAACACCGCCACCTCCATGCCCATACAGTGGTCTATTCCTAACTTCCATGTGCTTATTGTGGACGGGGATGCGTCCTGCCATAGCCTTGCGATATCACGTTTGGCCAGGGTTAAGCCCAGGAAGAGTAAATGCCTCTTGTATCTGTTACCTCCAATGCCTTCTGTACTGTGGAATAATATTGTCTTTATGTGGAAGGGGATCTCCAATGACAGCACCCCCTCCAGACATCTCACTACCCCTCGGCAGAAACTCGCAAGTGTCGTGCATTCCCACATTGTATGTAAGAAGGTGCCCTTAGCCATCTCACACCTCAAGAACATCTTCGAGGCAATGACGCCCATGCGCCATAGCCGACATCAGGTAAAATAGGCTTTCTGAAGGAATTTTAGTTGAATGAGGCGCATCCTGGCCCATATCGCCGCTTCACGCGGTGCCATTAGAGCCTTTGTCAAATCATCGTTATCTAGTGTGGGTATGTCTTCTTGCCAAGTCTGTCTCAAGGTTGGAAGTGTGGATGTACTATATGTCCTTGCCAAGTCTGTCTCAAGGTTGGAAATGTGGATGTACTATGTGTCACTAGTGTCTGGTATACTTGTCTTATTGTATGTGTGCCCAGAGCCCCAGCTAGTAGCCTGCCCTCTAATGGGTTGAATTCCGGTAGTTCCTGTAAGACCTGTAAACGGGGAGTAGAGCGTGCCGTGGCTGAAAATATCTATACAGTTGCTGACTTTTGAAAGTCGGTTTGCAATTCCTGGAAGGGTTTAAGGATTAAAGCGCGCATAACCTCACCCAATGTTGAGATGCCGATGGCATCCCACTTGCCGGAATCCCGAAATGGATGCCACCTGGCTCATGAGTTCCCCCCCCCCCGGCCCCCCATAATGGAGTCATCTGGGTCAATCGGGTCCACCAGCCCATCCGTTTTAGTGTCTGTTTCTGTTAGATTTGGGGGTCTCTAATTGGCAGAGGTAGGTACCTATGACCAAATAGGGACCCTTGCGTCTAGTCAGGGTAAGGGGCTACACTCCTAAAATAATCCCTGCTCACCCCCCTTGGTAGCTTGGCACGAGCAGGCAGGCTTATCTCAGAGGCAGTGTGTAAAGCATTTGTGAACACATACAGTAATATGGTGAAAACACTACAGATGGACACCACACAGGTTTAGAAAAATAAGTATTCTTTATATAGACTTATCACAAGACCACAAACGACAAAAATCCACAATACTGTACTTAAAAATAAGACTTTAGAATGGTAGAAATAGCTTAGTTCACTTTAGATTGTAAATGTAACACTTTACTCTCAATGTACCTTGGATGCGGAACGCAAAACAAACAAAAGGGTCGCAGGGAAGGTGATGCATCGGTTCCTTACACGCAAGAACGGTGATGCGTCGGTTCCTTGCTTCGGGGAGGTGATGCGTCGGTTCCTTACTGCAGCGCAGGGGAGGTGATGTGTCGGTTCCTTACCGGAGAGGAGGTGATGCGTCAGGTTCTTTACCGCGTGGGGAGGTGATGCGTCGGGTTCTTACTGCGCTCCAGTTATGATGCGACAAGATGGCGCCTCGATGCAATGCGACGATCCGGTGCGATGCGACAAAATGGCGTCTTTGATGCGATGCGACAATGTTGGATGCGATGCGTGCACGCCCGACGGCCGTGCGGCGAACTCAGTAACTTCTGAGCCGTGACAGGCCCTGCGACCCACTTCTCCGGTGATGCGCCGGCAACCTCTGCGGCGGTGACACACTTCTCCTGGGATGAGACGCGCTTCGTCGGTGATGCGTCGGCGAACAGCGGCGGCACGCTTCGTCGGTGATGCGGCAACTGCTGCGGCGGCGACACGCTTCTCCTTGTTGCGTCGCGTTCCCAGCGACACGCAGTCTCTCAGAAGGCCCAACACAACAGCAGGCACTTCAATTCCCAGCAAGGGAATTCAGGGGGGAGCTGGTAGTGAAGTATTGTATCCCTGAGACTTCAGGCAGGAGGCAAGCTCAATGTTCAAGCCCTTGGAGATCTTCTTCAAGATGATGAAAGCACACTCAGTCCTTTTCTCCTTTCTTTGGCAATGAAGCAACCACTGCAGGCCAACCCCCAAACAGCACACAGCACAGGGGTAGTCTTCTCCTTCAGTTTCCTGGTTCTTCTCCTCAGCAAAGGTTCGTCTTGATTCCCAGAAGTGATCTAAAATCTTGGGGTCTGGGCCCCAATATTTATACTAGTAAATCCTTTGTCCTCTGAAGGCAAAGGGTGCCTGTACCTAGCCAAAACCAGTTCTGTGCAGCTTCCTGGCAGGAGGTGGAGACAGCATTGTTGAAAGCAGACCTGGCCCAGGTAGCTGAAAGGAAATCTCCTCTCCCTACTCTATTCGATGAGGGCTCAAGGGAGTGAAAGGAAATCCCCGCCCCCTACACTCTATTCAGCCAAGGTCCTATTCAGCCCAGCCCTGACCCATCAGACTGCTGGAACCCAAGCCCTCCTGCCACTCACAAACCAGACATGCAATACACAACCTAGCAGAGGCAGCTGGATGGTTAGGCAAGAAAATACCTGCTTTCTAAAAGTGGTATTTTCAAACACAGAATGTTAAAACCAACTTCACTAAAAGATGTGTTTTATCATTCTGAGTTCAGGCATACTAAATTCGTTTTTCTACCATGTTCCCTGGGTCAGTTAGGATTATAAGGTGTTATAATCAAACTGCCCATTCTGGCCTATGGGAGCAGGTAGCCTTGCAATAGTGAAAAACGAAATTGGCTGTAATTCACTATCAGGACATGCCACACACATCAGGGCATGTCCTACCTTTCACGTACAATGCACCCTGCCCTAGGGCCTACCTTAGGGGTGACTAACATGTAGAAAAGGGAAGGTTTGGGGACTGGCAAGTGGGTGCACTTGCCAAGTCGACATGGCAGTCCCAGACTGCACACAGGCTCTGCAATGGCAGGCCTGAGCCATAGTTTACAAGCTGCTCCTGTGGGTGGCACAACCAGTGCTGCAAGCCCACCAGCAGCATTTGATTTACAAGCCCTGGGCACACACGGTGCACTGTACTAGGGTCTGACAAGTAAATCAAATAACCCAATCATGGAATCACTAATCCATAACAACAATTTACAATAGGGAGCACTTGCACTTTGGCACTGATTAGCAGTGGCAAAGTGCCCAAAGCATCTAGAGCAGCAAAAACATAGCAAAACACAGGAGGCAACAGCAAAAAAATGGAAGGGAGACCCACGCCAATGGTGCCAGGTCTAACAGTTTCCATAGGTAAAACAGTTTGAGTGGCATGCAGAATTTGACTTCCTCTCTTACCACCATATAGAAAGTGTATAAGTGAAGCATCGCCCAGCGCTCTGTCCCATACGCAGGGTCGGCCCATGGTGTGTACCACCGTTCATTAATAAGGAGAAGGTGGGATGCTGCATAGTAGTAGTAGTAAATATCCGGGGTGGCGATACCCCCATTAAAAGTGGACTGAACACATGTCCGTAGGGCAATACGTAACACCCCCCCACCCCATAAGAACTGTGTGAGGGCCGTGTTAGCCTGCTTGAACCATACTGGGGGGATGTTGAAGGGATAATTCTGTAATTAATAGACCATTCGCGGCATAGAAACCATAGTAGGGTGAGAGGCAGCGGGAACCATACCTTGATCTCCTCCTGTACACAGGGTGATAATGGAGCAATATTATGGTCCCAAGCAAGTGCTGGATTCGGGGTGATCTATACCCCCAGATCGGACATGTATTTCGATAGTCTATTGGCCAAAGTTTTAGCCAGCAGCTTCACTTCGAAGTTGAGGAGAGAAATCAGACGGTAGGAGGAGTGTAGATCTGGCGGCCGCCCCAGCTTCAGGAATACAGCAATCTCCGCATGTCGCCAGTCCCGGGGGAGTATGGCGGCATCTAATGCCTCCTGTATAGCTTCTAGTAATGAGCTGCCAAGCTGTGGCATGAAAAGCTTCAAGAACCTGCTTGAGAAGCCATTAGGCCCTGGAGCCCGTCCGGTACGCATTTCCACTAGGGCTGATGCCAGTTCCTCCACGTTAAGCTTCTCCTCCAATTGTTTACTTGCCTCAACTGATCGAACGCATGGCGGGATGTCTTCAAGCAATTTCTGGACCAACTCTAGGCCCATATGATTATTTGGGGGGTAAAACGCGCTGTAATAATCTGCAAAACCTTGGGCGACTTCCGTCGACCCTGAAATCAAACCTCCCTGTTGATCTTGCACCACCGGTACTGGTGAAACATTACTCACTGCCTGTCGCAGCCTGTGCTACATGCGACTGGACTTAACTCCCCATTGATAAATGCAGTGTTGTGTGGCTAGCCAGGCTGTCTTCGCCTCGTTGAGTAGGTGCGGTTTGTATAATTGTTGGGTCAGACTTGGCTGTAGTCTTGCTGCTGTATTGTCTGGCTTCCTATAATCACCCTCCAACTTCTCAATTTGGGTTTCTAGATCAACTTGTTCCTGGGCCCTATGCCGGCGATTCCCCCGCACAAAAACTAATATCTACTCCTCTAATAGTAGGCTTTGGAGCTTCCCACTGGACCACTTTCGTGGAGGCTGTAGATTTGTTAAGTGTAAGGTATTCCATGATCGCTTTTTGTAGAACATTCTGATAGATTGGGTTCTGGAGATGCCATAACGACATCTGCAAAAGAAACCTAGGGCGATTGGCACCAAATGTAGTTCCCTAGAGACAGGGTAGTGATTGGAGAGTCCCCCGTGGATGAATATGGGGCGAAGATTTTCTGTGGAAATATGTGGCAGGAATAAATAGATAATGTAGACGGGAAAAGGACCCATGGACCGTTGAGTAATATGTATATCCATTTTCAGTCGGGTGGTAGGCCCTTCATGTGTCTGCCACCCCAGGGTGGTCATCAAAGTTGATAGTCTAGAGTCCTGTTGAGCTACGCTCCCTCCCTTTGGCCACCATCTGTCCACCGTGGGGTGGACGACGTTGTTCCAGTCTCCCCTTATCAAGCAAAGGCCATCTGGCATTCTCTCCCCCACCTACCCCCCCCTCCTCCATAGGCGAAGGAAGCTCTCGATAATTCTGGCCCCCAGCAGAGGTTGGGGGGGGGCATAGACACTCAAGAGCGTGATCCGTTCCCCATGGAGGTCGCCTGTCACGGCAACATAAGACCATATGTGTCTGCCCACACCCTCTGAAGTGGTAAACGGGACTCTTTGATGGATTAGAATGGCTGTGCCCCGGGTCCCCCTTGTGAATCGGGAATGAAAAAACTGGGTATAACCAAGACTGCCTAGGCAGGGTTTTATTGTCCCCATAAGAAGGGTCTCTTGTAGGAGGTGGAAATCCGCCCCAAGTGTTTGGCCTGCTGAGGACTGCTCCTAGTTTAATTTTATCGAGGACCCCCTCACATTCCTAGTTACTATGCGGAGTTGACCCCCCCCCCTTTGCCACCTGTCTTGCGGTTAGTCATGTGTATCGCGAATGGGGAAGGATCAGTCCTGAGTAAATGTCTGCAGTAGTGTGAGCAACGAAACTGTCTGTTCAATGACCAGAAAAACAACAATGTAACAAACCTCCCCCCCCCCCCCCACTTCACAGAACAGGAAGTATCTGTTGCGGCATGCGCCCCTACCGAACCCCAACTGGGGGAACGGCGAGGGACACCACCAAAGAATCCCAGGAACCCAACCCCAAAAAACAACCACTAGAAAGGATTCCTAGAAATGACACTAGGGTGGCGGTGTTAAGGTAGAAAATCTGCTCGGCTCAGCACATGGCTAATATTCAATGCCCTCCCTCCATATAATTACCCCACACAATGAAAGCTGCATGCACGTGCAATGATAATATACAAAAGAGGAGAGAGTCTGCGAACCCAGTACGAAATTTAAAACGGGGAGGAGAGTTGGAAAGGGATACAGTAATCATTGTATTAGTCTCACATGGGACGACAGTCCTTCAGTAGCTTCAATGATATCCATCCCAAGTAAATATCCGTCTAAGGTGACATCGCGGAAGCAGAAATTCTACTCAGCTCAGCTCCTGTCTAGTGGTCAATACATGCTCCCTCCATAAGATCACTCCACTTAATAAACACTGCATGCACGTCCAATAATTATATACAGAAGAGGAGAGAACCTGTAATCCCAGTACAAAATTTGAAATGGGGAAGAGGAGAGTTGGAAAGGGATATAGTAGTCATTGTGTCGGTCTCACATGGGATGACAGTCCTTCAGTAGCTTCAGTGATAGTCATCTGTGTGAGAACTCCTCCAGGATAATCAAGATCTGTTGTGGCGCTTGGACGTGGACTTCTTGGGGCGGTTGCGCCGGTCACTTTTCGATGAATCTTATTAAATTTGAGGCTGGGTATGTGGTTTGAGAACCACGATTCATCTAACCACCGGAAAGCGGCCTCTGGTGTATCAAAAAACAATGTCTGGGAATTATACCAGCCTCAGCCGTGCTGGGTATAACAGCATATATTGAATTTTAAGATTTCACCTTTTTTGTTTAGCCGCAAGGAAGGAGTGTCTCTGTTGCTGTACCATTCTTGTATAGTCAGGGAAAATCATAATGTGGGCTGACTCAAAAACAATTTTTTCCTGACTGCGGGCATAGCTCAGGATTGTGTTCCGATCCAGGTAGTTTAAAAGTTTCGCAATAATTGGTCACGGTTGCGCGCCGGGTGGGGGCTTCTTCACTAGAGCTCGGTGGGCTTGTTCCAACACTAAACATGAAGAGAGACTCTCTGGTGGAACCATGGATCTCGGCCATTTTGTCAGGAACTGTTCCCCCGAGGAGCCTTCACATTCCTCCAGGAAGCCCACAAATCACAGGTTGTTGTGTTGCGCGTGACCCTCTGCATCCTTCACTCGTATGGCGAGCTCCTTGGTTGTCTCGGTTAGGATTGTGACTTTCTGTTGTAGGGTTATTACCGAATCCTCGACCTTTGAAACTCTTGTCTCGTCTTCGGTAATTTGATCAACTGCTTTTCTCAGTCCTGGCGCAGTAAACTCACCTCGGTTCCCACGGCGCCAATCTTGACCTCCAGAGCGTCCCGCAAATAGTTAATGGCAGCTAACGGCGTTGTTGTCAGGACCGCCCGGGGTAAATCTTGCATGTTCTGTGCTGTGACAGTGCGCCTGCGTATATTGGTCTAATGTACTTTGCTTAGCCGTGGACGGGGGTTGTTTGTCCTTAGATGTCTTGATGCCCTGTGTATTATTCTGGTTGACTAGGGGATTTTAAATTCACCTTGCGCAGGATTGGTTGGCGTAGCTATGGCAGGTGTCTAGGTGATCTTTTGTAACTCTAGTAGCCCCAGACGCAAACTGCACCAGAGCCTGGCCTCGCCGCTTTTGCAACTAGGGGGCACCCGCGGCACTGCGCCGCCTAACACAGCACAGCACCGTTTTGACTGAGGAGTTGTTAATCCAGACTCGGGTGTCCCAAGGAGATGGCCATAGGTGAAGAACAGGGGTCACAGCAGCCCATGCGTGGAGGCCAGGCAACTCTTCACTGCGCGACTACCGGCCTCTACAGCGTCACGCACACCCTGGTCCGCACGGTCTGTTGCTCCAAACCATTGAGGAGTGAGGATGGGGACTGTATGGAGGCAGATGTAGCTCACACCACCCTCCACGTGGGTCGTAGGTCGTGGGAATCTCCTCCTCTCAGGCACACAGAATAGGTTGCTGCTAGGGGGCCGGAGGGAACATGAGCCAGGTACGTCCAGCTGAGCAGCTATGCAGATCGGCACACTGCGGCCGCAACCCCCTCCGGCCGCCCTCATTCCCCCGACCCGGGCCGCAGCCCGCTTGCGTCCGTTGATTGTGGCCTGGCCTGCCCCTCTGTCCACCGCCGGCTCGGGTCAGGAACGCAGCTTGTGCCTGGGGGTGGTCCGCCCCACCCCCCGGGCGTCCGCTGTGCCCAGCAGATCACCAGACGCCTGGGCGGGAAAACCGCAAGACTGGCCCAACCAGGCGGACCCCACAGCACTCCCCGGGCAGCACCCAAGCCCCATGCCACAAACACCGCACCATCCGTTCAGCGACTATGAGTATTGTCTGACGGCTATCACGGGCTCAGCCAGCCCTGCACGCTGACGCGATGTCATGCTTCCATCGTGCTGAACACCCCAACTTTCAGGGGGCTGTCGTCACCTTGACAGGGGAGTCACGACCGGAGGGATTGTCCTCCCAATGAGCCTGGCGCGTAGGATTGTCTGATTCAGTTATTGCTGCCGGGAGCTCTCTGAGCGCGTCCGCCATCTTGCGCGCTTGGTCACACCCCCATCAATGCTCTTTTTAACCAGTGTCTTGTCAGAGACCAGCTTTACTGCCGTCTCTACCCTCTGCCCATTTTCCTCCTAAAACATTTACTGAACATTTGCTTGACCACCTCCTTAATTTATCAACTTATAAACCCCACCTTCTGCACTTTACCATTTTGATCTTCCTCGAATCTTGAGCAGACAGTCTTTCTAACCTTTTCATCTTGGTAATTATTCCTATGTAAAATTCTATGAGCATCAGCCCAATTCAATTTAGTTTGTGAGGCCCAGTCAGCATTACATATATTGGGTAAATATGAAGTAAAAATGTAAATATTTTTGTACACGGCATTTATTCAGAGGGTTGGGGAGTTCCCATGGAGTTGCATTTGTTTTTAGTGCCTTTTTTGTAGTGTCTGTTGTAAGATATTAGTCATTACTTCAAAAGTATTGGAAATTAAGTATGGATGGATGAATGCTGATTATCACTAGCCTAAAAAATACCTGCTTAGCAAAATGTCTCTGCCACTGCCAGAAGTACCCCACCTGAGCATGCGCCTCTTGAAAAATTGTTGGCTCTTTCAGTACTTCAGAGTACAATCTCTACATTTTTACAGCAATAACCAGGTTACTTTAGTAATTAACTTAAGTGTCATGGGCATGGTCAACTTAGTGTTCTCAGTGTGTTTTCAGTCGAAAGGCACGAATAATAAGTACCCTTCCTGTCAAACTAATAGTTATGTACGTGGATTATAAAAAAACTTGCACACACAAAGTTTAAAATGAAAAAATGCAGATTTTGATATGCAAAACAATTATGTTTAGAAGTGTATATATTTGTTACTTACGGGCTTTGTGCTACACATGCAAATGTTGGTGTGGCACCTTTCAAACACCTCTGTTGGGCCATTCCCCTCGGTTTTAAGTACTTGTTAGTGTGTAAGCCGTAGATGCACAATATGCCTGAGAGTGTTAATGTACTACGCATTGTGATGGATACATCTGCCTGTGGATTCCTCACCTTTTGAATTACCCCTGCGCCAGCATTCCATGGAAATTCTTTTTTTAGCTCTCCCACGTCGACAAGGACGTCACAATAGCACGGCATCTTGCGACTCCGTATGACGTCACCGGAGCCATCAGAAGACCTCATCGGCGTGCTGACGTCCGTTCCCTTTTTTCCGCGCCGTTGACGCGTAACAGTTTTTTTCTAGGACTCTCCATTTTACATGGTATAACTTTGTTTCTATCTATACTTTGTGTTGCGCTGAGAATGTCTACTTTGAAGAAATCCGGTTTCAAGCCCTGCAGTGAGTGTGGGGATCATATGCCCATCACAGATCCCCACGACGACTGTCTGTGGTGTCTTTTTTCGGACCACGACGTCGAAGGGTGTTTGTGCTGTCGGAAGATGAACCAGAAGGTGCTGAAGGAGCGTGAGGCGACACTCTTCTTGGCGCGGGCGGTCGCAAGATATCGAAGTCGTCGACCTCGCATGCTTCGAAGTCGAGGAAGCATAAGAAGAGGAGAAGACATGGGTCTCGACGTCGGTCTTCAAAGGACAGGACATCAAGGTCGTCCTCCCCCGTGAAGCGGAATCATGAGAAGGATGCTGTCTCGCCGTCGCCTACTCCTTCTCCACAGGCGACTCCGGCCCACTCTCCGGCGTGTGGGGATTCGCCGGTGCCCAGAGATTCTCCGGCTCCCAGAGAGTCTTCTCCGGTTCCTGCGGCTTCGCCTGTACCAACTCCAGTGTCTCCGGCGCCGCAGCCTCAGCCCCCTGTAAGGCCTCAAATGGATCAGGACCAAGGGGCTTCGGATCCTTATCCTCCTTTTCCAGGACCACGAGCGGATCCGTCGCATTTCCTTAATGTGATGTTTGGCATGCATCTTACCCTACCAAGCGCCGTCTGGCCCCGTGGGTCCACTTGCCTTTAATTTGGGCATCCCCCAGCAGTATGCCCAGGCGGCTTTCGTGACTTTCATGCTGACTGCTCCGTCATGGCAGGTCTGGCGCTGAGGTGTTCGGCTCTGATACCTCAATATCCGGCGCCGTCTGGTGTTGGACCGACGTCATCCCGGATTCGAGCGGCGCCATTGCCCGCTTGGGATGGTCCTTATCTGATGCCAGCGCCGTTGTCACCGGCGGCGCCAACACCGATCCCGAAGCGGCGTTTCAGGAGGGAAGCGCAGAGACTGCTGGAGGAAGAGGAGTACCAGCAAGAACATGAGGAAGGGGAGATCCTCGACTCCGTGGACGATTTCGAGGGTCTACAGGAGGCCAGTGGCCTGGATACTTCCCCCGAGTGGGAGCTTTCTTCTCCGAATGCCTTGCCTTAACAGGACGTTGCCCCTTACCACAGTTATCAGGAAGGCTGCTGATATGTTGGACCTTCAGTTACCCTCAGCTGAGGTGAGGTCAAATACATTGACTGAAGTGTTGCATTCTCCCTCCCCTACTGTTGAACCTCTGCTGCCTTTTAATGAGGCGTTGATGGAGCCGATTATGGAGGTGTGGCAGAAGCCTTTGTCTGCACCTGCTGTCTCTAGGTCAGTGGCAAGATGCTACAAGCCTGCTCCTGGTGATCCAGCTTTCCTCTCTGCCCATCCTTCTCCGGAAAGCTTGGTAGTTCAGGCTTCTTGTTCCAAGCAGTCAACTTGGTCTTTCCCTACTACCTCCGGGGATAGAGACTCGAAAAAAACTTGAATAGTCTGCCAAAAAGGTGCTCTCAGCAAGTATGGCTCTAAAGTCAACAAACGCCACATGTTTGCTAGGGAGGTACAGTCATGCACTAATGACACTGTCAAGCAATTAGCTTCTAAGTTGCCTGAAGATGATCGTGTTCACTTTTTGGAAGTGCTGTCAGACACACAAGTGGCAGTCCATCAGGTCATTCAGTCGGGTCTGGACACGGCGGACTCGGTCGCCAGGGTAATGGCCTCCTCGGTGGCTACCAGGAGGCATACCTGGCTTAGGTCTTCAGGTTTCTCTCCAGATGTACAATCTACTTTGCTCGATCTACCCTTCGATGGATCCAGATTGTTTGTAGCAAAGGCGGATTCTGCGCTGCAGCTCTTCAAGGACAGTAGGGCTACTGCAAGATCCTTGGGCCTGCAGTCCCAGCCCAGGGGCTGTGGATACAAAAGGTATCGAGGCTTTGGGAAGGCGGCTTCCTTTCGAGGCCGTCAACAGCCACAGCAGCAACAACAGCAGAACCCTCTGTACAGGTCGTACAGAGGAAAAGGTAGAGGCAGTCTGCGAGGAGCTTCTCGACTTCAGTCTTCCTCCTCCTCTCCTGTCCCCACCACTGATACCACGGGAAAGTAGCTCTAGATCTCCTATCTTGGAGCATACTGGTCCTGTAGGAAGCCGGGTGTCCCATTTTCTACAAGTTTGGAAATTGATTACTTCAGACCGTTGGGTTTTGAATCTTGTGGAAAATGGGTACGCCTTAACTTTTCAAGAGTTTCCACCTCCTCGCCAGGGCTGGTGTTCAGAGGACCATTTGCTGCTTTTGCAGCAGGATGTTCTTGCCTTGCTGCAGAAAGGTGCGATAGAGGTGGTTCCGGAGCAGGAAAGTGGTCAGGGTTGCTACTCCCGTTATATCCTGATCCCCAAGAAGGACGGCTGGTTGAGACCGATTCTGGACCTCAGGATTTTGAATTTTTACCTCAGGCAGGAAAAGTTCAAGATGTTGACCCTAGCTCAGGTTCTTTTGGCGCTGCAGCAGGAAGACTGGATTGTCGATCGACTTGCAGCATGCGTATTTTCACATCCCTATTCTGAAGTCGCATCGGAAGTATCTCCGGTAGGTTCTCAACACTACCAGTTTGCGGTCCTTCCGTTCGGTCTCACTTCCGCACCTCGGGTCTTCACAAAGGTGATGGCAGTGGTGGCTGCACATCTCAGAAGGTCGGGGATTCTGGTATTCCACTATCTGGACGACTGGCTTCTCAAAGCAAGGTCGCCAGAGATGGTGCTGCATCACTTGCAAGTAACAACGCAACTGTTGTTCAACTTGGGTTTCTCAATAAATGTACCCAAATCTCACCTGGTGGCCTCTCAGCGCAGCCTGTTTATAGGGGCAGTACTGGACACTACTGTGTGTTGAGCTTTCCCGCCGCCGCAGAGGATTCTCAACATTCAGGAGATTATTCCTTTGTTTCACGATTCAGCGGTTGTTCTAGTCCTGAACGTCCTACGCCTGCTCGGTCTGTTCGCTTCCTGCATACTGTTGGTCAACCATGCACGTTGGCACATGAGGGCACTCCAGTGGTGCCTCCGCAGACAGTGGTATCAGCACAATGGAGATCTCAGGAAGGTCAGAATCTCCAGGGACACTGCAGCGGAGCTGTCTGGGTGGAGTGTGCCGGACAACCTGTCTCAAGGAAAGCCTTTTCAACCTCCTCCACCGGTGGCCACAGTAATCAGGGATGCCTCCACTCTAGGGTGGGGTCCTCATCTGGGGGATCTGGAGATCAAGGATCTTTGGTCTCCAGAGGAATGGTTGCTTCACATCAACCTTCTGGAATTGCGGGCAGTACGTTTGGCTCTCAAGGCCTTTCTTCCCTCCCTTCGCGGTCAGTCGATTCAAGTCCTGACGGACAACACTACCGCAATGTGGTACATAAACAAACAGGGAGGGGTAGGGTCGTATCGTCTGCTGAAAGGCTCTGCGACTCTGGTCCTGGGCTCAGGTCCATCAGATTTGTGTGTTTGCAAATCATCTGGCCGGGGTGCTAAATGTGCGTGCGGACAGTTTGTCGGCAATACTCTGCCGATTATGAGTGGCGGCTTTATCTGGAGATGGTCCATCACGTCTTCCGGATATGGGGGTTTCCTCGGTTGGACCGGTTTGCCACTCAAGAGAACACGCACTGCCCATCGTTCTGCAGTCTTCAGTATCCGATGCAGGGAGCGTTGGTGGACACATTTCTATTGGATTGGAGCTCGCAACTCCTTTACGCGTTTCCTACCATACCCTTGATTCCTCGAGTTCTGAGGAAGATTCGCCAAGACTGGGCCCAAGTCATATTGATCGCTCCGGATTAGCCAAGAAGGGTGTGGTACACAGATCTTCACCTCTCTTGGCACCCTCCGCTCCGTCTCCCTCTCAGGGCAGACATCCTCTCGCAGTCGGAGGGGCTGGTTCTACACCCCCACTTCCAGAGCTTCCACCTAAATGCCTGGAGATTGAACGGGCAACCTGAGTTCTTTCTCTCTCCCACCGGATGTGGTGGATGTTATTTTATCATCCAGAAGACACTCCACCAAATCTATTTATTCTTATAGGTGGTCCAAGTTTGTGAAATGGTGTGGAGAGAGGTCTATTGATCCTTTGAAGGCCCTTTTATCTGATGTACTTGGCTTTTCACTTTCCTTGGCTCAGCAAGGTTGTGCTGTGGCTACTGTAAAGGGTTACTTGTCGGCTTTCCTCTGTTTGCCGGACCAGCCGTCTTTATTTAAGTCCCCCATTGTTATGAGGTTCATTAAGGGCCTCACCAATAGGTTTCCTCCCACTCCCTTCATTATGCCTCAGTGGGATTTGAATTTAGTACTTGCTTTCCTGATGGGGTCTCCTTTTGAGCCTCTTCATAGTTGTCCATTGAGACTTCTTACTTTCAAGACTGTATTTCTGGTCGCTATTACCTCAGCCAGGAGGATAAGTGAGCTTCAGGCTCTTAGTTCTAAACCTCAGTTTTTAACCATTCATGCAGAAAAGATGGTTCTCAGGACCTGGGCTGCTTTTCTGCCTAAGGTGGTCACTTTTTTCCATCTAGGGCAGTCTATTACCTTACCTACCTTCTATCCTCCACCTCACCCTTCCAAGGAGGAGGAGAGACTTCACCGCCTGGACCCTAGGAGGGCTGTCCGCGTCTACCTGGACAGAACCAGGGGCCTAAGAGTGGATGACCAGCTGTTTGTGGGCTAAGTTGGAAGGATGAAGGGCAAAGCTGTCCACAAACTAACACTTTCCAGGTGGATCATCTTGTGCATCAAGATCTGCTACGCCTTGGCCAAAAGAGCGCATTCCACCAGAGCTAAGTCCTCTTCTTCTGCTTTGGCTAGAGATGTTCCTGTTGTCGACATTCGCAAGGCGGCAACTTGGGCCTCCCTCCACACCACACCTTTGCGTAGCATTACTGCTTGGATTCGGAGGTTAGGAGGGTCGGCCATTTTGCACGCTCTGTGCTGCAAGATATTTTGGTATAGGCGGTTGGACACCCTCCAACGAGAGAGGAACAGCTTCGGGATTCAATTCAAAAGGTGAGGAATCCACAGGCAGATCTATCCATCAGAAGAACAAGTTACTTACCTTCGGTAATATATATATACTGCATGTATTTGTGTATATATTTGGTATACTGTGTATACTTGGATTATGTTGTCGGTCCACCCGTTCGCCTCGAGGGCACGGAAAAAGTGGGTGGAACTGACGTCAGCACGCCGACGAGGTAGTCTTATGGCTCCGGTGACGTCATTCGGAGTCTCGAGCGAAGCCATGCTATTGTGACATCCTCGTTGACGTGGGAGAGCTAAGAAAAGAAGTTCTGTGGAATGCTGGTGCAGGGGTAATTCAAAAGGTGTGGAATCCACAGGCAGATACTGTATTCACCAGAAAAAGCGTTACCGAAGGTAAGTAACTTGTTCGTCTGTTTCCAAGAAGATGTAAATTGTCTCCTGGAGTTGCATCCCAGTCATTCAGTGCCATGCACCTCTTTTTCATGTCCCATGATTCCCAGAGCAGTGGTAGCTCATGGCCCTTTGTGACCCTCCCACTTGTGACATCTATGATGAAGAGCCACCCACCTATGTGACAGGCTTTGTTCTTGGAGATGAATGAATGTGGCCCTTCCTTTGTATCAGCAGTTTTCCATGGCGCTTCATACCCATTTTGCAAGCCCTAACAGAACAGTGGCATGATGGGTAATCCACATGTGTAAACCTGTGTCACTGACTTTGCCCACTGATGTTTTAACTAGCCTAAGCCTAGAGTTACACACGCTGTTGTATTTAATAGTTCTAAAGTATGCAACTTTTTAGTCTGCACCTGAGACACCTGTTTGGACTTTGAGCCTCAGCCGTTCCCCCTGTCCGGAGGGGGGGGGGGGGGACACGCTCACACTCGAGTGTTTTAATATATATGTCTGAGACAGTAAACCTACTTATAAATTTGACCCAAATATGTCGATCTGTACAAGCAGCCTCATTCTTCTGTCCACGAGTGTTAAAGCTGTCTCACGCTCATCAACGTGCTCCAGAAGTTCCACACTAGTGTTAGTCTTCTTCCCATTGTCACACATTGTGTGAAAGTACTGCCCCTATATAATCTACCTCTGATTTGGGGGTTGCACGCATGTCGCACTCATTGGATGTTGCAGGAACTAGATATCCAGGTGCGAGTCCATTCCCCTAGAAGATCCGTATCCTAGTTTTGGGCTTAAACCTCCGACAGATATCCCAGTGCCATCTTCTACTTTTGCTGTTAGCCCCCCTTAGTTGCCTTTCTGTTCCTCAACAGGCCCTCCTTCATGCCCTAAAAGTCGTGCATCTCTTATCTCCTGTGTACTGGTCCCAGGTGCTTTTATGCAATTGGGGGCTTGTGCAATTAGTGATTTTGTTACCTTGTTTTTGAGCTGGAGGGATTATATGTTGAATGCTGACTTCTTTCCCTGCTGTGTGTCTTCATATAACAGCTTTTCACCTACGGATAATAAATTTGCGACATGTTCTGATGACGGCACTGTTAGGATCTGGGACTTTATGCGGTGTCACGAGGAGAGGATTCTTCGAGGTATGTGGAAAAACGAACATTGACAACTGTTTGGAGGGATTGTATATTTTCATAGTGGTAGCAGCAGTCAGTCTGTTTGTTTTTTGTGATTTCTTTGGCTGCATAAATGGTTTTATCATGCATTTTGAAGATGCTTCATAAAATCGGATGCATCAAAACTAATCCTTTAACCAGTCAGTATATCTTTTCCCTCAAAATATGCATGAACAATAGTAACATTTCTTTTTTATTTAAATGCTATTGTAGTCTCTACCTGAATGTTTAAAGTAGCCCTGTACATAAAAGTTTGACATCGCAATTGTTTGCCCACATCTTGTAAACTCAAGGGAGAACCGTGTTTGTTGGATTAAATGAATTATCACAAATATCTCTGCAGTACTTTTAGCACGTGCAGTTCTCAGCGGTAAAACGTTTTAGTAATCACTATTCGGTTCCTGTTCGTTTTAAATATAAATACTGTTGTAAACGCACGCTAAAGGACGTTGTTTTAATCATCCTGAGAGTTAGATGTAATGTGAATTGCTGAGAGCAGTTCTGAATAAGTAATGATTTTAATTTTCCACAGCTTGGCTTAAAATGATCACAGAATTCACTGAGGACATGAAAAGTAGTTATGTAAACCAGTAGTTGCACCGACGTGGTTGTCTACTGACAACATAAAAGTAGCAGTGTTCTTCTCATACAACATGCACATTCACGTCTGTCTTGGGACTACTTAGTATTTAAACTGTTAAGGAGATGGCTGAAAATTCAGACATGGTATTAGTCTCTAACCAAAACTGCAGTGGATACTGTCAAACGAGCTTGGTTTATAATGAGCATTTCCGTCTACATCAGTTCAACCTGATATTCTCTCAGTAGCTCTCAGCCTCCAGAGATGTTAACATACCATTTGGCGACTTAGTATAGAGAAGGCACGAAGGATTCTTGAATCAAATACTTTTTGTAGTTAACAGCTATGTTGATTGATAGTATGTATGATGCATCAGTGTTGCTTAGATTTAATATAAAGGTTTGGTGGTCTATATTTTTTTGTTTCTTGGTGGTTTCAGTTCTGCGTGGTTGAAACAGCACTAGGAATCTGCCTTTACCCTCCCTATTATCCCAGAATTTCGTAACCTACAAACGGAAACTGTAATATCACACCCAGTGCACATATTATTGTGCCGATGGTAGGATTGGTTTGTAGGTCTCGTCAGTAATGACCTTTTGATTCTACTAAAATTATATGTACAATATACTTATAAGGGCTATTAGCCATCCCTCTTCGTCCGTTGGTCTGTTTCATCATTCACATTTTTCATCTGCCTGCTACAGAATACAGCTGGTCAGCCCAAGTCAGCCATTGGCTAATTTCACTGTGAGTGACAGTGTTCTGCTCTTTCACAAGGAGCACACGTACACGTAAAGGAGTTCATGTGAGTGCCAGAGACGTCTATGGTAAAGTGGTTTTTTTCAGAGCCCAAAAATTAGCTTTTAGTCAGTATTCATATTGGTGAATACCTGGCAGTCGCCCCCTCTTGCCCCCCCCCACCACCGCCCCCCCACCACCGTAACGTTTTATGAAAACCATGCCAAAACAATAGAAGGCTGCCACTCTATGCCAAACCTTTTGGTTTTGCCAATGGTTGTTGACTTAACCTATTAACCAAAACCTCAGATTAAGCACAACCACAGCTTATAAAGTTTTGGCTACCAACGCTCAAAATTCTGGCCCATCCTTGACTGAAAAAGGACTAATCTCTACTAGCTCGCTTCGCAATAGTCAGCGTTGAAAAACACTTTCAAACATCAAAGATTACTCATGGTCTATTACCCCATGTTTCAAACAGACCCCCTCAGGATCTTGTGGCATAGATTTGCAAATTCTGCGGCTGACAAATATGAATTTTGTGGCACAAATTTTTTTGAAATTTTGCTGCTTTATTGCTGCACTTTATTTTGCGCTGATTTGCATCACAAAATCTGTTTTTCTCCGACTTCTGCCTGGCTGCCTGCTGCCATTGCTTCCTCCTTGGTACTGAACCTGTACCCCTCTCCACCACCTACGCTTCTTCGTTGATCCAAACAACACCACAATAGACATTGTGGAAAAACACCTTTTTATTGTTTACGATACCAAGTATTTAGGAGTTAGCTGATTTTGTGCTTATTTCGTGAATCACGAAATGCTGGAGGGTCTGTATAGAGGGAGAGAGAGAGATAAAACCTCCATGTGGCTGCACTCAAAACAAGACTGGCACTTGCCAGTAGCCTTCGATTGTAGGTTTGAGGTGACTCAGTAACTCTCTCAGTGCATTCTGGTCAATGTGGTCTTCTACGCAATGTTGCAGTTTTCGAGTGAGGCAAAGCGTGATAACTATTAATTTCTTCCAAGATTTCATTATTTTTCTTGGCTGCAGACAGGTATTCTGGTGTGAGGAAAACAAATATAGTCTTCAAAGCAGGGCATTTCAAGTGCTTTTGCTTCATCCCCTTGTGGGTGCTCAGAAGTGAGGTTTTAATTTGAGGCTAGAATCAGGCAGTTTGGTTTCAGATGGACCTGGGTGTGTCTGGGTCTTGGGAGAGGAGACACGAAAACTCTTCTAGAGTGAAGATGATGAAAGTTGGATCTTTAACAGGTCCGGCCCTTGCTCCAATAGTGCCCTGGGCCGAAAGGATAGCAGGCCTGTTATCACCTTATGTAAAAGGCGGTCTAGTCACTGAGGCATCCTAGCTACAACATAGACTTTTAGGTCTGGCTTGCATTCACAAGCCAGGCCTATTGGCAATGCTTGTTTTAAAGGAAACTGTGCCACAATCTTGCTGGCCTACAAGGGGTTTGAATGAAAAGCTGTAGGGTGTTAATATTTTGTGCGTTTGAAGAAAAAAATACCTGTAAATGATCTATTCAAATATATCCGCAATTATGAAGGCACAAGTGAGGCACATTTTTCTTGTAATTCTGAAGTGTGATGAAAAAAACGTTTAGTAGGTTTAAAACAAACCTAGACACATTACTTAGGGATGCGCAAATGATAAATATTTACTGGTACCCAATTTCCACCACATCGTTTGTGCACTATATAGTTTATTAGTAAAACTGTATGTTTGTTTATATTTGGTGGGTGTTTCATAGGAAAATGTGCTGTCTATAAATGACATTGCGCAACCACACCAAGCTGCAGTAATATATTTGCAGCAGTGGGCTCCTAAATGCACCACCAGCTACATACTACACACTACCACACTCCTGCTGAATGGGCACAGCTCATTTGTAAACCTTTGCCTCGCTTGTATTTTCACAACCCCTAGGACTTCAGTGATGTAGCTTAGATGGCAGCACCCCCACTCTGAAAATTGTTCCTGCACCAGTCGTCTGAGAGGTCAATGTGTGAGCTGTTTTTTACTGTTAATTTCCCTGATATTACCTCATACACTGCCTGCAGCACGCACAAATTCATGCAGTGTCCCATACTTTGCAAAACACCTATATAGTGTGTGTTTACAAGTTCAAAGCTTCCCCGATTTGCAAATGCAAGACACTTTCCTTGCTATCTGATTTGCTAATGGAGGGGCTATTTATATTTTGGTGCCCAGGCCAAATTCGTGTCCCAGTCCCACCCTGATAGTCATAGATGCCAAGTGTCTCGCTGTCATGCGTGACATTTTTGCCAGTACTGGCATCTTAGCAAAAAAAACCTTTACATTCTCGAACCTGTAGCTTAATTTTTCACATCCTAAACAGTCTTAAAAATTGCAGAGTGTTTGTGGCGTTCAACAGCTTTCGTTCAGCCCGAGATGATTGCAGCGCTGCATGGTCGGGCGAGGTACATCGTGGCACACTGTACAGGATCAGCACTTTAAAAAAACAAATAGAGACACACACTATGCGGCAAGCGCAGACACAAGTAAAGGATCTGTGACAGCATCTAATGGCCACGAGAAAACATAACCATGGACACATGAAGGCATCCTGCCCCGTGGTACACAATACCACGGAGCACCGTCAGAAGCAGGCAGCGAGACGTGGCACACTGCCTTCACCAGGAAAGGAGACACAGCAGTATCGGTGTCTACGTAGTGGGGCGAGATTCTGGTTAATACACTATTGAGCGAGGGACAGCAATGTAATGAGAGATAAATACACAGCATAAACATCGAACCCTTCCACATTGACCTAGCTAGGGTGTCTCCGTGTCTAGTCTGCCTTTTACAGAAGGTGATAACAGCCCGCTATCCTTTTCGCTCGATATTGAGCACATGTACACTTCTTGTACCATGGAGCACTGTCACCAATGTGTTGGAGGGAAAATCTATTAATAAAGTAAGACGCAACAATTTTACACAATATGGTTTTAATCAATTGGGAAAATCAAAAGAGACCAAAGTCTGAAGTTCAAAGTTCTGGATTATAGGCAGTAGTATATATACTGAAAAAGCCACACAAAAAATACAGGCTTCAAATTCTTCCGTGACGCAAATAGCAAGCTGGACAGATAAGATACTGCCAAAACACGAAATTGTGTACGTGTCCTTGTTTAGCAGAAGCCCCCTCTGGTGGGTTTTTCTTTTAGTTCTCAGAATAAGGGTGTGATAATCATAGGAACATATTTTTGTTCTTCTGCATAGCGAGTGATTATCTCTTGTTTGACGTCATTGTTCCCAACCCAGCCAATCTGACTTTAACATATTCTCAACAGGCTTGCGTTTAGGCAGAATCCACCCTTGTTAACACCCTGTGCTTGATGCTCAATGATAGTGCAAAAAACAGTTTCTACTGTCGGTCTCTCATTGTTTAACAGATAGAAATGAGGTGGCCTTTTCAGTAATGTCTGTACTAATTGTCAGAGTCTGCAAAGAAATATAATCCATTTATGTTTCAGCGCAGCTAAATTGACCATGCAAATTTTGTGTGTTTCCTAAAACTAATGTGCACTGTGACCTGTGTATTTCTGTGCAACCCAGTTATATTTTTCAGCACGTCCATGTATTTGCCTAGGCCAGTTCACTACTTGCATACATTTAAAACTATCCCTTACCTGAAATGTTTGTATTGGGGTTTGGAATTTTTATACTTGTGTGTGTGTGTGTGTGTGTGTGTGTGTGTGTGTGTCTATAAAATGTATTTCTATTATTTCCCTACATCATTACCCCCTCTAGTTGATTCTTCAACTATCTTCTCCACTTTCACATCTACTAGGGGGATCACCTTATGCTCGCTACTCTAATCCTTGACCTCCTTAGTGTTTTTCCTAACCAAAAAAACTTTCTCCCATTGTAGCTGTTATCCTTTTTACAACATGCTATTATCACCTGAATAATAAGACCAATCAAGAGCAATAATGCCGCCAAAGGCAATAAGGCCTTAAACAACCCCGACATTCAAGACGGCACCCGCTCAAACCAACCCATGAACCACTCATCAGGGGCAACACCCTTCTTGACCATTTTCTTTTGGAGGTCATGCAATGTCCAAATGGCCTCAGCCAAAGTCCCTTTGTCCACCTGCACACACTCCCCCTTCATGGCCGTCTTTATCAACTTTAATTAAAGTTCGTCTTCAAAATCAAGTACGGGGGAGCTCACAAGGGGGTTGCAAACCTAGCCAGACCGTCTGCGCTTCCCCCCCCCCGGCTCGTCCTTTGGTTGCCACTCTAACCCCTGCCACCACACGACTTATAACCACTTGTGCCATTAAATAGTCTGTGTTCCTGTGGGACTTCTTTCCTAACTGCAGTGCCATAGTATTCCACAGTTCTTTTTGTGGGGTGCTGATGAGGCACGGTCGTTGGACGGCCCATGGGAAGTCATGTAAGTGGGAGATGTCCACACCTGGTATCACCAGGGAGGTGGTGGTTAGAGTCACAAGCAAACATAGGCCATTCCAATTCGGGGGTAGTTGCATGTGGAGCCGGACCCCACACATCCAACAGTGATCCATCAGGCTGGAGGTGCTGCCCTGCATATCAGTGCTGTAGATGGTGATCTTGCAGTTGAGGTTGCTTCCCACCCTTACTGTCCCATTTCCTCTGAAACAAAAAGAAAACTGTTACTTTCATTGCTATTCTAGGGTGAATAGTAATTCCTGTCCACGTATATCCGTGTATGTTTGCATCCATATTACTTAACATTGGCCTATTATCTTATCAAATCTTAGATGACCGTTTCTCTTGGTACCATCCCATAATGATATTGCGCTACATGTGAACTTCGCTCCAGTGTGCCATTTGCCATGAGCAAATACTGAACCCGTAATGCTAAGACCTGGTCTGTTTGAACAATCAGGGGGTAGAGTGTTAACTAAGTAGTTACTACATTCATATGATGGGTAAGACCTTTAAAAAATGCCTCAGTGTAATACCCCTTTTTCCTACTCTGTGTGAGCCCTCTTTTGCCCTGCCTTCTTCAATCTTGATGTCTCTTCATTATCTCTTGTTTTTCTGTTAGGACTTGTAGGACTTCAGGGGTGGTGTCACATCTTGTTGTAATAACTTGTGCAGTTACAGGGCTAACATGAGTTGGTTGTAGCTGCACTTTTATTCTGCATAAAAAGAGGTGCTGGAGACTGCATGTAATATTTGGGTATACCTCTTTAGGGAGATGCAATCTGTCCATTGCAGCAGCATGGGGGATGAGAGCTCCTACATAACAACTGTTGTTGGACGTCTTTGTGCCTATACTATGCATGTGCTAGTACCACATATTCTCAAATAAGGCAGTATGGAGAAGGTGATGTTCAGTATCATTATCAACAGTTCTACGCATGTGTGTAATAGTTGATGTAGGATCAAAGGAATAAAAATGCACCAGGGCTAAGAATAGCAGTATTAGTGCACCGATAAGGAAAAACAAACAAGAAATACACAACTTGAAAGAAGTATTGTCTATTGTTGGAATGAAAGAGGGAGGCTTTACTACGGTTGCTTCTCCGGCACCCCCTACCACCCTATCTCCCCTCCCCACTCTTTTTCCTGCTCGGTGTCTGAAGCGATGGATGGTACAGCTGGGCACAGGCAAATTGTGCTGAGGTGAATCGTAGGTTTGAGGCCTTGCCTTTCACTGCAGTAGCGGTGCTGTCTGTTACAGGAAAGGGTCCTTGGAACTTAGGGGTCTTTCATTTGCAAAAGTTTCTCAGTGTTAATTGTAATTCCTAGTGGCAAGGGTGCTTGTGCGTTAGCGCGCGCCAGCTACACTTGTAACCTGTTTAGAGAAGAACTTTGCGGCTTTGTTAGATTCGACACGCAGACAGACATTTCAGTTTGTACTACTTCAGGCGCACCCTCAATCTGCAACTTATGTCTATTTAGTGGCACAGATATATTCATTACTCTCCCTTTCACAATCTGATGTGGAGTCAAATGATAATCTGGTTTTGGTGTTTCTTAAGGTGAACCGCGCTTGTGTTTTTAGGAAGCTGTCCTTGGAAATGATAGGTTGACAAAGTTTGTGCGTTATTCCTAACAAGGTGGGAGGATATATTGAGGACGTGGGTGCCAAAGTCAGATTTGGTCCTCCTCAGGAAAACCCCACTGGGGTATTTACCTCGCGGACCAGAAAATTAGCAGCAGACTTGACATCACAGTGGACACAATGTACGGCTTCTCAAGAACGGGCAGACTACAACTATCAGATAGCGATAATGGTTGCATCTGTCAATCATATCAATGTAGTCAATGTGCAGTTCCTTAAAGGGTCCTTGTAGTAGAGGCATTATGGAAGCCATTATCTTAAAGGTGGGTCTTTATGAATACTGCTGGCACATGGTAGAGGTGTGTATGTACATTACAAATTAATCTTGCCATATTTGGAAGAACATGTCTCTGGCAGTGTGTAAAAGATGATGTAGCTGGTTTAAGGCTATCAGTAGCAATGCTTAGGGCATGACCGGTTTCCCTGTGGCTGGCTATCTATATATTAAATCTGTTCCTATCTATGTGCGCCCTCTGACTTCCCACAACTGTTTCTCATGCTCTGGGGCACTTTCTTGTATCTCTATGGTGCAGGTAAGCTGTCTCAATGTAATGTCTTGATGCATCCAAAAGGGTTTGATGGTGTCGCTGATTCACTACCTACCAAAAACTGTGGTGTGTGTCACTAAAGGGGCGTTTTGCTGCATCTTTGACTTCCCAATCAGCCAAGGCGTTTCCACGGGATACAAAATCCTGAGCACTATTGTGGGCTGTGCACTTCACCAGTGCAACTGTTAAGGCTTTTAACAAGTCCTCAAGAGGGGATGGTGCATGACAGGACTTCCATCAGACTTAAGGAATCCACGTCTGCTCCACCTCATGATGCTAGAGTGCACTGTTGTGGGAAAATAGGTTGAATCAGAGTATACTGTTGTTTCTCATTCCTTTGTTTGAGGGCTGCCACTAAAGTTACTAATTCAGTAGCCTGGACTAAGTAATGAAGTGGCAAAGTTATTTGCTCTGTTATTTACAATACATCTGTTATCTACAATACATCTGAAGAGTCACGTTACATGACTTTGACAACTGCTGCACCTGTGTCTCTCAATCCCATGTCCTAATCTATTGTAGAAAACCCATCTACAAAGGTATGCAACACTACCTGGAATGGGATGTGCAAAGAAGGTAGCAAGGTGGACTATATGGCACTTAACTATTTTGAGGGATGGTGATGCTAATATTTCATAGCCTGATACTCTGTGTTAGTTTTGTTTTGGCTTTCTGAATGATCACAAATACTGCATTTTCAGCGTACAATGTCAGAGGGGCACCTATAACAATGGGAGCACTATTCTTCGCTGCAAAGGCTACCATTGCTAGTGATTGTTCACAAGGGTAATGGACTTTCATGACAGAATCAAGTAGGCCACTAAAATACGCAATTGGCGTGTGGCCTGAAGGACACTTTTTGGGTGAGGACCGCCGTCATCACCTGGCAGTTACAGTGGCAAAAAAAGAAAATACTCATTATTGTCGTCTGGTGTTCTTAACACTGGTGCATTTATTTCTGTTTTTAACTTGCTAAATGTTTGTTTCATCTCTTTAGTCCATGTTATCCTGTCTTTCTGTGTTTTATCCTGTTTCATAGATGCAAGCAGTGGGGATATTAAAATACTGTTATCAAAAAAACCATTGTTAAATGTAATTACATTAGTCCCGATCTTCTGCATTCCTTTCACAGTCTGGGGCTGTATCATCTGTCTAATGGATGCTGCTCTCTTAATTGTTGGCCATTTGTTGCCCTTGTCTGGCGATTACATTCATCATTCTTTTTAGACCTGCATTCTCGATTACAATTTCCTGGCTTCCTGCAATAATAGCATGTTTGTCTGCTCTGGAATATATTTGATCCAATTCCCCCCCAAAAGTCCTTGCCATCCTCTTCTATAGATCCTAGGAATGTTGTGCCATAGTTTTTCCTTTTGTTCCAGGGAGATGTCCTCCGGGGAGTCTGCGTGCCATTGTGTTTGATAGGAGTGAGTGGGTATGGGGGTGGAATGCTGTAGAACCATACATGTGCGGGAAATCGGTCCCCGTGTGCCATAGAAGGAGCGCACCAGCGACTCGAAGGGGGTGAGTGGTCGCATTGCCTGGTTGAGGCTATAAGGCTCTATTCGGCGGCCTACCACTCTCCGAGCATCACTTTTTCGCCCCTGAGGTTCCCATGGCCCCCCTACCACTGTGTTCCTGGACTATTGCCCAACACTCACTACTGCCTCAAGGAATGGGGAAGATCTGCAGTCTTCGGAGCTGTCTCTTCCACCTCTCCTCTCATGGGGTGAGCTGGAGGATGAGGCGGACGGCGTTCCCCAGTAACACCGGGACCGTTGCCTTCTATGGAACTATGACAATGCCCCGTGAGCGGAAACTAAAACTGTTTGTACTTACCGCGAAGCCCGAGCACCCTTGGCCGGTGGAGCTGTCCTATGCAGCTATAGAGGAGTCTGGCTCTGGCTCAACCCCGCGGCCGTCACCTACCCAGCCGGACATCGGACATTGTTTCTCACGGTTCTTCACGGTTAAATCTGTCTTTTCTCATTGACTGCTATGACTGCTTTGTTCCCCCTGAAGTACTTTCCCCATTCCGGCCTACCTGACTCTATCTGCATTCCTCTCCCCTGTTTACCTTCCCCCCCTCCCCCCTACCTTTCATTCCCCATTAGACACGTGTCTTGGCTATGATACGCGCTAATAACTTATATTATTGTGTAATCTCATGGTATTCTCCTAAGCCTATACTTGTAACTGTAACTGATGTAATTTTCGTAACCTGTAACCCGCTGATCCTCATGTGAAGCGCTCTGATACCTCCGGGTCTAGCCAGCGCTATATAAAACTTTTCAAATAAATAAATAAATTGCCCCTTGCATGGTAGTTGACGTAAGTAACCAGTGTCGGAACTGATAGTATTGCAGTCTTGTCGCGTCAGGGAGGTGAAAGTCTTTTTTGCATTGGTCAAAGGTCTTGAATACCTCACCTTTGGAGAGGTCCTGGATCGTGCAACGCTCCCCCTCGCCCCAGGCTAGAAAGTAGTGGGGTTGTAATGCCGGGAGGAAGCTAGGCTTACGGGCCAGTGGGGTATTGGGCGAGGGAAAGGATGTGAGGCCCTTGGGGATCGCAATTTTGTGCCCGGATGTCTAGGACCGTTTTTGTGGGGGTGGCTATGTAGGCGCTGCTCGGTCGAGTCTGTTTTGGTAGCAAGTCCCAGAGGGATCTACACGCCATTGCCTGGTTCATATGAAACCAATGTTTTTTGCTTTCGGGAACCACCCACTCCGAGATATAGCGGAGGTGTGACACCCATAGTATACTAATAGGTTAGGGCAGGTGAGTCCCCCCCCCCCGATCCCTGGGCAGCATAAGTAGCTTATTGGAGAATCTCGGACGGCCCTTTCCCCAAATGAAGGAATTCACTTCCCTCTGGAGGCGTGTAATGTCTGCTTGGGGAATGGGTGTGGGGGTGAGTTTGGATTAGATAAAGTATTTTCAGCAGTATGGACGTCTTGACTGCATTAAGACGACCAAGCCACGCCCATCCCATTTTTGAGGCAGAGTATGAGAATGGGGGTTGGGGTGGGGGGGGGCAAGCGGCCCAACGATGAGGATGTTGTGTAAAGGGGTGTAGCAGTATATGTCAACTCCTGCTCAAGCTTGATGAGGCATCGGGCACCTCACTCTTGTATTACAGGTACAGGTATGGAGATCAGCACATAGTGTACACAACTGTGAGCTGTTTGATGCTTCTATATAAATATGCTGGTAAGGGTCCACAGGGAACATTATGCCATCACTGCACTCTCATGACATCCAGGCCAGTGTTCACAGCATTCACCCCAGCCGGCATGGTAGTGGCCAGTCATGTGCAGGAAATTGCTGCCGGTGCCATGAGGCACCCAGCTACAGGTGATGCAAAGGAGGGTCCAAATGTTGTAGTGGACTCACTGGAGGCAAGCAGGAGGTCCACAAGCTAGCCCTAGGCATAGGGAGAAGGCCCTCTGACTCCCACCCCACCTGCGGGACATGGGAGAAACAACAGCGTGCCTGACCGTTGCTAACCCACCCGAGGCCACAAACACCGCAGGGCCTCCAAGGTGCTGCTAGATTACCTCACGGGCCCGCTTAAGTGGGCCCCAGTTCAATCAGGTACCGCGCTCCAAACCTGTCGGCCGGGAGTAGTCCATGCCCCTGGGGGGCCCCTGCCACCGGAACAGAGCAATGTGTGGTGCAGGCAAGCGGCCAGCCAGGCTTAGTAGCCTCGGCCTTAGGCTCTCCCTGTCGCTGTGGGACCTCCAAGGCATGTGCTAGGCCGTGCTGAACCGACCGCCTCTGCCACCTTTCTCTGGAGTCGCAGCTCGACGACTGAAACCACACATCCGAGGCTACCGTGTCCTGTGGTCTCCATATTAGCCACACTGACCATCTTGGGCTATCTGATGGGGATTGATCCCGGCCATTAAGGGCAGCTGGTGCCGTAGCTGCACAGCTAGGCGGCCATCTTGGTCGCTGCGTAGCCATGCCCCAGGTATCCACCCTTAAGATCTTTAGCTTTAAGGTTTTAAAGTAGGCTGGTCACACCAGGGGACGCTCAGTCAGCTTTTCCCATACAGGGTGAAGTTTAAAATAAGGCAGCCAGTGGCTGGACCAGAGGCTTTCAGTTGCCTTCTTCCCTGCGAGAGGTACAGCAGGCTGCAACATTGGCTTCAGAGGTGCATATACATGTTTCTCCAGAAATTACACAGGCAGTTTGGCAGGAGTCTCTAATTTATTTTTCTGAGTAAAGTTAGAGTAAGTGGCTGACTCAGTTCAGATGCCAGTTGTGCATCTAGACCCGGAGATCCCTGGGTGTTGCAGAGGGTGACAGGATTTCATATAGAATATTGTGGGACTCTGGTGCAAGACCCAAAAACCAGACCATTAGTTTATTCAATGGTATAAATGTCATAGTGAAGTAAAGGAGTTGGAAATGCACACTAATTTGCACCCCCCCCCCCATCCTCTCTAGAAAACATTTGAATAATCATTTTCCCGTAGAGTAAAAAGAAAAGGGATTTTGACCCGTGAGAAACATATGGCTATTGAGATGGTGGCTGATCCACAGACACTTCAAAATGGAGATGGATCGGTCTCCTCAAAGTTGTCTAACGTGACGTTGACTGGATGTTAAGGTTGTATTTGTAGGAAGCCTGTCGTGTAGTGCCGATATAAGGACCTCACAACAGATAACACTATTTCCCGAGAGAAAGACAGACGTTCAAATTCTTGGCCCTACCTTTCAGTCTGTCCTTGGTGCTTCACCAAGTTTATGAAGCCAATGGGGATTTCCTACGGTCATGGGAGTGAGACTTATAATAAATCTAGACAACGTCATACTTTATGGCTCTGGATCATTCATTTTTGATGCATCTGGGTATGACAGCAGAAGTCTTGTAGGGGCTAGGCTTTATCCTCAACTCGCTGAAGTCAGACCTCAACTCCAACTAAATGATAGATTTCCAGGAGTTCTTGATGCATCTGGTGGTAAGGATGTTGTGCCTGTTACATTCCAGAATGAATGACAGTCATGAGGAGAGACCTCAGAGCAGTGCTTTGTCAGCTGGGTATAAGACCAGTGATCTTCCCAGGCATGTTACACTCCAAGGCCTTGTAGAGAGTGAAGTGAGTTTCCAACACAGAAATGATTGCCATTTCCTAGGAGGCCAAGGGAAAGATCCCCTGGTGGCTAGACCACATGGAGGCTTGGAACTGCTGGGTAATCTTTGAGATAGCCCTGAGCCTTCTGATTGAATTACATGCCAACAAGCTAGATTAGGGTGAGCAATATGGTGATATTTATATTTACAGAAGGTGACCAGAAGAGAGACTGAACCTTCAAATAAATAGCTTAGAGTTTGTATTGGGCTCATTCGTTGTGCCAAGTGAAATGTAGCCTTCCTTGAAGGGTAACATGGCAATGATGCGTTACATCAACCACTTTGGTGGAACAGACTCCAGACCTCTGATGGAGTTCGCCAAGGAATTAAGGCATAATTTCCCATTTCCCATTGATGGAACACTGATTGATGGAACACTGGAATTTCAATGCCTTTGGAATTCCATATACTGGTCAAAGATGTTGCAGAAGCAGATGCTCGAGTGGGGCCCGTATGCAGTGGATCTTTTTGCTACAAGACTTAAAACCCACCTTCTGAAATTCTTCATTTGGAGATGGCGCCCAGAAGCAGTAAACGCTTTTCCACTTGAGTTTCTGAACATTGTGAACTAGGCATTAGCCATGTTTATCATAAGCTCAAGTGCTTTAACAAGGAGTGCTTTTGATCACACTATTGTGGAAATCCAGGTGTGGTTTCAGGTCCTGTTGAAGCTCTCTTGGGACTCTTTATTTTGGTGCCACTGTTTCCAATGTGTCTGTTGGATCCCTCTGGCTGTCCTCCTCTGTACTTCTTGTATGGTTCCCTACTCCTAGTGTAGTGTAGAATTACTAAAGATAACTGCAAATACCAGGCCTTTCACAAGGTATTTCCCATATCTGACAGACATGATCAGCTGGATTAGCTAAGACCTAATGGGCATCTTGTGTCCACAAATCCAGTTTGTGCTGGGAATTTGGTCTTGATCCTGTGGGGTCAAACTTAGTGTATGTATTGAATTTTCTGCCTGAGCTATTGTAGAAAGGTTCAGTCAAGTATCCGAATGCCTTTTGGAACCGATTCGGACATCCCGAACGGTTTCCGTGCATCGTAATCGGTCGGTTGATAATGTGTACGATTCAGTCGGAAACATAGGTTCGGAATCGGATTCTGAGATTCCTAATCCCATTCGGAGCCTTTCCGAACGACATTGCAATCTGTCCCTTAGTGTTGCAGGCACGACAGCTATGGACTTTACCGAGTGTATACCCCCACCATAATGGAATTAATATTTTGTTCATAAGCTATGGACTTCAAAGACTGTCTGCGGTGAATTTTCATTAGTCCCGGGATATAATTGCACCAGGATGCACGTAGGGGGTTAAATGCATTTTCACACACGTTTTTCACTCGATTTAGATATAATTTTGTGCAGTTAATTTGCATCACCAACCACTTTCCCCAACAGTAATGTTTTTATCTTATTTTTTACAATATTTGCGGTGGCCCCTCACCCTCCATGGGTCGAACTGCACCATCATAACGCACAGTATCTATTGCTTATATTACAAGTGCTTCAGTTTGTAAGCTCGGTAAGGAAGTAACGCTCTCTGTTCCTCAGGTGGTATATATATTAAATGGGGTACACTAGAGCAACACTGGTTTTAAACTAAAATGATGTAATGCTAGATGGTCCTTCTGGCTGGCAAAAGTGGGAAACAGCAGACAGGTGCCATGATTTGTTTTCTTGTGGGAAACATTCCCTCAAGCAATCCGTTTGGCAGTCTGGCCGGAAGGCCTTTGATCACTATCTACTCCATCTTTTGTAAATCTGGGAGCAGGAGCCCCAAACTAAACATTGCCTGCTTTTCACAACATGCTGTCACACTAAACATTTCCCTCACAAATCCCAGACACTGGTCTACATTCTTTGTGCTTCCTCAACCGCATTTTAAATATATTTACTTCATTCTTCATGCTGACTTCTGATGCAGCTTGGGGTCATACTTCAACTTCATATACTTTTATGCTTCCCCGAATATAATGCAGTTATGTCCAGCTACGAACTTCCTCGACTGTCTAAGGTAATTTTTCAACAGCCCCGGGGTTTAATTGCACTGGGGTACGTCACACGCTACATAACATTGTTTAAATAAGTTACAGTGCTTTCTAGCTTTTTAATGTTTTCACCTTTGGAGTTCCATTTTAATACACTTTTATGCTTCCCTTAATATAATGCATTTTATTAACAGTTGCGGGTTTATACACTATTAAACCTAATGTTGTTTTGTGTATTTTAAAGGCACATTACCGTACCAAAAGGTGGCTCTTCAAGTAAACTAGATCTGTTTGCTCAAGCTTGGTTTGTATTTACCTGAGCCACGGGCTCAAAGCTACACTGGCCTTGCCCACAAATCGGCGCTAAGGTCGTCGGTTACAAGCATAAGTTGGCATTAAGTGAAAGGCCCGCAGATCCCTCTGCCCCATGGTCCATTCTCAACAAGCAAGAAACGTATTGCCGTCCTGCTATCTACCGATCACACTTAGGGGTGTGTTCCTGTTTTAGAGTGTACAGCCTACCCTCTGGGACCGCCTCCAAAATGTGTTCCATCGGATATCTCACAGCCAAAAAATCAGCAGGTTTTGCGCTCGCTGCAGTCATCAGGTGTGATTGTATGGTTACGGCACTTAATTCTGAGACCAACTCACCCTGCTATCCTTATGCAGTCGGTACATGGTGCGCCCTTTGTTGGGAAATTGGTAAGGCGAGACGTTACAACATTAAAAACAGCCTGAACCCCAGCGTCATTTACAGCCCCCAAAAGCACCCTGACCACACCCACTCCTGCCCAGTCACCCTACGAACGGGCTATGTGGCAATTACTCCTCAGAGAGAGCACACAACTGCCTGCAGCATCTAGATGCTGTGCAAGCTGCTCACTTTTCTCTTGAAAAAAGAGCTGACCTCTTAAAACATTAACCAGTGTACCGTGAAAGTGGAACCTGTCAGAGTTCCTCACGAAAATCAACGGTGTGCAGACCAGTAGGGGACTCCTGTATGATAACTCTTGGTTCTGGTGGTGGTTCAAAATCTGTTCCATCGCATACCTCACTGCCAAGACAGATCAGCGAGTTTTGTGCTCTCTGCTAACATCAGGTGTGATGGCATTGTTGCTCTCAGAGTTTCTCCCAAAGAACAACGGTGTGCAGACCAGTAGCGCACTCCTGTATGATAAGTCTTGGTTCTGGTCCAAATTCTGTTTCGTAGCATAGCTCACTGCCATCACAGATCAGCTGGTTCTCTTCCAGGGGATCCTCATCAATAGTCATAAGCACTGAATATTCCCGCCCACGTGCGGGGACCCCGAAATATAAAAATTATATATGGAAATCACATATATACAGCTCTACATATATGCATATACATATATCCATTTTTTCTCATACCAATGCAGCTCTCAATAGGAGGCTAAACAATGTAATTACACACATAAAAAACTACTTTTGCCAATATATAAAAACACCAGAGGACAATTAGTACTTGAACTCGGTTTTTTAATGAGCAAAATACTCATAAATAGTAAAAACTGCAAAATAAGTAGACATTGTTAGCCTACAGGCTGCATTGTAAACCAATAGCATAGAAAATGAAAACATTTTCAACAAAAACTGGCACCGTGCCTTTAAGGCAGCCATGACCCCTAGCTTCCCATCATGCCTCAGGGGTGACAGTTAGGTCAGTTGTTCTTTCCGGCTCCTTCAGTCAGGACCCTGGATTTTCAGCTCTTGCTTTTTTGACTTTCTGTCAAAAAATATCTATAAAGATCTAGTTTTTTCTACTTTCACTCGACGTCTTTTGGTCCTAGAGTGCAAGTAGCACCTTTTTGTGTTTCAGAAAAGGTTTATTTTTTGGAAATGCCTTCTTTATTCGATCCTTGCCCGTCATGTGGCAAGAAGAAGGCCAGAACAGATACACATCCTGTGTGTATTCTCTGCCTCCCTGAGTCCCACTCTTCTGACAACTGCCAGCATTGTAAGAAGTTATCAAGAAGGACTATCAAGGAGAGGGACAGGATCCGTCTCTATGGCCTCTCTGAAAGAGGTAGGTCTCCTGTGAGGCAGAAGAAGAGGAGAACTCGGTCGACGTCGAGAGGAAAAGTCCCGACCTGTTCTCCGTCGGCGTCGGTATCGACGTCGAAGAAATCAGCGACGAAGAAATCGGCGTTGAAGACTTCGGTGATGCCGGCGCATCATCTTTCGACTACGAAATCTTCGTCGACGAAGGTAACAGGTCCTCCGTTGACGTCAACCAGGCGGCGCTCAACGTCGAGAGACAGGTCTCCGTCGGCGCCGGGTGGGCGTACGACGTCGAGGCACAGCGCTCCGTCGTCGCAGGCGCGATCGACGTCGAGGCACAGCGCTCCGTCGTCGCAGGTGCGATCGACGTCGAGGCACAGCGCTCAGTCGTCGCCTCATCAACGGCGATCGACGTCGAAGCACATCTCCCCGTCTCGTCAGCGGCGATCGACGTCGAGGCGCATCTCTCCGTCGTCGCCTCCTCATCGGCGATCGACGTCGAGACACAGATCTCCGCCGGGATCAAAGCAACGATCTTCGGCGTCGAGACACAGGACACCTCCTTCGGCGTCGAAGCAGACGATCCATCATTCCACGCCGTCGAGGCGGATGACTCCGCCGAGTGGATTTTCGACGTCGAGACCAAGACCTCCGTCGCCGGCAGTCCAACGCCGGTCGACGTCGACACAGCAATCTCCTGAAAGGGTGCAGGGAGTGTCAAAGCAGGACACTGCACCAGTTTTGGAGAGACGTTCGTCGCCGAGAAGTCCACTTTCTAAGAGAAGAAAGTCAACGTCGAGACATACGTCTCCGTTGAGAGGGCAGTCGACGCTTAGACGCTCTAGGTCAACGTCAAAGCGCCCTTCTGGAAACACCTCACCTCCAGTGAGCCTGTCTTCGTCACCTTCAGGTTCGTCCAGATCCCCGGAGGTGGTTATCTCGACGTCCAACAGCCCAGTGTCAGGGGGTCACCAAGATTCTCCAACAAGGCATGAAGAGCTGAGCTTCACGCCTCCTGCTCAGTCTCCTAAGGAAAGAGAGAGCCACAGATCGCCTTCCATCCATTTATCGCCACGATGGCACAGGCCTCTACATCACTGGGCTACGGACAGGAATTACTCGAGCCATCAGAACAGATCCCCGTTGGCTCGTTTAACTCAGGATAAAGAGCGATCTCCTTCAAGAACAAGAGCTCGCAGCCGCACACCGGTGCACTCACACAGGAGGAGGTCTAGATCAAGAAGCAGGAGGAGAGCACACAGATCGCCTACTCCGTCCTCTTCTTCCACTCATACATCCCATAGAGACTATTCGCCTACTTTGACGAACAGTCCACCGTCGAGGGTCTCTCCGGTGGACGACATCTACACTTTTCAGGACATTCTTGGCAGAGGAGCTGTAAAGCTGGGTATCCCTATGCCAACTCGTCAAAGCAAGTCCTCGGTGATTTTTGAGACTCTACACCAAAGAGCAGCAACTAAACCTCTGCTTCCCTTGGTACCAGGCATCATAGAGCCAGTGATGGATATCTTTCTCACGCCAGCGAGTGTTAAGACCGCCCCAGCGAGGATCTTAAAAAGTATCGTTCACCAGAGGACGATCCGCTCTTCCTCAGGGCTGACCCTCCTCCGGATTCAGTCGTAATTGCGGCGGCAAAGAAGACTCATGCGGTGGCATCCTCCTCTACTGTCCCACCAGACAAGGAGAGCAAGGTGCAGGATTCCTGGGGAAGGAAGGTTTGTGGCACTTCGGCCTCCATGTTGAAGGTCTCCAATGCAGCGGCACTCCTGGGCCGCTACGACAGATCTCTGTGGGACTCACTACAGAGATTCACTGAAAAGTTGCCACAGGAAGACCGTAAAGATTTTGAAGAAATCTTAACAGAGGGCAGTCAGGTGTCTAACCAGGTCATCAGTGCTGCGGCGGATGGAGCTACCCTTTCGGCACATGCTTATGCTCATGGGGTATGCGCAAGGAGAACATCATGGCTACGTCTTACAGCACTCAGGCCAGAAGCGCAGTCACGCATCCTCAATCTTCCGTTCTCTGGTTCCTCTTTGTTCGGGACTCACACGGATGAAGAGATGACGCGGATGAAAACGGAACTGGACACGCTTAAAGCGGTGGGCCTGGAGAAAAGAAAGGAATTCCGTAGGAGATTCCGTCCTTACAATAGACGATCCTCCCAACAGAGGGTTCAAACCCCTCATTGGCAGAAAAATCAGGATCAGCAAGGCCAGCAAAAACGCAGTATCGGGGCAGACGCTCCTCCAGAGGAGGAAGAAACCAGCAACAAGGCAACAATTCCGCAAAGACGCAGTCGAAACAATGAACACTCACTTCCCCTGTCGCCGTTCACCACTCCAGTGGGGAAGTATCGCAGATCATCTCGAAGAGTGGCGAGCTATCACAAAGGATCGGTGGGTACTAGCCACGTTGCAGAATGGGTACTCTCTACGTTTTCAACATCGCCCACCATCAATCCCTCCAGTTCCTCCGTCGTGTCACCAGTTAAAACTCTTGCAGAAAGAGGTTGCCACCCTTCTCAGAAAGTCAGCCATCGAGAGGGTGCCAGTATCTCAAAGAGGAAAAGGGGTTTACTCAAGATATTTTTTGGTGAAGAAAAAAGGCCAAAAAGCAGAGTACAGACCCATTCTGGACTTGCGGTCACTCAACCTATCCATAAAAAGGAAAAGTTTCGCATGTTGGCTCTCCATCAAATATATCCACATCTCAGGCAGGGGGATTGGATGTGCTCGCTGGATCTGCAAGATGCATATTTTCACGTTCCGATCAATCAGTATCACAGACAGTACCTGCGATTCCTAGTGGGATCCGCTCATTACCAGTTCAAGGTTCTACCCTTCGGGTTGAAGTCAGCCCCAGAGTGTTCACGAAGTGCATGGCGGTGGTGGCAGCCGCACTGCGCCGCAGGGGCGTCTTCGTATACCCGTACTTGGACGACTGGCTGTTGAAAGGTCCTTCCCCAGACAGTGTGAGGATTCATTTCTTGAGCTGTCTCGAGCTGTGTCACCGGCTGGGCCTGCATGTGAATTTCGTCAAATCAACTTCACAGCCAACACAGAAAATACATTTTTAGGAGCTCTGCTAGACTCCACGGTAGGAAAAGTGTTTCCTTCGGAGGAGAGACAGTGTTCCCTCATACAGAAATGCCAGCTGGTTCTGCGCAACAGAAAACTACCTGTGCGTCGGATTGCCTCCCTGCTAGGGTCGATGGCATCCTGCATCTTCCTGGTTCCCAATGCCAGACTACGAATGCGTCCTCTTCAGCAGGATCTGGAGGACAAGTGGGACCAGCAGACCGCTCGTTGGGACGAAAAATAAGTCCATCAAACGCGGCTCGAGCTTCCATACCTTGGTGGATGAGAAAACAAAATTTGCAAGTCGGAGTTCCTTTCCATCAACCTCCGCCTGCTCAGACACTGATCACGGACGCCTCGCTGCAGGGTTGGGGAGGCCACATGGGTTCTCTCCAGACTCAAGGACTGTGGTCTCCAAAGGAGCGATCCTATCACATCAACATGCTAGAGCTGAGAGCAGTACACCTAGCCCTCAAAGCTTTCCTCCCCTCGATTCAGGCAACCTCAGTGTTAGTACAGACGGACAACACCACCACCATGTACTACCTGAACAAACAGGGGGAACTCGCTCACGCACACTTTCCCTGGAAGCTCAAGCACTCTGGCATTGGCTCTTGGCTCGGAATCTGGCAGTCACAGCAGTCCACCTGCCAGGAGAACAGAACGTGAGAGCGGATGCACTCAGCCGTCACTTCGAAGACAGAGAAGACTGGGTGCTCAACGACGAGGTCGTCGAAGACATCTTCCAGACATGGGGTCGTCCCACCATCGACCTCTTCGCGGACGACGAAAATGCCAAATGCCGAAACTTCGCCTCACGGTTCTACCGACCAGGATCGAAAGGGAATGCCCTTTTGATAGACTGGTCAGGGGCATTTGTGTACGCCTTTCCACCCCTTCCGCTGATCCCGAAGGTGGTGACCAAGCTGTCCCATTCGTGCACGAGGATGATACTAATTGCCCCGGACTGGCCGAGACAATGGTGGTACCCGGACCTTCTGCACCTATCAGAGTGTCCTCACAAGAGGCTGCCGTGCAGACCGGACCTGCTGTCCAAGATGAACGGGAGGATTCATCATCCCAACCTTCCCTCACTGAACTTGGCGGCATGGCTCCTGAGGTCCTCCAGTATGGCCACTTAGGACTGCCGCAGGACTGCATGTCCATCTTGAAGGAAGCAAGAAGACCGTCCACGAGGCATTCGTATGCATGCAAGTGGAAACGGTTTTACATGTGGTGTATGCAGAACAATTGTAACCCAATCAAAGGTCAGGAAGAGGTCATCCTTCCTTACCTACTTTATCTGGCGAAAGCAGGTTTGAAGTTTTCTTCCATTAAGGTGCATTTAGCAGCTATAACTGCATATAGGCGTTCAGCTTCTCAACCTTCCTTCTTCCAGTTACAGGCTGTTAAGGATTTTTTGCAGGGTTTAAAGAAGGTCTATCCTCCGGTACGACCTCCTTCACCACCCTGGGAGCTTAACCTGGTGCTATCAAAATTGATGGGTCCGCCTTTTGAACCCATACACAAAGCAACCTTACAGCATCTTTCTTGGAAGGCGGCTTTCTTGGTAGCGATCACGTCAGCTCGCAGAGTGAGTGAAATACAGGCGCTCTGCTCCAAAGAACCCTATACAGTCTTCCATCTTAACAGGGTTGTGTTGAGGACGCACCCCTCTTTCCTTCCAAAGGTGGTGTCGGATTTTCATGTGAATCAGACCATCTCTCTACCCACCTTTTTTCCCAATCCCTCCACTCCAGCTGAGAGGGCTTTGCATTCTCTGGACCTCAAAAGGGTTTTAAAATTCTATCTGGATCGGTCCAAATCTATAAGAAAATCTGATCAACTATTTGTTAACTATGGGTCGATCAGATCTGGGTTCGCAGCTTCAAAGCGCTCCATCTCCAGATGGATAGTTTCATGTATCAAGCTTGCTTATCAATTAGCGCAGAAGCTCCTGGGGTTTACTCCCAGAGCGCATTCTACTAGAGGAAAAGCGGCTACTACTGCTTTTCTTCAAAATGTGCCCATGTCTGAAATCTGTAAGGCGGCAACTTGGAGGTCCGTCCATACATTTACGAGGCACTACTGTCTGGAATCAGACACCAGAGCAGACACCCAAGTAGGCCAGGCCTCCTTGAGGAATCTGTTCAACAGCTGATTTCGGCTGTTATGTTTCTTTGTGTTGGGTCACTTTACTCTCATTTACCTGCAGGTGGTTGATGGGCTTGCTATTCTATTCAGTGCTTATGACTATTGATGAGGATCCCCTGGAAGAGAAGGATAAGTTACTTACCTGTAATCCTAGTTCTCTTCCAGGGGTATCCTCATCAAAGTCATAAGCAACCCACCCGCCTCCCCAGGTAAATGAGAGATTTCTAAAGTGTTAAAGGATATCTTTGTGCCCTGACCTTCAGGGTTATGCAAAGAACAACTGACCTAACTGTCACCCCTGAGGCATGATGGGAAGCTAGGGGTCATGGCTGCCTTAAAGGCACGGTGCCAGTTTTTGTTTAAAATGTTTTCATTTTCTATGCTATTGGTTTACAATGCAGCCTGTAGGCTAACAATGTCTACTTATTTTGCAGTTTTTACTATTTATGAGTATTTTGCTCATTAAAAAACCGAGTTCAAGTACTAATTGTCCTCTGGTGTTTTTATATATTGGCAAAAGTAGTTTTTTATGTGTGTAATTACATTGTTTAGCCTCCTATTGAGAGCTGCATTGGTATGAGAAAAAATGATATATGTATATGCATATATGTAGAGCTGTATATATGTGATTTCCATATATAATTTTTATATTTCCGGGGTCCCCGCACGTGGGCGGGAATATTCAGTGCTTATGACTTTGATGAGGATACCCCTGGAAGAGAACTAGGATTACAGGTAAGTAACTTATCCTTTTGCGCTCGCTGCTGACATCAGGTGTGATGGTATGGTTACGTCTTTTAATTCTGAGACCAACTAGCTCCTCTATCCTTCTGAGGTCGTTGCATGGTGTGCCCTTCATTGGGTATTTGTAACGCCAGTGGTTACAACAGTAAAACAGCCTGAACCCTAGCATCACTTACAGCTCCCAACACCATTCTTACCACACCCACTCCTGTCCATTGACCCTAGGGACAGGCCATGCAGCAATTACTCCTCAGACAGAGGGCGCATACAGCTGCCTGCAGCACCTAGATGGCGCGCAAGTTGCTCACTTTACACTTGAAAAAAGAGGTGACCTCTTAAAACATTAACCAGTGTGCTGTGAAAGCGGAACCTGTCAGAGTTCCTTGCGAAAATCAACGGTGTGCAGACCAGTAGTGGACTCCTGTATGGTGAGTCTTTGTTCTGGTCCAAAATCTGTTCCGTAGCGTATCTCACCGCCAAGACAGATCAGCAAGTTTTGCGCTCGCTGCTGACATCAGGTGTGATGACATGGTTGAGGTCAGAGTTCCTCCCGAAGAACAACGGTGTGCAGACGGGTAGCGGACTACTGTAGGATTAGTCTTGGTTCTGGTGCTGTGCGTGAACACGGATGCAGTGCTTCATTTGGTAGCATGTACAAGTGTGTAAGAAGAGGGCTGACTGGACCTCCTCCACTGCAGTCTGTGGTGCAGAATGGACGATGCGTGCTTGGTACTTGCGGTCATCTCTTCTCCTGTTGCACCCAGTTACCTATAACTGTTGCATGTTCAGTACATTAAAGCTACTTGTGTGTCCATTATCTTGATTTAGGAACCTTGCTCTTGGTCCTAGCTCTCTCTTCGCAGGGCCCTTATACACCCGTGGAAGGGGTTCTTGTCCCTTCTCGGTTGGAGACATCCCCACCTATTAAATCTCATGCGGGCCGTTAACGTTAAGTCATTCAAATGTTATGTTTTATCGAAGATTTTAAGTTACCGTCTCATCCGGTCGTACATGTTTGCTGACAGCACTCTGCAATTCAACGCAGTCAAGGGTAGCAGTCCATGAACCCATAGTTCATGCAATGCTCAAGCAATTGGGTTTTTGTAAAATAAGTGCATAGTTTTCAGCGGGAGGTGTTAAATCTGTCATCCTATTGTGTTAACTATAACTTGCCCCTGATTCTTCAATGTCGCACCCAACATGTTATTGTGCTATTAGCTTGTTTTTCTAAATGATCACTCCACTGCAAACAAAACAAGCATTTGCAATGCGATAGGTCTCGCATTTACGCGAGTTTGAGCTATTGACATTGTAAAGGACATTGCCTTTTATTTATGTGTTGAATTTTAAAACGTAAATAAAAGGCATTGTCATTTACAATGCCATTAGCTTTAACCCTCGCATATGCGAGACCTATTGCATTGCAAATGCTCGCTTTAGGGCTTATGCCCTGAGGGAAAGGTACCCATCGGGCCCCTACCCATTAGCTGATACAAGAGTGCCACAAAGCAGTTTCCATTCTTTCTACTTCGTTTAGCTCTTTGAAATGTCACACTCTTTTGCTCCTTCATAAGAGCTTCACCTACTCAGTAAATTTGTAGCTGGTACAATTTACAAAGTCTGGATAGCCTGGAAATCTGATATACAAAGGAAAAGCAATTGCCCTTCAGGCTGTTGTCATATATTGTGATTCTCTGAAAGGAAGCATATTCAGATCTGCACAGAAAATAGTGTTGATAATTCTTAAATGATCAAAGAGGGCCGCACTTTCTCTTCCCCTCGTTTGATGACTGACTATTTTGGGATTGGGTCATTTTAAGACCTACCATTCACATTCAAGAATAGTAACTTTGGAGATGGAGAAGCAGGGTAATGTTTAAGAGGAATTCTTAGTGCTCCTAGTATTGCTCATTGTGGAGGAAGAGGTTCGGTCTCTCTAAGTAATACGTTCCTACAGCTGGTTAAGAAATAACTTTTTATGTGTTTCCTTTAGTTTTAGTGATTCACAAAACACAAAAAATTGACAAGGTGTCCCCATGCATCTATAATTCTCATTGCTTCAGTATTACTTTAATCAAAACCAGTTCTCAGACGTTCACTTGGTGAACACATTCCTGGATCGTTTTCCGTGATCCTTATCAGCTTTCTCAGGAATAAAGTCGAGTTTCATATGTTTCTTTAATGAATTTAAGAGAATGAGCCACAGATAAACCAGACTGCTTCCAAGTCACTGTACAGATAAATCCTTTGCACTGCCTCGAGGGACTCTACTTGAAAACAGTGAAAACGGCTAAGGTCCTGCGGTTGTGGCTTACATAAGAGAGAGCCCATAGACTTTTGTGATACATTATATCCTTTTCTTCATCTTTTATGTAGTTTGCGAAGGCCATAGTTATTTTTCCGCTATTGCTGCATGTGATAATAGACTTGATTAAAAAAAAAAAAACACTTTACTCTTTAAAATAACATTAATACACACCAGTTTGATGGTTTGTTGCACATGATACCCAGTTGGGAGACCTGCATCCAGAAGGACTTTCTTAGTTTTCAGGTTCCATCATACATTAACCCTTTCAAGTTAAGACACTCTTTTCTGTTCTACGTTTTATGTTTCCTTCCTAGTGACAGATGCAAAAGTCAAGAAGTTCAATGGAACTCAAGCTTTATTTAAAGAATTGTTCATGTTTTTATATGTATAACAACGTTCTCTGTACTGCAGTATTCTTATTGCCACACTGTAATTGACACCTGAATCAGCAAATGTATTTAATTTTTGAGACTAGGTTCTACTGATAGTTTTTGCATAACCATAAAGTTGCAAGAGCTGGTTCCTCTTTGAAAGTGCTAACATTTTTCGAAGTTGGAGACCTTTGTTACTCATGGTGATTGGAAATATTTCAGGGAAGCTGTTAGATGGATAGATTTCTGTGTTTCTCAGTGTCACAAACTTAAAGCTAAGGCATTCTCTGAAGTCTTCCAAATGCATACACGTGTCTCAGAAATTTGTATAGGAAGGTGAGTGAGTTAAACACATGTTCTGCAGTTATGACTCCTTAGACATATCTTCCAGACTGATGCTAATGTTGTCCAAATAATCCTTTCAATATCGTTACCTATCTCCAGGTTTCATGTTTTGTTTCTGATGTGAACTCTGTCCAAAGCAGTTGGGGAAGGAAGGAGTGATGGATGACAGAGTAATTCTTCACTCACAATCTGTCCAACCAGAGTTTACTTTTTTCCAGTTGTTCCCAGCAGTGGGCCCTGACACACATTTTTGGGGACTGGAACTTAGTTTTCATCATCGAGATTTACGAAAAGAAAAACAGAAATCGCAGAAAGTAGGAAATAAGAAAATGTGCACAGCAGGAGAAAGGGATGAAAACTTGCTAGAGTGAGTTCAAGAGGGAGGTATTCTACAATGGAGGAAGAAAACGTCATGAAGTGTAGTCCAGACTTGGCGACCTTGGCATTCAGATACCTCAACATGTGTTTGTGCAGGTGACTGGCTCCTAAAAAAACATCAGCATTGCTCCTGAAATGTATTTTCTTATTTACTGATTAGGCATTGCTCACCAGCCTTAGTGTTGCATAAAACCTAGGGGAACTCAAGTGAAAGTTGAGTAGGCAGGCCATGGCCAGAGCGGTTTTCAAGTCTGGACTGTTGACAGTGAGATTCCCAGCCAAGTTGTGAAGAAGAAACAGCAGTGATTAAGCTTATGTGAACGGTCAAAAAGTTAATATGTACAATTCTTTTTCTGAGTGTGAGCTTGTGTTGCACTTATATTTGTTCTATTTCCAACCACATAAATATGATTGGTATATTACCACCATAGCCAGACAATTTGGCTATTTGTTTCATGTTTAAAAATCTAGTGGAACAAAAAACAAGGGGTGTACTGATGTCTCAATATTTGTTGGGCATGTCCGAAGTCAGTGTATAAGGATCAAACTCTGCACATCATTTGATATGCTCCATTGAGAATCGGAAAAAAGTATGATCCAATGTTCTTATGGATGTGACATTTCAAATTTGTAAGGCTGATACAGGGTCAGTGACAAGCACCTATCCTACATCAACGAAGCTTACTGCAAATATTGACACTGATGGTATTAGACTTTGCTTTTTGATGTAAAGTGTGAAATGGTACACACTCAAATGGTTGAGTAATGAATGATACCTGCACGTCATTGTTCTGATTATTTCCACAGTGTGCAGTCTAAGCAAAAATATTTAACGTTTCTATATAGGCCACGGAGCAGATGTTAAATGTGTGGACTGGCATCCAACAAAGGGTTTAATTGTGTCTGGAAGCAAAGACAGTCAACAACCAATCAAGTTTTGGGATCCGAAGACTGGGCTCAGCCTTGCCACATTGTAAGTTATGGTTCTTGCACTGTTTTTTGGGGGATGAGGATCGGGAAAGCTTATCTAATAGTATTACCCATCATGGTTCTGAGAGCTTTACAAAGGATTTTGTTACGAAAATGAGTGGGACTTTGTAAAAATTGGAGAGTGGTACTGATATGCATATGTAGTATAAATGCACATAGGGCAGGCCAAAGTGAAGGCGAGATACCCAAACAAAAGTAAAGACATAGTTCAAAGTATTTCGTTTTGTATTTTTACAGACATTTGAGGCACATGTTTAAATCACTTAATATGAATATAGTTATGAGAGCTTGTGTTTTTATATTTTTTCTCTCTCTCACCACATTAATATTTACAACGTATTCCTATATTAGGCAGTCAATTAAGTTAATTTTTGTGCATTTTTTTATATTTAAAAATCCGTTTTCGCCCTGAAATAAAAATGGTCCTGCTTGTGTCCCAGTGTTTGTTGGGCGTTATGATATGCTCAGAGCTGTTTATTACAACGCTCCTGTGGAAAAAATAAACAGATCAAAAGCCGTCAATCACCCTGTGTGATCATTTACTTTTTGTGTTTGTTTGGTGTCTTTGTAGGTAACACATTCACTGCTACATAAATCTCCACTTGAGTACACGTTATTATCATACTGTTACATGATTTTAAAATACACATCTCCCCTGCCTCTTTAGCACTTGTAGAAGTGGTGTTTTTATATCTGTTTCCATATTGACATGGTAATGCCACAAAATAAATGCTTACTTCTTTAAACACTCGCTAACGCAACAGAAATGCAGTTCGCTTGTACATATTGAACACATTACCTTATTTGTAGATTTCTTGGTGAGTTTTACATAAGCACATCCTGCTCAGTTGATTTCAGAAGTGAAAAATGAAATGTTTGACCGAAATTTCCCTCTTTTTAGATACTTCAGATACCTATGTGTAATGGTTTATGTGCATAGAATGATAAAACTACAGTGTTTGTGGCATTATTTATTAAACTGTAAAACCACTGATGTTGTTGGGTTGGTGTTAGTTAAACCATCATTATCCTTCCCTCAACGCACTCCTCATGACGCACTAGTTTCATCACAATATGTTAATGTGGCTTGGAATATGGTCTTCCAAAAAAAGGCTGCAGTTCTACTGATAACAAAAAGATGACCTCATAGAGGTTTGCTTAGAGATGACAACTACAGTTCCATGGCCATTCAAATGAGGTATTGTTTGGCAGTTCATGGAAATAACATGCTTAATTTTTGCTACTATCCAGCTGAGATACTAGATACTTCCTGGGCATAATATGTTGCCATGCCCAGTAGGTAACAGCATAAACACAGACTAACTTTTATCTTCTGGAGATGGCAGGCCCTGTAAAGCTTTTTTTTTTTCTCTCCCACGGAGCACTGCAGATGCCTGTTGGTGCTGTTCTGATTCTGCTATCAACTCCAGATTACAGATCTGCCCCTGTATTTTTATCAGGAGGCTCTCATTCGAATATTCCCAAGCTGGATCTGTAGATTTGTTTCAGTAGTATTCTCTGCTCACCAGTAGGAGGGGACATTTGGCTTAGCTGTAACTTCATACCACCCCTCAAATGATGGAGCAGAGCTGCATATAAGCGCCAGCCTGTGCACTGATGTCAGTTGCCTTCTTTACTCACCCTTCAACATGGATCCACTCAACTTTGTTGGTTTTCCAACAACTCCAAATTAGTCACATACTGTGTGCCGCATTATATGTATCTATGGTGCTTGGGCTCCAGTCATGACTCAGTCATGAAGTAAGTGCGCTCACATGCACCTGAAGTCAATCGGGAAGCGGGAGGCAAAGCTTTGTCACCAAGCATAAGAAGTAGTCCTGTTCAAAACAGTGGTTCTGCGCCTGTTCCAAATCACAGAACTGTTCTGGGTTGCAGTCACAAGGTTGTTCCCGCCTGATGTCCCTGCACCTCTTGAAGTCTTCCAGTAAGTCGAAGTTGAAAATTCTCCATAAGTGGAAGAAACCCATGCGGCATTCTTCCATTCCCGCCGATCAATGGTGAGATTATGAGAAGTTGCGAAGGCATCACTTGAATGGTTCAGCATCTTCTGACTACGAGTCAATCCTACGTTTGGTCCTGGCAGCCCTGAATTTCCTGGACCTTTTAGTGACCCTGGAACAAATAGCCGCCTTCAAGAAGGCCATGCTGCAAATTTCCAGCTCTCTATGGTGCGCCTCAAACTCCATGAAGCTGCATGACCCACCAGTTATTTTTTCACCGGCAGGCTCTTTCTCGGTACAGTTTGCCCTCTTGACTCCCTTTCCAAGACCCTTTCTGAAGCTGTTCTAGACTTTCACTCTGGCACCAGGGTCCACACCAGTTCCTTTTGTGCTGGTGTCCACATTCCAGGTTTTGGATCCAGACGCAACCTTTTTCTGACGTCGACCTATGGCAGGCCTGTGTCATGCTACAAAATAAGGTGCAACCAGTTACTGTACAGCAAGACCTTGATCCCTCTCGACGCCAGTAGTATCAGAAGATAGAGTCCCTCTTCGAGTCTGACTCTGATGCAGTTCATGACATACTTCATGCCTACTTAATGCCTCCCAGAACACTGATGATGAGGAGGGAAACAGTCTGCTTACCACCCCTGACCCTCCACCCCCACCCGCACCATGTTGTATGTAGACTTGCAAAATGCCATTGGGCGAAATCCTCACCAAGGATAAGGCTGTATTGGTGTGACAACTGAAAAAAGTGCCTCTTTCGCTGTAGTAGTGCAAAAACAGCAAAAATGCAATACTTGCAATTACCCACTCTGGAATCCAAAGCTAATTTATTGACTGAAATTCTACAACCAGGTGCGTTTAGCAAGGTATTTACCATTCAACGAGGCCCTTACAGACACTCATAGCTACTTATTCTGATAGAGACTTCTAGCTGCAGATTCCTCACCTTTTGAATGTTTCCCAAGCATCAGACTTAATCCAGAATTTTTTCCAGCAGTACTTCTGCATGCCAGAAGATGGCGTTTTGCAGCTCTGCGCTGACGCCGTTCCGCTCTGGAAATGACGTGCGGACCTACATAGTCACCACTCCCACGTGCCGTCAGTTCCTTTCTTTCTGCGCCACCAGACGTAGGTCAGGAGCTTCATCTCGTCTCTCAGAGACACTTTACCTCGAGTTTGTTTCTCCAAATTCACTGTGTGCAAGGAGTTTTACCTCCTAAAACGACAGGTTTCAAGCCCTGTAGCAAACAGAGGTCTGTGATAGATCCCCACCAGGTGTGCCTATGGTGTCTGGGGAGAGGCCATAACTCGAAAACGTGCAGAGACTGTGCGCCAGTCAACCCGGAGGCCATCAGGGAATTCAATGTGGAACTTTATCACCAAACATAAGAAAACTCAGCACCGGTACCTCTCAGAGTCCCATTCAGTGTTTATAATCCGATCCTAGTCCCGCTCCTGGAGTTGGTGGAGCCACTCCAGAGGCCCGTCTTCGTCATGCTCCAAGTCTTCAGGTAAGCACAAAAAACATAATTGAAGGAGACTCCTGCTCCTTTGCACTGCTCTCACTCCCCTAAGCAAGCGTGTAGGCGCCGTAAGCAGGCTCATCTCAATCATGCTCTCGAAGTTGGCTGACTTCTGAGATGATTCTGCAGATGGTTCCAGCACAACACAAATTTCCAGGGCCTTCACCCACACTGCACTGGATTGAAGAGTTCAGCGCAGCCATGCTTCGGTTCTTCAGTTCCTTACCGACTCATGGCATGCCTACGGGCCCTAAGGAGCCTCAGGAGGCTCTCCACCTGGAATACCGCTGGTGGCTTCGCTCTCGACGCCATCTAGTTCTTTTGTGCCAATCTTGCCTCTGGCTCCTGTTCAGAAGCTGCTCCTGGCACCCACAGCCATGCCGCGTCCAGATACGTCAACACTGATGCTGAACTCTCTGGCCGAAAAGTGGCTTTGATTGGCCTCTCCTACGCCGGTCCGACTTCGTACCCGAATTCGCCTGAGGGCCCATTTCTGCACTTGAATTACCACAAGGCAGGCAACATTCTTTGCATTCTCTTTTTTGGGACAGACTCCGAGCACGATTATAACACAGGGGGGATGAGTTTGCTCAGCCATACCAGGATCACAGCTGGTAGGAGAGCTTGCAGGAGTCCAGTGGGCTAGACACCTTCCCAGAGACAGCTCTTTTCTCTGGCGTCACGGACCCTGGGCCACGAAGCCTTGTGCCTCTGGAAGTAGCTGGATTGCCAGGGAATTTTCCTATTGGAGAACCGCCTTGCAGAATCCTTGAATGCCAGGGCAGGTGAGCTCAGTCGTTAGCACCCAGCTGATGATGAGTAGTAGTTACATCCGGCGATGGTGTAAGGTCTCTTCCACAAATGGGGATAACCTTGGCTTGATCTATCGCCAATGCAGAGAACACGCAATGTCAGCACTTCTGCTCGTTGGAGTTTCCAAGGTGTCTCGTTCGGCGACGCGTTTCGCCTCAAGTGGAACTCTGGACTCCTGTATGTCTTTCCACCAATACCGCTGCTTACTTGAGTTCTCAAGAAGGTTAGAAGAGATCAGGCCCAAGTCATCCTAGTGGCTCTGGATTAGGCATGAAAAGTATGGTACTCAGAACTCCTGGGCTTGAGCATATGTCCTCCAATCTAGCTGCTCCTCGGGGAGGACCTGCTGTTGCCGCAACGGGGCAGGGTTCTGCACCCAGGCTTTCTCAACCTCCACCTTCATGCAAGGAGATTGAGCACTGACCACTGAACACCTTCGAACTTCTGCCGGAGGTGGTTGACATCATCTTGACAGCCAGGCATCGCTTGACAAAAACTGTATACTCCTGTTGTTAGGACAAGTTTGTGACTTGGTGCAGCACTCACCATATTGATCCTCTCCAGGCCAAGCTGCATGACATTTGATTTATTCTTTCTCTTGCCCGGCAAGTCTTTTCTTTGGGCATGGACTAACTGGTTCTGCGGACACGGACATCCTTCCTGTCAAAAATTGTGATGCCATTCGATGCTAGTCAAACCATTGACCTGCCAGCGCTCCGCCTCGCCCGCCATTCCTCACCCCTCTAAGGAGAAAGAGAAACTTAATTGCTTAGACCCCAAGAAGGCGCCGATCTTTTACATAGATTACACAAAAGACCACTAAGTAAATGATCAGCTTTTTGTGGGGTTCTCTGGAGCGTAAGAAGGCAAGGCAGTGCAGAAGAGCCGTCTCCCGCTAGATCTGCTACGCATGGCCTAAAAAGCAGCCTGCATAGGACTGAATGTTCATTCTGCCTGGGCCAAAGCTGCTACCACTGCATTGGCACACAGTGTCCCTGTCCTAGTCATTTTCCGTGGGTATTCCTCCTCACTTTCACAAAGTATTATTGCCTGGACAGTCAGATTAGCTGGGAGGGGCATTTTTCTCGCTTGGTCATGGAGGAGTTTCTGGTTTGAGTCCTTTCAAAGACCCACCTCCAAATAGATATTGTTTTTGTATCTATTCAAAAGGTGAGGAATCTGGGGCTAGAAATTTCTATCGGAATAACAAGTTATTTCCCTTTGGTAATGCTCTTCCTGGTAGAGACTCTATCTAGCAACAGGTTCCTCACCGATCCTCCACATTCTGTGATTAGACTGTATCCATTAATAAGATCCCAAGTCTAGGAATCTGCACAGTGTCACTAATTTGCTTTTGGAGCTCTGCCTCTTAGGATGCGGACAGTCTCAAAAGCAGCTAACAGTGCGTGAGTGGCACCTATGTAGGCCCCGCACATCATTTCCAGAGCGGAGTGTTGTCAATGTGGAGCCACAGGGCACCCCCTGCTGGCGTGCATAAGTACTGTTGAAAACATTTCTGGATCCAGTCTGATGCCTGGGGAATATTCAAAAGTGAGGAATCTGTAGCTAGATAAAGTCTCTACCAGAAAGAGCATTACTGAAGGTAATTAACTTGTTTATTTAGTCAGTGCTTGGACCCTCTGGTCAGTCGATCCGTGGCCAGCACATGGTGACTGACTTTTCTGATGATACCCATAGCCTGGGGAGACAACCCCCCTCCCCCAATTAGGCAGACAAAACCTCTCTCTACCTTTGACAAGAAAATATTTTCCTCAGATAGCTTGGCTTTATTTGAATGTGGTGTGCTTTCTGGGGATGTACACCCATTCATTATCGGACATGGCCAGTGACATGTTGCCGGCCCAAACATTCCAAAACGGGCAGCACACAGTAAAAATGTTTTGTGGCCAGATACCACCAAATGCATAGTCTTAGCTATTGGCACCAGTGCATGCTTAGAAGGCATATCTACAGGCGATCAACTGGGATTTCGGGGGATGTCCAAGCCTTTGGAGAGAAGGCTGACTGCACTCGAGCAGTTCAAAGATTGTCATATATCAGGTTGAACCTTGGGGTTATTGTACCCAGCTAGACAATTCCACCGGCAGTGGAGGTGGTTCAGGGGCCTTGCTTACCAGCAATGCTAACCTTCCCAGCAGGGGCAACATCAGACCTATGCTCTTTTGGGGCAGAGGGCATGGTGGAGGCTGAGGCTGTTCACTCCTGGAGGAACAGCAATCCTCCAGCTCTTCCTCCTCTGCTGAAACAGCCAGCAAGCCACTTTGACTTGCCCTCTTGGGCCCGCGGTTAGTCAGTGAGAGGCAGAATACGTTTTTTTTTCCCCCAGCTAGATATCCATCACGTCAGACCAACAAGTTTTACAAATTGTTCAAAGGGGTAGCTTCTGCCTTTCATTTTGTCCCCTCTTATTCCGCCCAATAACAGAGCAATTTTCTGCAGACAACACTTCTATCTTGATTCTAGAAGTCAATCTCCTTCTTGCCAAAGGTGCCATTGAGCCATTAAATGCTTTTCTGAGAGAGGACAATTTCAACATGCTCACGCTGACTCAGATCCTATGTGCTCTGGATCCTGGGGAGTTGATGGTGTCCTTGGACTTGCAGGACACATGTTATATGTCTGGCCTGCAGTCCAACAGACACCACTGCGGTTCACAGTGGTATTGGAACACTTCCAATTTGTGTGCTGCCCATTACCCTTAACTGGACCCCTTCGGATCCATTCTGATGTCTGGGAATATTTTAAAGGCAAATGTTGTAAAATTATTCTGCAATTATCGACCAATAAGAAGACATAAGCCAAAATATGTTTGCATGTGTCCTATTAATCTGATTAGATTGTGTGAATGGCATTAATATTTCACTCAGGCAGCGTTTAGGAACAGAATTAGCACAGTGGGCCATGTGTTCAGACTGAGAAATATGTAACACTCACAAAAGTCACACTGTATGTTTTGTTTGTAAACCTGCGGCTTATCTTTGATAATATTCCTGGACATCTTCTTTGGAACTTATTGTGCGACCTTGAAATTCCACCTGCCCTGCATAGCATCCTGGTAAGTTACATCATGGAAACTGCGCCACTGTGCGCTAGGGTCCATATCAGGAAAAATAAGTAAATTCCCTGTCATCATGCATCAAGGTTGTTCGCTTGCCCCCCTGTATATAAACCAAGTGGTAGTGTTAAGAAGCACTAGTACCAATAAAAACTCCTAGGTGGTTCCAAAATCTCAACATTGTTTGCAGATAATGCACTACTGATATTGAAGATGCACAGAAGCCTCCAGAACCTTTCAGAAAAAATCAATGAGTTCTGTTTATTAAAAGGGCTGGCCAACATCACTTCCAAAACCAAACTGAGGACCTTCAGTCCACATAAGGGATTGAGGAATATCTTCATTCTGGATAATTCACCTTTGGAGCCAGTCAAAGATTTTGGATATCTAGCATTAAAATGTCATAAAACTTCAAATTGAGGAATCGTATTGCAATGTCTAGGAGACATGTTAGTGGTCTCGCCTGCTCTGGAAGTGTATAGAGCACAAAGACAAAATGCCTTACTGCGTGTAGTGGAAATCTTGGATTTTGGCAGTTTGATTTCATTATTTGTATACAAGCCTGGCTTTTCGGAACATTTGTTGCCCAGTGCACTCTCCATCCCCTGCGTATGGATTTAGGCATTGTTGACGCATCCTTTTTAGCTAAGCTCAGATGACTCCTCTATTGGGCTAGGGTGAGGGGGACCCAGAGCTAAGTAACGATAGAGATTGTTTGGCCAATGTCTTAGGCTCTTTGGGTGGTAGTTTGTTAGGCTCGTTTAGACATGTCCATAAACCTTCACTAAAGATAGTCATGCCTGAGCTATTGTCTTCCTTGAGTCCATTTCCATCGGATTGTCAGTTCAAGTGAAATCCATGTTTAAGACATGGCTACTGAGTAGACTGGGGTTACAAATGCCTCCAAAGACACCTTGAGATGTTCATTTTTTATGCTGAGGAATACTCCCACATTTGAGGCCTTCCTGTGGGAAGTTCAGCCAGGCTGTGTAAAGGTGGTGTAAATCAAATGTAGGCATTTCACCCCTGAACTGCTTTATTTCTAGCTGGAGCCCTTCTCCCAGACAAGCCATGCACTTTTCGTACTGCATTGATTTGGTCGAGGAGAAACGCACTTTTTATTTCTGTGCTTACTGTATGCCTCCTCGAGGGTCATCTGATGGGAAATGGAAAACACATGTAAGCTGAAACAGATTATGGAAATGTGTAAAATGGACGCTTCTAAAAGAGTGTTATGCTGTGCCATGCTCTCTGTAGTGGGTTGGATCATCAGGTGTCATTATATTACCTGTGAATTATGATACTGTGTGACTGTTTATGTAGTTCTATTTTATCGTTTGTTTTTGTGGGGTTGTTTAAAGAAATAGACTTGTAGCTAAGTGATATTCCTCTGACCCATTTGTTGTATCCAAGTCTGTTGCGCGAGATCTTCAGTGACACTTCGGAGATTGGCAGCACTGATTTGGCCCTGTACCTCATATCCTTCATACCTTATTCCTGCAGCACACCATGTAACAAGGGTGGTTGGCTGCAGGGCTAGGCCTGCAGCCAGACCCTTCTCCCAGCTTTCTTCACAACCAGTTCATGAACTTCAGTTTGGCCCTATGCTCAACCTCCCATGTAATCAACTCTGGCTGTGCAAAAGGCTTGCAGCCAGGCTGAGTACCCCGAAACATGCAGTCCAGTCTCTCACTGCACTTGCCTTTGACTGTGGGAAGAGAAGATTGGTTGCATTCATAGGTCAGCAGCTAAGCCCTACATTTAATCTCCTGTGCACCCGATCCCAGCTGATCATGGCAGTCAGGCTTTACCTCCTACATCCAACTAGGCCTGCACACAGCCTTTAACTGTCCACATTAACAAGTCTACAAATAAAACAGGTAAAATGGCAATGACCACTATAGGGCAAGATCACATAAAAAAAAGTTCTTGTAAACCAGCTAAAGATTGAATATTATAGTTCTCCAGTATTGTATCTTTTATAGATTCACATGCTTGAATCTTCCCCGTCGTCATGGTGGGAGTCCCACGGTAACAGTAAAATAGCAGTATTAAAATTTCAACATTCAAATGCCCATAAGAATTCACTATCTTTAGCAACCTATTACCATTGGTATAAAACATCCAAACTCTAGCCAATCAGAGTGTAGACCATAGAGTCTCCTTCCCCTGCAGGGCCACCATACCTCAGATTTCTTACAGCATGTCGTGTGTTAGGGAGTCTCCCTGAGCTCTGCTCAGTCACAGTGTTTCTACTGTGCCCTTTTGAACTTCCAGCTAGCTGTTCATCTCTTCACTTCATATGTCTTCTGAGGTACATGCCAGGAGTGTGAGTACCTATTTTGTCTTCATAATGTCAGAGTCTAAAAAAGGGTTGTTTAGGCCCAGACTTGTAGAAAGTCCAGACTATATTCTGAGGACCCACATAAGGAGTGTCTTTACTGTCTTTATCCAGACCACAAGCCCAGAAAATTCAAGTACTGTCGTACTTTCTCCACAAAAACTCTCAAAGACTGTGAGGGTAGGCTGCTTCTCTGTCTGCAAAGGAAAAAGCAGCAAAAAACAACTCGGAGGATGAGGAGAAACCGCATGCCTCCTCCAGGAAGAGAAAGGACCCTAAAAAATCAAGATCTAAGAGTAAAGAGAGGATTGAGGAAAAAGGAGCCAAGAAAATCCAGTCTGGTTCTTCATCTTCTCACCAGAGGACTGGATCTGCTCCTCCGTCGACGCCGCATACACCTTACAGAGATTCTTTTGCTGACAGAAAAAACGCTCGCCGACGGTCCTGTCGACGTGGAAATCTTCGGCTTCCGTCTCCACGGCAACTGGAGCTCCGTCAACGGTTTCCTCAGCGACTACTACTACCCTGACAGTCAAGACGGCGGCTGCGCCGCCGATTGTAGTGGTTGTGTCACCGTCGTCGGCTGCAGTCAGACCGTCTCCATCGGCGAGGGCTTATCCGTCAACGGCTCAGCAGGTTCGGTCACCGTCGACGACTCTTCAACCGCCGCAATTGGTTGCGCCGTCGACTATCCCGTCAACGACCCCGTCGATGAGTGAAAAAGTCAGTCTGCTTCTGAAACTGATGCCTTCCCTTCTGCAGGACTTTTCAAAAATATCTCCAGTGCCACCTACTCGTCTTCTGGATTTCCAGGAGCCTGATGATGATCGTCCTTATGGTCCGGCCTTCTCAACTCGGAGTTAAGTTCCAGGACTCAGAGGAAGAAGGGACAATGGATGATCCGTCTACTTATTTGGAGGGGGACTATTCTTTCTCGGATATGGGGCGTCCCAGTTCTCAGCGATTGGACGCATTTCAAGAGCATTACCCATATGAGGAACAAGAAGAACAAGCTCAAGAACCTTCCATTAACATCCCTGTGTCATTGGTAACTGATCTTCAGTTAATGCTGAACGATTATTATAAAAGATTCCCTGAAACGATTTCTGCTCCACAGCCTCCTCCCCTTCAGGAGGCTTCTGCTTCTGTGTCGCTGACTGTACCCCCGTTGCAGAAGAGCAAGACCGTTCCACCACCTGTGGAAATTCCTGCACAAAGGCAGGATGACGACGACCAGCAACTAGAGGAAGGGGAACTGCAGTTGGACCAGGATGTCCATGACGAGTATGTGGCTCCTATTCCACCTTCTCCTACTCTGCCTCTTGCTGATTCTCCGCCTGCTGATATCGGCGGGTTCCATGATTTGCTGGAACGTGCTTCTAGGCGCTTTGACCTTCCTATGCCTGCCAAACAGACAGTGTTTTTTATACGATTTTAAGCGCACAATGCAGCGCTCCTCTCGATCCATTCCTATTGTAGACTTCTTATGGCAAGAGGGCCTGAAGTTGATGAAGACGCCAGCTTCTTTTCCTGCAGTGGTGCAGAATTGGACAAAGTACAGAGCACCCGAGGAGACTCCTGCGTGCCCGATTGGTCACCCCGGACCTGATTCGGTCATTATGCAGGCGGCTCAAAGGAGATCAAAGAACCCTTCCTATCAGTGTGCGGCTCAACCTAACAAGGAAGGGCGTCAATTTTACAATATCGGAAAAAGGTTCTCCGCTTTGTCGGCCACTGCCATCAGGGCCTCCAATGCCAAGGCTATCCTCGGGAGGTATGACCGCCAGATATAGTCCGACATCGCAGCCTTGCCCGGAGTTCCTTCCTGAGGATAAGAAGAAAGAAGCAAAGGAGGTGCTGTCGGAAGGAGAGAGAGCCTCTTCCGAAACGATTGATGTGGCTCTGGACATTTCATCGACGGCCTTCAGGCAAATGTCGGAAGCGGCGGTACTGAGACTGCAGGGGTGGCTGAAAGCTCCAACGTTCCCGTCCGGAGGTCCAGGCCAAAGTATTAGACATGCCATTCGACGGCAAATTTCGCTTTGGTAAGCATGTGGATGAAGCGCTGCAGTCTATCAAATCGGATACTGAGATGGCTAAGTCTTTAACTAATCTGCTGCAGAAAAAGTTTGCTTCCTTCCGGGGCAGAGGAAGAGGTCAATATCTCTCTTGCCCCCAGCTTCAGCAGCGTTTCCAGCCATACTATCAGCAAGGGTTTCGTTCTCAGTACGCTTCGCAGCCCTTTCGGCAAACTTCAACACCAGCCTACCCTAGAGCCGTGGCACGTCGACGACCACCATCAGGGGGAAGGGCTCACAACTCTAATAAGAGACAATGAGGATCCCCAAGCCCCTGCTACAGTGGTCCCACTTCAGTTCCGGTCCGCTTGCTGCAAATTCTTCAATCAATGGAAGCTCATATCTTCCGACAAATGGGTGTAGATGTATTCCACAATGGTCACACCCTGGAATTTGTTCAACCGCCCTCGAATTTGCCTCCTTGACGATCTTCCCATCTCCAAGTCCTCAATAGGGAAATCCAAGTGCTTCTCACCAAGCAGACCATCGAGGAGGTGCCATCCGATCAGTGCAATCTGGGGTTCTATTCTCACTTCTTATTGATAAAGAAAAAGACAAGAAAATGGAGGCAGATAATGGATCTCGGGTCGTTGAACAAGTTAATTAAATCTCAACCCTTCAGAATGTTGTCGCTCCAGGAAATTCTGCTTCTCATGAATGCGGGGGACTATATATCCTCTCTGGATCTTCTGGACATGTATTTTCATTTCCCCATCCACCCAAAACATCGTTCTTTTCTCAGGTTCGTGGTGGCAGGGTGCCATTATCATTTGAGTACTGCCCTTCGGGTTAAAGTCGGCTCCAAGAGTCTTCACCAAGTGCTTGGCTCCAGTGGCAGCCTTTCTACGGCGAGCTGGTCATCAGGTATTCCCTTATCTAGATGTCTTGGTAGTCAAGACCCCTTCACTCCAGGCCACCAGAAGATCGACAAACGCCGGTGTTTGGCTGTTTCGCTCCCTGGGGCTCAAAATCAACCGGGAAAAGTCCTCTCTGGCTTCTTCTAGGTCGATCGTATTTCTAGGAGCAGCTCTGGACACCACGCTATCGAAAGCTTTCCCCACAAAGCAAAGGATCTTGCGACTCCAGAAGACAGTGCGCGGTCTGTCCACAAAAAAGTGCGTTTCAGTAAGGGCATGCAAATCACTGCTAGGAATGATGTCATCCTGTATCCCGCTGATTCCGCACTGTCGCCTAAGGATGAGACCTCTTCAGGAGCAGCTCGACGCTCAATGGACTCCATCTCAATGGACTCAATCAGCTCCATCTTCGTCAGCTGAGAGAGCACTCCATTCTCTGGACATTAAACAATGTTTAAAGTTCCACTTGCAAAGGACTCAGCCATTCCGAAAATCTACCCAGTTACTCATTGCCTTCTCTGCCCCTAGGAAGGGTCAGGCTTTGACGAGCGCGTCTATTGCTCGCTGGGTCTCATCGACTATTCTCTTCTGTCATAAGAGGGCTGGTCGCCCTCTGGTTTCTAAGGTCGCAGCACATTCAGCACGCAAGGTGGCAGCTTCCTCTGCCCTATTCGCTGGAGTGTCCTTGCCTGATATCTGCAAGGCGGCGACATGGATGAACGTCCATACCTTCACAAAGCATTACTGCCTGGATGCCTGGCAGAAGGCGGATGTAGCGGTTGATCAAGCTGCTCTGCAACGTCTGTTTGCATAAGGTATGATATTATTTGCGTCTTTTTCTTCTGAATAACTCTGTTATTTTATAATTAGTAATGAATGTATTTTCGAATTCTGTCTAATTTACTTTGTGTATATGCATAGATGTATATGTATACATTGTTATGAGCTCATGTTATATGCTCTTTATGATTGTCTTTCGTATTTTGGTTTCTGGGTCGCATGGTGGGATGGTTCACCTTACCCGCCGCCTCTGGCCCTTTGGTACTGCTTACTATTCTGAATCAAGCATGTGAATCTATAAAAGATACAATACTGGAGAAAAAACAAGTTACTTACCTGTACACTGTAGTTCTCCAGTATGGATATCTTTTATAGATTCACATGCGACCCTTCATCCTCCCCTTTTCAGGTTCACCTTCCATATCTCTCTTTTGCCTTGGGCACTCGTGCTCGAAATCTGAGGTATGGTGGCCCTCTAGGGGAAGGAGACTCTATGGTCTACACTCTGATTGGCTAGAGTTTGGATGTTTTATAACAATGGTAATAGGTTGCTAAAGCTAGTGAATTCTTATGGGCATTTGAATGTTGAAATTTTAATACTGCTATTTTACTGTTACCGTGGGACTCCCACCATGACGACGGGGAAGATTCAAGCATGTGAATCTATAAAAGATATCAATACTGGAGAACTACAGTGTACAGGTAAGTAACTTGTTTTTTGGGAGAAAATTGAGGAAGAGATTGCCCAATGGATGACAATATGACGAATCAAAACAGGCTTTCGTAAAATGAATCCTAATTCAAGAAAGAAACATTCAGGGCAGCTAATCCATCATGTGTTCTCAGATTGCACCAGGTGAGAAGCTACGTATCCAACAATGCAGTGGTCTTAGGCAGGAGGATGAAAGGAAAAAAGAACAAAATAGACATGTTATTTATAGAAAAGACTCAAAATTGTGGAAAAAAACTAACATACTTGTAGTAAACACTGGCCCGGTGTAAATGCATTTTTAGTGATTTCTACTTTCCTTTTGGATTTGTAGAAAACTAGATTTCCATGCTATCCAGAGTGCTGCTCCATCTTTGCTGAATAAGATGTGGATGTAGTGTGTGTGTGTCTAGATGTGTGTGTGTGTGTGTGTGTGTGTGTGTGTATATATATATATATACATACACAGAGAACTCTGTGTAGTCCCCAAGTTGAGGTGTAGAGCAGCTCCTATGTAGAGCACCCTACAACACCAGCGACACTCTTTCTAGCAACGTTTTTAAGTATAAGATTAGCACAGTGCCATCCATGCCAAGCTGAAAAGGGCTGGAATGACAACGAAACACGTCAGGGGTTGCTTTTATTCATTCCAAGTTAGCTTGGATGGCATTTTACCAATCCAAAGCTGTAATACTGTGACTAGAGTGGTAAAATGCTGCTTTTGTATTTCGCAGCTTGGAATGGCTGGGAGTAGCCAATCTTATGCTTAAAGACTTTTTCCCTTTGTTGTTTGGCATGGATGGCACTGTGCTAATTCTATTCTTAAAAAGTTTGCTAGAGAAACAGAGATTTGAAGCGAGCACATTCAATGTGTCATTGGTGTTGTAGGGTGCTGTATATAGGTTCTGTTTTCCACCTAAACTTGAGAACTACCCAGAGTTCTCTGCTTCCTGCAATTTCTACGGTACTCAAAGCCTGAGTGTGTCTATATATGTGTGTGTGTGTATATACATATATATATAATATATATATATATATATATATATATATATATATACACACACACACATATAGATATACGCACACACACATAGATGTGTGTGTGTGTGTGTGTATATATATATATATAAGAAACACGCTGCACTCACGGGGCCCCTTTGAAGATACTTTAATAACAAGGACGCGTTTCGGCGTTCTGCCTTCATCTGCTTGTTTCAAAGATAGCGCAACCTGTCATGATGACATTTTAAACAGGTAAGTGTAATTTCATTGGATATAGCAGTTTAACATCAAAAGAGGACTTATTTCCTCGGAACGAATATTCTTTCCCCTTTGATGAATTCTGGGATTTGAAGTCCGAGAGTGTTTATGCGGGCTATTCAATCGTCCCTCTCCCATCTCCATGGTCGATATTGTTCTTACACATAAAGCCTCTGTATGGCTGACCCCCAGACGCATAATTGTTCCACCTTTCAGGGTAAATATTTACCATCCTCTTTGAAGTGCACTGCAAGTTTGAAGAACTATGCCCAATTGCGCCGTTGATCACATCTCCTCTGGGGGGCCCCTCGTCCAACCACAGGGCCTCACAGCACTCGGCGCAGGAGCCGGTCAAATGGCCGAGTCTCCAACAGCAATGATGGCTATCGACATAGGTCGGCGGCGGTGCAAAGATTCCCTGTTGGCGGTGCAATTGCCTACATTAAATCACAGCTCCAACAGTCCACCTTAAGGCAATGTATGCACTCTTTCAGACGGGTGCAGCAAGTATGGAGGTGGGTCCATACAAATATAAACGCTCCAGTTTCAGGACAGGTTGCGCTATCTTTGAAACAAGCAGATGAAGGCAGAACGCCGAAACGCGTCCTTGTCATTAAAGTATCTTCAAAGGGGCCCCGTGAGTGCAGCGTGTTTCTTTCCTGAAACTGGAGCGTTTATATTTGTATGGACCCACCTCCATACTTGCTGCACCCGTCTGAAAGAGTGCATACATTGCCTTAAGGTGGACTGTTGGAGCTGTGATATATATATATATATATATATATATATATATATATATATATATATATATATATATATATATATATATATACACAAACACCCTTCTTCACTACTTCCCTTCGCTCGGGAAAGGACGGACACGAACCCAATTGTTGTGCTTCCAGGTATTTTATTTCTCAACCACCACAATCGCCCTGACGCGTTTCGGCCAAACACGGCCTTGATCACATGACGTGCCGCAGTTTTTCTCCTCAATAATGACTTTCTCACCATAGTAGGTCGCTGCAATATTGCCATGTTATTGTCAAGCTTCTTATCTGTGCATGCATGAGAACACGCCGTTCCAACTGCGCCCTGTGTTCACCGGCGCTGGACCTGCACTTCAGCAGCAGGGCGTCTTCGCGACCTGAGCCGGCCGCAACATATTCCAACTGCTGCTGCCTCCCAAATAAATAAGGTGAAAACACAGCGTTGCGTGAGGTGTCATCAATTGTGAGCGATTTCATATGGAATGTGTTGTAGCCTGCTCTGGTCACGAAGACAACCCCACTACCTGCCGAGCAGTTCCATGTGCCTTCATCTCAGGCACGGAAATGGAGCAACGTACCTGTTTGGTGCGGCGTCACAGAGCAGCAGGCTGGACGTGACCGAAACAGTGACCCGATGGGAATTTTAATGTGGAGGGAAACATGAAACGGCATCCACTAAGGAACTACATTTACCAGGATTCATAGCAAACACACGCCCAGTGGGGCGGGACTGAGACCCTTTAACATCACCTGCTGACAATTATGCATGTTTCTTCATTCCCCCAGAAGCTCCAAGCCGGTGAACAAGGAATAGTCTTTTGAAACGCGTATGGCATTAACGGCGCAAGACTACCCTGTGAGGACTCGTGCCAAACTGCTGCTGCCTCCCAAATAAATAAGGTGAAAACACAGCGTTGCGTGAGGTGTCTTCAATCGTGAGCGATTTCATATGGTGTATATATGTATGTGTATATATATATATGTGTGTGTGTATATATATATATATATATATATATAATTTTTTTTAGAGACTTCTAGCCACCGATTCCTTAACTTAGAATTATCCCCAGACATCAGACTGGATCTTGAAATTTTTCGTGAGCAGTACCCCTGCACACCAGTAGGTGGCGTCGTTCAACTCTCCGTGGCGTTGTAGTGTAGGAAAGTGTTCCTTTTTGCATGGTTACCCCCTATCTTTTTGCCAGATGCCAATTTGACTGAGTTTGTGCTGGGATCCTGCTAACCAGGCCCCAGCACCTGTTCTTTCCTAAAACTGTACCTTTGTACCCACAGTTGGCACACCTCTGGGCCACATGTAAGTCCCTTGTAAAAGGTACCCCTGGTACCATCTGCCTTGTGACCAGAGAGGCCCTCTGAGGGCTGCAGCATGTATTATGCCACCCTCAGAGACCCCTCACCTTAACACCAACACCCTGCCAATGCAGACTGGGTGTTTTGGTGCAGATCAAACTAAAGAGTCAACGTGACACATCCCTGTGTGCCATGCCCGCCAACACTGCCTGTGACATGGGTAAGTCACCCCTGTAGCAGGCCTTAAAGCCCTAAAGGCAGGGTGCACCATATCCAGGTGAGGCTGTAGCTCCAAGAGCAATATGCGCTATAGTGCCTGTGCCATTCACAGACCTTGTAAGTGCAATTTAGCCATTTTGAATGCAAGGGCTGGGAGTTTGTCAACAGGAACTCCACAGCTCCATGATGGCTTGACCGAAGTCTGGGAAGGTTGGTATCAAACTTCCCAGTACATTAAACCCACACTGATGCCAATATGGGATTTAATGGAAAATGCACTCAAAGAGCATCTTGGGGATGCCCGCTGAAAAACGACCAACCCTTGTGTGGTTCCCAACTGGTTCCCAGCCATCTGGCACCACCATACAGGTTTCTGGACCCCTGGGTAGAGAGTCTCCACTCTCTGGGTCTGGAAACAAAGCACATCCTTAGCTGAGGTGTCCTTCCTCCTCCCCCAGGATAGGCAGGGTCCTCGAGGAGGGAGCTTCAAAGGCCTGCCGCCTTTGTTAGCTGCCCCCAGCCTTTTGCTGCGATCAGTAACTGCCTCCCACCGGTTCTGACCACCATTTGGCTTGAGAACCCGCGGAAAAAACCTAGCCAGGAAGAGAGGTGAGCCTACCTTTGCCAACCCCACCCCTCAGGTGGGGGAGGCGAAGTGAAGGCCACCTCTCAGTCCCCACCATCTTGGAGATGGGGGGGACCCCTGGAGGGTGGCATACTAGGGGTGCGGACTCCCAGGAAAGACCTATTAGTCCCAACCTGCACACCCCTGTAACGCCCCCAAGTCTAGTATTTAGGGGCACCCCTGAACCTTGCCTCTTCAGATTAAAAGTGACAAGAAGGACCAAAGAGCCGTGCTGCAGAAGAGGAGGACGATCGCAACTGCTTTGGCCCCAGCCCTACCGGCCTGTCTCCTGCTCTGAACCCCTGCAAGCTGAAACCAGCGTGTCCTGCATCCATCAGCTTCCAAGTCCTCCAGGGACCTGCCCTGCCTTCCTAAAGAACTCTGATCTCCCGTGGACACCGGATTTCTCCAATACCAACCCAAGCCAGGACTCAAGATCCAGCTGGATCTGCACGTCCTCACCACTCTGCACCTGACACCCACTGCCCGGGTTCAGGTGGCCCAACATCCCGGCGAGGTCCCCCCCCTCCTGTGTTCCTGACCTGTGTTCCAGAATTGGAAGACCTCCACCGACCTTCTCCTCGACCCCTGCAGCCTCACCCTGAACGATCACCCCAACCTCGACCGGAACCGGTGAGAAGAACCCGACACGAAAGGACACCCCTGCACCCGCAGCTCCTGAGACCTGAGGTGTCCAAACGCAGTGTCCTGGTGTCCAGCCACTCTTTCTCTTCATCATCCAGTCGTTGGTTCCCTTAATCCAGTCTTCTGACTCCAGCCTGCAGTCCTTTTCCAAGACCGACGTCCTCCATTGAAAAGCTTTGGGCTCCCGACACCTCCTGAGCACCCTGCACCCGGCTGCCCCTTCGCCGCTGGTGGTGTGGACTTGGTGCCAACCTGGGACCCCTTTGCCCTGACCTAAACCCCAGGAGCTTGACTCCAGAGACAGAGTAACTTGCCCGTGAGCAGCCCCCAACCGAGGTGCCCCATTTGCTAACATTGGCACCCTGCACTCTGCACTTGGCCGCACTAGTGCTGCTGGTGGTGCATCTTCAGTACCAACCTGAACCTTGGGGAACCTTGGATCTGCCCTCTAAAACCCCAACTCTGTCGTTTTTCTCCATAGTATTGAATGGTGGGTTTTCTCTGAACAAGTGTTGCACTTGTACTGCAACAAAAAGTAACTTAGTGTCTTCACAAGAGTTAACCTGTTTCCTAATGTCCTGTGTTGATTGAACTGTGTTAGGAGTGTTTCATACTAAACTAGGAAAGTAATCCAAAAGTAACCTACAAGTAATCTCAAGTGCTTTTCAACTGTTTACAAATCGTTTTCTCAACTTAAAAGTAATCTGAATGTTCCTACAAATCCAGTGTTGAATGTATTCGAAAAAGTAACATTGTGTGAAGAGTTTAACTTACCTGCTACTAAGTAAATCTTGGTTCTAGAAATAAAACAACAAAATGACAACTTTTTGCATAAGCAATTGGTCTGGATTCAGTCTTTGAATGGGTGATCTCATTTCTTGCCTGAGTGTGTACAACAAATGCTTAACACTACCCTCTGATAAGCCTGACTGCTCAACCTCATTACCACGAAAGAGAGTAAGGTATTATCTACTTTAGCCTCTGCTATACCTCTGGGTATCCACTTGACTCTTTGCACACTATCCCTCACTTTGGTGTAGTATATACAGACCTACTCAGAACAGTGTCTTATCACTCAAAGGACCAGGGAAACATATTACCCTTGCAGGACAGTACAAATGTTACTTGCCTGGATGTCCCACTGTTCAAAATTTATGTTAAACAATGTCATGTACCACAATTTACAACAAGCTTATAAAATTAGAAAAAATATATCCCCACACAACCTGGTGAAAAAAATGTGTGAGAGATTGGAAAGCACCTCACGTTAGTAACACCAAAGGGGGGGCTGCTGGCATATGTTTACCAGTATGCCCACACTATCATCACCGCTAACTTTCCAATTTGAAAGAAGAATGAAAGTAAAGAGATTCCTAAAACTGAGGAATCGGTGAAAAAGGTGAATGATAAAGACAGCGCCAACAGTGCAAGAATCACTGAGATGGTCTCGATCCTGGTCGAGAGGAAGGTCCCGGCATTGGTCGTGAAGCTGAAGATCCTCATCGCACTCCAAGTCGTCTTAGGGTAAGTCCTACAAGCGCAAGACGAGTAAGAAGTAGAAGAGGTCTTTGACTTCGCCCTGTCTGTCAGTCATCTGACAAGACGAGGGAACATAGTCATTCAAGGTCTGGCTCCACGGTTGAGCCTACGTCTGGGCCGGCTCCGCACCTTCCTAAATTTCTGGGAGCCAGAGCGACCCCACCCAACTCTGAGTTCTATGAGGCCATGCACCTCATATTTGGGAGACTGTTCGCGTGCCTTCAGGACCTGCGGGCTCGGGAGGGGCCACTGGTTCTCTGTGGCAGTTTTGTCCCCAGCTCCAGTTGTGCCCCTTGAATCTATGGATGGATCCAGAACAGCGCTGGTCATACCACCCCGACTTTCCACGGTGCTGGTCCCTATGCTGATGCTCCCAGTTCCATCCCTGTTCTCATCCCTGACTCCAACATGGAGGCAGAGGGGCGTCGTCCGGGCTAGGACTCGGGTAGGATTGGGTGGGGTCACTGGACCCTGAAGAATACCAGCCCCTAAACCCCAACATGGACTGGTGTGAGGAAGTGGTGGACCCCAGTGGATTTGACACCTCTCCAGATACTGGTATGCTCTCTCCCCTACCATGGCTATGGAGGAGAGGGGGGCTCCTTTTGCTATGGTGGTAAGGGTGGCTGAGGTCCTGCACCTTAGCCTACCCTTGGTGGCAGTCAAGACTGATGTCTTGATAAAGGTGCTTCAGCCAGTAGTGACCCCCTCAGAACCGCTTCTCCCATTTTATAAAGCTCTCATGGACGTCCTGCTGCGGACTTCATCCAAATCCTGAACAGGGGCTCCTGTAAAGAGTAAGATTGCCTGCTGCCACCTCCCGCCCCAGTGGACCCCAACTTCCTCACGCAGCACCCTACCGTAGAAAGCTTGGTGGTCTAAGCGTCCACCTCCTGTGTAATTCCTGGCACATTTCGTACCACTCCACCAGATAAGGAATCCAAGAGGCTGGAATCCTTAGGAAAGAAAATGTTTTCTTCCACCAGTCTGGCACTGCGGTCCGTGAACACTGCGTGCCTTGTGGGCTGTTACTCCCATGCCCTGTGGGATTCTGTGCGCAGTTGATGCCCATGGTCCCGGAGGAGGCCCTGGGCATACTCTCCCTAGCTATGTCTGATGGGAGAGATGCAGCAAAGTTCATGTTTCGATATGGACTGGAGACGACCGGCTCGCTGGCCAGAGCAGTTTCTTTGTCGTTGGCCCTACTGCGCCACGCCTGACTGAGAACAGCTGGCTTTTCCGGGGATGTCCAAGTGCTGCTTATGAACATGCCCTTTGATGGCTCGCGTCTCTTCGGAGCCAAGGCGGACTCACCGCTGGAGTGTCTCAAGGATAGCAGCACTACGGCCGGGTCCTTGGGCCTATCCATGGCCCCTCGCCAACCCCAGTCCAGCTTTCACTCCTTTCTTGGCCACGGAAGGGACGTCCAGCTGCGTCTTGCCCAGCCACCACGGCGTGCAAACATCCCAGCCACTGCGAGGCCAAGGACGCGGTACCCACAGACCATGTGGGCCGGGCAGCCAGAGGTCGGGCCAGTCCACCACTGCCCCGCAGAGACGTTTTAAGGCATGGGCAAAGTGGGCTCTGGCCCAGGGCCCAAGCCTTTCAGGGGCCCCCTGATAGAGCCAGCTATGTTCTGCAGAGAGTCTTGCCCTGATGACCTTAAATCATTTTTAAACAGATTGTTGTCAACAGCGTTTTTCAATCATTTATTTATTATGTGTAAGAGTCTATTACAGACATTTTGCAGACAAAATGTGTTTGTTTCATGCAACATTCATATAAAAAGTTTCTTTTAGATCAATACAGGACCTCACATATGAGAAATGGGGCATGACAGATTATTTGTAGTATTATTAGTGAGCTGCTGCTGTTACAATAATGAAAACACACATCACTATCCCTGAATATCAGATGTACTCAAATTTAGAATTTTATTTGACCAAAGAGGGCAAGAAAGAGTTAAAACTATATCATAAAATCAAATCTGTTCCGATCAGCGGCCCCCAAAATCCTTAAAACGTCCCTGCTCCCAAGAACAGCCGCAGCCTCCTTACCCCTTTAGTTTGCCCTCTTACCATCACGGGCACCCAGTGAGAGTCACGATAGGCAATCACCTGCCCAAGTGGAATTCTATAACATCAGACCACTGGGTTCTTCACATTGTCCAAAGGGGCTACTACCCCATCCCCTTTGTGACTACCCTTCCACACATGCCACCCATTTCGGATAGGCTGACGGAGGACCATCTCTCCTTGCTCCACCAGGAAGTGACAGCTCTATTGGCCAAGGAAGCCATAGAGAGGGTGCCGACGCCGGAAGTAGAACTACTTTTGGTGCCCAAGAAGGCTCAAGACCGTCGTCCTATCCTAGACCTGCCCCCTTTTAATTTCTTCCTCAAGAAGAAGTTCAAAATGCTCACGCTCGCTCAAGTCCTCTTTGCCCTGGACCCAGGAGACTGTATGGTAGCGTTGGACTTGCAGGACTTCTACTTCTGTATGCCCGTCCTGTCTGCCCACAGGCATTGCCTACGATTCATGGTGGGCCAGGAGCACTTTCAGTACGCCGTGCTTCCTTTTGGCCTTACCAGTGCCCCTCAGGTGTTCACCGAGGTGATGGCAGTGGTTGCAGAACACCTGCGGACATCAGGGGACCCAGTCTTCCCCCATCTCGATGACTGACTGCTGAAGGTGGGCTCGCCCCAGTCTGTTGTCTCCCACCTCCAGACTACGGCGGACCTCCTGCACTCGCTGGGGTTAATTATCAATGTGCCAAAGTCACATCTGACTTCCTCTCAGATGCTCCCTTTCATGGGAGCAGTTCTGGACACAGTGCAGCTTCGGGCTTATCCTCCCAAACAGGCTATGATACAGATGTTTTAGCCTCGATCCTGGATTTCATTGAAACTGACTCTAAAGCTGCTGGGCCTCATGTCCTCCTGCATCCTGCTTGTGTCACATGCTCGCTAGCATATGCGGGCTCTGTAGTGGTACCTGAAGTTCCAGTGAGCGCAGCATCAGGGGAATCTCTCCACCATTGTCCAGATCTCGGAGGGGACTGCAAAAGATCTGCGGTGGTGGTAAATTAACCGCGATTGGGTCAGCGCAGACCCCTCTCCCTTCCTCAACCAGATCTGACAATGGTGGCAGTTGTGTCATTCCTGGGATGGGGCAGGCATCTGGGAGAGGTGGAGATTAGAGACCTCTGGTCTCCAGTGGAATCTGGACTCCACATGAACCTACTGGAGCTCTGGGCGATCCAAAGGGCATTTAAAACATTTCTGCCCTCTATCAAAGGAGGGCCTAGTGCAAGTTTTCGCGGACAGCACTACCGCCATGTGGTATTATAACAAACAGGGTGGAGTGGGGTCATGGACCCTCTGCCAAGAGGCCCTGCATCTCTGGACATCGCTGGAAGGTCAGGGCATATCCCTGGTTGCTCAACACCTGGCAATGCAAGAACAGACAAACTCAGCTGAAGATGCCTAGCGGATCACTAATGCCGTCTCCATCCGGAGGTGGTGCAAGCTCTCTTTCAGCTGTGGGGAGAGCTTTGGTCGGATCTGCTCGCTAATGCAGAGAAGGCATAATGTCGGCAGTTCTGTGCACATGAGTTTGCAACATGGCTCGCACACAGACGCTTTTTGTCTCCAGTGGAGCTCAGTTCTTTTGTACGCCTTTTTGCCCATACCAATCCTGCCCAGAGTTCTCAAGAATATCGGGAATGACTGGGCCCAAGTCATCCTTTTGGCTCCGGACTGGGCTCGGAGAGTTTGGTATACCGAGCTGTTGAGCATGGAAATCAATCCTCCGCTCAGGCTGCCTCTTCAGGAGGATCTTGTCGCAGCAGCTAGGGAGGGTTCTCAACCCGAACCTGTCAATGCTCTGTCTTCATGTGTGGAGATTGAGTGGTGACAGTTGACAGCTTTTGCCCTTCTGCCCGAAGTCTGCACTGTTATCGTGGCAGCCAGGCATCCCTCCACCAAAACTGTATACGCCTGCCTTTGGGGCCCGTTTGTGGCATGGTGTGTAGAGAAACAGAATTGCAGATGACACGCTCAGATGGATGGCATCCTTTCTCACGGAAGCTCCAAGAGAGTCTGCCTCCCTCCCTTCACCCTGCAACCCAAGCACAGCATCTGCGGCGTACCTCAAGGCTCATCCCTCAGTTTAACTCTCTTAAATATTTACATAACACTCAGACATCGTCCGATTGCTTGACAACATCTTTTATGCCGACGATACCCAACTCGTCCTCTCGCTCTCAGCGGACCCCACCTCAATGAAGACCAACTTCCACACTGTATGAAGAACGTCTCGGCCTGGATGAAAGACAACTGCCTGAAGCTCAACATGGGCAAAACTGAAGTTCTGATCTTCGGCAGACACACTGCACTCTGGAATGACTCCTGGTGTCCAGTGGAGCTCATACCCACCCCAAGCCGAAAGACCACGCCTGCAACCTCTGCATCATCCTGGACAGCGAACTCTCCATGAAACGTCCGGTTCAATGCCATTTCCTCAGCCTACTTCTGCACACTCCGTTAAGTCTAGAGGTGGCTCCCCATCAGCACCAGGAAAACAGTGAAGCAGTCCCTCATCACCAGCCGACTAGACTGCGGCAATGCACCTTCTGCAGGCACCATCACCAAATTCATGTGAAGACTCCAAATGATCCAGAACGCAGCTGCCAGACTGATCCTTAACCTGACGAAGAGGACACACATCACCCTGCACCTGAAAGACCTCCACTGGCTCCCCGCTCAAAAAAGATGCCATTTCAAGCTTTAGACCCACGCCTACAAAGCCCTCCACAATCAAGGACCCGCCTACGTGAACCATTGCCTGCATTTCCACCGACCTACCAGGAATCTCCACTCCGCACACGTCGCCCTCGCACATATACCACGTATAGGCTGCTCCTGTGGACACACCTTCTTCCACTTCGCTGTCAAAGCTTGGAACATCCTCCTCCTTCACCTCCGCACCGCACCCTCGCTGACCCACTTCAGGAAAGGACTCAAGACCTTGCTTTTCGACTGATACCTGCAGCACAGCGCCTGAATACCTCTAGGGTGATAGGCCGCGCTATACAAGTACTGATTGATGGATTGATACTTTAAGTTTATAATTTACGCACCACCTTCACATTAGTATAGCTTGTGCACTTCTCTACACACACTAGTCAACTCTCTAGCCACACTGCATTGCCTATAACTCCCCACTATACCAAGCACAGTGTGTTAGAATTGCTATGATTTAACATGCTATAAGTGATGTAATATGAAAGGGTGTAAGCAGTGCATGGAGAAGGCGCAAGTTATGGTTAATGTACTTTCTCTAGCAAGTTGACAACAATGTGAACGGAGGTGCACGAGCTACAGTAATTTGAAGATGGTGCATAAATTATAAATGTAAAGTACAACTGTATCTTTAGAATTTCTGATGTTTGTGTAGTTTTATTTTGGTTTGTATAGAAAGAATAAATAAAGTTTCCCAAACTAATCTTTCACCTTTTGTTTTTTTCATAAGAGACACACCACACACACACACGCAACACCACCCCTCACAGATGCCCCAGCTTTTTTAAATCAGTTAGGTAGCCACCTTGGAATAAGTGCACACTTTAACAAAACCATGCTGTCTGGAATGGTGGCAGGTTTGGCATTGCAGTTTTTCAAATAGGTTTCTCTGGACTCCAGTTTACACAATTTGCTGAGAGACTACCTTCAGAGCGGGACTATGGAAAAAATGTCCCTTATCTCTTTCTGAACATCCCAGAGTAAGAGTAGTACACACTTTAAAACGTAACTTTTTCATCATGCACTCCCTGCCAGCTGACGCTCGCAGTTCTACCAAGAGGTTATTAACCAGTAAACAAGGACAGCTTAACTTGATGAATAAGGACTAAAGCTATAAATGTATTAAGATGCATTTTACATGGTTTGAGTTTCAGAGAATGGTGTGGTGGAATGGCAGACAATAAAAAATACAAGGCCCAAGTATATACTGTTAGATAACATATGTGCTCTAATAATTGCATATTGAAGTTTTTCTGCCATTTAAATGTAACATCTTTTTGACAGACATGCACATAAGAACACAGTGATGGAAGTAAAATGGAATCTAAATGGTAATTGGTTGCTCACTGCTTCACGAGATCACCTGTGCAAACTCTTTGACATTAGAAACCTGAAGGAGGAGCTCCAAGTTTTTAGAGGTCACAAGAAAGAAGCCACAGGTGAGAGAAAAGCTTGATCCACTGGTAAGATAGACTATTAAACTCAGTCAAACGTTTATAATTGTTAGCATAGTCAGGCGAACCACAAGTAATTCCGGTCGTCTGGTTTTGTTGTTAAGATAAGTTGTCAGTCTTGTCTGTAGGTGCTGTTGCTAGCCGTGGATTAAAAAACTATGTTTTGATTTTGGAGTGTGTGTTATGGCATGCTAGTCGTGATCTAAAAAAGCTAATTTGTTAGAGGCCGGCCAGAGGTGAAATAGCCAAACTGTTGGCATCTTAATGGCATTTCCAGAGGTGGACATCATTGATTCAAGAAGTCATGACTTTGCGAACAACTGATAACAAGAAAAAAAAAATATATATATATATATATATATATATATATATATATATATATATATATATTCCTGTGTTGTAGTAGCATTAACATAAGGCCACTACCAGAAATAAATCAGTTTGCAACAAACTGCCATAAGTGAGCTTGCAGGTTATTATTCAACGTACATTATACAAATAACATTTAGACTATGTGTACCTATTCCAAAGCTTGCCCATGTTAGGTTTGATAAATCTCTTTACGCTACTACCAGTGCTAGTGTACAAAATATTAGCTTCTGTCTTGGCAAATCTGTCATTTGGGGTCCCAAGTATCACAAATCGGGTACAGCACATAGTCCAGGACTTTTCCCAACTCCTGTAATCTATTTTGCTAATAGTACTGCGTTTTACTGCAGATCTAGACAGTATGTATGAATGTGCCATCTTCTCTGTCACATTTCAAACAGTTTAGTATGGGGGCCTCTGCCAATATTATTCAGCCTACTTCTATTGTAGTATACTTTGTGAAGGATCTTTAGTTGAATCCGAAGTAGTCTCATTTTGATTGCCACTTTCCTTGGGTACATCAGGGCTTCTTCTCCGTCTGTGTTTTTCATAACTCTTATGTCCTCCTTCCACTCCGTTATTGAATTTGTCAGCTCATATGACACGTTGTTAAGGTTTCCATAAGTTGAGGAAATTTCCCCTGGGCCCAGTTCACTCATTAGGATTCTGCTTTCCAATGGAGCATAATCTGGGATCTCAGACCAATCCACATCTTCGGCCTGAAGACCATCTTTCAACAGGTCATATTTAAATATTTAACCTAGTGCCATGTTATATTTAGGCTGCATCCAAGGGAACAATTTCACCTCTATCCCCTCAAGCGTATCTCCCATCTTTGTTATGCCAATTCAATCCCATGCCTTGAATCCGCATAATTTTTGGGTCCCCCCCCCCCATATTTTCCCCTCTCAAAGTGGGGTCTCTTCTGTAATCTTGTCTTGCTACCCCATATACTTTGTTGCGCTCTTCCAGTCCACTAGTGCTCTCTGGGATACTAGCAATAGAAAAAGACCTCCCCGTATTCTTATTTAGATAGTGGAGAAATAAAGGCACAAACAGCATCTACCTTTCCAATGTAAGGGGTCATCCCTCTGTCTGTGCGGAGATCCAGTCACTGATTGGTAGAATCTGTGAAGCACATTATTAGGCTCTGACATCCGGGAGTGCAATTCCACCATTATAAACAGTCCGTACTATTCTCGGGATGCCCCCATTCCACAGCAGGGTCCATTATTCTCTATCTATACAGATGAATGCATTGCGTAGCGGTGGAAAGTGAGTGTGCGGAAGTGACAGTCTGTGGACAGCCTGTGCTTCATGACACTGGTCGGCGGTGTGGGTTTCCACGTTGTTCGTTTACGAAAAGCACTTTACCTCATCAGTGGGTTTGTCCGTGTGACCTCGTCGTGTGGCACTGCTGAAAATATTATAATTCTATGTATGCACTTATTACTGACATCGTTGTAGCCCAGGTTAGGGTGCCCCCTATAGCCGTGTGAAATTGCATGATTAGGATTGTGAGGATGGGCGGGGGGGCTGACAACGTGTCGCACCACATAAGGGTGCTGGGTGGGGTTTAGAATAGGACTTTTCCCATGTGTGCATGTTATTGAGATCTGATCAACACGAATTGGGCCTAGTACTGCTAGTAATATTGCCAAGTGTGATTTATGCACAGAACTCCATGAGGTTCATGTGACATTATTTAATGTGAGAGTTGAATATAAATAACATTTTTCGACGTCAAGTGTGAAGTCTCTCATTTGTGTTGTGCGGAATATTTGTGTTTGTGTGCTGTGTTCTCACTTTACGAATTGCTTCTTAAGGACGCCTGACTGCTCAGTGCCAAGCTACCTAAGGGTGAGCATGGGCTGTATAACCCCCTCAGCCAACCAGACAGTCCTGCAGGTTCCAACATTAGGCGGTCAAACAGTGGGATAGGACTTGCATTTGCACAGAATTGCTCGATAAATGATTGCACAGCACTACTTCACGTAAAGAAAGGTGTTTTGTTCCCGGGGAGGGGTGAGTAGGTTGTGTTCCTTGATAATCTCTGAATCGACTTCTACTAGTGTGTTAACATGACTTATGAACCTACCTAAGGTAGAGTTTAATTTGGCTGAGCTGGAAGCCTATACAGTGGCACAGCTCAAGGAGGGTGGTTTGCAAAGGAAAAGTTACAGGAGGACTTGAGGACCTGGACAGAGGCCCACCCTGATGGAGAAGTGACTAGTGAGGGGGAGACAGAATGGGGAAATGATGGAGCAGGTAAAGGGAGACCCTGATAGACGACCGATGGAGGGGGAGAATCCCATTCTCCCCCCGACCTGGGGGGGGGGGGGCACTCAGAAACCGGCAGCGACCTAACCTGAAGGAGCCTGTCCCCTGAGGCATTGAGGACAAAAGGAAAGAGTGGAAAATGAAGCTAGCTAGAACTTGCCAGACAGGACAAGGAGTAGGCCCTTGCAGGAATAGAGAAGGAGCAGGCCAAGACCCGACAGGACGCTGAGCACGCTCTAGCTAAAAAGAGACTAGCCATGGAGGAGTAACAGATGTCCCATGAGCTTAGGCTCAGAGTTGGACTCTAGAGCCCTTCAGCTAAGGTCCAACAACGATAACGGTGGCAGCGCCCCCTGCAGTGCTGAGCAGGGAGAATAGGGGTTGATCTTCAATGACGTGGTACAGGATTACCAGGTGGGAGACAACATTGACAAATGGCTGGCAGCATACGAGGTGGCCTTGAAGGAACACTGTGTCCCCGAGAAGAACTAGGGAGGCTGCCTCTGGCGGGACATGCCCCACATAGGGAGGGAGACGCCCCACATAGGGAGGGCCACCCTCCTGACACTGGACGTGGGGAGAACAGACTAGTTCCCGGCTATGAAGACCGTGCTGGTCAACAAGTTTGGGCTGATCCCTGAGAAATACCAGCAAAGGTTCCGGGCCAGCCACAAACTAGGCACCCGAAATTGGATAGGCTTCCTAGACTATGCAAGTAAGGCACTGAAGGGTTGGGCAGTAAGGCTGAAGATTATGCAGGACTGTATAATCTGGTCTTGGGGGAGCACCTCCTTGAAACCTGTTTAACCAATCTGCACCAACACCTGGTCAACAGCAAGCTGGGAGATTGCTGAGAGCTTGCTGAGTAAACGGATTTCTGGGCTAGCACCTGGGTGTCCAAAAAGACCGCTGGTGGAAACCACCAAAAGGGGGACCAGGGTCCCCCCCTAAAGAAGGGGAGTGACAAAAAGGAGTCAGATGAACTGTGAAACCCACCCTCCCCAAAGGCAGCCTTCTGTACAATAAGTCCAAGGCTCCTGGCCAGGGGGCCCGCAGGGCCCTGGTCATCCCCCAACGTTATAAGCACTATCTACTAGAATTGGCTCATGACGTCCCTCTGGCAGGACATTTGGGCCAGGACAAGACCTTCGCCTGCCTTGCTCCTCATTTTTATTGGCCTAGACTCGGAGTGTCCTTGGATGTATTCTGCAGGACCTGTGTGACCTGCCAGGCCTAGTGGCAAGACAGGGCAGGAGCTGAAGGCTCCCCTTCACCTCTTACCCATCATTGACACCCCCTTTCAGAGGGTGAGCATTTACATTTTGGGGCCTATAGATCCTGTGGATTATGCCACACGGTACCCGGAGGCTATCCCTCTGTGGACCACGACCGCGCTGGTGGCGGTGAAGGCCCTTATGGGGATATTTACCCGAATGGAATTCCCCAAAGAGGTGGTGTCCGACTGGGGCTATGTGGAAGGAGTGTGGGGTGACCTATTAGTTCTCCACTCCTTACCACCCCCAAACTAATGGACTTGTGGAGAGAATAAAAAAGACCCTAAAATGCATGATCAGAGGCTTACCTGAGAAAAAAGTGAACATCCTCTTGCCATGCCTGTTTGCCTACCGGGAGGTCCCTCAGAAGGCGGTGTGGTTTAGCCCCTTTGAACTCCTTTTGGAGCACCCGGTCAGGGGATCTTTGAGTTTGGTCAAGAAGAGCCGGAAGCAGTCTCCCAAAAGAGTTTCCCCAGTATGTAGTATGCTACTTGCTGGCCTTCCGGAGCCAAATGGCCAGGTTGTGGAAGCAAGCCACCCACAACTTGGAAGCCAGCCAGGAGGTCATGAAGGAGGGGGTACGACGAGAATGCCACTCCTGTAGAGTTGACACCTGGACACAAAGTGTGGGTGATGAAGGCTGTGGAGCCAGGGGCCCCTTCGGGACCTTTAGACCGGACTGTAAGAGGTAATTGAGCGGAAGGGGGAAACCACTTACCTGGTGGACTTCAAGACCCCCAGGCAGAACCCCTGGTACTGCACGTCAATCGCCTCAAGCCACACTATGAGAGGACTGAATTCCCCATGCTAATTGCAACTGATGGGGAGGAAGAAGAGGAGAGCGAGCCTCACTGACCTCCTGCACTCTAAGGAGATGGATGGGTCCGTGAACGGGGTAAACCTTTCCTCCACCCTAACTCCCGACCAGCAGAGGGACTGCCACAGAATGCTGGAGCAGTTTCCCTCTCTGTTCTCTCTTATCCCGGGGACTACCCACCTGTGTACCCCTGATGTGGACACATGCGACAACCTCCCTGTCAAGAGCAAATCTTACAGGTTACTGGATAAGGTGAGGTCTAGCATCAAGGCGGAGGTGTCTAGGATGCTAGAATTGGGGGGTCATAGCACCTTTGGCAGCCCCTGGTCTACTCCGGTGGTTCTGGTACCTAAAGCTGCTCCGCCGGGCACCACACTCTAACTGTGTGGACTATAGAGGTTTGAACTCCGAGACCCGGACGGAGGCCCATCCAATCCCACGGGAGGATGAGCTGATCGAGCGGTTGGTCGCAGCCCAGTATCTAAGTACCTTCGACCTCACCTCCGGGTATTGGCAAATCACCCTCACCGAGGGAGCCAAGGAGGAGGCGGCCTTCTCCACTACGGAAGGGCATTACCAGTTCTGTTTCATACCCTTTGGGCTCAAGAATAACCCTGCAACCTTCCACATGTTGGTGGACCATGTCCTTGCTGGCATGGAGGCCTTCTCAGCGGTGTATCTGGACGACATTGCCGTCTTCAGTAGCAGTTGGGAGGACCATCTCTTCCACCTCCAGGAAGTTCTTCATGCCCTGCAGAAAGCGGGCCTGACGATCAAGGCCAGTAAGTCCCAGATAGGACAAGGATCGGTGATGTACTTGTGGCACCAGGTGGGCCGGGATAAGATGCAACTCCTCCAGGCCAAAGTGAAAGCCCTCCTGGCCTGGGAGTCCCCCAAGACCCAAACGGGAGTCTGAGCCTTCTTGGACCTCGCCAGATATTATCGGAGGGTCATCAAGGGATATGACACCGTTGTGACCCCCTTGACAGAGCTGACTTCGAAGAAGCAGCCCAGAAATAATATATGGACTAAAGCATGCCAAATGGCGTTCGACTCCCTCAAACAGGCCATGTGCACAGCTTTTGTGCTCCTGACTTTTCACAAGAGTTCATCATTCAGACAGATGCCTCTGAGCACGGGATCGGGCTGTATTGTCCTAGCTGAGTGAAGAGGGGCCGGACCAACTGGTAGCCTTCATCTCCCCAAGGTTACTCACTGGGGAGCAACGGTGGAGTGCGATAGAAAGAGGAGCTTTTGTTGCGGTCTGGGCACTATAGAAGTTGCAGCCGTATTTGTATGGCACACACTTCTTGGTTCAAACGGACCACCGACCCCTTCGGTGGCTAATGCAAATTAGGTGTGAGGGTCAAACTGTTGAGGTGGTCCATTTCCTTACAAGGGATGGACTTTAGCACCAACCGGGAATCAACCACTCCAGCGCTGATGGCCTATTTACGGTTTTCGACCTTAGTGAAGAGGACTACCTGGAAGCTGGGTAGAACCCCCCCACCAACACACTTTCCGCTGGGGGGGGGGGGACGCCTGTTGAACCCGATACTTGTCAAGTAGCTTTTCCCTAAACTTTTTACTTTATCCTCTTACATTATGCTGGGTCTCGTGTGGAGCCTCGAGGCTCTGGGCCCTTTCCCACTGCACTGCAGTGTGAAAGTGCACGCACCCTTCCAACACGTTAGGAAGTGGTTCGGACATGATGTTTGTAAACGTAGGTCAGGCCGGTGTGCGCTCGCACGGATTGTGTATTTAAACATGTCTGACCGGCCACAGCAGGTCTGTGAGAGAGCGCCCATGCATGCGTACTCTGGCTGGCTAGTAACAAACACGGTACAGCCGGAGGGGGGCCCTTCCACCTCTAGTCAGATGGGAGGTGAAGGCCTGAGCTGGCACCCATGGGGGTTCGCTACCCAGGTAGTTCGAAAGACCCACGAGTGGTCCCCTACCGCAGAGGCCTGCTCTTCCCTTAAGTTAGCATGGGGAAGGGGTTGCCTGTATTTCAAGCTGCAATAATAGATGCTGTGGCGCAGCCTCATGATGTTTCCTATCAATGGATTCGCTAGGCTAAACCCGTTTCCATGGTAACGGTGGGCTTGGCATAGCTTGCGTGGAAGTGCCATGTATGGAAAGTGAACATTCCTAGGCGTCAAACTCTTTGTGTGCCGTGGTACTTGGCGCCGGTCAACACCAGAGGCCAGGGGAGCACATCTGGGCACTCCCCAGCGAAAGCCATAAATCATTGGCATGCAATTGAGATAGCTGACCACTGCCATATTCGGGCCTGGCTGAATATATGGGGGCAGAAATTGTGACACTTGGCCTCTAGAGCTAGATCATGGCCACTATAAAGATCGAGATCTCCATTCCGCGGCCTCCGGGCAGACAGGACGGAGAATTTAGGGGACACATCTGCATTTCAAAGGAATACCCTTTGAACCTTCCCCCAACTTCAAAGGCCCAACGGGGTATAACTACGCAGTGCCACCACACTGCACGGGGAGATCCGCTTGTGGGGACGCAGGCCTGGAGAAACTGGACTGAGTGGTGCATATTGCCAGAGGACTCTATTGTGCACGTGGAGAATAACTGCCTGTGGAAAGGACTGCGTGCCTTCCTGAATAGTGGCTGGCCTGGGCTGACTACCTGCTGACGTGTGGCACCCTTGAGTGGGCTCACAAGGACAAGTTGGCTGGTCTCCTGTTCTCTCGAAGGTCTCGGGAACGTCAAAGATCTCCTACGAGGGGCCCACACCACGTACCAGTGACATCTGGAGAGCGGTGCCCTCTAACTCCCCACATCGCCTGCTGAAAGCTAGACAGCATGGTGTGAGCTTGAAACTACAGACTCGTGCCTGGAGACCGGAGTGCCTAGTGCAGAGCTCCAGACATTGCCCGCATCTATGGCGAAGTGGTTCTTGTACTGTAGAGGCCCTGGCACGCATAAGCTTCTTGTTGGTGGTGAGCTGATTCACCGGTTGCGGGGTCCAAGGCAGCCTGCTTCGTTGACTGTGACGCATTTTTCTTGTGCGCCACGCCAACTGCATGCTCATTGCATGGGGTGTCCGATTCTCAGGTTGCGACCCTTGGAGGTAGGGGGCGCAAACATTGCAGAGTCTCATTCTACCTCATGAGGCACTGCTGAATTTCCACTTGTGTGCCTGGAATAGTCTGGTGCAATCGACATAAGGGTGTTCCGGACATAGTTTCTCAGTTCCTGGGGAGTACGGAATTGCAACTCTAGTTCATGTAACCTGAATCGTCTGGTGCAGCCGACATCAAGGGCTGCAGGACATAGTGCCTCATTTCCATAGAGGTACGGAATTGCAACTTTACTTCGTGCAACCTCCAGAGTCTGGTGCAACTCCTCTCGTCAAGCCCCAGACCCTGTGCCCGGATTGCCGGGTCTCCACTTGGATCAACGTGTACCAGACGGGGTGCCTCAAGCCGAGATTCTTCCCTGTGTATTGTTACTCATTCACTGCTTGTTCCCTCACTGGTACCATTACGGTGAACCAACTGCCCTCTCCCCATTTGGCCCTTCCGAATACTTTGTGGCGCCAGGTAGGAGTGAGCGGAATTGGCAAGGCTGGAGGGACGCTTCCAAGAAGGTTTCAGAGCAGGTCAAGAGACCCCCTGTGCTTTGCAGAATTAGGCTGTTGCCAGAAGGCCCTGGTGGTCCACTGTTTGTAACAAATTGTTGCTCTTGGCCTGTTTCTGCTTCTCAACTTGTTGGTGAACTTCCTGAGTGGCACCCAGACCCCCTTTGTTTACGCCTACCTCTTGTTTATTCTTACTTTCTATCTCTACCTGCTTTTCGGGGACCCAGACAAGGTGTGACCTCAGCCATGCGCAGCCTCGTGTTCGGAGGGAGGGGCTGGTGAATCACCATCCGGTGGTGGGAGACTTTGAGCCACTGGGTCTGCAGCATGTTATCTTTTGACCTGCTTGGTATCAGTGGCACCACATTAGAGTGTCGGGTGCCTATGAGTGTGAAAGCGCTGGTACCTGACGCATTGGGTAGCCGTGTAAAGTGAGTGTGCGGTGTGACCATCTTTGGACCACCTGTGCTTCATGACACTGGTCAGCAGTGTTAGTTTACACAGTGTTCTTTTACCAAAACCACTTTACTCAACAGTGAGTTTGTCCGCGTTGTTTTTCCCGCAGCACTGCTGAAAGTGTTATAATTTTGTGTATGCACATATTATAGATATCGTTGTAGCCCAGGGTGCACGCTGTAGCCGTGTGACATTGCATGATTAGGATTGCGAGGGTGGGCCGGGGAGCTGATAATGTCTCACACCGCAAAGGGTGCTGGGTGGGGTTTAGAATAGGACGTTTCCCATGTGTGCATGTTATCGAGATATGACCAACATAAACTGGGCCTAGTACTGCTAGTAATATTGCAAAGTGTGATTTATGCCCAGAACGCCATCAGTCATGAGACATTGTTTATTGTGAGTGTTGAATATAAACGACATTTCTCAATGTCAAGTGTGAAGTTTCTCATTTGTGTTGTGCGAAATATTTATTGTGTCCTCGTGCTGTGTTCTTGCTTTTACACATTGCTTCTGAGGGACGCCTGACTGCTCAGTGCCAAGCTACCCAAGGGTGAGCACGAGTTGTATAGTGTGTGTAATCACCTGCCCTTGACTGGAGTGGTGCGTTCTACCTGGCTGGGGCACCCCCTCAGCCAAACAGTGTCGGTTCCAACACAGCTCTATACATAGAAAAAACAGGAGTGGGGAGAGTGGACTCCCCTGCTGGGTGCTGTGTCCCAGTAGGAATCAATCGGACATCTTTCTGTTGACTGTCACCGCCGCTGTCAGCTCCTTATACAGGAGTGCCACCCAGCTACAGAATATTGGCCCAAAATTGAACCTCCATATAGTCAGGAATAAATATGGCCAATGTATTAAGTTAAGACACCTTTTCTGCGTCTAACGAGACAATTGCTACGGGTTCTGTCATATCGTTCATGTTTGCTATCCAGTTGTTTAAGCTTTTCAGGTTGAGCGTAGTGGACCACCTCTGCAAAAATCCTAATTTATCCTTGTGTATGGGGAATGTCTAGTTGACAAGATTGTTGCCAATATCTTTGTGTCTCCCTTTAACAGTACCAGTGCTGGTATGAAGAATAGTCTTCTTGAGTATTACTGTAATTGTTGCATGTCTGAGATCTGGAGAAAGAACCCCTTCCTCATAGGCTCCCATATATAATTGGTAGAAGTGGAGCCCCAGCAGTGTTGACATTTGTTTTGTATAACTACATAGATATCTCATTAGGGCTAGGATTTTGTTTTCACTTTTTAAATGGCTTCAGTGACTTAAGCTTTTTTTCTCTCTTTAGTTCCTGTTTGTCTTCTCCACTTAATCTTAGTATGTCTAAATTGTTAAGAAATTCTTTTTGTTTAACTTCATAGGGGTTCTCTGACTCATAAAAATCATCATAATGATTTATCAATGCTTGTATTATAACTATAACTGTCTTTTTTTCTCCCTATCAGCATTCGCTATTGTTCCCACCCACCTGGCATACTCCTCTCTTTTGCTGAGCCATGCCAATAAGGCGGCCCTCCCTAGCTTCTGTCTCATACAATTTGTGTTGTGTTTTTAGCATATGCTGCCTTGCTGAGTTTTGCACCATATCGTGGTGTACCTAGCTGCCTCAAAAGTATTGGAGGCTTTCAGTCTTTTACAATTCACAAGAACCTGGCCTCTACCCCTCACCACACTAATTTCTTCTAATTTGCGTCTTTTTTTCTGTGCAATTAGATTCTGTATTTCATCTCTCACTACTACCTTATAGGCTTCCAAGATTGTTACCCGGAATTTGACTGGCTCTTCATTTTCTTTAAAATATATCTGTCTTTTCTGCCACCCCTGCTTGGTCTCTCCGTTCCTATGGTTTCAAATTCAATCTAAACCTTCCCTCACCATCCTTTCTACATACCACCATCGGTAGGGGTAAATGGTCAGATATTCTCCTAGCCAGGTATTCAATTATTTAATTGACAGAAGCTCCTCTTTTGGGATAAAATGTAGTCTAGTGTGGAGAATATTTTATAAACTGAGAAGTAGGATTAATGTTGTTCGGTAGAATGTTTGACTCTCCAGATGTCACTTATCCCCAAGGCTTTAAGATATTGTGCGAAACGTGTGTCGTGTGGTTGGCCTGGAGCCAAGCTGGTTATCCTAGCTAACTCTGGCTTCATGGCATCACTAAACTCCCCTCCAACTATATGTAGTGGAGAGTCTGCTTCCAGGAGAATGTTACCTACTTATTTCAAAACTCTTTGCTGCAGTCTTGGTGGAGTACACACACTAATATTAATGACCGTCTCCCCTATTCTCCTTTTATCCCCTCAAAGCACCTGTTGGGATCTAAACATTTCTTACAAATTTGAAAAGATAAATTTTTCCTCAAGTATTGTCACCCTTCTGGATACCTGTGCAAATCCTGCATGTAGGGGGTTCGTGGCCAACAAGATTGCCAACTAGCAGCTTTCTCCACCGGCTCCGCCAGTTCGTTTCAAAGTCCTATTATCCTCAGTCAGTCGCAGCATCGACCCCCGACCCACGTCCATCAGAGGGGGGACGCTAACTGAGTAGCCGGTGTGCAAATTGGTCCATCGGGAACCCCAAAACGAAGAGGCAGAGACTAGGCCCGTAAGGTGGAAGAACCTCATGGCAGTGGCGATGAGACGCCGGACCCGGGACTGAGGCGCTGGACAGGAGGGCTGCCAGATTTGGACACCGGTGAGTGAGGGGGGGACCCTTTGCCAACGAAATATGCGGGGCTCCCGCCCCCAGTGGCTTCCTCCCGAGCGGCCGCATTGACAGGGCCCCTCCGACTAGGACACCTACTGCGGCGCCCGTCAGAAGCCAGCCCTGAGTGATGGGGGCTGGGGAGAGGCGAACCGAAGAGGAGCCAGTCCGGGCCCAGAGTGAGGTAGGAACTGGACGACCGGGCTGAGTGTTTGCTTTTCCATCCAAGAAGGGCGTGACTGAGGCTGCGATGACGCCCTAACGGGCCGGTGAGGTGGGCCCAGGGAGCTACCGGGATCCTCTCGAGGAAAATTGGAGAAGGGGCCGCCTTAGGGATGTGGATGCCTGTCGGACGCGCTTGATTCCCCCACCTGTGAGGAGCAGGGCTGCGAGGCTGGATGACAAGGCCCTGAACCGGGAAGCTGGGAGCAGCATGTGTGTGTGTTTTTTTCCTGTCCCCCAGGTCAGGAAGATGGAGGGCTGAGCTGCGGTGCCTAGAGACCCGAGACACTCCAAAACTGCACAAATTGGGGACGACGGGCATGGACCCCTGCACTGTGGATCCATTGGACCAGGGATACAGGGGCGGCTGCCCTTTGGCTGGGCCTGTCCTACCAGATCAGTCCTGCCCTCACCTCTTGGCACTAGTGGAGCAGTTGGGGAGCCTGGCTGACTTGGAGATGGCTTAGGGGAAACCCCGACCCATCTCAGAGCTACAGGAATGGCTCCACGGACCTGACTGACCTCCACTCACTGAAGTGTTTTGATCTACATGCACTGCCAAACTGAATCAGAGTTGAAGTGGAGGCTGGGTGACGGGCACGCTGTTGAATAATCTGCACAGACTGTATGCTTGAGAGGAGCCAGCTCTCAGACCCGAAGGTGTCAAATTGGGTTCCCTTACTTCAAATATTGCCCCCTGACCAATATTGATAACTTTACCATAATGGGCTAATATAAGGACCCTAAGCAGCCGAAACAGGGAAAAATTGACTGATTTACAAAAGCTATAGCCCCGCGGTCTGGCCCAGAGACAGAGGAACCAGCTATGCCAGACAATGCGGCACTCTTGCAGGCCATTAATGCATCAAGAGACGCTAGTAATCTCTCCAAAAGAGTCCCACAAGCAGAAAGCAGAATATCAGAAATAAAAGACTCGACGCACACTGTTGCCCGAACTGTTGCGGGACTCCAATCCACCCTTGCTGATGACGCCTGGAGGGTTGATGACGCTGAAAATCGGTCGAGGAGAAATCTGCGATTCGTAGGTTTTCCAGAACGAGCGGAAGGCCCCAACATGGGGAGGTTTCTGGAAACCTGGCTCAGAGACTCCCTAGCTATGGCAAAGTTCTCCTCCTGTTTTGTAATCGAATGGTGCATAGATCCTTAAGTGCTAAACCCCCACCTGGAGCCCCTCCACAACCCTGTTTTCTGACCTTTCAAGACAGACCTGATATTAAGAGGTAAGGAAACTGGGAGAGATTTGCCATGCCTTGTCAAAGATAATGATATTCCCCAACTACTCAAGGGAAGTGCAAAAACAGACGGTCCTTTGACTCAGTTAAATAAAAGCTAAGGGCAGTGAATATACAGTACATGCTCTTGTTTCTGACCAATCTCAAGGTCCTGTTTGGGGGTAAGGCAATCTGCTTACAGACGCCAGAGATAGCCTGGACCTGGATAGAGGAACGTCCACCTTGACATAGGGGCAGCTAAATGGAGAGAAACTATGGGGTCCCACTCAGAGGGGAGCCAAACCTAAAACTCAAAGGATTAGGAGAAATCGAGGTGGGAAAGCAACTCTTAAGTAACGAATCAGGTCTAAACCGTCCCGACAATATAACCCGAGGTCTGGCCCCTCCGCGGATACCAATGGGTAACCCGGCGACCAACAATTCAAGAGGACGAAACAAGATTTCCCAAGAAGAGGGACCACGACAAATAAAACTGATCATGATGGCTCCACAGACTCGGAAGAACATCACCTGTTACTGGATGCAATAGTCAACCTGGAGAAGGAGCAGGAACCTGGGGCCTCTCTTGAACCTGGTCCGGAAATGACATGTGACAAGGACCTTGAATGAACCAATAAACGGGCCTGGTGGAAGCCGAAGGATGAGAAGGTGGCATGCGCAGTCCCATCCCCGCCCCCGCAACCCTACCCCCGATAAGTCTCCTGTCATAAGTGGGAGAGTGCCCGTTCGCTTTGACCTTTTTTTGTTGTTGTTTATTTCCTGCAGGAGCTGGTTTGTGAGGGTAAATGCAGGATTGCAGGGGTGGGGGTGGTAGTGTGTACTGGGGTTGGGAGGGCTACAGACCTCTCTAGCGCAACCTGCTACACAGTTGTCATGTTGACCATTAGGGGTAAGTGCGCGGGGAGTGTGGAGGGGGTGGGCGGTAGAGGGGAGGGATTGGGGAAACCAAATTGAGAGATATGTTATCACTCCATCTGAAACGTACTGGCAACTTACATGGAGGTGGTTGGGTGGAGGAGTGTGGTTTTGTTTACAAGTTACAGAGAGTGGAAGCGGTCTTGGACACAGGAATGGGATAAAACCATCGGGCAGTACACTAATTTCCCTTATCATAGATGAGCAGGGATAATACACAGGGGACAAGGATTTTCGTTGATGACGTGGAATGTCAACGGGCTAGGAAATAAGATTAAAAGGGGCTTAGTAGCCACATACTTTAGAAGATTGAAGCCAGGCGGGGTTTTCTTGCACAAAACACACGGGCTCACACTGCGGATTCCTGGGTAAAGGAACATAGAATACGTTAGCACACGCAGGCCTTAACACAGGCTCCAGAGGGGTAGGCATTTTAATTAAGACCCATTTATAAAGGACAAGACATGTACTGACCCTAATGGGACGTATGTTGCTGTAAGAGGGGTGTGGGGATGTAGGGACATTACCTTAGTCGGCGTCTATGCCCCCCTCCGCCTTCAACAACAGGCAATGGGCAAGGTTGCAGAGATACTCCTTGAGGCCGGCTCCACAACACACATTATAGAGGTAGCCTTCGATGATGTAGTCAATCCCTGTTTAGACCGCACAAGTCGTCTCCAAGGACGTAGTGCTACTCCATTGGCGGATTTCTTGACAACATTGGGGTGGACGTACCGTTGGGGCCGTCACCACCCAAATGACTGCACATATTCTTACTTTTCGGGCACCCACAAAGTATTCTCGAGATTGGACTATATTCTAGCCCCGTCAGGCGAGATAAGTGATATAGAAAAGGCGGATTACCTGGCGAAAGGCCTGTCGGCCCCTCACCCCTGTGGATCACAGTTGGGGCCAGATCCCATGAGCCTTCTGGGAGTTGGACACTTAATGCATGGGAATTAAGGGACGATACGATCGCACGCGAACTCAAGGTAGGAACCAAGCTCTATTTCACAGAAAATAAAGACTCCGTGGCCCTCAGCTGTCATATTATGGGAAGCATACAAAACTGTGCTCAGAGACAGATCCCCGAATATCATTGCCCACAAAAAGAAGAGAGAGGTCAGTGATATAGAGGCATTGGAAGAGAAACTGATAGATTTAGAGAGACGCCTGCGATCGGATGTAGACCCCTGTCTTACATGCCAGATTCAGATCCTGTGTAAAGAATATCCGGCATTAGCACAGCAAGAGGCAAAGTCCCATATTTTAGCCACCCAATGCCACCTATATGAGGCTGGTGGCAAGGCAGGGAGATTACTGGCATGATTGGGCAGGAAAGAGGTGAAGACACGTTGAATGCAGGCTATACAAGCTGATAATGGAAATACATATACCTCACCATAGGAGATTGCAACCACGTTTGCTCAATACTATGCAGTCTTCTACAAGGCCCGCACACTGGCGGACAAACCCCAGAGCTGTCATTTTTTTTTTTTTTAGAGACAAGCCGATCCCCAACTCTGACACCTGAGATCATATGACGTTAGAAGAATACATCACATTGGTAGAAGTAGTGGCTGTTATAGACAAACAGAAACCAGAGAAGACCGCTGGACCTAATGGAATACTGGCAGAATTTCTTCAAGAGATTTGCCAAACTGTTGGGTCCTTATTTGCTCAACGTGTTTTTGGGGGGCAAAAGCGGAGGGAGTTCTCCATCGGCCCTTCGTAGTGCCACCATAGCTGTGACACATAAGCCGGGGAAACCGACTACGGACTGGATCTTACCGTCCCATTTCATTGTTAAATGTCGAAACTAAAATCCTGGCCACATCCCTGGCTATGCGGCTATGAACAGTGATAGCTTCTCTTATACACCACGATCAATCAGGGTTTCTGCCTAAAAGATCGACAAGGTTCAATTTACGTGGACTTTCTACCTGGTTAAACACAGTAAAAGATGGAGAAGACCCTCACTTATTTCTGTCCCTTGATGCTGAAAAGGCATCTGATGCCGTCCATTGGCCTTATATGTATCAAGCCCTACAAAAAGTTCGGGTTGGCTCCAAGTTCCTGACATGGATAGAACTCCTGTACACCAATCCGGTATTAAATCCCGGCGGGTCCACTCAGCCTTTCATCCATCTGAGGTCGATAAAATGAGTACCATTGAGTTGGGTAACAATAAACATCTGTTATTCAGCGCCAGGACACCTACGGGTAATCGTGCGCTTTACAAATACACCTGTTATGTTATGTTAAAGGTACATGTGAATGGAGCAATGTCTGCAGAATTCACCATAGAGGGGGGAGCACATGACAGGGGTGCTCTCTATCCCCATTGTTATTTTGCTCACATTAGAACCACTGGCCTGTATGGTTGGGGCGCACCCTGACCTAGTTGGTTTCAGAGACAGACCAGGGGCATTGGCAGATGAACGAATTTCGTTACATGCAGACGACATACTCCTATACATCCCCCATTCCGATTACGACTTTACCGGGGGTGTTCCAAATATTCGAAACATATGGGACCCACGCAGGTTAAGATCAACTGGGTCAAATCAAGCCTGTAACCTTTGGGCGGACATCTGGATGTAAGGCCCCACCCGGGCAGTCTGCTTATTGATCAGGAAGGGTTCAAATATCTAGGCCTCTACGTAAACACGAACCTAGAGGTCAGTCTGGAACGCAATATTCTAAAGATACTAATGGAATTCCACACTGACGTGGAAAGATGGAGAACTTTGCCCCTAACACCTTTTTTTTACTCAAGTTCTGTTTATTGAATATTTCACAAAAAGGAGTAACCACAGTACAGTTGAGGTGCCATTGTGAAAGAGAAAGACATTTGGTAGGGAGTCACACTGCGACGGCATTGCATACACACACCGCTGTTATGCCTGAGGGGGCGCTAGGTGGCGCACGAGCAAGATGGCCGCACTGCTGTGAGGCTCCTGCAGCTCGGGCCATTAATCCGTGCATTTACCCTGCCCAGGAGGTCCTAAGAAGAGATTCATAACGCCAGGGTGAAGTGCATGACCTGGTAGCCTGGTGAAGCTGATGCCGAGGCTCCTGACCGCTGTTGTCCGCCGCTGAGGCTCCCCCGAAGAAACACCGGTGGCGCGGCCTGACGCGCCTGGATCCAGAGTGGGCGGAGTGAAATACGTGAGCGCTGCGGCGCCCATGTGGATGCTAGGCCGCACGCCTAATCTGGCTGGGACTCGCGGTGCTGCGGAGAGGTGGCGGTGAGTGCGCATAGGATATACGCTCACGAGAGCCTGGCGACTCCCGCGCACTCACATACTAAAGGCTGGTGGCCGGGAAAGACTTTTATCCCCTGCTGAACCTCCCGTCCTGCGGCCACAGGGAGCATCGGGATGACTGAAGATACCGCTTGCTGGTGAGTCGCTCGAGCGCGACCCCTTTGATGCCCAAGGAGCCAGCTCGGCATATACCTTGACGATACAACAGGCACTTCACGCAAGGCCCACACAGACCTTCCTTGTGGGTTGGGGGAGCGCAGGGACAGGATTACTGCGGCGGAATCGCTCCTGTGTTATAAGTTTATTTCGTCCTTACTGAGGAGAGCACATTGAGCGCAGTGGAAGTGCGTATGCCCCATGAGAAACTGGCGATTCCCGCGCACTGACCTGCGATAGACTGGTGGCCAGGAGTGACTTGGAGACTCCGCTGATCCTCCAGGCTTGCGCTTGCAAGGAACAGCAGAATAGCTGAATAGACCGCTTGCTGGTGAGTCACTCGAGCGCGGGCCCCTTTGTTACCCACGAAGCCTGCTCGGCATATTCCTTGGCGGTCCCACAGGCATTACATGTAAAGCCCACGCAGACCCTCCTTGCAGGCTGGGGGAGCACAGGGAAAGAAGTGCTGCAGCACGGCCGCCCCTGGGTAGCAGGCTACCTCCAGATTGGTTTGGCCTTAATATGAAGAGCGCATAGAGCGCTGTGGAAACGAGTCTGCCCCGACTGTGCACATAATATTACGCACACACGATCGCGTGTCTGGCACCAGAACAAGGTGACAGTGGTCTACTAGCTTTGTTGACCCTCTCTTCGCTCAGTTGACCTTCGGTGGGGAACAAGGCGCCGCTGGCAACATAAGCGGCATCTCTGGAGGCCCCTCCAGGTGTCCTGGGCGCTTGTCACGGAGTGTGGAAGCACTCCCCTTTGATATTGGACATAAGGAGGTAGCAGACTGTCGACCCCAGAACAGTTGTTGACAAAGTAGAATACAATCTACAGAATGGGGAAAGCTGACGCGAAGCAAACTCGGCTGCCATTTGAGGCTAAAAAAGGCACCTCCTCACAGCAGGAGGATCCTGACCACTCTAGTGAAGAACAAACCAAGGGGTCGGCGCAGCTCCAAGAAGAGGACGTGAAAGAACTCCTACTGGCAATGCGACAAAGCCTCACCTCCATAGAATGTAAAATGGACACAATGAATAATCGTATGGACGCCATTGTCCATAAGTTGGACAAACATGATGAGCGTATAAAAGAGACCGAATGCCGCATCTCCGACACAGAAGATAACACGTCGAAAATGCAAAAGCAAATGGCACAGATGGACAAACTACTTGGAGTCATCGCTGCCAAGAACGAAGACCTCGAGGCGCGCAGCAGACGAAACAATATCCGCGTTATTGCCATCCCGGAGAGTACCAATACAGGCCGGATGGAGGAATTTATAGAGAGGCTGCTGCGCGAAACGATTGGCGCTAAATCTTTGTCCTCACAATTCATAGTTGAAAGAGCACATCGCTCCCTGGGCCCCAAACCGCCACCACGAAGCCCGCCTCGTCCAATCATCGCGAGGCTGCTCAATTACCGCGACCGCGATGTGGCACTCAAAACAGCGTGGGAAAAGAGACCGCTCACGTTTGAGGGGAATGCTTTCACCCTCTACCCCGACTTCACGGCCTCCGTCCAGGAAGAGCGGCGGAAATTCATTCCAGCCAAGCAAAAACTTCGCCAGGGACAAATAGATTTTGCACTAATGTATCCAGCTAGATTACGAGTGACACATCAGGGCAAACAACATTTCTTCACTAATACGCAGCAAGTAGACGATTTCTTGAAGCGCATCAAACGACCAAATAACTCTTGTACCACACAGGAACTGTCATCAAGATCGTCGTCCCTGGCCATGGAATAGTACGAACTCCATCTTGATCGCTATGTGCCTCATGAGACGGGTATTATGCTTCCCCTTCTTCTTTCCATCCAGCCATGGACTCCACCTCCTGCCTTATATAGGGACAATAGGACACTGACGTACAGTCTCAGCGGGGGGCAGCGGCTGGAGCATCATGAACAGATAAGTGCCTTCCTGGGAATGTATGACACGTAGCACCAGGCACCCCTGTCCCCGACGGGTTTGTTTATTAACTACCCTGCAACTCGGAGGGGAGGGTGTAATCGTGCATGAGCCTAGGAGTCCCCCCTAAGGGCGATCCCCCTTACTGCAGATTAAAATGCAGGATGTTTTGGTTGTTTTGGGCAATGTGGGTGGGGGAGGGAATGTTTATTCTGGCATGATTGGGATGCTACAGTGGGTGGGGGTGGGACGGGGTTTGTTAAAGGGGAACGAAACAAAAGAGAACAAGACACAGACGAAATCTTTGTTGTATGTATTGTACCAGTTTTGCAGATGTAGATCTTCCACCACTTTTTGCATCAGACTGCAGTTTCTTATATGGCTCGCTCGGAAACTACACAGAAATTACATTTTCTAACGTGGAATGTCAGAGGATTAGGCGATCCACGCAAACGTAGACAGGTCCTAGCATACCTGGACCGCCATCATGTCCTGGTCGCAGTGCTTCAGGAAACTCACTTGGACCCCCGCCATTCCCCTTCATTTGCTTGTAAGTGGGCGGGTCACAGGGTATTCTCCTCATATTCCTCATACTCCAGAGGGACAGCAATACTTATAAAAAAAAAAAAATGCACACCATTTACCCCTGCCAGCACGGCGCAAGATCAGCAAGGGCGCTACTGCATGGTGTGGGGCAGATTAGGATCAGCATCCGCCACGTTCGTCTGCTGCTATGGGCCCAACGTGGAGGACCCTGACTTCTTCGTCGCACTTTGGGGAAAAATCCTTGAAATAGGTTCTACCCATATAGTGTGGGGGGGAGATTTTAATACTACTTTAAATCCAGCGATGGATAGATCTAGTCCGGCACCACATCACTACACTAGATCACATAAGTTGTTACGGGGCATAGTGTCTGACAATGGGTTACTAGACGCATGGCGACATATCCACCCGCATAAAACTAAAGGCACACATTACACAGCACTGCACGCATCCTGGGCCAGATTGGATTATTGTCTGGTATCTCGCCGCCTGGGCCCATCGATCGACTCTGTGGAACATTTCGCAAGAACATACTCTGATCACTCTCCTGTCTGCCTGTTGCTGACCCCTCCAGGTTTGGATGCACCCCCTAGAAGCTGGAGATTAACACCTCACTCTGCTGGACACAGCGTTTCGCAGTGAACTAGGACAAGAAATCACAGCTTTTTTTCAGAGATTTGGATTCCGTTGACAGTGTCGAGACGGTTTGGGAGGCCTTCAAGGTCACAATTCGAGGTTTTTGCATTTCTAAAAGCTCAGGAGTCCTACGTGACATTCAGGGTACCCAAAAGAAACTGGAGGGCAAACTCAAGGGACTGGAGTCGCTACTTGCTATTGGCGCAGACTGGGTGACCCAACGAGACTTCTGGGAAAAGCTCTCGGAATATAAAGAAACAGCAGAGCGTGAGGTTCGATTTACGGGTAAATACTGGGTGGCCCGCAGATATGGGGAGGGAGAACGACCGGGCAGAGCCCTAGCGGAAGCAACATGCAAACCTCGCTTCTCTAGCTATGTATTAGAACTTAAAGGTCCTGATGGCGTTCAGTGCAGGGATAATGCCGATATACTGGCCGCGTTCACCACTCATTATTCTACGCTGTACTCTACTAGTAGGTGAGGTTCACTTGATCTGGCCAGCTACCTGGACGATGTGGCACTAGGATGGCTGGGAAATTCACAGAGGGAATTCCTGGATGCCCCCTTTGAGGTGGACGAGATACGTGAGGCTATCATGCATATGAAATCCGGTAAAGCCCCAGGCCTAGATGGTCTCCCCATAGACTTCTATAAAGCATATATTGATCAATTAGCACCCATCCTGAAAACTGTTTACGAAGAAGCCCAAACGAATGGTATCCTCCCACCCTCGATGAGAGAGGTGCTCATTACTTCCCTGTTAAAGCCAGGTAAATCCGCGGACCAATGCAACTCTTACAGGCCGCTATCCCTTATCAATAATGATGCTAGGGGGCGTGGTCTCGCTGCAAATGGAGTAAGACGTGCGCCATTTGAGCTCCGGGCCGCCACAGCCAACCACAGCGAATATATGCATTTCTACGGCCCGAAAAGAAACACGGGTGGAAGTACACGCTAGCGGAGCGACTCGAGTGCCTCTGGGGCTCGAACTCAGCTGGCGGCGATCGGCAGAGGAGACTCGGACTGAGGGAGGCCTGAGACCCGGTGGCCCGCCCGCCATTTTAGCTGCTTCGACCCCGGGTGTCAACAACCAGCACCCCTGGAAGTACCCAGGAGCACCGGAGAAGCCCCACGGCCTCGGAGAAGAGAGTGCAGAGTCCGGAGGGGACCCGACGCTGCAGAAGCCTCGCCGCCCTGGCCTAGATCCCCGATTTCAAAGAGCCATAAGAGACGGCCGCCATCTTAACAGCCCGGACCCTGAGCGAATGCGCTGGAGGCGCTCGGGGCGATCGAGGTCTGATCCCGCGCTCCCCACTGCTACAGGGGTGTGAGGGAGGCCCGGAGACGCCCGGAGCTACTGACCTGTGCACCGACCCGCCGGGCCTCGGCGACCAGGGGTGATTCCGCCAACTTGCTGCCTAGTGGCAACCAGCTGCCAACAGAGGAGCCCGGGTCTACAGCGTCTGACCAGGTACGGGAACGTGGGGGGGTTAGAGCGGCCGCTGGGGGGGACTGAGTCGATGGTCTGGGCGGCTTGGGACTGCATTCCCGTGGTCGGGTTCCTGGGCCCAAGACCTACCCCAGCGGCGGCGCCCCTGTCTGGCTGGGCGGGACCCCCCCCGTTGGCACTGGCCCCGTCACACCGCGGTACAGCCCTTGGAGGTGTACCATCCTATACCTGTGCGCTGGCCTCCCCGTCTGTGGAGAGCCGGTGAACGACGGGCCACAAAATCCGAGATAAGGGAGGGTACGACAGGCCGGCGGCCAGCTTAAGGAACCTAGATCTTGGTCAGCGAGACGGAGGGCGCCACCATCTGCTTGCCCATTAGGGTGGTACAGAGCCCAACCCTCCAAGGTTTAACATCGCCAGCTGTCACCGCAGACCCGATTGATCCTCCTATCATCACCAGAAGCGGCCACCACGCCGCAATCCACCTCGAGTGGCTGACACCTCGCCCGTCGATCTCCTGGGCACCCAGAGCCTGATGTACACGGTGGGGGGCCACTACAGGTGAGATCACATGGTCCCTCCGCACCTCTAGAATCCACGCTTAGTCGAAGGGCCCTGAGCTAGCACGACATACAACTGCGCCACTGTGCCACTGGGCCTGGTCTCCCCCTGATCGCCACCCCCAGGGACTTGAAGCGGTGAACACGACCACGCGGGGGACTAGGCCACTCCTCCTACTCCATGAACATGACCCGCTCAAAACCCGGGAAGGAGTCCTCAGCAACGCCAAAGGATACTACAGTCCTGACCATGTGGAACAAACCGGGGGCAGTAACAGCGCCTGACGCGACGCTTGTGGCCGGATGTTCATCAGAGCCGGTCACACAATCCTTTATGACCAGTTTTATGCAGGAACTTAAGTCGGAAATAGGGTCCCTGCGCACAGAGGTGCAAGCCTGTGTTAAAGACCTCCGGAAAGATGTAGGAGAGCTAGGTGGGCGAGTGGACGATCTTGAAAAGACCCTGGACACCCGTACAGAGGACCAGGAGCACCTATGGCAGCGGCTAGCCACCCTGGAGGAGCAACACATCGAGCTACAGATCAAGCAGGAGGATCTGGAAAATCGGGGGCGCCGAAACAACATACGCCTGCGGGGGATACCGCTTGGGGCAGAAGGAACAGACATAATGACTTTTGTGGCCGATCTACTACATGACATTAGAGGAGACGATGACACCTCGCCGCCCGCTCTGGACCGTGCACACCGAGTAGCTGGTCCGCCAGGGAGGCCGGGCCTCGTGCCTGACATCCTGACGCGGGTCCATTTCTTCATTGAGAAGGAGACTATCCTTAAGGCAGCTCGGGACAAGCCGGAGATTCTGTACAAGGGCACACCCATCCAGTTGTTTCAAGATCTGGCCCCCACGACCCTTCGGCGCCGCAGAGACTTCCGTCCCATTACGGACAAACTCAGGGAGCTCAACATCCGATACCAATGGGGACACCCCTTTGCTCTCATCTTTCACTGGGAGTCCAAACGCCGAGTACTGAGGTCATACAGGGAAGCGGCCCAACTACTACAGATCCCTGACACCCCCGACAAGTACATCACGCATGCCACCGAGAGCTCGAATCCCACTGAAGCCGCAGTGGGCTACGGTCCGTCATGCCGGACAGCCATCCTCCCGAGAGCGAAGCAATTCATCCAAAGAAAAGCAAGACATAATCCAGCATATACGATCCTTAGAAGGGGTCAGTCACCCTCAGGCTCGCAAACACCCGTCACCAAATAACTGTAAACTGCAGATGGGACTCAACTCACAGTGCGCTTCTCATCTCTGGGGAGCCACCGGCCTTCGCATAACTGGCACTCCACACTCTACTGCACCACCCGAGAGACGCAAGGATTATCTTACGCCAGGACGGCGGTCCCGGAGCACATTCCAGCACTAAAGACTGGAAGCGTAACACGATGACCAACCCCCACGCCTACTTCTGGGAGAGTGACATCTCCGGGACAGCCTGTGCCACTGTGCCTGGCTCCTCCCTAGACTGGAATAGGTCCTGTTGGCCATGTTGGCCATCAACCCGTCCGGGTTGTCTTGTTTATCTTTGTTCCTTTTTTCTCCTTCCTATTTCTTGCTCATTCTCCCGGCGGGGGGACCACTTGGATAATTGGGGGGACTTACACTGGAAGCCTTACTTCTTTTTTCCTTTCCACACTGCACTGAATATCAATCTGTTGAAGCTTCGAGCCTCCTCACTCGATCCCTGCTTCTTGGCCCTGTTCAAAACCCAGAGACACCTACCTGGGATCACGCGCACACTAGATACTAGACGATCATGACCTCGGTGCCCTGTTTGAAGCTCGTAACCCTTAACGTGAAGGGACTTAACTCCCCCAACAAGAGGCGTCAGATATGGCGGTATCTGTTACTACAAAACCCAGACATCGTTTTCCTCCAGGAGACGCACCTCCTTAGGGCTGACACTACACGTATGACACATCCACGCTTCCCCCTACAATTTTGGAGCTCAGCGCGTACTAGGACAGCGGGGGTAGCCATCCTCTGCAGAGCAGGCATCCAGCAGGGAGACACCAAAGTGGTCCGTGACACGGAGGGCAGACTCCTTAAGGTGGTGGTCGGGATGGGACATCGTAATCTCACCCTCTGCAACACATATGCGCCCAACCAGGGACAGGACTCTTTCTTGCGTAAACTTCTGCGGGAACACATAGTACCGGTACACTCAGACCTGGTCCTGGGGGGACTTTAACTTAGTGTGGGATGCAGACATTGATCGCAGCGGGGCACATTTCATGGGATGGGGGCTATGTCGGCAGCGACAAAGAGCTGTATCACTGCCTCGGGTCTGGTAGACGTATGGCGGTATCACTCCCCTGAGACCCGAGACTACTCCTATTACTCTCATGCACACCGCTCTTACTCACGAATCGACTACCTCTTCGTCTCACATTCTCTAGTTAAGGACATTCTCTCAACCACCATGTCAGATATCTCAATCTCTGACCACGCGCATGTGGAGCTACTTCTCCATGAACGCTTCTCTCATCCTAAATCTAAATCTAAATCCGTATTTGTAAAGCGCGAACTACTCACCCTTACGGGTCTCAAGGCGCTGGGGGCCGTTGTGGAAATTAAGTGAGCTATTGCCCAGAGTCACAGGGTGCTGAGCTGAGCTGCCGCCGGAGCCAGGGATCGAACCGTGACCCCTGTGCTCCGAAGTCAGCTGCCCTGGCCGCTGCACCACACGTCTCCTGGCAACTTTCATGCATACAGTTGTAAAATTATAAAAATATCCAAAATTGAAGTTGGCAAAACAATATACAACCCCTCTCAATAGGACTAACAAGAATCATCACAGGGACATTTGCGCCCAGGTTTTGCAAGAGTGGTTGACCAACACCAAAACCCTTGCTTATTATGGTAATCTCTGAGATTACCTTTAACCAAATACCCTTCTGTGGCCTGTAACATAATGTGACAACAATCTATTGACAGCAATCCATTGTTAGAGGCCCATTGGATTTACTGTATGCTTTTCACAATAAATAAGCCAGGCGTAGAAGCTGGTGATATGCAATTATATGAATGTTGTTATTACAGATACCAATTGCAGATACCACACCGGGCCTACTGCTTTTGTGATAACTTTTCATAATTAACAGGCATCTGGCATAACATTTCCCTGCGCACCAATCAAGCCTACAGTTGTGATCTTTGGCTTATTCACCATAACCAACTCAGGTTACTAGACGACCTACTAGGTGGCGTTTTCCTCCTCACATCCTTAGAGACCCAGTAGACACGGCGGAACTACAGGCTGCCATCCTCTCCTATTTCGCGACCAACGACCTCCCGGAGACGGCCCTCCCTGTTCTATGGGATGCCTTTAAGGCTACGATACGCGGCACCCTCACATCTATTGCTATTGCCAGGGCCAGAGAGGCCCGCCTGTACGAGGATAAGCTCACACGCGAAATCAAAACACTCGAGAAAATAGACCAAGAACGCCCATTAGCGATTCACAAGCGGCGCTTAGCTATACTCAGGGGTCAACTCCGGGCCCATAGAACCAACAAGGCAGAACACGCTCTCCTTGCATTGCGACAGCGCTATTACGATGGAGGAGACAAAGTGGGCACCATCTTGGCACGACGCCTGAGAACACGGGCAGCTAAAGCTCACATTTCTAAACTAAAATTGGGGGACGGGACCTGGGCCACCACTGAATCTGCCAAGCTTCAAGCATTCCAAAACTACTATACATCTCTTTACGCGAAAGCCACGCCCAATCCAGCTCAAATATCGGCTACACTAGACGCCTGCGACTGGGAACCCCTTAGCCCATTTCATTCCCAACTCTTGGAAGAACCAATTACACTAGAGGAACTAACCAATGCCCTTAAGGAACTTCCACTTGGCAAAACGCCGGGCCCGGATGGGCTCCCCGTCTCATTTTATCGTACCTTCTTACCACAACTCCAATCATACATGTTACGCCTTTTCAATTCTTTTACGGATAAGACTGGGCCTTCCACAGATATGGCTATGGCGGAAATAGCTTTAATCCCAAAGCCTGGGAAGGACCACACACTCTGCTCATCCTTTCGCCCCATAGCCCTATTAAACATAGACCTTAAACTCTACACTAAAATACTGGCTAAGCGCCTCAGCACACACCTCCCAGGCCTAATCGAACCAGACCAGGTGGGTTTTATACATCAACGCCAAGGGGCGGATAATGTGCGTCGAATTGCGCACCTGGTGGGGAAGGCGCATCACTGGAAGATACCCTCGTGCCTACTCTCGCTTGACGCCGAAAAGGCATTCGATCGAGTGGATTGGGTGTTCCTCCGGGCCGTTCTGCAGAAGATAGGACTTGGTCCGCAGATGATAGCGCGCATAATGGCCCCCTACCTTGCACCGCTCGCCAGGGTAAGAGTCAATGGCCAACTCACACACCCTATCTCTATCCTCAGGGGCACCAGACAGGGATGTCCCTTGTCCCCCTTATTGTTCGCCCTCGTGGTTGAACCGCTCGCCATTCTGATTCGCCGCTCGCCTGATATACAGGGTATTGCCCTTGGGGGCATAGACCACAAGATTGCACTCTTTGCGGACGATCTCCTCCTCACCTTGTCGAATCCGACTGGCTCTCTGCCAGCAGTACACGCTCTGCTACAGTCATATGAGCAAATCTCAGGGCTTAAAATTAACCATACGAAATCATGGGCTCTTAACCTCACCATTCCGACGGAGGACATTGCGACCCTGCAAACCCTTGCCCCCTACCAATGGGCTACGAACTCTATTAGATACCTAGGACTTAATTTGACTCCGGACCTGGCCAACTGGTCCCAAGCTAATTGGCAAGAATGCAAAAGGCAGTAGTAACCGACCTACGAGCATGGAGATCTATGCCGCTCTCCTGGCTGGGGCGCTTAAACACAGTTAAAATGTCCATCCTCCCAAAGATACTTTATTTATTCCAGACCCTACCAACGCCTATTCCGGAACACCAAATCCAGAGCCTACAGCGTGAGCTAGTCGCGTTCATATGGGGAGGGAAGAGGCCGCGATTCTCCAGTAAAATCTTAATGCTCCCTCGCGATAAGGGTGGGCTCGCATGCCCTAACCTATTAGAATACTATTGGGCATCCCATCTCCGTTTTATACCGGAGTGGACAGCTTGGGAGAGCGAGAAGGTGTGGTTCCATATGGACAGGGCGGTTACCTGTCGCCCTCTCTGGGACCATGCATGGCTCCCTCGCGAAGCACGCTCCAGAAGTGCATATATGGCGACCCCTACTAAGACCGTACTTGAGATTTGGGACAGGCTGGCCGTCCGCAAGGGCCTCACATCTTTTCCGTCTCCACACACCCCAATAGCTCGCAACCCGCAATTTCCCCCTGCTCTTCACCCGCCCTCTTTTGCAGAATGGACAGACAAGGGTTGCAAAACGGTGCGAGATCTATTCCTAGGGAGTGATGTCAGAACTTTTGCCCAATGCAAACAGGAATATCAACTCTCGGAGAAGGAGAGATTCCAATATATACAACTCCGGCACTGGATACAGGCGTCCTCTCTAACACAGGCGGCTACACGGCCTTACACACCGTTCGAACAGCTGGCTCGCACATTTGACAACTCTAAGGGATTGATATCTCGCATATACCAAGCCCTCCAACATTCACCACACCCTACCACACACCTGTACCAACAACAGTGGCAGTCTCTTCCCGGGGCCGACATTGCACCCTCTCAGTGGACACGTCTATGGCGCGACATCCCGAAGACTTTTCATAGCATCCCCCAGCAGGAATCTGCATACAAGATAATGACCCAATGGTACTATACACCCCACAGGTTACACAAAATGTTCCCCAACTCTTCACCGATCTGTTGGCGATGCAATAGGGCACGGGGAGATTTTATACACATATGGTGGTCGTGCCCCTCTTGACCATCTACTGGAAAGAAGTCCTTAGCCACATTAAACGAGTACTAGGCTACCCGCTACCTGAAAACCCACTCACGATTGTACTGGGCCTCAGGCCGGTGAACCTACGGGCTATGACCCGCCGCGATTGGCACCTCAGTCTTCACATGCTGGGAACTGCTAAGCGGACCATTGCCCTATATTGGAAAAAGGCGGAATCGCCCTCAGTGAATGTGTGGTTCACCCGCCTATGGCAAACAGTGGTGATGGAACTGCTCACGGCGCGCCTACAATACCGAGACACCCAGTTTACGACACTATGGAAGCCACTGGTGGAACATCTGGGACGTCTAGAGAACGCTAGACAGCAGCCACCAAAACTGCGGGCTTTACGCCTCTTCGATGATGTGGTGCACACCGCAGATCCAAATAGCTATTGGAACCCTCCTGATGGACCACTCCGCGCTGCGCCCCACCCACCCCACACGACTCAGGCCCGGTGATACTTGACGCCCGCCAGCTGTTGTGGTCCTCAACACCGTCCCACACGACGAAAGAGACATCAAATAGTTGCACTGCCACTGCACCCCCTGCGAGGCGAGCTACTCCAGGCATACTGTCATAGTGCCTTTGTCGCCCCCGCCACACCCTACCCCTTCTTCTATCGCCCCCTTTTCACCTCTTTTTTCTTTCCACTGGACTTTCACTTTCCTTGTTAGTACACTGCTTATAGCCTATTGGCGGCACATATATAGTGTTGAGGCACTGCTTCACAAGCATGAGCTCTGAGGAGATAGTGCGCAGCCCGACACATTGGCGATTTGGAAGATGCCACAAGATAGCCATAGCCGTACGATACTTGCGCCAGAAAAGTGTGTAATTGAAGTCGTCTCTAGCTAGCCATGTAATTTTCTGTACTGCGCGATATCCTAGAGCTTATCCAACAAGATGGGTTGAATTTACAAAGCTTGAGTTAAGATGCGGGACACAGTGTGCAGGATGGCTTCTTCTATATCACTATGTGGCACTTGCCAAATGTAAAACTAATGAATGCATAATGTTCTTCTCTAAAATGCAAATAAAAACGTATTTGAAATAATGATGCTAAAATCTTGACTAAGATACTGGCCAATAGGTTACATTTGTTGATGGAAAAACTGGTCCTCCCCGACCCGGCTGGGTTTATTCCAGGGCGAGCGACCTCCCACAATCTCCGTACCTTCTTTTCCATATTACAAAATGTAGATCCTGATTTGGCGCTTGTGGCAGTCTTCCTAGATGCCACAAAAGCGTTCGACTCAGTAGAATGGGACTACTTACTGGGAATACTGCAACGCATGGGAATGTCTATGGGGGTTCTTGTCATGGATAGGCCTGCTATATAATTCTCCGACTGCTAAAGTTTTGATTAATGGACAGGTGTCTCCAGCCTTCCCAATCACCAGAGGTACTAGACAGGGGTGCCCGCTATCCCCCCTACTTTTTGCGCTGGCAATTGAACCACTTGCAGCTAAACTGCGGCAGCACCATCAGGATAAAGTCCTGCGATGTCCCATGCGTCGGGTGCTCATCTCCCTCTATGCAGATGACATTACCCTGTATATCAGAGACCCGCAACAAAACCTAAATCCTATCTTGAGGGAATTCATTATTTTTGGGAGACTCTCGGGGATCCACATAAACTGGGGGAAGTCACAAATATTCCCTCTCACCTCTGCTGCCACACAGTTCTCGCTTGATTTTCCTATAGAGTGGTGTAACTCTGAAGTAAAATATCTGGGTATTCGCATCACCAGGGATAGGGAGGAGTTAATGCGCCTTAATTACGGCAGGGCATTAGAACACATCACGAGCTGTGTCACACAGTGGATCTCTCTGCCGCTATCTATAGCGGGGCGCACCTCACTAATCAAAATGGTGGTTCTCCCGCGATTATTATACTTATTCATGAACATACCCTACTACCCAGGTAGGCACTTCTTCACTGCTTTACGTTCTGAAATGATCAGATTGACATGGGGAGGCAAGCAACCACGACTGCAATGGGACATAATTACCAGACCATACTCTCACGGTGGGTTTGATGTCCCAAACCTTGAACTATACTACGTCTGCCCCCAGGCTCACTATGCTTACTATTGGTTTCACCCACCCAGATACATGCCACAAATTGCAGTGGAGCAATGGCTCGCAGATCCTATCCCTTTGTCAGGCATAATATGCAGCGTCCCCCAGCCTCGTGATAGACACCACGACGATCACATGTACGGTGACCGCCTGGAGGCGCATTACGAAACTGCTACAGGCCCCTATGCTTTACTCTCCACTGCTTCCACTGATGTATCGCCCACGCATACAGCTGTTACAAGAGACAGGGTTCAGAAAAGTCATGGTGAAGATGAACATAACATGTTGGGGGGACTTATATCATAATGGGAAGTTTCGCACCTTAGAACAAATATTCCATAACACTCCGTCCACGCCATTAGACGTGTTTCTATACGTGAGACTTTGGCAAGGCGTTCGCGACAGTACCCCAGCATACCAGCTAGAGCCCCCAGTGTTAGCCCCATTTCATATGATGCTTCAAGCCACGTCACCTGAACACGCTGTTTCAACACTATACCATGCGATGCATACTCAGCAGGTGGTGGAACAGTGCCCCTCCCGCACACTTTGGGACATGGAGCTGGGATGTGAGATATTGGATAAGCAGTGGTCTTACTGCTGCTTGCAAACAGAGCAGGTGTCGGCAAGTAGTAGATTGCGTATTATCCATTTTAAATTTTTACACCGCCTGTACTATACGCCAGCTAAAATGTACAAATATAAACTGCGAGACAACGATAGATGTGATAGATGTGGCATGGAAGGTGCCGATTTTCTCCACTTAGCGTGGAACTGCCCAAGTGTTAGAGTACTGGCGACAGATCTTTGAAGCTCTGGAACATATGACATCATTGACATTGATAAAGTCTCCAATCCTGGCGTTATTGGGATACACTGAACTCGTAGCCAAACCCTCTCGCAGATACGTCGCCCTGGCGCTATTTGTGGCCAAACTCAGGATTGCATGTCGATGGGGGCGAGGCAGGGCTCACAAGTTCAAGGGTTGGATCAAAGATTTAATATTCTGTCAAGAGCAGCTGATTAATTATGCCGATCTGCTCCCTATGACATCTCGCCCCAAAGATATTTGGGATCCTTTGAAAAGCTACCTACTATCTCATCCAGTAGACACAGCAGCTGAAAATGTGGGATAGAGGTAGCGATGCTAATGCTGTTCAAGGCCACAAACGCTTTGGGAGGGATATGCACTTCACAATATCTGCCAGACTCTGTGAGAATGGGTTTACAAGTGAGCCATGATCAGGCTTGGCCCTAGTAAACTGTTGAAAGTTTAGATATCTGCTGTATACCGAAACTTACAATGTGGATGCCTGCTAACATTGAATACATGATGTACATTCCAATTTATTACCATTCTTCGGTATAATGTTCAAATGTAAATGCTAACAATGTAATGATCTACACTGCACTGACCAGGACACATTCATGAAGAATGTAAATACTTCTAGATGGTGCATATATAAGTCTGTAACGATTGTCTGCTTCATGTTTGTTGCTTCTTATAAAAAGCTTAATAAATAACGTTTAAAAAAAAAAAAAAAGCTGTTATGCCTGAATAAAAGGCTGTGACATCTGCATAGCAGGAGCGGAAGAAAGGTAAAATCCGGCCCATTAAGAGGCTGTGTCAGGTCTGAGTGACTGTCCAAACGCTGTGGGCACCGGATGGGAGGCGTCTGTTCGAAGGTGAGGGTGATCCCTAACACTTTTAGGTAGGGCTGCAATGTACAAAATGGTCATACTGCCCAAACTCCTTTATGACCTTCGAAATATACACCACGAAATTCCAGATGCTATTTTTTACCACGATTGAGGGGTAAGTCCATATCCTCCTATGGGACAGGGGGCCATCTGAGAGTGGCACTGCAGACTTGCAGATAAGCCAATACAATGGAGGTATTGTACTCCCAGATACATGTTCTTATTACCGAGCGGCGACCTAATAGCGATCAATGACTGGGGACATCTACCTGGGGATTACCCAACCTATGCCCTAGAAAGAAGCCAGTTTCAATCTCGCACGTATTTGCACTACCTTTACGGCGGCAAAGGAGTGGCCCAATTTCTGCCGGCAAATCAGAGGACCACAGAGGCATGGAAAAGGGCAAAGAGACAGATTGGGTGGAATAAATGCATTACCCGGCAAACTCTGCTATGGGAAGGAACACACCTGAGTTACATTGGGAGGTTCAAGGACTTCCAAACTTGGGATATCATTGGGATTTCTAGAGTGGGCGACCTCCTTGAAGATGGAAATCCAATCCCTTTTAGCTCCCTCCAACGTGATTCCGAATTGAATACCACCTAATACTTTAAGTACCTACAACTCAAACATGCATGGAGGGCCAAACACCTAGATCTGACCGATCTCCCTAAATATGCACCACTAAAAGGGCAACTGCTTCAAGGGGAGATCACGGAGAAGGCGGTCTCATGTACCTATAGGACATTAATAAATAATATGCCTGACTCACTGACGAAGTTGAGAGCACACTGGGAAACAACGGTGGGCAGCATGGATGAAATCGACTGGGAAGCGGCTCTCATGCTCCTGAGGAAAGTAGCCATTAAAGTTAGATAAAGATTGATACAATTCAAGATCCTACCGAGGATATATTATGATAGGGCTCGACTATCAAATTTGGTAGGGCGGACTCTCCCACTTGTTTACGTTGCAGAGTGGACAGGGGTACATACATACCTTGTGCGAGTGCCCTACAATACGCTCCTTTTGGTCCACCATAATAGAAGAACTACACAAGATACTAGTGGAAGACATACCAATAGACCCCAGGTATGTTCTACTGGGAAACCTACAGAGGGTGGACATCCCCCGAACAAGACTTCTTTTTTGTAACTTGGGCCTAGTGGTTGACAAGAGAGATGTAGCTAAACATTGTATGGGAGCCGGAAAAGTTTCCTATTAAGCAAGAGGTTGCCTGAAAATATTCCACAAGGTTTGGGGCCCCTGGCTGAACTACTATGGTATAGAGATGGGAGAAACACCTGCTCAATCCTCAAAGATGAGAACACTATGATGCATGAGGGAAATTACTGGATTAATTGATATTTATTCCTATATGCTGTAACTGCTGGTAATGAGGATTCATGGTATTGACTGCCTGACCAACCCTGATTTCACTCCTATACATTGATGGTTCATGAAGTTCTGTTCGATATTGTATGCTCCCCGCATAAAAAACTCAATAAATATACTTAAAAACAAAAGAAATCCTGCATGTGCTAGGGACAAACATTGACCATTTCCCAAGAACTTACATTCACTGCCCACTAGGTGCATTTCCTGTAACTGAGTATCTGGGTGTGTATCTTTATATATTCAGTCACAATTCCCCTTTTTACTTTATTGCCCAAGTCATTAATGTTCTAGGTTAGTATTTTAAGATTAATGGATTGAACTATAGGTGTCATCCCATATGCTTTGGTGGAGTTTTCCCCTAGTGCAATCCCCCTTGTTTCCGCATCATTGTGAAATGTACAGGCTACTCTAGAAGTATTTGTAGTCCTTACCAAGACATTTTAACTTTGAACCCTCTCTCTAACTTTCCTTTGGAGCCCCATATACCTAAAATTGTCTTGCTCCCCAATTCTGTGCCTACCCCAACTTACCTTAAACTATTGTGGTCTCAGATATAGCATTACTGTGGCACTTGGGTCTCTTTGCTGATAATTACTATAATCACCAACCAGGAAGGGGCAGCCCCCATTTTGGTTGAGTGCAACGGAGAGGCCTTTTGATTAGTACCTTCCCTGGCCCCTTGTGTGACAAACCTTCCCACACCCCTCCACCCATCCCTAGCTATTCAACTGTATTTGCACTTCCTACATTATAATAATTCAAACAATCCTGGAACTTGAGCATTCTATTCCCTATAGTTCATTTGACATCAGGTTATTTCCCTTGCCAGTTGCTCACCATTCATCTTCTTGCTACAGTCATTGTTGTGTCTTGCGCGGTCGTTCACCCTCTTCCAATTCTGTTGATTCTTCCCTAGAGGGTGTTTCTCTGAGCTTATGACTTAGGGACATATTTCTTGTCAGTCGTTTTTTCGAAAGTTTTCGACTTGTAGTAAATGGCCATTGTTCCTTAGGCCATTGTTCCAAGCATTATCTCGGCTGAGCATACCTCCCACCAATGGCCGTTCCTCCAACCATGCCCAGGCTTCCTCCGGTGTATGATGGAAGTGAGATTTTTCCAAGAAAATCACTTTGAGCTTTACTAGGAATAATACCATGTATTTGAGTCAGATTAATCTTAGTTTCTGTTTAACCTGGTCATACTTTTTCTGCTGATGTTGAATCTTCTTGTATAATGGGGGAAGATCCGTATTCTGTTCAACTTGTAGAAAAACTCTCACTTGATTCTCATCTCTATAGAATCTCGATCCTGGTGGTTTAGGAATTGCACTGTCAATATCCCAGTGTGTGCTCCTGGCGGGGGTTTCATGAGGAGTGCCCTTTCAGTGATAAAGGAAGGAGCGAAACTTTCTTGTTATATGACAGAGGACACCGATTTTTTTTTTTTCGTTAAACCCCATTTTCCCTTTTATTCCCCCCCGTAACACCAGTGAAGCAGGTTATTATGCCATGACCAGCTCTCTGCATCTTCTTTTCTGGTCTTTGCCATTGATTCTGATGTGTAAGGTTGGCCAAGCCAGGTAGTGATTCCCTGTTAGACCAAGTCTGTGATGTGGGACAAATAGTTGCACCTCTCCGCTGCATAGCCCTTTCCCGTCACCTTTAGATTTGAATGGATCTACAGTTTTATCTTGAGGACATTAAGTTTCTCAGTCCTTCTCCCCATCAGTGACGACCTTCTTTCCTTTCACAATGACTATTTTCTTCCAGCCCTCTCATCCCCTTTGTTTCAATAAACTGCACGAGCTACTGGATCTGTTATAGTAAATAGTCAATCTGCATCCCTTTCGAAGTCTGACCTGGAGATAGAGTTTGGTGTAGGGATCTGTCCCTGGTCTTACTCTTTACCCAATGCTTATATAACCTTTTTGTGGGGGAATGGTTGGGGGGGGATGGATCTCTCTTCCTGTTGCCAAAGGGTCTTTCACTCCCCTCCTTTGTGTCAGCTGTAATCTCTTCCAGGAAAAGGGGGTCCACAGTAGACCATTTTTATTTCCACATGTATCGTACTGGAAGGCAAAAGAAGGAATGCGGTATCTCCGCCTCAATTTCTCAAACTGTACATTCAGTGCATCCTATGTTCCTTTATTATTATGTTTAGTGAACTTTATATTGTCAGTTTTGAGATAGAACAGCAATCCAGCAGTGACTTTACTAGAAATCTTTAACTATGTTAGAGAGACTGGTAATGGTATTACTAAAGATGGTGTTTGAGTAGTCTGCCAGCTCAGCATGTGGATGGTATAGTAGACTAGCATTTGTGTGTTTAGTCTGGGGATGGTTCATGCAGCTAGTTTTAGGGATTTGTGGTCTTCAGGTTACTGTGGTTATCGATCGATAACTGGAATAGTAAAGCTTCTGAAGATGTGACTTTTACATTGAATGATGTGTACTATATTCCTTAGCTCTTGGATTGATCTGACAGTACATTCTCTTTCAGCTGTTGCCTGGCACCCTGTGCACGAAGGCCTTTTTGCTAGTGGTGGTTCAGATGGCTCATTGCTCTTCTGGCATGTTGGGTATGTACTCACCTTTTATTTATGCATGTTGCTTTGTATATCATTTGTACTGCACATATGTATTAGATCAGCTTTCCTACAGAACTGGATGAGGTGTTTGAACAAATATTTTAGCTTTTAAACACTTTCTTGTTAACTGCTTTTTTATAGCCTAAGGTCATAGTTCACTATAGATAGTAAATCACTTGTAAAGCACTTGATTATTAATTTGTTTGATTTTCAGGTACAACTACACACACATCCTTCAGGAATATGGATTATTTAATCAAAACAGCTAATGTCTGCAGCTGATGTCAGGTTCTAGCATGAAGAACATGTACCTCACTTACCTACTATATGTGAAGACTTTTCATGCGGTTCCATGGTTGCGGGGTAGTATCCTGTGCCAGCGCTTATTGCTGGTGCTGAGAGGGCCCTGATATTATTGCATAAGTTACTCCCTTGGGCACATATCTTTCTAGTGATAGAAAAGTGTGTAGTTTAGAAATTAACAGGGAGGAAAACCCAAATACAGCATGTCACTTCACATAAACCTCAATAAACAATGTCCAGCAAGTGCTGTATAACCAACCAAGAACATGACTATTTACATGTAAGGTCCCAGCGCTTTCGACCCTAAATATTTATAGCATTTACCCTTCCAGTGTCCCAACCACCTCCACATATCTGCCCTGAGCATCCTGAATGACCTGGGCAACCGCGAAGGGAAAGTACTTGTGAAGAAGTGTCGCTGCACCCCTTGACCTCTACCGAAACCTAAATATACGGCATGATTGTATCCAAACCTGCGCATGAGGTGAGCACGACCCCTGGTTGGTGACACTTGAGAAATCTAAGAGCAGCTGTGCTTTAGATAAGGTCCAGGAGACCATTGACATTCCATGACAGAGGCTGATTTCAGCCATTAGGTATGTGTATGTAGTCGAGAGAGGACAGACTGGTCTGCCACTCAGAGCGCGACATAGAGTGCAAGGCAGGCAAGGAAGCATTCAAAACTAAAAGATGTAAAAACGAAAACCCCAGAGCTGCTCCTCCCTCCATCAGCAGCAACACCTCCCCACTCCACACTTCCACCCCAGAAGCATGTGTCACCCAGTCCCACACAACAGAACAAGTAAAACACAGAACTGGGTATTTCAGATGGACCTCTTCCTGTGCAGGATCTTCTATACATAAACACAATGTGTGCCCCAACTGAGTCAACAAATGTTTTACATCTGTCCTTTTCCGAGCAGCTCCACATCAGGGTTAAGGTACCAAATCGATGCCTCCAACAGACCCTACCACCAGCCCATCACCAGCTCATGGGGGGGAGGGGTGGAAGAAGAGGGTTCTGTCGCTGGCCTCGTGACTGGTTCATAGGCCGCTGTCGCACCATTCTGATGGATACATCTGCCTGTGGATTCCTCACCTTTTGAATTACCCCTGTGCCAGCATTCCACAAATTCTTTTCCTAGCTCTCCCACGTCGATGAGGACGTCATAATAGCACGTCTCCGCTCGCGACTCCGTATGACGTCATTGGAGCCATAAGAAGACCAATCAATCAATCAATCAATCAATCAAGCATTTGTATAGCGCGCTACTCACCCGGAGGGTCTCAAGGCGCTTGGGGGGGGGGGTGGTCCGCTACTGTTCGAACAGCCAGGTCTTGAGTTGCTTCCTGAAGGAGAGGTGGTCTTGGGTAAGGCGGAGGTGGATGGGTAGGGAGTTCCACGTCTTGGCAGCCAGGTAGGAGAAGGATCTTCCTCCCGTTGTGGCTCTTCGGATGCGGGGACGGCGGCGAGGGCGTGGTTGGTCGATCGTAGCTGGCGGGTGGGAGTGTAGAAGGTCAGACGGTCGTTGAGGTATCTGGGGCCTTGGTTGTGGAGAGCTTTGTGTGCGTGGGTGAGGAGTCGGAACGTGATTCTCTTGCTGACGGGGAGCCAGTGCAGGTCTCTCAGGTGTCCGGCGATGTGGCTGTGTCGGGGATGTCCAGGATGAGTCGAGCTGAGGCGTTCTGGATGCGTTGGAGTCTTTTTTGAAGTTTGGCTGTGGTTCCGGCGTAGAGGGAGTTGCCGTAGTCCAGTCGGCTGGTGACGAGGGTCTGGGTGACCGTCTTCCTGGTTTCGGTGGGGATCCACCGGAAGATCTTGCGCAGCATGCGTAGGATGTTGAAGCAAGACGAGGAGACGGCGTTTACTTTTCGGGTCATTGAGAGGGAGGAGTCCAGGATGAAGCCCAGGTTGCGTGCGTGGTCCGTTGGTTTGGGTGCGTTGCCCAGGGCAGGGGGCCACCAGGAGTCGTCCCAGGCGGAGGGTGATGATCCTAGGATGAGGACTTCCGTCTTATCTGAGTTCAGTTTCAGGCGGCTGTTCCTCATCCACTCGGCTACGTCCTTCATCCCTTCATGTAGGTTGGTTCTGGCGGTTGTGGGGTCGTTGGTGAGGGAGAGGATCAGCTGGGTGTCGTCGGCGTAGGAGATGATGTTGAGGTTGTGTTGGCGTGCGATGGCTGCGAGGGGGCTCATGTAGACGTTGAAGAGGGTGGGGCTGAGTGATGATCCTTGTGGTACGCCGCAGATGACTTCGGTGGCCTCGGAACTGAACGGGGGGAGGCGGACTCTCTGGGTTCTTCCGGCGAGGAAGGAGATGATCCACTCAAGTGCCTTCTCTTGGATTCCGACGTTGTTCAGGCGTTGCACTAGGGTGCGGTGGCAGACTGTGTCGAACGCTGCGGAGAGGTCCAGGAGGATGAGGGCCGCTGTTTCCCCATTGTCGAGCAGGGCTCGGATGTCGTCGGTGGCTGCAATGAGGGCGGTCTCTGTGCTGTGGTTGGCCCGGAAGCCGGACTGCGAGTGGTCGAGGGATCCATTTGTCTCGAGGAAGGCGGCCAGTTGTCTGTTGACGGTCTTCTCGATGACTTTGGCAGGAAAAGGAAGGAGCGAGATGGGGCGGTAGTTTTTGAGGTCGGTGGGATCCGCTGACGGTTTCTTCAGTAGGGCGCTGAGTTCGGCGTGCTTCCAGCTCTCTGGGAAGGTGGCGGTGTCGAGGAGGTGTTGATGATGTCCCGGAGGTGGGGTGCGATGACGGCGTCGGCCTTGTTGAAGACGTGGTGAGGGCAGGGGTCGGTTGGTGATCCGGAGTGGATGGAGTTCATCGTGCGGATAGTGTCTTCGGTGTTGATCGGGGTCCAGGCTCGGAGGGTGGAGGTGGGGGACGTTGGAACGGTCGTAGGGTACGTCGGCTGTGTGCTGAAACTGTTGTGTATGTCTGCGATCTTGCTGTGGAAGAACGAGGCGAGCGAGTTGCAGAGGTCTTGCGAGGGAGTGATGTCGTTGTTTCCGGCGCTGGGGTTCGAGAGTTCTTTGACGATGATGAAGAGTTCCTTGCTGTTGTGGGCGTTGTTGTCCAGTCGTTCCTTGAATGCGGTTTTCTTGGTGGTGTGGATCAGCTGGTGGTGTTTTCGGGTGGCGTGCTTGAGGGTGGTCATGTTGTCTGCAGTCGGGTCTCTGCGCCATGCTTTCTCGAGGGCCCGGCAGTTCTTCTTGGATTTCTTGAGTTCGTCGGTGAACCAGGATGCTTTCTTGTTGCCGGGTCTGACTGGGGGTCTTCAATGGGGCGAGGTCGTCTGCGCAGTTGGTGATCCATCTTGTGAGGTTGCTGGCGGCTTGGTTGGGGTTCGTTGAGCTGGCGGGAGGGTTCTGGCTCAGGGATGTGGTGAGTTGGTCGGTGGTGATCTTGTTCCAGCTTCTGCGCGGAAACTGTTGCGGGTGGTGGTGCGTGGTGATCCTGCTGAAGCTGAAGTGGACGCAGCTGTGGTCTGTCCAGTGGAGTCCGGTGGTGTGGCTGAAGGAGATGTCCTTGCTGGAGGAGAAGACGGGGTCAAGCGTGTGGCCGGCGTGGTGTGTGGGGGTGGTCACCAGTTGCTTGAGTCCGAGGTTGGCGAGGTTGTCCAGCAGGGTGGTGGTGTTGCGATCGTTGTTGTTCTCTAGGTGGAAGTTGAGGTCCCCAAGGAGGATGTAGTCAGCCGAGGGGAGGGCGTGCGGGCTGATGAGGTCGGCGATGTCTTCGCTGAATTGTGTGCGTGGTCCTGGGGGTCTGTAGATGAGGGTGCCTCTGAGGGTGGTCTTGGGGTCGGTGTGTATCTGGAAGTGCAGGTGTTCGCCGGCTGTGAAGGTGTCGTCGGAGTTGGTCGTGATGCGGATGGTGTTCTTGTGGACGATGGCGATGCCTCCTCCGGTCTGGTTGGCGCGGTCCCTTCGGGTGATCTTGTATCCGTCCGGGATGGCGATGGCGATGTCGGGCGCTGAGGAGGCGTTCATCCATGTTTCCGTGAGGAAAGCGGCGTCTGGTGATGTGGAGTCGAGCAGGTTCCAAAGTTCCACGGCGTGTCTGTGGACGGAGCGGGTGTTGAGCAGGATGCACTTCAGGTGGTTGCTGCTGGTGCTCGGCTTGGCGGGTGCGGTGCAGGTCCGGAGGCAGGAGAACTTGCAGGATTGGCAGCCGAAGGGTCCGTGGGTGCGACCTGGGGTGGCACGGTGGCAGCCGGGGATACGGCCGGTGATGTGTGCGTTGAGGGTGGCGGTGTCGTAAGTCGGGTGGGTTGGCTGCTGCGGGGGCCAGGGGGTTTGGCGCTGGGCGCGGTCCAGGCACGGACGGGCGCAGACGGGCTTGCCTTAGGCGCGCCTTCGGCTGCGCCCGCTGCGCCATTTATGGGGAGGTGGGAGGGAGGAGCAGCTGGGAGGCGGGAGGCAGGGTCAGCGAATGGGCAGACAGGGGGGCGGGGACGCAGCGGCGGGAATGGCGAGAGGCAGCGGGGGCACAAAAGGAAAAAAGGGGAGAGAAAACGGACACAAATACGGGCACAATGCAAATGGGGCAGCGAGGGGCACAGAAGGGAAAATGGGGAGAGAAAAGCAGACACAAATACGGGCACAATGCAAATGGGGCAGCGAGGGGCACAGAAGGGAAAATGGGGAGAGAAAAGCAGACACAAATACGGGCACAATGCAAATGGGGCAGCGAGGGGCACAGAAGGGAAAATGGGGAGAGAAAAGCAGACACAAATACGGGCACAATGCAAATGGGGCAGCGAGGGGCACAGAAGGAAAAATGGGGAGAGAAAAGCAGACACAAATACGGGCACAATGCAAATGGGGCAGCGAGGGGTACAGAAGGGAAAATGGGGAGAGAAAAGCAGACACAAATACGGGCACAATGCAAATGGGGCAGCGAGGGGCACAGAAGGGAAAATGGGGAGAGAAAAGCAGACACAAATACGGGCACAATGCAAATGGGGCAGCGAGGGGCACAGAAGGGAAAATGGGGAGAGAAAAGCAGACACAAATACGGGCACAATGCAAATGGGGCAGCGAGGGGCACAGAAGGGAAAATGGGGAGAGAAAAGCAGACACAAATACGGGCACAATGCAAATGGGGCAGCGAGGGGTACAGAAGGAAAAATGGGGAGAGAAAAGCAGACACAAATACGGGCACAATGCAAATGGGGCAGCGAGGGGTACAGAAGGAAAAGGGGAGACAAGCAAGAAATGCGGGCACCGAGGCCACAAGCGGAACGGCGATCTTACCAGCAGCAGCGGGCGGCCAACACAGGCGGAGCTGTGTGGTGGGGGAGCGACCTACCTGGCAAGGTCAAGACCTCATCGGCGTGCTGACGTCGGTTCCCTTTTTTCCGCGCCGTCGACGCATAACGGTTTTTTCTGGGACTCTCCATTTCTCTGAGATTACTTTGTTTCTTCCTTCTTCGTGATTCTGTAGGAATGGCTACTTTGAAGAAGTCGGGTTTCAAGCCCTGCAGGGAGTGTGTGGGCCATATGTCTATTACTGACCCTCACGACGAATGCCTTTGGTGTCTTTCTTCGGACCACGACGTAGAAGGGTGTTCGTGCTGTCGAAAGATGAACCCAAAGGCGCTGAACGAGCGTGAAGCAAAACTCTTCATGGCGAGGGTGAAAAAAGAGAGGAGGGGTCGTAAGCGCTCTAAGTCGTCGACCTCGCATACTTATAAGTCTAGGAAGCATAAGAAGTCGAAGAGGAGACACTGTTCTCGACTTCGCTCATCGAAGGGCAAGGCTTTGAGGTCAGCCTCACCTGTTCAGCGGCGCAGAGAAATGGACTTTGTTTCTCCATCTCCTTCTCCGCAGGCATCTCCGATCCACTCACTGACTCCGAGGGGTTCGCCGGCGTCCAGAGGCTCTTCGACACCCAGAGGTTCTCCGGCGCCCAGGGTTTCTTCGGATCCCAGATAGTCTTCTCCTGCACCTGCGGCTTCGCCTGTGCGGGTGCCGATCTCACCGGCTCCGCACCCCCAGCCTCCAGTTCGGCCTCGGATGGATCCAGACCAAGGAGGTTCGGATCCTTACCCTCCTTTCCCAGGAGCGGATCCCTCGCATTTCCTGAATGCGATGTTTGGCATGTTTGCCAGGGCATCCTACCCTACCGGTGTGCTTTCTGGCCCTGTTGGTCCGCTTGCCTTTAACTTGGGCGTCCCCCAGCAGTATGCTCAGGCACCCTTCGTGCCTTTTATGCCGACGGCTCCATCTTGGCAGTTTCCGGCACCGAGGTATTCGACTCCGAAACCTCAATCACCGTCTGGTGTCGAATCAGCGCCGTCTCGGATTCGATCGGCGCTGCTGCCTTTTTCGGAAGGTCCTCCATCGACGCCGGCACTGTTGTCACCGGCGCCACGGCTGGCGCCACCGACGCCGATCCCAAAGCAGCGATCCAGGAGGGAAGCACAAAGGCTGCTGGAGGAAGATGAGTACCGGCAAGAGGAAGGGGAGATTCTCGACTCAGTAGACTAATTCGAAGGTCTACATGAGGCTAGTGGTTTAGACACTTCCCCGAAGTGGGAGCTCTCTTCACCAAAGCCTATTTCCTCTCATGATGTCGCCCCTTATCATGTGGTGATTAGGAAAGCTCCTGAGTTGTTGGATCTTAAGTTGCCTTCAGCTGAAGTAAAGTCAAACATTCTGACTGAAGTGCTTAATACTTCTTCTTCTAGTGAGCCTTTACTGCCTTTCAATGAGGCGTTGATGGAGCCAATTATGGAGGTGTGGCAGAAGCCCTTGTCTGCTCCTGCAGTTTCCAGATCAGTAGCAAGAAGATATAGACCTGCTCCTGGTGATCCAGCTCTTCTTTCTGCCCACCCATCTCCAGAAAGCTTGGTGGTTCAGGCTTCTTGCTCCAAGCAGTCGTCTGGGTCCTTTCCTACCACCCCGGAGGATAGAGATTAAAAAAAGCTGGAACAGTCGGCCAAGAAGGTGTTTTCCTCAGCAAGTATGGCGCTGAAGTCTACAAACGCCACTTGATTACTTGGGAGGTACATTCATGCCCTTATGGACTCTGTTAAGCAATTGGCCCCTAAACTTCCTGAGAAAGATCAAGTTCATTTTCTTGAGGCTCTTTCAGATTCTCAAGCAGCTGCCCAACAGGTCATTCAGTCGGGTCTGGACACTGCAGACTCGGTTGCCCGGGTAATGGGTTCTTCAGTTGCTACGAGAAGACATGCCTGGCTCGGATCTTCAGGTTTTTCGCCAGATGTTCAGGCGACTACGAAAGGGAGGCTAACAAAAAACAGACTGTGGTAGCTTATTGTGAACGTCCATACATGAGGGGTACCCAGTTGTACCTAATTTTGGTTAGGAATATTCAGCACAGATTTTACCTCACCAGGTTAAGGATGGGCACCTTACATTATCTAATTGCATTTCCAAGTACAGAGAAATGGCAACGAATATTGCCACCCTGCCCGTGTGATGGTAAAACCTTACAGTCCACCTTGCATTTTATCCTTTTTTGTCCTTTTTATATGGGTATCCGGAAAACCTTTTTAAAACCTCTCTTTTAAAAAATATGCTTTTTAACTATAAGGATGCGTTTAACTTTATATGTAGTCTGGATACTATGAAAATCATCGGCTCAGTTATTCGCTTCATACAACAATCGATTAGAAAAAGAAAAGACTACGACTTTTTGGAAGCATTGCTGTATGAAAAAGACGCATAACATTATTTCTTTTAAATTGTACCTTCCTGCACTTTCTGCACTTGCACTTTATCGTATGAATTGTGGTAGCCTGTATTTTTTTTTTTAAAACCTTGGAAAATAATGTACTTACTACTTTATCATGTTATCCTCCCCATGAAGCCCAAATTTGTAAATATCATTTTTAGTATTAAGTATTGCTTATGTCAAATTGTAAGAAAGTACTTTTTAGATACATGTGTATTAGTATGCTTTTATGGTGTTTGTTTCAGTGTCACCGAATAAAGCTGGATTGATTGATTGATTGGTTCAGGCTACTCTACTGGATCTGCCTTTCGATGGCTCAAGATTGTTTGGTACCAAAGCGGACTCTGCTTTGCAGCGTTTTAAAGACAGTAGGGCTACTGCAAGATCTTTGGGCCAGCAGTCTCAGCCTAGGGGGTATGGCTACAAGAGGTATCGAGGCTTTGGGAAGGCGGCTTCATTTCGAGGTCATCAGCAGCCTCAGCAACAACAGCAAAATCCTCTGTACAGGTCGTACAGGGGAAAAAATAGAGGCCGTCTTCGAGGAGCCTCTCGGCAGCAGTCCTCCTCTTCTCCTGTCCCCCCCCCCCCCCCCAAAGGTACCACGGGAAAGCAGCTCTAGATCCCCCATCTTGGAGCATGTTGGTCCTGTAGGGGGTCGGGTGTCCCATTTTCTACAAGATTGAAAATCGTTTACCTCAGACCGTTGGGTTTTGAATCTTGTGGAAAATGGGTACGCCCTCCCTTTTCTAGAGTTTCCACCTCCTTACCCTCCTCGCCAGGATTGGTGTTCAGAGGACCATTTACTACTCTTACAACAGGAGGTTCTTGTCTTGTTGCAGAAAAGGGCGATAGAGGTGGTTCCAGAGCAGGAAAGGGGCCAGAGATGTTACTCCCGTTATTTCCTGATTCCCAAGAAGGACGGCCGATCGTGGACCTCAGGATTTTGAATTTTTACCTCAGGCAGGAAAAGTTCAAAATGTTGACCTTGGCTCAGGTTCTTCTAGCGCTGCAACAGGAAGACTGGATGGTGTCTATCGATTTGCAGGATGCTTATTTTCATCTTCCCATCCTGAAGTCGCATTGGAAGTATCTCCGGTTTATGGTAGGGTCGCAACACTACCAGTTTGCGGTCCTTCCGTTCGGTCTCACTTCCGCACCACGGGTCTTCACAAAGGTGATGGCGGTGGTGGCAGCACATCTCAGAAGGTCAGGGGTTCCTGTTTTCCCTTATCTGGACGACTGGCTGCTAAATGCCAAGTCTCCAGAGATGGTGTTGCGCCACTTGCATGCAACAACACAATTGTTGTTCAACTTGAGTTTCTCGATAAATGTACCCAAATCTCACCTGGTGCCTTCTCAGCGCAGTCTGTTCATAGGGGCAGTACTGGACACTACTGTGTGTCGAGCTTTCCCGCCTCCGCAGAGGATTCTCGACATACAGGAGATGATTCCTTTGTTTCACGATGGAGCGGTTGTTCCAGTCCTGAAGGTCCTACGCCTGCTCGGTCTGTTCGCTTCCTGTATACTGTTGGTCAGCCATGCACGCTGGCACATGAGGGCACTCCAGTGGTGCCTCCGCAGGCAGTGGTTTCAGCACAATGGGTATCTCCGGGAGAAGATCAGAATCTCCAGAGACACTGCAGCGGAGCTGTTTTGGTGGAGTGTGCAGGGCTACCTGTCTCAAGGAAAACCCTTTCAGCCTCCTCCACCTGTGGCCACATTGATTACGGATGCCTCCACTCTAGGGTGGGGTGCTCATTTGGGGGATCTGGAGGTCAAAGGTCTTTGGTCTCCAGAGGAAAGGTTGCTTCACATCAACCTTTTGGAATTGCGGGCAATACGTTTGGCTCTCAAGGCCTTCCTTCCCTTCGCGGTCAGTCGGTTCAGGTCCTGACGGACAACACTACGGCGATATGGTACATCAACAAACAGGGAGGTGTAGGGTCGTATCATCTCTGCAGAGAGTCTCTGCGACTCTGGTCCTGGGCTCAGGGCCGTCAGATTTCTGTGATGGCAAATCATCTGGCCGGTGTGCTAAATGTACGTGCGGACAGTCTCAGTCGGCATTACTCGGCCTATCACGAGTGGCGGCTTCATCCGGAGGTGGTCCATCTCATCTTCAAGATGTGGGGATTTCCACGGTTGGACCTCTTTGCCACTCGCGAGAATGCGCACTGCCCGTCGTTCTGCAGTTTCCTATGCAGGGAGCGTTGGGGGACGCGTTTCAGTTGGAATGCAGTTTGCAGCTCCTTTACGCGTTTCCCCCCATACCCATGATTTCTCGAGTTCTGAGGAAGATTCGCCAAGACCGGGCCCAAGGCATATTGATCGCCCCGGATTGGCCAAGAAGGGTGTGGTACACAGATCTACTTCACCTCTCATTGCACCCTCCGCTTAGTCTCCCTCTCAGGGCAGATCTCCTCTCGCAGGGGCAGGTTCTATACCCCCACCTCCAGAGCCTGCACCTTCATGCTTGGAGATTGAACGGGGCAACCTGAGTTCCTTCTCTCTCCCACCGGATGTGGTGGATGTTATTTTATCATCCAGGAGACACTCCCTTAAATCTATTTATTCCTCCAGGTGGTCCAAATTTGCGAAATGGTGTGGAGAGAGGTCCATTGATCCTTTGAAGGCCCGTTTGTCTGATGTGCTAAGTTTTTCTCTTTCTTTAGCTCAGCAGGGTTGTGCTGTGGCTACAGTTAAAGGATATTTGTTGGCTTTCCTTTGTTTGCCGGACCAGCCTTCTTTGTTTAAATCTCCAGTTGTTATGAGGTTCATTGAGGGCCTAACCAATAAGTTTCCTCCCACTCCCTTCATTATGCCTCAGTGGGATTTGAATCTTGTTCTTACATTTCTGATGGGTTCTCCTTTTGAGCCTCTTCATAGTTGCCCTTTGAGGCTTCTTTCTTTCAAGACGGTCTTTTTGGTCGCTATTACCTCGGCCAGGAGGGTAAGTGAGCTTCAGGCTCTTAGTTCAAAACCTCAGTTTTTAACCATTCATGCAGAAAAGATGGTTCTCAGGACCAGGGCTGCTTTCCTGCCTAAGGTGGTTACTCCTTTCCATTTAGGTCAGTCTGTTACCTTACCTACCTTCTATCCTCCCCCTCACCCTTCCAAGGAGGAGGAGAGACTTCATCGCCTGGACCCTAAGAGGGCGGTCAGTTTTTACCTGGACAGGACCAGGGAAATAAGGCTGGATGATCAGCTCTTCGTGGGCTACATTGGACGGATGAAAGGAAAAGCTGTCCACAAACGAACACTCTCCAGGTGGATCATCTTGTGTATCAAGATCTGCTACGCCCTGGCCAAGAAGGAGCCGCCTGAAGGTATTCGAGCTCATTCCACCAGAGCCAAGTCATCTACTTCTGCTTTGGCTAGAGGTGTTCCTGTTGTTATTTGTAAGGCAGCAACTTGGGTCTCTTCCACACCTTAGCGAAGCATTACTGCTTGGATTCTGAGGTTAGGAGGGATGGCCATTTTGCACGCTCTGTTCTGCAAGATGTTTTGGTACAGTCAGGTGGACACCCTCCTCTGGGAGAGGTACGGCTTGGGGATTCAATTCAAAAGGTGAGGAATCCACAGGCAGATGTATCCATCAGAAGAACAAGTTACTTACCTTCGGTAACGCTTTTTCTGGTGGATACAGTATCGATAGCCTGTGGATTCCTCACTGATCCACCCGCCTCCCCGTTGTCCTCCTGTTTATACCGAAAAAGTTAACTGTTTGACATGGATGTTTTTAATATGTCATTTTCATGCATACAGTTTGCTGCTAGGAAGTGCTTTGCTTATTGGCTTTTCCTTTCTGTTTATGTATATACTATATGTACTTGTATATATATTATGTATACTGTGTATACTTGTGGAAATGTTGTTGGTCCGCCTTTTGCCTCTGGGCATCGACTCCATCTTCAGATTGTTTTTTTACGCCATCGGGTTCGGATGTAAACGGTTGTGCTCTGGGTCGGTGTCGTATTCGATTCCCCTTTGACGCGCAATCCTTCACCACTCGACGGTATTGTTTTTGATCGCGCTCCTCGACGCGGATCCAACAAAAATCTCAACAACTTCGATTCCGGTCATCGACGCGGTCCGTTGGGCCTATTCGCGCCATCAGGCCCTACAGCTAATGGAAAGAACTCCATTCAAAAAATACCCCCTGTGTGGTGCCAAATTCCCACACACTGATCTCCACGAGGTCTGTAACCTTTGCCTCTCTCTAGAACACGAGGACAAAGATTGTCCGGCCTGCGCTTCATTCCGATCGAAGAAAACCATACGTGATTGCCGGGCTCGACGTCACATAATGTCTCGATCCACTACCTCGGTGCCGGACGACATCTTCGATGCAGACCCCGATGCTCACCAGGAACAAGAACCGGACAATGAAGACATCAGCGTCTCCGAGGCTGACGAATCAGAGGCCGAAGATGACACGGTTACTCCAGGTCAACGAACCGGGAGTACCAACATCGACACCCCTACCACTTCTCAAAAAATAAGGCTTCGGTAACACCTTCGCCTTCCGGCTCAGGTAGACACCGTGACAAAACTTCTGACGCCCCACCTTCGGGTTCGACTCCGAAGTCCAAAGACAAGCCTTCAGGCGACTCGGGACCGAGCCAGCCACGCATCGGTACCGAACTACCATCACCGGTACCGAAACCCAAACATTCGGCACCGAAACACCATCTTGATAAACCCTCTGAGCCGAAACCACACCACAAATCTTCGGAACCGAAAAAGAGCAAATCTTCGGAACCGAAAAAAGACACTAAATTCTCGGAACCGAAAAAAGACCATAAATCCTCGGAGCCGAAAAAGTCCTCTGACTCCACAGCTCCTCCAAAGCAAAAGGGCACTAAGACTCCTACTAAAGCTTCGGAATCGAAACCAAAATCATCAGTGCCGAACAAGGATACTGGATTACAAGAGCTTTTTCAACCAGATCCAGTGGATCCTAAACAAAAAACCCTTCACATTGACCCTAAAACGGGTCATATCAAGAAAATCCTATCTAAAAAGAGACCTTTGGACTCCCCAGAACAACCCAAAGTACCCTTAAAGAAAAGGGACATGGGAACTTCTCCAGCCAGACCCTTCTCTCCTCCAAATATCCCCACACCACTTTCTCCAGCACACTCTCCAATGCTTCCATATTCACCTACACCACAAGATGATGATGATGATCATCACCTTGTGGGTGGGGGTGGGGATGAAAATCCGCAAGAGGATAATGATGATGACACTACTCTCCCACCACCTGATCCTTGGGAGGATTATGATAATCCACCAGATGTCCCAGATCTCCCCGATCCAGACTCATACCCATCTAGGCCATCCCCCCCAGACGACAACATAGGTTTTGCACAGCTCATAAATAGAGCTGCACAATATCATGGGGTAGAATTACACTCAGACCCACAGGAGGAAGATTTTTTGTTAGAGACTTTCACACAGTCACAAAAATCAACAAGCATTCTACCTATGTTAAAAGGTATCGTCAAACATGCACCTGACGTTTTTAAAGACCCCGTCAGGGCTAGAGTTCTCAATCCCAGAATTGAAAAAATATATAAACCTGCTCCCAACGATCCAGCTTATATTAAAGCACAGCTCCCTCTGGATTGCTTGGTTGTGTCAAATGCACGTAAACGAGAAAATTCCCAAACATCAGGGGATGCCCCACCTCCAGATAAGGAGTCTAAATTACTAGACGCATCTGGCAAACGCATTGCCTCACAAGCAGCGAATCACTGGTGCATTGCCAATACCCAAGCTTTACTGGCCAGGTATGATAGGGTTCATTACGATGAGCTTGAAAAGCTCATACAACATCTTCCCGATCAGTATAAGACTAAGGCTAATGACTTCCTACAAGAGGGAAAATTAATTACAAACACTTCCATAAAGACACGCATGGCTACGTATATCTGGGTTTAAACAGGATGTGCAGTCCACAATTCTTAATCAACCCTTTGATCAAGAACACTTATTTGGACCCACTGTAGACACATCTTTAGAAAAAATGAAGAAGGACTCAAACTGCTAAGTCCATGGGAGCCCTACAGGCCACAACCACTAGAGGTTCTTTTCGTCGCTCCTTTTATAGGGGCGCCTCTAAAACTATTGGGACGGACAACACCTCATCCTCCTACAAAAACACTACTCAAACTTCCCCTACAGAGGTTATTTCAGAGGAGGTTATAGAGATAACAACAAGGGTAGAGGCCACGGTAATGACACCCGCACCTCTCCTACTACAAAACAGTGACTTCCCTCCACTTCCCCCCAACCATTTCACTCCAGTCGGGGGAAGACTATCACAGTTCCTACCGGTCTGGAATTCCATCACCACAGACAAGTGGGTAAGACAAATTATCCAGTATGGTTACTGCCTGGAACTCACTTCAACTCCCCCATTCATACCCCCCAAACAACGTCCAATGTCCACAGAACATCTGACACTGTTAAAACAGGAGGTTCTCTCCTTATTACAAAAACACGCAATAGAAACGGTTCCCTTACCTCATCAAGGAACAGGGGTTTACTCCCTTTTCTTTCTAATCCCAAAGAAGGACGGTACTCTCAGACCAATACTAGACATCCGACCGTTAAATCTCTACATACAGTCGGACCACTTCCACATGATCACTCTCCAACAGGTTCTCCCACTGCTCCAACAGGGCGATTTCCTTGCCACTCTAGACCTCAAGGACGCCTACTTTCATATTTCCATTCACCCCGCACACAAAAAATATCTACGGTTTGTAGTGGACGGACAGCACAACTAATTCAAAGTCCTCCCATTCGGAGTGACTACAGCTCCCTGAGTCTCAACAAAATGTCTCGCAGTAGTCGCAGCTCATTTGCGCAGACAACACATTCACGTGTTTCCTTATCTCGATGACGCTCATAAAAGCCAAGTCACACACACACACTGTGTGCACAATACACACAAAACAATCCAGCTGCTCCACGACTTGGGATTCACAATAAACCTACCCAAGTCACACCTTCAACCGTCCCACCTACTTCAGTATCTATGTGCCACAATAGATACCTCGAAAGCCCTTGCATACCCCCAATCCAGTCAGGATAGCCAGCATGCAAGCTCTCATATCAAAATTTCAACCGCAACACTCCCTTCCAGCTCGAGTGTTCATGCAGCTAATGGGGATGATGGCCTCTTGCAGCCTCATAGTTCCTTATGCAAGACTTCAGATGCGTCCCTTACAAGAATGTTTAGCACATCAGTGGAACCAAGCTCAAGGTCAGTTAACAGATCTGGTGTTGGTAGACAGCCGCACGCATCGCTCTCTGCAGTGGTGGAACACACAAAACCTTTCCAAAGGGCGGCCGTTCCTCGACCCTGTTCCACAGATAGTGCTAACCACAGACGCATCGCTCACCGGCTGGGGAGCTCATCTCCAAAACCAAACCGTTCAAGGGATATGGACCCATCAACAAAAACAAGTCCACATAAATCACCTGGAGTTACTGGCAATCTTTCTAGCACTAAAGTCTTTTCAACTCTTGCTAGTAGGCAAAGCTGTCTTGATCCGTACGGACAACATGACAGCAATGTATTACATACAAAAACGGGGGGAGACACACTTCAGTTTTCACAACTAGCGCAAAGCATATGGAGATGGGCCAGTCCTCAAAACATTTACCTCCTCGCAGAACATCTACCAGGAGTACACAATCAGATCGCGGATCTGCTCAGTCGTCAAACACAGCAGATCCACGAATGGGAACTTCATCCTCAAGTTCTTCTTCCATTCTTTCGCATGTGGGGTCATCCAGACCTAGATCTGTTCGCCACACACCAAAACGCAAAATGCCCAAGCTTCGCCTCCAGATATCCACACCTATTGTCCAAAGGCAATGCGCTATGGATGAACTGGTCAGGCAGATTTGCATACGCTTTTCCGCCTCTCCCGCTCATTCCGTTACTGGTTCGGAAGCTCCAACAATACTCCCTCACAATGATCCTAGTTGCTCCAACATGGGCACGCCAACCATGGTTCACAACCCTGTTGGAACTTTCAATAGTTCCTCATCAAAAGCTCCACCTCTCCCCCAAGTTCCTCACTCAGAACCATGGAGAGATAAGGCATCCAGATCCCAATCAACTCAATCTTGCGATCTGGCTCCTGAAGTCCTAGAGTTTGGCTACATTAATCTCCCGCCAGACTGCATGAACATCATTAAAGAGGCTGGACGTCCTACTACTAGAGCATGCTATGCAGCAAAGTGGAAGCGATTTGTCATTTATTGTACAAATAACAAAATCGATCCACTAGATGCTTTCATCCAAAATATTATCTGTTATTGTTTGCATCTACAACAATGTAACCTAGCATATACATCTATACGGCTACATCTTGCTGAAATTGCTGCTTACCTCCAAAACAGACATTTGTCGTTGTTTCGAGTACCCGCTATTAAAGCGTTTATGGAAGGACTTAAAAGAATAATTCCACCTAGAGTTCCACCTTCTCCGGTATGGAATCTCAATATAGTCCTCACCAAACTCATGGGTCCCCCATTTGAACCTCTGCACAAATGCGAATTACAGTTCCTTACTTGGAAAGTAGCCTTCCTGGTAGCTATCACATCACTTAGAAGAGTTAGTGAACTCCAGGCATTAACCATACAAGAACCATTTCTACAAATACGCCATAGTAAAGTGGTTCTTAGGCCTAATCCAAAATTTCTGCCTAAAGTGGTATCTACTTTTCACCTTAATCAGTTGGTTGAACTTCCAGTATTTGTCCCTCAACCAGACTCGGTGGCAGAACGCGCTCTCCACACGCTGGACGTTAAGAGAGCGATACTCTACTACATCGAAAGAACTAAAAGTTTTAGAAAAACAAAACAACTTTTTGTAGCCTTCTCCCCACCTCACAAAGGCAATCCCATTTCAAAAACAGGAATTGCAAGGTGGATTGTTAAATGCATCCAAATATGCTATCTCAAAGCTAATCGCACATTAACTATTCCCCCTAGAGCTCATTCCACACGCAAACTAGGGGCTTCTATGGCATTTTTGGGAAACATTCCCCTAGATGACATCTGCAAAGCAGCAATCTGAAAGAGACACGTTAGTGATAGATTCCTTACCTTAGAATATCCCCAGGCGTCAGGCTGGATCCGGAAAGTTTTGCGTAGCAGTACCCTTGCGCGTCGGTAGGCGGCGTCGTGCGGCTCCGCGTCCGTCGTCGGCGTCGTGATCGCCGGGATGACGTCGCGGGCAACACTTAGGCGCCGCCCCTGCGCGCTGACGTCAGTTCTTCTTTCCGCGCCAGCAAGCGCAGATCCGGGAAGAGCAGTGCCCTGGTCAATTTTTGACCATTATTTTTGGTGATTTTTTCACTGTTTTTTCCATCTTAAGGTGTCGTAGGGATGCCCGGCTTCAAGCGATGCGGCGCCTGTGCGCGGATGATGTCCGTCACCGACCCGCATTGGGAGTGTCTCTTCTGCCTCGGCCGAGGCCACGACACCGAGTCTTGTCCCGAATGCCAGGCCCTCAACCCGAAAGCTTTGCGAGAGCGGTCTCGAAAGCTCCTCGAGGCCCGGCATTCGGCTCCACGGAGGCCCCGGTCGCGTGAGAGGTCCAGGGGTCGCTCGCGGAGTGCACACCGGTCGTCGGCGTCGAAGTCTTCTTCGTCCGGTAAGTCTAAGCACAAGAAGTCCAAGAAGCATCGTCGCTCTCGGACTTCGCCTCGCCGGTCTCGCGACTCGGCTGAGGCCCCTCCCGGCACCGTCCCCGCGGCCCCGGACTTGCCTGTGGAGTCGCCCCCGTCATACCCGCCCTTCCCGGGTTCGGGGCGGATCCGGCCAAGGTACAGGAGTTCCTGTCGGCCATGGCCCGCCTCTTCGGGCCTTCAGGCCCCTCCGGTGCGCCTTCGGGCCCCGCGGGCCCTGATGGGGTTGCTCCGGCGTCGCCGGCGGCTCCGGCTCCGGCGTCGCCCGAGCCTCCAGCCTCGATCCCGGCTCCGGCTTCGGCCCCGGCCTCGATCCCGGCTCCACAACCCCCATCGACGCCGGTCGACCTCACGACACCTCCGCCGGCGCCGATGTCTCCGGTGCCGTTCTCGACGCCGCCCTGGGCTCCGGGCGGCGTCGTCCCCAGTTCCTTCCGGCTCCGGACATGGACCCGGAGCGACGTCGCTCGACGCCGGCTCCGGCGCCGATGGGCCCTTGGGTCCCAAATGTCCCTCCTCCTCCTTATTTTGAACCAGAGGAGGACCAGGAGGACTGGGAGGGGTCTGATGACCCTCTGACTCGCAACTGTCAGTATGATGAGGACTGGACAGAGAGTCTAGGGAGGCCAGTGGTCTGGATACTTCTCCTGACACTGGCATGCTGTCTCCTCCCGTGGCTACGGAGGAGGGGGCCAATTTTGGTACGGTGTTGCGTAGGGCTGCTGGGGCCTTACGTCTCCAGCTCCCTACTTTGACGGTCAAGCCTAACATCTTGACAGAGGTGCTTCAGCCGGCAGCCTCCTCTGCGGAGACTGTGCTGCCGTTTAACGACGCCCTCACAGACGTTCTTTTGGGCGCCTGGTCCAAGCCCAACACAGGGGCTCCTGTGGATCGGAACGTGTCACGACGCCATCGCCCCGCTCCGGGCGACCCCCTGTTTCTTTCTGTCCACCCCACTCCTGAGAGCTTGGTTGTCCAAGCCTCCGCTTCCCAAACCGCCTTCCCTACCGCTCCTCCGGATAGGGAATCCAAACGCCTGGATCAGTTTGGGAAGAAAGGTTTTTCTTCCTCCAGTGCTGGCTTGCGGTCCGTTAACACCGCTTGTCTTTTGGGCCGATATACCCACTCTCTGTGGGATTCGGTGGCGGATGTTTTGCCCCAGTGCCCTGAGGAGGTCCAGGCACTGCTTTCCCGCGCCATTGCGGAAGGAAGGGATGCGGCCAAATACACTATCCGTTGTGGCCTTGACACCGCCGACTCGCTGGGCAGGTCGATTGCAACGACGGTGGCGCTCCGCCGCCACGCCTGGCTGAGAACCACTGGTTTTTCAGGGGATGTCCAGAATACTCTCATGGACATGCCCTTTGATGGAGTCGGTCTTTTGGGTCCAAAGCAGACCATGCGTTGGAGCGCTTTAAGGACTCACGGGCTACTGCCAAGTCCCTGGGCCTTTCTGCTACACGCCCTCCGCTGCCTTCTGCTTTTCGCCCCTATCGTGGCCACGGTAGGGGCGCCCCTTCACGTCAGCAGCCCAGCCACCGGCCCGCGCAGCAGGCGTCTTCGCGTGGCCGAGGACGTGGATTCCGCCGTGGCGGATCGGGCAACCAGCGTGCGGGTCAGGCCACCACCTCCAACCCGTCCGCGGCCTCCAAGCCCTCCTAGTCCCTCCTTTCAGGTGCACAGCACGCCAGTAGGGGGCAGGGTCCGCCATCACCTTCCCCACTGGCGCACCATCACCTCGGACAGGTGGGTCTTGGACATTGTCCGAAGGGGCTACTCCCTCCCCTTCGAGACCACCCCCAGCCATGCCACCTCAATTCCGCCGCATGTCAGGGGATCACTTGGTGCTTCTACAGAAGGAAGTCACGGCCCTCTTGACCAAGAGGGCCATCGAGCATGTTCCGACCCCAGAAGTAGGGCGTGGTTGCTACTCCCACTACTTTCTGGTGCCCAAAAGGACAAGGAGGACATGCGTCCTATCTTGGACCTCCGGAACGTCAATCGCTTCCTCCGGAAGGAGAAGTTCAAGATGCTCACCCTAGCTCAGGTCTTGACTGCCCTCGACCCAGGAGACTGGTTGGTAGCGTTGGACTTGCAGGACGCGTATTTCCACATCCCCGTCCTGCCGGCCCACCGGCGTTACCTTCGGTTCACGGTAGGCCCCGAGCATTTTCAGTTCACCGTGCTCCCCTTTGGCCTTACAAGTGCCCCTCGGGTGTTCACGAAAGTGATGGCGGTGGTCGCAGCTCATCTGCGCCGGGCAGGGGTTTCAGTCTTCCCCTACCTCGACGACTGGCTGCTGAAGGCGGGCTCGTCCCAGGCAGTCGTCTCCCACCTCCAGACTACGGCCGAACTCCTGCACTCGCTGGGGTTCTCCATCAATGTGCCGAAGTCGCATCTGATTCCTTCTCCACAGCTCCTTTTCATCGGAGCAGTTCTGGACACGACGCAGTTTCGGGCCTATCCTCCCGAACGGCGAGTCCGGGATATTCAGGCTATGATTCCGATCTTTCGGCCTTTATCCTGGGTTTCGGTAAGGATGACCCTGAGGCTGCTGGGCCTCATGGCCTCCTGCATCCTGCTGGTCAATCATGCCAGATGGCATATGCGGGCTCTGCAGTGGGACCTGAAGTTCCAGTGGGGTTGTGACGGACGCGTCCCTTCCGGGATGGGGCGGTCACATGGGAGAGGCGGAGATCAGAGGCCTCTGGTCTCCGGCGGAGTCCCGGCTCCATATCAACCTTCTGGAGCTCCGGGCGATCCGGCTTGCACTCAAGGCATTCCTTCCCTCTGTCAAAGGGAAGGTGGTGCAGGTGTTCACAGACAACACCACCGCCATGTGGTACTGCAACAAACAGGGCGGGGTGGGGTCTTGGACCCTTTGTCAGGAGGCTCTGCGCCTCTGGACATGGCTGGAACATCAGGGCATGTTCCTGATGGTTCAACACCTGGCAGGTTCTCTGAACGCCAGGGCGGACGAACTCCAGCCGCAGGTGCATGATGGATCACGAATGGCGTCTTCACTCGGAAGTGGCGCAAGGACTCTTTCTACAGTGGGGAGAGCCTTGGTTAGATCTATTCGCCACCGAAGAGAACGCGCAATGTCATCAGTTCTGCGCGTTGGAATTTCCAAGGCGGCACTCGCTCGGCGACGCTTTTCGTCGCGAGTGGAGTTGCGGTCTGTTGTACGCCTTTCCGCCTATACCACTTCTACCCAGAGTGTTGAAGAAGATTCGGCACGACCGGGCCCAAGTCATTCTTGTGGCTCCGGACTGGGCTCGAAGAGTTTGGTATCCCGAGCTACTCAATATGAGCATAGATCCCCCAATCCGTCTGCCTCTTCGGGAGGATCTTCTGTCGCAGCAGCAGGGGACGGTCCTCCACCCGAACCTGTCCAGTCTACACCTGCTTGCGTGGAGATTGAGCGGCGGCAGTTGATTCCTTTCGACTTGCCTCCCGAAGTTTGTGATGTGATTCTGGCAGCCAGGCGTCCCTCCACTAAGGTGGTATACGCCTGCAGGTGGAACAAATTTGTGGCATGGTGCACAGCAAAGGCTGTGGATCCCCTTTCTGCCCCTCTTTCTGAGGTCCTTCTGTTCCTTCTCTCTCTGGCCCAACAGGGTTCTGCCCTGGGTACCATCAAGGGTTATCTTTGTGCTATCTCGGCCTTCCTCAGGCTCCCTGATCAGCCCTCCCTTTTCAAGTCCCCTGTTGTTAACAGGTTCTTAAAAGGCATTACTCACCTCTTCCCTCCTGTTCCGTTTGTAATGCCTCAGTGGGACTTGAACTTGGTTCTTACCTTTTAATGTGCGCTCCTTTGAGCCTCTGCATAACTGTCCTCTTCGTCTTCTGACTCTAAAGGCAGCCTTTCTGGTGGCCATCACCTCCGCTCGGCGGGTGAGTGAGCTCCAGGCTCTTTCTTGCAAACCTCCCTTTCTGTCTGTTCATCCAGACAAGGTTGTTCTTCGGACGCGTCCGTCCTTCTTGCCAAAGGTGGTTACTGCTTTCCACATTGGGCAGACCATCACTTTGCCCACCTTCTTTCCGCCTCCGCATCCTTCCAGAGAGGAAGAGAGGCTCCACCGTCTGGACCCAAAACGTGCGCTCTCCTTCTATATCGACCGCACAAAACACTTCCGGGTGGATGACCAGCTCTTTGTTGGCTACGTGGGCGCCAAAAAGGTCGGGCGGTGCACAAGAGGACCATCTCCCGCTGGGTTACCTTGTGCATCAAGGCCTGCTATTCTTTGGCTAAGAAGGAGCCTCCTGTTGGGCTGCGTGCCCATTCCACCAGGGCAACGGCTGCTACCACGGCCTTGGGCCGCGGTGTTCCGCTGCCGGTTATCTGTCAGGCAGCTACGTGGGCCTCGCTGCACACGTTTACTAAGCATTACTGCCTTGACAGTCAGGTCCGGAGGGACGGCTTCTTTGGCCGTTCTGTCCTCCAGGACTTCCTTGTCTGATCTTTGTTCGCAGACCCACCACCGGGGTTGGTATTGCTGGGGTATCTATTCTAAGGTAAGGAATCTATCACTAACGTGTCTCTTTCAGATGCACAAGTTACTAACTTGTGTAACGATATATCTGTAAGAGACAGTAGTTAGTGATAGATTCCTACCGCCCACCCATCCTCCCGTTCTGCGAACTGATTTCTAGGGTTAAGGACATCCCTTTCAGGGCCCTAGTATTTTTCAGACACCTGTGTCAGCTTCTTGCATGGCTCTGCGTTCCTGGCGCGGAAAGTCGTGTACAGAACTGACGTCAGCGCGCAGGGGCGGCGCCTAAGTGTTGCCCGCGACGTCATCCCGGCGATCACGACGCCGACGACGGACGCGGAGCCGCACGGCGCCGCCTACCGACGCCAAGCAAGGGTACTGCTACGCAAAACTTTCCGGATCCAGCCTGACGCCTGGGGATATTCTAAGGTAAGGAATCTATCACTAACTACTGTCTCTTACAGATATATCGTTACACAAGTTAGTAACTTGTGCACTTGGTCTACACCGCATACTTTCACTAAACACTATTGTGTAGACGTGCAAGCAAAGCAACAGGCTACTGTGGGCCAGGCTGTATTAAGAACACTTTTTCAAACTACTGCAACGGATACAGGTTGCCACCGCTAGGGAGGAAAAACTGCTTTATAGTCTATGCTAAAGTATACAATCTACAGCTCATATGCCTCGAACAGAAAATGCTACTTACCAGTATGCATCTGTTCTTGGCATGTAGAGCTGTAGAGTTGTATACGCCCACCTCCCCGGGTACCTTTATCTGTTGCAGTATTATCTTATTTAGATACATCACATGGTCATCCCTTTCTAACTCTTACTAACTCCATCATCACCCTTCATGGCGAAAAACAATCTGAAGATGGAGTCGATGCCCATGCGCACTATCATCATGAGGAGTCACCTATCCCGTGACTACAAAGACTTCTTGGACAAAAACAAAGTGCAAACATCCGAGCCCAACACCAGATGGCGATCTATGCTAAAGTATACAACTCTACAGCTCTACATGCCAAGAACAGATGCATACTGGTAAGTAGCATTTTCCTTCCGTGGAATGCTGGCGCTGGGGTAATTCAAAAGGTGAGGAATCCACAGGCAGATACTGTATCCACCAGAAAAAGCGTTACCGAAGGTAAGTAACTTGTTCATTACGCCCACAGGCAAAGTCACGCAAATCGGGCGGAAGAACAGTGCTCAATGGTGGAGCACTCCAGCCCCACTAGACCCCTGCAGGTTCCAGCACTCTTGACCGCATATTGGGGCCCCCAACAGCAAGATGCGGCCCCGCTGCAGCCCCCTGAGGTCATCGCTATAGTAGCGCGACCTCCCGTTGGCATAGTCTGCTCCGGATACGGAAGGTCCCGGGGCAGCAGCCCTCAGCAGTGCAGCTGGGTCCCCAGAGGCTGGGGAGCCGTCCCCAGTAGATTGCACGGGCTCTGACTTCACCGCTCAATAAAAGAGGCTCCAGCAGGACTGGTAGGCTCAGAGCCACCGTCTGTGTCGGGCGCCATCTTGAGGTCGTGGGCTCGTCCTGCGCCATTTCACCAACCTCTGCTCAGAGTGTGGACACCCTCCCCCTCCACCCCCCTCAGCATATTTGGAGCATCGTTAATACGTGTACACCATCTTGGCTGCTGCCCCCTGTGACATTATAGCCAGTCTCCCACATCTTAAGCATACTCCTCTTTAGGTATAGGATAATCACAGTTTGAAGAATAATCATGCGCAGATTCCGTAATGCTTTTAGTAGTGAAATGACTCCTTATTATTTTTCAACAAGACCATTAATTGTAGGTGTTTCTAGTGAGTCTTTGTAGTTGATGATGAAGGGGCATTGTTTGATGGAAATCAAGCGTGGGTAATATGACAGAACTGATAACAAATGTTTGAGTGTTGATTATGAGGATGGCTTTATAGTCAGAGTTGTCATCTTCAAGAGCTTTTCATTAGGAGTTCACTTCGCTGATAGCTACAGCTCTTTTCTCCAGGTTTTCCTATGCACACAAACCTATTCGTTGTTTTTGGGGATGGATACATTGTGTATCTTGTTTAGAAATTCCCATCCATAGTGATCTCAGTCGAATCTAGTTTTCAGATGGATTTTCCATGTTCATCTGTTGTAAAAGAAAATCTTGAAATGCTAGTGTGTGTGTAAATTCTATACTAACCTTTACTGTCCACGTTGCCTTGTTTACAGGGTTGAGAAGGAAGTGGGTGGTATGGAAATTGCCCATGAAGGTATGATCTGGAGTCTAGCATGGCACCCTTTGGGACATATCCTCTGCTCTGGATCTAATGATCACACCAGGTACAGTCACAGTGAAGAGCGGGTTACTGGGGTGGAGGGTGTAGTAAACAATGTGATTAACAAAGGAAGGGGTGGGTTTACTGAGTGGTGCAATATGAACTTGCTAAGGAAGGTGAACCAAAACATGTTTTATGAAGTTTCTTCTTCAGCTGTCTCGTATCATGTACTACAGCACTTCTATGTAATCAGGACACAAACAAGGCCCCTACTTAATTTTCTTTTCTGCAGTAACTTCAGTAGCCACCAGAAATAAACCATTCAACTTGTAACATATCCCAAGCTAGTTAGTTCCTCATTAACACCTCCCAAACTCCCTAATGAATAGAAGCATAGGGAATCGTGAGCTATTTGCTTCAACTTAAGGGACCGCAGTAATCCTCTCTGCTGGTCTTGCCATAGAAGTGCATGTTCGCAGTCACTTGTAGCCTCATGTTAATGTGGTGCATCACATTATAGCATGTTTCTGATTCGTCTGGAGCTGAAACGTCTGAGCTGTGTCTGCTCCTTGTGTATATTCTGCATTCTTTTTTTTTTAAACATATTGACATCTCGGGGAGGAATTTTTGTTAGATTAATATTTCTTTATTGTGTGTACTATTATGTTGACAGCAAATTCTGGACCCGTAATAGACCCGGAGATAAAATGAGAGACCGTTACAACCTCAATCTGCTTCCAGGGATGTCGGAGGATGGTGTAGAGTATGGTGAGTTTTCTGTACCTTCTCTACAGTTGGAGACCTAGAGGTGGCTGTCGTGGATTTGGAGGTTAAAATACCTGGAACTTTATTTTAGGCCTGTCTTATTGGTTGCAGGACACAGCTGTATTGTATCTGCCCTTTCATTGGGAATGGGAACTAGTAACCTACTTTCAGGGACTTTGGACAGTCGTTTAGCATATGATGGGTATCGCTAAAATTCGTAAAACCAGTTTCCACATTGCAGACCCGCTGCAAAACAATTTAAATGTAACTTCTTTATTTTTTTCTACTTTGATTTCCGGAGTGGACTTGGAGGTGCGTTTCAGAGATGTCAGATTGTTAAAGATTCAAGTGGTTACTTGTTGTCTTTCCATTGAGTTCCTTTTAAAGACTCCTTGCTGTTGTATTTAGGCTCCATTCCTGGCTATTCTAGAAGTTGCTAAACAAGTTAAACCTCCGTATAGAACCTGTTGAAATGTGTTTGCTAATCCCGCTTTAATAGTCATGACAGTTTTTAGTGTTTTATTAAGTTCTGTGTGTTATAAGTATTCCTGTTTGGATTTACGTACTCGTCGAAGCGAAGTCTCATCTTCCAGTCTATCTTGATAGGTGTGAAACCCAGCATTTAAACACTGAACTCCAAGTTTACTTGGCTGTAATTCTAGGGACAATTAGGAAGTAAACTGTGGGAAAATATTGGAAACTGACGGGGTGAGAGTTGACACACACACAGCAATGAACAGGCCTCAATTCTTATTTGACTTTTTGATCACTCTCACCAGATGACATGGAGCCCAACAACTTAGCTTCGATTCCAGGAATGGGGATTCCTGAACAGCTGAAGATTGCCATGGAGCAGGAGCAGTTGGGTAAGACGGAAAGTGTGTGTTGTTTGAAGTGATGTCCATGTGTGCTCACGCAGTCTTCTCCATCACCTCTTTGTCTTGGAGGATATTGTCAAATAATGCAGTGCATATCTCGCTGCACAGTCACCTTTTTTCATCTCTTCCAGTATCTCCACAACAAATAAACAATTGCAAGTTGTTAACACAGCTAACCACGCATCTTTTTCACACAGTGTGTGTGAATCTTTGTCCCCAGCTATTTTTTTCTGTTGCTTTTTTGTTCTGTGATTGTCTTACAAAGAATGAACATGAAATATCTTTTCACTGACTAGTCACATTTTTATAAAGCAAAATCGGTTTTCTTTGAGAGACCCTTTAATTGAGCTTGAATCCTGATTCAGACTCAAGCACTCTTATATCAAAATTTGTACTGTGATCATCGTTTGATAAACTGGCCACTCATGGATGCGTTAGTCTTAAAGAGCTAGCATGGTGGCTTAAAGAGAAACAGAGGAGCAAACAGCTAAGGAGAATGGGCAAGAAAAATAAACTTTACATCCACAAAAACGTTTTGGTGTAACCAAACACCAGACAGCATTGGGTAGTGCAGAAAACTGCAATAAAAGGTTTCAGCAAACAATGGAAAAATGTCAAAGGCTGGCATTCAGTAGTCCTTACTTCAGATAGCAGACAAAGAACTCTGCAGTCACAGCTGTACTCTGGCTCCTTGCACCTCTCTCCAGCCAATGTATTTATTTTTTGTTTTTTACTGTGAAGTTTCTTTCTGTTTCCATTGTTAATTTTTAAAGGGGAGTCTGCCCTGTTTGTCTTGAAAGATAGTTTATAAGCCACATTTGACTTGGTTTAAAAAAATGAATTTGACCTCAGTCATGTTTTTTGCAGTTGCCGGATCAGCCCACTTTATTCAAGTCTCTGGTTGTTGTGAGATTTTTTTAAAGGGTCACAACATTTGTTTTCTCTTTCCCTTGGTCATGCCACAGTGGGACCTTAACTTTTCCTCACATTTCTAACATGCAAACCATTTGAGCTGCTTCACAGCTGTACTTCACAGCTCCTCTCTGCGTCAACCTGCCGTACGGCACCACCTTTCCAGACAATTCGGTTTTGTGGACTTGGGCGTCCTTTCTGCTGAAAGTTGGCGCTATTCTACGCCTGTCAAAATATCACCCTGCTAGCATTTTATGCTCTGATGCACACCTCTAAGGAGGAGGAGAGACTCCATCGCTTGGATCCCAAGAGAGCGCTGAGCTTGTACATGAACTGTACCAGGTAGACGATCAGCTCTTTGTGGGGTTTGCTGGAGTGAGAAAAGGCAAGGCTGCGCAGAAAGGAACCATCTCCCACTTGATCATGTTATGCATTAAGATCTGCTATGCTTTGGCTAAAAGCCCTCCGGAAGAACTGCATGTCTCCACGGCCAAAGCTGCTACCACTGTGTGTTAGCACGTGGAGTCCCTGTCCTAGACATTTGCCAGGCTGCTACGAGGATGTCCTTCTATACATTCACGTAGCACTATTGTCTGGACAGTCCGGTCTCCCAGAAGGGCATTTTGCTCACTCTGTTCTACAGGAGTTTCTGGTTTGAGTCCATTCACGGCCTGACTCCAATTAGGCAGTACTTTGGTATCTATTATAAAGGGGAGGAATCTGAGCTAGACGTCTCTATAAGAACAACAAATTACTTGGCTTCGGTAACGCTCTTTCTGGTAGAGACTAGCTGCAGATTGCTCACCGACTGTGTCATCCTCTCAGTTCTGTGATTGGACTCTACCAATTAATAAGATCCCAAGTCTAGTAATGTGCTCACCGGTCACATCAATTTGCTTTTGGGGCTCTGCGTCTGGGGATGCAGACAGTTTCAAAAGTAACTGGCATCAAATTGCAGGAGTGGCCTATATAGTCTCCGCATGCCATTTCTGGAGCGGAACGGGATCGGTGCAGAGCCGCACAGCACTACCTACTGGCATCTAGAGGTACTGCTGAAAAGTTTCCGGATCCAGTCTGACACCTGGGGAATATACAAAAGGTGAGCAATCAGTGGCTAGATAATCTCTACCAGAAAGCACGTTACCGAAGGTAAGTAACTTGTTCTTAGGGGTTAATGGGGATGGCTGTTTCAGTTGCTGTGATTAGACCAGCAAATCTAAACTCTCATGCGCAGTGCACAAGCATTAGTCGGTGAACATCCAGTTGATGGCAAGATGATTGTAGCTACCAACATGGGGGAACTCTTTATTGGTGCTCTGATAATCCAAGTAGTTGTACCATCTGACCTGCCCTTCAAATTGTCATGGCTCCGGCTCCTGTTGACTAGGCAGATTTGTTTGTTTGTTCATTGCATTTAGAGTAGTGGATCAAGTGTGTGAGAACTTTCAGTTCTACTTCTCTGCAGTAGTAGCAAAACTGTTGAAGAAATAGAATTTATTCCTCCTCAACATTCTCTGGTGCACACACTTTTATCAACACCACACCTGAGAGGCTTGGTCTCAGCATCTCAGTTGCGTTTAACCCTCATTCAGGATCTCGGTGTTCTGAAGATGATGGCTCACGTGGTTTGGTGCTGTCTGTTGGCACATCCCACTCCGCTTTTTCTATCTTCTCATATCCAGTTCCCACATAGTTCTTCAAGATATTAATTCTTTCTCTCTTACATAGAAAGTTTAACAAGCTCTAGCAAAGTGGATCTTTTGCCACAAACCATAAAGCAGGAAGGGTTTAATTTAAATGATGGTGACCTCAAGTGTAATTGACATCAGGGCACTTTTTTAAATGGATAGCCCCAGGCAATCGTGACCACCCACACTCTGGAACTGTTAAAAAACTGTAGGCATTGAGGCCACTTAAGAAATACATCAAGGCCTGTTTCTTTGATACTTTTCTGTAAACAAGATGATAGAATAAGCTATATGCAAACCATGACCTCTAGTTTGACAATTAACATCTGGCCAAGATGAGGTTTAAAACACCATTATCACACATTGTGGCTTTCTTCAAACTTAGAGGACAAGCTATGAGTGGTGGCTGTGAACGATTGCTATTTCACGTAGCCATGGTAGTCTGATAGTATGAGCTTTGTGGGTAAGTACTTCCTATGAACCAAGGTTGTCACTTAAGTTTTCCACCAGTTTCATGGATAGTGCTGTATATCTTTCTGCCACTCCTCTTCCTTGCAGTAGTGAGCTTTGATTGAATTTTTTGTTTGCAACTTACTTAAATTGGTGCTTCAGCTGCAGTAAGTAGTTATCCATGTCCTTCACAAGTCTTGCATTTTAAGTTTGAGAAACCATCATCCTTTGAGTTCTGTGTTTAGTGCGCTGGAGTTCATCTTACGTCACTTATAACCTGTTGATTGTTGATATGGGGAAAAAAAGCAGTTGGCCCCAAAGGAAAGCCTGGACTTTGTCTTGGACAGGAGCTGCTACACATAGATAAGAGGCTTTTACTATTAATTGTGGTATCTGAGCTGGCAACTTCTGTTGGTACCAGTTAGTAGGTTGACATGCCCCTTTGTAATTTTTTTACTAGCCATTTAGGAGGAGAACCTTTGGGCATGTGCACTTGGGACCAGGTCTTCCAGGTAAAGCACCAAGATGCAAAACTTGGCAGCTAAGGATTGTCTGCGGAAGGGATGCACCAGCAAGCTAACGAGCCAGCAAGCCACACGGACCAGCCTCCTGAGCGTTGTGCTCCTAGCCCTTGCCTGCTGACTGGACCACTTGCTAGGACAGACGCCAGCCGTGGATGGAGCCGTGGTCAGTGTCGCACTGAAGCCTCAGGCAGCTGCAGCCGTGCAAAGCTCTGAGCAAGGCGGTGCAAGGCTTTAAGCAAGGCAATGTGTTTCAAGCCACCAACCGTGCCGCAGGACAAGAACAGGAGGCAGGTGGCAGCGCCAGACCGGAGCGGTAGAGAGCAGAGCAAGAGTCTTGAAATGAGAGCACCAGCCCTGTTCCACTGCGGGCGGGGCAGTGTGGTGGCGGCCACAGGAGCAGAGCGGCCCTCCCTAGGAGAAGTGAACAGATAGGCAAGGAGCCCTAGGTTTACTAGTTCCAGTTTAGACTGTGCAAGGTCCAGTAATTTGGACATTGGAACGGGGGGACTTCAAATTTGTCGACAGACCGCACCAGTGCCACTGAGCAGTGTTTCGATCAGAGGCACTTAGTGGTGCATACTGAGGAGGCATTGCATCTGAGGAGAGCTGACGCAGGTGCACTGCTGTGGCCCCCTACTGCCGTAAACAGTGTGCCCGTATTATTCTACATACATACTCAGCTGGAAGCTGAGAAGCCCTTGGTTCAGCCTTTACATGAACACCTGTTGCTACTTGATCCCATTGAAGCAAGGGAGTAGCCAGAAAATCAAAATACCCCCCTCTTTAATCCATCCCTGGAACGTTGTCAGGTGAGCAAAGCGAGTAAACTCTACCCACTCTAGATGAGGTCCCTTAATCCAGCCTTCCGTCCTTCTATTTCTCCATCCTTTAAGCCTGTCATGCATCCATCCATCTATCCATCTTTTCATGTTCCTGCCCATGCATCCATCCTTTCACCATTTCATCCATCTACACTCTCATTAGTCTTGCATCTATCCTTCTACTCACACTTCTAACCATTCCCCCATACTTTTACCCATTCATCCATCTGTTCGTTTTCAACCATCCACCAATTCACCCTCCTTTTTATCAATCCACTAATTCATCCTTTCACCCTTCCATCCAGCTGTCTATTCATCTATTCATCCATTCATCCAGCCTTTCATCATTAAAGGCGCTTTCTTTCACCCAGCCATGTAAATCTGGTTTTCCCTTTCCATCTGTCAGTCCTTTTATCCTTGCATTCATCCTGTCATCCACAGTTCCTTCTTTATTTTTATATGTCCTTACTTTTGCTGCTCTTTCCAAACTTCTCTCCCACTCTTTCATTCCCTCTCCTTTTCTCTTAATTTTTTTGATGTGGTTAACTCCTGATCACTGTGGTGTTTATCGTTTTCCTTTACATTTGATTTTTTTATAGCTTGTCTGCAGAGCTGCAGGTAGGACAGGGCCATAAATAACTAGAATTATCAACACCACCCCCACTTAAGCTGTGAAAGTGGGGGGTTCGCGACTGCATGGAAGTGGCCTGGGTGCAAGTGCCTCACTGGTCCAAGCACTTGTAGTTAATCCCTGAAGGCATAGTTGGGCTCTTTGTCTCCTGAGCAGTACTGCCTACCACCCACGACCGTGCACAGCCTGGTATCTCGGAAGTGGAGGCTACTGACATATCCTTGTAAGGGCAGGAGGAGTAGAGGCTGGTAGCAGTTATTGCGGAGGGTGAAGGGGCAAGGAGAAGGGCATGTGCTCACGGTGCTAGGACAGGTTGGCTGATGGCCTGGGCGCAGCTTGTGGTCTCTTTAGCTGAGTGCATTAGTTATCTCCAGCAGGGCATTTAGCACTCTTTGCCCAGGTCATATATAATAAAGAAGCTCTCCTTGGAGGGGAGGAGAGGCCATGACGGCCAGAAAAGTTTGTTCCGGGAGATTGGTTTATTCATGAGCCTGAAAAATAACTGAAGCCAACCCACTGGAAATAAATCTCTGCATGTGAATGCCTTGAAAGGATTTAATTCAATCACAACCTTTTTTACTGAAAGGGATGCTGGAACTAATAGGTTGACCTTGTCAGAGTCAATTCCAGAAATGCCATTAAAATCTGAACCTTCCCTCTGTGCCTGCAAGTCGTTGACGCCTGATAACCTGGAAGGGTGCATGGATCATATGAATTTAAAGACATGGAAAGGTCACCTCGAAACAAATATTTTACTCTCCCTGACTTAGACATTGATCGAAGTCAAAATCAATACCGAAGAGTAATTTCCGATTTCCTATCGCCTCGCCTGCCTGACTAAAGCTCACTGGGCACCTCCCTGGGCCCTTTACCATTCCCCAGGATCCAGTTTTCACTAGTACTCCCAGTGAGAATTATTTCTCTACCAACTCTAGGGTGCCGGGTATCCCAGAATTGAGCTTGAGTCCACATTCATTGTGTAACCTCCCTGGAAACTATGTTCAGCTTTCGGAATCCCTACACTGTCTAGAGAGAATCTTGTCCATGATACTGGCTCTGCTGGCTCAGTGAATAACTCTGTTCGTGTATCAGAATCACTTCCGTCCTCATCTAAGTCAACTTAGATAACAGATCTCTATTGGAAAAGGCTATCTCCCCCCTGCCCTTGACTAGGGAAACTAGGAATGGACCCCGGGGTGAGGCTTCTCAATCTGGCTCCTATCGAAGTAAACCCTATGAAGAGGTCTTGGTACCTAATCATCACTGTAAGGATTCGGGCACACAGGCTGGCCCACCTCAATGTAGTGAAAAAAATGAGAGCCTGAGTCCTTCGGAAAACGAGCAGATTTATTCCCTGCAAAATCTGTTTGAAACAAAACTTCTGGAAGAATCAGCTGTCTCCGCTTCCCGCTAGCCAGCATAAAGCGAATAATCTTTTCCCCATATTGCAAAATAAAGAAGCTTCCGCATTGCAGAGACTTACAGGGTAGAAAAACAAGGAAGCCAATAAAAGAAAAGTTGCAAGGTGGAAGAAACAGTGTAAAATCTGCAAAAAGCGAGCAAAAAAAAAAAAACATGCTTTGACTTAAATTCTGCCTGGGCACAACAGTGGTGAGAGTGTTTAAAAGAGGAAAGGGTAGGACCAACCCTCTCCGAAACGTCTCCAGATCTGCCGCCAAACCTACGAGCAGAGTACGCCTTAGTCACTTTAATCATGACGCACCCTCAAAAGGTCCCTACTTATTCTTCAAACCCTCATGCCAAGATGTTCTCTTCTAAAGTGGTGGATAAAGTTGTTCTCAATTGTGATAAGATGGGGCTAGCCGGGGATATGTCCTCTGTAATTCATTGAATGTTCCTTTGATGTTGGAATTTATTGCTATTTTTGACCAAGAAGTCTACTTGAATAGGTCTCTCGTATTGGGCTGCTTTGATGATATACCTGAGCTTCATATAGTTCAAACCAGTGGTCTCTCACTAGTCCGAATTGTGAATCAAGGGGCAAACTGCAGAGCCAGAGTAACCTTTCACTCTAAAGTGGTATCTAACCAAGTACTACTAAATAGTGACAAGTTGCGCTGCTGCGGTATTAATTTAATTCCCATACAGGAGGAGAAGGATAGTAGAACCTCCTTGCACAATAACTCTGTTAAGAGCAACTATCCCCTAGACTCCTTGTCAATTTAGTAGTTAAATAATTTGTGGGTCTTGTTTGTAAAAGGAGCTATGGAAACAAATGATGGACGGAATGCTGAATAAATCATACATTCACCCCTAGTCAAGAGATCTGGGTTAAATCCATTCTTTTTCTGGCCATGCCACCCCAGTTTAGATCCAGCCATATGCAAATAAGTCTTGACCCTGTTCCTTAGGGGAACAGTACAGTCCGAACTGCAAAGCCTGGTCCTCCCTGGACTGGACACAAGCATCCTGGGACTGGTTTCGGGGTATTACCCCTCATCAGCCAGGCTAGCTTGAATCCAGTGGCACAGTGAGTAAGGGACCCACCTCTGGGCATACCCGTCCCACTCTAAGGTTCCCATCGGGCTAAATTGCGAAAGGAGTACTTTGTAATAATCTTAAACTGGTTTCTTGGAATGTGGCTGGGCTACTGACTGATAGTAATAATATGCTACTTTTGAAAAGGATTGACAGCTGACGTAGTATGCATCCAAGAAACCCTGGCTTACATTTGATTAGACTTTAGAAGGATACTTTGTCTTAAGCTGCCTAGCAATCCCTTCTAGGAGGAGCCATGCAAAAGGAGATTTTGCAATACTGCTAAGTACCAACTAGTTGGACATTTAGTGAATTTACACATGACTCAAAACAAATACAGGCGGTAAAAATGTTTTACGGGGGAACAAGATAGTAATGAATCAATATTGGTGGTTAATGTCTATATCCCAATTGATCCTACTTGTGGTCAACTGGTAACGGACATGTTTTCCTTTATCTCTAATATTACAAAGAGAGGTTTGTAAACTTACAGTATATCAGTAGGTGACTTAAATGCAAAAAGTTCGAAACATCCTTTAAGGTGGTTTGCAAATGAACCCAAAGAGGAAGCACAAATTCCCCCTGCAATCTTTCCCCCAACTGTAGAATAGCTAAGAGAATTATTGTTGCTCGAAGTTCTAATGAACAATGAATTTTTAAATAAAAATGTTAGAATAAAGAACAATACTCCTGTCAATTTTACCCATTAATCTTCTTCCAGCTGTTCTATTATTGACTGTGATTGTTCCATTTTCTACATTCAATATGATCTCTGAAATGAATGTTTTTGATAATACCTATAGTGATCATAGTTGGTTTCCTGCATGATTGATGTAGTCCTAAAGGGAGTAGGGTTTGAGAGATCAAATAGTAGAACCCATTGGAATTCCAAATCATCCGGTAAGCTAAAAGAATTGCTGACAGCATTAATAGGGTGCCCACAGTTTGTGTCCAGACCCTTTACTCAAGCACAGAAATTGTATGAAAGCATTGGTTACCACCTGTAAAATAAACAGCTCAGTCCCCCTAAGGAGACCATATCCTAACCCTGTATCTATATGAACAGGGAGATAGAATGTTTTCTTCACTGCAGACAAAGTAAATTAATCTCTTGAAAAGGAGAAGGCACAGATTAAAACTTTCCTTAAAGAAAGAGAAGGATGACCATAACTGGTTTCAGCTAAAAGAAGCATCCTCTTACAAAGATGTTAAAAGATATTGGGAAATTATATCTAATAGTTACGGCACTAGAGTAAAATCCCTCCCAATTCCAATAAAAGAAGCAGAATGGAGAACTTATCTAGGGGATAATGCTGGTGCAGAGCTGCCTCCTATTCCCTCTACTGCTCACTACCCTTCTCCCCCAGCATATTGTGCCCCTACCATGAAAGAGATTGAGGGTATCTTATGAGATGGGATCTTCTGGGTCAATGGGGCCTGATGAGATGCCCATCACTGTTATTAAAAGGAAGTCCTCTCTTTCGGCCACATACCTCACTCCCCTCTTCGCTTTTTGTTATCAGCACAAAGTTACACCCCCCTCTTGCTCCGGAAGCATCTTAATACCGATACACAAAAAGGGTCCTAGAAATTTCTCCTGTAATTACTATCAAATAGCTTTGCTGGATGCAGTAGGGAAAAGATATGCTAGGATTATCCTGGAACATCTCACGTAGTGGTTTGAAGAGGAAAATATCCTCCCTATAGAACAGGCGGGCTTTAGGAAGAAGCATTGTACGCTTGATAAATATATTCATGTTGAAGCTTAAAGCAGAAAGTTCTTTTCCATTTGAGGGCTTAATGTGTATGTGGCATTCATAGACTTTTCCACAGCGTTCGATACAGCGGACCACCCAACATTATGTAAAACATTAATGAAGTAAGGCATACCCGAGTCTCTCCTTTCATTAGTAATTGCTCTCCATTCTTCCACTTGGTGTCTGCTGTTGCTAGGCGGGGATTGGGCACTGTCCTCCTTAATTCCAACCAAAAACGGTCTGAAACAGGGTTGCCTGCTGACTCCACTACTCTTCTCACTGTATGTTTCAGACCTCCCCAACAGTCTAGCAATCACCAGAGGGAAGCTCCTAGGATAGGTGGCCGGCCCTTTCACTGCTTGATATATGCGGCTGATATCGCAATCCTAGATCTAACTCCCATGTGCTTGAATAATAGGCTTGCCTCTTTACAGCAGTATGCCGCCCTTCACTATCTGAAGATTAATGTCTCAAAAAACAACGTATTGCTCCTCAAAAATAGAAACGCCCATAAGATAAGGAACGATGTCTCGGTTTTAGGTCCAGAGAAGCTGGAGTTAGTAAATTCATATGCCTATCTGGGAAAAACTGTAACTGGTAGCATGATAGAAAAGGCACATATTGATCACCATTCCCCAAGGTCTCCTCACATGCCAATGGGTTGTGAGCTTTCTATAACGCGATGAATCAGAGAAATGTTATTCATTTGTCATCAGTTTTTAAAGGCGAAAATTCCTCCAACATTATTTTATGCCATGGAATCGCTTAACTTGTTGAAGTGGGATTTCTTAGAGCAAATGAAAGGGCAGATTATATTTAAACTTTGCAATTTTAATGGACTGTGCCCATGCAATAAATCAATTTGATCCACAGGAAGCTAACTGTCATCTCTGTCACATTCAACGTAAAAGCTTTTTAAAGGATGCTTCCAGTTTTATTAGCCAACGATTGGACGTAACATACTGTATGTCAAAGAGAAAGTGTGAGGTGGTGACAACTTTGTCGCTCCAAGGCAGCTCAGCAGTACCTGTCTTGGAATCTGGAGCATTGTCTTTGTTGTTTCTGGACACTACTACGAATGAACTTGCTCCCTCTAAATGTGTTAACAGTAAATTGGTCCGACTCTGGAGAAAAAGGGAAAGTGTGCAATTTGTGCAGTCTGGGTATTCAGGATTTTAATCATGTTATTCATTTGCCCCGTAATGATGCTTCCGTGCTGTCGCATTCTAAGGCCAATGTTTATAAAGAATAATATTAAGTCAGTTGCGATGGCATGAGAATTTCTCTATCTCCCAAAAAATGAGGTTACTTGTGCAAATTTGTTTAAATGTTTGTTGAATGTATAGTAATGTGATTTGTGCCTTCTGCTATATTTTGTTTTATGTGGACCTCTTTTTGAGTTTCAGAACATAAAGAATTGAATTGGCAGCGAACTGTGATAACTGATTATTTCGTCCCAGACCCAGTTGTACTTTAATGCTGGGGTGCTCCTGCCCTGAAACTTTCACCAGAGATACACAAGGCATCCAGAGGTTGATCAGACACCTCTTCCAGATTCCGCTGAGCCGCTTCCCAAAATCTCACATTGAAGCTTACCGCTTTATTGCTAAGGCCTGTACCTAGCACCAGTGCTTCAGTACCTGATAAGCCAAAAACACACCATGTTACTCTGTGACTGTGTAAGTCACATCATATGGGGCAAGAGAGCAAGCCTTATAAATGTAAATTGGCACTCCTTTCGAACCATGCTCCAGGAGGTTCTTTAGTGAGTAAATCTAAGAAGTAAAAGTATAAAAAGCATTAGGTGTGACAGAGGAAGAGATCAGTGGAATCAGCATTGAGTTTGGTACTGGAGTTTGTGAAAAAACTGCTCCAGAAGCTCCTGTATTTCAACAGCAGTCTGTATCTCCTGAAGATCTGCAGCCTCGATCCACTTTTCACTGAGATAATGTACATCTCTTCGGACAAGGGGTTTTATGAAGCCAGCTACTCCTGTGTTATACCAGATAAATTATAGATATTTCTTCCTCTCCATTCTTTGCCTAGGACTTGGACTTCCCTCACTTAGTTCTCCCATGTTTTCAGAGCAAGATTCTTCATGTGGCTTGAGCATTGTGCAGCCCAAAAATAAAATTCTCTGAGGCAGTAATGCAGACAATTTTTAGTTATGCATTCTTGCACAGTTTGATATCCATTGTATCAAATGTAGTGCTTGCCTTGGTACTAGAGCCTTCCCCAATTCCTAGCTGACACTGCATTCCTGCTGAGTTCCTCCTGCTGATGGAAGGCTCCTTCTGAGAAACAAAGTGGATGTTGAAGCCAACTCTTCTAATTCTTTATTCTACAATAGATATTGCATCCTTCAAAGCAGTTTCACATTTTGATTGTGAAAACAGTGAACGATTTGAACTTCCTTTCATGTGCTTAACATGTTTGCACCGGTTTTTATTCTTCAGACTGACCCCTTCTCTTCTGTTCCAACTTTTACAAAGCATGTAGTCTTCTCTTTGGAATAGACAAAATTCTTAGCCTGTAGACTCTATTTTCAAAGTTCCAAAGATTTAAAGTTTGTGGGAATAGGAAATCTTTCATTCATGAGTTGAGGGGAGAGGGCATACCAAACAAAATTTTTGACTTGCTCTTAGTGACATATTCTGCCCCAGTGATAGTTGATGGCGTATAACGAGCAGAACTGGGAAATCGTATACATTTGCAGAGCATTTAACCCCTGATGCTGTTGAAGATGTTTATACTGGTTATCAGAAGACAAGAAAACAGTTTTACAGCAGCTTCAAATAAACGAAGACCTTGTATAAAACACCAAAAGCACTGTTAATGGATTGACTTCTATATGTAGGCATATCTGGGTTCATAAGCCCTCTCTCCATTGGACATTTAGAGTAAAATAACAGATGTTCGTTGAAATATGAAGTACGTAAAGTGTAAAATAGGTGCACTAACAACTAAATCCTTGAGTGTGGCTATGTATGTCAAGACCTGTGAATCTGATAGAGACATCTAGCCGCAGATTCCTTAACTTAAAATATCCCCAGGCATCAGACTGGATCCGGAAAACTTTTTCCCAAGCAGTACCTATGCGCGCCGGAGGACGGCATCGTCCGGCTCCGTCATGACGTCGTCCACGGAAGTGACGTCAATGAAGTCATATAAGTCCCAACCTCCCCCTCCCCGACGCGCAGACGTCAGCTTTTCTTCTTTTCCGCGTCTCAACGCGGATCCAGGAGAAGCGGTTCCTCTGGTCTGTTTTGTTTTCAGGCCTTCACGATGCCTTTTTGCGTCTGGAACAGTGTGCCGATTCCTGCGGGCTTCAAGTCGTGTGCGTCCTGTTCGCGGCAGATGTCAGCGAAGGATCCACACGAGATCTGTATGTGGTGCTTGGGCGAGCACCACGACTCCGCCGAGTGCGACACCTCCCGGCAGCTGAAGCCAAAAGTCCCTGCGGGAACGACAGATGAAATTGATGTCCGCCCGGTTGTCCTGGTCAGAATCCTCGCGGCGCCGGCCTCCGTCTCCAGCGGAAGGGTCCGTACAGCGCAGTTCTTCATCCCACACTGAGGTTCCTGTCCGGGCCAGGTCCCAGAGTCGTTCGCGTGGACGCCGTTCGCCTGCCTTAGGTAAGCACCGGAAGAAGTCACGGAGGTCATCAGCCTCGCGCTAGCACGTCAGGCCCACTGCTCCCGGTCTTCACTGGACATGGGCCCTCCGGAGTCGCCCCCCGCCTACCCACCGTTTCCTGGTGATGGGGCGACTCGGACCCAGATGGAGAAACAACAGTTGATGGACAGAATGCAGAACAATGTCATACATTCATCCCAGTACAGAGATCTGGGCCTAAATCCATCGTTTTTTTGCTCACCATGCCATTCCAGTTTGAACCCAGCCATATGCAAATCAGTCTTGACCCTGTGCCTCATGGGAACAGTCCAGCCCGAACTGCCAAGCCAGGTCCTCCCTGGACTGGAAACAAGCATCCTAGGACCGGTTTCGGGGTTTCACCCCTCTTCAGCCAGGATAGCTGCCGGCCATCTTTGGGTCACCCCCTCTCCCTGGTGCGCTTTCGGGCCCCACAGTGGGGGTAGGGACTCAGGTCGGGGGTTCGTCGACGGGTTCGCCCTCGGCGCCGACAGAGTGCCTTGACTCCGGTTCCGGGGTCGCTGCGACATCTGGACACGGCCCGAGGGGCATCCCACTCTGACGTCTAGCCCTCCCGCAGTGTCTTCGCACAGCCCTGCGGGCCTCCCTGCGTCGTCGCTGGATGCGGCAGCAGTGCGGAGCTCGACTCCGAGTCGACGTCGTTCCTTCCCGCAGGTTCCTACCTTGGTGGAGGTCGAGTCGACGCCGGTCCGACCCCCGGCGGACAAGTCCTCTTCGGGGGTCGTCGACGTCGATCCGACGCCGTCTCGATGTCGGTCGACGCCAGTTCCGTCACTGGATGTTCCTCTGCTGGTAGAGGACGTGATCCCAGTGGGTTCTTCACCCCCAGGGTTTTTCACTGCTCCACGGAGCAGGGGCCCATGGGCCACTGGCCGGCTCGTCATTCTGCAGAGCCTTTGTCGTTGGGTGGACAGATTAGCCTGCAGCCGTCCCCAACGGATGACTTGCTGTCTCCACCTCGGATGGCCACGGAGGCTAGTGCAGTGTTTGCGAGGGCGGTTCGCAGGGTTGCGGAGATCTTGCAGATGCAGCCGCCCTCTGTCTCCCTGCCTTCGGATCCTTTGTTGGATCTTCTCCACCAGGGCACGTGGACGTGGAGCCCTTATTGCCTTTTGGCGGGTCATTGCATGATCTCCTTTTGGGGACTTGGGCCAGGCCCTCATTGGGGGACCCATTGGGGGACCCGTAGTATTCCTTGAGCCACTATCTTGGCTGTGTTCTTTTCCTGTGGTGTTGTGTTCTTCCCTGGTGTTGGTAAAGGCTTGGGCACACCCTGTCTGGGGTTTGCCTACGGGCAGTGGAGTTTTCGCCAGGGCGGATCTCTGCTGCCTATTAACTTGTGCCCCTTGCTTCCCTCTGCCCTTACAATGCCGTGGCTCACGTTCGTCTGTTTGTTGCTGCACACGGCTCAGGTGTTTCTCCTCCTGGCCGCTGCTGCGATTTTCAGTGGCCTTATTCTGTCTCCGGAGATATAGATATATATATATATATATATATATATATATATATATATATATCTTTCAAACCAATTGTGAACTCCGTACAGATCAGACACCGACACAGGGGAAGCATTGCTATTCCATCCTTCTATTTATTACGAAATTATCGCTATGACGCGTTTCGGCATACCTGCCTTGTTCACATTGGCTATATATATATATATCTATATAACATTCTATGTCTGAGTGTTCCTGACTCCTTCTTCGTTAATGTGGTGGTCAGTATCATCGCACTGGGTCGGTCTTTCATTCCCTAGTTGTGGGGTTGGTGTCGCCCCCTATAGTGGACGGACTTGTATGTCCCGCTATGTTTCACATCGGTGCCGTTGGTACCTCTTGGGTGACTTCCTATTCTCTGGGGTTACTCTTTTCCCCTTTGATTGTCACTTTCTTGACTTTTTCATGTATTTCTATGTGCTGTGTACGCACACAAGAGGGCAAGCATGTGGGGTTTCCCTGCTGTGGTTCTGGGAATTGTCCCAGATTTCTCCTCTGTCTCTCTCTCTTTCTCTCTACCTCATGGGAGATAGCTTTGGTGTGCCCGGCTTGCCGGTGACCCTTGGTCATTAAACCTGTGGGTACGGTTGGCTGGTTGACTACCTGGTGATGCGCCCGTCTTCTCTGTCGACGCGCACATGCTGTTACTGCTACGTTTCATTGAGCTTGTACATTATGTGGTGTGGTTCGCACGGTACACAATGTCTGCTCCGTGTATTATTGTACTCAACATCTATGTACCTCCTGGTAATCGTAGTTTGTATGTCTCGGCATGGTGACCTCTGCCCCTGACATCTCGTTTTTTTGGCACCTGCTGTTGTGCCGCTCAACTTGCTGCTGGGGCTTTGTCTCTTGCGGATCCTGGGATCCTCTACTCAGTTTCTATTCCTTTTGTAGAAGTTTATGGCATTCTGCCATTGTGCACTGACCTTTCTGGTTCTGTGATTTCGTTTCGTCCCTGTCTGGACAAAAGTGGGCTTTTACCGTCCCGTGACTGATTGTGGTACCTTGCTCCCCTTGCTCATGCTCCACCCTGAGCTTCGGGGTCTGGTGTCAGCTACGCTGGCATTGCTGAGCTTTATGGGTCTGATGTCAGCCACGCTGACATTGCTGCCCTCACCTTGTTTCAGTCAGTGTTCTTGACTGACTACTTCCCTTGGGAACTTGGTGGGTTTGGGTCGCAGACCCTCCTCCAATGGGGTATAGCTTTGGTATCTATTCTAAGTTAATGAATCTGCGGCTAGATGTCTCTATCAGATGAATGAGTTACTTACCTTCGGTAACGATGTATCTGGTAGAGACACAGTCTAGCCGCAGATTCCTTAACGCCTGCCCATCCTCCCCGTTCTGCGAGGACCTTTCCAGGTTGGGTTCCATCCACTTGCCTCCTTACAGGTGGCCTTGGTCTTTCTGAGGGGTGCTCTAGTTAACCTACCTCTGGGGCAGGATGTGTCATTATGTTTTAGCACATTGGCTCTCCACCCATTCTAGTTCTGGGGTGGCTAGGTTATGTGCCCTTCAGTGCTCCTCCACCCTAGTTCTTCCGGCGTGGAGATTCTCATGTTCTTCTACCCTCCCTCCACCCTAGTCTGTTTCTCCCCATTACTTTGGGGTCTCCTTGTCTATGCTGCAGTCAATTGGGTTGAGGTTCTATTTGACTATGCTTCAGTTTGTAGGTCATTGTGGGGGGTGTGGTGCACATTCTCTGTTGTTGCACACTGGTGGTCACTTGCCTTGAGTCATGTTGTTCTAGTATTATTATCCTTCACAGTTACATCCTGTGGTTGCAAACTGTCTTTCATGCAGTTACATTCTGTGGTTGCACACTGTCCTTCATGGTCAGGCCAGTCATTACGTCAATGTGGTGATGTTTTCTCGTCATTCTATGATCCCTTGTCATGGTTGTTTCCAAGATTGTTGCCCCTTTTTGGCACGCTGTTCCCATACTCTCACAGTTTTGGTAGTGGCTCCGCGTTGTGGCGCGGAAAAGTTTCACAGTAGAAAACTGACGTCAGCGCGCCGGGGGGGGGGGGGTGGGGGGGGCGACTTATATGGCTTCATTGACGTCACTTCCGTGGACGACGTCGTGACGAAGCCGTCCCCCGGCGCGCAGAGGTACTGCTGGGGAAAATGTTTTCCAGATCCAGTCTGATGCCTGGGGATATTCTAAGTTAGGGAATCTGCAGCTAGACTGTGTCTCTACCAGATACATCGTTACCGAAGGTAAGTAACTCGTTCAACTGGGTCCTTCCAGTTTTCCTAGGCTACCAAAGCATGTCCGAAATCAAAATTGCCATTTTCCAAGAAGCATAGAATTTTTTTAAATAAAACTAGAAACTGCTTCTTTGTGTTGTGCCATAGTTCACCTATTTTCGGAAGTCACCTTGGAAGATGCATTCCCAGTAGGGAGACTGATGACTTTTTTACTGACTGTGGACTGTGATGATCACACAGGTCCAATGCTAACTCAATATCAAGGAATGGTGCCCCAGCACCTCCTGCATGCCCTCCAAAATGTCAGAATTCATCCCCACAGTTCCTCAAAGAGATTATAAAGGTTATTTTAGGACCACTCAAGCTAATCTTAAGCAACGAAAAATGCTTGGGATATTACTCTATGTACTTTTGTGCCCAAAAATATGTGTGTATGTACATATTTATATATTTGGGCCAGTATTAGACTTTTTAGACTTGATCGTGTTTCTTCTGGTTGATACCTTTCTTATGGTAACTCCAGCTCAGCTCTTGAAAGCCATACAGGTGTGAGATTGAATATCACGTGCATAACCAGAATGCTTACCTGTCATTCCCATCAAGGAATAGCTTCATAAGATTCGCCAAGTTCCATTCAAAGGTTAAATCTGTCAGTAGAGGTGTGTACCATTTTGATTGAACTCTGCTCCCAATGTGTTAATGAAAGTTATTTCAGGAGTGGTAGGCTAAAATCTTTGGCAAGGGATCTACCTTTTCGCTCAAAATGATAACTGGTTGATCGAGAATTCGTTTTCTAAACTGAGCATGTGGAATGTACATAAGGACACCATTGACTTGGAAGACAGGAGGCTTTAGGATATTCCCTGGCTCTTGGGCGTTCCTGACGGGGTGGAATAGTAAGATATGTCTTCCTTATCTAGCTTCTTTCCGAATCAGACAGGACTATCTCCTAATCCTGCTGAAATTTTAAGGAACACGCAGGATTAGGCCCAAGCAACTTCTGAAGATTGATGTCTCTAGGCTTGTACTTACTTCCTGCAACATTAACAGACTAGATAGGTGCTCTCTTATAAAAAGAATAAGAAATGTCAGTTTGTGTACATGTCGCATAAGGTAGAAGTCTTAGCCGATGTCTCCCAGGAGAATTACCTGAAACACATAGTGACTGTTGGGGACAGCTATAAATCCAGATCTTTGTTGAAGCTGTAAGCCTGTATTTAAATGAATACCACAACTTATCAGCTGTACACTGTGAACGAGAGAGCTGTTTTTTCTAGCAGAGGATGCCTGCTCTGATGCTTTAAAGGTGACCTTTATACCTTCTATACAATTTCTTACCCTCCACACTGTGTGATTCTACTTATTGTAGATGTTTGAGTCACATCTTCTGTGTGGTAAACAACTGACACCAATTTTAGGACATGCCCGTGATGTATCTGTAGTTGTACTCAGCACCAACATTAAACACTTTAGCAAGGACCCATCTATTTGTTTTAAACACTGTACATGACAACCCCTTTTTGTCTTAGATTGGGGTTCGCAGGGTAATGGAGTCTGAGATCAACTAGGTAGCTTATTAGTACTGGACCTACCCAATGCTTCACTCATTTTTCTCTTATACCCTCAGCTCCCTAGATTTGTATCTCCAACTCCACCCCCCCCCCAACGTATCTCTCCATGCTGAGCCACATTCTCATCTATTTTTGCAGAGTTACCATTTTAACAATCAAGACCCACCCCCATTTAAATTTTTTTTTATTTTTATTAAGCAGTTATTTGAGAGCAACAGGGTAGTAATGACCAGTGAGCAAAAGGAAACATTGTAGGCCACACACAGTCCTAAACATTGCTGAATATCATTGTTGTCCAATTCCCCTTCCCCGAGCATAACCTATTGCATTGTATAGCAACTTGTTAATCGTCCAACTGTTTACCATAGCAACCCGTTCCCCCACCCCGCATCCCCTCTGTCTGCTACGTTAACTCCCCTATGTTGCATTCATGATCCCCAAATCTTTTCGAATTTGCGGGGGCAACCTCGGGCCCGGTATGTTTTGCGTTCTGCTAGTTGACACCAGTCCAGGTCTTCTGCCCATAACCTAACTGTAGGAGGTCTGTTCGCTCCCCAGAGTCTGGCCAAGTTGCGCTTCCCCACCCCTGCCGCTGTGTTCAGCCAAGTGTTTGTACCATTTCACTTTCCCTGTTATGCCTAGCAACAGCCACTTGGCTTCTAGCGGGATCGTTAATCCTGTAGCTTGCTTCATCACCTCTATCACCCCATTCCAGAAGCCTTAAATTAGTGGACAGACCCAGAGCGTGTGGTAAAAAGTTCCTATGCTACCACATCCCCTAGTGCACGCAACCAACTCGCTGCGGCCCATTTTGTGTATCCTGGACCTAGCAGCCCACCCCCATTTTTGGTCTGATACCCTTCCCCTGCATTGGCTTTAACAACATTTCAGTAGTCACTACTGGCCCGTTTGTGGCGAGTGGTGTCTTCTCCCCTGCATTTGCTTTTTGCAGTAACACCTTACCACTCACACCTTCTGTACAAGCATGACTGCCGCTGTAGAGGGGGCCTATACTATGAAAGATCTTGTTATCCAGTCACTGAGTCTGAATGGCCTTACACATTATATTGAAAAGGGCTAAAGTGCTATCATACCTTCCTACAAAATCACCAAACAGTGTGTTGATGGTGGAAATCCACATATCCTTTAACAAATCAGATATGCCAGAGAAGAGACTGTGTAGGCACGATGATTTATGTCTCTTACACATCTGGTACTGGCCAATGATATGGGCACCTCCCTTTATTAGCGTACTGGGGTAGGTATTTCAATTAGAAAATCAGTCTTCAAGAATAATTAGGCCATTTTTCCACCTATAAAGATAATACATACTCACAAAAAAAATACCCTACCTAAAGTAGTCGGTTCAGTCTGGGCTCCTAACTGAAGCAGATCTGTCTTGTTTGCAATGTCTAGGACATTGATAGAATTTGGCAAGAATAAGGTAGTGAAGGGTGGCAACTACAGGCTGACTTTTGATCCTGTCCTGCATAGATCGCGGTGTACTGACTTTGATAATGGTCAGCATAGAGGACTACTGATGGACTTAATGGCAGGTCACACATTTTTGGATGTATCCAGATTGCTGCATCCACACAAGCCCATACTGCTTTGACTCTTGTGTGCATGGTACATGCCACTTATCGATTTTAGTGAGGACTCTTAGATCTAATGTCTCCTGTCTCAGGCTTGGAAAAAAGTATTTTTGATCATTCCGTGTTGCTACTCGTGTTCTCTATGGGCCTTATATTCCCTACTATGAAACTGTGGCATATTAACATCCAAATACAGAATGCCTGAGGGGATATGGACACTGCAATCCCCAGTTCCAAGCTTTATGCTGAACCACAAGGGATCAGTCCTCTCTGACCAAGTCTGCTGACAGCTGGAAATTCTGACTTCGGGCCGTGATGCAAGAATTAGTCTTGAGACATAAAAAGGACAGAACATCACAACTGGCGAGCTACACATCAGTTTGGTAATTTGCAATCAAATACAATAGAACACCTTTAGCTCTTCTAATAAGGGTGTTATCGAGAGCACCTTTTACTTGAATGCATAATTTATCTCCCAAACAGAGTACTCCATGATCTGTATCAAATGGAGGCTCTGTGGACATGCTGTAAATACTGGAAGAATCATAGCACGCCACTCCGTCAAATAGAATCATCCTTAATCATGCTGGCCATATGAGACCAATATAATTAATGAGTTGCTTGCCCACTTGTTGGCACGGTTCATTTGCAGCCTCTATGACTCAGACAATAGAATTATATTAAACACAGAGACAGAATTCCTAGAGAATATAATGCATATAACATTTTCAGAAAAACCCGGGACAGCTGGAGTTTGACATCACAAAGGAAGAGATGCAGAAAGCCATGGAGCAGATACTCCCTGAGGAGGTACCGGAGTAAGATGGATTTATTGTAGTCCTTCACAAAGTCACCAAGACCAAATTGTTAACTGTTCTTTGCAGAGTATTCAAAATTGCTGGATCTGTAGATGATACATGGCCTCAGTTTAACCAGCCCATAATATCACTTCTGGTAAGGACCCTCTTATGTACTCCAGCTGTAGGACTGCTTATATGGCTGTCATGGTCCTTGCCAAACCCCTGGTGAATAAGATACCTGATTCCCCGGTGAGCTTGGTTTCCCCGGTGAGCTTGGTTTCACACTTCTCTTCTTGGGACAACACAAGGATGCTACTTCACCTCCTGTGGAAAGTGTGAAATAACCAAGATGATGAGGTGGTTGTTTCATTAGATGCCCAGGCTTTTGACTTATCATGAGTGGAGTTACTTCTCCCATCCTGGAGAAAGCTGGCCTTGGCCTCATTTGCAAGCTTAAATGGATTCGCCCTGTTGCAAGGAATCCGCTATTGCAGGTTCTTGCTTGACCCGATAAATATTAAAAGGAGCAATGCTATCCCTCTTGTTGTTTTCTTTATAGCTCTAAAGGTGTTGGCGGCACCCATAAGTCAATGTGAAGTCAGCCAGGGTATTGTGGGATTTACCAACCCACAGAACATTCTCTTGTGTGCTGACAATATTCTCCTTACCTTGGTGCATGTCACAATTTCAATGTTATTGGCCCTGTTCTTAGAGTTTTCGTTCATTTCAGGCTATTGGATCAGCTGTCCATAAAGTGAGGTATTGCCCATGATGTCTGCTACTAGAACAAGCATTGGCATAGCCAATAGGTCTCGCATTTGGGACCTTATAAGTGTTTAGCCATGCAACAGTTGATGTTGTTGCACCAAGGATATTGTGCTGCATAACGAAATACTTATAAGGTCCCAAAAGCGAGACCTATTGGCTATGCCAATGCTTGTTCATTTTGTTTCAGCACACCATAAGAGTGCACATGTTTCCCAAACACTGTTCCCTCCCCCACCCGAACTCCATGTTCAGGAGTGTGGAATTGTACACAAAATTCTACTTGTCTGAGAGACAAAATGTTACTGAAAAAAAATATCCTCTTGCACCACCTACCTCCTAAAGAAATTAGACTGACTGGGAGAGAGTTTACCTGTACTGTGATTAGTACACCATATTTCACATGCTCAGTGTGCAGTGTGGTGTAACAATTGTATGCATTTTGTTTACTTTCTACCTGTTCTGCAGGTGATCAGAACTTAATTGTACGCTGCTCACACTTGTCAGCCATTTAACTTTTGTGATATTTTCAAAAGTGGAGAAATAGCGTCTGAAGGCAGAAGGCTGGCCATTTTTGTTGCAATCGTATGTAGGTGTCTTTCACTGTTTTGACACAGTCTGATGCAAGGGGTTTCTCCATCCCAGAACCATATAATAGTTAATGGTCCGACTGTGCACATTTTCACATTTGATGTTCTTGCAAACATGTCCGTGGGTAACAATAACAATATCTACATTTCTCAAGATGGCTGCTGTTGTGCAGGACAGCACAGACATTAAGCAGAGTTGCTATAGTTTAATGGGGACGAATGCACACTTCTCGTCATGGTTGCTAAACCTTTAAAGGGACAGTTGTACCACTTCTCAGCAGCTGGTCATATTGAAATTGGTCAGAAAGCGGGACTGCTATAATTTTCAGGAAATAACACAGATAGTTGTTTGCTGAATCGGGCTACTAATGTTTGAATTGGCTCCCAGTTTATAATCCTGGGCAGATGTGATGGGATTATTCTGGTGTCATCAGTGCATGCTCCTCTCATACAAGTACTACAAACCTTTCTCATGCCCAGAATATGTAACTGTTGCAGTAGTTCATGCTTATTCGATATTTAAAAAAAATGTGCAGAACAGCAAGAGACGTGCAAGCTTGTCTCATTCACAAAATAATTTGCAGCACAGGAGCAAACGGTCTCTCTCTCTCTCTCCCTCTCTCCCTCTCTCCCTTTCCCTGTCTCGACTTCTTTCTCTCTCACACACACACACTCCCTCACTCTCTCTAAAAGCAGCACCGAGCAAGGCTTCGTGAAAAGGGCGTCTGAAGGGCAGGGAAGGAGAGGAAAGGTGAAGGGACAGTGTGAATATAAAGAGAGAGGGGGGTTCTTTGGGTGGAGGTCTAGAGAGTCACGGCAGCCCCTCTTCACGCTTCCTGGGTCACACCTCACAGAGGGCCCTCGGCTCAGTAACAGGAGGGATGAAAACTCCCATCAGGGCTGCGAAGGGGGGGGGAGGGAAGAGTCAGGTGACATCGCTCGTTCATTCCCACCCATCGTGCGCATTCCTTAACTGCTCATAGGGCGGTTTATTTTACCACTGCTATGGTTACTAGGACAAACACTGCAGCCGCGTCAGCTCATGGGCAGCGTATGATCCGCGCTGGAGCTCGGCCATGCTGGAGTCTGGATAAAGCCCAGTGTCGGTCTCTGTGCAAGGACAGCTGCACATCAAACGTTTCACTCTAGCACGCACGCGCACACCTCCCAATTATCCCCTCCCAGCATGTACTCATTGAGGGAGTCTCCTGTCGTGGTCACCTGTAAAGGCGTCCCGCTATCCTTAGCCATTAATTCAGACAGCAGAACTCCACGACCCACTCCGAAGAGGAATCGTCTCAAGCCACACCCCTACCAGGAAGAAAAGAAGGAAAAAAAAATACGAAGGGAGAAGAAAAGTACCGCTTACTGTACAGCGCACGCTTACCTCGCGGAGTTCTTGGCGCTATACAAGACTATCACTTAAGACAAGTCGCGAGAGGAAGCACTCACTATGAGCGGTGGGGCCAGCCACGGAAACTGAGGCGGCTTGTTTTACCCGGCGAACGTCACAATGGCAGTTTGGGGATAACTTACAGGAGGGCGGTAAACGCAGAGAGGCTCCCACGCACAGTAGCAGAAAAGAACAGGCAGAGAGTGGTTTTAGAGGCAAAGCTGGAGACCCTGTAAATGCCCGTCAAAAACAGACCGGGAAGCGGGCAAACTAGAGGGCCCAGGCGCCTTGTTCAAGAGGCGGGTAGAGATGACGAGGAGCTGAAACTTCCCCTTATTTTGCAATCCGCTAAACATTTTGAGGGACGTAGGAGGAGATGCCTGTGTCACGGAGACTTCCTTTGATAAGTTACTGCAAGTTGGCGATTTGTACAGAACAGCACATTTCCTCGCCACATTCCTGTAATACTTCCAAGGACAGGCGTAATCCATTTTATTAGCACAAAAATAGGTTCCTGACCATCTCCAACGGCCCCGGCAGCGCACGAGGGAGACAGCTCCGAGCTCTTCGACAAACGAGCACTGGCCCGGGCACCGTCACAAGACGCTCGTGAAGGAATCCTCAGCCGGCGCAGGCTGTACAGCCAAGACGGCGAGCTGGCAGCGAAGGAATAAACACAAGCATTTGAAGGCACGAGCGGGGAGAGGGGGGGGGCGACGCGAGTGGTGTGCGCGCGCGCCACAGCGAGCGATCTGTTTCCAATTATCGCACCCGCGTGTGTGCACGATAATTGGAAACAGATGTGTGCCGCGCGCGTAACCGCAGGGAAAAGGCCATGACGCACAAGCGTCTGGTCAGCTTTTCAGACTCCCTAACTTAGTCTCGCAGAGCAGCGCTTGCGCGCTACTCGAGCCTCGAGCTAAAAATGGTGATGGACAATTAACCTTTTTAAGTGTGTATCCAAAATCCTGAAATACCTGGGCATACTAGTCCGCCAGTATGTAAAAAAACATGGTAAAAGTCAATATGAACCCTCTTATACAAATACATCAACAAACTTACTGTGATAGTCGTGCCTCGCGCTGTCATGGCCAAGTGGTGAAAATGCCCATTGCATCCTGCTTCAACTATTTGTTTAGCATGTTGCCATTGCAAATACACAAGCCTCTACTAAATGAGCTAGATGACAAATGAAATTGTTCATATGGGACACTACAAGACCCGACTTGGGCCTGAAGACTTTATTGCCACTACAATGTCAGAGGGGATGTACGGGACACTTAAGACTTCTGCCCATTACCTCCTTCTATATAACAAACCACCTGGCATGCTTCTCATGGATGTTCCTGACCTGCAACTTTAAACTTGTGTAAGTGAACATAGATGTGTAAACTAACTGTGAAACTACACATTCTGTAGTTCTGCCCTAATTTAACCCAGTGATGATTCTAATTGTGGTACTCGGATAAAGAATCTTGAGGATTCGATTTTCAAATGTCAAGTGCATTGGCTTTGCACCAAGACATGTAACAAAGTCCAGGCATTGACTAACCATTGTAGGCGGTGGTTTTACATTTCCCTGGCGGTTGCAAAAATCTACATGTTAAATATAATATTTCGCTGACGAATGGAAAATAGATTAAAGGATTAATGGTTAGGCCGGCCATGAGCATCTGATAACCAACTTAATGACTAATTACTTATATTTCACAAGATTTGTGGTCATTTTGTCTCGGCACATGAATCTTAAAGTGTTCTTGAGGTATTCCTGGTTCTTTCTTACGAAACCTTCTTTGCTCCAGCTATATGCCTGTCTGAGTTAGTTTAACCATTTGTAAATGGGCATGGTCTTATGCTAGTCATGTGTTCTTACTGGCCCCAAACCCAACTGCAGTTACCCAAACCATTATTTCTAATGACTTAACCCCACATCGCCACTGGCTACCCATAGTTTTTTCATCCATAGACCTATTTCGCAGCTCTCCTGGGTAACGTTATCCCTGCCCTGCTACTAGTATATGGTGACCCTAGTTGCATCTACATCAGCAATCATAATAGGTACTCGAGCCACCTCCTCTGTCCTTCTCAAGTCATAATTACTTCTTCCGAATAAATTTTCTGTTTCTGCATGCAATGTGTATTGTGAAGTATTGATGTCCGCGCCTTGTCCACATTTCTTCAGTTTGTTGTTTTTTATTTAATTACTTGAAATTCACCATGCTGAGAAAGCGCTTGTCCTTGATATTGTTAACAGTAATGCTAATTGTACTGTTGATTCCCATACTATTTAGTGAAAATAATTTTTTGAACAATAAGACTTAGACCAATATTAGCTTTTGTGCAACCAAATGGGTAAGCTGTCGTGTTATTAGTGATAATCTTTCTTTCACATATTCCATTGTTAAGCAGACAAAAGTTGAATCAAAATCTGGTTTGATTGGAGTCTTGCTAAGAACTGTGCTGCAACCACCTTCTAAATTCAGCACAGGAGTTAATTCTCGAGTGTGTAGGAGCCAGATTTGAAAAATAAGGAGGTTTCACCTTGTGGTATATTCTTACTCCATGGTAAATGTAAGCCATGTAATTTAAAGTTGGGGCGCACACTCAAGTCTGATTTGACTGGGGGTGGATACAGGAGGGTAGAGGCAAAGGCCAGGGCCATACTCCCCCCCACCCCCCCGTTCAATAATTTCCTGGGAATGCCCTCTACCTTGGATAATATTGCTATTATAAAGCAGACCCTTGAAATGTTGTGTCTAACTTACAATAATTTTTGTGAGATTTATGTTTTTCATTGCTTCCAAAAGGGGACGTACATTTGAGCTCAGTGTTGACTTTACACTTTTTGGGACAAAGCAGACTCCTAATGTCTCCACAAATGTCAATTAAATAGAATATGCAGAGACATTTTAAGTTGTCAAAATTAAAGTTTATTCAATTGTGCATAGATCTTATAAATATTTAAATAAAAAAAGCAACCGTCTTTTGTTTCATAGTCGATGGCCGTTTCTTTGGGCAATAACCCTTGCAGATGATCACATTTGTACATTCTCCTTTATAATTTAAAAGATAATATATGTTATAGCCAGTGTATTAGTATATGTTCTTGCAGCATGATAAGCGTACCAGACATCCAAGCAAATGTTTTATGGATTGGCACATTCGCTCAGCTAGTTAGCATCTAGATCTTTGTTAGAACTATAAAGACTGTCACAGTAATTACGCTTGTGTCATAGTTTTTGACCTATTAGAAACCCATTTAAACACAGAAATTTGTGTATTGTGCGGTTGCCAGATTAATATATCACATTATTAAAACACACATCAGTTTTGGACCTAGTTTCTAAAACCAGCCATGTAAAAATAGATTTGGGCTTGTAAGAGAAAAGACTCAAACAGGTCTGCTGTTTTCTTCCGATTGCTGGTGTTTTGGGCCTCCGTGTGCTAGAGTTACTTTTTTGAGGGACCCACCTCATGTCCTGCAGGTAAATCACACGCAGACTGACACTGGCAATGCTTTAGTTCACACTGCCTTCCTTACACAAGACATTTACAAAACACAGTGATTTTCATGGAAATGAACTACCAGAATCTAGACTCTCAAATACCAATTTCAGTGAAGGATGTGCATGAACGTATTGTTTTTTGTGTAATACTTGCAGGGAAAGATGACGCTGTTGAGTCAGAAATGACTATTCCAGGCCTAGACTGGGGAATTGAAGAGGTGCTGTTAAAAGACCAAAAGAAAGTGCCACAGAAGAAAGTGCCATATGCAAAGCCCATCCCACCCCAGTTCCAGCAGGTTGGTGCCAAAATTAAATAAATGTATTTATCAAACACAGTTCGAGCACATAGTATACAGACTGTAGGAATCTGTGAAATGGACTTGACACACAAAGAGAGAAAGGAACATAAACACATGCCACTTGTCTCTGCTGTTTATAAGTGACAGACTTGTCCATCACAGTTTTTAGCATCTCAACATTGCTCATTTTCAGTGGGTTTATACATTAGGATATTGAGTCTTGCCCAGTCTATTTGTTTCCATTGTGTCTTGCATGAGGTTTTAGCAGTACAATTTCCTTTTATTGTGTATGTCAGGTGCTCTTTTCCTTACATGTCTGACATTCTGCCACCTTCACTGGATGCTTATCCCTCTGCCCTGTCTCACTCAGAAAGCAGCTTCATTACATCATTCTCTTGCAGTGGTTTTCTTCTCTTTTGCCTCACGTCCTTCTTTCACTCACAAACACTTCTTATTGTTTCTATCAGTCATTCACAAACGTTTCCCTTTTTCTTTTAAAGTTTTTATATAGTGGTGCATAAGCACTTCTGGGATGGAAAATATTGTAGTTTATCTTTCAATAAATTGGGTACTCCGCAAGAGGTAGCTGGCGAATTCCTCATCCTTAACTTACATCATATTGCCTGCTTCCATTGCAGTGCATTGATGGTGAAGCACATTTCGGTCCAGTAGAGCTCACTTGGGTACACTTTATGCAAATGTTTTTTTACCATTTTGTAACAGTAGCTGGGCCAAACAGGTAATTTGAATGTTGCTGTGGCTGAAAGTGAGGCTGCATCTAGCACCATGACCCATGTGAACATGATTGGCACTGGTGGGAATATTGCAGATTGTTGCAGTGCTGTACTACTTCAGTTAAAGAAGGGGCTATTTGTATTGCTGTTCCACCCTGTTCTACAAGGAAGGGAGGCTTGAACTGCTGCTGGCCTGGCTGCTTCTTTGTAGGGCTCACAGGCTAGAGAAGAGTTGGGTGAATACTCAACAATATATGAACTACCAAATCTGTGTCAATGCTTCTGTCCTAGCTGAAAAAAATCTTGCAGGGTAACTTTTCTTTTACTACATTACCTCTTATGTTACCCTGAAATGTTATTCACTACTAATAGTGGAAGTTGCCTGAAACGAATTCCTAGAAGTTCAGGAGGATGCATCCTTATGTAAACTAGAAAGAGGAAGAGTCTCTGGGATCTAAGAAAAGTATTGGGATTGCACGGAGGGGTGAGGAAAGAAGAATAACATGAAGCTCGACGATCCGCTCATGCGCTATCAGGGCACCAACTGCACAAGCTCTGTCTCTCACCCTCGCATGTGCAGGATTGCCGTCTGGTTCAGCTCTGAGCCACAACCTATGGCTCACCTGATGGTGGTTTTCTGCCTTTGGGAGCCTTCGGGAGTTTGAGTGGGGCTTGAGGCAAGATTTTGGCCTACTTCCGCGAAGGTGGAATCTGGGCCTTTTAAAGACTGTTTAGGTTGCTTGTCTCAGTTACTCTACCATTACCTTCCTTGTTCATGGTTTGTATTTGTTCAGCAGGAGGTAGTATCAAAAGGGAATGACTACTATACGTCACCAGTTCCAGTTGTTGCCCTTTTGTCATCCTTTTACTCATTTAGTGCCATCTCTTCCTGGTATATGTTGCCAAATGATTTGCTAGGCTTTCTCTGGTTACTCCCTCTTTTTTGGCGTACACACTGATCACCATGCTACCCTTGGGACCAGGCTTGTGCTGTGTAGCTGCCTATGTGCTTTAGTACTATTATTGGTGTAATTTGCCCATCTTTTTCTGACTACACCAACTTCCTTCTGTAATTTTCTTCTCCTTTACAGACCTCCACCTAGCAATGCAACATTTCCAGACATTTCTAGACGTAGTTTCAAACCTGATCACACTACACTCCAACCTATGCTTTCTTGGTGACCTAAACATTTTGTTTGGCTAACCTAATGTGACCCATCCACAAACCATAATCACTGGCCTTGACACACTGAACCTACTTACACAAACCCACACACATCGCTGGGCACATCCTAGATGTAAGTTTTGCAAATACAGAACTAGTTACCTTTCAAATGATAACTCCAGTCACATGGTCAGACCACCATGCTAGCTTTCCAACATAAAAGACCACAAAGCAGCACACCTAAAACTACCTTACGTTCATCCATCTATCTGGAACAAACCCAATTTTGAATACTTAAAAACACAACTAACATCCAACACAGATCTAGATACAATAAATTCCCTTCAAAAACTGAGTGGCTACAGAAAGTATTTGATATCCTAGTACCACTCCGAACAACAAAACAGGACAAAAGACAGGGGGCACCTTGAAGAAATAAAGAACTAAGAGATAAAAACGTAAATTAGAAAGCTGCAACGCACCTGCCTCAAAACAAACTGCAATCAAGACAAACTTCACCTACAGAAACTTCACTGATCATACAAGTCGGCAATCAAAATAGCTAAGAAAAAGTACTATTCAAACAGAATTCACAATGCTAAATGTGCAAATAAAGTATATATTTTTTTAATTCACCAAATTTCAGTAAACCTAAATGCACAGAAGGAACTCATCCTATTACTCAAGAATTCATGAACAAACTGGCTACATCACTACACAACCAAAGAAGACACGCTGGACTCCTATGTAAAATAAAGGAAAACTACCAACCCATTTTCAAAAATGCCCCCCAAGAGTAGGATAACCCTGCGTCTGCATTCCTTCAAACAGATATCACAAATTGAATTTATGGATCTGGTCAAAACAAGCAGGCCTGCAGGCAGTGCTTCTGATTCTTTTCCACCACAGATTTCAAAAACATTCTTCTAACTACCTCTGCTGCCACATCAGTAAGAAGAATCATCAATAATAACTTAACTACGGGAATCTTTCCAGAAAGATAAAAAAGGCATATATATATATATGCACATTATTAAAGAAAACTAACCTAGACCTACTTGACCTCGACAACTATAGACCAATTTCAAATGGATCTTTCCTGGGCAAACTGATAGAGCAGCATTCGCTCAAATGTCACAATTCATTGAAGATCACTCCATACTTACCTGCTTCCAAACAGGATTCCGTCCAGAAAGAGACACAGAATCAGCCCTCATCGCCATCTGGGATGACCGTAACTGTTCGGTGCTGAGGACGGAACAGTTCTCTGCACACAGCCAGGAAATTCCCCTGCTGTTTACAGCAGAGGGGTTTCCTTTTTTTATTTTTCAGCTGAGCTGAGGAAGAGCTTTCCTAGCCGCCAGAGGCATTTTTTTTCCCAGTGTAATGACGATCGCATTCATGGCGCACTGGCGTGGACGTCATTGCATTGTAAGTGAAACTGAAATGAGCCGATCAGCTCATTTTACTTTTTACTATTTCGGTGCTCGCAGGGCTATCTCAGCCCCGCTAAGCACTGAAACACACGGAAGTGGTATCATTGGAAAGGGGAGACCAAAAACACAGGTGACCCCCTTCCAAAACCAGGTCGTTTTGTGATGGATAATTTTGATGTCTCCATCATACGTTTTTGGACCTTCCCTGTAACGCACACTTGGCCCACCCACACAAGTGAGGTACCATTTTTATCAGAAGACCTGCGGGAACACTGGGTGGTAGGAAATTTGTGTCGTCTTAGTGATTCCATCACTTTCCCACACAGAAATGTGAGGAAAATGTGAGTTGTTTTTAGCTAAATTTAAGGTTTGCAGGGGGTTCTGGGTAAGAAAACATTGAGGGATCCACACAAGCCACACCTCCCTGGACTCCCCGGGTGTCTAGTTTTCAGAAATATCTGGGTTTGGTAGGTTTCCCTAGATGGCCACTGATCATAGTACCAAAAACGCAGGCTACACCCTTGCAAAACCAGGTCGTTTTGTGATGTATAATTTTGATGTTCCCACAATACATTTTGGGCTGTTCCCTGTCACTGGCACTAGGCCTACCCAGACAAGTGAGGTACCATATTTATTGGGAGACTTGTGGGGGGGGGGGGAATGCTGGGTGGGTGGAAGGTTTGTGGCTCTCTGCAGATTCCAGAAATGTGAGGAAAAGGTTTTTTCATTATTATTATTTTTTTGTTTTACCATTTTTATCGGGAGACTTGGGGGAACACAGAATTGTAGAACAAGTGTTATTACCAATTGTCTTTCTACTCATTTCTGCCTTCCAAATGTAAGACTGTGTAAAAAAAGAAGTCATTTTAAAAAATGCCCTCTAATTCACATGCTAGTATGGGTACCCACAAATTTAGAGATGTGCAATTAACCACTGCTTCTAAACTCCATATCTTGTTCCCATTTCGGAAATACATAGGTTTCCTTGATACCTATTTTTCACTCTTTATATTTTACCAAATGAATTGCTGTATTCCCGGTTCGCAATTAAAAGCCATTGCAAGGTGCAGCTCAGCTATTGGCTCTGGGTTCCTTGCGTTCTCAGTGAACCTACAAGCCCTGTATATCCCCGCAACCAGAAAGGTCCGGCCAATGTAATGGTATATTGCTTTGAACAATATGCAATAGTTTGAAGAAGTTACAGGTGAAAACGCAAGCACAAATGGCTGTTTTTTTTTTTCAACTAAATTTCAATATTTTTTTATTTCAACTGTTACTTTCTAAAGGAAAACTTTGAAGGATCTACACAAAGACCCCTTGCTGAATTCATAATTTTGTCTACATTTCAGATATGTATAGTTTTCCAGGATCCATTATTGGTTTCACACCCACTTCTACCACTAACTGGAAGGAGGTGGAAAGCGCAAAAAATAGGCTATGTCCCAGTAAAATGCCAAAACTGTGTAGAAAAATTTGGTTTTCTGACAAGTCAGCCTGTTTCTGAAAGCTGGGAAGATGATTTTAGCACTGCAAACCCTTCATTGATACCATTTGCAGGGAAAAAAGCCAGATACTTTTTTCTACAGCGCTTTTTTCCTATTTTTCCCTAAAAACCCAAAATGTGCCTATATTTTGGCTAATTTCTCAGTCCCCTCCAGGGGAATCCACAAACCCTGGTTACCTTTAGAATCCTCAGGATGTTGGAAAAAAAGGTCGCAAATTTGGGTTGGATACCTTATGCCCAAAAAATGCTTAGCACGAGGAGGGGGGAGGGGGGGGCGGGATTGGGGAGGCCTAGCAACAAATGGGTTAAAAACACAGTAAACCGGAACGGGGTTGCTGCACTACTTCTCGTGGACCTCTCAGCTGCCTTTGACACAGTTGACCTTGACACCCTAATATAAAGACTCTACGAAGCCGGCATAGAGGGGACTGCTCTCACCTGGATCACATCTTACCTTCAAAACAGAACAAATGACATCTATTCTCCCCTTTTTTCATCCAAGCCGTACTTCACAAAAGGAGGGGCCCCTCAGGGCTGCATCATCTCACCCATGCATGTCAACATCTACATGAAGTCATTACTGGCAATGATCAATGAATTTCAGCTCACTATGCAGATGATACACAAATACTCCTTAAACTGGAAATCCCCAAAGACATTGGAAACTCAAAAAGGTTCAGTTGCCTCAGAACCGTTGATCAGTGGATGACATGGGGCTATCTCAAATGGAATGCCTCAGAACCGTTGATCAGTGGATGACCTGGAGCTATCTCAAATGGAATGCTTCTAAAACTGAAATACTCACAAGTGGCCATTGGAAATTCTATGACCCCTGGCCTGACGATTTGTGACTACCTCCTAAAGTATCTAAGGAAGTAAGAAACCTTGGAATTACCATGGACTCCAAGCTATCAATGAAATGCCCAAGTGGACAAATTAGCAAGATCAAGCTTCATTACTATGAAAAGTCTGCAACGCATCTTCCCCCACCTGGGATTTCCACACAAGGTCCAGGCTACTATCTCTCTTGTACTGTCTAAACTTGATTACACCAATGGTCTCTACCACAGATCATCTTTAGCAACTATGAAAAGACTACAACGGATTCAGAACTCTGCTGCCAGACTACTCCTACATGTAAAGCTGCAAGCCCACATCTCCCCTGCCTTGAGGGCCCTACATTGGTTGCCAGAACATCCACATTCAAACTGCTTTGTATCACTCTCAAAGCAATATATGGAACAAGGCTGCTTTTCAACAGGGATAAAATCACCAAATACTTTCAACAAAGGAACCTCCGCTCCAGATTGGCACCTCGCCTCAAAATCCCACCATACACGAAAAAAACCATAGGTGGTACATCCTTCTCTTTTCAAGCAGCCAAACTATGGAACTCACTACCCCCAAACATAAGATCCACGGATAACTATTGTATCTTCAGAAGACTACTCAAGAGTTGGCTCTTCCCTACATAACCACTATACTTAAACACAAATGTACAGCATATCCCTGTGTATTTAAGCACTTAATTTGATTAAATGTATGTATCTAGATGTGTATTTCTTTGTATAAATATGTATAATAGTTTTTAAATATATAGATATTCCTTAGGTCTGCTTAACAAATGTACATATTACTTTTGGTTATATCAGTCTATGCTCAACATGTATATAGGTCATTGCATAGTTTCATATAAGTTATTCGATTAGATACTTACGTTTCTCCATGTATTTATGTATCAAAATATGTACATTTTATCATAACTATTTATCTACAATTGCTACACTATTGGATTATTGCAAATAAAAGAGCACACAAATAAATTAGTTTAACGTACAGCAACACTTTAAAGTTTGAGTCTATTAAATACAACTTAAATCTTGATATATTACCTTCTCCAGTATTGTATCTTTTATAGATTCACATGCTTGAACCTTCCCCGTCTTCATGGTGGGAGTCCCACAGTAACAGTAAAATAGCAGTCCCTTGAGTAAAAAAGCCTCCCTTGAGAATCAACAGTGTTTAGTAACCAGTTAACCTCATTAAAGAACATCCAAACTCCAGCCAATCATATCGCAGACCCCTGAGTATCCATCCCCTACAGAGCCACCATACCTCAGATTTCTTACCACACGCCATGTGTTAGGGAGTCTCCCTGAGCTCTGCTCAGTCACAGTGTTTCTACTTAAAACTCTTCACTTTCAACTGGCAGTTCTCTTTCCTCAAACTGAGGTGCTGCTAGAAAGTGAGTTTTCTGCTTATTTTCTGTATTTTCTACAGAATGTCAGAGTCTAAAAAAGGGCTGTTCAGGCCCTGCAAGACTTGTGGAAAGTCCAGGCTGTTCTCAGAGGATCCTCATAAGAAGTACTTATATTGCCTTTATCCAGAGCACAAGCCTAAAGACTGTAAGCACTGCCGGACTTTTTCTTCAAAAACCCTCAAAGACCGTGAGGGAAGACTTCTTATTTGGCTTCAGAAGAAAAGATCTATGAGGGATTCTGACTCCGAGAGTGAGGAGAGGCCTCATTCCTCCTCAAAGAAAAGGAAGGAAGAATATCCTTCTTCTGGTCGAAAGATCAGAACAAAACAAAGATCAATGAGCAAGGAGTCTTCAGTGGAGAAGAGAGGTAAAAAAGAGCAGCCTGGCTCTTCTCACACCCAAAAAAGATCTGGCTCTGCTCCTCCTTCTGCACCACCTACTCCCTCACAAAAAATCCGCCGTGGTCTGACCCGTCGACGAGGCATTCTCCGCCTACGACTGTCGAGCGGAAGACTCGGTCGACGGTTTCGTCAGCGACATCGACGACATCAACGGTAAAGACGACACTGAGTTATGGAAATTTATGAAGTGCATTAGGTCTTGGACGATAGTATTAGCTGGAGCTAATGTAAGAATGAGTCTGGAGGGGAGGGAGGGAGAATTGAATAGTTGCCACTATCAGGCAGGAGGGTGGGTTTTGATTGTTTGATAACTGTATGGTATATACTCGGTGTACACAGTGTAACTGTAATACTATGCTGTGTTCATAACTAAAAAAACAATAAAATATGTTTTTTTTAAAAATGGTAAAGACGACGACGGCTGTCTCGTCGATGAAAACGGAAGTAGTGATGTCGTCGACGGCTTCGGTGAGGAGTTAGTCGTCGACGAGAGCTTCAAGGTCGACGGTCCAATTGTATGCTGCGCCGTCGACTAGCGTTTTCGCCTCGTCGACGGAAACTTCCACGCCGTCGTTACAGTCCCTGGTGACGATCCCGTCGACGAGGAAAATGGACATACCAGTCTCAAAATCTCTTTTACAGGACTTTTCAAAAATATCTCCTCTGCCTCCTTCTCGCCTCCTGGATTTTCAGGAATCGGAGGATGAAGGTCCGTTTGGCCCTGCCTACAGCCCCTCTCGACTGAGAGTGAAGTGCCAGGAATCTGATGAAGAGGATCAGCCAGAAAATCCTTCGACTTACTTTGAGGGTGACTATTCCTTTTCAGAGAGGCGCTCGGGGGCGCAACGCCTGGATACCTTCCAGGAGCACTACCCATATTATGAACAGGAGGAGGAAGATCGTCAAGAACCCTCCATTAATGTGCCAATGTCACGGACTTGCGTTTCATGCTAGATGACTACTACAAATGATTCCCTGAAGCCAATGTGGCCCAAAAATCAGTTTCTCGCCAGGAGGAACCTGCCATGACTCCAGTTCAGGAAACCCCACTGGCTCCACCGAAACAGAAGTCCTTACCTCCTCTGCAAATCTCAACTAGGGCTTCGGACAGTGGAGACCATCAACTGGAAGAGGGAGAGATACAAGTGGACGCTGATGTCCATGACAAGTGGATGGACTACGTAGCACATACGCCGCCTTCTCCCACGTTGCCTGTGGCTGACTCTCCACCTGCAGACATTGGCGGCTTCCACAATCTGCTTGAAAGAGCTTCAAAACGCTTCGACCTTCCTATGCCCGTCAAGCAAGCGGAATGCTTCTTGTGCGAGTTCAAGGCTTCCACTCAACGTTCGATTAGGGCAATCCCTATTATTGACTTCTTGTGGCAGGAAGGCATCAAGCTGATGAAGAATCCAGCGTCTGTGCCAGCAGTCATTCCAAAGCTGGATAAGAAATACCGAGCGCCAGAAGATTCGCCGACATGTCTCATTGGCCATCCGAAGCCTGATTCGGTAATAATGCAGGCTGCTCAGAGAAGATAAAAAAAACCCTGCTTCTCCATGTACCACCCCGCCGGACAAAGAGGGGCGTAGGTTGGACAATATTGGAAAGAGATTCTCCGCGCTGGCTGCTACAGCCATCAGAGCCTCCAATGCAATGGCTATTCTTGGAAGATAAGATAGGCAGATATGGTCAGACATCGCGCCTTTTTTGGAATTCCTTCCGGACAATAAGAAAAAGGAGGCAAAGGAAATCCTTGCAAAGGGTGAGAGAGCTTCATCTGAAGCCATTGATGTGGTTATGGACATTGCCTCCACTGCCTTTAGGCAGATGGCTGGTGCTGCAGTGTTGCGCAGGCAGGGTTGGCTAAAAGCTACTACCTTTCGACCAGAAGTCCAGGCGAAGGTGCTGGACAAGCCATTTGATGGCGAAAATTTGTTTGGTAAGCATGTTGATGAGGCACTCCAGGCTATCTCATCCGACACGGATACAGCAAAATCCTTAGCCAATTTACAACAGAGCAGGTTCTCTTCCTTTCGGGGAAGAGGCCAGTTTGCAGCACGGTCCCAGCCCCAACAGCGTTTTCAACCATATTACCAACAGGGTTTCCGTCCTCAGTACTCCGCTCAATCTGTTCGGCAGACGCCTGCACCAACTTACTCCAGAGCTCCAACTCGAAGACGTCCCGCTTCGGGAGGTAAATCCCATGACACAGGCAGGAGACAATGAGGCTCACCAGTCACCCGCCACCCCAGTCCCACTTCATTCGGCTCAAGACTACTCCAAATTCTTTCTTCAATGGAACTTCATTTCATCCAGCAGATGGGTGTTGGACGTTTTCAATCATGGTCACACCCTAGAATTTCTTCAACAACCTCCATATTACACCCCAAGAAAAACTGCTCACCGCCACCTGGCGCTTCTCAAAAGGGAAATAAAACTCCTTCTCGACAAGCAGGCAATCGAGTTAATGCCGTGCAGTCAGCGCAACTTGAGATTCTACTCCCACTTTTTTTCTCATAAAGAAAAGAACTGGAAAATGGAGGCAGGTCATGGACCTCAGGTTGTTGAACAAGTTCATCAAAAGCCAACCGTTTCGGATGCTGTCGCTCCAGGGGATTCTCCTTCTCTTGGATTCAGGAGATTACATGACCTCTCTGAATCTTCTGGATGCGTACTTTCACATTCCTATTCACCCAAAGTACTGTCGGTTTCTCAGGTTCCAAGTGGCAGGGTGCCACTACCAGTTCAAGGTGCTGCCCTTCGGGCTAAAGTCTGCGCCCAGGGTATTCACCAAATGCTTAGCGCCAGTAGCAGCCTTTCTCCGGCGTTCCGGTCACCAGGTCTTTCCCTACCTGGTCAACTGGTTAATCAAGGCTCCGACATTTCATGGTGCGAAAAAGTCCACGAGCGCAACTCTTCGCCTTTTTCGCTCTCTGGGTCTCAATCTCAACGAAGAGAAGTCTTCGCTCCTTCCGTCCAGGTTTCTGGGAGCAAGATTAGACACCGACCTCTCAATGGCCTTTCCCACAGAAGAAAGAATTTCTCGTCTTCTAAAGATGGCTGTCCTTTTCTTCAAAAAAGTTCGTTTCTGTGAGGACTTACAAATCGATGTCGGGGATGATGTCATCTTGCATTCCGCCGACTCCTCACTGTCCGTTGCGGATGGTTGCGGATGAGGCCTCTCCAGGAGCAGCTTGACGCCCAATGGGTTCAAGCCCGAGGCTCCTTCGAGGACATCATTTCAGTCACACCTCAGATGATCAGGGCGATGTCCTGGTGGAAAGTCAAAAGCAATCTCTCGCAAGGCCTATCCTTCCTTCCTCCAGAGCCTCTGATTATCATGACAGGGGATTCCTCCATGGAGGGTTGGGGTGCTCCCCTCCAGGAGCTTTAGGTCCAAGGGAAGTGGTCGGAACAGGAATCTCTTTGCCACATCAACCTGTTGGAGCTGAAGGCAGTATTTCTAGGGCTACGTTCCTTCCTTCCAAGGATAAAAGGTTCATCAATCCTTGTCTGCACGGACAATACAACCACAATGTTTTACCTGCAGAAACAAGGAGGGACGAGATCGCCGGCTCTCTCTAATCTGGCGCAACGAATTTGGAATTGGTTGATTCACCACAATATCTCATTCCAGGGGTGCTCAACGAATGGGCCAATTCGCTGCGCAGAGATTCCAAGCAGTGTCACGAATGGGAATTGGGCGCCGTTCAACTCAAAAGAATTTTTCAGTGTTGGGGCTCGCCAACCCTGGATCTGTTCGCTACATTTCTCAACAAAAAATATGAGTTCTATGCCAGCAGATTCCCTCAACCAGGTTCCCTAGGGAACGCCTTCCATTTCTCCTGGGAAGGGACTTTTGCCTACACGTTACCTCCGTTCCCACTGATACCCAGAGTCCTACAAAAAATGAAACAAGAACCTTGCTGCATCATTCTCATTGCCCCGGTGTGGGCAAGGCAATACTGGTTCACAGAGCTGTTTCGCCTATCCGAAGTCTCTCCAGTTCGCCTTCATCCCTCAGAAAGTCTACTTTCTATGGACCAAGGCCAGGTGATTCATCCGCAGATTCAATCTCTTCACTTGTCGGCCTGGCTCCTCACCACACTGAGTTTGAGGACATAGATATTTCTGAAGAGTGCCGTTCCATTCTTAATAAGGCCCGTGCTCCTTCCACGGTCAAATGTTACTCAGCCAAATGGAGAAGATTCTGCTCCTGGTGTGCAAGTCACTCACGCCATCCACTCTCTTCAACCCCGGAGGAGGTATTGCCATATCTCTTGTCGCTAGCAAAAGCTGGCCCCTCTCGTTCCTCGGTGGAAGTCCATTTGGCCGCAATTTCAAGGTATACGAGGCGTTCGAACCAATGGTCCTGCAGGTTGCTGAAGGAATTCATGGAAGGCCTTTTCAGAGCCTACCCGCCGTTTCGGTCTGCTCCGGTGCTCTGGCAATTGAATATTGTGTTGTCTCATCTCATGAAAGCGCCATTCGAGCCGATTCACAAATGCAACATAACATTTCTATCTTGGAAGGTGGCTCTTCTCTTAGCCATCACTTCTGCTAGATGTTTTAGTGAAATTCAAGCCTTCTCAGCTACGGAACCTTATCTTCAATTCCAGCAGGGATAGAGTGGTGCTACGCATTAATCCCTCGTTCATACCCAAAGTACCTACTACGTTCCATCTCAACGAACCTATGGTCCTGCCTTCATTCTTTCCTGCTCCATCAACACTAGCGCAGAGAGCTTTGCATTCCTTGGACATCATACGATGTTTAAAGTTTTACCTTCAAAGGACTAAATCTTTCCGCAAATCTACTCAATTGTTCATCGCCTTCTCTGCCCCTAGGAAGGGTCAGGCTTTGACTAGAGCTTCGATTGCTCGCTGGGTTTCTTCTACTATAACATTCTGCCACGAAAGGGCAGGTCGCCCTCTTGTTTCCAAAGTGACTGCTCCTTCCACGAGAAAGATGGTAACATCTTCAGCCCTGTTTGTCGGCGTGTCCCTGCCAGACATTTGCAGGGCAGCGACATGGTCAAGTGTCCATACCTTTACAAGGCACTACTGCCTCGACACTTTACGAAAAATGGATGCTGTGGTTGGCCAAGCGGCTCTTCGTCGTCTGTTCGCTTGAGTTAGGCCTCAGGTACTGGGGTTTATTAAGAATTCTTATTATCGTTATTATGTTTATTACTATTTTGGTTACTATTATTATCTCTGCCAAATCTTATTTTTGTATTTATTTATATATATATATATGTGTGTGTATTTTATAACTGTGGAAGTTAAGTTGCTTGGTTCACTTCAGATGATGGCATTTTGTCACATGGTGGGATGGTTCACCTGTCTTCTCCACCTCCGATTGTGTTTATGTACTGCTTACTAGTCTGATTCAAGCATGTGAATCTATAAAAGATACAATACTGGAGAAAAAACAAGTTACTTGCCTGTACACTGGTTCTCCAGTATTGATACCTTTTATAGATTCACATGCGGCCCTCCATCCTGCCCTTACAGGTGCACCCTTCCATACCGCTTTTATTTGACTAACTACACTCGTGTTTGAAATCTGAGGTATGGTGGCTCTGCAGGGGGATGGATACTCGGGTCTGCAATGTGATTGGCTGGAGTTTGGATGTTCCTTAATGAGGTTAACTGGTTACTAAATACTGTTGATTCTCAAGGGAGACTGTCTTTTTAGCTTTGTACTGCTATTTTACTGTTACCTTGGGACTCCCACCATGACTGGGAAGATTCAAGCATGTGAATCTATAAAAGATATCAATACTGGAGAACCACAGTGTACAGGTAAGTAACTTGTGTTTTCCTTATCCATGCATCCCTTCCATGTACTTTTGTATCTATATATTCATTACTTTACTCCTACTGTGAAAAAAAGCAAAGAACATTTGAGCCTCTCCAATGCACTACTGTATGTTTAAACCTATACCTCTCAATATATTCTCCACCTTCACTCTGACTCATCCTAAACCTCATGCTACTAGTATGATTTCCAAAATAACACTTTCTAGACTCTGCCCTCCTCTATCCCTCCTTCCATCACACCAAACCTCATTTTACTACTAAGATCTTCCAAACAACCCTTTCTAAATTCTTCCCTCGTGTATCCCTCCTTTGACTCATTCGAGACCCCATTTTACTACTATGATCTCCCTAATACATTTCTAGAGACTTTCCATCTCTCCTTTACTCATCCCAAACCTCCTCCTACTCTATGATCTCCCAATAAACACTTTCTAGACTCTTCCCTCTTCTATCCCTCCATTATCCTTTTCAATCCAGCAAACAGACTCACCTGCCCACTTCTCAAATTATTTCATATTTCCCTATACTAATTCACCACTAATCCTTTTTGGGTTCCAGAGTACCGTGCTACTCGCCGAAAAGCGTTTAGATGCCTCATCTGGGGTAGTAAGCGTTATACAAATACAGTTACAATTACATATCCTCACTCCTCACACCGCCAGACAGTAGGTCTTACAAACAATAACTGCACTTCTGTGGTCATCACAGACGACATGCAAACACTTCCCAGACAGGCTCAAACCAAAGCAGCCTTCCACCACACACCCTACACAGTATAGCTTGCTATTCATGTGGGTAAGTGTTGCAGCACCCCACATGAGTAGTAAGCACTAAAGAAATGCTATAATACAATACAAGCTTTTCTTGGAAAAAGAAAAGATAGCATTGCTATTGTCCTAATATGTTTGATCTAAAATTAAGGTAGTGTTGCACTAATATTTCCTGGTAAGTAGAATTCTCACCAAGGCAAAAATCCCTCACCCTCTGAACCGAAACACACGATTGCTCCCTTCCTGCACCCTGTGTTGTTCGACCAGGCCCTCGAGCATCACCTGGACCCTGCACTTCTCCCTCGATCTGTTATATGATTCCTACAAATTTAGTAGAACTGTGTAATAGGTCAACAAAACGTTGCAATATAGAGAATGAGTCTGCTAATATCAGTAAATGTTGATCTTTTGTTAGCTCTCAGTACCACATCTTAATTCCTAACCTTTCAGAGTTATAGATGTTTACGGGAACTTCGAACATGACCGCTCTGATTCCCAAGGAATTTGTGGAAACAGATCTAACCCTTTTGTTTGTCACTTTTGCTTGCCCGTGGTGTCACAAAGAAAAGATACAAGCATATATTTTCAAATATTCATTAAAAAGATCTAATCCTTGTAAATAAAAGATGAGCTGCAATCATTTTTCAGATAAAACACATCATTGTTGTAATTATTATTACAGAGGTGAAAAACATGACAAAATACATCCATGTTAATTGTTCCTAATCTTACTCCTATCTATCACTAAGACCTGTACACTAGTGAGAGCATATTGGGAGTACTTTTCTGCCAGACCAGTTGGAATAATCTAACCCCATACCTTGGTATGTGTCGGGAAACTGGCCTCAGAGCATTCACCCGTCTAAATGTGCAGGCTTGCACACTTCTTTTGTACAGCTATCTTCCTTCTCAGCAGGAAGGTCAAGGCCAGCAGGGTTGCATCTCAATCACAGCTCCCAGCAGTTTCCATGATAACTTCGGCATGAAGTGTCTCTCACTGAATGCTGCACGGACGCTGTTTAAATAATCAAACACCATCCTTATCGTACTGTGCCAGAGGTGCAGAACAGCGTCTTTAGTTAATCTGGGGCGAAAGAGTTGTCTTCTACGAGCACACAAATATAACAAGGGCACTGTGTTCTAATTGTGTAATCCTGGAACTACTTATGCAGACTATTGGGCGACAGTATCTTTCGGGAATAAATGTGTGCATGGCATTTCCTCGTATTAGGGATAAACACGCAAATCACCATTAGAAAAAGCTGCTGCGTTAAAAAGGAAAGCTAAAATGAAGGCTATATGTAAACTCAACTACAGATCTTCCTCCGAGAACCAATGCTGCTTCCACCCTTGGACCCTGTGCTTCTTCTTTCCCCTACCCCATCTTGGGCCTTGCCCTTCTACCCTCCTACTCTCGGGGCACAGCTTTTGTTCTCTCCCCTCCGTGCCCTGTGTGGTTTCTCCCCAGGCTTTGCATTTTCACTCACTCCTTGGGCTCTTCCCCTCCTTACCCATCCCATGGGCCCAGAGCTTTCTCCCACTCCCTCACTTCACTCCTTCACGGACCAAGTGCTTTTCTCCCTGCGCTGCACTTTTCCCTTACCTCTACCTCCAGATCCTGTGTTTTTCCCCTGGAATTCCCCACTTTTTTCTAAGTTCCAACCCCTCGACCCTGTGGCTCTCTTCCTGTTAGGCGCCCAGACCCAGCACTTCACCCTCCCCTTCCAGATTTTGTTGTTCTCCCTAGCCCTGAGCTATGCACTTATCCTCCACTGGAATCTGCGCTTCTATACCACCGAAAAGGCACTTGTATACCCAGGACTCTGCATTACTCTCTTTCCATAAATAGTGCTTTTCTATCCCCCCACCTCCACCCAGACTCTTCAACCTTCTATTGTGCTTAAGACACTCCGGGGTTCCCCCAGACCATACGCCACTCTTCTTCCAAACTCTATGCCACTTCTTTCCCCTTGGACATTGCTCTGTTATTTCACCAGCTCCTGAAAGGACCTGTCATTTTCAGTTATGTGAAGAGAAATTATTTAAATGCTTTCAGTAACATACAACACACTTCCAGCACAACATACTGCAAGCTTCTCTGTATGTAACTTGTAATGTAAAGACCCACCAAACTTAATACCACTTGAAATGCCTTAGGTAATATTTGAGATGAACTATGTGGTGGTAAATTATTGCCCTCACTGGAAGTGAATGGGGCATGCTTTCTCACTGTGAGTTAATCTGTGCATTGTATTAGGTTATTCGCTCAATTAGTTATGGGCAGCTCCCCAAATAAATAGGCACATAAAATAACATATATCCCACATATTTACTATCAACAGCATTTAATTATTGTGTTTAAAAGTTTGTTTTGCTCAATTTTGAAGACAGCCATTTGTTTTTATAGATGAACAGCCAACACACCTTACACCACTTGCTGGCGCACAGGCTTGGGTCCTTTTCATGGCTGTAAATAGCAATGATTCATACAGTTTGTCAAGTCCAGGTTTCACAGTCAATGACATTCGTGAAATGGTAATATTAAACTGTTTCACTGCACTCCTATTTCTAGTTAGGATTATCATAATGTGACACACTGGTGAAAAGATTTTTGACTAGACTTAGAAAAAAAGCACTAAACTGATGGACAAATATTGAGTGTGTAACTCGTTGAACTTAATTACACACAAAAGACAGGTCAGGGAAAGACAGGTGTGTAGAGTGGATGCTTTATAAGCTAAAGGTTTATGGCACAGGCACTTTAGGAGAGCTCTATGGATGAGATCTACTGGAGAATATTATGTTGTGTATTCCCAGTAGATGCAGGGAACCAATACTGGAAGAGCGGTCATCTGCCACTTAACGGGAAAAGAAAGGTGTATGAGCAGAAAGGAGATATTTGTGCCTATTACTGCATTACTGAATGTTAAGGAGATTGGACCATACGGATTGGTACATTTATGTATAGAAGTATCAGAGGCGCAATATTGTATTGCAGATACTATCGAGCAGCTAACTGATAAACTCTTGATTCAAATATAATTTTAAAAGGTGTGATAATGTCCAAACTCTGGACATCTGGGAGACATGTACAGCATTGCTGTGGGGAAGACTCCTCTATATTATCAGACGTTGGTTTTATACTTTGGTGATTAATGCAGTTAGGGAGAGGTTTCATGCTTGTTTGGGAGAGATATGTTTCACCCATGGTTCATCATCTATATAGTCAAGCATGAGTGGCTTTACTTAATTACAAACATATATTAGCATATAAATCTACAAGACACATTTACCCTATATAACCTATTTCAAAACGCAAGAGGTTGATTGACAAGAGGGAGGTTATGGATGTCGAAGGAGAGTAGTTTCCTTCCATGTTTTGATTCTGTTAATTTGTATTCTGATCGTGGATGTGTATTTTTATGATAATCTTTAATGTGTCAGTGATTGTTCAGATTAAGATGTTTATGACTCAGGACCATATGTCTCTTACTCTGTTGTTAATAAAGCCAGTAGTGGATTTCTGCCGCTTTATTGAGCCCCGTGCAAACAGTTTCGATTCACTTTCTCTTCTTCGCAGTTTGAATTCCCAGTCTTCTCCTCTACTGTTCTTTTGGATTTGCTCAGTGCCATTGAAATAAAACATTTTGTTGTGTTCATGGCGTTGCAGAAAATGCTCAACCAGTTTCAACTTTGCTTTTGTTTTATGGGTTTGTCTGTAACTCGCCTGATTGCGTATCTTTACATTTCTGGTCTTACTGCCCACATATATTTTGTTACAAAGGCATTTGATTATATAAATTACATAACTTAGTTCTTTCTTCTTAAGAAAGATCTGCACGGTTGTTGTTAAGAGATGATAGAAAGCAAACAAAAACCTTGCTGGATGAACCGTGAGGCTTCTACCCATGCCACAATCACTCCATCTGCAAACTGGGTGAGAAGACAGTTAAGGAATTTATCTTTACCAATGACTACAAACACAAAATCCAAGCCTGGATTAACTGCAACAATACACATCTAATATATAATCAAATGCCATTGTAACAAAATACATATGGGCAGTACGACCAGACAGGCACAGATATACATTCAGTAAAGCTACGGAAACACCTACCAATCAGATTCCAAATTACCACTGGTCGAGCTTTTTCTGCAACACCAAGAACAAGACCAAAATGTCAAGGTCACTGGCACGGAGCACATCCAAATGAACAGTAGAGGAGGCGACCGTGAACTCAAACTGAAAAGAAGTGATTATGATACTTCTATACATAAGCGCACCAACCTTTCTGGTCCAATCTCCCTAATTTCAATCTGTACAGTGAAAGGACCACATATCCCCTTTCTGCTCATGCCCTTTTCTATTCCCATTAAGTGGGCAGATGACAGCTCGCTCAATATTGGCTCCAATACCTAGAAAGATATTCTCCAGTAGCTCTCATCTATGAAGCTCTCTAACAGTTCCTGTGCCTTAAGACTTTTGGTTAAAAAAGCATCCACCTTAAACCTCTTTTCCTTTTTCCGTGCATGCATGAGCATATATCAAGTGCTTCAAGTTACAAGCTGAGTATTTTTCTATGAAATTAGTGCATTTTTCACATGTGTAATCACAAATCCTTTCACCAGTGTCACGTTACACTAGTTCTAACTAGAAATGCAAGTGCAGTGAAACAGTCGAGGGTCACCCACCTCACAAATGTTATTGTACATAGTACATGTCAGAGCTGCCGTAAGCCTAGTCAATCTATGTCTGTTTTTTTTGTTTTTTTTTATATAGCGCAGCTACTCACCCTTACGGGTCTCAAGGCGCTGGGGGCCGGAGTGGAAATTAAGTGAGCTATTGCCCAGAGTCACATGGTGCTGAGCTGAGCTGCCGCTGGAGCCAGGGATCGAACCGTGAACCCTGTGCTCCGAAGTCAGCTGCCCTGGCCGCTGCACCACACCTCTCCTAAAATCATTCCAAAAATGTGACATTAAACCACTCTGTGGAATAAGTCTAATTTGCTTTATTTGTCATAAGAGCTGTGTGACATTTGAAATTCCTGAAACAGCAAGCCCTTCTCCACAAAGCCATTGCACATCTATCGCCTCTTATAGCAATACAGGCAAGTTGGTCTGTCTTGCAAACTGATCACTTAGAATATTAAACTGTTTTACTAAGTTCGTCACTAAGACACTGCCCTTCAGTTTTTGTTTTGGCTCCAACTCCATCTGACATCCTGAAGGCTCCTCGAAGTCTAAAATAAAACATGACCTCTAATTATTTACAGTTCTACTCCTCTGGTCTCTAGTGTAGTAACCCCGAGCTGCCTAAACCCCTGCAGTTCTACTGTCCATTTCTTGACGACAGTGCCATTTCTAGTACGACCTTTCCTCGCTTACACTGATAATCTTGAAACAAGCAGTCCGCTGCTCCAGTTAGGCCTCTTTATCGCGCTCAATTTTTTTAATCATAATTCTTTGCAGCCTCATTCAGCTACAACAGATTCTCTTTCTTTGCATCCTAATAGTTTTTATTTCTCTGATTCCAGGCTTGGATGCAGAATAAAGTTCCCCTCTTGCCTCCATCCGAACCAGTAAGCAGAAAAGAAGAGGTTAACCTCGATGACAAGAAAAGAACACAGGCTGAGATTGAGCAAGAAATGGCAGCCCTGCAGTACACCAACCCTCTGCTCCTGGAGGTACATGGGCCCTGTTGTTAAATACATTTTGGGAATTTAAGGAGCTAATTACGCCAGTTAGGGCAAAATGTTATGGCGTCATGTTTAACAGTAGTGCGCGTAAGCTAGGTTGTTGCAATGGCAAAGGCCTTCATTATTTGTCATAGTATATCTTGGAGCTGTTATACTTTTGTTTCTCAAACTAAGCTTTCTCTTTTTTCTTAGCAACTGAAAATTGAGAGACTAGCCCAGAAGCAGGTTGAGCAAACTCAGCCGACATCATCGCAGCCTCCACCTCAAGCCGGTCCTGTGCTTGGAACCCAGACATTCACAGGACAGGGGCCTCACCCTCCAGGATTCCAGCAGCCTCCTCCACCTCCACAAATGTCAATGAATATGTCTCAGATGGGGCCTCCTGGACCTCAAGGACAGTTTATACCACCAGTCCCCCCTGGCTCTATGGGTCCCCCTCTTCAGATGGTACCCCCAAATCAAATGGGACAGCCAGGGCTAAGAACACCTGGCCCATTGGGGCCTCAGGGGCAGATGGGGCCTCAGGGACACATAAGACCCCAGGGACACATAAGACCACAGGGACACATAAGACCACAGGGACACCTAGGCCCCCAAGGGCCGATGGGATCTCAAGGTCCACCATCACTTCAAGGGAGTGGAGGTCCACAGCCATTCATGGGCCCAGGTCCTCAAGGAATGCCTCGGCATCAGGATCTCCACGGACATCAAGGAATGCAGAGACACCATGGGCCAGTGGGCCCCCAGGGAAATGCCATTTTACAGGGTCATTTAGGACCTCCGGGTCCCTCTAGCACCCAGGGATTGCAGGGTGGTCTAGGTCCCAGAGGAATGTCCGGTCTTCCTTCCCCTCTTTCATTACAGGGCTCTCCAGGGCAGGTGCGTGGATTGACTCCTAGAGGTTTACCAGGACCCTTGGGGCCTCAGGATATGCAAGGACCATGTCCTCAGCCAGCTATGCCTGGTCACCCTGTGCAGGACATAAGAGGCCCTCATCCCCAGGGTTCAATGCTGATACATGGCCCCCAAGACATGAGAAATCCTCAGGAAATGCGGCCACCTCAGGACATGCGGGGTTCCCAAGAGATGAGAGGTCCACAGGACATGCATGGGCTCCAAGAGATGAGGGGACCCCAGGACATAAGAGGATCCCAGGAAATGAGAGGCCTGCAAGAAATGAGGGGACACCAAGATTTGAGAAATCAGCAGGACATGCGGGGTCTTTCAGATATGAGAAACCTACAAGACATGAGGGGCCCCCCAGATTTAAGAGGCCAGCAAGATAATAGGGGACCCCAGGATTTGAGAGGCCCGCAAGATATAAGGGGAAATCAAGATGTTAGAGGCCCACTAGAAGTGAGGTCACCTCAAGATGTGAGAGGTCCGTCAGACATGAGGGCACCTGGCAGTCTGAGGGGCCCACCTGATATGAGGGGATCCCAAGATTTAAGAAGCCCGCACGAAATGCGGGGACCCCAGGATTTGAGAAACCAACAGGATTTGAGAAACCAACAAGAAATGCGGGGTCCACTAGACATGCGGGGAACCCAAGACTCGAGACCGCCTTCTGACATCAGGGTGCAACCAGATTTCAGAGGGCCACAGGAGATGAGGGTACCTCAAGATTTAAGAGGACCTCCGGAGCTAAGGGGTCCGCAAGATTTAAGAGGCCCTCAGGAGACCCATGGACTGCAAGATGTGCGAGGCTTGCAGGAAATGAGAGGATCCCAAGATTTGAGAGGGCCTACTGAGATAAGGGGACCTCAAGAATTAAGAGGACAACAAGTGATTGGTGGACACCAAAATATGAGAGGTTCACAGGATGTGAGGGGGCCACTAGATGCTAGAGGCCTACAGGATATGAAAGGACCCCAAGATATAAGAGGCCAGCATGAGTTAAGGGGCCCACAAGATGGACGAGGCTTACAGGAAATGAGAGGACCCCAAGATGGATGTGGCACTCAAGAAGCACGAGGTCTGCCGGAGTTGAGGGGAGTCCAAGATGCAAGAGGCCTCCCAGAATTCAGGGGTCCTCAAGATGCAAGAGTTTCACTGGATTTGAGAGGATCCAAAGAATCAAGAGGCCAGCAGGAGTTAAGAATACCCCAAGATGCAAAACCGCTTCCAGAATTGCGGGGGGTCCAAGATTTGAGAAACCCTCAAGAAATGCGAGGGCCACAAGAGATTAGAGTACCCCAAGAGATGAGGGGGCAGAAGGGACCACAGCAAGGAATCGGACCTACTCAAGAAGTCCGGGTTCCATCAGGTTCCCAAGGAGCAATTGGAAACCCACATGGAGGGTTACAAGGGCCGCTAAATCCACAGAGAGGATTGCAGACCTCTCACGATCTTGGACCCTTCCAACAACAGAAAGGAGCACTGCTTGGTGAAGGACCTAGAACAAATTTCAGCCAGGTACGTTTGTTTATGGAGACTGTATGTCACAGAATGAATTCTAAGATAAGTCAATGCAGTGTTGAAAAGGGACCAGTAACAAATCACATAAGACCCGTAAGGCACGCTGTTGTCGTAACACAGGGAATGATATCAATGAGCTGTCACTGTGAAAAAGAGGTGTTTTATGAGTAGCAGGTGTATGAAGTATAGTGATAAATGTGTACTGTCATTATAGTAGTTATGCTGTACTCATTGACGTTACTAACCCAGCAGTAAAATGAGGTTCAATACTTGAGTCACTTAAGGTATTTAAATAAAATTTGACACTTGCAATAGTTGGGGTAGTCACTGAATTCCTAAGAATGGGGCCACAATTTCATTCAGGTTGTGAGATTGCACAAACGTTTTTTGGGGAAATTCCGAAAATGTGTTTTGTGTGAAATAAGGCACGGAGGAGGTAGCAAACAAACCAAAATTTCTAAAATGGTCAGCATGTTATTTATTTTTTTATCGATCATTTTATAATTAATTGTTTATTACTTTTTGTGTATAGAAACATCATCTCCGTGATGCACCGTATTTAGAATTTCCAGAAGTACCACTTGAGGTCATTTCCATGACAATAAAAACAATCAATAACACTGCCATGCCAACACACAGCTGCGAATTGACACTGGATGGTCACTCTTAACATAATAAATGCATAAACAGTTATATCAGATTTTGTATGTTAAATTCAGGGCAGCATCCTACCTCATTTCTAAAAGTACTCTGGACCAGGTAAGAGACTGTTCCCTCCAGATGTGACCTCGCTGCACGATTCTTATCAACTTTGTACTACTTAATCATGTATTTTTTCTGTTTATAATCTTTCTTGAGCTTTAAGTTCGTGGCATCCAGCATTTTATGCTTTCTTTTACCTTTGAATCGTTCGTAAAATGCACACTTTGGGTGCTAATGAGATTGTTAGTTCTGGAAATGACGGTTTGCATTCCACTTTGGTTCATAATAAGATACTACAATGTGAGGCAGCTTCTCATGATGTGCTTTGATGTTGCTAATTTACTTTGAGATGTAGGGCACTTTAGTTCGATCTCCAAGATCTACCTGAACATCAAAAATGCGCAATTTAATTTTAAATTAATTTTTGGGGAAATGCTACAATTGGAAAGAAATTCAGGTTTTCATACAGCCTCACTGAGCCAACTGTACTATTGACAATCTCCCCCGTTGGATCCATTTCTTGTGGCTTGGTCCATGAGCTTGTTACTTGGAAGAATCGCACATTCTCCTCCAAATAAAAGAAAGTTTCAAAGTAGAACCTCAGAGATGCTTTTAGGAATACATTTGAGGCATGATGCAGCCCTAACTCATCAAAGGTGTAAGCCCCTCCTTGAACCTGAGGAAGCCATTTTATGGGATGTCTTTTATCATCTCCTGATGTGCCTCTTGTCTCTAATTTGTATGAAGTCTTTTGTCCAGAAAATTGACTGAGACATAGCCTACTTTAAATCCTCAACCTACAATGTCCAAATCATTTCTACTTTGCAGCAGGAAGTTTACATGGGAGCCTCATGCGTGACACGTAAGGGACAGCGCTAAAGCTTGGAAAAACCCTCCCAAATGGGTGTTTCATGTTGCTAGAATGTCCCTTTTGTTAGTTCCCTCCGCCTCCAAAAAAAACTAATTTATCGTAAAAAGTAAAGCAAGGGTCGAATTGTTATCTCATGAGTAACAAACTCATTTATCAGTGAGGAAAGAATAAGACTGATTAGACCGAGAGCAAAATGAAAACCCAAAGAAGACTTTAAATGAATCTTTAGATAAATTCCCTATGGATTTGCCAGTGAAAGAGGTCTTTTCCTTACCAGCCTGGCACATTATTTGCTCTTTCGTATACTACTTTCATCTTTAAGGAGTTCCTTTGGTTTTCAAACAAAGAAAGACTAGTTCCAGTACTCGTATGTAATCTAATTGTTTCCTGAATGTGTTATTAGTCTCATTTTTACTTTTATTGCAGTACAGTTGCGTTTTCAAAGACAAAGTGCTGCGGAATGCTAATTAAAACTGCAACACTAAAACTGAAAATTCCTTTAGTAGAATTTGACAGTCCAGCTGGCTTTTAATCCTATCTTTTGTTCAGTTATAATCCAGGGTGTTGGAAAGTATAGTGGTAAGATAGCTTAACCAATTTGTTTAGGATCACCTCTGTTTATTTCTGGATATAACTCAATTAAGTAGACATTAAACAAGAATACAATTTCATAATTCAGTTACATTTTAAAAAGTTTGATTTCAAATGGTCATAAAATGAATAGAAAGAAAGACACAGCAGACTTATAAAAAACAAATTGGGGTCTTGCGTATACCCATGGTGTCCTCTCTGTGGAGCGCTATGCTTTCGGCTGTGGCCCACACAAGCATAGAGTGTTGCCATGCTAGTGTATGGGGGCGGGGGTCTTGGGCCTTCCACTTCCTATTGATTAGTCTCTTAGCCACCACCTTTCCCAGGTCTAGGAATCTAGAAGTTACTTTATTATTCCAGTGTCTACGATATAGATGTAAAATGTAAGTGTGCTATTCAAATAGGACTGTGCATTCCGTGCATGCGGCCAGTGTGTCCGCAATTTCCTTCCAGTATGTGTATAGCTGGGGACATCCCCAGAGCATGTATAATAAGTCTGCATCAGTAAGGGCGCAGCGTGAGCAGGTGGCATCTGCGCGATTGAAGTACCAGTTGATTTTAGCGGGTGTGAGATATGCTCTCTGCCTGATGTAATACTGGATTTGGCGGAATCGCACGTTTCTGGGGATACGCACTGGGCTTTCTAGTACTGAGGTCCATTCGGTGTCTGTGAGTTGGCGATCCATGTCTTGTTTCCAGTGGCATTGGAGAGATGTCCGCCTTGCCCCATAACGTACATGTATTGTACGGTGAGGTGTGTTTGAGGCTCATTTGTTAAATCACCCCATCTAGACATGTGGGTTGTTATTAGTGATTGGTGTAGCAGGAATTGGCCTGGCGGTAACTCGTCTTCTATTCATGTCGTGTATGGAATTAGTGTGCCGTTTCGGTATAAATCTCCCATGCATTGAATACTCGCCTCACGCCAGTTTCGTAGTTCAGCTTCTGTAACTGTCGTTTGACCCCTGGGTGTACCTTCTAACAGTAATGCTGGTGCATACGGTGTGATATGTCAGGTTAGGTGTAGGCTTTTGTGGAAGCATCTGTGCGCTACTTTGATTAGCGATGGCTCCAGTTGTCTTGTTCCCGCACCAGGTTGAAATATCTTAAGCAGCTGCTATAGCGTGTAGGGTGGACTCATAGTAGTGGTATTGTTGCGCTGGCGGTCTGCTAACCATCTAGCCACCCACTGCAATTGTGCGGCTAGGTAGTACTGTTCCAAATTTGGGACCTCCAGGCCTCCCAGGTCTGTGGGCAGATAAAGAATTTTAACCACTACTCTGTGTCAGGCGTTGCCCCATATGAAGTCTCTGATTAGTTTCTCCAGTGAGCGGAAAGGGGGGGGGGGGAATATATAGCGGTAGGTTCGCAAAATAGTATAAGAATCATAGGAGGGTCACCATTTTAGTGAGAGCTACTCTGCCTGTCACTGCTAATAGGAGCGAGCTCCAGAATGACATCTGGGAACGGATGGCGGTTAATGCTCTGCCCAGGTTGCCATCAAACAAGTCTGTTGATTGCCTGTACACTCCTATGCCTAGGTATCGGAATGTGTCTGCCCTCCACTGTACTAGTACCCCGGGTCTTGGTTTGCTTCATGAAAAGGATAAAGGCAGGACTTAGCAGCATTAACTTTCAGTCCGGAAAGGGCGGTGAATTCTTGTAGGATATGTGCTAATTGCTGAGGGATCCTCCTAGTGTCTCTGATATAGACCAGTAGGTTGTCCGCATACAGCGACACCGTATGTGTGCCATCTCCCAGTGGGATGCCTTATGCCTAGTTTAGTACGAATTGTCTCCGCTAGCGGCTCTATGGATAGTGAAAAGAGGAGGGGGGATAAGGGTCATCCCTGCCTGGTCCCTCTGCGCACTAGAATCGTTTCCGATATATTCCAATCACATTCATATAGCAATAAAATACAAAGTGTCTATGATTCCAAGTAACTAAACTATGCGAGGTAGTGAATTATTTGCTAATACAGACTGAGGGATAATAAAAGTATGCATTAACAATCAGGGCTTTTACGCGAATAACCCACATTTTGCAAAGAACTTGGCAACAGCACATGCAATTACCAGGTTCGGATCTGATTTGAAAATTCTAAGGGCTGCTTGACTACTGCGTGTCCCCATCAGCCTTCATGTGGCTTTGATCCCGGTGCGATGAATACCAGCATATCCAGAGCAGGCAAATAGAACATGCCCAACAGATTCAGGAGCAGTTTTACATATAGGGCACGATGCATTTTTGTCTAGTAGCAGTAGAAGTCGTAAGAGGCAGTGTGCCTATCCTAAATTGGAAATATAATTTCTTATCAAGGGGTACTAAAATTGTGTCCCAATAGGAATCCAAATAAAATGTAGATTTAAAATCATAAAAGCTTCCAATCAAAGGATGACCAATGCTTGCTGTAACTGCATTTTCGTCAGCCCATTGCCAGTAATGTTCCTTCAGCAGCCTTGCTGTCAAGGGTGGGCTAGAGAGCGGGAATCCCCAAGACCGATGGCTAAGTTTTTCAACCTGTCTTAGCAACGGTATTTTGTGGAATCTATCATCCTCCATCACGTCCCTTAATGCTATACCATATCGTGCCAATTCAGGTTGAAGCCACAACCTCCTCCAAAACAACAAGGGACGCAATTTAGCTCCATCTCCCATTGCACGTTGACCTATATCCATCATCAAAGGCTTAAGAAGGGTGTTTTTAGGTAAGTGGACCAGATTCAGCGGGGGAGATTGGAGAAGCCCCACAATGCACTGACCGCTTTAGCGTCATAAAATTGCAAAATAAAAGCAATCGGTTTTGTAAGGGAGCTGCTGTGTTCTGTTGCTATGACTCCTGTGATTTGCATGTGTTTGAGAGTCAATAAATCCAACTGGGGTTTCCATGAGAGAATCAAATATACGGTAAATCCCAGGAAACTAAATACACTACACTATTAAATGGGACTCATCCTAGCTCAAGCTTTTCTTTGAAAGACCTATGTTTGTTAAAAAAACATTAACTTTGTCTTCGTGGAGTTGATTTCCTTCTGGCACGCCTCTGTGCCCAAAGGAACTACAAGGATCGCCAACTGGTACTTACTGGCAAGTCCGCCCTTGGCGCCATCTGAAACCCCTGGATCCTTTACTTGCCCCAAACTGGCTTTGGTGCGGACATTGGTCATGGCGCCACAACCCATTCCACATCCCGTTTTTGCCGGACAACAAAGTGCAACCGTTGGTGCTCTCTGATTCTGAGCTGACTCCACTTCGACTGCGGCTGAACCCTAATTCCACTTGGCCGCAGCCTTCCGGCAACCCCCTGGACTCTGAAACCAAGCCCTTGCCTCTAGTAAGGGCCAAGATCATCCATAATCTTTTTCACACACATCCCCATAATGACCGGTGTGATGAAGGGAATGAATTTGCTCAGCCATATACTGAGGACAACTGGTATGATGATCTAGATGATGCCAGTGGACTGGATAATTCTCCAGGGACTGGTTTGGTCTCTTCACCTGTTTTGGTATCTGAAGAAATTTCTCCTTCGAAGTAGTGATGCGAAGGGCGGCTGAGGTTCTTGACCTCCAATTGGCCTCTGTAGAGGTGAAAAACAATGTTATCACAAAGTTCTCCCACCTCATTTATTTATGTATTTGAGGAGTTTTATATAGCGCAAACATGATCTGTCAGGGTATCAGAGCTTTTGTACATACAGCAATCAAGTCATACATACAGGGAAAATGCAATAAGGAATAAGCAAGCAGCAATACAGATCCAATATACTAATTACTCTGGCAGATCCAAGATCCAGGGGTGTTCACAGGAAAATTGTCAAGCTGAGTGATATCAGGACTACTGTTGAAGGAATCTATTCATCAGAAGCATTTTTACTTCTTTTTTTAAGGAGATAATTGATGGGTTTGTCCTGGTTTCCGGAGGCTATACGTTCCATATTCTTGGGGCTAGACCGGAGAAGGAGCAGTTGTAAGTTTTCTTTTGTAGAACTTCTGTGATTACAACAAGAGGGAGTTAGCACTTCATGAGGAACGACTACCACCAAATAGTTAAGAGTTTTTTGGCCAGGTAGATTTAAGTGGTATGGTGAAGGGCTTTGTGTGTCATGCAAGCTATCTTCAACAGGATTCTTGCTTCCAAAGGGAGCCACTTGAGATGTTTTAGGTCTGGTGTAATGTGGTAGAATCTTCTGGATCCTGTGATGAGCCTAGCAGCTGAGTTCAATGTGGCCCTTATTGGAACCAGCTTACTTTACTTTGGATAAGCCTGCAAGAGTAGCACTCCTGTATTCTAATCAGGAGATGACTAGGGATCGAGGGAAGATCTTTTAAATCTGGCTGATGTAGACCAATCTCCAGCTAGGGATTGGACTGCTAGCAGAGAAAGTCACCAGGGGGCAAAAAGGGTTTGATTTTCCTTTGTATGTACTTGGACAAACTACTGCTATGCCCTTGCTGCATTTCAGTGATGTCCTCGTTGGGACATGGGCAAATCCATGTTCCATGTTGCCAATAAACAGGCAGATAGCAAGGTGCCACTGCCCTGCCCTTGGTGTCCTGGCTTCTTTCCTTGCGCAGCAACTGACTCCAGAAAGCTTTGTGGTCCAAGCATCCACGAGCAGGGTCAACCCCAATGCCTTCCGTACTACCCCACTGAATAGAGTCACACCGCCTTTAAACCTTTGTGAAACCCTTGTTCTCCTCCACTAGCATAGCATTACAGCCTGTCAACGCCAGCTTTCTATTGGGCTGCTATACCCATGCCCTTTGTGATTCTGTCACTCAGGGCTCTCCGGTTTCATTGCTGCACTGGAGGACTTGCACCCCACTGTTATGCAAGCCATTTTGGAGAGCCGCAATGCGGCAAAATTCACAATTTGCTGTGGGTTGGATGCTACAGATTGTCTTGGTCTGGCAATTGACACCAGTGTGACACTCAGGAGGTCTTTGGGCTTCTACGCGTATGTCTAGTCTTCCCTAATGGTCATGCCCTTTGATGGTTTTTGCCTCTTTGGCGAAAAGACGGACTCTGCTCTCAAGCGTTTTAAAGACAGCAGAGCCACAACCCACTGCTTGTGCTTATATGCTCCAGTGTATCCGGTTAGCCAGCTGTTTTGCACCCTCCATTATGGCAGGGGTTTTCAATACTGCCTGCACCCACCAATGCTGTCAGCCAGGCAGACCCTACTACCTTTTCGTGTTCTTGTCTACAGTACCCAGAGACAACATAGATAATAGTGGCATCGAGCAGCCTAATCCCCCTCTCCCACAGCTGCTAGAAAACTTATTTTTAGTGTGCCCTCACAGGCGCACACCCATCGAAGAGTGATTAAACATTTTCCTTCAATGTGGCAATCTGTCACTTGGGACAAGTGGGTACTGCAAGTTGTCCAGCAGGGTTTCTGTTTCTCTTAACCCTGCCATGCCTTCCACCACCCTCACAGTGGCTGATAGAGGACCATTTGTCCCTCTTTCAGCAGGAAGTGCAGGCCCTTATGGCCAAAGGGGCCATAGAGAGGGTTCCGGCCTTGGAATTAGGAACTGGGTGTTACTCCTGCTACTTCCTTGCGCCGAAGAAGGAAGGAGGCCTTCGTCCTATTTTAGATCTTCGCCCTCTCCATGCCTTCCTGTAGAAGAACAAATTCAACCTGCTCACTCTAGCCCAGGTCTCATCTGTCCTCGACTCTGAAGACTCGATGGTGACGTTGGACCAGCAGGACACTTATTTTCATATCCCCATCCGGCAGTCCCGCAGGAGCAGTCTGCGGTTCATGGTGGAAAAAGTGCACTTGCAGTTTGCTGTGCTGCCCATTGGCCTCACCAGTGACCCTTGGGTATTCACAAACGTGATGGCGGTGGTTGCAGCACACCTTCGGAGGTCGGGCTTCCACTCTTCCCCAACCTTGATGATTGGCTGCTGAATGTCGGCTCACCCCAGACAGTTAGCACCCACCTCAAGATTATGGTAAACCTCTTGACTTCATTGGGGTTCACTATTAATGTGTCAAAGTTACACCTGACTCCTTTGCAGACACTCCCTTTCAGCTGAACTATTATGGACACACTGGTTTCGTATCTTTCTCCTGGAGCAGAGAGTCCAGGATATTCGGACTATGATACCGATGTTTCAGCCTCTATCCTGGAACTCAGTGAGGATGACTGTGAGGCTGCTAGAACTAATAGCCACCTGCATCCTCCTAGTCAAGCATGCCAGGTGGCATATGCGAGTTCTGTAGTGGGGTCTGACGTCCCAGTGGGCACAGCATTAAGGGGATCTCTCCAATCACATATCAACTTCCTTGAGTTTCGGGCCATTCACTGAGTGTTAAAAGCCTTTCTGCTATCCATCAAAGGGAGGCTGGTGCAGATGCTCACAGACAACTGCACCGCTATGTGGTACTGGAACAAGCAGGGCGGGGTGGTGGTATGAACCCTGTCTCAGAAGGCACTACTTTTTGGGAAGTGACTGGAACACCAAGGGATTTTCCCGGTGGGATCTTTAAACAGTGTGGATGAACTCAGCCCTCTTTCTCTAGTAGCTCACGAATGGCAGTTACACCCCGAGGTGTCACAAGTTATCTATTGCGAATTGGGGCGAATCTTGGCTCTATATGTTCGCCACCGCCGAGAACACGCAATGCTAGCACGTTTGCACGCTGGAGTTTCCCTGACCACTCACCCTTGGAGACTCTTCCAAACTAGAGTGGAGCTCAGGACTTCTGTACACCTTTTTGCGCTACCGCTTCTGTCTGGAGTTCTGAAAAAGATCAGGAACTACCGGCTCAAGTCAACCTAGTTGCACCGGATTGGGCCAGTCGAGTGTGCTACCCAGAGCTCCTGAACATGAGTTTGTCTATCAGGCTCTCTTCAGGAGGATCTTCTGTTGCAAGAGGCGCCTGCACCTGGGCTTGTGCCATCTTCACCTCCATTTTTGGAGATTGAGCAGTAGCTGACTGTAATCCTCCTCCCTCCAGTGACTATGCATGTCATCTTAGCAGGCAGGCATCCCTCCACTAAATCCGTATACACCTGCTGTTGGAACACATTTGTGGCTGTCTGCGGTTCTCAGCTAATCAAACCACTTCAGGCCAAACTTTCTGAAGTGTTGCTTTTTGTGTTGTACATAGCCCAGCAAGGACTTTCCCTGGGCACAGTAAAATGTTACTTGTCCGCTCTTTCAGCTTTTTTATGGTTGCTGAATCAGCCCTCTTTATTTAAATAGTCTGTTGTGGTGCGTTTTTTGAAAGGTTTGCAACATATGTTTACGCCTTTCATTATGCCTCCATGGACCGGAATTAGGTACTCACATTCTTTATATGTACATCCTTTCAACCTCCAACATACTGTCCATTTTGGCTTCTCACGCTCAAGACAGATTTCCTCATTGCCCTAACATCAGTGTGACGTGTGAGTGAGCTACAAGCTCTTTCTATCCGGATACTCAACTTCCTTTTAAGACAGTTGGTCTTGAGGACCCTCGTGAGCCTCCTTTCCCCCAAAAGTGGTGATTGTTTTTAATGTCACTCAAAGCATCACTCTTCTGGTGTTCTTAACTTCTCCTCATCCCTCTAAGGATGAGGGGAGGCTCCTTCAGTTGGATCCAACCTTTGCATCGCTTGTACCAAACCCCTTCAGATGGAAGGTCAGCTGTTTATTGAATTCACTGGAGCAAAAAAGTGCTTGACCGTGCAGAAGAGAACCAAATCTTGTTGGCTCGTCCACTGTATTAAGTTCTGCTACACACTGGCCAAGAAGTAAACCCCAGAAGGCTTAACAGCTCATTCCACCAGAGGCAAGGCTGCTACCACGTGTTGGCATGAGGAGTGCCTGTTCTGGATATTTGCAGGCTGCTACATGGCGCTGCTTCATACATTCACAAAGCACTACTGTGTGGACAGTCGAGTCTGTCGAGAGCAGCACATTGCCTGCTCTGTCTTGCAGGAATTTTTGGTCTGAGCCAGTTCAGACCCACCACCTGGAGAGAGCTGTTTTAATATATATTCAAAATGTGAGGAATATACTACTAGAAGTATCCATCCAGGGATGCTACCAAGGACAATACCAGGGGGTCACAGGCCCCATAATCCTTTGATGTTTCAGCGCATAGGGGAGGTGTATCTTGGGCCCCTCGCGCTATAAAGCACTCTGTTACTCCCGCAGTGCTGGACGCTACCGGGGGGGGGGGGGGGTCACAGGACCACAGGTTGCATAATCATTTGTACCTGGCGGCACCGACCTTTCATCGTGCAGGGGAGGAGGAACTTGACCCCCTCGCTCTATAAAGCGCTCTATTACTCCCACAGCGCAGGACGCTACCAGGGGATCACAGGACCCATAATCCTTTATAACGTGTATTTGTAAAGCGCACATTCACCCATAAGGGTATCTTGGCGCTGAATAACAGATGTTTATTGTTACCCTACTCAATGGATGGTACTCATTTTACCGACCCTGGAAGGATGAAAGGCTGAGTTGACCCACCGGGATTTAAACCTATGGCCAAGAGGTTAAACACAGGCCTATGCAGTGGATATATTAGTCCACTAATCCACCAGACCCAACTTATGCCTGGCAGCACCGGCATTTCAGACACAGGGGAGGAGGAACTTGGCCCTCCTCAATCTATAAATCGCTCCATTACTCCCGCAGGGCGAGCAAAGCCCGGGCGAAGGGCAGGCTCGTACTGCACCTGTCATAAACCGAAAAAGGCTTTGCTTGGCCACCCCCTTGATTCTTTAAAAAAAAAAAAATCCTTTATTTGTATCTTACTTACCAAGTTTGTTTGTATCTTAGTTTTTCACTTTTTTCTTTTTTGTTACGTCTTTTTCAAGTTGCTATTTATATACAGTGTTTAATTTTGATGTTTTGTTTTTAGTTTCCTTTAATCTTTCAAATCCTAACATTTAGAGTGCACATGGGCAAGAGAAAGACGGAGGAGGGCCCCTCAGACCCACCTAATCTAAAAAAAACCTCCACGACCCACAGCAGAAAAGTGCACGTTTAAGGCAATAGATACTCTTATTGATGAAGTTGAATCACTAACGAGGCAAACTGCAGAAGTGCAATTTGAAGATTACACACTTTTTTAATCAAACTGCACTTTATCTGTACCCTCTTCTATACCTGTTCTTTCTCCTCCTAACCTTAAACCTGGGCTAGGGCCATCTACCCCTGCTAAAGCTCCTACTACTAACACAGAAAGCGAACTTTCTAACCACCCTATCTTGTATAGCAATAGGTTTTCCGTGTTAGAAAAACCTTGAGGACACCCAAATAGTCAACCAGCAAACACCGTCTGATCTCTGTGATACTGGGGATTCTGCTACCATTGATTTCTCTTCAATGAGAAACATTCTCCATGCTATAAGTGCGCTAAAAGAGGAGATAGGCCAACTCAAATCTAAAACTCTGAGTCAGGTCAGAACCCCCCACTGAGGGTTTCGCCAGCGGTGGGTTGTCATTGCACTAAGAGTATTAGTGAATCAATCGACTACGACCGAGGCCCACTTTGTTCAAACCTCACAAATTGCCAATTTTGATGTTCCTCATCCTGTTCCCTTACTCTCCCACATACATTTCCACCACAGGAGGGAGGGGCTTGCACCTTTTAAGGCTGAGATGTCAACTGGAGATCAGTTAATGAGTGGGCATTCCTTTCACCTGACGCAATACGGGTCAGAATCCAGCTCGGATGCCCATCTGATAGTTTATTCCTCGTAGCCGTACAAGTGATCGTTCACATACCAAATCTATGGAGAACCCTGTCCATCAAAGATGGAAGGGCACCAAGGTCTACATGATTAACGTTCCCAAACTCTGGCCTAGGGTGTACGAAGATGGTGATTCTCTAATCAATAAAGTTATCCACTGGATTAGATCTCAGAGGGTTTGTGTTTCACTTATTTGTTCTGACATTATTTATGCCCAAAATATATTGTCTAGTGCCATTTCTCTAGACTGTATTTGCCTAGAATTTGACAAACACTTGGTGCAGGGCCTAGTGAATATGGATGTAATATCTATTTCACCTTCAGGTTCGTCTATTCTGTTTAAGTATAACATCTTCCAAAAGGTTGCTCCTGACTCTGAGTCTTTCTTGTTTCCCTTGTAACGCAAACCCATTATCCGTGGAAGACAGGCCTGTCGCGCCTTGTGTTCACTTCAACAACCAATCAGTCGATCCTTAATCTCATAATTACAGGCTGTAAAAGATCCTTTAACTGTGTCTAACCCTTTACTTGCACCCACACCTTTTCCCAGTGATTCTCTTGACCAGATAGATTGACCGTTCCCACCCGAGTCTACAGTTCACTCAAATAATGATCATTCAACTTGTCTCATCAATTCCCTTGAACACTTCTTCTAATTCACCAGTTGCTAATTTTCATGTTACTGAAGACTTCATGGCGGGTAGCCGCAAACTTTGTATACCTTCATGGAATGTTGCAGGCGTATGCAGCAAAGCTGCTGATTGCGCATAGAACAATTTCATAGATACTTTTCACATAGTTTTAATTCAGGAAACTTGGGCAGTTTCTCCACTCCAGAGAGTAGGGTATATCACCTACTGCAATAATGCAGTCTCTTCTTCTAATGGCAGACCTTCAGGTGGCCTCTTAACCTAGGTCAAGAAATCTCTTCATTGCCATGTTAAACAAGCATTGGCAAAGCCAATAGGTCTCGCCTTTTGGCTTTGCAATGCTTTTTGCTGACTGTTCAGCATTTAAACAGTGGCGTGCCGCGGGGGGGGGGCTACCTCACGGGCTGCCGCAAGTGAAGGGGAGAGGGTGAGAGCAGCAGACTCGGCACATCCTCTGAGCAGTGCACGGCAGCTGTGGACCACCCGCTTGCGACCGGCCCTCCGGGGCCTGTGATCGACAACACAGCGGGGAGACCCACAGAAAATGTACAACTACAAGTACGGCGGGAAGAAAAACAACATGGACAACGGAAGGGGGTTACAGCTCAGAGGAGCAGATAACATATATTTCCTACACTACTAAGCAACAAGAAGCAGATGGTAGATAAAAGTCAATGTTTTTCGGACGGGCCTACATGGCTGTAATCGCCTCTGTTACTTGATAGCCAACACATAAGTGCATGGTAAGATATGTGCGTGTGGGGGTGAGGCGTCCATGCCATCGGAAGTCTCGCGATGTGTTGAACTCTTTGAGGCTCCTTTGTTATTGCCCTTTAACGTGTGCTTTGTATGGCTTTGTTTTACGCCATTTACTGTACTAACATGTAGGAGAGGGAAAGCAACAAGGGTTGACCGTGGAGCACAACGATGAATTATTTGGCGTGAACTGCAGTTGTGCGCACTGGTTTGAAGGGGGAGGGTGTTAGGGGAAGGTGTAGCGATTGGTCTCGTGTAGCCACGAGACATACGGGTCAGTGGTCTGGTTTCGCGAGGCCGCGCATGCCAGTGGTACACATTGTTGTCATTTGAGTGGTGTACCGTGTTCGTGGAGTGGACGCCGTCTGCGTCGTGCGAGGCTCCCGGCAGGGTTATTCAGTTGCGTGTTTAAGTCTATTTAAAGACCCATTCACTCTGAGATCTTGTTTGTGAAAATGATCCCCTGCCTGCGAGTTAAACCGTGCGTGCCATGCCGCTTGCCAAGGGCTTTATTTTCAGATACATCTGCGCTCCCGTGTGCACAACATTTCGCATCATGAGATGCTGACGACCATGTTACGGACATCCGTGCCCTTCACGTTGTCTCAAGCAACGTGATGCTAGCGTGTTTGGCTCTTTAGAAATCCTGTGCTTTATGAAAGGACACATATGGCGCACATAAGTAAAGGACACACAGCTCAAGAGGAGTGGTGGGGGCGGGCACAGGGAGACAAGGGGGAGTGGTGCAGGGGAGACAAGGAGGCACTGCAGCTGCCGCCCTGCGCGCTGCTGCTTGCTCCCGCCAGCAAAACGCCCTTGGGAGTGAACCTTTTCAAAAGAGGTGGGACATGCACCCACCTTTAGCAGGCTACGATTACAAAATGACACACGCAAAAGCCAACCCAATGCGTGGGGGGAGTCAGACCCACACAGAGTAGTTTAGAGTAGTTACAAGAAGCCTCGCAGAGCAGCGCATGTGCGCTGCGCTAGGCTCGACCTAAAAAACTAGACCGCTCTTCCTCTGATATCTTGGGGTTAAATATTAGGCCTTTAGGGAACGCTATTAATAATTTTAACATTTATAACCACTTGAATTCCAAAAATAAAGAATCTCCAACTTTAGTTATTTTAGAATAAGTCTTTTCTTAATGTAGCTATGCTGCGTTCACGATTTTGGCATGAGATTTTAATGCCAAGTACGAACCCATAGATTTTGTTACATCTATTATTCAAGGAGAAGACAAAATTACAGGCATTTTATCTCTGGAGGCTGACTCTATTAAAGCCTTACAGCTCGTTTCACTAAACCTGTCTTATGGACTTAGAACATGCAGTGAGAGGTTGAAATTTTTAGAGACTTGGGGACACCTATGCGACTTTAGGGTAATACCCAGACGGGATGGTGACCACAACGCCCTTGAACTAATTCTCCCTGGTGACCTTCTTCATGATTTGTTCACTTCCTCGGCGAAGCACCAAACCAGTCCTAATCTTAATATTAACAGGAGAAGTATTAAATGGCCATCTATAGCCAGTAACTCGGCTTTGTAGTCTGAAATTTATATTTTTTCTTCTATCTTGGCTCCGTTTAAATATTATTCTTACCCTAATAAGTTAGTAATGGATAGTCCTCTTTCTTTTTTCCAGTCTTTAAAAGACTTATTTTTAAGGCCAAATCCATCAAACTTCTAGTAAGTGTATGCAAATTACTCCCTAGTATAAAAAGATTGCCATCAGGCTAAAACTGGTCTTATTCAGGCGATCAAAGACCATAATTCTGTTGCTGTTAGAGATAACCGACAATCCTATAAGCAAGATTTTAGATTAAAACAAAGTAGGTGTATTGAAACTATTTGGCGAGATGTGTTAGATGCAGCCCTTGTAGGACTGATGCAGTGTTGTGGCAGATGTGCTCCCACTGTAGTACTGGGGCTAACTTCACACTGATCACTTTGTTCCATCACTTACCTGGGAAAAGCATTTTTCAGAGCTTTATGCTGATACTGTACCAGCTCACACCAACCCACGTATCATAGTCCATAATCCTCTTGTAGGTAATGAGCACTTGTTTTCATTGGGGAGCACACGGCTGGCTATCGAGTCTTTACACCGGAGAAAGGCCCCAGTATCGGATGCCGTCCCTGGTGTGCTGTATAAATCAGAGGTGGATATCTGGGCCCCTTATATTATTCGCCTTTCAAATGAAATACTACAGGGCACTGATTTACCTGCTACCTGAGCAGGGGCTCACATCATTCACATTTACAAGTAAGGTGATGGGAGCAACCCCAAGAACTACAGAGCCATAAGTCTTGACAATGTGCAAAACATTTTTTGTTTTCAGCTTCTTACCAAACTTTTGGACTGGTTGGATGACTCCAAAATTCATGTGTCACCCTTTTGAATAACCACTAAAACATGGCCTTTGTTGACCTGAGGGCTGCCTTCGATCTGGTCCCTAGACACACTCCTTGGGAAGTCCTTGGTGTTATTGGAGTTTCTCACTCTATCATAGATACCATCATCAGGCTTCATCAATCAATTTATGCTCAAGTCAGATGGGGATAGTTCGGGAATTGACAGTCTGTACCTGGACATAGAGAGGTTCGCCAAGGGTGCGTCTTGGCGCCAATACTATTCTCCCTGTATAATAATGGGGTTGTGGATCATCTTAACACTGGGAGTATCAATGCTCCGAAATTGAATGGCAGCAATATCCTAACGCTTCTCTTCACAGGCGATACCCTTCTCTTGTCCAACACCACTTCTGGTCGTCGGAATCTTTTAACAAAATTCGATGAATTTTTCAATATTGGGGAATTTGAAATCAATGCACAGAAGACCAAATGTATGACATTTAGACTCTACAAAAATTGTAAGAGTAAACTCAGTTTAGATAATGTCGCCCTAGAGTCAGTTATAACCTTTGACTGGCTTGGGTTAAGGGTCGCCAATTGCCTTTCTTGGTCCCCTCAGATTCTTTAAAGTAGCTTGATTATCCAACACTCCTCTGCCGGCATTTTAAAAATGTCAAGATCTTTCCAACTTCAGGTGGTTTCTCCAGCACTGACGGTATACAGGGCTAAAACCCAGGCAGCAGCGCTCTGTCGCAGATTTCTGGGGTGTTTCTAACCTTAGCCCTTTGATGACAAAAGAACTTGGGTTCATCAAAACATTGCTCAACTTTCTATCTAGTGCGCCTACTATGCCTAGAATTCTTGATGCTGCTCTCAAGGGAGTTGAACATTTAGCTGCCCTCAAACCTCTCCTATATTGTGTAAGGTTATGGTCTTATCAAGAATTAGATCAGTACAGACTGGATATTTTGGATGTTAAAAATTTAGACACTGGCTATAAAATCAAGTAGTTCTCGCACTTAAAGGTATGGTTCACCAAACTGGGTCTCCAGACAATATATACTTTCCCGGCAACTATAAGCTTTAACACAAAAGGTCTCATAATAAAAACCTATTAGGACTTTGTAGTGACTCAATGGCATCTCTCTTCTAGATTGGGCTCAATTTCTGATCTAGTTTTATCCCACAAACCGCTCCCCAACTTTGAAGGATTTCTTGATGAGATATCTCCTTCTTGCAAAAAGTTTTAATCAAATTTTGATTTGGTATTTTACCTTTAAACACTTTTACTAACAAATGGTCTCTGGTTATTCAACTTCTTCAGTGTGCAGCCAGTGCAGGTATAAATCTGAGGATAGTGACCATTTTTTTTCTTGTTATGACGGCCCCAGGCGTAAACGGATCCGGCCTTTGTGCCTTAATTTGTGCCTAAAAAGTTATTTAACTGCCTATATGATCCTTATATGGCTGTACCTTATTCACTTAATTTGTGTTTGCTGAGCCATTGACTTTTGTCATTTGCACTTCATCAGGTTCAGAAACAAGTTTATTTAGACATTTGTCCATAAAACATTCTAAAAAAAAAAAAAAAGCACACTTAACAATTAAAACATTTAAAAGGACCCCCCTCCTGGCTACCCTGCCCCCCCCACCCCCCCGAACTACATTTCATAATTAAAATTCTGTTTAACAGTTAGTAAAAACCGAGCAATTCCAACTGCCACATCGAGAACGCGCCAAAGGCAAGCCCGTCTGCGCCCGTCCGCGCTAAGGCCGCGCTTCGTGCCGGAGATGCTGCCCTGTCCATCTCTGACCAGCTGGGACGGATTTGCTTTTCCAGAAAGGTACTGTTAGATCTTCGGTCAGATTGGGCTCCCTGCTGTCACACCCTGGACCCGGATATTTTAGCTAAGAAGCAGCATCTAGTTTGTACAGGATGTAATACTTACCTTAAGCAGGCTCATAACATCCCCTCTGATAATAAAGGAACTAGGCCCAGTTCCAAAGTACAGATTGCGCAGGGCTATCTCATCAATGCAAGATCCCTGATCAAAAATAGGGTTGCTTTTAGAGACTTTGTATCAGCAAGGAAGCCAACCTGGGTTTTTATAACCGAAACTTGGGCTACGGACGCCTCTGGTCCTGACCTTGTAGATGCTATTCCCACTGGGTACACCCTTGCTAGAATGGACAGGGTAGATCGGCGGGGAGGGGTTGTGGGCATTCTTTATAGAGAAACCCTGATCTGTCTCACTCAGGCTCTGTCCGCTCCTCCTGATCTCTACCAGGCCTTTTATTTTTCACTCAACCTACACCCCACGGAAAGCTTCTCTGGCATCTTATGTTATAGGCAACCGGGCTCTAGGGCTGCCTTTAGTCAGGATTTTAGTAGGCTTCTAGAACCTTATTGTGAAAGATCCAATCTTACTCTCCTGGGGGATTTTAATTTTCACTTTGATAACCTTGATTGCAAGGACACCCAAGGTCTTTTGGAAACCTTGAGTTGCTGTGGTTTCTCACAGCTGGTCAGGAAGCCCACCCATCTAGCGGGGCACATACTTGACGGGGTCTTCTCTAATGACCCTCGTAAGTGTGGGGGAACCTATCCCCCTAGCTTGGTCTTATCATTTCGCCGTCCCTTTTGACTTACATTTTATGTCATCGGCGATGGCTCATTCTGGTAACAGGACTTTAGAAGAAGGGAGGACCCTTAGCCTCATAAGTAAGGAGTCCCTTTCCAATCTCCTTAATAATCTTGAGCTCACTAAGCTTCATGACGCTAATCTGGCAGCGGCAGAGTTATCGCAACAACTGTTAGCAGCAATGGACACCCTTGCACCTCTTAGTAAGCACTACTCAGCAAGGAAAAAAACCCTCTGCTCCCTGGTTTACGGAGAGGCTCAGAAAGCTGAGACAGGGCTGTCGTAAACAGGAGAGGCTCTGGCGCATAGACTTAGATCCGTTGAGTAGGGAACTACATAAGCAGGGCCTTAAAGAGTATAAAGCTGCCATCATGGAGGAAAAGAGATTATACTTTTCCAAGACTACTGACTCTATGAGATCCTCTAGGGATCTCTTCAAGGTAATAAATTCTCTTACCTCTCCCCTTGTTTCTGACCCCTCAGATTTTTCCCAGGAGCATTGTGATAAAATTTCTGACTTTTTCCATACTAAGATTTCAGACATTTACTCCTTGCTTGAAGCCTCCAACCCCATTGCGGGGTCATCTGTTCGATCCACCTTCCATCCTATTGGGGCCGCACTCACCGAGGGGCCGCCCAGTCTTCTTACCTTTCCTTATATGTCTTCTGAGGTGACCGATCGGCTTCTAGAAGGGGTTAAATCGGGCTCCCCACTGGATCCCTGTCCCCTCAAGGTGCTAAAATGTGGTCGTGAAATCATTATTCCCCATCTGACTGATGTTCTTAATGTTGCCATCTCAGAGGGGCAATATCCCACTCTGTGGAAGACTGCTGTAGTGAAGCCACTTTTGAAGAAACCTTCTTTGGATCCTGGTGAACTGAAGAATTATCGCCCGATCTCCTTACTTCCTGTTCCAGCTAAGATTCTGAAACCTACCTTAACTCTCATCTCAGCACCTACCTAAAAGATTTCCATCTACTTGATGGCTCTCAACATGGATTCAGAAGCCATCATAGTACGGAGACAGCATTGACGGCTGTATTTGATAATATCCGGATTCAAGTGGACGCAGGGCACACCACCCTCCTTGTTCTACTTGATCTTACCGCAGCCTTTGATACCCTGTCTCCGTGCAGATTGATTGACCGCCTTAGAGAGAGAGGTATTGGGGGCTCGGCTTTGGGGCTTCTTGCTTCCTTTCTCAGTGAGCGGGCACAGACGGTTAAGCTTGGTCAATTCTACTCAGCCCCCAAACCCTTGCTGTGCGGTGTTCCTCAGGGCTCCTCCCTGAGCCCTACTCTTTTTAATATCTATGTCGCTCCTCTTGCGAAGGTTGTGAGATCCTATGGGTTGGAGGTGTTGTCCTATGCAGACGACACCCAAATAATGGTGTCTATTTCGCATAGTATAAAGGATTCGGCCCTTAACTTTAGGAACTGTATGCAGGCAGTTTCCTCCTGGATGGTGGAACATTTTCTTAAATTAAATGGAGAGAAGACTGAGGTCTTGATCTTTGGGAGTAAACAGGAAATTTGGTCCAGTGACTGGTGGCCGGACGCGCTTGGCGTCTGTCCCTCCCCGGTTTCCCATGGTAAAAACCTTGGGGTTATCGTGGATAATTCACTGTCCCTAAGCTTGCAGGTTAGTAGGACAGTCTCCACGTGTTTTGAGATCATTAGGATCCTACAGAAAATCTCCCATTATCTCTCTTTCGATGCATGTAAGCAGGCCGTCATTGCCCTGGTAACGTCCAGATTGGACTATTGTAATGCCCTTTATTTGGGCATTAACAAAGGCTTAGTGCAACGTCTGCAGATGGTGCAGAACGCCGCAGCCAGGTTAGTGATGAATTTACCAAAATATCATTCAGTCACACCCTCTATTAGGTTGCTGCACTGGCTGCCTGTGGACCGTAGGATCCTCTTTAAGACCTTGTGCATGACTCACGATGCCTACTACGGGTCAGGTCCTGAGGCGATTAAGTCAATCGTCCATAGTTATGTTCCTAGCAGGCGGCTCCGGTCCGCAGATAAGAATCTGCTAATAGTACCGAGATTCAAGAAGGTTACATGGGGAGATAGAGCTTTTTCCACTGCTGCTGCTAAACTGTGGAACTCCCTCCCGGAACAGCTCTCAAGTCAGGTGTCCCATTCTCTTTTCCGCAAGGCCATAAAGACCTGGCTTTTCTCACAGACCTCGGTATGAGCATGTCTTTGTCTGCACCCTCATGTCCGCATATAGCGCCTTGACGCCCTTGGGCTTAGTTCGCGCTCTACAAATTTCATATTCATTCATTCATTTCGGACAATAGCTCTACAGCTTTATTCCTATGGAGAGCATCATATTTAAAATACAGAGGTCTTAAAAACTTGATTCGATTTGCAAAATAAGAGGCAGTCCATAAGAGTATGCGTATGGGTACATTTAGCTTTCAAGGGGCAGAGACAACTATTATTCTGCACCCTAATCCTGTGTGGGCAGGATAAGTAGATTGGATTGCATCCCACCCTAGCCCTTAATATTTCATTTCTCAATCCTGGGTCTGGTAACCGTGATAAATAAGAGAAAACACTATCCTGGCCCAATGTAGCAATTGAGAGACTAATGGAAGATCTCTTCTTTAGATACAGTTGGTCGATCAATTCAGACGCTGTAGCAACAGATTCTCTCAGTGCTCGTTTGCCTGGGAAGGGGAGCCAAGATGTAACTGTACCACTATTTAAATGGAGGTTCCGAAGTGCAATTATTCTGGTTCTTACGGCCTTTGCCCACATCCTTTCACTGCATTGGATCTCTTCCCAACACGATTTGGAGACTTTAACCACCTCATCATCCTCCAGCAATGTGTTAAAGTATCTTAGAGCCCGAGCAGAGGCCGCCATGTTCCAAGAGACCAGATTGCACACTCTCCTTATGGCCTGAACCATGGTACCTTGGGGGAGTAATAGAAGTCTTTTGAGCACTACCATTCTTAGGTTGGATCAAGGGAAAAAACCTCTCCCCATACAGGCCTAGCGGAGGTATCTTCCCTTCATAAGCCTTTAATAATGGGATATTAGATAGCCCCCCAAACCTACCATTGAATCTTGACAGACAGCTGGCCTGCAATAGGGCACTTCATGATTATGATTGTATTTAGTAGTTGCTTATTAAGTGAATAAGGCTATTTCCAGGAGTCCCGGGTTGCTAATAGCAAATAATTGTTAGCAAGATTTATGACTCGGAACTCCTTAAATCGAATATGTTGTACTAGTATGCACTTTATTTGTCCATATTTGCTCATTGATTTTTGTTACCTGCATTAGAGATTGTAATGGTTTAAAGTGGCTCTTTATCAATTAATGACTTGCAAGGCTTCAATCTTTTTTGTTTAAATCTGTTTTATTGATTTTGTTGAAGAAACATGTTTATATTCAGCTAGGTTACAGTTCAGGATTTGAGACATCAACTATAGTTCAAGAATATTGTTGCATGTGATATACAAGAAGACAACATAAGACAACGTTCACCGCAAAGAGAAGTACACATGTTAATATATTAGCGTAAGATCACATTCAAGTGTTCAGCGAAAATGTTACTGAGTCCTTGTGTGCTTCTACCTGTGGAGCTGATAACATGCGGTGAGAACGTGGAATAGGGCCCATCACTAGGCTGTTGACACTGTAGTTCATCACATTAGTGAAGGAAGGAAAAGTAAATAACAATGTGGAACAGGAATACAAATCAGCCCAACTTGGGTTTCCCTCACTCCGCTTCAATCCCCCAAAAATATCAAGGTACACATTACCCTTTAATAACCACAATAGTTTTTTTTTCCACAGATGAGGGCTAGCACAACGCTGCTGCCTCGGCAGTGTAGTGTGGAGCAGCAAACTAGGTTACCATGCGTATCCTACCTGTTCCCGCCTCCACATCTGTGTGCTCCGAGTCTGAATGCTGGTCTGGTCTAGTGTCCCAAAGGCAGCTATAGGTATCTTACGCAGACCCAGAGTATCTTCTTTTTGCAGTGCAACACTTTCGGCCTGTGCCCACACCAGCAGCGATTGCTACCATGCCAGTAATATGGATGGTTCAGGCGATTTCCATCGCTTGGTGAGTAAGTGTTTTGCCACTATCAGATCCATCTCAAGAAATCGGGATGTGACCCTTTGCCTCTTGCTTCTGCGACTGAGTCCTAAGATGCATGCCTCCCACGTGTGCAGGTTGTTGCAGCCCGTGCAGGCGGGTAGTTGGGTAGTTGCGTGTAACTAGTAAGTGTGAAGATGAGGACATGCTCATAGCATGTGAAGGAGGTTTGCATAAATGACTTCTGGGGCAGTGCGTGTCTGAAGGAGGTTCCTTGGGTTATGTAGTGGTGGATGAGGTGGAAGCGGGCATTCTAAAGAATGTGTGCTGGACTCTCCAGTTCGGAGGCCCTCTCTCTCTATTTGTATAGGGACGAGCCAGGTCCCCCTCCCAGCGCTGCCTCAGGAGTGTGAGAGTTACTGCCATATGTTGGAGGAGGGAAGTTGCGAACCATCTCGTGAGGTGTCGACCCATTCCCATAACATGCAGGAGCAGTAGTGTGCGGTGCAAGGAAAGTTCCCTCGTCATGATCCCCCAGCTGCCACCCAGCGCTGTGAATAACGAGGTATGGAGCAGAAACAGGTCTGGAGACAACCCCTCGTCCTCTGCCAGTGTATCATATGGCACTAGGTCGCCATCTCAATAGAAGTCCCCCAGTGTATGCAGATGGGCGGCACTCCAAGCGGCGATCTCCGCCGTTGAGGTCTTAACATTGCCTCTTGGCTTGCCCAACAAGGGCAGCGCTGGTGCATACAGGGTAGTAGATCGTGTAAGGTACAGCCTACGTCGGTAGCACTTTTACGCAACCTCAAGCAGTAGAGACTCCGGTGGCTTCCCATGCGCGCAGTAGAAAGTGTTGAAGCACCGCTGAGTGGGTCAAGGCCAGGGACAACGTGACAGTGTCGGAGAGCTGCTCCCTCGCAACACACTGGAGTTGAGGCAAGACAGGATTGCGCCATATTGGGCACTGCGAGTCCGCCTTGATCAGTAGGCATGTACATTTTTGCCCGTGCTACCCTGCACCAAGACTTGCTCCTTATAAACTCTTGCATGGTTCCTTCAAAGGGTTTTAAGTAGGGAGGTGCGATGTATAGGTTAGTGAAGAAATAGAGTAGTCGGGTGTAAGAAAGTGCCCTCTTTTTGCATGGTTGCCCCACTTTTTGCCAAACTGCTGATGTACTTTGACTGAGTGTGCCCTGGGTTTTACAGGGCCTATGTTCTTTCTCTAAACTGCATTAATACAAAACCCCATTGGCACTCTTTGGCCACATGTCAGTCCCTTGTAAATGGTACCATAGATACCAAGGGCACTGTAGCCAGGGAAGTCCTCTAAGGGCTGCAGCACTTCAAATCAAATTCACGTTATTCGGTTTTTGCATAAACCATAAAAGTAATCTAAAACAGTACATTATACAGAAAAATAGCATGATTGGCAGCTCTTACTTTAAAAAACCACATTGTACAGTACATGTTCGAGAACGATTGAATAAAATGGGGATGGATGCCGAATCTTTAAAAGAAGAGAAACACAGGAAGCCTAGCTATGCAAAATGATCCCCAGTCAAACAGGCTAAAGCACGTAGCGGTCACTGAGAGCCATAATCAAATTAACCACAGCAGGCTCGAAGCCTCACTGCTGATTTAAAAAAGTTAAGAACATGGAAAACAGTGTTGCCAGATAACAATTGTAGAAATATAAAAGCTGGTCGCACCTGCCTAACATCCAATAGTTTCAAAATTGGGATAATATTTCTTCGGGGAATCTTATAAAAGTTACAAAATATTATAAAAGGAAGCATGTCCTGTGTAGACTTACCGCCACAGGACTTCAAGCTCTGACCTCTACTGCACCCGCGTGGCTGTGCCAACAGAAGGTGGAAGAGATCAAATCAGAACCTTGTTAGTAAATAACCTTCATGAGCACTAAAGGGCCATAAGAGAGATAGCTCAGTAGATTGTACGGATTTCAAAATCACAAACCTACGAACACTAGTTTTCCTCAGCTCACACCCCTCCCTTTCAGCGGTACTCAAATTAAGGATGGACTCCTTTACCCAGCCCAGGTCTTTCTTGTGCATAAGTTCTGGGTTGGAGAAAAGTTCTGCTCTTCCCAGCTTCCAAAAGCATTTCTTTATGTAGTTAAGCCACAGGATATAATGAGCATAATTAAGGCCCATACACTCCTTTAAAATTGATTTGCTTAGGGTGGGACCCTGGTGCAACCATAGCGTCAACCACAATGTGAGGGGTCGAAGGGCCAACAGATCCGAGAGGTACATAACCCCCAGTTGTTCATGAACCATGAAGTTTGAAGTACCCTGGGGCACACACAAAAGTCGTTTCAAAAAGTTGTTTTCGACCGCTTGTAATTCCTCCGTGGTGATATGGCCCCAAATTTCCCTGCCATAGGAGACTTTGGCAATGCATTTTGCCTGATAAATCTGCAGGAGTGCCGCAATCGGTCTACCAAGATTTGAGGTAAAGTTAAAAATAGCAGTATTAGTGCTCACTAGATCTCCCTTCTTACTCCGTGTTAAAGGCCCCCATTTCATTTTGTCATCTATCAGGACCCCCAGGCAAGAAAAAACCTCTGTGCGGGGAACCAAAGAGGCACCAACCCTGAACTGGTAATGTTTTTTTGTGTGAGGTCCCACATGCATCACATAGGATTTGGAATAATTTATGGACAGGGCCAAATCTTCCATGAAAGATGAAAAAGAATTAAGCAGAGATTGTAGTCCTCTAGCAGTCTGGGCCATAAGGACTGCGTCATCCGCGTACAGCAAAACCGGCAGGCCGCGCCGTCCCACCTGGGGGTAATCTATAATAGTCTCCAATAAGATCTCTTCTAGTTTGTTAATATAGAAATTAAACAAAAAGGGGGCTAAGATGCACCCTTGCTGTACTCCTCTTTTTATGGGTAGCTGGCGAGATACCTTAAGGTCTTGTGAATAACGAACCTCGGCCTTGGTGTCATTATGGAGATAGTCAAGGAAATGAACAATATCGCCGTCCAGCCCCATAGAGCGCATGGTCTGCCAAAGCTTAAATCTATTCACGCGATCAAACGAGGAAGACAGATCCATAAAGGCCAGATAGATGGTACTGGGGCGGGCGACCGTATACTTGTTGAGGATCAACTGTAGGTTGAGACATTTGGCCACGGTTGAGCGTCCATCACGAAAACCGTACTGGATGTCGGTTAAGATGTTATTTTCGTCTGACCAACTGGTCAGCCTGTCTAGAAGAACACGGCCAACCACCTTAACCACCGAGTCCAACAAAGATATGGGTATATAACAGTGGGTACTGTCCCTGTTACCCTTTTGGAAAACTGAGACAATGGTGGAGATAGCCCAGGAGCCAGGAGGACCTGTTCTGACTGCTGCATTAATAACTGACGTAAGAACAGGTGCCTAGAGGTTGACATCGGATTTATATAAATCCGGCGGGATACCGTCGGGACCCGGTGCTTTGTTGTTGGACAGCCCAGTTATACCTTTCTTGACCTCTTCAACCTAGCCAACCAGGGATGATTTAACATCTGCTGCTCCTGGTAGTCTATTCCTATCTAGGGGGCATTAAAACATATCTGCAAAATGGTGCACCCATTCCTCCTCCGTTATATGGTCCTTCACCACATTTCCTGCGTTCTTGTTTAAAAAAGGGCCGTTAATAATGCCCCAAAACTTGCCACTTCTCTTCAAGGTACTTTCCTCAATTAAGTCCCTCCATATTTCCTCCTTCAACGCTGCCCTACGTCTGGCTAGTACTGCTTTATACTCCCTTCTGCGGGTTTTAACTAAGACCATATCCCTTGGGCTCTCGCCTAGCGCTTCTTTCAAGTTTTTGGCAGCACAGGAGCAATCAGAATTAAACCATCTGAGCACCAAGATGGCTGATCGCCACACAGGAGCGCTGAGGAGATTTGATATTGTAGAGGAAATTACTTTAAAGGCTTCTATAATTTCACCCGGATCTGTTACCGGGGCAGTACACAGAGCTAGCTCAATATCACAGCGGGCGGATAGAGTCATAAAATTACTCCGGAGTTATCTGAGCCCATTTTAACCTTCTTCCTCCATCACTTGCTTTCAAAATCCTGCCACTCCCTAAACCTCGGGTGGGCACCAAAGAAGGCCAGCTAATCTGAAAGAGACAATTAGTTATAGATTCCTTACCTTAGAATTACCCCCAAGCTACAGACTGGATCCGGTGAATTTTTCGTCAGCAGTACCCCTGCGCGTGGAAAGGTGGCGTTGGTCGGCTCCGCGTTCGTCGTTTGCATCGTGGTCGCCGGAATGACGTTGCGGCAGCTACTTAGACGCTGCCCTCGCGCGCTGACGTCAGATCTTTCTTTTTCCGCGCCAGCTAGCGCAGATCCGGAGAGAGTGGTACCTCCAATCACTTTTTGACTGACTTTTTGCCGACTTTTGTCAACGCCGTTTTGAGTCTTCGACTCCTGGTGCACGTTAGGGATGCCCGGTATCAAGGCTTGCGGTGCCTGCCGAAAATTGATGTCGGTGACTGATCCGCATCGCGTGTGCCTGTGGTGTCTGGAACGCGACCACTACCCCAAGTCGTGTTCCGACTGCCGGACCATGAATCCGAACCTTCTCGAGGCCCGGCAGTCTGCTCCGTGCCGTTCGAGGTCCTGGTTGCGCGGGAGGTCGAGGAGCCACCACCACCATTCGTCCTCGAAGTCGTCGCACTCCTCAGGTAAGTGGAAGCACAACAAGAAGTCGAAGAAGCATCGTCGCTCTTCGACTTCTCCCCGTCCGTCGGCAGATGCGACAAGGGATGCGGGTGGTGCCCCTCCCGCGGCTCCGCGTGCGGAGCTCGTAGGGTCGACTCAGTTTCCCCCCCCCTCTCTGGGACCCGGAGCGACCCCTGCCCAGCTTTGCACCTTTTACGAAGCGATGCATGCCATCTTTGGGCAGCCCGACTCCGCAGGTGCGCCTTCGGGCCCCGCGGACTCTAGTGGGGGCCCTGGGCCTTCGACGCCGGTGGCTTCTGCCCCGGCACCGCAGGGTCCCCTTGGATCCAGGCCTGGATCCGGATCGCCGCCGACCGGTACTTTTGTGCACCTGTTCCACCCTGGTTCTTTTCGGCCAGATTGGCAACCAGAGGAGAGTGAGGAGGACTGGGAGGGGTCTGGAGACCCTTTAACTGACCAGTTGGAGTATGATCCGGACTGGCGAGAGGAGTTTGGGGATGCCAGTGGTCTGGATACTTCTCCAGACCTAGGCATGTTGTCTCCTCCTACCTTGGCTACGGAGGAGGGAGCTTCTTACGCAGTGGTGTTGCGTAGGGCGGCAGAAGCTCTCAACCTTGAGCTACCTACGGTGGCGGTCAGGACTAACCTCCTGATTGAGGTGCTGCAGCCGGCAGCGAGCTCTTCGGAGCCCCTACTGCCATTTAATGAAGCCCTCACTGACATCCTTTTGGGCACCTGGTCCAGGCCCAACACAGGGGCTCCTGTGGATAGGATGATCGCCCGACGCCACTGCCCGGCTCCGGGCGACCCCTCTTTCCTCTCCCAACATCCCTCCCCTGAGAGCTTGGTGGTCCAAGCCTCGACGTACAAAGGCGCCTTCCCTACCGCTCCACCTGATAGGGAATCCAAAAAGCTGGACCATCTTGGGAAGATGTTTACTTCCTCCAGTTTGGGACTGCTGTCGGTAAACACTGCATGTCTGTTGGGCCGTTACACCCACTCCGTGTGGGATACGTTGGCACAGGTGCTGCCCCAGTGCCCGGAGGAGGCCCAGGCCGTACTCTCCTGTGCAGTTGCCGAGGGGAGAGACGCAGCCAAGTTTACCATTCGCTGTGGACTGGACACCGTCGACTCGCTAGGCAGGACGATTTCAACATCAGTAGCCCTTCGACGCTACGCCTGGCTGAGGTCGACTGATTTTTCAGGGGATGACCAAGCTACCCTTATGGACATGCCCTTTGATGGCCGTCGCCTGTTTGGCGACAAGGCAGACAACACGCTAGAGTGCTTCAAGGACTCTCGGGCTGCGGCCAACTCCTTGGGCCTCTCCACCGCCTGCCCTGCGCAGTCTGCTTTTCGCCCCTTTCGTGGCTACGGAAGGGGTGCCCTGCCATGTTCCGCCCAGAGCCACAGGCCGGCACAAGCTGTTCAGCCCCAGCGCGGCCCGGGATGTGGGATCCACCGCCGTGGGTCTGGGGGCCAGCGAGCGGGCCAGTCCACCCCCGCCCCCTCTGCAGCAGCTTCCAAACCCTCCTAGTCAGACCTTTCTGGGCCACCAATCGCCAGTGGGCGGCAGGATTCGCCATCACCTCCCCACTAGCGCACCATCACGTCGGACAGGTGGGTTTTGCAGATAGTCCGAAGGGGCTACTCCCTCCCCTTCGAGACTACCCCTCCATCCATGCCACCTCAGCACCATCGCATGTCGGAGGATCATCTGGCCCTTCTCCAACAGGACGTTTCGGCACTCTTGGCCAAGGGAGCCATCAAGCGAGTTCCTGCCCCAGAAGTAGGTCGTGGTTGCTATTCCCACTACTTTCTGGTGCCCAAGAAGGACAAAGGCCTGCGTCCTATCTTGGATCTCAGGAACGTCAATCGCTTCCTCCAGGAAGGAGAAGTTCAAAATGTTGACGCTAGCTCAGATCCTGTCTGCCCTCGACCCTGGAGACTGGATGGTAGCGTTGGACTTGCAGGACACTTATTTTCACATTCCCGTCCTGCCGGCCCACCGGCGTTACCTGCGGTTCACGGTGGGCCACGAGCACTTTCAGTTTACCGTGCTCCCCTTTGGCCTTACCAGCGCCCCTCAGGTGTTCACGAAAGTGATGGCGGTGGTCGCAGCTCATCTGCGCAGATCAGGGGTTCCAGTCTTCCCCTATCTCGACGACTAGCTGTTGAAGGCGGGCTTGCCCCAGGCTGTTGTCTCCCACCTCCAGACTACGGCAGACCTCCTGCATTTGCTGGGGTTCACCGTCAACGTGCCGAACACCTGACTCCCTCTCAGAAGCTCCTTTTCATCGGAGCGGTTCTGGACACAACGCGGTTTTGGGTTTATCCTCCCGAGAAGGGAGTCCGGGATATTCGGGCCATGATTCCGATCTTTCAGCCTTTATCCCGGGTTCCGGTCAGTATGACCCTGAGGCTGCTGGGCCTCATGGCCTCCTGCATCCTGCTGGTAGATCATGCTAGGTGGCATATGCGGGCTCTGCAGTGGGACCTGAAGTTCCAATGGGCACAGCATCAGGGGAATCTGTCTGATTGCGTTCAGATCTCGGAGGGCACTGCACGTCAATTGCAGTGGTGGCTAACGAACCAGGATTGGGTCAACGGCAGATCCCTCTCCTTTCCTCAACCGGAGTACACAGTGGTGACGGATGCATCACTTCTGGGATGGGGCGGCCACGTGGGAGAGGCGGAGATCAGAGGCCTCTGGTCTCCGGCGGAGTCCGGGCTCCACATCAATCTTCTGGAGCTTCGGGCGATCCGTCTTGCACTAAAAGCATTCCTTCCCTCTGTCCGGGGCAGAGTGGTGCAGGTGTTTACGGACAACACCACTGCCATGTGGTACTGAAACAACCAGGGCGGGTTGGGGTCGTGTACCCTATGTCAAGAGGCTCTCAGTCTCTGGACATGGCTGGAACATCAGGGCATATCCCTGGTGGTTCAACACCTGGCAGGTTCACTGAACGCCAGGGCGGACGAACTCAGCCGCAGGAGCATGATGGATCACCTATGGCGTCTTCACTCGGAGGTAGCGCAAGGTCTCTTTCAACAATGGGGAGAGCCTTGGTTAGATCTATTCGCCACCGAAGAGAACGCGCAATGTCAGCAATTCTGGCGTTGGAATTTCCAAGGCGACACTCGCTAGGCGACTCTTTTCGTCGCGAGTGGAGTTGCGGTCTTCTATACGCCTTTCCGCCTATACCACTTCTGCCCAGAGTGCTGAAGATCAAGCGCGACCGGGCTCATTCTGTGGCGCCACATTGGGCGAGAAGAGTCTGGTATCCCGAGCTGTTACACATGGCCATCAATCCTCCGATCAGACTGTCTCTTCGGGAGGATCTTCTGTCGCAGCAGCAGGGGACGGTCCTCCACCTGAACCTGTCCAGCCTCCACCTCCTTGCGTTAAAATTGAGCGGCGACAGTTGACAGCCTTCGACCTTCCTCCCGAAGTCTGTGATGTTCTCTTGGCAGCCAGGCGTCCCTCCACTAAGACGGTATACGCCTGCAGATGGAACAAATTTGTGGCATGGTGCACAGCAAAAGGCTGTGGATCCCCTTTCTGCCCCTCTTTCTGAGGTTCTCTTGTTCCTCCTGTCTTTGGCCCAGCAGGGCTCTGCTCTGGGCACTCTGAAGGGCCACCTCTTAGCCATTTCAGCCTTTCTTAGGCTTCCTGATCAGCCTTCTCTTTTCAAGTCCCCTGTTGTAAATCGTTTCCTTAAGGGCATTACTCATCCTTTTCCTCCTGTTCCCTTCGTAATGCCTCAGTGGGACTTGAACTTGGTTCTTACCTACCTTATGTGCGCTCCCTTTGAGCCGCTTCATAACTCTCCTCTCAGACTTCTTACTCTAAAGACTGCTTTTCTGGTTGCCATCACCTCTGCTCGCAGGGTGAGTGATCTGCAAGTCCTTTCTTCAAAACCTCCTTTTCTGGCTGTTCATCCGGACAAGGTCGTCCTCAGAACCAGGCTTTCCTTTCTTCCCAAGGTGGTTACTTCTTTCCACATTGGTCAAACCATCACTTTGCCCACCTTCTTTCCGCCTCTGCATCCTTCTAAGGAGGAAGAGAGGCTCCACCGTCTGGATCCAAAACGTGCGCTTTCATTTTATTTGGATCGCACCAAGCAATTCCGGGTGGATGACCAGCTCTTTGTTGGCTATGTGGGCGCCAAAAAAGGTCGGGCCGTGCACAAACGGACCATCTCTAGGTGGGTCGTTTTGTGCATTAAAGCTTGCTACTCTTTGGCAAAAAAAGAGCCTCCAGTGGGACTGCGCGCCCATTCGACCAGGGCGACGGCCGCTACCACTGCTTTGGGATGGGGAGTCCCCCTCAATGACATCTGTCAGGCAGCTACGTGGGCATCTCTGCACACGTTCACGAAACACTACTTCCTGGACAGCCAAGTCCGGAGAGACGGCTTCTTTGGCCGTTCTGTTCTCCAGGACTTTCTGGTGTGAACTTAGTTCGCAGACCCACCTCCGGGTTTGGTATTGCTGGGGTATCTATTCTAAGGTAAGGAATCTATAACTAATTGTCTCTTTCAGATTAACAAGTTACTTACCTTCGGTAATGATGTATCTGTAAGAGACATAGATTAGTTATAGATTCCTTACCGCCCCACCCATCCTCCCCGTTCTGCGAACTGACTTCTAGGGTCAGGGAATCCCTTTCAGGGCTCTAGTTTTGTGCACCAGTGGTCAGTGTCTTGCATGGCTCTGTACTTCTGGTGTGGAATGTCGTGTAAAAGAACTGACAGCGCGCGAGGGCGGCGTCTAAGTAGCTGCCGCGACGTCATCCCGGTGACCACGACGCCAACGACGAACGTGGAGCCGACCGACGCCACCTTTAGACGCGCAGGGGTACTGCTGACGAAAAATTCTCCGGATCCAGTCTGACGCCTGGGGGTAATTCTAAGGTAAGGAATGTATAACTAATCTATGTCTCTTACAGATATATCGTTTTGCAGCGTGAATCCTTTTCTGGATTCAATTGCTGTGCATTATTCTGCCATCTAGTGGTTGAGTCCGGAATTGTATTTGTTTTTGTTTTTTTTCTCTTGTTTTGGTCGCTGTCGACCACCATTTGGTGCCAGGTACGTCCCCTGTGTGACGTCAGACGGTATCCTGGAGGTCGACGTGCGTGGTTGCCATCTTCAGATTCTTTTTTCCGCCGTTGGGTTCTGGAAGTAAGACGGGAAGCCCCGAAGAAAGTTTTTTGATTTTTTCAAAAAAGAAGAAGATTGCCGAGAAATATCATCGATCATCGACGCAGGAGCAGAGCTTAGGTTTAACACCAGAGGACCACTCCAGTCCACAAATGGCGAGGTAGGGGTCATGGAGAATACCCCCTTCAAGTTCTGCCCCAAGTACCACCACAAGTACGCTCAACGCGACCCACAAGATGGCAACCTTTGCCTGCCAGAAGATCATCGGGACAAGGACTGTGAGGCCTGCACAGCTTTCCTGCCGAAGACGCTAAGGACATGCCGAAATCAAAGACAGGCCCACTACGCCACTATGTCGCAGACAACAAAGAAAACTTCCCTGAGAGACCTGGGTTTCTCTAGCGACGAGGAAGAACATGGAGCACCAGCGGAGTCGACGCACAAGGGTCGGACGTCGAGATCCTACAAGAAGACGAGGGATCCGAAAAAGAAGACTGAGAAGGTAAGACACCATAAAGATCTGTCGGAACCGAAGGGCCACGAACATAAGGCGCACAAGGCAGCCCCGACGCCGAGCAAGAAGGCGATCGAGGGTCGCCCGTGAGTAAAGGAACCCCACGGAACCCAACCAAGGGTTACTGAGGAGGGAAAATCGCCGAAAACGCCGAAGCCAAGGGTCCACACCGAACCCGCAAAAAAGGGCACAACACCATCAAAGACTAACGTCGACATCGGGAAGAAACGAAAATCTCCGGCCTCCGACGCCAAGAGGGCCCTCGAGGTCATAAGAAAAAGGAAAAGACTTGAGGAGGAAATGTCAACGCTCCTACAAAAGAAAAAGGAATTTGACGCCTCACTGAAGGATTTTCGAATCCCAAAGACACCGGCTGCTGGCCTAGAGAACGTTGACGCCGAGGGAGAAGAAGGTATCTTCGACTCTCCTCCAACCCCTGAACCTCGAGGCGAAGAACCCGAGGAATACGGAGACATACCTGAAGAGGAAAACTCCAAAACATTCGAGGATACGTGGAACGACCTCGACACTGAGAGCCCAGAAGAAAAAATTTGTAGTTACCCTTCGAAAGCTTCACCTCCAGATGACATAGCTTTCTATAATAACATTGTAAAATGGGCAGCAAATCAAATTGGTGTACCCTTAGAGAAAGAAAGAGGGGACAAATGTTTCTTGCTAGAACGCCTGGCACCAGCTACAAAAGGAACACAATCTTCCTATGCTGCCCAGTATTCTGGATCGAGGCAAAGAAGCCTTCAAGGAACCAGCCTCAAGCAAGGGGGTAACCCCCAGAGTGGAGAAAAAGTATAAACCCTCCTCAAAGGACCCTAAATATATTCAGGGAAGTACAGTACCTCACTCAATTATTGTCACCACAGCCAGGAGGAGAGCAAATGCTGTCTCCAACACCGGGCCTCCACCAGAAAAAGAAAGTAAAAGGATGGCTATGGTGGGGAGAAGGATGGAAAAGGAGGCAGCAACACAGTGGCGTATTGCTAACTCAAATGCCCTTTAAATAGATATGGCCACCAACAGTGGGATGAGATAGAGATTTTGAACAAACTCCCTGAGGAGGACAAAAAGAGGGCAAGATCTATTGTCCAGGAGGGGGAAAACATGGCAAACACCTGTCTGAAGTCAGCTTTGGATGCAGCAGATACTGCTAGTAGGCAGATGTGTACAGGAAACATCCTGAGAAGACATGCCTGGCTCAGAATCTCAGGTTTTAAGCAGGAATTTCAAACCTCCATCATTAATAGGCCATTCAATGGAGAAGCACTGTTTGGCAAAGGGGTAGATGAATCCATTCAACAAATAAAGAAGGACAATGAAACAACAAGGGCAATGGGGGACCTGCAGCAAAGAGGTTCCCTTAGAAGAGGGGATTCAGTAACAGAAAGCCCACAGGTAGAGGCACCTTTGGTCAAGGACAACAGATGTCACAACAAACTCAAGGGCAGAACCCAAGTCAACAAATGGGTCAGCAGTCAGGCTATCAAGGTTGGCAACAACAACAGAAGCTGCCCTTTCGAGGAAGAGGCCAATCCTCTAGGAAGAGGAAATGGGTCAAACTGACTCCATCACAAAGAAGGACCCACACAAGACACCAGTGGGGGAAGAATATCCTTTTTCCACAGACAATGGGAAAGGATCACAACAGACAATTGGATATTAAATTTGGTAAAATACAGGTATTGCATAGAGCTAACAAAGATACCATCTGCAAACCCAGCAGAAGCAAGGAAATTAAGGCGATCAGAACAGACACTGCTAAACACAGAGATCAAGGAACTAAGCCTAAAACGGGCAATAGAAAAAGTACCAAGACAAGAATGGTTCACAGGAAACTACTCCCCATATTTCCTAATACCCAAACAGGATCAAACTCTAAGGCCAATCATGGGCTTAAGATTGATAAACAAGTTCATATTAACATAACGCTTCAAAATGTGTACCCTCCAAAAAATAATCCCACAAATTCAAAAGGGGCATTACTTGGCAACAATAGACCTCAAAGACGCCTACTTACATATCCCCATGAACAAAAGACACAGAAAGTACCTAAGATTCCTGCACAACGGAACACTCTACCAATTCAAGGTACTTCCTTTCGGAATAAAATCAGCTCCACGGGTGTTCACAAAGTGTCTAGCCGCAGTGGCGGCACACCTGAGAAGAGAGAGAATCCACGTCTACCCCTATCTAGATGACTGGCTCATAAGGGGACATTCAAAACAAACATGTCGGAAGCATGTTCAAAAAAACGATCCAAACGCTACAAACACTGGGTTTTTTGATAAACCACAAAAAATCTTTAACAACACCAGAAAGAGAAAAAAACCTTCCTGGGAGCAAGGTTAAATACAGCAAAAGCAAGGGCATACACCACAGAGACCAGGATACAAGCAATCCATCAAGAAACAACCCTCTACCAGAGGGGTCAGTCTCTGACAGTGAGGAAGGTCATGAAACTAATGGGCATGATGGCATCATGCATCCCACTTATCCCTCACGCCCGCCTACACATGCGCCCATTCCAAGAATGGCTTGCCAACAGCTGGTCTCAAGCCACAGGGAATTGGGAGGATCTAGTGGTTGTTACACAAAGGGTGCAAGCAGAGAAACAATGGTGGGCATCCAACAACATAGCACAGGGGAGACCTTTCAGGAACCCAACTCCATCTGTGACAGTCACCACGGATGCATCCCTCAACGGTTGGGGCGCGCATTTCAACCAGCTTAAAGTTCATGGTCTATGGAACGAACAGGATTCCACAAAGCACATCAACTTTTTGGAAATAAACTGACAATCCAGGCATTCCAGAAACACATTCAGGGGGAAACCATCTTAATCCAAACAGACAATTCAACGACAATGTTCTATCTGAACAAACAGGGAGGGACAAGGTTCTTTCCCCTGAGCAAACTTGCACAGGAAATCTGGCAATGGGCAATAATTCACAAAATCAACCTACAGACAGTACATCTACCAGGAGTAGACAACAGTACAGCGGACCAGCTGAGCAGACAGAACTGCTCGCACGAATGGGAGTTGAAACAGAAAACAGTACATTATCTGTTCAACATCTGGGGAACACCGGTGATAGACCTGTTTGCAACAGTGCAGAACAAAAAAATGGCAGTTCTTTGCCTCGAGGTTTCCACACCACCTATCAAAGGGAAATGCACTTTCACTCAACTGGTCACAGACATTTGCTTATGCTTTTCCACCAATACCCCTGATGCAAAGAGAGTTACAAAAAGCAAAAACTCCAGGAACAAATATGATTTTCATTGCCCCACAACGGCCAAGGCAAACATGGTACTCAACCCTCCTAGAACTATCCAGGGGACAAATGATCAAGACCAAAGCAGAAAAAGACCTGCTAACAATGCAACAGGGCCAGATCTTTCACCCAGAGCCAGCAACGCTACATCTAGCAGCTTGGCGCCTGAATACATAGAATTTGGGCACCTCAATCTGCCTCTGTGAACCATGGAAATTCTAAAAGAGGCAAGGAAATAGTCAACAAGAAAATGCTATACAGCAAAATGGAAACTATATACCTCATGGTGCACCGCTAACAAGAAAAACAGTTCAATCAACACGCAAGAAACAGTTATTACATACCTTACTTACCTCTTAGACAGCAACATCAACTACCTAAGCATAAAGGTGCACCTTGCTGCCATAGTTGCATACACAAGAGGAAAATCATGCAAAACCTTTTTTACAAGACCAGTAATCAAAAGGTTTTTAAAAGGAGCAAAAAGAATTGCCCCACCAAGAGCAGCTCCTGTACCCACATGGAGCTTAAATACAGTACTTTCTCAACTAATGACAAAGCCCTTCGAGCCCATGCATACAGCGGACCTCAAACACATTACTCTAAAGACAGCCTTTCACATTGTGATAACATCACTATGAAGAGTTAGTGAGCTGCATGCGTGAACAATACAAGAACCCTACTTACAAATCCACAAGGATAAAGTAATCTTAAAAACTAACCCACAGTTCTTGCCAAAAGTGATATCTAAGTATCACTTAAATCAAAACATTCTCCTGCCGGTTTTCTTTAAAAACCCAAAGATTAAAGGAGACAGAAGCCTCCATACCCTGGATGTAAGGAGGGCTTTATTGTATTATTTGCAAAAAACGGAACAGATCAGGAAAACAAAACAATTGTTTGTCGCCTACGCACATACCAACACAGGTTCACCTGTCACAAAGACAACTATTGCAAGATGGTTAGTACAAGCCATCCAATTAAGTTATACTAATGCCAAGAAAGAACTAACAATTCAACCAACAGCTCACTCCACTAGCCTTTATGGCCAATGTACCCATTGACTCCATTTGCGCAGCAGCAACATGGGCATCACCACACACTTTACAAAACATTATTGTGTGGATATACAAATGAATAAGGAAGCTCAAATTGGACAAAGGGTGCTTCAACACCTGTTTGCAAGGTCTTCCTTTCACCACAGCCTCCCAGACACAGGAGAAACCGCTACATAATCTAATGCACAGCATGTGAATCCAGAAAAGGATTCATGCTGCAAAACGAAATGGTTACTTACCAGTAGGAGTAGTTTTGCAGCTTGAAGAATTTTCTGGATTCACATGCGACCCACCTGGCCTCCCCTATAAGGAAAATAAACAGGTGGGGAAGCAAAGGACTACATCAGTTATTCAATAACCATCTCAAGGATTACAAAAAAGAGAATAGGAACAGAAAAAAGAATCCGAAGATGGCTACCACGCACGTCGACCTCCAGGATACCGTCTGACGTCACACAGGGGACGTACCTGGCACCAAATGGTGGTCGACAGCGACCAAAACAAGAGAAGAAAAAAAGACAATTCCGGCCCCAACCACTAGATGGCGGAAACATGCACAGCATGTGAATCCAGAAAATTCTTCGAGCTGCAAAACTACTCCTACTGGTAAGTAACCATTTCGTTACCAAAGTTAAGTAACTTGTTCATATGCTCACATAAGGGATTGTGGTCACTGTGGATGCTTGCCTCGATGGAAAAACCCTGAGATCAAATCAAGGAGTGGCGATGATACAAGAATGAAATCAATAATTGAAACTCTGCCACTTCCTTTGAAGGTTGGGTTGGAAACCTTACTGTGGGGGTCCAGTGTACACAAGGACGAGGATAAATCAAATTCATGTAATAAATCATTTAGGGAATCACCTTGTGCTGTATGCTCAAAGTGAATACAACTTCACACGTAAAGAACCAGAGTCTAGAAGGTTAGTTTTCCTTAGATCCCCACATGGGTGAATATTAAAATCCCCGGCTATCATATAATTACCACAGACTGCCTTAAGCTTGTCTCTTAAAAAGGAGCCCAACAATGATATATAACAAACTTCTGAGGGACAAGAGATTGAGTTGTAAAAGTTCAAGAGTCCCAATTTACTTGACCCTTTCCGCAATAACAATGATTGTACGCAGGGATTGTCTGTAGGCAACACTGATTCATTACAGTCTAGTGCTAAGGAAACATAGGTTAAAAGGCCACCCGTTGATCTTTCTGAGCTTGAGGGGACAGCCGGGACAAAAAAGTAACCCTCCAAATGAAAATCATTTTTTGTTGCCCAAGTTTCCTGTATGCAGATCACATTAAATCTTTTAGTAAAAAGGAGCCATGAAGGATCAAAAAACTTGTTGGCCAGGCCAGCGATATTCCATGAGATGAGATTACAGCCTGGTACACCCCTATTACTGCAGCCTTGACGAGAGTTGTCCTGTTGGCAATTTGATGACCTTTGTTCCCGAAGAACTGCCTCACTCAGTCAATCACAGGCGTCCAAGGTGCCCAAAGGTGCGAAACTGTTTGATAAAGCCAGGGGCGACGGGGCAATCATCTGCCCTCCGAGTAGGTCCCGATGAACAAAAGGCAAATTATTACGGGGCCCTTTCACATTAAAATTCCTCTGTAGAGATGGAAACTGCGTCTGCCTTCCAAACGCAACCTCTCTGTTGGGGAACGTGGTACTCTGGCCTAGGGGATCAAGTTTATAAAAAAAAGCCAAGGGGAAGGGCCTTGATAGATGACTGCGGGCCAAGGGAGGTATCGATGTGAGAAAAGAATGAAGCCAGGGTCCTTTCTGCAACATGCAATGTTTTAAAGTTGATGAGAAAACAGTCCCCTTCATAGGACTTTCTGGACCCCCCCCCCCTACCCAATTCATCCTACGCACCATGTTTATGTATTTTCTCGCCCTTAAACCCAAGGTGGTATTACGGGACAACCAGTGCATGATTTTGTTCTTCAGTTGGAAAAAGTCTTCCTTGACACCTGGAGAAAGGGTTGGCACATTCCCCAAAACCACAACCTATGATGTTGATTCTGGCGGGAGATAAAGATTAACTAACGACTGATTTGAGCTTCCTCCTCCATTTGATGTTGCTCTGTATTCAGGTTTCCGGGTTGCAAATGATCTAGGGTGGGAATGCCCACAGAGTCTGCATGTATGCCCATCTGGTTCTGTGCAGGGGGCAACGGAGATGGCCGAAGATTCAGAGGGCAGGGAGTATTAGCCTCTGTTGCAGGCTTCGGGGTAGCGGTAGCTGCTCCCTATGGTTTATTTGTAGGTCAGCTAGAATAGGGCCCTCAGTTGCAGTATAGCCTGCCGTTGACCTTGATCCCATGTTAACTACCTCCCCCCTGGATAAGATACATTGATTAAGATCGGAGAGTACCCTCTCTATGGAGGTGAGGCATCGGAGAAGGGGGGCAAATTTTATGTCCAGTATAGCTCTTACAGATCCTTGTAATAGCTCCAAAGCGGCCATCGGATCTCCCTTGGTGAGTACTTGTTCAGTAGGTGCTTTCTGGAGTGTCCCCTCATCCCTTGGTCTTTTCGCTTTCGCTCCAATCGTTGGGCCCTTTCTTTTCGTCCCTGAACCTGGTCTGGCCACTGGTACTTCTCTCGTCCTCTGTTGCAGGTATGACGTGTTAGCTGCTAACTGCTTATCATGGCTACAGATAGCTGACTCCTGGGCAGAGGATAGGTTGGCCCCCTCACATTGGAGACAAGTATAGAAGGAGAGAGGGGTATAGATTGACCAAACGCACGGCTACCTAAGCCCCCAGGTTCCAGCATAGGGGATACATTAGGTGATACTAGAACGGGTTCAGAATTCGCCTGAGCCATAAGCAGATCAGAGAGTAGATGGCTAATAGGGGAGCGAGAAAGGCGCCGTGTAACCATCTCTTATCTCCTTGTCAAGAACTCCAGCCGGCCGCCCTTAGTAGAAAGGAGTCCATGGTAACTACAGTGCTCGTTGTAGCCTTCTCAGGCAACAGTGCTGCCTTGCGTTTCCCCATGCTGTGTGCTCCCGCTAAGGCCTACTAAAGCCCGAGGTGGAAACTACTACTGCTACAGGGCCGTTGACGAAGATGTAAACATTTTCAACAGGACCAAAGCAGCCGATAGAGGCAATTAGAGTCATGAACACCAAATCACAGGGCAAAACCAAGGTAGATGAATAATGCGGTAGCACGAAAGGACACCGCCCTTCCCTACCTTAACCCTGGGCGTCGTGCTAGACTGAATTAGAGTCCCCCACTTCGCTCGCTCGTGATTCTTCAACGGTGCAGTCGGTCCCTGCAAAATTCAGGCAATCCAATCGGTTGAGTAAGTGACGTGAAATGGAGGAACCAAGAGAGTAGGCCCAGCCCCCTCAGGGCTCTGACTGGCGCAGATGGGCCGGGCACGGCCCGCACGTGTCCCACGCGGCGGGAAACCAGCTGCACTGTTCAGTGCACGCAGCGCGGGAGACTCTGCCTCCACCCCTCCTGCTGTTATTCTGGGACAGCGAGTCCCCTCTTCGTCGCGTGCATACGTCAACAAAGCCAGGCAGGCAGCACTCAAAACACTCACACGCACAGCGGGAGACCAGCTGCGTTTTTCAGCACGCGCAGGAGACTCCGCCTCCTCCCCTCCTGCTGGGATTCTGGGACAGCGAGTCCCCTCTTCATGACATGCAGGCGTCAGCACTTATTGTGCCACCCTTGGAGGCCCTGTACCTTTACACACACACACAGGCTGCGTGCTTTGGTGCAGAACAAAGTGAAGAGTCGGTGCCATGCCTACAACCCACCTCCCTGGTATAGGTCGGCCACCCCTCTAGCTGGGTGCACTGTACCAGTGGTGAGGGTACAGGTTCATGAGCCCTGTACCCCTACAGTGTCTAAACCAATTCTTAGACATTGTACGTGCAGTAATGCCATTAAGAGTATATGGTACTGGGAGTTTGTCATTACGAACTCCTCAGCACCATAATGGCTTTACTGAAAACTGGGAAGTTTTCAGTCAGCACATTAAACCCACACTGATGCCAGTGTGGGATTTAATGAGAAAAACACTCCGAGGGCATCTTGGAGATGCCCCCTGAAAAACGACCTAACTCTAGTGTCCTGGCTGAGTGGCTGCTCGCCAGCTGCCACCACCAGACATGTTTCTGGACCCCTGGGTCGAGAGTCTGCTGCTCTTGGGGGTCTGGAACAATGCACTTACAGGGACGAGGTGTCAAGCCTTCTCCCCCAGGATGGGCAGGGTCCACGAAGGGGAAGCTTCAAAGGCTTGATACCCTGGGGAAGAGGTGTGGCTCCGCGGCCAGGGCGACTGACGCTGGAATCTGGGGCTCACGGTTCGATCCCCGGCACCGGCGGCAGGTCAGCCCAGCACCATGTGACTCTGGGCAATAGCTTGCTTAATCTTCCCGACGGCCCCCAGCGCCGGGACACCACTTCGGAGGTAGCTGTGCGCTTTACAAATACTGGATTTACATTTTACCCCAGCCATTTGCTGCTTCCAGCAACTGGCCCCCATCAGTTCTGACCCCCCTTTGGGCGGGAGAATCGACAGGAAAACCAAGTGAGGAAGGGAGGTGTGCCCACCTTTGCCAACCCCACCCCTCAGGTGGAGGAGGCGAGGTGAAGCACAACTCAGTCCCTGTCATCTTGCAGATGTGGGGACCCTGTCAACCAGAGAGAGGCATATGCCCCCCCCCCCCCATGGAGGGTGGCATAATAGGGGGTGTACCCACCCCAAAGAAGGGACCCATTGGTCCCGACCTTTACTTACCTGTAACGCCCCTAAATCTAGTATTTAGGGGCAACCCTGAACCTTGCCTCCTCAGACAAGAACCGACAAGAAGAAGATGGACCGAAGAAGCCATGCTGAACTGAGGAGGACACCCATTGACTTGGCCTCAGCCCTACCGGCCTGTCAGCACTTTGAACCTGCTCCAGCAAAATCCCGGTGTGTCCTGCAGCCAGCAGCCCTCAAGAACCCGAAGGACCTGCCCTGCCTTCCAAAACCAAGACTTTGTCTCCCGTGACCACTGGATTTGCTCACCCACAGACTCTGGCTCTGGCCAAATCCGTGAATCTGAAAGAGACACGTTAGTGACAGATTCCTTACCTTAGAATATCCCCAGGCGTCAGGCTGGATCCGGAAAGTTTTTGCGTAGCAGTACCCTTGCGCGTCGGTAGGCGGCGTCGTGCGGCTCCGCGTCCGTCGTCGGCGTCGTGATCGCCGGGATGACGTCGCGGGCAGTACTTAGGCGCCGCCCCTGCGCGCTGACGTCAGTTCTTCTTTTTCCGCGCCAGTAAGCGCAGATCCGGGAAGAGCAGTGCCCTAGTCACTTTTTGACTATCTTTTTGTGAAATTTTTCACTGTTCTCTTCAACGAGTCTTCACGACTCCTAAGGTGTCGTAGGGATGCCCGGCTTTAAGCCCTGCGAGGAATGTGGTCGTATGATGTCCATCACGGACCCCCACCTCGAGTGTCTCTTCTGCCTCGGCCGAGGCCACGACACGAAGTCGTGCCCTGACTGCCGGAAACTTCATCCGAAGGCTTTGCGAGAAGCGGTCTCGAAAGCTCCTTGAAGTCCGGCAGTCGGCTCCGCGCCGCAGCAAGCCCCGGTCCCGGGAGAGGTCGAGGGGCCGGACGCGGAGTCCCCGCCGTTCGTCGGAATCCAAGTCTTCGCGCTCCTCCGGTAAGTCGAAGCACAAGAAGTCTAAGCGGCGTCATCGCTCTAAGACTTCGCCTCGCCGGTCGCGCGACTCGGCTGAGGTCCCTGTCGGCACCGTCCCCGCCCCCGCGGCCCCGGACGTGCCTGTCGAGTTGCCCCCGCATTACCCGTCCTTCCCGGGTTCGGGGCGACTCCGGCCGAGTACAGAAATTCCTGTCGGCCATGGCCCGCCTCTTCGGGCCTCAAGGTCCCTCCGTGCGCCTTCGGGCCCCGCGGGCCCAGATGGGGTTGCTCCGGCGTCGCCGTCGACTCCGGTCCCGGCGTCGCCTGTCCCACCAGCCTTCGTCCCGGCCTCGGCTCCGGCCCCGGCCTCGACCCCGGTTCCGGTGGTGCCGCAACCTCCATCGACGCCGGTTGACCTAACCACGCCTCCGCCGACGCCGATGTCCCCGGTGCCGTTTCCGACGCCGTCCGGGGCTCCGGGCGGCGTCGTTCCCCGGTTCTCCCCGGGTCCGGACATGGAGCCGGACCGGCGTCGCCCGACGCCGGTTCCGGCGCCGATGAGGCCTTGGGTCCCTTATGTCCCTCCTCCTCCATCTTTTCAACCTGAGGAGGACCAGGAGAGCTGGGAGGGGTCTGACGACCCTCTCACACAACAGTGCGAGTTTGACCCGGACTGGGTTGAGGAACTTGGGGATGCCAGTGGGCTGGATACCTCCCCGACTCTGGCATGCTGTCTCCTCCCGTGGCAACGGAGGAGGGGGCTAATTTTGCAACGGTGTTGCGTAGAGCTGCTGGAGCCTTAAATCTCCAGTTGCCTACAGTGGCCGTCAGGACTAACCTCCTGACTGAAGTGCTTCAGCCGGCGGCCTCCTCTTCGGAGCCTGTGCTGCCGTTCAACGATGCACTCACTGACGTTCTTTTGGGTGCCTGGTCCAAACCCACCACAGGGGCTCCTGTGGATAGGAACGTGGCCCGACGCCATCGCCCGGCTCCGGGCGACCCCCTGTTTCTCTCCCAACACCCCACCCCTGAGAGCTTGGTTGTCCAAGCCTCTGCCTCCCAAACAGCCTTCCCTACCGCCCCTCCGGATAGGGAATCCAAGCGCCTGGATCACTTTGGGAAGAAGGCTTTCTCTTCCTCCAGTGCTGGCTTGCGGTCTGTTAATACCGCTTGCCTCTTGGGCCGATACACCCACTCCCTGTGGGATTCGGTGGCTGATGTTTTGCCGCAGTGTTCTGAGGAGGTCCAGACACTGCTTACCCGCGCTATTGCGGAAGGGCGTGATGCGGCTAAGTATACCATCCGCTGTGGCCTTGATACCGCCGACTCGCTGGGCAGATCGCTTGCAACGACGGTGGCGCTGCGTCGCCACGCCTGGCTGAGAACCACTGGTTTTTCAGGGGATGTCCAGAATACTCTCATGGACATGCCCTTTGATGGAGTCGGTCTCTTTGGTTCAAAGGCGGACCATGCGCTGGAGCGTTTCAAGGATTCACGGGCTACTGCTAAGTCCCTGGGCCTTGCTGTTGTGCGCCCTCCGCAAACGTCTGCTTTTCGCCCCTTTCGTGGCCACGGAAGGGCGCCCAGTCACGTCCACAGCCCGGCCAACGGCCCGCGCAGCAAGCGCCTTCGCGTGGCCGAGGACGTGGATACCGCCGTGGCGGTTCGGGCAACCAGCGTGCGGGTCAGGCCACCACCTCCAACCCGTCCGCGGCCTCCAAGCCCTCCTAGTCCCTCCTTTCAGGTGCACAGCACGCCAGTCGAGGGCAGGGTCCGCCATCACCTTCACCACTGGCGTCCCATCACCTCGGACAAGTGGGTCTTGGACATTGTCCGAAGGGGCTACTCCCTCCCCTTCGAGACCACCCCCAGCCATGCCACCTCAATTCCACCGCATGTCAGGGGATCACTTGGTGCTTCTACAGAAGGAAGTCACGGCCCTCTTGGCCAAGAGGGCCATCGAGCATGTTCCGACCCCAGAAGTAGGGCGTGGTTGCTACTCCCACTACTTTCTGGTGCCCAAAAAGGACAAGGAGGACATGCGTCCTATCTTGGACCTCCGGAACGTCAATCGCTTCCTCCGGAAGGAGAAGTTCAAGATGCTCACCCTAGCTCAGGTCTTGACTGCCCTCGACCCCGGAGACTGGTTGGTAGCGTTGGACTTGCAGGACGCCTATTTCCACATCCCCGTCCTGCCGGCCCACCGGCGTTACCTTCGGTTCACGGTAGGCCTCGAGCATTTTCAGTTCACCGTGCTCCCCTTTGGCCTTACAAGTGCCCCTCGGGTGTTCACGAAAGTGATGGCGGTGGTCGCAGCTCATCTGCGCCGGGCAGGGGTTTCAGTCTTCCCCTACCTCGACGACTGGCTGCTGAAGGCGGGCTCGTCCCAGGCAGTTGTCTCCCACCTCCAGACTACGGCCGAACTCCTGCACTCGCTGGGGTTCTCCATCAATGTGCCAAAGTCGCATCTGATTCCTTCTCCACAGCTCCTTTTCATCGGAGCAGTTCTGGACACGACGCAGTTTCGGGCCTATCCTCCCGAACGGCGAGTCCGGGATATTCAGGCTATGATTCCGATCTTTCAGCCCTTATCCTGGGTTTCGGCACGGATGACCCTGAGGCTGCTGGGCCTCATGGCCTCCCTGCATCCTGCTGGTCACTCATGCCAGATGGCATATGCGGGCTCTGCAGTGGGACCTGAAGTTCCAGTGGGCGCAGCACCAGGGCGACCTGTCCGATCACGTCCAGATCTCGGAGGGGACTGCAAAACAGTTGCAGTGGTGGCTCTCGAACCGGCAATGGGTCATGGGCAGATCCCTCTCCCTTCCCCAGCCAGAGCACACAGTTGTGACGGACGCGTCCCTTCTGGGATGGGGCGGTCACATGGGAGAGGCGGAGATCAGAGGCCTCTGGTCTCCGGCGGAGTCCCGGCTCCATATCAACCTTCTGGAGCTCCGGGCGATCCGACTTGCACTCAGGGCATTCCTTCCCTCTGTCAAAGGGAAGGTAGTGCAGGTGTTCACAGACAACACCACCGCCATGTGGTACTGCAACAAACAAGGCGGGGTGGGGTCGTGGACCCTTTGTCAGGAGGCTCTACGCCTCTGGACATGGCTGGAACATCAGGGCATGTTCCTGGTGGTTCAACACCTGGCAGGTTCCCTGAACGCCAGGGCGGACGAACTCAGCCGCAGGTGCATAATGGATCACGAATGGCGTCTTCACTCGGAAGTGGCGCAAGGACTCTTTCTACAGTGGGGAGAGCCTTGGTTAGATCTATTCGCCACCGAAGAGAACGCGCAATGTCATCAGTTCTGCGCGTTGGAATTTCCAAGGCGGCACTCGCTCGGCGACGCTTGTCGTCACGAGTGGAGTTGCGGTCTCTTGTACGCCTTTCCGCCTATACCACTTCTACCCAGAGTGTTGAAGAAGATTCGGCACGACCGGGCCCAAGTCATTCTTGTGGCTCCGGACTGGGCTCGAAGAGTTTGGTATCCCGAGCTACTCAATATGAGCGTAGATCCCCCGATCCGTCTGCCTCTTCGGGAGGATCTTCTGTCGCAGCAGCAGGGGACGGTCCTCCACCCGAACCTGTCCAGTCTACACCTGCTTGCGTGGAGATTGAGCGGCGGCAGTTGATTCCTTTCGACTTGCCTCCCGAAGTTTGTGATGTGATTCTGGCAGCCAGGCGTCCCTCCACTAAGGTGGTATACGCCTGCAGGTGGAACAAATTTGTGGCATGGTGCACAGCAAAGGCTGTGAATCCCCTTTCTGCCCCTCTTTCTGAGGTCCTTCTGTTCCTTCTCTCTTTGGCCCAACAGGGTTCTGCCCTGGGTACCATCAAGGGTTATCTTTGTGCTATCTCGGCCTTCCTCAGGCTCCCTGATCAGCCCTCCCTTTTCAAGTCCCCTGTTGTTAACAGGTTCTTAAAAGGCATTACTCACCTCTTCCCTCCTGTTCCGTTTGTGATGCCTCAGTGGGACTTGAACTTGGTTCTTACCTTTTTAATGTGCGCTCCCTTTGAGCCTCTACATAACTGTCCTCTTCGTCTTCTGACTCTGAAGACAGCCTTTCTGGTGGCCATCACCTCCGCTCGGCGGGTGAGTGAGCTCCAGGCTCTATCTTGCAAACCTCCCTTTCTGTCTGTTCATCCAGACAAGGTTGTTCTTCGGACGCGTCCGTCCTTCTTGCCAAAGGTGGTTACTGCTTTCCACATTGGGCAGACCATCACTTTGCCCACCTTCTTTCCGCCTCCGCATCCTTCCAGAGAGGAAGAGAGGCTCCACCGTCTGGACCCAAAACGTGCGCTCTCTTTCTATATTGACCGCACAAAACACTTCCGGGTGGATGACCAGCTCTTTGTTGGCTACGTGGGCGCCAAAACAGGTCGGGCGGTGCACAAGAGGACCATCTCCCGCTGGGTTACCTTGTGCATCAAGACCTGCTATTCTTTCGCTAAAAAGGAACCTCCTGTTGGGCTGCGTGCCCATTCCACCAGGGCAACGGCTGCTACCACGGCCTTGGGCCGCGGTGTTCCGCTGCCGGTTATCTGTCAGGCAGCTACGTGGGCCTCGCTGCACACGTTTACAAAGCATTACTGCCTTGACAGTCAGGTCCGGAGGGACGGCTTCTTTGGCCGTTCTGTCCTCCAGGACTTCCTTGTCTGATCTTTGTTCGCAGACCCACCACCGGGGTTGGTATTGCTGGGGTATCTATTCTAAGGTAAGGAATCTGTCACTAACGTGTCTCTTTCAGATGCACAAGTTACTAACTTGTGTAACGATATATCTGTAAGAGACAGTAGTTAGTGACAGATTCCTTACCGCCCACCCATCCTCCCCGTTCTGCGAACTGATTTCTAGGGTTAAGGACATCCCTTTCAGGGCCCTAGTATTTTTCAGACACCTATGTCAGCTTCTTGCATGGCTCTGCGTTCCTGGCGCGGAAAGTCGTGTACAGAACTGACGTCAGCGCGCAGGGCGGCGCCTAAGTACTGCCCGCGACGTCATCCCGGCGATCACGACGCCGACGACGGACGCGGAGCCGCACGACGCCGCCTACCGACGCGCAAGGGTACTGCTACGCAAAAAACTTTCCGGATCCAGCCTGACGCCTGGGGATATTCTAAGGTAAGGAATCTGTCACTAACTACTGTCTCTTACAGATATATCGTTACACAAGTTAGTAACTTGTGCGTCTGCACTACTCTGCACCCGACGTCCAAGGCCCAAGTTCGAGTGGCCCAACACCACGAGGAGATCTCCCCTGCGATCCTGACCTGAGATCTGGCGATCTCTGACCTGCCTCGAATCTCCAAACGACGCCTGCAGCCACTTTCTGGAGGATCATCCCTACCGGATCTGGTAAGAAAACCCGACTCCTAAAGACACCCCTGCACCCGACGTCCCACGGCCTTGGGTGGCCCAATCAACGGTGTCCCAGCATCCCCAGGCATCCCAGTTTACCTCTTCAACCGATGGTCACCTCCAGAAGATCTTCGTCCCCGAGCCTGCAGTCTTTGTTGCAACCGGAGAATCCCCATTGAAAGCAGGGCACCCGGCGCCAAAACAGCACCCTGCACCCAGCCGCCCCTGTGCCGCTGCTGGTGTACTTTGGGTGCTAACTCGGATTTACCCCTTTGCCCTTAGCCCAACACCAGGAGCTTTGCTCCCACAACCCTGTGGCCTGCTCGTGAGCAGCCACCAACCGGAGGCCGCCTATCCCCCATTGGATAACATTGGGCCTCAGCACTCTGCACCCGGCCGCCCTAGTGCCACTGAGGGTGTTGAGAGTGCATCCTTGACCCTGGGGGACCCTGGTTCAAACCCCAGAATACCAACCCCCACAAATAAGCCCGCCAAACCGTTAACTTCATTTCCTTCAATAGGATTGCATTGACTACTTTTCCTTGAAATTTCTTTTAAGTGTGGAGTTGGTTTGTATGAAGCACTGAAAAACTGTAAATGTACTAAAAGTGAATCACTTACCTTTTGTCTAAGAAATGTCTCAGTGTGATATCTAGGCATATCACACTGATTAGCAAAAGTAACTTAAAAAGTAATCTAAAAAGTAACGTGCACAGTAATCTGTAAAGTAACTAAAAAGTAATTTCAAACTGTTGACTTACCTGTAATTGAACCAACTGCATTTGAACCTGCATTCAACTGTAAATCACTGCATAAGATTTTGCAAAGTATTATTTCACTTAGCTGCACCAGGCTTGGCTTGGTTCTAGAAATAAAATAACTAAATAATATTTTTATACGAACAAATTGGTCTGAGTTCAGTCTTTGTATGTGACATTTCTTGCCTGAGTGTGTATAACAAATGCTTAACACTACCCTCTGATAAAGCCTCGCTGCTCACCCACACTACCACAAATAGAGAGTAAGGTGCTATCTACTTTTACCTCTGCCTACCTTTGGGGTACCATTGGACTCTGTGCACACCATACCTCAGATAAGCTACCCGACCCATGACAGACAACGGGAATGTGCGCCATAACGACATTTGGGATCTGAGGGCAGTCATCTCCTGGTTAATTTGCTGTTCAATAAGTCAGCTGTTTGATGCTATTTCTGACCCCCTGGGTAGCGAAACATGCTGGGTTACCACTTCACTGGGCTCCCACTAATGGTAAATGTTGGATCAGGATGCAAAGGTGTAAAAGGGAACAAGCTGGATTTGGCCCAGTTAACCCAAAGGCCAGAAATGGCAGCAAATTCAGAGAGCGTCTGTGCCAGGGCATCGGGTTCCTATCTCATATCTCGGATCTAGAGGAGGAGGTAATCAGCGTACAAAGAAATAGCGTGGGTGTCACCTCCCAATGGAATGCCTCATTTTTTGCCCTGGGTCCTGATAGCCATGGCAAGTTGCTCTATGGCCAAAGAGAAAAGTAGTAGGGACAGCGGACATCCCTGGTGGGTGCCTCTGCATAGGGTCGTAGATATAAGAAGCTGTTTTTACTTTAGCCAGCGGTGTGGTGTAAAGCAATTTAGTCAATCGGAGAAAGTGGCCTCCCAGCCCATAGCAAGGTAGTACATCAAAAATAGAAAACCCCATTCCAGCTAATCAAAGGCTTTCTCAAGGTCTGGGACCAAGCATCCAGAGTGAGGCCAATGGTGCGTGGAGTATTTTGATTCCTGGAAGTATCGCTGCAGATTCAGTGAGGTGTTTCTAGCTGGGACAAACCCATTTTGGTCCATGTGGACCAGCAGCGGTAACAAGGGTGCCAGGTGGTCAGCCAGGAACTTGACAAAATGTTTATCTGTGTTGAGCTACACCAAAGGTCGTTAGGAGACTAGTGCCTTGGGGTCCCTGTCGAGCTTAGGTATGGAGATAGTAGGGCCTTACGTAATGATTGAGACAGGGTATGTGCTGTGTGAATTGTTTCATAGAGTAAGTAGGCGGGGAGCTAGCGTAGGAGCAAATGCCTTCTAATATTCTGCCGGTAGGTCATCTGGGCCAGGGGACTTGCTGATGGCTAGGGCTCTAATAGCCCGCAAATTTCTGATAGCATTATAGATCTGGCCAGCACCTCACCCTGTTCAGTTGCGATGGTGGGAAGGCAGAGCCCAGAGAAGAAAGCCCTGAGTCGAGCTGGGTGGGTGTCTGCAAATGACGTGTAAAGTAAGGTGTAGTGCCTTGTGAGTTCTGCATGCATTTCGTGTTGAGTGTGAAGGGGGTAGACCGTAGACGTGTTTAGTGAGAGTCTGGGTTGTCTAGGCTGGTCCTGGCATATTAACCATGCCAGAAGTCGCCATGTTCGATCAGATGTTGATTGAGGAGTGCACGGCATAGTTCATGCACCGGGGTAGCTCCAGCAGAGAAGTGTGTTCACAGCGTGCCTCGACCAGGCTTTGAATGTATATTTGGTCAGTTAAGGAGCGTGTTTCAAGCTGCAGAAGTTAACGCTCAACACATGTAATGTCGCCATCCAATTGTTTACGAGTGTTCCAGAGCAGCCCCAAGCAGTAGACCCTGACGGTCACTTTAAAGGCATCCCATTCTATCAGTTTGTCAGTGACGGTATCATTGTTGAACTCAGTAGCCAGGGATGCACGAAAGGGTGGGTCCTCGAGTGCGGTGGGTTGCAGTCTCCAAGTGGGTATTACAGCTAAGGTATCTCCCCATGTCTGCTGTAGGTATTTTGGATTATGGTCTGAGTGTGTATGGCCTAAATAATCCGAGTGCTGAATACTGGGAAGGAAATTGGCGGAACCAACGAAGCGGTCAAGTCTAACATGTAGATTGTGTGGTGAGGAATAGAAAGAATATATGCGTGTGTTCAGATCGCGAACTCGCCATATGTCGGCAAGCTGCCAGTGTAAAAGCCAGTCAGTGAGGGCTTGTGCATTAGATGTAGCTAGTGTGCCTGACAGGGGAGGGAAGGAGTGATCCATAGCTGTCTCAAGGACAGAATTGCAGTTGCCCCCTAGGAGCCATGGGATCCCAATCCAACTGGACAACCTATTAGTGTGTGTAGGAACGAGGTCTAGTCAGTACTAGGGGCATATATCGTCCCTAAGAGGAGGCGCCATCCATCTAAGTGTCTGTGCAGTAGCACAAACCGGCATTCGGATCTACTATAATGTCATCTGCCGTTAAAGGGGACCTGGTTTCACCCAGATCAGCACCCCCCCCTCGCAAATGAGGAGTAGTCTGTAGTGAAAACCTGTCCCCACCACCATCGCTGAAGCTTGCGTGTCTCGAACAATGTCAGGGGTGTTTCCTGCAGAAGCGCTATGTGCGTGGATCGGTGCTTCAGGTAGGAGTATACTGCGTAATGGCAAGAGGGCGTGTTCATACCTCACATTCCTTGTGATCAAATCAGTGTGGGTCATGAGGGAAGTGCAATAAAACCCCACGTGACAATGCCACAAGGGGTGGTGGTTCCTAATCATGCGTAGTAACGCCATTAGGGGAGGGTGATTAAGGGGCTTGGGGAGCTCTGAGTAACCTGCCCCAACTGGGGAAAAGGGGAAAGTTCAAACAGGTAATATCATGGAGCAGAGGAACAACTGGTATCCGCCCAAACTATTGAAGGCTAGTGGTGGCCCTATAGGCTAACTAGTAGTAGTGTAAGGGAAGAGCGAGAACTAAAAGCATGGTGTACATACTCGCAGGATGTGGATACAACATCTAATAAGGCAGATGATTACTGAATGAGTTTGTGTCACAGTACAGTGTCGCTATGAGGCCTGTAGACGCCAGCCAGTCCCATACTTCTTCAGCAGAGTCGAAAAATGCGTGGATCCCTCTGCCGTCGCACGGAGTTGTGCAGGGAACAGAAGAGAGTAGCATATGTGTAACTCTCGGAGGCGCAGCTTAACAGCAAGAAAGGAGGTTCTCTGGTGCTGCACCACCAAGGTGTAATCAGGAGAGATCATGGTAGATGCATTGTCCACTCTTATGTTCTGTAGTTTACGTGCTACATGGAGTCATGGTCCATGTAGTTGAATAGACGAAATAAGAAAGCCCTGGGATTGGCTCCCGGCGGTGGGTGGCTCGCCGGTACATGTTGAGCTCACTGAACGGTAAAAAAGGGAGGGAGCTCTGCGTCTGGAAGTGAGGTGCGGATTGAGTTCTCAGTGTAAGCCACTGCGTCAAGACCCTCTGCGCCTTCCGGTAGCCCCACAGCTTGTATTTTAATTCGTCTGGATCTGTCCTCCGCATCCTCCACTCTGCTTTCCAGTGTGTGAACACGATCTAGCAGGCTTTGCAGGTGCAATGCTGAGACTTGTGTTGTTGGTTGAAGCTCAGCTATCGTGTGTTCGTCACAAACTGTCAATTTGCTGTGATCTGCATGCAGTAAGGTGAAGTCTGCTGTGACCATAGCAATTCTACTTTCAAGTGATGAACATGTCTGTTCGAGGGTTGCTCCAATGTCTCCACTGCCTGCAACACATCTAATTCCCAAGGACACCTCCGTTTCTGGTGGACCCGTTGCGGCCACATCTCTTGATGGCCGTTCCATAGTGGATGATTTCTTTGGTGGTGTTGGTAGCATGCCGGAACGGAGGTGACCCATGACCGGTTAGTATGTTTCAGAGGGCGGTGGGAGCTCAGAGCAGTCGATCTTACAGAAGTCCCTCGCTGTGCCCACACATGAACCACAGAGCTGGCCCAGGAGACGCCAGTAAACTGGAAGTGCATAGAGGTTGGCCCCAGGCAAGTCAATTAGGGCCAGCCTGCATGCTTTAGGGCGTGTTATGGAGCATCGCAATAAGAACGGTCCTGTGTGGCCTCAGGGTGGCATGCCCAGCAGTAGCGTGTGGAAGAGGTGGTTGTTACTGGGGCCTGCTTGTTTGCGCCTGTTGTGCCTATGACGCTGCAGCATGAGCAGCCCCGTACACCTATGGCGTGCAGGGTTGCAGTACTCGGCGTGTCACTGGGCATCCTCTCTCCAGGCACGGTGTTGCCTTCAGGGGCCTGCTTGCTGACACCCTCCCAGTACCCAGCTTGCCGAAGCACGAGCAGCCCCGGTGCCACGAGGATTCCTCTGCATCTGGTGGCGAAAGGAGGGGCAGATGAGGATGCCTCCTATGGCATGTTGAGGCAGATGGGCCCCAGCAGCGGGTGTTTCAATGATGGTGTCTCTAGGCCCAGGACGGATCAATGAGCATGGCCAGAATAAGCAGGGGTCCAGAATAAGCAGGGGGGGGGGGGCTCCGAGGTCAGGCCGCAGATCCAGTGCGGGCCGCGATCTAAGCCCCCTCCTGAGGTCTCCAGCAGGCCGCAGAGTAGACGGGGCTGGCCTGCTGGGCAATCCGCCCTGGGGGTCCACTGCAGCACACCGTGGCACAGCGCTTGGGCACGTGATCGTCCCTTATCCCTCAAGTGGGCTCACCTCCAAGCCACCACTTGCGGCGCAGACTTCAGGGCAAACGGTCAATTCACGCAGGTGTGGGAGGCACGAGGCCCATCTGGCAGCGATCCCGCAGCATCAGTCCCCAGCGCCCTGGTCGTGTCTCAGGGCAGGCATCCCCCTTAATGTAAGCCGTTCGTGGAGGGGTGCAGGATCTCCTTGAGCGCCTAGCCCCCTTCCAGGCACACTCAATGATTTCTGGGCCCAGCCAGGCTGCAGCTGGCCTCCACACGTCTCGAGGCCCCCTGGCGGGAAGTTGCATATAACGTCAAGGAAGGCTGGGGGAGGGTCTCCTTTGGTGTTATCGGGCTGTGGCTGGGTGCGATTCAGGGGAGGCTTGTGGGGCAAATAATGTCCTGTACTACAGTCCAGCAGGACGTGCACGGTAGCAGGCGAAACCGCTCAGCACACCGCTCGTCACCTTGTCACTAAGTCACACTTCTATGTATTTTTGTGTATTGTTTGTGTAACAGCCATATATGAGACTGTATTTCTCAAATATGTGTGCAACTTGGATGTATGATTGAGAATATACCAAGTAGCCACAGTTTTTGGTGTGTTGTCTAATCATTAATAGATTCTGAATGTGCCCGATGTTGACTCACATGACTTGTAAAACCTTTTGGACCTTTTGCTGGTCCCTATATATAGGTATAATAATCAAGCACCAATTGTCTCCCAACAGAACCCACTGTAGCTCTATAAAATTAAGATAAACATCATCCACAATCCAAAAAACAACTGTACTAACTGGTGTGAATTTTCAGCAGCACTGAATGTAATGATTTTAGCGTTACCCAGTCAAAGTAGGATTATGGAAAAGCAATTGGTCGACGCTTATGAACTGCAGTCTACAATCATGGGGATAGAATGTAAGCTTAAGAACTTGAATTCCTTAATCGCCAGAGTGCAAGTAGCATAGTCGGGCTTGCCACCTGTATGCTCTTGCTCGTCCCTGTTTATCATATCTAAATTGGAAGTTCCAGGTACTTTACAATCCGTTATTAAAGACTTTAAGACAACTCATCCTCATTCTTTAGTCAAAATCCCCTCCCCCAGTGGTACAGCAAGTAGGAAAAATAAAGCTACACAAATGTAAGGAAAAGCCTCTTTTTGTATGGTCACCCCTCAAGTTTTTGGACTGAAGCTGCTGGTTTTTTGACTGAGTGCACTGAAGCCAGCTAACCAGACCTCAATGCCTGTGCCCTTACCCTTAAACTAATATTTCGAGTTGGCTCATACCCAATTGGCTAAACTAACTGACCTATGAGTCCCTAGAAAATGTTACCCAGGGCATGTAAGTTAAAGGGTCCCCCCAGAGATTGCAGCACTGGTTATGCCACGCCACCCTGGGTGTGACATGAGAAATACAAGGCTCCTAGCCCGCCATCTGCAGACTAGAAGAGCAGTATAAACTGGCATGACTTTGCCGTTAAAAGTAATGGTAAAGCCAGACTTCCCCCTGGTATATATGTAGGTCACTCCTATGACATGCCTATCGGGTCTTAAAGCAGGGTACAACATATCCCACAGGCAGAAGTTTTTACGTGTCCTGATAGTAAAAACGCGAAACTGTCGATTTTACTGCGGAAACGCTCGGTCGCCCAATTGGCGAGTTCAGAGTTACATGCAGATCCCTCAGCTGTGCTAACTCTGGAACAGTGCAACCAAAGTGGGTCATTCGAGGTATCAAACAACTCGTTACATTAAGACCTGATTCTTAGGTCAAAATTAATGTAACAGTTGCACTGTGCATCTTTAGCAAAGTTGCCACTTTGTTGACTTTAGTCACCTGTACCCATAATGGTTATACATGGGGCCCTGTCGCTGTGACCACTTTCTGCCCTCCTTGGCAGACATACTAATGACTCCCAAGAAAGGCTACAATAGGGGCCTGCTCTAGAAGGATGTCACCTCCCTCCTGCAGGAAGCCACACGTGTGCTGGCCCAAAAGGCAAGCTTCACAGAAGCCGCCTTTGTAGGGCAAATGGGTAAAACTTGGGAGAGGGGCTGCTCCATTATTCAGGCAGACAGGCTGGCACTTGGGACAGTAGAGGGGAAACCAGTTGCCAAACCAGTTTTCCAGGAGCATATAGACTCCTTGATAACCACACCACTGGGTTGGGGGATCCACACGCCAGGAGAGGGATCCTGCCATATTTGAAGTGGGCAGAATGGTGCTTCATGGGATGCCCAGATGCCCCACTTTGCAGGAAGTGGGCATCATGTGGGAGGGAACGTGGTAGCACATAGGCTACCAACGGCATCCTGCACTGAGGGCGTTTTCTGAGCATAAGTAATGCATCCCTGGCAACCCAAACTCAAATATCGACTGCACTAGAAAAAGGACCAAAAAAGTACTGCCCTGCTGATCCGTGAAACCAGTAAAGAGAGGCTGCACTGGTGTGGACTGCACTTGCTGAACCTAGTGGCTAGCAAAGAAGAGGGACTGTGCCTTCTGTGTCCTGCTCAGGGAAAAGTGGTCTCTAGAGCCCAGCGAGGCCAAGAGAGCAGACCGCCTCCTCACAGCATAGCGACACAACAGTTGAGAAGCCTGCTGGGGCAAGTTGGTAGCCCAGAACCTTCAGTCCACTGCCGTGCAGCACCAGGGACCAGGCGCACAAAGTTGCACCTAACTTCGCTGAGCCCAGGAATGTCATTGGAGTGCAACTGGGACCTCCCGACGACGAGTTATTGACACAGGAATGATTGGCCCATGACCGCGATACTGGGGACTGGTTGTCCACATGGTGACTGGTCTTCTGCCAGCACAGAGAGGACTTCGAGAGATGTCGACCCTGTGACCAGGACGGCCACACCCCCATTGTGAGAAGTAGTCGCAGCAAGACCCTTGCGACGGCATCACATCCACAGCATCCTTTAAGAATCTTCTACATCCTTCATCCCTTGCATCAAGACCACTGCCATAGGAAAGCCCTTGAAACGATCAAGGTGTCTGGAACTGACTGAAGACTGCTTCACCTGCTGCGGTAACTGCTTTTGGGGACCTCGCTGGTCCGCCCCACTTTCTCCCTAATGGAGCCTTGTCACCTAAAGTAACCCCAAGTAACCGCATTACAAGTAGTCCAAACTTTTCAGTGAAAAAGTTTCCAAGTATTACATTTGTTGAACGTGCCAATGCTTGTTCGTGGTTGAAGGAAAATACCTTGGTTTACAATACCACGTAATTTTTTTTTTTTTATCTCCGAACTCCTGGGTCATCGTTTTTGTTGTGGTGTCTAAAAATACAGTCTATTTTTATAAATTGGTGTTGGGTTTCTTTGGTGTCTTGTCGATTTCTTCAATTGTTTTAGTGCTGTTTAAATGCTTTACACTTATTCCTTTGTGTAAGCCTTGCTGCTCAGAGCTACAGCTACCCAGGGAAGCTAAAGGCTTGGCAAGCGAAACCTAAGGGTCCTAAAGGGGTTGGTAAGTGTATTTCTTGGTAAGCTTGCACAACCACACCCATTAGCTCACAACAGACAAGAGAAATTGTCATTACTGCTGATGTCCACGGCCACCCCCTAGGGAATTTATCATTGCAGGTTCTGCAAATGAACTCCCCACTTTCTCTCTTGCATATTGGAAACGATAGCCAGATTCCCAAGTCAACTGAATGTATTCTGGCTATTAACCATATTATTCCGGCAGATTTTCCCCAAGTTCATGAGCAAATGCTCCAAGTAGCATCACTCGTCCGGCATGAGAAGAGAAGACTGTCACAAGCAGTAACCATCAAGGAAATTGCTTCTGAGGGCGGAAAAGTACGTTCGACCGCCGAGTTTAATAAGGAAACAAGCAATTCAAATATCAATGAGAGTTTCGCTCTTTTCTTGTCTAAGAAGAACCAGAAGAAACTAAGAAAAGTAAATAAAGTGTGATGACCCTGCCAAACAGTTGAAGTTATACCCTCCCCCCTGTTTTTTTAAAAAGACTGTCACATCGTTGGAAGGCCCAAAGTCCCTCCCATTCCCCAGTCAAGAAGGAGGCCTGGCAAGCACAGGGCCCTCATGTTGGAATGTGGCTCTTGTGCTAACATCGCCAACGAACCCCCCCGTGCTCTCTCCCGTCTATCAAAATCTACAGCTCCAGCCACGGTCAACAAGAGGAGGGAACACAATCATCAGGGAACATCACTAAACTTTCTAGTGCAGTGCGGGAGAATTCCTATCCCTGAGGAAGAGGCTCCTTATGTACCCCCACTATCACTGTAGAGGGGGCTCAGATTTCAGATCCTTCTTGTACCCCACCCCCCTCCTCCAAGCCGGTGATAACAATCAAGCATCAAAGAATCATGAAGGCTCTCCAGGATGGTGTATTCCCACAGTGCACTCCACAACAATGCTTTTCTCAGGATTCACAGGCAGAAACGAAGACACTTCTATCATCAGGCAATGAAGAGCAGCTTCCTCGTGAGGATGACGACAATAAGCAGGAGCCAGTCATTCTGTTCAAACCATTATACAAATCACACAGTTCTCAAGACTTTCTTTACCGTTCAGTAAGTTACTGATATCACTGCCAAACAACTCAATATTTTCGGCACAGTCAATCAGCAAAAACCATTCATGCCAAGGAAAGACGATGATCTAAACGAGGCAATAAAGTTAACTTTAAACTCTGAGCAGCTGTCTCTATATTTGATCAAAAACTAACATTTCAGGCTTGAGGTATCGACATGAAACAAGTAGAACCATATCCAGCTGTTTTCAATGTTATATCTAGCATACAATTTCTGTGTTTAACTTCAGTGTCTAAACAACATAAGGTGGCAAACATAGCCCAACCAGCGTTCATAGTTCAGCCCTATCTGCTACCCACAAGCGCACACAGCATTTAGAGGCACTATGTCAACTAGGTTTAAAAATCCAGAGGCGGATTAATTAATATTTATTATCAGAAACTAGGGAAGCCGGTACAGCCTCTAGGAGTGATAGAACAAGACTGGTCCTGGCTCCCCGAAACCTTAGCCAAAAGCAGTTGACAGCTAAGAGGCAGTGGCTTCCTGGTCCAGCAGCGTCCCTGAGTTTGGCAATATGCAAAATCGAGCGGCCCACTTTCATCTCAAAATTTACCACATCAAACTCTGCTCCTGGAAAGTAGCGGGATGGAGCCAACTTAATATGCAAGGGGACACCATCACATATCTGTCACAATTTGATTTGATTTGTCTGCAAGAAACGTGGGTAAGTGAGCCAATCTTAGATGTTGGATATGAATCGTACTTTATTCCTAGTGTCAAGAGGGCTGGAAAAGGGAGACCAGCAGGTGGCCTATCGATTCTATGCCGAACAACTATGAACTTTAAAACAAAAAGACTAATGATCAAGAAATCATGGCTATAGGGTATTTCACAAAAATCCCAAATAATGGCCAATCCTGACACAGGATTAATCCTCAAAAGAGATTTCAAATTAAATCTTTCATTTCAGCTCCGGCATTGAGTCCACCAGACCGCAAGACCTAATCTTGCACATTCCACCTCTGCAATGCCTCCCACAGCAGCAGGATGCCATAGGCAACGTCTTAAATGAAGTACTTCACTTCGACTTACGTGCACTTAGTGGCTGCAATAAGTACAATTAGCTGGGAGCCTTCACACGCATCGCACCAAAGCGTGATGCTGTACTGGACTATACTCTTCTCTCACTTCCTTTTTTTAAACAGCTGAAAGAGTTTAAGGGACAACATAGATTAGAAAGCTATCATTTCCCCAGAAGATAGTCCTGTTGATTGGTGGCTACAGGCTCCAGTGTGCCGACCAGGTTGGAGACGGTTCTTTGCGTCCAAGAATCGTACATGTTAAATGGTCATCACATGTGGAAAAACAGCTGGCAGATTGGAGGAATATATTTTAGGAAGATTGAACTAATTACCTAAAATCAATTGCCTTGGACAGTGGCCTGTTTAGCCATTCAACCTGGTCCAAAGCAGGTGCAAATTTACAATCTGAATTAATCGGCACCACCAGTAAGACGTGTAACAGCAACGGTCCGGTATTCAGAGGCATCAAATTATGGTACAAAGTCTTCCTGCAAAATGAGAAAAGGAAAGTAGCCAAACTTGCCATGTCTTTACCCAAATCAAATCACGAAGTTGACCTGCTTAGGGTTGAACTCTCCCTGCTGAGGAAACTATATATATTTTTTTAATGTTCTGGGAAGCAAAGCAAGCATTGAACAAACAAACCTGGTCTTTTTTTATTTTTTATAAAGCTTGCTCCCAATCCAGTAGCAGCCATTTCTGAAATTGAGTGAATCATCTCACTGCGCAAACTGGACCTCGCTGTTCAACTCAGCTGAATAGTGCTGTATGGGAGGACTGTTTGGCCTTTTATAAAGAACCACTATAGCCACACCTCAAACCCTGTCAGTTCCATCGCAAGATTCTCTCCTAGTGCCATAGTTAATTCATCACTCTGTCAATAACGCTGGGCACCGACGATAAGGGGCAGGCTTCATGTCCTTAGAAGAAATCATAAACAATTATTTGCAATGCAATAGGCTTCGCATTTGCGAGAGTTTCAGCTATTGGCGTTGTAAATGGCAATGCCTTTCATTTATCTGATTTAATAATTAACACATAAATAAAAGGCATTGTCATATACACTGCCAATAGCTGAAACTCTTGTAAATGCAAGACCTATTTCATTTCAAAGAAGCGTCCGCCATTGTCCCGGGCTGCTTGGAAAGTGGACGTGCCCATAGCGCACTGAATGTTGCAGGAAAGCATGTCATGCCTGCAGTAGGATAAACTCGTTAAAGAAAATAGTGCTTACTGACTAAATAAGACCTACCATGTAACAACAGAAGTAAAAGGGTCAGTCCTCTTTGGAAGTTACAAATGAAGACAAGGCGGCACTAAGGAAGGACTAAAAAGCCTATTAACAAATCAGAAGCCAGCATTTACAAAGGACAATGACTCAAGCCAATGAAAAATATGGGTGCAGAGTGGGCGGAGCTTCAACACCATACTCTGAGCATGTCTTGCAGCGCATGCGCTGCCCAGGCTCGACCTAAAAAAAAGTAAGGAACAACGGGGGCACCAGGCCTGAATGGACTTACTACCGCAAACTTTATAACTAGCAGCCAGTTTTGGATTAAAGCCATGAGCAGGGTCTTTGACAATTTTTTCCTCATCTGCCCAATTCCTCCAACATGGGAGGGCTTTTACATTTTCCCTATCCACAAAAAAAGGAGCAAGGACGATCCCTTGAATTATGGATTGATGACCCGCTTGATGTTGAGGCCCAATTCTTTGCCTTCTTGATTCTAAAGGATGTTCAAGAATGGGCAACTCAGTCAAATTTGATTCTGTTGTTCCAGACCACTTTTTGAAAAAACTCAAGTACCATTGATAACATCTTGGTACTCTCCTATTTACTTCACAAAACACTTGCCAATAAAAGTCTTGAATGCGTGCTTTGTTGACGATAGGGAAGCGTTCAATAGCCTCAATAGGGGTCGTTTATGGCAGAAATTGATCAACTGGAATCTGCTGGCCAAGGTACTGAATGCTATTAATGCCCCGTATTCCAGTAATTGGATACAAATCAAAAATAGCATGACGCTGAGCTCTCCAATAAGGTTTACGTAAATAAAGGGCTAAAATAGGGGTATGTGTTGGGCCCAATTCTTTTCCGTTTATTCATTACTAATATGGAACCAGAAATGAAAAACCAAAAAGGCCTGTCCTTCAAAATGTAATGGCCAACAACTTTATACCCTGCTGTATGCAGACATTTATGTGTTGCTGGACTGTTCGGCGATTGGCCTTCAGCTCTCCTCAAATAATCTAGCCTCCTGTTGTAAGGAAAACGGCTTACACTTAAATTTTAAGGAAAAAAACTAAGTTGTCACTTTCTCCTTGATCCGTGAGAAATGTCTGTGGATGTGGAAATCAGTGCAACATGTAATAACCAACAGCATCTCCTTTAAATGTCTTGGTGTGAAATTCCAATCCTCTGGTTCAAGCAAACTTCACATGCAAGCTCTTCAAAATCACATTTGCATTTAAAAAGTGGCAAATACCTTTACAGGCCCGCCCTCTCGCTATTACTGCGCGTGATAAATGCTAAATATCTGCCTTCACTAGTTTGTCCTTGAAGCATTCCTGTAGGAAGCTGGCTCTGTATATACTATACTAAAGTGAGGTATAGTGTGTACAGAGTCCAGTGGAACCCAAAAGGTAGGCAGAGGTAAAGTAGATAGCACCTCACTCTCTATTTGTGGTAGTGTGGTCGAGCAGTAAGGCTTTATCAGAGGACAGTGTTAAGCATTTGTTGTACACACTCAGTCAGCAAATGAATTCACACACTCAAAGACTGAACTTCAGACCAATTGATTTTGTTTAAAAATATTATTTTAGTTATTTTATTTTCTAGAACCAAGCAAGCTTGGCACAGTTAAGTGATAAATACTTTGCAGTAAATATACAGTTGTAATACAGATTGGATTGTAATTGTATATGCACTTTGTTTCGATTTACAGTACTGTTACTGAGAAATGCAATGCTTTGGAAATACAGTACATATACTTTGAATGGACTTTTTTGTAAAATGACCAGTACATTACTTTCAGAATACTTTTTCTTACACAGTGTAGTATACCTGAATACTACCCTGGGACATTTCCTGTAAACAGGTAAGTAAGAGCGTTTTTGTTATTTGGTACGGTTGTAAAAGATTTTCATAGATTTTCCAACTCCACACTTAAAAACTTTCCATAGAAAAACAGTCAATGTTATCCTATGGAGGATAATAGTGTTAACGGTTCAAAAGTAAGTACTTTGTTGTGGGATTTGGTATTCTTGGGTTAGACTCAGGGGTGCCCCAGGGTCAAGGATGCACTCTTGTTAAACCCTCAGCGGCGCTAGGGCGGCTGGGTGCAGAGTGCTGAGGCCCAATGTTATCCAATCGGGGATAGGGGGCCTCCGGTTGGTGGCTGCTGACGAGCAGACCACTGGGTTGTGGGAGCATAGCTCCTGGACTTAAGCTCAGGGCAAATGGGGGTTTAGGCCAGCACAAAAGATGCACCCTCAGCGGCACTGGGGCGGCCGGGTGCAGAGTGCTGTTTTGGCGTCGGAAGCCATGTAGCTTTCAATGGGGAGTCTCCGGTTTGCAAAAGCACTGCAGGCTCGGGGACGATGGTCTTCTGGGTGCGACCACCACTAGGAGAGGTAAGTTGGGATCTTGGGGGTTGGTTAGGCACCGTCAGTTGGGCCACCCAAGGCCGTGGGGCGTTGGGTGCAGGGGTGCCTTTTAGGGTCGGATCTCCTTGACAGCTCCTGGTCTCGGTTGGGGGGGGCATCCGGTTTGAGGCTGCAGGCGTCGGCTGGAGGCTTGAGGCAGGTCAGGGGTCACTGGATCTCGAGTCAGGATCGCCGGGGAGACCTCTTCTTGGTGTTGGGCCACTCAAACTCGGGCCATGGGCGTCTGGTGCGGAGTGGTGCAAACTCACGGATCTTTGCGGAGCTGGAGTCTGTTGTTTGAACAAATCCGGTGTTCACAGGAGACAGAGTATTTGGGATTGAAGGCAGGCAGGTCCTACGGGTTTCTCGAGGTTGCTGGCTGCAGGACACACCGGGATTTGGCTGGAGCAGGTTCGGGGTGGGGACAGGCCGGTAGGGCTGGGGCCAAGTCAGTGGGCGTCCTCCTCTTGTTAGCTTCGGCACGGCTGTTCAGTCCTCCTTCTTCTGGTTTCTTGTCTGACTTTTTGGTTCCGGGCTGCCCCCTAAATACTGTATTTAGGGGGCGTTTTAGGGGTCTCGAGGTCAGTAGCCAATTGGCTACTGACCTTAGGGTGACTACAACCTTGATGTGCTCACCCCACGTGGGGGAGTGAGCACAATCCCTAATCCTGATTGGGGAGTGCCTGCCATCTGCAAGATGGCGGGCACTAAAGAGGGGCTTAACCTCGCCTCCCCCACCTGAGGGGTGGGGTTGGCAGAGGTGGGCACACCTTCTAGCCTGGCTATTTCCTGCCTGTTTTCCCGCCGAAAAGGAGGGGAGACGGGAAGAGGGGGCCTGCTCCTGACAGCAGGTGAGGCTGGGGGTCGCATTACAAAGGCTGCCAGGCCTTTTAAGCTCCCCTGCCACAGATGGCTCTTCCTGGCCTGGGGGAGGTGTGAACACCTCCGCCCAGAAAAGGCTTTGTTTCTGGGCTCATGGAGCGAAGGCTCCCACCCTAGGGGTCCAGAAACATGTCTCGTGGTGGCAGGCTGGTGTGTACCAGTCAGGGAACCCACCAGAGGCTGGTCGTTTTTCAGGGGGCATATCTAAGATGCCCTCGGAGTGCATTTTTCATTAAATCTCACACTGGCATCAGTGTGGGTTTAATATGCTGAGAAGTTTGATACCAACTTCTCAGTTTTCAGTGTAGTCATTATGGTGCTGTGGAGTTCGTAATGACACACTCCCAGCACCATATACTCTTAATGCAGCACTGCACTTACAATGTCTAAGAATGGACTTAGACACTGTAGGGGTACAGGGCTCATGCACTTGTACCCTCACCACTGGTATAGGGCACCCAGCTAGAGGAGTGACTGATCTATGCCAGGGCAGTGGGTTGTAGGCATGGCACACAGGAATGGGTGCCATGTCGACTCTTCACTTTGCTTTTGCACCAAAACACGCTCTGTGTGTGTGTGTGCGTGTGTGTGTGCGTGTGTGTGTAGGTACGTAGGTACAGGGCCTCTAAGGGTGGCAGCCCTTAGAAGTCTTCCCTGGTCACAGTGCCCTGGGTACCTGTGGTACCATTTACCAGGGGCTGACCTGTGGCCAGAGATGCCAATTGGGTTTGGGTACAGTTTTGTGGAAAGAACTCAGGCCCTGGGAACCTGATTGTCAGGGACCCAGTGCACATCAAGTCAAAAGTGCATCGGTCTGGTAAAAAGTGTGTTGGGGGGGGGGGTGGTTACTGCAACAGAAACCCAGCTTCTCACAGTTCCCAGATAAGTTTGGAGGATGGCTGAACCCAATTCAATTGAAGTTATTTAGAACACTCTTTAGATTGCCAAACTCTACAAGCGAACCCCACATTTTTGGGGAATTTGGCTTTATGGAGCAAACTTTGGGCCAAAGGGCAAACCTGCTAAAGTTTTGGTTCAAATATAAAAACAAAAAACAAAGGTTGGGCATGTTGAGTTTCATCTTGGCTTAGACTTGACTAACTCATCCTACACGCTGTGGCACATTGCTATTGAGTAGACCCATATGGTACTCCAAATGGTTTCTCTGTGGTCCTTTAATATCCCTTGCAGTTGTTTTAAACACCTTTTGAAGAGAGCTGTCACTAACCAATCAGCCATGGTGTACTTATATTTCCTACAGGCTAAGGCCCACAATCAATTTGCAGTACCTACATATGCAGAACTGTCACCTTAATGTTATTTATCATTGCTTTTTTCTAAGACCTTCAAACTGAAATTTTTAAGGCTTCGAATGGGGCTATTTGATGTAGGGAAAGTGGCCCAAGGATGGAAATACATCACACTGATAACGTTTGCCGCTTCTGCTCCTACCCTAAAGAATTGTTAGCCCATGTCCTGTGTGTTTGTTCTACCTTCGAATAAGAAAGTAGGCTGTAGCTCCAACCACTTTTCAGAAAGTTGAATATTCGTACTTGTCAAGAGGCTGTTAAGCACTTCTTACATGCAATATACTGCAGACTCACAGTGAGATTCTCTAAATTCATTGACAAGGTTGCTGAGTTTTGGCTAATGGTAAGAGGGTAGTTAGCAGTTCTTGGGTACAAAAGTTATATGTTTCGATCAATGCACTTAGCACTTTTATTTGATTTCAAGACGAGATGCTGTTTTAGTCAATGCTGCCCGTGCATTGCTGCCAGTTGGCTTACTTACTTTTTAACTGTTCTTTTATACTTTTAATATGTACTTGTTTTATACTGTTTGTTAATTAACTGAATTGTATTGTATTAATTTATTTGAATGGTTTTAATTAACGATCAAATAAACATTTATGTTTGTGTGCCTGTGAGAGTGCAGGGTGCAGCACAAGAAAGCCAGACCTATCTGCATTGCCAATCTGCTAATGGGCTCTGCACCTGGGGGTGCAGACAACCTAGAAAACTGATGTTGGCGCACATGAGTGGCACTTGTATTCAGCTACATGAGTCACTTGCAGAGCCAAACGATGTCAGCACAGAGCCGCAAAACGCCACCTACCGGCATACAGCCCTCCTGCTAAACATTTTCCATATGCAGTCTAACACCTGGGTATTTAAAAGGTGAGAAACCTGCAGTTAGAGTATCCACCAAAAAGAACAGTATCGAAGGTATGTTACTTGTTCTTCTGGTGGGTAACTGTTTTCTGCAGATTCCTTGCCATCCTACTTCCTGTCCTGTGAGCTAGTGCCATGACTTGTAAGATACCAAGGTACGCAGGTATGTTGTATGTTGGCCTCTTGCTTTCACCAATGGTCTTCTGGTTCCTTGCTCCATGCCTCTATGGTGTGTGAAAACGTTCCAGGAACTGACACCTGTGCGCTAGTTCGGGCCTTATACACTCTTTTGTCAACACATCCTGGGCTGTCTTAGTCATAGCTAAAGCCACATGGTGTCTTCTACCTGCTCTGGAGAGCTATGCTATTGCTAGGAAATAGGTTTCTGGATAAAGTCTGAGGTTTGGATGATGTCAGTTGAGGAATCGGCAGGAAAATAATGTATCCACCTGAAATTTTGTTACCCAAGTCATGTAATGTCTTTTGTTCCAAGGCTTAAGAAATGTTATCTCAAATAGCAAAATCAATGGGTGTCTTACAAGAGCATTGCACATATTAGAGGCATTTGCAGACTAGACTCCCAATAAAGACATAGAAACTACAACATTAGTCTCATCAGACCTTCCAGCAATAAAGTTCTCAGCAGTTGCACCAGCCTCAGTAGGTATCCGTTGGTAAATACAAGGCTATGCAAGATCAAGGTGTGGAGAACCTTAAGGCAGATGATCATTCCTTTACCATTCTCCACCCCTGGCCTCTCAACACCTATTGAGGAATGACTGAGGTAATTTCTGCTAGATACGTTGGAAAGTCACCTCAGTTCAAAGGATAACTCTTACTTAAGTAATACCGTACTGAATTGTCAGGTGCCACAACCAGGCCGGTCCAATGAGGCTCAATCTGATAGAGACTTCTAGCCGCAGATTCTTTACCTTAGTATTATTCCCAGGCATCAGACTGGATCCGGAAATTTGTTCGTGAGCAGTACTCCTGTGCGCCGGTAGGTGGCGTCATCTTGCTCTGCATGGTTTAGAACACGCCCTAAGTGACGTGTACGTTGCCTATATAGCTGCCACCCCAGCGTGCTGGCACCAGTTCTTTTGTTTATGCACCAGTCAGCGCAGATCTGCCTGAGAGCTAAGCCAATCACTTTTTGACTGACCTTTTTCGACACTTCGGCAAATAATGTTTTGAGACATTGTCTCCTGGTGTAGCGGGGAGGTCCATGAGCAAGGCTGGGTATAAGCCCTGTGGCGTCTGCCACCAGCCAGTGTCAGGCCCACACCTCGTCTGCCTCTGGTGTCTCGAGCGCGACCATGACATCAAGATCTATGTTGATTGCCACGTCTTGTACCCCAAGGCCTTGAGGGAGCAGTCCCTCAAGCTCCTTGCCACTCGATGTGTGACGCCACAACGGTCTTGATCCCAGTCGAGAGGAAGGTCCCGGGATCAGTCACGGAGCCATTGATCATTGTCACAGTCAAAGGCGTTTGGGTGAGTCCCACAAGAAAAAAAGAATAAGAAAGTGAATAGGTCTTCGACTTCACCCCGTCCGTCAGTCATCCGATGAGACGAGGGAATATCTGCATTCGAGGCCTGGGCTGTTTCCGCACCTCTCTGAGTTTCCTGGAGCTGGATTGACCCCTGCCCAGCGCCGTGAATTTTATGTAGCCATGAACCTCATATTTGGTCGGCCCATCCCCACTGGCACGCCCTTGGGACTGCGGATTCGGGAGGGGCTCACTACTGGTTTTCCGCTTGTAGGTCCGCCCCTGGCACCAGTCTGGCCCTTTGGATCTATGGACATATCCAGACCGATGCAGGTCGAGCTATCTCGACCTTCCACAGCGCCGGCCCTACAGCCGACTTCCTCGGTGCTGCTGCCCCATTCTGATCCCCCACTCCAACACTGAGCAGGATGGGCATCGTCCAATGTAGACTCTGGCACCCACTGGAGCCATTCCATCCAGGTCCGAGCCTGAGCCCTATTTCTATGGACTAGGACTTTAAGAAGATTGGTAGAGGCCACTGAACCCTTATGAATACCAGCCGCTAGACCCCAATGAGGACACCTGGTGTGTGAACCTGGTGGACGCCAGTGTAGAGGACACTTCCCTCATTTGCCAGGGTGGTGAGAACGGCGGCCGAGGTCCTGGACCTTCAGATGCCCTCTGTAGCTGTTAAGACAAATGTCCTGACAGAGATGCTTCAGCTGGGAGTCACCATATCTGAACCGCTTCTCCCGTTTAACGAAGCCCTCATGAACATTCTACTTGGGACCTGGTCCAAGCACTGCACAGGGGCTCCTGTGAATTGGACAATTACCTGCCGCCACCACCCGCCCCAGGGGACCCCAGTTTCCTCACATTAAACACCCCACCCCAGAGAGCTTGGTGGTCCAAGCCTCCACTTTCAAACTAAATCCTGGCGTGTTCCCTACCACTCCGCCAAACAGGGATTCCAAGAGGCTGGATACCTTGGGAAAGAAGATGTTTTCTTTCCCCAGCCTGGTACTGCGGTCGGTGAACACCGCATGCTTTTTGAGCCATACTCCCACTCACTCTGGGACTCGATTGCGCAGGTGCTGCCTATGGCCTCAGAGGAAGCCCGAGCCATACTCTCCCAAGCTATTGCTGATGGGAGAGACAGCGAAGTTTGCCATTCGCTGTGGGCTGGATATAACACACTCACTAGGCAGGGCGGGTTCATCATTGGTGGCCTTTAGGCTCCACTCCTGGTTGAGAGCCACTGGCTTTTCAGGGGATGTCCAGGCCTCACTCATGGACATGCCCTTTGATGGCTCCCTTCTGTTCAGAGACAGGGCGGACTCAGCTCTAGAGCACTTGAAGGATAGAAGAGTTACGGCCAGGTCCTTGGGCCTTTCCATGGCCCCTTGCCAACTCCAGTCTGCCTTTCGCGGCCACAAAGGGTTTCCAGCTGCATCTCTACCCGCCCAGTCACCACAGCATGCAAGCTTCCCAGCCATCGCAGTGCTCATAGACCCCTTGGGTCAGGCAGTCCGAGATCGGGCCAATCCATCACTTCCCTGGCAGCCGCAGACTCCAAGCCTCTTTAGTTTTCCGTCCAACCATCATGGGCAGCCAGTGGGAGGCAGGATACGCCACCACCTGCACCACTGGAGGTCGATAACATCCGACTGCTGGGTTCTCCAGATTGTCTAAAGGGGCTACTTCCTTCATGACTACCCCTTCACCCATTCTACCCACTTGCGACAGACTGAAGGAGGACCATATCTCTTTACACTGCCAGAAAGTGGTGTCTCTCTTGGCCAACGGAGCCATAGAGAGGGTGCCTACAACAGAGGTAGAGCGTGGTTGCTATTTCCTCTACTTTCTGGTGCTCAAAAAAGATGGAGGCCTTAATCCTATCCTAGACATGTGCCCCTCAATTTCTTTATACAAAAGGAGAAATTCAAATGCTCATGCTCTCTCAAGTCCTGTCTGTCCTAGACCTGGGAGACTGGATGGTAGCGTTAGACTTGCAGGACGCATACTTTCACATCCCAATCCTGCCTGCCCACAGACGTTATCTGCGGTTTATGGTCAGCCGCAAGCACTTTCAATTCACCGTGCTTCTCTTCAACCTTACTAGCACCCCTTGGGTGTTCACCAAGGTGATGGTGATGGTTGCAGTAAATCTGCGGGGATCAGAGATTCGAGTCTTCCCCTTTTCGATGACTGGCTGTTGAAGGCAGGCTCGTCCCAGGCAGTCTTCTCCCACCTCCAGACTATGGCGGACCTTCTGCATTCGCTAGGGTTCACGATCAACGTGCCAACATCAGTCACACCTGACCCCTTATCAGACGCTCCCTTTCATTGGAGCTGTTCTGGACACAGTGCAGTTTCAGGCTTAGCCTCCCGAACGGAGAGTCCAGGATATTCAGGTTATCATACTGATGTTTCAGCCTCTATCCTGGATTTTGGTGAGACGGACTCTGATGCTGCTGGGACTCCTGGCCTCTTGAATTCTGCTTGTGACACATGCCCTCTAGCATATGCGGGCTCTGTAGTGGCACCTGAAGTTCCAGTGGGCGCATCATCAGGGGAATCTCTCTGACATGGTCCAGATTTTGGAGGGCACTGGAAAAGATCTGCAGTGCTGTTAATGAACCGCGATTGTGTCAGTGATAGACACCTCTCCCTTCCCCAACCAGATCTGACAGTAGTGACAGATGTCACTCCTGGGCTGGGGCGGCCATCTGGGAGCAGTGGAGATCAGAGGACTCTGGTAGCCTGCAGAGTCCGGACTCCACATCAACCTGTTGGAGCTCCGAATGATCCAACCTGCGTTAAAAGCCTTTCTACCATCCATCAAGGGAAGGCTAATGCATGTGTTCGTGGACAACACTACCGCCATATGGAACTGCAACAAATAGGGCAAGTTGGGTTGTGAACCCTTTGTCAAGAGGCCCTATGTCTCTGGACATGGATAGAACATCAGGGCATGGTTTAGACATCTGATGGGATCTCTGAACACCAGATCAAATAAACTCAGCTAAAGATGCCTAGTGGATCACGAATGGCGTCTCCATCCGGAGGTAGAGCAAGGTCTTTTTCGACAGTGGGGAGAACCCTAGTTAGATCTGTTCGCCACCTCAGAGAACACGCAATGTTAGCAGTTCTATGCGCAATAGTTTCCAAGGCGGCTCTTGCTCAGACACTTTTCGTCTCAAGTGGAGCACAGGCCTCGTGTACGCCTTTCCATCCATACCACTCCTGCCAGAGTTCTCATGAAGATTAGGAAAAACTGGGCCCAAATCATCCTTGTGGCCCCGGACTGGGCTTGGAGAATCTGGTATCTTGAGCTGTTTAGCATGGCCCTAGGTCTTCCGATCGGGTTGCCCCTTCGGGAGGATCTTATGTCGCAGCAGCAGGGGAGGCTTTTCCAATAGAACCTGTCAATGCTCTGCTTTGATGCGTGGAGGTTGAGCGGCAAAGGTTGACAGCTTTCGACCTTCCACCCAAAGTCTGTATTTTCATCTCTGCAGCCAGGTGTCCCTCCACCAAGAATGTATACATCTGCTGTTTGGGCAAGATTGTGGCATGTTGTGCAGCAACACAGGTTGATCCCTTTCTACTCCTCTTGTTCAGGTTCTTCTGTTTAATCTTTGTCTTGTCCAGCAGGGCTCTGCTTTGGGCACCTTAAAAGTCTATCTTTCTGCCACCTCGGCATTTCTACGGTTGCCAGATCAACTATCCCATTTCAAGTACCCTATTGTACTTAGGTTTCTGAAAGGCCTCCAGCACTTGTTTCCACTTTCTCCCCTCATCATGCCTCAGTGGTACCTAAATTTAGTCTTGACCTTTCTAATGTGCACTCTCTTCGAGCCTCTACACAGCTGTCCTATCAGGCTTCTTACTATCAAGACGGCCTTTCTAATAGCAGTAACATCTGCCTGGAGAGTGTGAGAGCTCCAGGACTTGTCGTCTAAGCATCCGTACCTCAACATCTTCCTAGACAAGCTGGTCCTTCGCACTAGGAGTTCCTTCCTACCGAAGGCGGTAACTCATTTTCATGTAGGCCAGTCCATCACCCTGCCTACCTTTTACGCTCTGCCTCATCCCTCTAAGGAAGAGGAGCGACTCCACCGGCTGGACCCAAAAAGAGTGTGTTCATTCTACCTTGACTGTACAAAAGAGTTCCAGGTGGATGACGACTCTTCGTGGGGTATGTCGGAGCCCACAAAGGGAAGGCGGTACAGAACTGGACCATCTCCTGATGGATCATGCTTATATCAGAATCTGCTACTCATTGGCCAAGAAGCAATCCCCTGAGCGTTTGTATGCTCATTCCACCAGAGTCAAGGGTGCGACCACTGCTCTAGCATGGGGGTCCCGATCCTGAACATCTGCCAGGCAGCAACATGGACCTCTCTGCACACGTTTACCAAGCACTACTGCCTGGACAGTCAGGTCCGTAAGGCCGGGCACTTTGCCCATTAGGTCCTGCAGGACCTTTTAGTGTGAATTTGTTTCGCAGACCCTCCTCTGGGGATGTGTTGCTTGGGTATCTACTCTAAGGTAAGGAATCTGCGCCTACAAGTCTTTATCAAATGGACAAGTTACTTACCTTTGGTAAAGCCTTGTATGGTAGAGGCTCTATCTAGCTGCAGATTCCTTACTGACCCACCCATCCTTCTCTCTCTGCATACAGATTTGTAGACTTAGGGCAGGTACCCCTTCAGGGCCCTAGTTTTCATACAATAGTGGTCAGTACTCTTCGAAATCTCCCTTCTTCTGGTGTTTAAAGTTGCAAAAACAAAATCTGACGGCGCACTGGGATGGTGCCTATATAGGCACTGTGCAAGTCAAGTTATCAGTGGTTATCAATAAGTGGTTGATCAAGGCAAGTGTTACTTAAAGATGATTGCAACAGCTGACAAACCTTGTATTGATCTGATAGCGAGAACGCAAAATGCTAGTGCTTTAGTCCCAGGTACTAGCATTTCCCGACTCTTAAGAATTTTACTTTGGATACATTTGTCAGCGCCATTTGCTTAAAGTTTTCCTTATCTATCTCTTACTCCATATCTTATACACATAATGTTTTAGTATTCCATAACAATGTTCCTCGTTGTTCCAACCTGGGCTTAGCAGCCGTCATTCTCTCCTCTGCTCAAGATATGGTAATACTAAAGCCTAATAGCCTGTGCAGAGTGCTATACTGGTTGTTAAAGGCCCTGAACCCAAGTTATAGGCCCTTACTGCAAGTGAGGTCCTTTAACAAATGGTATAGCCTGAGGAAGAAGGGCTGTAAGGCTATTAGAACATTCCACCAGTAAGGGTAGAATGTTCTAAATTAAAAAGGAAGAAACATGAAGACAAACATTGGAATGTTTGAGTTCCGGGCTTGTACCAGCCATTATAAGCCCGGAGCTACTCCATTGTCTTCAGTGGAGCTCTCAACATGCCAATATTCTAATAATTAATCAAGTTAAAACATTAATCAGATTTGTTAAGCCAACAAGTCAGAAGCTCTTACAGCCTAGCTCAGTGAGTTAATTCAGTGATTTGGTATCCGATAGCCACAAGTTTGATTACCTGTACCTCACTAAAGAATCCTTGTACATCCTTAAACAAGACCATCATCCAACCAGAAGGATTTATTATGCGACTAATCCAAAACGCTTTGCCTACTAGTGTATTACACAGAATGTTGAGCTAATTGTTGATCCTCTTCAAGTGTTGCTGTGAAACAATATTGAATGCCTTTTTAGTTTGGAAGATCAAGTATTGCCTTCCCACAAATAGACTCCCATGCTTCAATTTATTTGTTGTCCTAGTAATTAATTCCTTATTGAAAGGTCTGAAGAGTCATTCTTCCTGAGACGCTGCTAATGCCAGTCTGGGACTTAGTGTTGCACTTTAGACTGATGTGCCCTTCACTTGAATAAGTGCATTATTTCTCACTTCAAAAATTATCATGGAAGGTGATCTTCCTGGTGTCTAATACCTCATTCCACAGTCAGTAATCCACGACCATTGTCAATCCAAGGATCATATTTACAAGACAAGTAAATCACTGAGCACCACAACCTCATTCCACTTGTAAGAATGGCATTACAGTGGCACTCCAGGAAAATATTCCATTAGCTGACATTTGCAGGGCAGCTGCTTGGACTTTTGTCCATGCCGTTGCGAAGTATTATGGTGTTGACCTAGAAGCTACAGAAAGAGTTTTAAAGACATTTTTGCTACCTCTCCCACTGCTTTACACCAATTACCTCTTCCGTAAAAAGAGGTGGGTACTACTTTGCAGTCTGGCTACGCTATGTGAATATATAAAACGATTGCTACAAATTGAAAAAATACTTTGGTATGCAGCTTATGTTATAGATTCATATTTGACCCCCCTATGCACCTCCCCAGAGCAGAAAGCACACGATTTAAATGAATTACAGTCATTATGCACAGGCCTATATAGACCTATATTATAATGGAGGAGGTGGGGGCTGTACATGACATTAGGATGGGTCTGTGCCTGCAAGATGAACACAGGTCATTTAATGCACACCTGAAACTGAAGCTAAGAGATTTCCAAAGAAAAACAGGTTATAATATTCTGAACAAAACACTTGTTAGAAGAGTGTACTTCATGTTAATCTATATCATAGCAAACTGCAAACTTGTGATTAGGGGGGCATAGTGAAGATGGCAACGGAGTAGAAGCGTTTCTCTTCTGCTCCGTGCCCAGCCTCCTGGTTTATAACTTCAGCCACCGCTGCTGGACAGCAGGAGTCCCTGCTAAAGTTGGAAGAGGGCCATCCAGGCACTGCTGACACCCTCCAAACAGCCGATGGAGTGACCCCTGCATCGCTGCAGCGCATCTCCCATTGAAGCACAGCGGCTGGACCATGAGTCCTGGGTTTCCAACTGGGGGACTCGTGCGCTGCCGGGAGGCAGCTCTCCCGCTGCTGGGTGAACGTGACAACTCTCTCCTTGCCCAAGACCCGGGCAACGATCCCCTAGCGGTGGGACTCTGAGTGGTAGCAGCCCGAGCAAGTATGGCGCAACCATTGGAAGTGCTGGCAAGGCCCACTGAGAATACAGACACTCTGAAGACCCCCAAGCCGACGCCCGCTTCTAGAAGAGCCAGACCCGGGGGGAAAGTGAATCGATGTCCTCCACTCCTGCTTATCATCTGGGCTGCCCACATTTTGACCCTTGGATTGGAATTCTAGTGAGGCCCTGGGAGGCCTAGGCCTTTGGATACTGGCCTAGCTATGAGGATTGAGGGATACCCTGATAGACCCTAGAGTGTGGGGTTCCAAGAGTGCGGTCCATGCACTACAGGGACATCTGGGCAGCAGTCTACACCTGGTGAACCTCGAGACTGGAGGAGACTGAATCGTGCCCCACTGGGGCTTGTGCTGACCCCCGCCCGTCCGCTGAGATGGGAGGAGCCAAGAACCAGCAGCTGCCCAACGGTTGGATGATCGGTGGTCCCCGAGTTGAGGCTGGCCCCTACCGACCCGACCATGGCCCTGACTCAAGCACCAGATGGGTAATATGCTGCCTAAAAGCGAGTCTGCAACCCGACCTCAACCAAGCTTGACCTCACACCTCAAGAGTGCCAACATAGTTGCCTGGAACTTACCTCAACAGTCTGCTCACTCCTGCCCGACCCTTCTTACAGGTGTCAAGTTTCCCGCTCAGTGTAGCTGATCTTTCTTGCCTCTTCCTCTTCTAATATCTTCCTCTCTTCTCTCCTCTCCCTCCTGCACTCCTCCCTTAGGGTTCCCTCTCCCCTATATCCTCTCTCTCCCCCCTCATGAGCTATCGGTCCATTTCTCTTGTGCACTCCGAGCAGACAAGCTCATCGACATTGGCTAGACCTGTCGCTCGCTTGACATAACTACTGCCATGTTTTTTTGTGACCGGAGACAGTTAGTAGGCACTTGTTATTCTATTTTATACCTGTGACATATTTACATATTGGCACCAGAAATAACATACACTTGATGCTGTTGCCTTTCTCCTCTTTCCCACAACTAGAGTGTACTGCATGGCTTTGTAATGCTGGTTCCTCAGGTTTTTCTTTGCCGTTTTGTATAATATAAAAAATATCTGGGGGAAAAAAGAGTGCCGACATAGTAAACAGCCCACGAGGCTGAACCTCTTGGGACCCACGGAGGTGGGAGAGAGACGGGCCTCCACTACCCAAGTGTTGCACACAGCTACTTCCGCAGGCCTGACTGAGAGCTGACATGGAGGCCCACAAGTCCCTCGAAGACTTGACATTAAAAGACTTGCTTACCAGGGCCCCTTCGAACAAAGCAAACACACACCATAAGCAGAGCCCTCCCAGAGTGGAGAGCAGAGAACCATCAACACGTAGCACCTGATCAGCGCGGTGGAACCCCACTTACTAGGGCCTTCATGGAGAAGCACTTTGATAAGTTTCTCCAAGATATTACCCTCCTCTGTGCAGAAGTCTCAAAAGACATCAAGGACATGCAACGTGACATGAGGGACGTACGACAAAGTATTTCCACCCTAGAAGTCACCAACCACGCACAGGAAGAGGAGCTAGACACCTAGAGATAGGAACTGGTTAACTTGTGAGACCAAAACCTCACGCTACAGGCTTGTCTAGAAGACCTGGAGAATAGACCCTGAAGATGCAACATCCGCATCTGTGGGGTCCCCCAGGCGGCCGAGAAAGGGGACATTGATATGTATGTGAAACATCCATTTCATTAGATTCTCCACGAGCTTGCATTAGCTGACATACAACTGGACAAGACCCATAGGGTCAACAGAGCCTCGAGCGCCTCGCCAGCATTTTGACATGCCTGCATTACTACCGCCAGTTGGAAGCAATAATAAAACCTCTTGCCAAATGACCATCATCCAATTTGAGAGCGCTACGGCACTCCTGTACCAAGACCTGGCTCTGGGCACCCTGCAGTGTCATCGGCAACTCAAGCCACTCACTAACTTGCTTTATACTAAATCAGTGAAGTATCACTGGGTGCACCCCTTCCAAGTGCTTTTCCCCTGGAATGAAGAGGCCCAAGTGGTCAGCTTCTTTGCAGAAGTGGCCACAATTATCGACCTCCTGTTGCTGACACTCGACCACTCAAACAGGCACCCTTCCCAGGACCAAATGCCCGCTGCGGTGAGCCAGGAAGTGGATCAGAATGTCATGGAAGGCAGTGACGGCAAAACTGTCAAAGGATGAGATGCAGCAAGAATGGTAAGTGATCTTGCACTAGCTGCAGACTTACAACCCAGAGGCTGGACTATAAGAGCATGATCACCGGCCTGGTGCCCTCCGACTGGGGAGAGGGGCACTAAATATTCATATGCAACGCTACAGCTCACCGGGGGCCGAGCTGGATGGGGTTCGGGCTACTCATTGATTATTGGTAAGATAGACCTGGGACCATTTGAGCATACTACTGACCAATACAATCCATGTGGATTACTCCAGTTTGGGGGGTGGGGGTGGAGTGCGCGTTTGTTAATACTTGATGTTATGTTAACAGGGGAACTGGGGGCCAACACCACCACACCACATCACGACTCCCATGATGTACCCACCCATGACCACGCAGCCATCGCGACACGTAGTGGCACCCCCACCCACCCACCGGGATGCAAGGCAATCTCACCCACACCTACCACTGGGAATCCTTAGCTTGAATACTAGGAACCTTAACGCCCCAGAGAAACACACGTGCTGCGCATGCTTAAAGACTCGGAGTGACATATGTCTACTGCAAAAAACCCATCTGCTGAAAGACTGGAACTGGCTAGTTACACGCTGGTTTGCCTGACAAGTCCTGTCTGGCTTGGGGGAGGGGGGTTGGGGACTGGCGATATTACTAGCTAATACAGTCACAAGCAAAATACTCTCTACTGCCTGAGATCCCAGGTAGATTGTTGGTTGTGCACATAATGTAAGACTCACAAACATTTACGTTTTTTCATCGTTTACACCCCCAATGATAATCCAGAAGTCTTTCTCCGCGAGGAACTGTCACAGATTTCTGGCAGCCCCAGATGCTAGATTCTTCTGGGGGCATTTCAACATGGCAATATATACAGCCCTTGACCGATTGTCACACAGAACAGGGGGAAAAGGAGCACACTGGGAGGCAACTTGTACCCAGAACAGGGCAAAAGGGAGCGCACTGAGAGGCAACTTGCGCATGGCTTAAAGTCCTTGGTCTGATAGATGGGAGGGAGAGGTGTGATGCAGCGGCCAGGGCGTCTGACTCCGGAGCACGGGGCTCACGGTTCGATTCCCGGCGGCAGCTCAGCCCAGCACTCTGTGACTCGGCAATAGCTTGCTTAATCTCCCCGACGGCCCCCAGCGCCTTGAGACCCTTAAGGGTGATTAGTTTGCGCTTTACAAATACCGGGGTTAGATATATGGCAAACCCTCTACCCCACCACCAGGGACTATATATTTTCTCGACGTCACACCAGACGTATGCTAGATTGAATTACTACCCGGGCACAACACAGCTCATGCCCAGGGTACAGCAGACTGATATAGGGGCCATCCCCCTTTCTAACCACACTCCAGTAGTGCTCACTCTACGGGACCTAGATCAACCACCCAGACATGCACACTGAAGGCTGAGTCACAACCTTCTGGGGCAGGTAGAGGTTATGGGATCTCAAATAACGATTTGCCCACCAAGAGTATAAGTTGTGATCATCTAAGGAAGCAACTCATACTCTTGGTGGGCAAATCAAAGGAACTAAGAGATACCATAAAAACAGCCCCACATCTAGGGCAAGAAACAAAGCCATCTTTTATTCACAAGAAACATACATCAGACCCTAAGATACAGTGTTGTCCCATTTATTGATTAGGCCCTGAAGAAGACCTTTGGGTCGAAACGCGTTGGCTACAGTTGCTTTTTAAAGATGACATTTTTTTCAATAAAGAACAAAAAAAGAAACAAGAACCTGCTGAATGAATGTTCTCCTTCTTTCTGTTTTCGCTTTGTTTGTACTCATCAGAATATATTGTTTTTCTTATAAAGAGGAGTGCTGAATCGTTATTTGAAATTTATGAGTAGGATCTTTTATCCTAAAAGGCTTAAGAGGTATTCAGCCTTTGATTCTGTGCACCCTAATAGCTTATGATATATATAAACCTTACAGTCTAGGATAGGTGCATTAGTAATTACTCGATACCTCTTGCATTGTTGTTGTAGAGGTTATGGGATCTATTCGCACCCATGTAACATCCTACATGGTGGAAAATAAGTAGTCGGTCTGGCAACTTGCTACCCCTTTGGGGCGCCCTTAAGCAGTTATAAGGGGAGAATTATAGCCATTGCACCAAACTCAACTTAGGCGGAATGTAGGAAGTTGGAGAAGGCGGTGAGCGATCTTGAGGCCCAACACAAAAAATCATGCTCCTTGAAGATTTGGCGTCCGCTTACAGTAGTGTCTGCAGGTGCGAAATCCTGTTTTGTGCCACAATATTATTCCCTATTCCTTTTTAGGTCTCGGCTGGCGATAGCAGCGCGCATGCGCTGCTCTCAGCATTCGAGAGCTTCTTGGAATCAATACAGATTCCGAAGCTCTCGGAGGCGGAGTTGAAGCCCCGCCCATCTTTTTAATTTGGTAGGGTCATCTTCCATGCAAAACGCTGGCTTCTGATTGTAAAGGAGGCTTCTTAGGCCCTCCTTGTTGCCGCCTTGTCTCCTTTTGGCCCCGCCTACCGGGATTGGATCGTTTACTGGCGGCCTGACACACACTCCTGCATTAGTCGGTACGCACTTTTTTCTTCACATTCAGCTTTGGCAAAGTCAGCCGCGTGTTTATTTTCGCATCGCGCTTTCACTTAAAGTGAAAGCGCGATGCGAAAATAAACACGCGGCTGCTTTTGCGGTACTGCGCTTGTTTCTTTTAGATGCGTTGCGTGGTTGTGTCCGGTAACTGTAAATGTATTTTACTTAGGAAAAATCACTAAGAACCGTCCCAGCTATATTACTAACATTAACTAACACTTTTTTCTTTTAGATGATTTGCATGGGTGTGTCCGGTAACTGTGAATTTAGGTGGGAAAGTGTATCTATTATTTAAATTCGGTGACTTAAAAGATACAGCAGCCGGTAAATGTATTTAGATTTTAACATTGCCGTCTATTTGGCGAAGAGCGAGAAAGTATTGTAAGGGGAGAGAGGCCAGTGAGCGCCCTCTGCTGGTGCGTTGCTGTGGACACCGGCCGCTCCGGAGCCCCGTCGCTCGCTCTGACGGGAGTGCGGGGTTTTATTTGTGTCGCGCGGACCTCGGGAGAGCGGACTCGGCGGCAAAAAGCTTTTCTCCCTGTTTAACGGGGCTGACAAGTGTGCATCAAGGAGTCCCAACAGAAGAGGAATTTTACCCAGGCAGGCTCTTGACGTAAGTATGTTAGTGAGGCAAGCTTTTTTTTTTTTTTTTAATGAGCACTTTGCAATTTCTCTCCATTTACATTAGCTTCGCTCTGCATGGTTAAGACGACGTTTTCGCACCACGATGTGTTTGTCATACAAGGTGTTGCACAACACTAATTTGTGACCCAGAGAAACTTGCAGAGAATATTAAATACCAGCCAAATTAGCCTCTGTGTGTTGGTGCAGCCTGCTATTAAAAGATGGATATACATGATAATAGGAAAGTACTTATATGTGTTTATAAGGAATGCTTTCAGGATAAGTGCTGGAAGATAAGCTGCTTCCCATCTCCCTCCCTTCCGTGGCTAGATTCCGTGCGGCAGGCATGTGAAAGAGAGTACAAGGAGCGAGAACAGCCTTTCTCGGTTCTTGTGCACAACAACACTACAGAATAAACAGCTTTAATATTATACTTGAGGTACTGGGTGGCCTTGCAGTGACTGAAACCAGACTCCAGTCCTAGGCTTGAATCTACCAGCCGGATGGGATACACCCTCAGACATGTAGTCCAGGCAGTGGGGTGTGGAAGGGAAAGTGACCTGGAACAACTGGGATATGAAGTTCCCGATGATAATGTAGTCATATTGGTACCCTTAACACTTACAAGCAATGCATGGCAGTGGTACAGAACACATGCGCCAGCACCTCCCTCCTGTTATTCCAAGTAATACAGAAATAAGCCAAAAAGTTTAACAGTGTGCTCAATGTATAACACCGTGCCACCCACCCGGTGTTGTCTTATAATAGGAAGAAGAACTCCCTATACAAATATTGTTAATTTAAATTACAGAGCACAACCAATTAGTATAGCAAAAAAACTGACTTTGGTGTCAGTTTATTTAATCATGAAAAACAGTCATTCATATCAAGGTTCAATACAAATTTTTTTAAAGTGAAATTGGAGTAGTTGACACGTAGTAGATGTTTTGTGAAATGTTGACAGCCGACACGTGTTTCGTCGCAAGACTACTTCTTCAAGGCTAGTCAAAAGAATACATATGACACATACTCAAATTTACAAAGTTGGTCTATGATTTTGCAGAAACAAGTATATGTGACTTCAAGAAAAGACGTATCTGTCTTCTCTGTGGTTCCCAGAGTTTTGCATGACCAGCAAGCTAGATTGTGGCATGGTACGTAAAAGAAGTAGTGCAAGATAGTCCAAACCGTGTCTAGACCCGAAAATAAGGAATGTGTTATAAATTATGAGACATGATAGCAGTGCCAGCAGTAGTAGTGCCAAAAGTAGTGCTTGGAAATTATATACGTGAGCTAAACGTGATCACCCAGTGTTATAAAAAAGACTGAAGAGAAGAGTTAACACATGCAGAAATGGATATGGGTAATATATCCAAGAGTCGGTGCCACTACAAAGAGAATTGTGCTGTTTACAAAAATACTAAGCCAAATGTACCTCATCGGTATCTGTTTTCCTTATACTTGTATATCGAATTTTCTCAATATATTATGAAGAATCGCGAAGTAAACCGAAATGACCGTGCTTGTTCGGGCGTAGTGGTCTAAAATTTGGGAGAGAATTATATAAAGAATGCAGTATTATGCAGAGAGAAGAGACTGACCAGGTTGAATCTTGTAGCGTTTTAGGGGCACTGTTGACATACCTTGAATGATTGACAGGTCAATGCTGAGAAAGATGTGAATATTCGTATTGCAGTAACACTGGGCAAGTACTTTCCCACGGTCCAGCAGCAGGATCCCTGCTGGAAAGCTCCTATAAGGTAATATGCCGGGTATTATTTAAGTATTAAAGGTCTTTTAAAATAACAAGACGATATTGTTAAGTTTCTCCTTTATTTATCGTCACCATAAAAATAAGGTAATGGCCCGCGAGATGCTTAGTATTGAGAATTCTCAAGAGTAACTAAATAGTATGCCGAGTGTTGTTAAATCGTGGTTCAGACCTCGATAGAAAGCAAACCTATTTATATTAAAATAGTTGCATGCGGCAAGAACAATTTTTGTTAGGCTTGGTTATTTGTTGTCACGGCAAGTAGTAAAGCTGGGGTTCGATTATTATTAGATCGTAATGAACATATCTCAAATAAGGGCAACTATTATAAGTATTAGAAGTTTTTAAACCAACAAGACAATACTGGTAAGTTTGTCCTTTGCGATATCGTCACCACAAAAGTAAGGCAATGGCCTGCAAGGTGCTTAATGTTAAGGATTCTCAGGAGTACCTATATACAATGCTGGGTGTTGCTAATTTGTAATTTAGACAGACCCCGATAAAGTGCAAACATATGGGTATAAATGTATTTAAAAGCGGCAAGACCAGTTATTGTTAGGCTTATTTATCGTCACGAAAAACAGTAAAACTAAGGTTCGTAAAAGGATCGATATTGTAGAATATGTGATAGTAACTACATAAGCAAAATGGATATAACTAAGTCCCGAGAGTTTAAAAAGTTACTTGGAACCAGCTAGACGTTGTTCTCACCTGATCTCCAGAAGTGTGTCTCCACTCCGTCCCGTCCGTTAGCAGACCGCTGTAGTGGGGCGCAGAAATAGACACCGGCGGTTACTTCCCGCCATCGTTAATCTACATCGACAGTGATGAAGGACAAAACTAAGCATTCATCGGCATAGAATGGCTATCAGCGCCATCTTGGAACATGTTATCCTACACTGAGAAATACCTCAGTGTAGGATAGTGACTTTAATATATCATAAAAGCAAAATGGAAGTTAGACCATAGCTTACCGGCATATATTTAAAAATTTAAATATTTGTGAACCGAAAAGGATTTTTATATTAAAATGATCAGTCTCCTAGGTTCGGAATTTATTTAGTGAAAACAATGGTTTGAGAATTGTTTGACAGTGCAAGTAGAGATTAATTGGATCGAAAGTCATGCATTTTATTTGTGGATAGGTCGTATCGAACGCATGCATGAAAGCATGTTAGTATGATAGTGACCAGAAACTCAGCACCTAAGTAATTCGAGTCTTCACAAAGAGCAAGGGGACTACTTGTCTATTAGGTTCATTTGTTAGCAGCCATATTATTGGAAAGGAGGCGAAGGAAGGGGGACAGTACATGGGGGGGAAAAAACAATACATATCTTAATCATAGAAATCAGTATCAGATAAATGCATATTCATATATTGTTCTTACATAATATCAGATGCATTTATGTGTCAAATAATTCTGTACTTAGAAATTACAATCAGATAAGCAACGTTGAAACATACATATAAGGAAAACATAGATACCGATGAGGTACATTTGGCTTAGTATTTTTGTAAACAGCACAATTCTCTTTGTAGTGGCACTGACTCTTGGATATATTACCCATATCCATTTCTGCATGTGTTAACTCTTCTCTTCAGTCTTTTTTATAACACTGGGTGATCACGTTTAGCTCACGTATATAATTTCCAAGCACTACTTTTGGCACTACTACTGCTGGCACTGCTATCATGTCTCATAATTTATAACACATTCCTTATTTTCGGGTCTAGACACGGTTTGGACTATCTTGCACTACTTCTTTTATGTACCATGCCACAATCTAGCTTGCTGGTCATGCAAAACTCTGGGAACCACAGAGAAGACAGATACGTCTTTTCTTGAAGTCACATATACTTGTTTCTGCAAAATCATAGACCAACTTTGTAAAATTGAGTATGTCATATGTATTCTTTTGACTAGCCTTGAAGAAGTCGTCTTGCGACGAAACACGTGTCGGCTGTCAACATTTCACAAAACATCTACGTGTCAACTACTCCAATTTCACTTTCAAAAAATTTGTATTGAACTTTGATATGAATGACTGTTTTTCATGATTAAATAAACTGACACCAAAGTCAGTTTTTTTGCTATACTAATTGGTTGTGCTCTGTAATTTAAATTAACAAATCTTGGTACCCTTCTTTACACTGCATTCTCTGTAAACATATGTATCAGTGTGCATGTTTTCACCAGGGCAGCCCCGACATGGTGCTCTCACAGGGCAAGTTAAGTGAAAGCATTGTACAGCCGTAGTGAACAGGCTGCGCTTCCTTTGTGTCGTGTTTCCACTGACTGTGACAGTGCCCCTTACCTAATGAAGGAGTGCTAAAATATTAATGTGCACAGATGTATCCCGGACGTTCCCATGGCAACGAACCAGAGTTAACGGCGAAGGCAACAGGCTGTTATGCTGGCACATAAGTCTTACATTATTGGCGTACAGTTTGAAGTCCAACATTATCAAGTACAAAAAAGATTTCACAGCATGCGGTGCACATATTCTCTGTAATATAAACAAGCATTGAAAATGCAATAGGTCTCGCCTTTGATTAAGTTAAAGCCATTTGCTTTGCTAATGGTATTGTATAGCAAAGCAAATGGCTTTAACTTAATAAAAGGCGAGACCTTATTGCATTTTCAATGCTTGTTTTAGGAGGTGCCTGGCTCGAAATTTCATTCTGTCTTGCAAAAAGGACTAGACCTGATTATTTTAAGTTTGTTTTGCACTGTTTTAATTTCGGCTAAATTTACCAGTAGGCACCTGGTTCAGGGGAGCCTGAATCCAGATGTCGGGGGTTGCTGGACCCCGGTTCGTCACTTTCATATGCCCAATTGTGTTGAAATTACTAGCGCTGACTCGCGCTCAGCCTTTGGTCACGCCCCCATGCCGTCCTTTAAATCCGAATGCAGATCGTGCTGCGTCTGCAGGTGAGAAATCCTGTTCTGTGCCACAATATTTCCTTGTAAAGACTCCTCAGTGTATATTTTTAGGAGGCGCCTGGCTCCAAATTTCATTCTGCCTTGCGAAATGGACTAGACCTGATTATTTTAAGTTTATATTTTGCACGGTTTTATTCATTTTACTTTCATTTACCAATAGGCAGCTGGTTCAGGAAAGCCTGAATCCAGGTGTCAGAGGTTGCTGGACCCCAGTTTGTCACTTTCATTTTTGCCCAATTGTTTTTAAATTACTAGCGCAGACTCGCGCTCAGCCTTTGGTCACGCCCCCATGCCAGCCTTCAAATCCAAATGCAGAGCGCGTTCGCGCAGCATCTGCAGGTGAGAAATCCTGCTCTGTGCCACAATATTATTTCCTTGTAAGGGCACCCGAGTTTTTTTTGAGTTTTTTTTTTTTAGGAGGTGCCTGGCTCCAAATTTCATTCTGCCTTGCGAAATAGGCTAGAAAGGGTTATTTTAGGTTTATGTTTTGCACTATTTTACTTTCGCCTTCATTTACCAGTAGGCACCTTGTTCGGGGGAGCCTGAATGCAGACGTCGGGGTTTGCCCAAATGTATTTAAATTACTAGCGCTGTCTCGTGCTCAGCCTTTGGTCACGCCCCTATGCCAGCGTTTAAATCCGAATGCAGAGCGCATTAGCGTAGCAAGTGCACCGCTGGAGTGTGAAGTCACGCCAAAGGCAAGCTCGTCTGCGCCTGTCCGCGGCTGGACTGCGACCAGCGCCGGGACCCAAGACTAATTTTTAAATTACTCAAGGAAAATTCTCCTTCAACTCGAAGTGACAGGTAAGTCTTCTCCGCTGTGCACCAAATTAAAATTTAATTTGGAATTAAACAACTTTGTGTGCCACAATTGCCAATGCAACCGTCGCAACCTGGATGAGGAACAGCTGCCTGAAACTCAACTCGGAGAAAATAGAAGTCCTCATCCTCGGCTCCCCCCCCCCCCCTCCGCATGGAACGACACCTAATGGCCCCTCGCCCTCGGAAACCCCCCACCCGAACGGACCATGCACGTAACCTCAGCATCATACTAGACTCATCACTCACCATGAATCACCGGATCAACGCCGTCTCCTCGGCATGCTTCAACACCCTCCACATACTAAACAAGACATTCAAGTGGATCCCCCCTGGCTCCAGAAAATGGTCACACACACTTGTGACCAGCAGACTGCACTACGCCAACGCCCTCTATGCCGGAATCAACAAAAAACTCCTCCGCAAACTCCAGACCGTCCAGAACGCCACAGCCAGACTAATCTTCGATTTCCCACTGCACAACAACATCACCCAACACCTTTGCGACCTCCACTGGCTTCCTGTCGAAAGAAGAATAACTTTCAAGCTGCGCACACACTGCACTGCAGCCGAATGCACAAAGCGTGGTTTGCACTTCGGGAGGCAGGAAAGATGATGCCGCCATCTTAAAGTCGGGCATCGCGTGAGGCTTACAGGCACTGCAGGCTTGGCCTTGGTTTCCTGAGGGGGCGGAGCATCGATGTCAGCATGTCAAAGGCATAAAGCGGGCTAACGTCCTTAGTGGTCAAAGGAGAGATGGAGATGGGGCGGCTGTGAGTGAGGGCACGCTGAGGCCAAATTGGCCACTCGATGTAGGTTTGTGGTTGAGCTTGATACTGGTTGCAGTGAATGTTCCAAGTAATGGCTCGCTTTTCTAGGGGATTTATGTACCGGGGCATACAAATCAGTAAAGGCTTGTAGGGGTGCGTTGCTGTGGCAGGATTAAGCTGCAAGCGGGAGCCTGGCGGTGTTCTCATTTCACTTATTTTTTGCTGGCTTCATGGTAGAGCGGCCATGCAGTGCAGAGTTGAGGAGAGCATCGCCACAGGGATCCGATGCCGAGGGGGTGATGGTCTTTTTGTGACCGCAATTAGACCACCTGTAGGTCAGAGCGCCGGACTGGGGTGAAAAACAGTGTGGTAATGTTCGAGGAGACAGTTGCCATCTTGAGGTGCCTCATTGCCAGGGGCCCGGAGATGAAGCTGGGCTTGCAGACAATATTGGCGGCGTCTTTTTGTCTGTAGTGTTGCTACGGGTAGTCTGCGCTTTGTAGCCTATGAATTAGCACTTCTTTCAGGATGGGTGAGCTGGGTGCATGATGAGAGTGGACGGAGTATGGAGCCGGCACTTCAGGCAGCCATCACCCTCGGGCGCAAGCCTCGCCACCGACCAACTAGGTTAGTTTATTGTTAGAATTATTCAATAGCTTTGCAGAATCAGGGGCAGTAGCCCCTTCAATAAGGAAGACCAGTTTATCAATCATATTAAAGCCAGGTAAAGCCTCGGAGTGCAGCTCATTACTGGCCTATTAATCTTCCTATTAAATACAGATGCAAAAAATATTTGCAAAGACTTTAGCCTACAACTAGGCAACCTAATTCCCCACCTGATGCTCCCAGACCAAGTGGGCTTTATTCCAGAGTGCCCGTTGGCAAACAGTACTAAACAAGCATTGGCTAAGCCAGTACAACTACCCTTTGGGTCTTTTTGGCCCCCAACAATGCCTTTTGTTCATGCTGCACACCATAAATAAAAGCAAAATATTTTTTGAAAGGTGCAAGGCCGTGCCAGTTTGTATGAGTGCTTATGGGTCATGATTCATGCAAGTGACCTGGATGCCATTCTTATTATTTAGAGATCCGAAATTGATCTGTAAATTAAAAAAATGTGAAAAGAAAGTAGCACAAAAGTGCTTTAATTTATAAAGCCAAAAGGGCCGGCAGCAATTTTCTCTCTGGCCCTCCCCCCAAAAAAAGAGGATCTCGGGGAAGGGAGCAACAGGATTGGTTCGAGGGTGTGGCTGGGGGTGAGAAAGGGAACGGTACATGAGGGAGAGAGCAACAAGTAGGGTGGGAGGAGGCTCACACGGAGAGAACAACCCAGGGGCTATGGGAGATGCACATGGGTGAGAGCAACATAGAGGGAAGGAGACTCGCACGTGCAAGATAGCAACACCGTGCAGGGGGAGAGAAGCACACGGACAAGAGAGCAAAACCGAGGGCAGAGAGAAACATATGAGGGAATCATCTGGAACCTACATGCACTCTTATGGGGAGCTAAAGATAAAAAGTAGTTCCCTAAAATTTAGCAGTGGAGGGACACAAAGAGAATATGCTGCAGAAGAGGGATGAGCACTCATTTTGGAGCTAGCCCAAACAGTGCAGCAAGCTCACATCTGAGACAGTCCCCAAATTCCTCCTGTACCTAAGAAGTCCGCATCCAACAGTTGTGGTCTCTACACCTTCAAGGATTTTGTAGGCCACAAAGTATCCGATCTAGACCTTGACGCCCCATTCAGAGTTGGGGGCTACCCTATCAGTGCCAACACAGGACTGTTTGAAAGCACCCTGGACCCACTCAGGAACCTGTGTGGATCTCAAATGATGCCTAGCATCAGCAGCGTGATCACTCCTCATTGTTCACCTTACCCCAGCTGACTCCTGTTATCCAGCCTATCCCACACTTCCTTTGGGACTGAAAGTGCTAGAATTTGCCCTCCGCTGTGACACGCATTCTTGCTGGAAACCGTATCATAGATGTCTTGTTTTTGGGCATAAGTACTGTAGTAATCTCATTCTCAATACACAGATCCATATTCTGCCCCTCAGTTTGCTCAGTAATTCTTCCAAAGCAAATATTGTTGCAACTTGACCTACACACTATGCTGCAAGAGTTGTCTGTGGTCAAAGCCCCCCAGAGTCTTTGAGCACCCAATCCCCTACCTTACATTTCCACGAGATCCTTTTTAGTTGTGAACTCTTTCCAACATTTTCTGAAAGTCTGCTCTTAAGAATGACATCTCCAATTAACTGACTCTTTTATTTGATGTAGAACTGGCCTTTACTCCGGCAATGCTGCTAGAATGTTGCTAAATGAAGGTCCCTCAATCCGGTAATATAGCGGGGTTATTTCACAGGTGGTTCCTTAAGCTATCCTCCCTCATGCCCTAGGAGGATTTCAAGAATGCATATTTGTTCCCGTAGTTGCGATTAGTTCTTCTATCCCTTACTCTACCAATTCTACCCTGAGCTGAAGTATGTCCAAAAAGCTAAATTAGTACAGAATTATAAAATCACGTTTCTAGTCAGAGAAAAAAACGTTTGCAGGTGTTTTCAGATAGAGGGCAATCATTCAGCAGATGCAGAGACAGCCAGGTGTTCATGTCCAGGAGTCATGGTCACCCTTTTTGAGTTGGTCCTAAGTTCAGACCCCATCAGGTAGTTCAGCCAGTCGTCCTTTCAAAACCTCAGGCAAAGGTCAGTGGTGTCTTACAGTGTATACAGCATAGCTATGTAAGCAGTCTATAGGGGGGTGGGGGGGACAAATCAGCTAGATAGCTGCTGTTCCCATCACCATCATAAGGGCCAAAGCGGGGGCAAAGGCTCCAGTCACATGTGCCCTAAGCACTGCTTGCTCAGTGGGGTAGAAAACCAGGTATGGCTGATCAACCATTCAGATCCGGCGTTCTCTGTGGGATCCCAGATACCTACTATGATTCACCACTTTCCGCTGTGGTCCAATACCCAATCTCCAAGAGTGAGCCTGTTAAGGCAGGTTAGCACTTCTAATCAAGTGCGGCTACAATCCACACCCAATTGTTAAAGATTTCCATATTCAGGGTAGCGCAAGGCATGTGAGACCCCCTCTTTTAGCCCTCCGTCAGGAGTTGCGACAAGGGAGTGGGTGGTGGGAGGGAGTTTCAGGATCCTATCAGGCCTCCACACAAGATCCAGCAATGAATTTAGTGTCACCCACTTCAACCCGCATCACAGCACTCTACGGAATACACTTCACTTCATGCAGTGGGACCATCAGGAAGAATGAACAACAGCATAGGCCCTGCAGCAGTTAAGTCAGTGTTCCAATTTGAGAGCACTAGAAGACCTCCCACTTAACCAGGCTGATCTCCCAGGAGTCTCGCTCCCTGCTACCATTTTGAAGCTCCCCTTACCAGGTCCTTCAGCAAGGCACAGCAGTTGCACTTACTGGGCAACCTTCTCTGGTCTTTAGATTTCCTCATGAAAGGAAGTAAGCAGCAGTTTAAAAACCCCAATGCTCTTCAAACCCCAAACAGCAGCTGCCTCGAGCACCAGTCATTTGTAGGCTATTTTTAGGTACATTAATAAACAGGCAGGTACTTCACAAACTATCTGTCTTGGAGTCCTCCTGACCATGCCCTCTTTGGTGTTATGCTCTTGGCATCAAATTTTTAATGCTGTATCAGGTTGGTACGTTTTTTTCTGCATGACTCATGGTTTCTTGCTATGCTCTCAAGATTTTGTTCCCGTGCTTGGATGATTTGCTGCCACAAAAAAATATTGTTCCTGGGCACTATGGCGGAACCCAGTGTATTAGAGTCTTTCCTTAGGTCCCTTTCAGAGCAGTCTGATAATGCCTACATCTTCTTAACCAGTGTTTTTGGAAAACTGCTGAAAAATTATAAAATAAATTGTTTGAGCCAATTTCCTATACATTTTTATTTGGGGAGAAGCCTACCTCAGATCGGCAGAAGAGAGCAATTTCCTAATCCAACCCTGGAGGAGGCTCATCCAGAGTTGTTGGTAAAAGAGAAGGGCATGAGCATGCAACAAAGCTGCTGTTTGGGTTCGGAAATAAAACTCCTAAGTAGGGTTTCAAAAACTGCACCTTCATCCTGAAATAGCAAACATGTACAGTTAAACTCTGTGAATGGGTAATGTCGAGTGGGCCCATTTGTGAAGAATACATTTGCTGCCAAAAATTTCATTTTGGTCCACATTACAGGAAATCACCAGGATCTTGAGACAGCAGGGCTTGCTACAGCAAGGCTCTCCAATCACATTACAAAAAAGTAATTAGATATTTTTGCTAAAAATATTACTAACTTGATAAAGGTGCACCATTCAGCTTCTGGTAAGGTGCCTGGTCCGTTTGGGATACTAAAGTAGGTGAGGATTTTAAATATACGCCAGCGGATGAGTGGGCTATTTTGTCTCATGTAAAGTATGCCAACATTTTCTCACATTGTGTGAACTGAGACAAGAAAGAGAGGTGGTAATATGTAAAGTGCCTGTGAGAGTACCTGTAATAGTAGAGAGTATGTCTCGGGTGGAATCTTTTGCTGATTCATATGATTTTAGAATCCTTCCCCACAGACTGGAACGCTTTAACGAAGTCTTAGATTACTCCTGTGCCAGAGTGCAGTTCATAAATGGATTTTCTTCAGTAGTCATTGTTTCCACTCTGAGCAGAATTATATGTAAACATTTGGGGGTTTTTAGCTGCTTTTCAATAGTTTTCTAGCTACATAATTTTGAAGGATGTATTAGTTTGACTATTCTTCAGGATTAGAGAGGGAATTCTTGGTTTCCTTTTAACAAAGTGTAATTAAAACAGGTTTTCTGCAGCTGACTCACACTGCTGTTGTCTGTTTCTGAGACCCAGGCACCCCTGACTGTACTGCATGTTTTGTAGGGCATTCTTCTCATAAGTCTTTAAATAGGCTTTTTCTAGTTGGCTTCTGTTTTTGGTTTTGCTGCTTTGTTGCATCTTGAGGAGTTTCTTACAAGAATGAGAAGGAATACCCAGTGTTTAAGGAAAGTGTGTTCTTTTGTCTCATAACTTCTTGATCAGGTGATCTGTTCTTCCCGGACAATTAGAGAAATACCATAAGCCTGCTGGTACTGTCTCCGCTGAAGTAAAGTCCAAGGTGTTTGACATTCCTAACCAGGACCAGTAAATGATGGAGCTCTCCTGCAGAACGCGAAGAGAGGCTCCTAAGTCTCCCATACCTTATAAATATTCATCGGCCTTGGGCAGAATGGGGCCCCTCTGAAGGATTTGGGCCTCCCTGTGCCATAGGGGCTGCAGGGGCCTGTCTTACATTGCTGACCACGGCACCCTCCAGTGTCCCAGCAAGGGTGCGGTGATGCTTTTCTGCGCTTCACTTTACTGTGGCCTTCCTTTTATAGATGCCTCTTTTGCCTAAATCCACTGAAGCACAGTGAAGTCCCAGCTGCTGACTGGGCCTAATTCTTCCATCACCAGAAAGTGACCTAAGGTGTTCATTGGAGACCTTCTGCGACCAGGAGAATCCCTGGTGTGCCCATCAATTCAATTCAATTCAATTTTTATTTTGATATGGAACTCCAACGGAGGTCCACAAAAGTATACAAATAGATAAAGAGATACTTTATGTACAATACAAAATTCTTCCATATTCAAACATCAAATATTACAATGTACAAAGATAACATTAAAAATTATCTAAACAATATCCAGAAAAGTTTTTTAAAAATTGATAAATCCTAAAACACACCATTTCATTTGGGGGGGGACAAGACAAAAGAGCGGGCCTCCTGGGTGGAATGAATATTATATTTGATGAATACAGGTTTTAAAAACATATACCTGGCCCTTTGTAACTTCGTACAAACAAATAACATGGTTAAAATCTTGAATTTGCGAATTACACATTTCACAGATTCTCTCCTCACTTGGAATTTTGTCCCATATACCAGTGACATCTCTTAAGGGCAACAAATTAATTCGTAATAAAAAGAATTAGCCTTCTAATACCGTGAGGAATGTTCCTGGTTAAATAAAGCTGTGGTCTATTCCCCACAGCGCTCCCACAGACCACCTCACTGCGAGACTTGGTCTGACTTAAACCAATGTCTCTAGCCAAGCTGATAGAGGAAGCAAACTTTTTTATAAACGGCTTTAATTCAGTTTTTGGCATGGGGGAATCGGTATTCAAGGTAAGCCCAAATGAGTCTTTTGCATGTGCAAAGGACCTAAAAAATGTTGAATGTTCCTTCAATTTATTGAAAATTTCTATTCTCCAAGCAGCCCTAAGGGTGCCCTCATCCCCCCAAACACAAGGAATTACCCCACCTTAAAACTGCAGCCAAGGATAAAATATATGAGGAAACTAAACCAAATTCCAGACTTAAAACATGTACAGTAGCCTGAGAATTTAGATTGCAAATTTGACGAAGAATTCGGCCTTCGGCTTTGTCAAAAGAAAGGCAATATTTCATATCCAGTACCTCAGCAGCGTATGTTAATGAGCGAGGAATTTTTACCTTAAAAACTGACAAAACATGACTGAAATGGCATTTCCCTCAAATTTTGTAGAATCTGTTTAAAGCTCCAGCCTGGGAGACAGCCTTGCTAACAGAGATTAATGTGCTCTAGATCTCGCCCTGTTTTTGAAAAAGCCTTCCCCAGATATAAATAGGAATCAACCAAATCCAGTTCTTCAGACCCCAGAGACCACTTAAAACATCTCTTTATTCTATCACCTTTTTTGCGGAAGACCAGAATTTTGCTTTTAGCAATATTGATTTTCAAAAAGTGGGCTTCTGCGTATTTAGTTAGGGCATCCAGGTGACGTTGCAGACCAATGGGCATTAAATCAAAAACTGCGACATCATCCGCATATAACAAAGATCCAATGGACATTATGCCTATCTTAGGGGCATCCCCCCTACTGAATTCAAAGCAGCGGGGAGATCAGATATGTACAAAGAGAACAATAAAGGGGCCAACAAGCAGCCCTGCTTTGGCCCATTGTGCGTTTTAATCCTACGTGATAGCCCCAACGCACCTCCCATCAGGACTTGACACCAGGTATCTGTGTGTAATTCTATAATAACACTCAAGAGGTGCTGTGGTATACCGAGATGACGAGAATTCCGGTGAAATAAAGGAAATAAATCACCGGAATTCTCGTCATCTCTACAACAGCTAGAACAACATAAGTCCTACGAAAAGAACAACCTCACACAGGGTGAGAAAAAAGCCATTCAAGACCTTAAAGAATATGACACTGTGGTAATTAAAGCGGCTGATAAAGGCGGAGCAGTGGTCATTTGGCCAAGAGATATGTATCTGAAGGAGGGCAGAAAACAAGTTCAAAATGATGTCTGGTACAGACAAATTAAAGAAGATCCCACACGAGAATTCCAAAATATTGTTAACAATATGACAAAGGAAGCATTTGAACAAGGAATTCTAGGAAAAAAAGAACATGAATTCATAAACAAAAAGAACCCGAGAATTCCGGTGATTTATTTCCTTCCCAAAATTCATAAAAATCTAGAAGAACCACAGGGTAGACCGGTTGTGATTCCCTACTGGAACCCATATCCAAATATGTGGATTTCTTCTTGAAACCTTTCCTTCAGCAAGTCCCGTCCTATTTGAGAGACACCATGGACTTCATCAATAAGATAGAAGGCACAAGCTTCGATCCATCCAAGCAGTGGTTAGTTGCCTTTGACGTGGTGTCATTATATACACAAATTCCACAGGATGAGGCCTTTGAGGCACTGGAGTACTACCTTGAATCCAGGAGTCCTCCACATCAAGTTCCATCGGAATTCATTTTGAAGTTGGCCGCCATTTCTCTAAAAAAGAATTATTTCAAATTCGAAGATGCCTTCTATATTCAAACCAAAGGGACCGCAATGGGTTGTCCCTTCGCTCCTGAGATGGCCATACTGTACATGCAAAAACAACAATTGATGGACAGAATGCAGAACAATGTCATACTTTCACCCTAGTACAAAGATCTGGGCCTAAATCCATCGTTTTTTTGCTCACCATGCCATTCTAGTTTGGACCCAGCCATATGCAAATCAGTCTTGACCCTGCGCCCAATGGGAACAGTCCAGCCCGAACTGCCAGGTCCTCCCTGGACTGGAAACAAGCATCCTAGGACCGGTTTCGGGCTTTCAGCCCTCATCAGCCAGGATAGCTTGACTCCAGTGGCATGGAGAGCACGGGACCCACGTCTGGGCATACCCGTCCCACTCGGGGTGACAAATGCAAAAACGATTGATGGACAGAATGCAGAACAATGTCATACATTCACCCCAGTACAAAGATCTGGGCCTAAATCCATCGTTTTTTTGCTCACCATGCCATTCCAGTTTGGACCCAGCCATATGCAAATCAGTCTTGACCCTGCGCCCAATGGGAACAGTCCAGCCCGAACTGCCAGGACCTCCCTGGACTGGAAACAAGCATCCTAGGACCGGTTTCGGGCTTTCAGCCCTCATCAGCCAGGATAGCTTGACTCCAGTGGCATGGAGAGCACGGGACCCACGTCTGGGCATACCCGTCCCACTCGGGGTGACAAATGCAAAAACGATTGATGGACAGAATGCAGAACAATGTCATACATTCACCCCAGTACAAAGATCTGGGCCTAAATCCATCGTTTTTTTGCTCACCATGCCATTCCAGTTTGGACCCAGCCATATGCAAATCAGTCTTGACCCTGCGCCCAATGGGAACAGTCCAGCCCGATACTGTACATGGCACGCTTTGAAGACAAATACATCTTTAACAACAACCCTCATTGCAAACATTTGAAACAATGGTACCGGTACATAGATGACATCTGGTGTATCTGGGAAGAGACAGAACGAGACCTCGAAACTTTTTTCCAATGGGTAAATTCGAGACATCCTGATATACAATTCACAATGACTAAAAATACAAATAGTTTAACATTCCTTGACGTGGAAGTCGGGAATAATCAGAATACATTGATCACTACCCTACACAAAAAGCCCACAGATCGTAACACGATTCTTCACTACAAGAGCTTTCATCCTCGTAGCTTGAAGGATAACTTGCCATACGGGCAGCTACTCCGGATACAGCGAAATTGTACACGACTAGAAGATTACTCTGTTCACGCTGAAACCTTTCAAGCTCAACTAAGAGACCGGGGATATCCAAAAAAGATGTTGAAGCATGCCATTAAACGAGCCCACTACACGCCAAGAGAATGTCTCCTACTAAAGAAAGAAAAAAAAACAGAGGACAAACTAGTCTGTCTCAACCTTCGGCCCTCACACAAATAAATTCAGACAGATCATACTGAAAAACTGGCACCTGTTAAATAACATGGAACATCCACTACAACCACCTTTATTTGCCATGCATAAAAATACCAGCATTGGTCAACAAATTGTGCGTGCTGAAATTTTCTCGACCACTACAAAAAAAAGGGATTTGTTATCCCAATGGAACTTGAAACCTATAGTAGGACACCACAAATGCGGTAATTGCTCAGCATGCAATACTACAATCGAAGGAGCCAAATTCACACATCGGAACATCGCATGGATACAAAAAGATTTTTCCAACTGCAAAACAAAAAATGTTGTTTATGCAATAGTTTGCCCTTGTCAAAAGTTGTACTTAGGAAAAACTAATCAAGAAGTCAGGCAGAGACTTGTGCAACATAGGTCTCGGATAAAGACAAAAGTTGCTACCGCCCGATGGTCAGCCATTTCATGGAAATGAACCACAGTGAACATGACTTGAGATGGACAGTGCTATGCGTTATCAAGCACAACCCCAGAGGAGGTGACACAGAAATAACACTTTTAAGAAAAGAGGCCTATTTAATTTCAAAATTCAATAGTACAATACACGGTCTCAATGAAATGTCGGAAATAGGAAGAACATAATGGTGTAATTGACAATTGTGAAAGAATTGCACTAACTGGCACCTCCCTTAAGTTTGTACTTATTAAACAATTGATTCAGCCGTGTAAGGAATAAAACGAACTGTCCTTTAATAACTAATAGACACCACAATGTCCATAATGCATCGGATGCCAAAGGAAGTCATCAGGAAATACATCCATTCAGAATCGCCATCGTGAAAGGACCGTTTTAACGAAATGTCCGAATTAGGATGAACATAACAGCCTAATTCATGTTTTATCGAAAAAAACGGGCACAATTGCCTCAATTCATTAAACAACATTTCAAGTAGTACAAATTGTCCTTCAAAGTGACATACACACTACAAAGCCCACAATTCATTGGAGGCAAGAGGAAATCGTTAGGCAATATATCCGGATATCCGGTCTGCAGCCTGTACATTCAGAATCACTTCTTCGCGAGAGGAGCGCCTCAAAAATGAATGCCGAAAACGCTACTAACGAGGTAAAAGCTGCCGCGGTACGGCTTTCACAAAATAATTATTACACAGCCAGAATGTATGATTAATGGTCTATTCGTTTGTTCCGTAGCGCGGCGAAAGAACGTGCTATTTAACCCCAATTGCAGAATGGCAACATTGTTTCAACATGAGCACTTTGTTTAAACAAATTGTGACAGCCGAGAAAATACAACTCTGGAACTTCCGTGAAACATCTTCACGTAAGTGCAATTTTCTCTGCATGCTTGCATTCTATCAATTAGAAAAAGTGCAATCCTTTTACAAAAAGCCTTCTTGTTTCTTGACAGAATCATTTAATCAGAATTAAGACCTAGAACACAGCCCGACAGGTTCAGTGGGAATAGGCGTGAACCTCCAATTCTTTCACACAAATAGAGCGTAAGTTCAGTCTTTCCTGTTGTGCTAAATACGAAGCATTCTAAACAGTCAATTTCGCTACTTAAAAGTACAGTAAAAATATTTTTTGTCTTCAGCCATGACAGCAAAACCTCTATTGCTCAAGAAGACTTGACCGCCCAAATTCAGGTATTCTTCCTTACCACCCAGAAATACAACGTAGTTAAAACAATACTGAGAGTGATGTTGTGTAACTCTAATGAAATATTTCTGGAACTTGTATTTTTCCAGATCACATCCAGTCTCAAGCCCTGAAGAGAACCCTGAAAATGATATAGGGACTCGAAACGCGTCGGCGTTTATCCTCTACTGGGTCTATTAAATGATAATTGTCTATGCTGAGCATTGTTTTGTAAATGGTAAATGCCCGCTAGACTTCCAAATGAACACCCAGTAGCTCGACAGCCTTTTGTAGTATGTTTTGGAAAAATCATGTACTCATTGTGACTCAATTGGCTGTTTTGGTATGAATTACTCTGACTGGTATATAATGCAATACGTTTATGATCACATTTGGTTTGTTTTGTGTATATAATTTGTTTTTGTTAAACACTGAACACAGTTGCACTAATGTACTGTATCTTTTTTTTAAAAAAAGGCATGTCTCCACAATGTCTTATCTAGATAAATGGTTCTCTCTAAAAATAAGTAATTAAATTACGAAGACCATTCGAACCAGATAAAGGTCTGACTGTTTAATGGTCAAACAGCAGGTCAGGTTCTCTTCTATTATAAAGCTTTACGCCTCACCTATTTAGGCACCACCTCAGCGCACTGACATCAGTTCTGTTCTTTTCTTTCCATGCCAGCCAGCGCTGATCTGAGAGAAGAGCTACCCCCAAGTCAGATTTTGACAGAAATCTTTGTAACATTTGGTCGAACTTTTTTGAGGTTTTTTCTTCCTGGTGTGTCGAGGATGGCATCGAGGAAAACGGGTTTCAAAACTTGTGGCGCCTGTCACTGCAACATGTCGGTGACGGACTTGCACCTCGTTTGTTTGTGGTGTCAGGAGCGCGACCACGACTCCAAGTCGTGCCCCATTGCCGGGTCATGGCACCGAAGGCTTTGAGGCAGCGGTCCCTGAAGCCACTAGCTGCTTAGCATGCGACTTCGCGGAAGTCATGGTCCCGGTCGAGACGAAGGTCTCAGGACCATTCCTGGAGTCTGAAGTCCTCTTCGTCCCATTCGAAATAGTCGGGCATTTAGGTAAGAGGCACAAAAAACACAAGAAGTTCCCCAACATGACGAAGCAACACCGGCGTTCGTGGGCTGGTTCCTCAGTACCTGCGCCTGTACTGACTCCGCGCCTCCCCAGTTTTCAGGAAGCCGGAGCAACCCCTGCTCAAATTAAAGAGTTTTATGAGGCCATGTGCCTCATATTTGAGCAGCCTGACCCCCCTGCGCGCCTTCGGGACCTGCGTGATCGGAGGGGACCCAAATTGGTTCCACGACGGCGTCTCCGGCTCCGATGGGCCCCCATGGATCCAGTCATGAAAACGGACCGATGCCGGTCGTGCCATCCAGGCCTTCCCTGGTGTCGGTCTCGATGCCAACTATCCCGGCGCCGGCATTGTGATCCCGAATCTGACATGGAGCTGCGTCGACCAACTGCGATTTAGGCACCGACAGGGCCCCCGTGTCCTAGGTCGGAACCTAAGCCCTATTCCAAAGGGCTAGGCCTCGGGGATGGATGGGAGGGGTTGCAGACCCTAAAGAATATCAGGCTTAATCAGGATATGGACTGGTTTGGGGAACTGAGTGAAGCCAGCGTACTGGATACGTCTCTAGATACCGGCATGCATTCTCCCCCTACCGTGGCTACAGAGGAGGGAGCTACATACGCAATGTTAGTGGGGAGGGTGGCTGAGGTCCTCTACCTTCAGTTGCCCTCGGTGGCAGTCAAGACCAACATATTGACACAGGTGCTGCAACTGGAAATATACTCCTCTGAACCCCTACTCCCGTTCAACGAAGCCCTCACCGACGTCCTTCTAGGGACCTGGTCCAAACCCATCACAGGGGTTTCTGTGAATAGGACAATTGTCCGCGGTCACCGCCCTGCTTCAGGGGACCCAAATTTCCTCACTCAACACCCTAGTCCCTCGGAGAGCTTAGTGGTCCAATCCTCCACTTCCCTTTGCATGTTCCCTGCCGCTCCCCTCATACAGAGAATCTAAGAGGCTGGCCAGCTTCTGATAGAAAATGTTTTCTTCCACCAGCCTTGCATTGCGGTAGTGTCTTAACACTGCATGTTGATAGGGCCGCTGTAGGAAGCTGGCTCTGTATATACTATACCAAAATGAGGTATAGTGTGCACAGAGTCCAGTGGCACCCAAAGGTAGGCAGAGGTAAAAGTAGATAGCACCTTACCCTCTATTTGTGGTAGTGTGGGCGAGCAGTAAGGCTTTATCAGAGGGTAGTGTTAAGCATTTGTTGTACACTCTTAATCAGCAAATGATTGTCACACACTCAAAGACTGAACTCAGGCCAATTTGTTTGTATAAAAGATATCATTCAGTTATTTTATTTCTAGAACCAAGCCAGGTGAAGGTAAGTGAAATAAATGCTTTGCAAAATCTTTTGCAATGTTTTACATTTGAATGCAGGTTCAAATGCAGTTGATTGAATTGACATTTAAGTCAATGTTTCAAAATTACTTTTCAGTTACTTTTAAGATTACTATGTGCGTTACTTTTTAGATTAATTTTGCTAATCAGTGTGATATGCCTAGATATCACTCTGAGACATCTAGACAAAAGGTAAGTAATTCACTTTTAGTACATGCGCAGTTTTTCAATGTTCCATACAAACCAACTCCACACTTAAAAACAATTTTCAAGGAAAAACAGTCAATGTATTCCTATGGAGAAAAATAAAGTTAACAGTTTGCAGGTAAGTATTGGTTTGTGTGAGTTTGTATTCTGGGGTTAGAACCAGGGTTCCCCCAGGGTCAAAGATGCACTCATTAAACACCCTCAGCGGCACTAGGGCGGCCGGCTGCAGAGTGGTGAGGCCCAATGTTATCCAATCGGGGATTAGAGACCTCGATTAGTGGCTGCTCAGGAGCAGGCCACAAGGTTGTGGGAGCAAAACTCCTGGTGTTAGGCTCAGGGCAAAGGGGGATCCGAGTTAGCACTCAAAGTACACCCGCAGGGGCCGCTTGGTGCAGGGTGCTGTTTTGGCATCGGGTGCCTTGTTGATTTCAATGGGGATTCACCGGTTGCGACAAAGACTGCAGGCTCAGGGACGAAGATCTTCTAGAGGTGACCACCAGTTGGAGAGGTAAATGGGGATGCTGGGACACCGTCCATTGGGCCGCCCAAGGCCGTGGGTCGTCTGGTGCAGGGGTATCTTTAGGCGTTGGGTTTTCTTACCAGCTCCGGTCGCAGTCAGGGGGGGGTCCTCCAGAAAGGGTCTACAGGCCTCGCTTGGAGATTCGAGGAAGGTCAGAGATCACCAGTTCTCAGGTCAGGATCGCCGGGGTGACCTCCTCGTGGTGTTTAGCCACTTGAACTCGGGTCGTGGGCGTCTGGTGCAGATTGGTGCAGACTTGCGGTTTTGGCCAGAGTCTGTGGGTGAGCAAATCCGGTGCTCATGGGAGACAAAGTCTTTGGCTTGGAAGGCAGGGCAGGTCCTCCGGGTTCTTGAGGTTGCTGGCTGCAGGACACACTGGGATTTCGCTGGACCAGGTTTGAGGTGGGGACAGGCAGGTAGGGCTGTGGCCAAGTCAGTGGGCGTCCTCCTCTTAGTTCAGCACGGCTTCTTCGGTCCTTCTTCTCTTCTTCTTGTCGATTCTTGTCTGAGGAGGCAAGGTTCAGGGGTGCCCCTAAATACTAGTTTAGGGGCGTTACAGGTAAGTAAAGGTTGGGACCAAGAGGTCCCTTCCTTGTGGTGGGTACACACCCCCTTTCTGATGGATAAATCTGCCTGTGGATTCCTCACCTTTTGGATTACCCCTGCGCCAGTATTCCACGGAAATTCTTTTCCTAGCTCTCTCGCGTCGACGAGGACGTCATAGCACGGCTCCGCTCGCGACTCCGTATGACATCATCGGAGCCATAAGAAGACCTCGTCGGCGTGCTGACGTCGGTTCCACCCATTTTTCCCACGCCCTCGAGGCAAACGGGCGGACCGACAACATTTCGACAAGTATACACAGTATACATAATATATATACAAATACATATAGTATATACATTAACAGAATGGAAAAGCCAATAAACAAAGCACTTCCTAGCAGCAAACTGTAAGCATGAAAATGACATATTAAAAACATCCATGTCAAACAGTTATAACTTTTTTGGTAGAAACAGGAGGACAACGGGGAGGCGGGTGGGTCAGTGAGGAATCCACATGCAGATACTGTATCAACCAGAAAAAGCGTTACCGAAGGTTAGTAACTTGTTCTTCTGATGGATACATCTGCCTGTGGATTCCTCACCTTTTGAATTGAATCCCCAAGTCGTACCTCTCCCGGAGGAGGGTGTCCACCTGACTATACCAAAAAATCTTGCAGAACAGAGCGTGCAAAATGGCCATCCCTCCTAACCTCAGAGTCCAAGCAGTAATGCTTCGCAAAGGTATGGAGGGAGCCCAAGTTGCTGCCTTACAAATATCAACAACAGGAACACCTCTAGCCGAAGAAGAAGACTTAGCTCTGGTGGAATGAGCTCGAATACCTTCTGGAGGCTCCTTCTTGGCCAGGGCGTAGCAGATCTTGATGCACAAGATGACCCACCTGGAGAGTGTTCGTTTGTGGACAGCTTTTCCTTTCATCCGTCCAATGTAGCCCACGAAGAGCTGATCATCCAGCCTTAGCTCCCTGGTCCTGTCCAGGTAAAAACTGACCGCCCTCTTAGGGTCCAGGCGATGAAGTCCCTCCTCCTCCTTAGAAGGGGGAGGATAGAAGGTATGTAAAGTAATAGACTGTCCTAAATGGAAAGGAGTAACCCCCTTAGGCAGGAAAGCAGCCCTGTTCCTAAGAACCATCTTTTCTGCATGAATAGTCAAGAATGGAGGTTTAGAACTAAGAGCTTGAAGCTCACTTACCCTCCTGGCCGAGGTAATAGCGACCAAAAAGACAGTCTTGAAAGAAAGAAGCCTCAAAGGGCAACTATGAAGAGGCTCAAAAGGAGAACCCATCAGAAACGTAAGAACAAGATTCAAATCCCACTGAGGCATAATAAAGGGAGTGTGAGGAAACATTGGTTAGGCCCTTAATGAACCTCATAACAACTGGAGATTTAAACAAAGACGGCTGGTCCGGCAAACAAAGGATAGCCGACAAATAACCTTTAACTGTAGCTACAGCACAACCCTGCTGAGCCAAGGAAAGAGAGAAACAGAGCACATCAGACAAACAGGCCTTCAAAGGATCAATGGACCTCTCTCCACACCACTTCACAAATTTGGACCACCTGGAGGAATAAAAAGATTTGGTGGAGTGTCTCCTGGATGATAAACTAACATCCACCACATCCGGTGGGAGAGAGAAGGAACTCAGGTTGCCCCGTTCAATCTCCAGGCATGAAGGTGCAGGCTCTGTAGGTGGGGGTGTAGAACCTGCCCCTGCGATTGCGAGAGGAGATCTGCCCTGAGAGGGAGACGGAGCGGTGGGTGCGATGAGAGGTGAAGTAGATCTGTGTACCACACCCTTCTTGGCCAATCCGGGGCGATCAATATGACTTGGGCCCGGTCTTGGCGAATTTTCCTCAGAACTCGAGGAATCAAGGGTATGGAGGAAACGCGTAAAGGAGGTGCGAACTCCAATCCAACTGAAACGCGTCCCCCAACGCTCCCTGCATCGGAAACTGGAGACTGCAGAACGACGGGCAGTGTGCGGTCTCGCGAGTGGCAAAGGGGTCCAACCGATGAAATCCCCACATCTTGAAGACGAGATGGACCACCTCCGGATGAAGCCGCCACTCGTGATCGGCCGAGTAATGCCGACAGATTGTCCGCACGTACATTTAGCACACCAGCCAGATGATTTGCCATTAAACAAATCTGATGGCCCTGAGCCCAGGACCAGAGTCGCAGAGCCGATACGACCCTACACCTCCCTGTTTGTTGATGTACCACATCGCGGTAGTGTTGTCCGTCAGGACCTGAACTGACTGACCGCGAAGGGATGGAAGGAAGGCCTTTAGAGCCAAACGTATTGCCTGCAATTCTAGAAGGTTGATGTGAAGCAACCTTTCCTCTGGAGACCAAAGACCTTTGACCTCCAGATCCCCCAGATGCGCACCCCACCCCAGAGTGGAGGTATCCGTGATAACTGTGGCCACAGGAGGAGGAGGCTGAAAGGGCTTTCCTTGAGACAGGTTGCCCTGCACACTCCACCAAGACAGCTCCGCTGCAGTGTCTCTGGAGATTCTGATGTTCTCCCTGAGATCTCCGTTGTGTTGATACCCCTGCCTGCGGAGGCACCACTGGAGTGCCCTCGTGTGTCAGCGTGCATGACTGACCAACAGTATGCAGGAAGCGAACAGACCGAGCAGGCGTAGGAACTTCAGGACTGGAACAACTGCTCCATCGTGAAACAAAGGAATCATCTCCTGTATGTCGAGAATCCTCTGCGGAGGCATAAATGCTTGAGACACAGTAGAGTCCAGTATCACCCCTATGAACAGGCTGCACTGAGAAGGCACCAGGTGAGATTTGGGTACATTTATCGAGAAACCCAAGTTGAACAACAATTGCGTTGTTGCACGCAAGTGGAGCAACACCATCTCTGGAGACTTGGCTTTCAGCAGCCAGTCGTCCAGATAAGGGAAAACAGGAACCCCTGACCTTTCTGAGATGTGCTGCCATCACCTTTGTGAAGACCCGAGATGCGGAAGTGAGACCGAACAGAAGGACCGCATACTGGTAGTGTTGCGACCCTACCATAAACCGGAGATACTTCTGATGCGACTTCAGGATGGGAAGATGAAAATACGCATCCTGAAAATCGATCGACACCATCCAGTCTTTCTGTTGCAGCGCTAGAAGAACCTGAGCCAAGGTCAACATTTTGAACTTTTCCTGCCTGAGGTAAAAATTCAAAATCCTGAGATCCACGATCGGCCTCAATCGACCGTCCTTCTTGGGAAACAGGAAATAACGGGAGTAACATCCCTGACCCCTTTCCTGCTCTGGAACCACCTCTATTGCCCCATTATGCAACAAGACAAGAACCTCCTGTTGTAAGGGTAGTAAATGGTCCTCTGAACACCAATCCTGGCAAGGAGGGTAAGGAGGTGGAAACTCTAGAAAAGGGAGGGCGTACCTGTAGGAAAGTGGGTTTCTGTTGCAGTAACCCCCCCACTTTTTGCCTGATAACTGATGCACTTTTCCTTGGTGTGCCCTGGGTCCCTGCCAATCAGGTACCCAGGGCCTGTGTTCCTTCCCTAAAACTGCATTACAGCCTAAACCCAATTGGCCTCTCTGGCCACAGGTAAGCCCCTGGTAAATGGTACCCAAGGTACCCAGGGCACTGTGACCAGAGAAGGCCTCTAAGGGCTGCAGCACTTATTGTGCCACCCTTGGAGGCCCTGTACCCTGACACACACACACACACACTGCCCTTGCAGGCTGAGTGTCTTGGTGCAGAACAAAACAGTCGACATGGCACACATCCCGGTGTGTCATGCCCACAAACACACTGCCCTGGCATACCTCAGTCACCCCTCTAGCTGGGTGCCCTATGCCAGTGGTGAGGGTACAGGTGCATGAGCCCTGTGCCCCTACAGTACCCAGGTCCATTCCTGGGCACTGTATGTGCAGTGCTGCCATTTCAAGTATATGGTGCTGGGAGGTCGTCAGCACGAACTCCACAGCACCATGATGGCTGCACTGAAGACTGAGAAGTTTGGTATCAAACTTCTCAGCACAGTAAACCCACACTGATGCCAGTGTGGGATTTACTGTAAAATGCACAACAGAGGGCAACTTAGAGTTGCCCCCTGAACCTAACCTACAATCCACGTCTTGTCTGAGGGGCTGCCTAGGCTGCCACACAGCAGACATGTTGCTGGACCCCTGGGTAGAGAGCCATCCGCTCTCCTGGGCCTGCAACAATGCACGTCCTGGGCGAGGTGCTAGGCCTCCTCCCCAGGATGGGCAGGGGAAGCTTCAAAGGCATTCCGCCTTTGTGAGCTTCCCCAGACCACTTGCTGTACTCAGCAACTGGTCCCCACCGGTTCCTCCCCCCCCATCCTGGCGAGAAGACTGGCGGGAAACACCAAGGAAGGAAAGGGGGTGTGCCAGCCTCTGCCAACCCCACCCCTCAGGTGGGGGAGGCGAGGTGAAGCACATCTCCGGGCTCTCGCCATCTTGAAGATGGGGAGCCCTGCCCAATCAGGACTAGGCTCCTGCCCCCCTCCCACAGGAGAGTGGCAGGATAGGGGATGTACCCACCCCACCTACCTGTAACGCCCCTAAATCTAGTATTTAGGGGCACCCTGAACCTTCCTTCCTTAGATTCGCACAACCTAAGAAGAAAAAGGACGAAAGAAGACGCCCAGCAGAGGAGACTGCAGAGAACAACTGACTTGGCCCCAGCCCTACCGGCCCGACTGTAGTTTCCAGAGATCCTGCGCCAAAAATCGTCTTGTCCTGCAGCCAGCGACCTCCAGAACCCCGGGGAGGACTGACTGCCTTCAACAAAGACCGGATCTCCTGTGAACAGCAGCTCTGTTCAAAAGAAACATCAAACAAAGACTCAGAGCCTGCTGAGGAAAAAGAAACCCGACGCCTGGAACCACCACTGCACCCGTCGCCTACAGCCCGAGTTCAAGTGGCCCACCGGTCCCAGCGAGGTCCCCCAGCGCTCCAGAGTCCGAGTCCACCGTAGGTTGACCCCTCCAGGACTCCCCGATGTCGCCTGCAGCCTCTGCACGGAGACCCCCCCCCCCCCCCAACCGCGAGTGGCCCGGTAAGGTGAAATCCGACCTCAAGACACCCCTGCATCCAGGCGCCCTGGAGAAAGGAACCTGAGGTGCATCTAGGTCCCCGAGCCCTCCAACTTACCTGCCCAGCTGTTGGTTCCTCCTGGAAGTCTTCCTGGACCGAGCCTGCAGCTGAAAACCAAAACCGAAAATCTCCATTGAAATCAACAGGGCACCCGACCTCAAAACAGCACTCTGCACCCGGCCGCCCTAGTGCCGCTGAGGGTGCCTCTTTGGTGCTAACTTGGTCCCCAACGTGCCCTGAGCTTAACCCTAGGAGCTTTGCTCTCACAACCCCGTGGCCTGCTTGCCAGCCGCCACCAACCGGAGTCCCCCTATCCTCCATAGGATAACATTGGGCCTCAACACTCTGCACCCGGCCGCCCTAGTGCCGCTGAGGGTGCAACCACAGTGCATCACTCACCCTGGGAGACCCCTGAGTCTAACCCCAGAACCCTAACTCAAAAGACTGATTACTTACCTCAAAACCGATAACTCATTTTTCTTCATAGGATAACATGGACACTTTTTCTTCCAAAAAGTTTCTGTCGACTTTTGAAAACTAAGAATATTCCTTAAAAATCGCACAAATAACCTAACCGAATTTTCTCAACTGTTTGCAGGAAAGGTCCCAGTGCCGAACCTAGGTGTCCAGCACTGAGTAACAAAAGTAATTAAAAAGTAACTTACCTGTGAATTGAATTTCCTTCCATAGGATAACATTGGTGGTTCTTTGTGAAAAAGTTTCTGTCAACTTTTGAAATACAAGAATATTCTTTAAAAATCGTACAAACTACAAAAATGTAATTACTTACCTGTTTTAAGTAAATGTCCCAGTGCTGAATCTAGGAGTCCAGCACTGGATTACAAAAGTAACGTTAAAGTAACTTACTGGCGAATTGAATTTTCTTCCATAGGGATCCATTGACTGGTTTTCTGTGAAATTTCTTCTAAGTGTCCACTTTTGAAATACCAAAATATTGCTTAAAAATCACAACAGTAACGAATTCCGAATTACTCACCTACTATCAGGAGAGACCTCAGTACTGCATCTTTTAGTCCAGTACCGACCATGAAAAGTAATTTTTACCGTACTTACCAGTAACTGGAAATTCCTCTCATAGGATATCATTGCCTGCTTTTTGTTGAAAAAGTTTCTAAGTGTCGATTTCTGAATCTTACAAATATTCTTTAAAAATCGTACAAACTACAAAAACGTAATTACTTACCTGTTTTAAGTAAATGTCCCAGTGCTGAATCTAGGAGTCCAGCACTGGATTACAAAAGCAACGTAAACGTACTTTGCTTGCAAACTGCATTTCCTTCCATAGGATAACATTGGTAATTTTACCCAGAAAAGTTTCTAAGTGTCAACTTTTGAAATACAGTAATATTCCTCAAAAATCACTACTATAACCAAAACGCTTTTTCTCACCTGTTTACAGGAAGTGTCCCGGGACTGAATCCAAGATCCAGTCCTGTGGTTAGAAAAGTAATCTACAAAGTAATTAATTGCATTTAACCAAAACTTTCCATTGAGCTCAATGTTGCATTGTGTTTGAAATTGTGTTGCCTCTTGCAACAACTGTGACTACAGTCATCAAAAAGTCTATTGCCTATTTGTAAAGTGTTTGAACAAAGCATCTCATTCTGAGAAAGTATATTTTGATACCTATTGTTGGTTCTAAAATAAAACAAGCATATATTTTTATATACAAACCATTGGCCTAGAGTTCAGTTCTTGAGTGTGTGAGACCATTTGCTGACTGAGTGTGTACAACAAATGCTTTACACTGCCCTCTGATACTGCCTTACTGCTCGACCAAGCTACCACTTTAGAGAGTAAGGTTATATCTAACTTTAGCCTCTGCCAAACCTCTGGGGACTGTGGACTCTGTGCACACTGAACCTTACTTTGGTTCAGTATATACAGAGCCACTTTCTTACAGTACCCATTTTCCACAAGATTCAAAACCCAACGGTCTGAGGTAAACGATTTTCAATCTTGTAGAAAATGGGACACCCGACCCCCTACAGGACCAACATACTCCAAGATAGGGGATCTAGAGCTGCTTTCCCGTGGTACCAGTGGGGGGGACAGGAGAAGAGGAGGAGGACTGCTGCCGAGCAGCTCCTCGAAGATAGCCTCTATTTTTTCCCCTGTACGACCTGTACAGAGGATTTTGCTGTTGTTGCTGCTGATGGCCTCGAAAGGAAGCCGCCTTCCCAAAGCCTCGATACCTCTTGTAGCCATACCCTCTAGGCTGAGACTGCAGGCCCAAAGATCTTGCAGTAGCCCTGCTGTCTTTAAAACGCTGCAGAGCAGAGTCCGCTTTGGTACCAAACAATCTTGAGCCATCGAAAGGCAGATCCAGTAGAGTAGCCTGAACATCTGGTGAAAAACTTGAAGATCTGAGCCAGGCATGTCTCCTCGTAGCAACTGAAGAACCCATTACCCGGGCAACCGAGTCTGCAGTGTCCAAACCCGACTGAATGACCTGTCGGGCAGCTGCTTGAGAATCCGAAAGAGCCTCAAGAAAATGAACTCGATCTTCCTCAGGAAGTTTAGGGGCCAATTGCTTAACAGAGTCCATAAGGGCATGAATGTACCTCCCAAGTAAGCAAGTGGCGTTTGTAGACTTCAGCGCCATACTTGCTGAGGAAAACACCTTCTTGGCCGACTGTTCCATCTTTTTAGAATCCCTATCCCCCGGGGTGGGAGGAAAGGACCCAGACGACTGCTTGGAGCAAGAAGCCTGAACCACCAAGCTTTCAGGAGATGGGTGGGCAGAAAGAAAAGCTGGATCACCAGGAGCTGGTCTATATCTCCTTGCAATTGACCTGGAAACTGCAGGAGCAGACAAGGGCTTCTGCCACACCCCCAAGATAGGCTCCGTCAACGCCTCATTGAAAGGCAGTAGAGGCTCACTAACTGAAGAAGTATTAAGCACTTCAGTCAAAATATTTGACTTTACTTCAGCTGAAGGCAACTGAAGATCCAACACCACATGATAAGGGGCGACATCCTGAGAGGGAACAGCCTTTGGTGAAGAGAGCTCCCACTCCGGGGAAGTGTCTAAACCACTGGCCTCTTGCAGACCTTCGAATTCGTCCACGGAGTCGAGTATCTCCCCTTCCTTCTGCCGGTACTCACCTTCTTCTAGCAGCCTTTGTGCTTCCCTCCTGGAACGCTGCTTCGGGGTCGGCGGTGCCGGTGACAACGGTGCCGGTGTCGAGGGAGGACCTTCCGAAACAGGCAGCGGCGCCGAACGAATCCGAGATGGCGCCGACTTGACACCAGATGGAGTTTGAGGATTCGGAGTCGAAAACCTCGGCGCCGGTTACTGCCAAGATGGAGCCGTCGGCATAGAAGGCATGAAAGGCGCCTGGGCATACTGCTGGGGGACACCCAAGTTAAAGGCAAGCGGACCCACGGGGCTAGACGGCGCACCGGAAGGGTAGGATGCCCTGGCAAACATTGCATTTAGGAAATGCGAGGGATCCGCTCCTGGTCCTGGAAAAGGAGAGTAAGGATCCGAGCCTCCTTGGTCTGGGTCCATCCGAGGCCGAACTGGAGGCTGAGGCTGCGGAGCTGGTGAGACCGGCGCCCGCACAGGCGAAGCCACAGGTACAGGAGAAGACTCTGGGTGCCGGAGAACCTCTGGGCGTCGAAGAGCCTCTGGACACCGGTGAGTGTATTGGAGTCGCCTGCGGAGAAGGAGAAGGCGACGGAGAAACAAAGTCCTTTTCTCGGCGTCACTGAACAGGTGAAGCCGACCTCGAAGCCTTGCCCTTCGAAGAGCGACGTCGAGAACCGTGTCTCCTCTTCGACTTCTTATGCTTCTTAGACTTAGAAGTATGCGAGGTCGACGACTTCGAGCGCTTACGACCCCTCTTCTCTTTTTTCGCCTTTGCCATGAAGAGTTTCGCTTCACGCTCCTTCAGCGCCTTTGGGTTCATCTTTCGACAACACGAACACCCTTCGACGTCATGGTCCGAAGAAAGACACCAAAGGCAGTCATCGTGAGGGTCTGTAATAGACATATGGCCCCCATACTCCCTGCAGGGCTTGAAATCCGACTTCTTCAAAGTAGCCATTTCTACAGAAACAAGAAGAAGACGTGAAGAAACAAAGTAATCTCAGAGAAATGGAGAGTCCCAGAAAAAAAGACGTTGCGCGTCGACGGCGCAGAAAATAGGGAACTGACGTCAGCACGCCGACGAGGTCTTCTTATGGCTCCGATGACGTCATACGGAGTCGCGAGCGGAGCCGTGCTATTATGACGTCCTCGTCGACGTGGGAGAGCTAGGAAAAGAATTTCCGTGGAATGCTGGCGCAGGACACACTGGGATTTCGCTGGACCAGGTTTGAGGTGGGGACAGGCCGGTAGGGCTGTGGCCAAGTCAGTGGGCGTCATCCTCTTAGTTCAGCACAGCTTCTTCGGTCCTTCTTCTCTTCTTCTTGTCGATTCTTGTCTGAGGAGGCAAGGTTCAGGGGTGCCCCTAAATACTAGTTTAGGGGCGTTACAGGTATGTAAAGGTTGGGACCAAGAGGTCCCTTCCTTGTGGTGGGTACACCCCCTATTATGCCACTCTCCAGTGGGAGGGGGGCAAATGCCTCACTCTGGGTGGCTGGGTCCCCTCATCTGCAAGATGGTGGGGACTGAGAGTTGTGCTTCACCTGGCCTGCCCCACCTGAGGGGTGGGGTTGGCAAAGGTGGGCACCCCTCCCTCAATTGATTTTCCCGCCAATTCTCCCTCCCAAAGTGGGGATCAGAACCCGTGGGAGCCAGTTGCTGGAAGCAACAAAGGCCTGGGGAAGCTCACAAAGGCAGCAAGCTTGTGAAGCTTCCCCTTCGTGGACCCTGCCCATCCTGGGGGAGGAGGCTTGGCACCTCGTCCCAGGATGTGCATTGTTTCAGACCCCCGAGAGCAGCAGGCTCTCAACTCTGGGGTCCAGAAACAGGTCTGGTGGTGGCAGCTGGCGAGCAGCCACTCAGCCTGGACACTAGTGTTAGGTTGTTTTTCAGGGGGCATCTCTAAAATGCCCTCGGAGTTCATTGTTCTTTAAATCGCACACTGGCCTCAGTGTGGGTTTAATGTGCTGAGAAGTTTCATACCAAACTTCCCAGTTTTCAGTAAAGCCATTATGATGCTGTGGAGTTCGTAATGACAAATTCCCAGCACCATATACTTTTAATGGCATTACTTCACTTAGAATGTCTAAGAATTGGCTTAGACACTGTAGGGGTACAGGGCTCCTGCACCTGTAGCCTCACCACTGGTGTAGTGCACCCAGCTAGAGGGGTGGCTGACGTATGCCAGGGCAGTGGGTTGTAGGCATGTAGGGATGTGTGCCATGTCGACTCTTCACTTTGTTCTGCACCAAAACATGCAGCCTACAAAGGCAGGCTGTGTGTGTAAAGGTACAGGGCATCTAAGGGTGGCACAATAAGTTGTGCAGCCCTTAGAGGCCTTCCATGGCCATAGGGCCCTTGGTACCTGGGGTACCATTTACAAGGGACTGACCTGTGGCCAAAGAGTGCCAATTGGGTTTTGTTTTTAATGCAGTTTAGGGAAAGAACATAGGCCCTGGGTACCTGTTTGGTAGGAACCCAGGATACACTCCGTCAAAGTACATCAGCAGTTTAGCAAAAAGTGGGGGCAACCATGGAAAAAGAGGGCACTTTCTCACAAGTACCAAACAAGTAAGGTCTCCGCTTTTTCAGGGACTAAACCACAGCAAAGCCCTCCCTCTCAATGGCACTCCAACGCTGCTCCCTCGGGAGTAACCTCCTGCTTATGAAAGCAACAGGTTGGTCTTGGCCTTCATCATTGGTCTGGGATAGGACCACTCCTATCCCTAGCTCAGACACATCAGTCTGCACTATGAACTGCTTGGTGTAGTCTGGAGCTTTGAGAATTGGTGCTGAACACATTGCCTCTTTCAGGGTGTCAAAAGCCTTTTGACAGCTAACTATCCAGTTTACCTTTTTGGGCATCTTCTTGGAGGTGAGTTCTGTGAGGGGAGTCACAATGGACCCATATCCCTTCACAAACCTCCTGTAGTACCCAGTCAAGCCAAGGATTGCCCTGACTTGGGTCTGGGTTGTTGGAGCTACCCAGTCCAGGATGGCCTGGACCTTGGGCTTTAAGGGTTGCACTTGGCCTCCACCAACAAGGTGGCTCAAGTATACCACTGTTCCCTGCCCTATCTAGCATTTGGATTCCTTGATAGTTAGGCCTGCAGTTTGCAGGGCTTTTAAAACCTTCCCCAGGTGGATCAGGTGATCCCGCCAGGTGGAGCTAAAAACAGCAATATCATCTAGATATGCTGCACTAAAAGCTTCCAATCCAGCAAGGACTTGATTCACCAACCTTTGGAAGGTTGCAGGGGCATTCTTTAAACCAAAAGGCATAACAGTAAACTGATAATGCCCATCAGGTGTGGAGAATGCAGTATTTTCTTTTGCTCCTGGTGCCATTCCAATCTGCCAGTACCCTGCAGTTAAGTCAAAGGTACTTAGAAATTTGGCTGCGCCTAACTTATCTATCAATTCTTCAGCTCTTGGGATAGGGTGAGCATCTGTCTTGGTGACAGTTGAGCCCTCTATAATCCACACAGGACCTCATTTATCTCTTTCCACCCTGTGAATGAGGTTTGGGGACTAGAACTACTGGGCTGGCCCAGGGGCTCTCAGAGGGTTCAATAACCCCTAACTCCAGCATCTTGCTGACTTCAACTCTGATGCTTTCTTTGACTTGATCAGACTGTCAATACCTTTTGTTCTGACAGGTACACTGTCCCCAGTGTCCACATCATGGGTACACCAGTTTGTCTGACCAGGTGTCAAGGAAAAGAGCTTAGCATATCTGAAAGAGACACGTTAGTGACAGATTCCTTACCTTAGAATATCCCCAGGCGTCAGGCTGGATCCGGAAAGTTTTTGCGTAGCAGTACCCTTGCGCGTCGGTAGGCGGCGTCGTGCGGCTCCGCGTCCGTCGTCGGCGTCGTGATCGCCGGGATGACGTCGCGGGCAGTACTTAGACGCCGCCCCTGCGCGCTGACGTCAGTTCTTCTTTTTCCGCGCCAGCAAGCGCAGATCCGGGAAGAGCAGTGCCCTGGTCATTTTTTGACCATACTTTTGGTGAATTTTTTCACTGTTTTTTCATCTTTCAAGGTGTCGTAGGGATGCCCGGCTTCAAGCGATGCGGCGCCTGTGCGCGGATGATGTCCGTCACCGACCCGCATTGGGAGTGTCTCTTCTGCCTCGGCCGAGGCCACGACACGGAGTCTTGTACCGACTGCCAGGCCCTCCACCCGAAAGCTTTGCGAGAGCGGTCTCGAAAGCTCCTCGAGGCCCGGCATTCGGCTCCGCGGAAGCCCCGGTCGCGTGAGAGGTCCAGGGGTCGATCGCGGAGTCCACACCGGTCGTCGGCGTCGAAGTCTTCTTCGTCCGGTAAGTCGAAACACAAAAAGTCCAAAAGCATCATCGCTCTAGGACTTCGCCTCTCCGGTCTCGCGACTCGGCTGAGGCCCCTCCCGGCACCGTCCCCGCCCCGCGGCCCCGGACATGCCTGTGGAGTCGCCCCGCCATACCCGCCCTTCCCGGGTTCGGGGGCGGATCCGGCCAAAGTGCAGGAATTCCTGTCGGCCATGGCCCGCCTCTTCGGGCCTTCAGGCCCCTCCGGTGCGCCTTCGGGCCCCGCGGGCCCTGATGGGGTTGCTCCGGCGTCGCCGACGGCTCCGGCCCCGGCGTCGCCCGTGCCTCCAGCCTCGATCCCGGCTCCGGTTTCGGCCGCGGACTCGATCCCGGCTCCACAACCCCCATCGACGCCGGTCGACCTAACGACACCTCCGCCGGCGCCGATGTCTCCGGTGCCGTTCTCGGCGCCGCTCCGGGCGGCGTCGTCCCCCAGTTCCTTCCGGCTCCGGACATGGATCCGGAACGACGTCGCTCGACGCCGGCTCCGGCGCCGATGGGACCTTGGGTCCCAACTGTCCCTCCTCCTCCTTATTTTGAACCAGAGGAGGACCAGTTGGACTGGGAGGGGTCTGATGACCCTCTGACACGACACTGTCAGTATGATGAGGACTGGACAGAGAGTCTAGGGGAGGCCAGTGGTCTGGATACTTCCCCTGACACTGGCATGCTGTCTCCTCCCGTGGCTACGGAGGAGGGAGCCAATTTTGGTACGGTGTTGCGTAGGGCAGCTGGGGCCTTACGTCTCCAACTTCCTACTTTGACGGTCAAGCCTAACATCTTGACAGAGGTGCTTCAGCCGGCAGCCTCCTCTGCGGAGACTGTGCTGCCGTTTAACGACGCCCTCACTGACGTTCTTTGGGCGCCTGGTCCAAGCCCAACACAGGGGCTCCTGTGGATCGGAACGTGTCACGACGCCATCGCCCAGCTCCGGGCGACCCCCTGTTTCTCTCTGTCCACCCCACTCCTGAGAGCTTGGTTGTCCAAGCCTCCGCTTCCCAAACCGCCTTCCCTACCGCTCCTCCGGATAGGGAATCCAAACGCCTGGATCAGTTTGGGAAGAAAGGTTTTTCTTCCTCCAGTGCTGGCTTGCGGTCCGTTAACACCGCTTGTCTTTTGGGCCGATATACCCACTCCCTGTGGGATTCGGTGGCGGATGTTTTGCCCCAGTGTCCTGAGGAGGTCCAGACACTGCTTTCCCGCGCCATTGCGGAAGGAAGGGATGCGGCTAAATACACAATACGTTGTGGCCTTGACACCGCCGACTCGCTGGGCAGTTCTATTGCAACGACGGTGGCGCTCAGACGCCACGCCTGGCTGAGAACCACTGGTTTTTCAGGGGATGTCCAGAATACTCTCATGGACATGCCCTTTGATGGAGTCGGTCTTTTTGGGTCCAAAGCAGACCATGCGTTGGAGCGCTTTAAGGACTCACGGGCTACTGCCAAGTCCCTGGGCCTTTCTGCTACACGCCCTCCGCTGACTTCTGCTTTTCGCCCCTATCGTGGCCACGGTAGGGGCGCCCTTCACGTCAGCAGCCCAGCCACCGGCCCGCGCAGCAGGCGTCTTCGCGTGGCCGAGGACGTGGATTCCGCCGTGGCGGATCGGGCAACCAGCCTGCGGGTCAGGCCACCACCTCCAACCCGTCCAGCGGCCTCCAAGCCCTCCTAGTCCCTCCTTTCAGGTGCACAGCACGCCAGTAGGGGGCAGGGTCCGCCATCACCTTCCCCACTGGCGTACCATCACCTCGGACAGGTGGGTCTTGGACATTGTCCAGAGGGGCTACTCCCTCCCCTTCGAGACCACCCCCCCAGCCATGCCACCTCAATTTCACCGCATGTCGGGGGATCACTTGGTGCTTCTACAGAAGGAAGTCGCGGCCCTCTTGACCAAGAGGGCCATCGAGCGTGTTCCGACCCCAGAAGTAGGGCGTGGTTGCTACTCCCACTACTTTCTGGTGCCCAAAAAGGACAAGGAGGACATGCGTCCTATCTTGGACCTCCGGAACGTCAATCGCTTCCTCCGGAAGGAGAAGTTCAAGATGCTCACCCTAGCTCAGGTCTTGACTGCCCTCGACCCTGGAGACTGGTTGGTAGCGTTGGACTTGCAGGACGCATATTTCCACATCCCCGTCCTGCCGGCCCACCGGCGTTACCGGCGGTTCACGGTAGGCCCCGAGCATTTTCAGTTCACCGTGCTCCCTTTGGCCTTACCAGTGCCCCTCGGGTGTTCACGAAAGTGATGGCGGTGGTCGCAGCTCATCTGCGCCGGGCAGGGGTTTCAGTCTTCCCCTACCTCGACGACTGGCTGCTGAAGGCGGGCTCGTCCCAGGCAGTCGTCTCCCACCTCCAGACTACGGCCGAACTCCTGCACTCGCTGGGGTTCTCCATCAATGTGCCGAAGTCGCATCTGATTCCTTCTCCACAGCTCCTTTTCATCGGAGCGGTTCTGGACACGACGCAGTTTCGGGCCTATCCTCCCGAACGGCGAGTCCGGGATATTCGGGCTATGATTCCGATCTTTCAGCCTTTATCCTGGGTTTCGGTACGGATGACCCTGAGGCTGCTGGGCCTCATGGCCTCCTGCATCCTGCTGGTCAATCATGCCAGATGGCATAAGCGGGCTCTGCAGTGGGACCTGAAGTTCCAGTGGGCGCAGCACCAGGGCAACCTGTCCGATCACGTCCAGATCTCGGAGGGGACTGCAAGACAGTTGCAGTGGTGGCTCTCGAACCGGCAATGGGTCATGGGCAGATCCCTCTCCCTTCCCCAGCCAGAGCACACAGTTGTGACGGACGCGTCCCTTCTGGGATGGGGCGGTCACATGGGAGAGGCGGAGATCAGAGGCCTCTGGTCTCCGGGCGGAGTCCCGGCTCCATATCAACCTTCTGGAGCTCCGGGCGATCCGACTTGCACTCAAGGCATTCCTTCCTCTGTCAAAGGGGAGGTAGTGCAGGTGTTCACAGACAACACCACCGCCATGTGGTACTGCAACAAACAGGGCGGGGTGGGGTCTTGGACCCTTTGTCAGGAGGCTCTGCGCCTCTGGACATGGCTGGAACGTCAGGGCATGTTCCTGATGGTTCAACACCTGGCAGGTTCCCTGAACGCCAGGGCGGACGAACCTCAGCCGCAGGTGCATGATGGATCACGAATGGCGTCTTCACTCGGAAGTGGCGCAAGGACTCTTTCTACAATGGGGAGAGCCTTGGTTAGATCTATTCGCCACCGAAGAGAACGCGCAATGTCATCAGTTCTGCGCGTTGGAATTTCCAAGGCGGCACTCGCTCGGAGACGCTTTTCGTCACGAGTGGAGTTGCGGTCTGTTGTACGCCTTTCCGCCTATACCACTTCTACCCAGAGTGTTGAAGAAGATTCGGCACGACCGGGCCCAAGTCATTCTTGTGGGTCCGGACTGGGCTCGAAGAGTTTGGTATCCCGAACTACTCAATATGAGCGTAGATCCCCCGATCCGTCTGCCTCTTCGGGAGGATCTTCTGTCGCAGCAGCAGGGGACGGTCCTCCACCCGAACCTGTCCAGTCTACACCTGCTTGCGTGGAGATTGAGCGGCGGCAGTTGATTCCTTTCGACTTGCCTCCCGAAGTTTGTGATGTGATTCTGGCAGCCAGGCGTCCCTCCACTAAGGTGGTATACGCCTGCAGGTGGAACAAATTTGTGGCATGGTGCACAGCAAAGGCTGTGAATCCCCTCTCTGCCCCTCTTTCTGAGGTCCTTCTGTTCCTTCTTTCTCTGGCCCAACAGGGTTCTGCCCTGGGTACCATCAAGGGTTATCTTTGTGCTATCTCGGCCTTCTTCAGGCTTCCTGATCAGCCCTCCCTTTTCAAGTCCCCTGTTGTTAACAGATTCTTAAAAGGCATTACTCACCTCTTCCCTCCTGTTCCGTTTGTGATGCCTCAGTGGGACTTGAACTTGGTTCTTACCTTTTAATGTGCGCTCCCTTTGAGCCTCTACATAACTGTCCTCTTCGTCTTCTTACTTTGAAGACAGCCTTTCTAGTGGCCATCACCTCCGCTCGGCGGGTGAGTGAGCTCCAGGCTCTATCTTGCAAACCTCCCTTTCTGTCTGTTCATCCGGACAAGGTTGTTCTTCGGACGCGCCCGTCCTTCTTGCCAAAGGTGGTTACTGCTTTCCATATTGGGCAGACCATCACTTTGCCCACCTTCTTTCCGCCTCCGCATCCTTCCAGAGAGGAAGAGAGGCTCCACCGTCTGGACCCAAAACGTGCGCTCTCCTTCTATATTGACCGCACAAAACACTTCCGGGTGGATGACCAGCTCTTTGTTGGCTACGTGGGCGCCAAAAAAGGTCGGGCGGTGCACAAGAGGACCATCTCCCGCTGGGTTACCTTGTGCATCAAGACCTGCTATTCTTTGGCTAAGAAGGAGCCTCCTGTTGGGCTGCGGGCCCATTCCACCAGGGCAACGGCTGCTACCACGGCTTTGGGCCGCGGTGTTCCGCTGCCGGTTATTTGTCAAGCAGCTACGTGGGCCTCGCTGCACACGTTTACAAAGCATTACTGCCTTGACAGTCGGGTCCGGAGGGACGGCTACTTTGGCCGTTCTGTCCTCCGGGACTTCCTTGTCTGATCTTTGTTCGCAGACCCACCACCGGGGTTGGTATTGCTGGGGTATCTATTCTAAGGTAAGGAATCTGTCACTAACGTGTCTCTTTCAGATGCACAAGTTACTAACTTGTGTAACGATATATCTGTAAGAGACAGTAGTTAGTGACAGATTCCTTACCGCCCCACCCATCCTCCCCGTTCTGCGAACTGATTTCTAGGGTTAAGGACATCCCTTTCAGGGCCCTAGTATTTTTCAGACACCTATGTCAGCTTCTTGCATGGCTCTGCGTTCCTGGCGCGGAAAGTCGTGTACAGAACTGACGTCAGCGCGCAGGGGCGGCGTCTAAGTACTGCCCGCGACGTCATCCCGGCGATCACAACGCCGACGACGGACGCGGAGCCGCACGACGCCGCCTACCGACGCGCAAGGGTACTGCTACGCAAAAACTTTCCGGATCCAGCCTGACGCCTGGGGATATTCTAAGGTAAGGAATCTGTCACTAACTACTGTCTCTTACAGATATATCGTTACACAAGTTAGTAACTTGTGCATTGTTGCAAGACTTGCTTACAATCAGCCTGCTGTTGGGCAGAGAGGGTGTCTTAGTAGACAAGTCCATCCACTGACCCATCTTTGGGGCTGTAAGAGAGTAGATCAGGGAGAGGCTCACTCTCTGTCTCCTGATCCTCATCAGTCACCATCAGCATGGTGATGTCAGCCCTGTCACGGAAAAGCTTAAGGCGGTTCACATGGATCACCCTCTTGGTGGTCCTGCTTGTGCCCAGGTCTACGAAATAGGTGACCTCACTTTTCTTTTCTAAGATGGGGTAAGGGCCACTCCATTTGTCCCGGAGAGCCCTTGGTGCCACAGGCTCCAAAACCCACACCTTTTGCCCTGGTTGGAACTCCACCAGTGCAGCTTTTGGGACATACCAGTGCTTCTGGAGCTCCTGGCTGGCCTCAAGATTCTTGGAAGCTTTTTCCATGTACTCTGCCATTCTGGACCTTAGGCCTAGTACATAGTCCACAGTGTCTTGTTTGGGTTCCTGGAGAGGCTTCTCCCAACCCTCTTTTACAAGACAGAGTGGTCCCCTCACAGGATGGCCAAACAGAAGTTCAAAGGGGGAAAACCCTACTCCCTACTGAGGCACCTCTCTGTAGGTGAACAGCAATCATGGTAAGAGGACATCCCATCTCCTTTTGACCATTTCAGGGAGCCCCATACTCATGCCTTTCAGTGTCTTGTTAAACCTCTCAACAAGACCATTGGTTTGTGGGTGATAGGGTGTAGTAAACTTGCACTGCACTCCACACTCTTTCCACAAATGTTTTAGGTAAGCAGACTTGAAGTTTTACCCTCTGTCTGAAACCACCTCCTTAGGAAACCCTACCCTGGTGAAGACACCAATGAGGGCCTTGGCTACTGCAGGAGCTGTAGTAGTCCTAAGGGGAATTCCCTCAGGTTACCTAGTGGCATGATCTTCTAACACCAGTATAAACTTGTTTCTTGATGCCGTGGGAGGTTCAAGTGAACACCCTATGTCCACACCTACCCTTTCAAAGGGAACCCCAACCACTGGTAGTGGAATTAAGGGGGCCTTTGGGTGGCCACCTGTTTTTTCCACTGGCTTGACCGGTGGAACAGGAGCTGACAAACTCCTTTACCTTCTAAGACATCTGGGGCCAGTAAAAGTGGCTAACTAGCTTTTCCAAGGTTTTGCTTTGACCCAGATGTCCAGCTAGGGGGCTGTCAAGAGCTAAAGTGAGTAAGAACTCCCTGTACTTCTGAGGCACTACCACTCTCCTAGTGGCTCCAGGGTTGGGGTATCTGGGCTCAGTGTACAGTAGTCCCTCCTCCCAATAGACTGTGGGTACCACGGACATCTCCCATTTCCTGTGCAGCAGCTTGCTGCCTCAGGCTCTCAAGAGTTGGACAGGTCTGCTGTCCAAGGCACAGCTCTTCCCTAGTGGGTCCCCATGGGCCGAAGAGCTCAACCTGGTAAAGGTCAAGTTCCATAGGCTCAGTTCCCTCTGGGGCTTCCAAGTCCTCTCACTGAGGAGAGGGGCCCTGATTCGTTCGCTGTTCAGAAGCTGGTTCCCAGTCTTCTTACCTTTCCTCTTTGAAGGTTGGGCCATTCTTTCAGGCTCCAACACTTCTTTTTCACCCTTTTTTCGGCTCTGTGCTCTAGTCTTGACACACACAATCTCAGGGATGTCCAGCATTGCTGCATGGGTTATCTGATAGAGACATCTAGCCGCAGATTCCTTAACTTAGAATATCCCCCAGACGCCAGTCTGGTTCCGGAGATTTTTCAGCAATACCTCTGTGCACCGGGGGACGGCGTCGCATGGCTCCGCCCTGACATCGTCGACGGATATGACGTCAGTGGAGCCATATAAGTTCCTCCCGGCACGCTGACATCAGTTTCCTTCTTTTCCGCGCCTACGACGCGGATCCAGGAGAAGCGGTTCCTCTGGCCTGTGTAGTTTTAGGCCCTATTGACGCCTTTTTGTGTCCGGGAACAGTGTGCCAATGCCTTCAGACTTCAAATCGTGTGAGACCTGTACGAGGCAGATGTCGGCAACGGATCTGCGCGCGATCTGTATGTGGTGCTTGGGTGAGCACCATGACTCTGTGGAGTAAGACTCCTGTCGGAAGCTGAAGCCGAAGTCCCTGCGGGAACGTTGGATGAAATTGTTGTCCGCCCGGATGTCCCGTTCGGAGTCTGAGCGTCGCCGGTCTCGAGCTGGGGATCCGGTCCGGGGCAGGTCTCTGAGTCGTTCCCGGGGACGTTGCTCACCTTCCTCAGGTAAGCATAAGTAGAAGAGGTCACGTCGGCCTCATGTGGTCATGACGTCGGTGCCCGCCGCTCCCGGTCTTTGCCGGACAAGGGCCCGCAGACGTCGGGTGCATGCTGCTCCCGGTCTTTGCCGGACGAGGGCCCGCAGACATCGACCCCGCCTATTCTCCATTCCCTGGCATTGGTGCGACCAGACCCCAGATGGAAGCCTATTTCCAGGCCTTGCCAGCCATCTCTGGGTCGACCCCTCTCCCTGGCGCGCCTTCGGGCTCCAAAGAGGTGGTAGGGACTCAGAGTGGGAGCTCGCCGGTGGGTTTGCCTTGGGCGCCACTAGAGTACCCTGATTCCGGTTCCGGAGTCGCTGTGACGTCGGGAGTCGGCCCGGTGGGGCTTCCCATTCATACATCGGACCACTCTGCGTCTGGGCACAGTCCTGTAGGGCTCCCTGCGTTGGCATCCGCTGCGGCTGCAGGGGGGGACTTGTCCCCGAGTCGACGCTGTTCTCCACCTCAGTCTTCCTTCGCGGACGGCGGTCGACTGAGTGTCCTTCGCCGGTCATCTATGTCGATGTGATGCCGTCTTGACGCTGTTCGACGCTGGAGCCTGTTTTTCTCCCCCCTTCGCTGATGGTGGATAAGGTTCTGGAAATTCCAACCCCCCCCCCCCCCCCCTGTGTTGCCTACGTGGTCCCCGGAACAGGTTGATGTAGAGCATCCTCCAGCTAGGGAGCCTTTGGCTCTTGGCGGACGTGTTGGCCTGCAACGTCCCCTAATTATGACCTGCTGTCGCCACCTCGAATGGCTACGGAGGCTAGTGCAGCGTTTGCACGAGTGGTTCGCAAGGCTGCAGAACTTTTGCAGTTCCAGCCTCCCTCTCTCTCTGCCTTCTGATCCCTTGTTGGATCTGCTCCACCAGGGCAACGCGGATGTTGAGCCCCTGCTGCCTTTTGGCGCGTCGTTATACGACATTCTTTTGGGGACCTGGGCGAGGCCCTCCTCAGGGGACCCAGGGGAACGTGTGATAGCGCACCGTCATCGCCCGGCCCCAGATGACCCTGTCTGTCTGTCCTTACATCCTAGGGCTCAGGGGCTGGCTGTCCAGGCCGCCTCAACCTCTGTGCTGTCGGCCTCTCCTCTGCTACTCTCTCCTACTAGGGAGTCTCCTTGGTTGGAGACATATGGTCGTCAACTGTTTGCGTCCACGAGCCCCCCCACTGTGGCCTACATGTTCCCCGGAACATGTTGATGTGGAGCATCTGCAGGCCCTTGAGCATCCTCCGGCTAAGTAGCCTTTGGCTCTTGGCGGACGTGTTAACCTGCAACCGTCCCCTAATTATGACCTGCTGTCGCCACTTAGAATGACCACAGAGGCTAGTGGGGCGTTTGCAGAAGTGGTTCGCAAGGCTGAGGACATTTTACAGTGCCCAGTCTCCCTCTGTGTCTCTGCCTTCCGATCCCTTGTAGGATCTGCTCCACCAGGGCAACGCAGATGTTGAGCCCTTGCTGCCTTTAGGCGCGTCGTTATACGACCTTCTTTTGGGGACCTGGGCAAGGCCCTCCTCAGGGGACCCTGTGGAACGTGCGCTAGCGCACCGTCATCGCCCGGCTCCAGATGACCCTGTCTGTCTGTCCCAACACCCTAGGGCTCAAGGGCTGGTTGTCCAGGCCGCCTCAGCCTCGCTGCCATCGGTCTCTCCTCTGCTACTCCTCCTACTAGGGAGTCTTGTTGGTTGGAGACATGTGGTCGTCAACTGTTTGCGTCTGCAAGCTCAGGCCTTCGGTCCTTAACACGTCCTGCGTGTTTGCTCGGGCAACTTTTGCCCTTTGGGACTCAGTTGAGCATCTCCTTCCCTCCCTCCCGGAAGGCCCTCGGGCTGACCTGCTTCGAATACTCCAAGATGGTCGTGAGTTGGCCAAATTTACTATTCGATCAGCCATGGACACCACTGACTCGGTGAGTCGGGCTATGGCCAGGTCAGTCGCTCTCCGTCGCCATGCCTGGCTGTGTGATGGCAGTTTTCCTGAAAATGTTCCAGAGCATCTCCGAGATTTGCCCTTTGACTGGGCCCATCTTTTTGACAGTCACGCGGATTCAGCAGTCCAGCGTCTCATGTCTCACTTTCAGTAATTGAACTTGTCTTACGACCATTGTGCAGTCTGTTCTTCCATTGGTTGCAGTATTGTCACTGCTTTTCTTTGGTTTTCGTCTCCCGGTTCAGTTTCTTTCCCGGACGAACGATACAGCTATACGGCTGTTTCTGTTATTCTTTTCGTCTCCTCTGCCTACGAGCTAGTCTCGAGGTGCTTCCTTGCTTTATATAGGGACGTGACATACTCTTTGTGGGGTATTTGTTGGTTATTGTATAACCATTCTACCTTCCCACTGGTGGTGCTCTCCCTGGGTGGTGTGTGTGTATTACTGTCCAGGGCGGTTCTTCCTGGCTGGTCTGGATCCTTCCTGATGTTCCTGCAGGGCCCATATAGGGCTGTGTTCTATTCCCCGCTGGGGTATTTTTCCTCTCGTCCGTGGTGAGCATCGCTACCTTCCAAGCAGTTGACCCGGGTTTGATTCCCAGCCAACACAGCTTACTTTCTCTTTCCTTCCTGTTGGGGGACGTCCCGCACGGGTAACGTAGTCTCTTGGAGCTACATGGTGGTGTAGCTCTCTCTTGATGCTTCCATCTCTCCTGCCTCTATAGAGGCGGACTTTTCGAGAGTATGGTTAGGGTTACTCCACATCCTGATCTGTTACCGTTAGTCTTCAGTTCTCCCCGGCCTTCCTGGAGGCGCCCTTCTCCAGGGTATGGTCGGGTTAACACCACAACAGACTAGTCCCCGCGTGTTTCCCTCCCAATTGCTTGCCTTGGCTGTTTTTTCAGCGTTGCTGTGTTTCCGCCCTCTGTTGCCTATGCCAGCTGTCTCAGCCGTCAGCCGGGGGCACATATGGGTGTGTTTTTCTGTTCCACTTACGAAACACTTTCTCTCTGCTTTCAGTCCTGGCACGGTGTGTGGGTACGCACTGGGGGTACGTTCCCAGGCACTGCGTGCCTTCTGGTCCGTCTTGCGCCACAGTGTTGTCTGCGTTCTACTCCTGTTGGTATTGTTTGCTATTCCAGATTTGGTGTGGGGAAGCCCCTCTGTCCTTGGACTTCCCTCTGCTTTTGCCGAGCAGGAGCTCAAGTTCCTTTGCTCCTGGTCTCTGCTGGTGTTCTTCTTGGACGTCTCTCGATTTCGAGTTGCTCATGGTGAATTATACAGTATCTGTATATGCCTATATATACATGTTTCTGACTGTATATGTATGTACTTACTATGCTTGGCATATGTTATGTCCTGCTGTAGTTCATATTGGTGCCGTAGGTGCCTCTTGTGCGGGCTTGCCCTTCGAGGGTCCCTTGTTTTTTTAACAAAAAAACGAGAACACCATACTATATATATCTAGATAGATATCTATAGTTATGTATTTGGTTGTGTTTCTATTGTAATGTATGTATATGTGCATATCTATGCTTGTAGGTATGTATGTTTGTATGTGTAGGTATACATATCATGTATGTATCCTACTTACGAGAGAGTACATGTACAGGATTTTTACCTGTCACAGTCTCTTGGGTTCCTTGCCCCAGTCTCTCTTTCTCTCTCCGTTTCTTGAGAGCGAGCACTCTTTTGTGTCCGGCTTCTGCCGGTATCCCTTGACCAGTGTATCCTGATGTATGGCTGGTCGGTATGACTACCTGGTAATACGTTCGGTGTCTTTCTGCTGTCGCACGTGTGTTGTCGATGCTCCATTTCATGGACTTTTGCAGGTGGCGGTGTGGCTTCCACGGTCCACACCGTATGCATATTTTTATCTGTCCACATCCATGCTCCTGGTAGTCTTGATGTTGTATACCTCTACATGAGTGTTCTCGGTTTCTACTCTTGTCACTTTTGGCATCCACTGTTGTGCATGCTCAATTGGTGCACTCTGACTGACACATTTGTCCCTCCCCTGGGACTTTTATTTTTTGCAGGTCCATGGGATTCTGTGCACAGTTCTGTTTCTAATGTTTCTTTCAAAAGCTGTGGCTTTCTTCCATTATGCACTGACCATTCTGGTTTCTGTGATTTCCCTCGTCTCTTCCTGCACGGTAAAAGTCTTGTGCTGTCCTCTGACGGACCGTGGTGCCATTGCGTTTCCTTGTTCATGCCCCCTTTCTGAGCTTAGGGGTCTAGTGTCAGCCATGCTGGCACTTACTGTCTCCACCGGTTTAGTCAATCTTTATTGACAGATTAGTTCCCTTGGGAACTTTGTGGGGTTCAGTCGCAGACCCTCCTCTGATGGGGTATAGCTTTGGTATCTATTCTAAGTTAAGGAATCTGCGGCTAGGTGTCTTTATCAGATGAGTTACTTACCTTCGGTAACGATGTATCTGGTAGAGACACAGTCCAGCCGCAGATTCCTTAATGCCCACCCATCCTCCCCGCTCTGCGAGGTCCTTTCCAGGATGGGGTATTACCCATTGGTCTTTCTACCAGTGGTTTCTGTCTTCCTGAGTGTTTGTCTACTTCACATCCTTCCCAGATCAGGATGTCTGGTTCTGTTTTCCTTGTTGCCCCTCCACCCATTCTCGCTTGGGTGGTGGGCCCTTTTATCCATCCACGCTCTCGCCACCTGGTTCTTCCAGTACGGAGATTGGTAATGCCCTTTTTCCCTCCCTCCGGATGTTTTTCTCCATTGGGCTGGGATCTATTTGCCTATGCTACAAGTCAATTGTTCTGGTCTCTCTGTAGTATGTATGGTTGCACATTCTCTGTTGTTCCAGAAAATGTTGTCAATTGCCATGCCACTCATGCTCTTAAAGTCTTCTTGTCCATTACCATGACATTCATGTGGTTGCAGACTGCTTGTCGTTTCTCATTGCATCCATTTCCTTTGATGTTTTGCCTCATGGGCGGGTATGGTTTTTCGCTGGGCGAAGACTGTTTCTAAGGGCGAGTACTCTGCTCTCTCCCCTCAGTCCCTTTCAGTATGGGCTGTTTTTCTTTGACATGCAGCATGATGTTTTCTCATCACTTTGTTCTGAATGTCAAGGTTGCTGCAACGATTTTTAATCTTTTTTGGCACACTGTTCCCACGCTCTCACAGTTTTAGTTTTGGCTCCGCGTTCTGGCACGGAAATGTTTCACAGTAGAAAACTGACATCAGCGCGCCGGGAGGGACTTGTATGGCTCCACTGAAGTCATATCCGTGGACGACGTCAGGGTGGAGCCATGCGACGCTGTCCCCTGGCGCGCAGAGGTATTGCTGAAACATCTCCGGATCCAGACTGGCCAGTAATCCGCCCCCCCTTGTCTAATGTCACCATAGCCATGGCACGGTTACTAGTAACACAGTCAGCGTTGGTGACTGGGTAAGGTTTTCCAATCGGGTATTGCTCTGGAGAAACCAGTGTGTCTCTCACCATAGTGACACTGGCACCTGTATCCCTCAAGGCCTCTATTCTAGTCCCATCGATCCAGGGGTATTGCAAATACTGCTTTAAGTTGGGTGGCCACACAGCTAAAGTGGCAAACTCAACTTCACCCTCAGTGACTAGAACTGCTTCAGTGTGAACCCTGATTTGCTCTGGGCACACCGTTGATCCCATCTGGAGACTGACTACACCAGTAGTAGCTGTAGGAGGACTAGGGGGCTTCTTGTTAGGACAAGTAGCATCTCCAGTTAAGTGTCCCAACTTCTTACAGTTGAAACACCAGGCCTTTAGGGGATCAAAGTTCTTCCCTTTGTATCTATTACTGGACTGGGAAGAGTTTTGGGACCCAGCCCCCTTTCTCACCCCCTTTCGCCTGGGGCAGTTTTGTAACCCCTTTCTTTTGGTCACCCCCAGTGGCTGTTTTTGTTACCCTTGTCTTGACCCAGTGGCATGCCTTCTTTCCCAATTCTTAGGGGGAAATTAGACCTAGGTCTACTCAAATTATGTTCCTTCATAAACAAATTGTAAAGTCCATTGAAATCATGCACATTATTTCCAGGTAACCATCTATCTAGTGTCTGAACTTAGTAGTCAACAAAGTCAATCCAGAACTGATTTTGGGTTTTGTGAGCCCCCCTGAATCTAATTCTATATTCCTCAGTTGTGAGTCCAAAGCCCTCTATCGGAGTATTCTTCATGAGGTCATAAGACCCAGCATCTGCCCCAGAAAGGGTCAGGAGCATGTCCCTACAGTTACCAATGAACAGTTCCCAAAGGAGTGCCCCCCAGTGTGACTTCTTCACCTTTCTCATTCCACAAGCCCTCTCAAAGGCTGTGAACCATTTTGTGATATCATCACCCTCTTCATATTTAGGGACAATCCCTTTAGGGATTTTAGGATCATAAGATTGCTCTTTATCCTTATTTAGTAAATCGCTGCCAACATTAATGGGAGCTAAGCCCATCTCTGCTCTCTCTTTCTCTAGAGCCAGGAGTCTGGTCTCCAGATCCAATATTTTTGTCACCCTTACTAAAAGGTTGGTCTCCTCATTGAGGCTGTCCTCAATGTCCTCAGAAGTGCCTGACCCACCTGTGTGGGATCTAGGTACTGTGAGGTGTATTCTTTTTTCCCTATGAAGTGGGGGGGGGGGGGGTAAGTAGTTATCCTCATCCCCTCCCTCTTCTTCATCTGAGAGGTCTTCACCATTCTCAGAAAGATGGTCCTTAGCATACCCTACCAATAGCTTCTGGAGCTTTTGTTTGGAGGGATGGGACCCCATGGTAATATTTTTAAGTTTGCATGGAGAGGAGAACGACCTTCACAACGCGGTCGTTACACCGCGGTATGTTTACATCGCGGGCATTACAGCGCAAGTTGTTACAACGACTTGCGCTGGATGGCGCTCTAAGCTAAGGAATAGTATGATTTACTATTCCAACACCTTCCCTACTGTAACGTAGGCTGGAGTTAGAATAGTAAATCATACTATTCCTAAGTCCAGCGCAAGTCGTTGTAACGAACGCGATGTAAAATACTGCGTTGTGAATGTATGCGTTATAACGTCATACATTCGCATGGAGACCTTAACTCCCTAAATTCTAAGTGGAGATAAGGGGTGAGGTCGAGCTCCTCAACCTGGTTCTCTATAGCATTGTTATCTTCACCAACAGCTGGGTTCTTGTTAAGAGACGTAAATGAAAAACTTCTAACCCCTCTTACCCCTAACTAAAGTGAGCTTTTATTTTTCTAAAATTCTAAAGTGACTTAACCAAGCCTTAACAATACTTTTAGTAATTTGGAAAAATTTGTCAAATTCAAAAATCAGAATTCTAAAGACAATTTAAGAGTTCTGTCGTGTGATCAGGTGTTGACCAAGTCAGTCCAACAAATGCAAAGTTGTATATCCCACCACTGATCCACCATTGTAGGAAGCTGGCTCTGTATGTACTATACCAAAATGAGTTAGTGTGCACAGGGTCCAGTGGAACCCCAAAGGTTGGCAGAGGTAACAGTAGATAGCACCTTACTCTCTATTTGTGGTAATGTGGGCGAGCATTAAGGCTTTATCAGAGGGTAGTGTTGAGCATTTGTTGTACACACTCGGGCAGCAAATGATGTCACACACTCAAAGACTGAACTCAGAACAGTTTTGTTTGTATTAAAAATATTTTTAAGGTATTTTATTTCTAGAGCCAAGCCTGGTGCAGGAAGTGAAATAAATGCTTTGCAAAATCTTATGCAAAGTTTTACAATTGAATGCAGGTTCAAATGCAGTTGATTGAATTACAGGTAAGTCGATGTTTCGAAATTACTTTTCAGTTACTTTTGGTAATCGGTGTGATATGCCTAGATATCACACTGAGACATCTCCTACACAAAAGGTAAGTAATTCACTTTTAGTACATATGCAGTTTTTTTAATGTTCCATACAAACCAACTCCACACTTAGATCAATTTTCAAGGAAAATCAGTCCATGTATTCCTATGGAGAAAAATGAAGTTAACCGTTTGCAGGTAAGTACTGGTTTGTGGGAGTTGGTATCCTGGGGTGAGAACCAGGGTTCCCCCAGGGTCAAGGATGCACTCTTGAAACCCCCTCAGCGGCATTAGGGCTGCCGGGTGCAGAGTGGTGGGGCCCAATGTTATCCAATGGGGGATAGGGGGCCTCCGGTTGGTGGCTCCTCACGAGCAGGCCATAAGGTTCTGGGAGCAAAGCTCCTGGTGTTAGGCTCAGGGCAAAGGGGGATCCTAATTAGCACCCTAAGTACACCCGCAGCGGCGCAGGTGCGGTTGGGTGCAGGGTGCTGTTTTGGCATCTGGTGCCCTGTTGATTTCAATGGGGATTCTTCGGTTATGACAAAGACTGCAGGCTCTGGGACGAAGATCTTCTGGAGGTGACCATCGGTTGGAGAGGTAAGTTAGGATGCCTGGGGATGCTGGGACACCATCGGTTGGGCCACCCAATGCCGTGGGGCGTCGGGTGCAGGGGTGTCTTTAGACTTTGGGTTTTCTTGCCAGCTCCGGTCGCGGTCAGGGGGGGTCCTCCAGAAAGGGTCTGCAGGCTTCGCTTGGAGATTCGAGGCAGGTCAGAGATCACCAGATCTCAGGTCAGGATCGCCGGGGAGACCTCCTCGTGGTGTTGGGCTACTCTAACTCGGACCGTGGGCGTTGGGTGCAGAGTGGTGCAGACTCGCTCTTTTGGCCACAGCCAGAGTCTGTGGGTGAGCAAATCTAGTGCTCACGGGAGACAAAGGCAGGGAAGGTCCTCCGTGTTCTTGGGGTTGCTGGCTGCAGGACACACCGGGATTTCGCTGGAGCAGGTTCAAGGGTGGGGACAGGCAAGTAGGGCTGTGGCCAAGTCAGTGGGCGTCCTCCTCTTCTTAGTTGAGCACGGCTTCTTCAGTCCTCCTTCTTGTTGATTCTTGTCTGAGGAGGCAAGCTTCAAAGGTGGCCCTAAATACTAGATTCAGGGGCGTTACAGGTAAGTAAAGGTTGGGACCAAGGGGTCCCCTACTAAGGGTGGTTACACCCCCTATTATGCCACCCTCCATTGGTTTTCCCGCTGATTCTCCAAAGTGGGTGTCAGAACCGGTGGGAGCCGGTTGCTGGAAGCAGCAAAGGGTCGGGGTAGCTCACAAAGGCGGCAAGCCTTTGAAGCTTCCCCTTCGTGGACCCTGCCTACCCTGGGGGCGGAGACTTGGCGCCTTGTCTCAGCATGTGCATTGTTTCAGACCCCCGAGAGCAGCAGGCTCTCGACCCAGGGTCCAGAAACATATGTGGTGGTGGAAACTCGTGAGCAGCCACTCAGGCTGGACACTAGTGTTAGGTCGTTTTTCAGGGGGATCTCTAAGATGCCCTCGGAGTTCATTGTTCTTTAAATCGCACACTGGCCTCAGTGTGGGTTTAATGTGCTGAGAAGTTTCATACCAAACTTCCCAGTTTTCAGTAAAGCCATTATGATGCTGTGGAGTTCGTAATGACAAATTCCGAGCACCAGATACTTTTAATGGCATTACTTCACTTAGAATGTCTAAGAATTGGCTTAGACACTGTAGGGGTACAGGGCTCCTGCACCTGTAGCCTCACCACTGGTGTAGTGCACCCAGCTAGAGGTGTGGCTGACCTATGCCAAGGCAGTGGGTTGTAGGCATGTAGGGATGTGTGCCATGTCGACTCTTCACTTTGTTCTGCACCAAAACATGCAGCCTGCAATGGCAGGCTGTGTGTGTAAAGGTACAAGGCATCTAAGGGTGGCACAATAAGTTCTGCAGCCCTTAGAGGCCTTCCCTGGCCACAGTGCTCTTGGTACCTGTGGTACCATTTACAAGGGACTGACCTGTGGCCAAAGAGTGCCAATTGGGTTTTGTCTTAATGCAGTTTTTAGGGAAAGAACATAGGCCCTGGGTACCTGTTTCGCAGGAACCCAGGTCACACTCAGTCAAAGTACATCAGCAGTTTGGCAAAAAGTGGGGGCAACCATGCAAAAAGAGAGCATATTCTTACAGCCGCTACTTCCACACGCTGTGGGAATCGGTTGCACAGGTCCCGGAGGAAGCTCTGGCCATTTTCTCCCAAGCAGTTACAGAAGGGAGAGATGCAGCAAAGTTCACTATTCGCTGCGGATTGGACACAACCGACTCTTTGGGCAGAGCAGTTTTGTCAACAGTGGCCCTCTGACACCACGCCTGGCTGAGAACAGCTAGTTTTTCCGTGGGTGGCCAAGCTTTCCTCATGAACATACCCTTCGATCGCCTCGTCTCTTCGGAGACGAGGCAGATTCAGTGTTGGAGCCTTTTAAGGACTCTCGGGCTATGGCCAAGAACTTTTGCATCTCAGCTGCAGCCCGTAACCCCTGGTCTGAATTTCGCTCCTTTTGTAGCTACGGAAGGGGCTTCCAACCACGCCAATACCCTCTCAGCCACTGAGCCGCACATGCTCCCCAGCCTGTGCGTGGACGAGAGCGCTGTACCCACAGACGCCTTGGGTCAGGTAGCCAGCGGTCTGGTCCATCCACCACTCCTCTGGCAGCTGCAGCCTCCAAACCTTCCTAATCACACCCTTCAAGATCATGGGCGTCCAGTTGGTGGCAGGATCCGCCGTGACCACCACCACTGCCGGACCATAACATCAGCCAGGTGGGATTTGCAGATCGTCCAAAGGGGCCATTCCTTCCCTGTTGAGGTACCCCTCCCTCCATGCCACCATCTTACGACCAGCTGACAGAGGATCACTTCTCCCTGCTCCGTGAGCAAGTCATGGTTCTCTTGGCCAAGGGAGCCATAGAGAGGGTTCTGGTGCCAGAAGCAGGCTGCAGTTGCTATTCCCTCTACTTTCTGGTCCCCAAAAAGGACAAGGGCCTTCGTCATATCGTAGATCTCTAAGCCCTCAACTACTTCCTCAAACGGAGAAGTTCAGGATGCTCACATTGGCTCAGGTCTTGTCTGCCCTGGACCCAGGAGATTGGATGGTAATATTGGACTTGCAGGACTCCTATTTTCACACCGCTTCCTGCCTGCCCATCGGTGCTATCTGAGGTTTATGGTAGGCCTTGAGCATTTTCAGGGTTTCTGTGCTCCCTCTTGGCCTTACCAGCTCCCCTCGGGTGTTCACAAATGTGCTGATGGTGGTCGCAGCTCATCTGCGCAGGTCAGGGGTGCCAATCTTCCCCTATCTCGAAGACTGGCTGCTGAAAGCTGGCTCGCCCCAGGCTGTTGTCTCCCAACTCCAGACTACGGCAAACCTCCTGCATTCGCTGGGGTTCACTCTCAATACGCCGAAGTCACACCTGACCTCTTCAGACGCTCCTTTTCATCTGAGCAGTTCTGGACAGTGCAATTTCGGACTTATCCTCCCGAGCAGTGATTCCAGGACATTCAGGCTATGATACTGATGTTTCAGCCTCTATCCTGGGTTTCAGTGAGACTGACTCTGAGGCTGCTGCCCCTCATGGCCTCCTGCATCCGGCTGGTGACACATGCCAGTTCACCGCCCCTAAACTAAAAACTATCTGCGGGGTCCCACAGGGCTCCTCGCTCTCCCCGCACCTATTTAACCTCTATCTCTTCCCACTGATTAAATCTCTGAAGGAAAGAAGAGTGACAATCTTTAACTATGCCGATGACCTCCAACTCGTGTTCACCATTGACAACTCCCCACAGTCTATATCTGATTTTCAATCCACCATGACTTTCATCCGGCAATGGATGGACCACAACCACTTAAAATTAAACCCCAACAAAACTGAGCTAATACTGATGGGCGGAGCCCAAATTCAGTGGGGCCCACAATATTGGCCCAGCGACTTGGGCTACCCTCCTGCCCCCTCTACCTCAGTAAAAAGTTTAGGGGTCACCATAGGTAACGACCTGTCTTTAAAGTCGCACGTAGGCACGGTGGTGTCCGCCTGCTTCCTGAAACTATGAAAAATCAGGAAAATAAGCAGGCTACTGTCCCAAGCCGCACTGGTACAGGTGGTGTTAGCTCTGGTTATATCTCATCTAGACTACGCTAACTCCATTTATTTAGGACTTCCACTTGGCCTTACCAGGCGACTTCAGATGGTACAGAACCAAGCGGCCCGACTAATATTCAATCAGCCCAGATGGCAACAGGCCTCCCCTATTCTTAGGAAGCTGCACTGGCTTCCCATTCCCCAGCGCTGTGCCTTTAAAGCTGGCTGTCTGGTGTTCAAATCGCTCAACGGCTGTAGCCCTAAATTCATTAACAACCTCATCTCCCGTTACATCCCCTCACGTAACCTCCGCTCAGCCCAACTCCACCTTCTCACAGTGCCATCTTTCAAGCTGAAGCGCCAAGGGGGATGCAGATTTGCAATCTTGGCTCCACGCTTGTGGAACTCCATCCCCTGGATATTAGACTAAGTACCAACTTACTTACCTTTAGAAAATCTTTTAAAACCTGGTTATTCACACAAGCATACGCATGATCTGTTCCGGGTTGGTTATTCTCTAGTTGTTTTCAGCGCCAAGAAGCCAACTGGTGTACGAGCGCTCTATAAAACACTGATAACATAACATAACATATGCAGGCTCTGCAGTGGGATCTGAAGTTCCAGTGGGCGCAGCATCAGTGGAATCTCTCTGACATTTACTTTGCTCTCATCTGAACGTTGCTGTTTTTTTATTAACAAAGTTAAAACATGCACACACCTTAGAATTTCTTAAAGCAGCAATGCAAATACTGGCCCTTAGTCAAAGGTATTTCCTGTGCTGTGTATGGCCTTTTTAGTACACTTGCAGCACAATTTTCTTCATCTTACTTCTTCTCATAGCATTCGTCTTTGAGGCTACAGCCTAACTCTGCTAATGTGGTCTGTTCAGCAAAGGCACACTGTTGCAAACTTCAATATTGTTGTGGCCCAAGATGTTAACTTTTTTATGCTGTTTCCTTAGTACGATATCTGTTAAGCACATCGGCTCAGAGCCAGCAAAGGTCAAATAAAACTATTTTCTAGCATCGTTTTATTTTACATTTACCGGCTCTGAGCCAGCTTGTGCAGGGAGGGGCGGAGCATGGGAGGAGGAGTGCTATGTGCACTCCCTAAGTGTGCGCAAATGTGTTTGGCCGGCCGTCTCAGGCTAACCAAAACACACATGTGCACTTAGGTTTCTCCAGCCCGACTGCATTCAACAGCCAGGCTGGAGAAACCCCAGACACCCTGGCCTGAGCAGATTGTCTTTCCAGCCCGCTCAGGCAATCCCCGCGCTGCTCTGTTGCACGGGGATTGGATGGAAGTCTGTCCCGGGGGCCCCTAGGACCAGGAAGAGGTGCGACGCGGGAAGAGACCGGCGGCTTCAGGTAGGGTCTTTTTATTTTTAATATATTACTCCTAACACCCCCCTCCAATCGCCGCACCACTCTTTGTGGCAGCCGCCACTAGTAAAGCACTTCCTCCTAAGCCAGGCCTATTGGCTTTGTCAATTTTTGACTAATTGTACTGAGAAAAGATACTAGTAGGGCATCTGCCTTGGGGGATTGCTAGGTGGGGGGTATGAAGTACACAGCAAGGGCTAAGTACCAGAATTGCTATGAAGGAGACTTGTCATTACTAATTTTTTTACTGGTCTTCGTTCCCAAACTGTTAGAACAGATTACACCAATTTAAAACGACGTGGATAAAGTTACTACAAATGCCGAAAAAGAGTCTAACATAAAACTGGGAAGTAGTTGCATTTAATGGCTTTGTAATAAACGACAGAAAACCTAAGTGGCAAAAAGAACACTGAAAGGGTCTAACTTTTTCGAGGTGAAACGTGAAGGATTTAAAGCAATGCCATTGTGGGTTTTTTGTGTTTTTTTTTTTTTTTAGTGCAGTCCCACTTGGTTGCAGCATGTGTCCGTCAAAGAAGCAACACCAAGGATCAAGAGGACTAATATCACCACAATGCTAAGCTATTTTCATATTTGGAATTTTTATGTTGTGAAAATTAATTAATAGTTAAGTTTACTTTTAAGGGTTTATGGAGTGTTTTACACATTTAGGTGCCACACCTTTCTTTGTAAATGCTGTGTTAATGGCTTTGGAAGGTAACGAATCTAAATAAAGATGGCGTGATCAAAGTCAATGGTAAATTGGAGAGCTGTAAACTTATCTTGGTGAATGTGGGATATGAACAGTAGAAAAATGATGGAATAAAAATATCAAAAGATGAGAAAATTAACTGTTACAATTGTTTTTTATTAACAGGGAGTACAGAATCCGGTGGTTCCACCTCTGATGTCAGGCTTGGGGCAGCAAGGTCCCCAGGGTCGTATCCCTCCTCTTAGCCAAGTGCATTTAGGACCCAGTCAGAATAAAGGTAATTCAGCATCATTCCTAATATTCCTTGGGTCGAGACTCAGCATATCAAAACATCTGTAATACATCGCCAAATGCTTTGGAAGGGGAGAAATTATTCACCTGCCCCTCCAGACATTTGCAGACAGCTTTGTGTCCCTTGTAAAGTGTCCCCAATATATTTTTGCCTCCTCTTAGGCTTGTTACACCAGAAATGGTAGTTAGTATATCTGTCAGACCAGCTGTTGATTTCTTTCAAATGGCTGTAAAGCACATGCTCATTGTATTATCAAAAAATTAAATATAGTTTAAAATAACCCTAGACGAAGGATCCATGATCCTGTATTGAAACAAGGTGCCAACACAGTTACAAATCACTTAAAACAAGCAGCAAATAATTAAAGCAAGTAGAGATGGGAGGACTGTGGATAGTACATTATGAAAAAGGCGTGGATGTACAACTGTTTTTAGCGGTCGCAAACGGGGAAATCGGGCCGTTTGCGACCGCTAAAAATGCTTGTAGCATGCACAAACCCTGTTTTGCGAGTCGGTAAACTATTACTGTCTGGCAAAATAGGGTTTGCGAGTCGCTATTAGGGAGGGGCGTGCCAAGGGCGTCCTTCGTAATAGCGTGTCGCAGGGGTATGTATGATTGTTTTGCGACCAACAAACGTAGTTACCACCAACTTTAAGTAATCCATTCGCAAACTGGAAGGGGTCCCCTAGGGACCCCTACCCCTTTGTGAATGTATGTGAAAATATTTTTTTAAGAGCGGCCAGTTGTCCCACAGACCACTGCCTGCCCTTAAAGAATTAAAAGAAAAACGGGCTGCATTTGATATAAAAAAGTTGCTTTATTTAAAAAGCAAACACAGACTTGGTGGACTGCCCCCCAGCAGACCACCATCCTTGTGTTATGTAAGATTCTTAGGGGGTCACATATTGCGACCTACCTCATTAATATTAATGAGGTAGGTCTTAAACAACCCCATTAGGAATCACAAACCGTGTTTGAGACACTGTTGTACATTCCATTTTGCGAGTCGCAAAATGTTACAATTTGCAAAATGGAATGGTTGTACATCTCGCCCTATGTTACTTACATACAAGGACAACTAAGAGATAACAGTGTTGAACTTGAATTTCTATTTGGATAGTGAAAAACACAGGTTGGATACTGCGAGAAATCGTTCAGAGCAGTTGACTACTTGAATAGCCTTGCATGTGCACACCCAAATGTACAACTGGGAAAGCAATATGCTTAGCAGTATGGCATTAACTCCTGGGTGGTGGGGCAGATACACTACACTTTGTAAGCTCCCTTCCAAGTATTTGCTAACCATATGCAAGGACGCAGTCAGCAGAGTAACCATTACACATGTATCCCAAGACGTCTGAAAAGACATTGAATCTCCTTCGCTTGCTTCAAGCTCATTTGCCCCCTTCGTGATGTTAGGGTTCAGGGCTGAGCATAGTGTCCGCACAAGAACAATTATTCAGCTCTCTGTTCTTTGAAATAGATCTCAGGGCAGTGGAGATAATAAATCATTACCTTCAGGAAATCTGTTTGGTGGCCTATGCGAGATGTTTGACCAACATAAAGCCCATATGTGCACAGCAGCAAATATATTTTCACAATTGTTTATTTGTACTGATATGGCCAGTCCCAACGGAGTTCAAGAATTGATTAAGCATATTATCTGTGCTTCCATCTCCCCTTCAGCGCAGTTAATGCACATAGATGGGTATTTCAAACCTTTTTCTGCACTGCAGGTCTTGTGCTGTGAAATGCGCTGTTCATGCTTTTGGTTCATATGTACTAAACTCACTAACAAAACAATATGTGTGTGTATGTGTGTATATATATATATATATATGTGTATATATATATATGTACATATTAAATAAAACCCCTTTGTTCGAGGCATATGAGCTGTAGATCATATGCTTTAGCATAGATCGCCATCTGGTGTTGGGTCCGGATGTTTGCACTTTGTTTTTGTTCGAATAAGTCTTTGCAGTCACGAGGTAGGTGACTCCTTTCGGTGATAGTGCGCATGGGCATCGACTCCATCCCCAGATTGTTTTTTTCCGCCATCAGGTTCGGATGTGTATTGATGCGCTCCGGTTCGCTATCGTTTTCGAACCCCTTCGACGCGCAATCCTCTACCCTCGACGGTTTTGTCTTTTTTTCGATCGCGGTTTCCCATTCAACGCGTATCATGTACACTGTAAAAACCTTCGATCGGGAACTTCGAGGCGGGCCGTCGGGCCTACCCGTGCCGACCACGCCAGCAGTCGATGGAACGGACTCTGTTCAAGCTATGTCCCGGAACACGAAGAAAAATCCTGCGAAGCGTGTCGATCATTCCGATCGAAGAAAACCATCCGTGATAGTCGGGCTCGACGCCACGAGATGCAACGCGGCAGCGGCTCCATACCGGACATCTTCGGCGAAGACCTAGAACACCACCGTCCTGCCGCAGAAGCCGAAGAAGAAGAACTGGTCTCCGTGTCAGAAGCCGACTCCGACATGGAGGAAGACTTGAACGTCACTCCGGGTCAACGTACCGTGAGTACAGATCCCCATGTGCCCACTCAAACAAAAGATAAGGCTCCGGTATCACCCTCGGGCTCGGGTTCGACACTGAGAAAAAGTTTCAGACGCCCCGCCCTCCAGCCCGGCTATGAAACATAAACACAAGCCTACCGGCTCGGGCTCAAGCCGGCCCCATTCCGGTGCCGAATCAACACCTTCGGCACCGAAACATAAGGAGAAACACGTGCCACTTCCCACGCCCTCGGCACCAAAGACACCTTCGACACCGAAAACCTCGGAGCCGAAACCCTCCAAAACAAAAGACTCGGAACCGAAATCGTCCAAGCCTAAAGCCTCGGAGCCGAAACGCTCCACACCTAAAAGCTCGGAGTCAACACCCTCCGCGCCGAAAAGTTCGGAGCCGAAACATGACACTCCGAAGACTCCACAGCCTAAACCGGCTAAAACTAAGCATTCAGATTCCAAACACTCGGCACCCAAAGACATTGAGCCCAAATCTTCAATGCCGAAATCCACTCCTAGAGGGAAAGATCACAAAGGTCTACTAATACTTTACCCATGTTAAAGGGCATGTTAAAACATACCGACGAGGTATTCAAAGACCCAGTTAGAGCCAGGATACTAACACCTAGGGTGGATAAAAAATACAAGCCCGCTCCTACAGACCCTGTATACATAAAAGGTCAGTTACCTTTAGACTCTCTTGTTGTATCTAACGCCCGTAAGAGAGCTAACTCTCAAACTACGGGCGACGCCCCTCCTCCTGATAAGGAGTCTAAACTTATTGATGCCTCTGGCAAGAGAGTAGCTTCGCAGGCCGCTAATTATTGGCGTATTGCCAATGCTCAGGCTCTCTTATCACGCTACGACAGGGCCAACTTTGATGAGTTGGAAAACTCATGCAACATTTGCCAGAAGAGTATAAAACTAAAGCTAACGACCTCATTCAGGAAGGGAAGCTCATCACCAACACTTCCATAAAATGCGCCCTAGATGCAGCGGACACAGCTTCTCGTGCTATCAACACTAGCATACTGTTGCGGAGACACATTTGGCTTCGAATCTCTGGATTCAAGCAAGAGGTACAGTCCTCCATACTTAATCAACCCTTTGATAAAGAGCATCTTTTCGGGCCAACAGTAGATACTTCATTAGAACAAATAAAGAAAGACACCGAAACTGCAAAATCCATGGGAGCCCTACAATTACCTTCTAGCAGGAGTTCTTTTTCGTCGCTCCTTTTACAGGGGTGGCTCAAAAACACTGTCGTCAGAAAATCCCTCCTCCTCTTACAAAGGGAACAACCAATCTAACTCCTCCAGAGGCTATTTTCGAGGAGGTTACAGAGGAAATAATAACAAGGGAAGAGGCAGGGGTAACGCCACCCGCACTTCCCCTGCCAATAAACAGTGACTTCCTCCACTACCCCCCGATCATTCCACTCCTGTCGGGGGACGTCTCTCACAGTTCCTACCTGTCTGGTAGTCAATCACCTCAGACAAGTGGGTAATACAAATTATCCAACATGGTTATTGCCTGGAACTTACCAGCCCTCCACCAACAATCCTTCTGAGACAGCGTGCAATGTCACAAGAACATCTCACCCTGTTAAAACAAGAGGTTCTCTCTCTGTTAGACAAACATGCAATAGAACCAGTCCCATTACGTCATCAAGGGACAGGAGTGTACTCCCTATACTATTTGATTCCAAAAAAAGACGGCTCCCTCAGGCCCATACTGCACCTCAGACAACTAAACCTCTACATTCAATCGGACCACTTCCACATGATCACCCTTCAACAGGTGCTCCCATTGCTTCAGCAAGACGACTTTCTTTCCACTCTAGATCTAAAAGACGCCTACTTCCATATTCCCATTCACCCAACTCACAGGAAATATCTCAGGTTTGTGGTAGACAGACAACATTACCAATTCAAAGTCCTCCCATTCAGCGTAACTACAGCACCAAGAGTCTTCACCAAGTGTCTACCAATAGTCACAGCTCATTTAAGAAGACAACACATTCATGCCTTCCCTTACTTGGACGACTGGCTAATAAAAGCCAAGTCGCAACACAGCTGCATACACCACACTCACAAAACAGTTCAGCTGCTTCACGACTTGGGATTCACTGTCAATCTCACCAAGTCTCATCTTCAACCCTCCAACACGCAAGCGTACCTAGGAGCCACAATAGACACTTGCAAAGCTCTAGCGTACTCCCAACCCAGTCAGAATACGCAACATGCAATCCCTAATATCACAATTTCAACCGCAACACTCACTACCAGCCCGAGTGTTTATGCAGTTGATCGGAATGATGGCGTCTTGCATTCTAATTGTTCCTTACGCAAGACTCCAAATGCGTCCCCTACAAGAATGCTTAGCACGTCAGTGGAACCAGGTTCAAGGTCTGTTAACCGATCTGGTGTTGGTGGATGACCGCACTCATCGCTCTCTGCAGTGGTGGAATACACAAAACCTTTCCAAAGTGCGGCCATTCATCGACCCGGTTCCACAGATAGTGCTCACAGCAGACGCATCCCTCACTGGTTGGGGAGCTCATCTTCAAAAGCATACCATTCAGGACATGTGGACACTACAACAAAAACAACTCCACATAAACCATCTGGAGCTGCTAGCAATTTTTCTAGCATTGAAAGCTTTTCAGATACATCTAGTAGGCAAAGCTGTCCTAGTTCGTACAGACAACATGATGGCTATGTACTACATACAAAAACAGGGGGGGGACACTCTCTACAGCTTTCACTCCTAGCTCAAAGCATATGTAGATGGGCCATACCTAAAAAAATATATCTCCTTGCAGAACATCTCCCAGGAGTAAACAATCAAATTGCAGATCTGCTCAGTCGTCCAAGACAACAGATCCACGAATGGGAACTACACCCTCAAGTTCTTCTCCCATTTTTTCAAATGTGGGGCCACCCAGACATAGATCTGTTTGCCACACACCTCAACGCAAAATGCCCAAACTTCGCGTCCAGGTATCCACACCCATTGTCCAAAGGCAATGCACTATGGATCAATTGGTCAGGGATATTTGCTTACGCTTTTCCACCTCTCGCGCTAATTCCATTACTGGTTCGGAAGCTCAAGCAATATTCCCTCACAATGATCCTAGTTGCTCCCACATGGGCTAGACAACCCTGGTTCCCAACCCTGTTGGAACTATCAGTAGTTCCTCATTAAAAACTACACCTCTCCCCCAAGCTTCTCACTCAGAACCATGGAGAGATAAGGCATCCAGATCCCAGTCAATTCAACCTTGCGATCTGGCACCTGAAATCATAGAGTTTGGCTACCTTAATCTCCCACCAGACTGCATGAATGTCATTAAAGAGGCTAGACGCCCTACCACAAGAGCATGCTATGCAGCAAAATGGAAACGATTTGTAATTTATTGTAATAACAATCAAATCAATCCGCTTGATGCTTCAATTCAAAACATCATTTGCTGTCTGTTACACCTACAGCGGGCTAACTTAGCCCATACATCAATAAGACTGCATCTTGCTGCAATAGCGGCTTACCTACAAAACAGACAACACTTGTCCTTGTTTCGTGTACCCGCTATCAAAGCCTTTATGGAAGGACTCAAGAGAATCATTCCTCCTAGACTTCCACCTTCTCCTGTGTGGAATCTTAATATAGTCCTTACAAGACTCATGGGCCCACCATTTGAGCCGTTGCACAAATGTGAACTACAATTTCTGACGTGGAAGGTAGCCTTCCTCATAGCCATCACATCTCTTGGGAGAATTGGTGAGCTCCAGGCTCTAACCATACAAGAACCATTTTTACAAATTCACCAAAATAAGGTGGTTCTTAGGACTAACCCCAAATTTTTACCCAAAGTCGTTTCTGCCTTTTATCTCATCCAGTCTGTTGAGTTACCCGTGTTTTTTCCCCTACCAGACTCAGTGGCAGAACGTGCTCTTCACACATTAGATGTTAAAAGAGCATTACTTTATTACATTGAAAGAACTAAATCTTTTAGGGAAACAAAACAACTCTTTGTTGCTTTTTCACCACCGCATAAAGGCAATCCTATATCAAAAGCAGGTATTGCACGGTGGATAGTTAAGTGCATACAAATATGCTACATTAAAGCTAAATGCACATTAACATTTCCCCCTAGAGCACACTCTACACTCAAACTAGGGACTTCCATGGCATTCTTAGGGAACATACCCTTAGATGATATTTGCAAAGCTGCAACATGGTCTACACCACACACATTCACAAAACACTACTGTGTAGATGTGTTAGCAAGACAAGCTAGTGTGGGCCAGGCTGTTTTAAGAACACTATTTCAGACCACTGCAACAGATACAGGTTAGCCACTGCTTGGGAGTAACTGCTGTACAGTCTATGCTAAAGCATATGATCTACAGCTCATATACCTCGAACGGAAAATGCTACTTACCCAGTATGCATCTGTTCTTGGCATATAGAGCTGTAGAGCCATATGCGCCCACCCGCCTCCCCGGGTACCTTTCTCTGTTGTAGTATTATCTTACTTAGATGCACTATGCATGGACATCTCTTTCTGCTCTTACTAACTCCATCATCACCCTTACGGCAAAACAATCTGGGGATGGAGTTGATGCCCATTCGCACTATCACCGAAAGGAGGATTCACCTACCTCGTGACTGCAAAGACTTCTTCGAACAAAAACAAAGTGCAAACATCCGGACCCAACACCAGATGGCGATCTATGCTAAAGCATATGGCTCTACAGCTCTATATGCCAAAAACAGATGCATACTAGGTAAGTAGCATTTTCCTTTTACGTGTAGGTTATCTAAATCTTCCCCAGAGACTAGGCCATTCTTCAAGCTTTGCTGCATCCTTGGAAACCCAAAAATAAAAACAATATTGCTACTATCTTCTGTATCCCTATATTTTTTTACCAGTGGTCTGTTTCTTACAACTTTTTGTGTTTTGTTCGATAAAATTTGATTAAATGAAATTTGGTAGTGTATATGCTTTTGCTTTGCTGTTACACGGCAGTCAAGCTAAAATGTCCCCAAACACCTTCATGGGATGAGATGTTGCCAGTTTTTTAAAAAAAATTCCAGAGAGCTAATTTTATTCTTCCCTGCTCTGCCTGCAGTCACTTATGTTGCTACGTTTTTCTTCAGGTGACTCTCGTGCTCCTCCAAACCATGTGTTGGGGCCCTCTTCTGAGCACCGCCATGACCAAAGCCTCGGAGTTTCTGATCATAGTTCTGAGAGGGCCCCATTCAGGTCCAGCCAGGAGTGGGTAGACTCAAGAGACAGCCGGGGCCCTCCGGATAGACGTTTGCACTCCTCTGATTTTCAAGAGAACTTTGAACGACCAGAAGATTTTCTTCCAGATGAACGTTTTAGTCACCGCTTAATGGAATTTGAAGGTCATGGTGGCCCATCAACACAAGAAGAGAAATGGAGGCGTGGTGGACTAAGACCCCCTTTTAGTCCTGAACAGAGAGACTTAAATGAGGGGGAGAGTCGAGGTGCAACCCCTTGGGAAGGCCGAATGCACTCTGAAGAGAGGTATCCCAGAGAGGCAGAGGACTTGAGGTACAGAGGAAGGCAAAAAGAGAGGCAAGTCACATTCCTTTTTGTTTTCTAGTACTTGTCCTTTACCATTCATAATCTTGGAAAACTTTATTGCATGCTTTGGTTGAATAAAGATTTGTGTGGCTAAGATCCTATTGGTCTAGTGCATATAATGTCTTTACCTTTGTAGCCACACAACTAATGAATGGGTGACACCCCAGCCCTGGGGACATCATAAGCTACTGTCACTGCATAGGAAGGGCTCATTTTAATTGAAAGGTTTTGCTATGCAACTAAAATGTCTTGTGCTCATCCCCTGCTCCAATGTCAGTAAAGCAAACAATTTGTGTGTGATTTGTTATACTCTGTATGCTCATTCTCCTTCTGAACCAGCTGGTACCCCCCGTATATTTAAGCAAGCCAGGAAGGATAATGCAATGCAATAACAATATTCACTTAGAAGATCTAAATAACACATTTTTACCTGCTTTTTAAGAAAACGTCTTAAATTAAAATGAAAGCCCAACTATTTTATTTGTACTGTTTTGAGACCCTTGCTTTTAAAAAAGGAAAAACAAAACCAAAGGAAATGTACAGTTAGGCAATCCTCAACGTGGTATATAACTGTCACTTTAAGATGACAGCCAGGCTGCACCATAATCTTTCAGTGGATTATAGTAGCAGTTAGTTTCAGTTAATATTTAATGTTTATATTTTCTGTTGTACAAAGATATCTGAAGCCTAGGCTATGGCCTGTCAGTTTTTCAGGTTGTTTTTTGAAGCCTTATGTTTTTTCCTTTGCTCTTTTTGGGGGGTTGGTTGGTTTTGAAACCGTTGTTTTGTGAATGTATGACATGGTTTCTACAGGCATTTTTCCTCAATTGCTTTTCCTCCAAAACAAATGATTCCGTCTCACACAGAGAGGGGACCCCGGATGGGTAGTGTAATATTAGTGTTTGGCCAAAAACATTTGTTATCAGTAAGGTTGTAGGAGTTAGATAAAATCTTTCTGCACTGCCAAACTGTTTTCTACTTCGAATGACTGCTTAGGCAGATAGTGTCCTTGATCAACTTACCCCTATGAGAATGTCTGTGGGTGAAACCAACTGGGGTTTTCTAGTATACTCTTACAAGGAGTTTGAAAGGTCCATTATCAGTGTGAGAAGCATCCTGTAGAAGTTCTTTCACTCTTCTTACCTATTTGATCTATCTCTTGTGCGGCTTTGATTTGGGGGCACCTGATTTTGCTTATCTGCTACAAGGGCCTAATTGATTATGGTTCTACTTAGTTGTTGACAGTATGTAATTGTGTGACACTTAGTCTTTTGTAGTCCTGTAGGCCTATGGAAACATTGTCTGACCTTATAGTTATTCTACTAATCCATTAAGAAAAAGCTTAAATGGCGTCATATTAAAACTTATCAACAGGCTCTTGAGACCCAATCCACCACCACTGGGAAATGCCATAGAACTGCTGTAGGCAGGAAGGGACCTATTAGCAACCTCAGTGTTGAAAAATTGCCAGTGGTAGCTACGTCTGGGCATACCCTACGCACTTAGGGTGTTGCAATGAGGAAAGAAATTTGATGGGTGGATTGATTTAATTAATCTTAGCCTCTGGGCTGCATTCCACTCCATCATTTTTGCTTGTGTTCCCATTCAGAGGGGCCTGGCTGTCTGAGATGGAGTCTTCCTAGTGGAGCAGGTACACCGTCGATATGGCTGGTTCCTGTCTGAGGTTGCATGGTAGGTACAAAAAACAATTGACTTGGATGCAGCCTTGAGTAATTACCAGCGGCTGAGATTAACCATCACCTTTCTGCATTCCTCAGTGCAACCCCCTGACAGAGTACAGTTCAAGTGCTAACAAAAATAAAATGCCTAGACCACTTGCAGTTTGGGGGGGGTGTGGGGGGTTTACAGGTTTATCAGGCTCAGTGAAGGAAAAATGCAATGCTGTCCAGAAAATAAAATACTAGGGCATGATAGCACAGCTTTGTAAGGCCACTTAGAAGACTTTGCTCCCAACAGTGGTCACTCAATCAGTATTAATTGTGGCTTTGTTTGTGTAACCTCAATTAATTGCCAAATCTGAACAATTTAAATTTCAGAAATTGTCTTGACTTCATGTGGTTAGATTCTGGTATTTGATTTGAATTCTGGGTGTTCCAGAATTAAGCGAAATGACCGGTCAGTGCAAGAGTAGTAATGTTTAAATTACCTGCATAAAGATACATTTCATTTTCCTTACAATAACACACAAATTATCTAAAAACATATTTATTTTTTGTTATAGTACTTTTATTCTGACAAGGCAATGGAGTAGAAATACATGAATAGAATTGAGGTGGTCTTTTGTAGAGAAGGGGTTGTATGTATTCACTTTTGTTAATGCTAGTGCAAATTCTCTTTTGAGTATGAAGCTATTGCAGTGCATTTAGCACTAGATTTGTATAAACCATGTAAGAAAAGATGGAGTGTCTGCATTTACTGAAGTTGAGCTGCTTGGAGCTTATTTTCAGATTTTTCCCAAGGATGATGATCTTTTTTTTACAGCCTAAGGAGAGGAGGACAGCAGAGGCATGACAGTCATGGCCCCAGGGGGAAAGACAACTTCTCCAGTCCTGAAAAATGTGGCTCTGATGAAACATATGATCCAAAAGATGAGCATCCCAGAGGAAGAGAAGGTGGTGGACGGTCGAGAACCCGTGGAACTCCTAGAGGTTAGTGACCCTGTATGCATAGGGTTGCACAGCATGTTAAGGTATTCTCATCTGAGTTTTCTCCATTAAACTGTGTGTTTGTCATGCAGGGGGCAGGAAGGGACTCCTTCCAACCCCAGATGAATATCCTCGGGTTGAATGCGGGCGGAAACCAGATTCCTGGGATGGAGGGAGAGAACCAGGTAAGAACCCAAATGTTTATGATATATGGCTGTCTATTATTATTATTATGAGATTTGTAAAGCGCAACAGCTACTCGGAGTGTCCCGGCGCTAGATAGCAAAGTCTGATCCCCAAATGACAGAGGTGCTAGAAGGCAGAACCAACAAGCCAGGTCATAAGGAGTCCATTAACAGCTTATTAGATGCCATATTATCATGTTGTGTGCACATAGTCAGATGTAAGTAACCCTTGTTGGCCACAGAATAGTTGAATGCACTGTCTTCTGATCTTCAAAGTATAGGTTGTCTGACAGATCTTTTTCAGAAATATTAAATCGTTACAACATTAGTCTGTAGGTTATGGGTCAAATTGTAGAAATCCTGGTTGTTTTCTGGCATAGACGTATAGTGCGATTGCTTTGGTTCTATTCTACTGATGTGTTAGAAGCTAGGAGGGGTCTTGCTCAGCCTTTTATCGATTTTTAACTCCATGGAATCAGTGTACTTCCAAATCCTTTTAACCAATATTTAAAAATATCCTTGATGCCATGAATTTATAAAGCTACATGCTCTATCGATATGTTTTAACCCAAGCATAGTAGCCTGCAAACAGCGTGGTGTAAGCGCTCTCCATGCACACGATCCTCGTTCCATTATCCTTTTTCCATGCAGATGTAGATAACCTGTCCGTTGCTGCTGAAGGCTGCCCTGTGTGCTGGGGAGTGATATCGGAGGAGAGTGGTGGCCGCTATGCCGGATTCTTGATAACCCCTGCCCCCCACCTCCCCCCACTCCTGGAGTTGCAGCAACTCCGGCCTTGCTTTTAGGAGGGCATTTGGCAACCTGGCGCCTCTGCATGAGAGAAGTGATGTCTCCTCTCCATGGTGGTTCTGTAAGGGGCGGGGTAGTGGACCAGTCCTGTGTGAGGAGCCTGGTTGGGCTCCTGTGGAAACTAATTTACAGCCTGTGGGCCCAGCTGACCCCTCACATCAGCATGGTATGTGGTGATGTGTTGGGACCTCAGGCGACAGGTGACACAGCACATACCCTGGAGCGGCTGTGTTGATGGTTACTGAGGGAGTGTGGATTTAACAGACCCTCTACTGAGTTTTACCTCCTGAGCTCCTAGCAGGGCCTCAAGGTCTTGCAAATGTATCTGTGACTCCCCTACAGATGGGCAGCCCATTTGGCTCCGGCATCAGGTTTCCATTCCTCCTGTGGCCTTGTCTCAGCGGTGTGCTACAGCTGAGTGGGCCCCACAGGACTGAATGACTTCTGCAGCCAGAAACTCACCAAAGATCTCCTCCCAAGTGGAGCGGCCAGTCAACCTGCCCCGCTTCTGAGGACTCTTGTTGTCTGGTGTAATGGCGTTCAGTGGACATCTGCCTCCTTTTGCCGGCCCACTGCCAGTGCCTCGGGCCCTTTCCGGGGTACCGCACCCCTTGCCCAAGGCCTTTGTCATCAACAATTCACACACAGTGATGAGAAGGACACTGTTTCATTACTGGAAGGACAAGAATGAAAGCGGCTGGGTCTTAGAAGACTGCACCACCTGGACTAGTCACTATGTAAACAAGATATTGCCCACCTCAAATGATCTGCCACTCGTAGACCATAAAAATGAATATATAAACTAGTTGGATGAGAGGCAATATATGCACACACACAGTTTGTACAGTAAAAAGCACATCAATAAAAAGATCGTCAGCAGAGAGTCGTTTCTGGTCTTTTATTTCCAGATATACTTGATATGCAATTGATGGAACCAGCTAACGCGCTTCGCCCAAACATGGGCTTCTTCAGGGCTGTAACGGCATACAATAAGGGTATAATTTAGAATATTGGTAGAAGACCACGCTAAACACATTAATGAGTGAAAAATAGCAAAAGTTAGAGAAAAAGAAAAGAAAACGAGAGGAAAAACGCAACCAATGAGTGACGGATTTATAGAAGACTGGTGAAACCGTGAAGGGGATAGACTAGCGTGCCATCAGAAAGAAAGAGTGAAAGCACCAGTGACATCCAAAAGATGTATTTGGATGTAAAAGGGTAGTGGAAACCCACAGAGTCCTTAGAGATAGTAAACGCAGTGATTCACAAGTGGAGCTAAATCAAAAGAAAAAAGAGTACCCGTGCTCAGAGAGAGACTATTAGAATCCAAGGGTAGCTGGCTTACCATTAAGGTAGGGGTACAAGTCAGATCCTCAGTAGCTGGATCAAGAACGAGAAATAAATCCGTTCTGAAAAAACAAATTCAAAAATAAAGAAAAAAGTCCTGTTGCGCATGACAAAACTTTTGACGATATTATGGAAGCACAGATAGAGCAGGGGTGTGCAAGCGACATACCTACGATGTAATGAAGAATTCTCGTGGTGGAGAACAGTTCTGTGTTTAAACAAGGTACCTACGGATAAAGAAGTAGTGCAATAAGCACAAGGACGATTTTCAACGCTAGTAGTTTAACACACCGCAAGGTAAAACCAATATATGAGTGTTGTTAACAAAAAGTTCGAATACGGGAGAACAGTTAAGGATCCACTTATGGAATACTTAAAATAAAGTGATTCCAAACTTAAGCAAAGCCACGTGTGAATTTAAAAATGAGAACAGTAGTCAGAAGCAATGCTATAATGCCCACAGTTAAGGATAGTCATGTATGGTGCGCAAGAAGCGCAAAAACATTAAAAATACATTTAGTATGTGACTGGAAGTGGAGCACAAAATTTTAATTGGAGTAGAAAGCCTAATCTATAGCGGAAATGACCACCGTTAAGGTAAAATTGTACGTCGCGCATAAGTCGCCCATAGTGAAAAGCACAGTGTGTACAAATCTATAATGGAGAAAGCGCCAAAGCTGAACAACGTAAGAAAAACAAACTATGGATACACGGTGCGCGTAATGCACAGAGCACAGAGGTACACCGTGTATCCGTTTAGAAAGCAATTAAAACTGCAAACGTCTCCTTACAAAAAGTGCGGCGTGCAAGAAATCAAATACGGAAGAGTGGGTAGATCTTACCGTATTAAAATATTAGTCGAGAGATGGATCAAAGCCGTGTCCGGAACGCGTCCTGTAACCAGCGTGTCTGGTAGAATCTGCCCTGCGCTTACACGCGCTGCTAAGTAGCGTCAGTCTATTTCCGGTGAATTAAAAACTAGACTGCACATGGTAAAGGAGTAAATACTCATTTCCGGGGTGTAACTACGCGCGGCAAAAATAAGCGCGAATTACTTCCGGATGAAAAAGTTCAATGGAGGTTCAAGGAGCCTCTACATCAGTAAAAACGAACTAAGTTAAGGTACCTGAAAGCACCAACAGGGGTAACCATGGCAACACGTAACATGTGTTACCCATACACTGGAAAGTGATGAAAGGAGCCAGCACCCGGTGAAGTGAATTTTTTTTTATGTAATGCTATGTTTAAGGTGAGTAACAGACAGCTAATGTGACCCTTTAATACCTTGAGATTTCCTAAGCGAGTTGTAAGAGAAAAGGACAATAGCACAAGGGCACACAAGAATGATGAAAAATAACAAAAAACAGAGGCAATGCTCAGCAAGTCTGGAAATCACGTAAATAATACGAGAAGTTCTCTTGTTAGTCCAAGAGACAAGGAGAGGACAGAAAAGAACAGCATATTGGGGTATACCATGCATCTGATGTGACTGTAAATGAAGTTCAGGAAGCAGTTCCCAAATAGAGACATGTGTGGCAATAGGGTTACAGTGCCACCAATAATTAAAGAACCATATACAGATTTGACAGTATTTTAAGCACTCAGGTTTGCAGGTGGTACCAAGCATCTTTGGTTCAGTTAGTAGGAACAGTAGTAGGGACATAGAGACACACAAATAGTGAGACAAACATTCAGAATTATGAAACATTGCAGCTAAAAGAAGTCAACCATGAAGTTTAAGCAACACAGAACCACATGTAAAATTAGTTGGTTTTGAAGTTTCGGCAACACAGAACCACATGTAATTTAGTTGGTCAGACGGAAGAGGTGGGGTTGGCAAGCACATACGACATGTCTGTTAGATTTGGAAGTGAGTCAAACATCGGAAATATATTCATGTACAAGTGTCCTACGTAACCGTGCGACACACATCTAGACTCTAATTCTCTTCAGATAAAAAAGGATCATACATGTATTGATAGCATCACAGAGAACTATGTGATGATGTTAGTATGACAGGCAGGTTGGATCTGCAAGCAGGTTTGGCAAAGTACTTGGAGAAAGTAATGCATCTCCCTATCTGTGTTGAGGCCCAGGGTTGAAGAGCGTAACGTACAAATCCATCTGGCTTCAAGCTGTCTTAGTGTAAGTGCCCTGTCCCCGCCTCGTTGGTTGTTCAAGACAATGTCTATGCCATGAAAGCGGAAACAAGCTCTATCCACACCCGTTTTACATTCATGTGAAGCAATGGCATACGATGTGTCCCCATTACGTGCAGCTCTGCGGTGTTCCTGAATGCGAACTTTGAGTTGTCTGGTTGTGCTACCAACATAGATCTTCCCACAACCACAAATAATAACATAAACAACAAAGCTGGTCAAACAATTAATAAATTGTCGAATCTCATGTTAAGTGTTAGTGTTGTAACTGAACGTCGTCAACCTATTGCAGCCTAGTTGGCAGCGCCTGTAACATCTGCCAACTAGGCTGCAATAGGTTGACGACGAGACAGCTTGAAGCCAGATGGATTTGTACGTTACGCTCTTCAACCCTGGGCCTCAACACAGATAGAGTCTAGATGTGTGTCGCACGGTTCGTGGGACACTTGTACATGAATATATTTCCGATGTTTGACTCACTTCCAAATCTAACAGACATGTCGTATGTGCTTGCCAACCCCACCTCTTCCGTCTGACCAACTAAATTACATGTGGTTCTGTGTTGCCGAAACTTCAAAACCAACTAATTTTACATGTGGTTCTGTGTTGCTTAAACTTCATGGTTGACTTCTTTTAGCTGCAATGTTTCATAATTCTGAATGTTTGTCTCACTATTTGTGTGTCTCTATGTACCTACTACTGTTCCTACTAACTGAACCAAAGATGCTGGGTACCACCTGCAAACCTGAGTGCTTAAAATACTGTCAAATCTGTATATGGTTCTTTAATTATTGGTGGCACTGTAACCCTATTGCCACACATGTCTCTATTTGGGAACTGCTTCCTGAACTTCATTTACAGTCACATCAGATGCATGGTATACCCCAATATGCTGTTCTTTTCTGTCCTCTCCTTGTCTCTTGGACTAACAAGAGAACTTCTCGTATTATTTACGTGATTTCCAGACTTGCTGAGCATTGCCTCTGTTTTTTTGTTATTTTTCATCATTCTTGTGTGCCCTTGTGCTATTGTCCTTTTCTCTTACAACTCGCTTAGGAAATCTCAAGGTATTAAAGGGTCACATTAGCTGTCTGTTACTCACCTTAAACATAGCATTACATTAAAAAAAATTCACTTCACCGGGTGCTGGCTCCTTTCATCACTTTCCAGTGTATGGGTAACACATGTTACGTGTTGCCATGGTTACCCCTGTTGGTGCTTTCAGGTACCTTAACTTAGTTCGTTTTTACTGATGTAGAGGCTCCTCGAACCTCCATCGAACTTTCTTTCATCCGGAAGTAATTCGCGCCTATTTTTGCCGCGCGTAGTTACACCCCGGAAATGAGTATTTACTCCTTTACCTTGTGCAGTCTAGTTTTTAATTCACCGGAAATAGACTGACGCTACTTAGCAGCGCGTGTAAGCGCAGGGCAGATTCTACCAGACACGCTGGTTACAGGACGCGTTCCGGACACGGCTTTGATCCATCTCTCGACTAATATTTTAATACGGTAAGATCTACCCACTCTTCCGTATTTGATTTCTTGCACGCCGCACTTTTTGTAAGGAGACGTTTGCAGTTTTTAATTGCTTTCTAAACGGATACACGGTGTACCTCTGTGCTCTGTGCATTACGCGCACCGTGTATCCATAGTTTGTTTTTCTTACGTTGTTCAGCTTTGGCGCTTTCTCCATTATAGATTTGTACACACTGGGCTTTTCACTATGGGCGCTTTATGCGCGACGTACAATTTTACCTTAACGGTGGTCATTTCCGCTATAGATTAGGCTTTCTACTCCAATTAAAATTTTGTGCTCCACTTCCAGTCACATACTAAATGTATTTTTAATGTTTTTGAGCTTCTTGCGCACCATACATGACTATCCTTAACTGTGGGCATTATAGCTTTGCTTCTGACTACCGTTCTCATTTTTAAACTCATACGTGGCTTTGCTTAAGTTTGGAATCACTTTATTTTAAGTATTCCATAAGTGGATCCTTAACTGTTCTCCCGTATTCGAACTTTTTGTTAACAACACTCATATATTGGTTTTACCTTGCGGTGTGTTAAACTACTAGCGTTGAAAATCGTCCTTGTGCTTATTGCACTACTTCTTTATCCGTAGGTACCTTGTTTAAACACAGAACTGTTCTCCACCACGAGAATTCTTCATTACATCGTAGGTATGTCGCTTGCACACCCCTGCTCTATCTGTGCTTCCATTATATCGTCAAAAGTTTTGTCATGCGCAACGGGACTTTTTTCTTTATTTTTGAATTTGTTTTTTCAGAACGGATTTATTTCTCGTTCTTGATCCAGCTACTGAGGATCTGACTTGTACCCCTACCTTAATGGTAAGCCAGCTACCCTTGGATTCTAATAGTCTCTCTCTGAGCACGGGTACTCTTTTTTCTTTTGATTTAGCTCCACTTGTGAATCACTGCGTTTACTATCTCTAAGGACTCTGTGGGTTTCCACTACCCTTTTACATCCAAATACATCTTTTGGATGTCACTGGCGCTTTTCACTCTTTCTTTCTGATGGCACGCTAGTCTATCCCCTTCACGGTTTCACCAGTCTTCTATAAATCCGTCACTCATTGGTTGCGTTTTTTCCTCTCGTTTTCTTTTCTTTTTTCTCTAACTTTTGCTATTTTTCACTCAATGTGTTTCGCGTGGTCTTCTACCAATATTCTAAATTATACCCTTATTGTATGCCGTTACAGCCCTGAAGAAGCCCATGTTTGGGCGAAACGCGTTGGCTGGTTCCATCAATTGCATATCAAGTATATCTGGAAATAAAAGACCAGAAACGACTCTCTGCTGACGATCTTTTTATTGATGTGCTTTTTACTGTACAAACTGTGTGCATATATTGCCTCTCATCCAACTAGTTTATACACTGTTTCATTACTACCTCCAGTGTCACTCCAAATTCCTGTGGATTGACCACTATCAGGTCTGCAATGTCTGCCTCTCTCTCAACCACAACACCACCACATACGATATCGGTCTCACCTTCCAGTCAAAGTAGACTGTTTGGTAACGACGCGAGCGGAGGTGGACACACAGGAGGATGCAGAGGCAGGAGTTGGACCACAACCCTGGCATCTTCGGTGAACACAGCGTCGAGGTGGCAAAAGAAGCTGGCCCTTTGGAGGCACTGAAGGCATCCTTTTCATCTGAGTCAAAAGGAAGAACAGGAACCAGGTGCCTCACAGCCACAGATGAAGAATCCAGCTGTGAGTATAGTTGTCACAGACGCATAACTTAGTCTAGCAAAACGGCCTTTAGTCGAGGCAGAGCACTGCTCCCAAAGGGGTCTGGTGTCAGCCCTTTGCCTAAAAAACAACCAGCCGGGCAGCCACTGCCTTCGGGCCATGGACCGCACTGACCAAAGTCTTCGGAGTTGACGACGTGCTATCCTCCAGGCATTGTCCAGCTTGTCCATCAAGCCCAAAGATCTACATAAGCAGCGTGTCCCAACAAAGCTGAGGGCCCTCTAGGACCTGCTCAGAGGAGTCGGAAGACGCCATTCTCCAGGAGGAGCTGGATGCTTGGCAGAAATGCCTATTTATCCATGCACCAAGCTAACCCCAAAGCTAAAAGAGACTCTGGCACAAAAGAAGAAGCTCTCCTTTGAGGAGAAAATTGCTTTGGAGTCTCCTTCTGCTCCTAAGCTCAAGAGACCCAGGACAGGGCCACCAGCCTCTCACTGTTGCTCCTCCACCGCCACCTCCTCCTCCACTGCCACCTTCACCACCAACGCATTCCTCTCCTCTTCCATATTCACCAGTGCTATCACCCCACTTATCTTATGAGGATGGCAGCCCACTCCACCCTACCAACCCTAACGATGCACTTTATGGCCCAGTGCCTACTGATGACCCATGGGACTACTACAGCGTTTATCCTCTTGGTGATACAGAGCCAGACCTACCAAGCTAGGGCATACCCCAGATGATACAGCGTATCACAAGTGATACAGAAGGCAGCCTTCTATCATAAGGTGGATTTGCATTGTCGTGTAGTTCCTAATAATACATAGGATCTGCGCATTTAGACAACATAAAGTAAGGGATTGGTGTCCAGACTGATTCCAGACACCCCCAAAGGATATGTTAACCTTTAGACCAGCTAGCTCACAGTGCCACCATAAGCCCTCTAACTTTACCAAGGAGCATATATCTCTGGAAACTATCGAACATGACAACCCTTGATCCTTCAGGGATCGTGGAAACAGTGCAGTAGTTTTCGCTCAGTCAATCGTGCTCCCTTAGTCTCCGAGAGATATACAGAATAAACGATGGGGACGTTTTCAATAAGCATTTATTGAACCAGCGTAATTCTAGTATAAAACATGTTTGCTGCAACAATCATTAGACAGAAACAGATATATAAGATTACAAGCACTGACAGAGTAAATAAAAGGTAGAACTCTGCCATGGCGCTTGAGAAGAAGTTAAGGCACAGTTGTAGAAAGCTGTAGAAAGTTTCTTTTATATTATTGTCCATTTTTAAAATACGCTAATTTTAACTTTGCTCATTTTTTTATCTGTCTGGGGGTATATTGTATTTTGTGAAGTGACTTGGGGAAACTGTTGATACTATAAACGCTCGGAGTGTGTTATACTCCTCTTTCTGCACTTTGCACTTTTCGAGGCCGGCTTAGTTGTAGCCGCCATTTTTGCCGTGCCTCGCGCCATTCGCGGTCAGCGCTCTAGTCGCTGCACGCCGTCCTCATCCTCATTCAACCCTACTTAATGGGCTGTGCTTGGGCGTACAGCGCTTGAGAAGAAGTTAAGGCACAGTTGTAGAAAGCTGTAGAAAGTTTCTTTTATATTATTGTCCATTTTTAAAATACGCTAATTTTAACTTTGCTCATTTTTTTATCTGTCTGGGGGTATATTGTATTTTGTGAAGTGACTTGGGGAAACTGTTGATACTATAAACGCTCGGAGTGTGTTATACTCCTCTTTCTGCACTTTGCACTTTTCGAGGCCGGCTTAGTTGTAGCCGCCATTTTTGCCGTGCCTCGCGCCATTCGCGGTCAGCGCTCTAGTCGCTGCACGCCGTCCTCATCCTCATTCAACCCTACTTAATGGGCTGTGCTTGGGCGTGCAGCGCTTGAGAAGAAGTTAAGGCACAGTTGTAGAAAGCTGTAGAAAGTTTCTTTTATATTATTGTCCATTTTTAAAATACGCTAATTTTAACTTTGCTCATTTTTTTATCTGTCTGGGGGTATATTGTATTTTGTGAAGTGACTTGGGGAAACTGTTGATACTATAAACGCTCGGAGTGTGTTATACTCCTCTTTCTGCACTTTGCACTTTTCGAGGCCGGCTTAGTTGTAGCCGCCATTTTTGCCGTGCCTCGCGCCATTCGCGGTCAGCGCTCTAGTCGCTGCACGCCATCCTCATTCAACCCTACTTAATGGCCTCTACTCGGACGCGCAGCGGACGAGCGCAGCGGGCGCGCCGATGGCGCGCCTAAGGCAAGCCCGTCTGCGCCCGTCAGCGCCAAGTCAACGGCCAGGGCCAGTTATGCTGCCCGCGTCGGGCCTTCTGCTAGTTATGTTCCTCAGCTATCGGGTGAGTTCTTAAAAACTCTTTGGTCTCCCGCTTGCCTTTCACATAGCGGCTGCGCTATGCTTGAGAATTCGGACTTTGCCTGCTCTGAGTGTGGATTCTCGCCGACACTAGAGTTTTCCCCTAGCTATTTGCCTATTAAAGTTTTGAAGGGTCTGGTTATCAGAGCTGCTCTCATCAATGCTAGATCCCTGAGAAAGCATTATGTGGATGTCTTCGACCTGGTCTCTGACAACTCATTGGATTTGTTGTTTGTCACTGAAACTTGGCTGGACACTTCATCCAACCCTATTGTTGCGCTGGTTACCCCTGCTGGTTATAAATTTCATCGTGTGGATCGCCGAGTGGGCAGAGGGGGTGGCCTGGCTATTCTGTATAGGGATCGCTGGGATTTCCATAGCGAAGCTTCCAGCCTTTGGGGGGAGTCCGAGGTTTTGGATTTCAGCATACAGTTCTCGGCCCATTTCACATTAGGTGGCTCCCTCATCTACCGTCCCTCCGGCCCAGCTGGCGCCTTTCTTAAATCTTGTGGGGACGCGATGGTTGAGCGAGCACTGCGTTTTTCCCATTACTTGGTTCTGGGAGATGTGAATCTTCATCTTGAACAATGTGAGGCCGGAGACTCTGCTGATTTCCTTGACTCCCTCCAATCGGCTCAACTCTTCCAATGGGTTACTGATCCTACCCACCAAGGGGGCCACATTTTAGACCCCATTTGCTCCAATTTTCCCATTCAGGTGGTCAAGCCGGTGCCTGTTTCTTGGTCGGACCATTTTCTTATCTGTTTTTCTTGGGAAGTCTCTCAGCCCGCTCGACAGGCTTGCCGCCATCGCCCTCCTACTTTTAGTAAAATTGACCCTATCCAGTTCATTAGCACTTTGGCTGTATCTCGGCCTTCTTTTCAGCAAGACTTGGAGGGGAACGTGTCTAAGTTCACTGACTGGATCTCCGACTCGGTGTCTGTTCTTTCTGCACCGTGTCGGCCTAAACTGGCAAGAGACTCCCCCTCCAAACCCTGGTTTTCCTCAGAGCTGAAAGCCCTGAAGCATGAATGTAAAAAATTGGAGCGAATATGGCGCTTTAGCGGCTATTGTCCTATGGCAAAACATTCACTGAGAACAAAACAAAAAAGCTACTATGCCACCATAGCGGTCGCTAAAAGCAACTATTTTGCTTCACGTATCGACCAGGCCAACAATAATTCAAAAGAAATTTTTTCTATTGTTGAAAGCTTTGTCTCCCATTGCTCAGGCCCACGCTGCGCCAGTCTCGGAATCCTGGTGTAATACTCTGGCAAAATTTTTCTTGGACAAAATCTGTATGATACAAGCTACTTTCTCCTCCGGTGCCACGGTACTTACGGCCTTTCCATTTGGCCAGACTGCAGCTGGCCCTGTTAACACGTTGTCAACCTTTGAGCCTATAGATCTGTCCTGCTCCCTCAAAATTCTTAAGGCTTTGAAGTCAGGCTCTCCAACCGACCCCTGTGCTGCAAGACTTCTGGCCGCTGCGGCTGATACCATCAACCCCGAAGTTAACTCAATTGTTAACATGTCTTTGCGGGAGGCTTCAGTCCCGGCGTCCTGGAAGCAGGCTCAGATCCTTCCTCTCCTTAAGAAGCCATCCCTTGACCCGCTGATCCCTGGAAATTACCGTCCTATCTCGCTTCTGCCTAGCTTGGCTAAGGTCTGTGAGAAGGTGGTCACTACTCAGCTTACTAAGTTTATCGAGGCATCGGGTTTGTTACACCCGGCCCAATCTGGTTTTCGCGCTTCGTATAGCACGGAATCAGTATTGTTAGAGGTGTCAGAGGCAATTCGTGAGTGTCTGGATGCCGGCGGGAGAGCCGCACTGGTTATGCTGGATCTCTCGGCGGCATTCGATATAGTGCCTCACTCCTTGCTTCTGGACCGCCTCCTGGAGATTGGTATATCCGGGTCTGTCTGGGGCTGGATTAAGTCTTTTTTGGAAGGCCGTACCCAGCAGGTCTGGCTTCCCCCATGTGCCTCCGTGCCCCAGCGGGTGGTCACGGGTGTCCCGCAGGGGTCATCCCTTAGCCCCCTTCTTTTTAACATCTATGTTACTCCGCTGGTTTATTTAGCGGAGTCATTAGGGGCTAAGGTGTTGGCCTACGCGGATGACACTCAGCTCCTGTTTTCGTGGGGAAGGGACGATGATTCAGTCCTCTCTGCTCAGCACTGTCTGGCTTCTGTTTTTCATTGGCTTGCTCAGGCACAGCTGAAGTGCAATGAAGAGAAGTCGGAGGTCCTCTTGTATGGCACATTTCCTGCCAATTTCAGAGAGAGGCTATGGCTCTCTTGCTTCCCCCTGCCTAGTGCAGGGGGAAATGCCGCTAAAAATCTGGGGGTCTGGTTTAATGAGAACCTGACCTTTTCATCTCAGGTTAAAAAGTTGGCTGGGTCTTGTTTTGGCACCCTGAAAGCTTTGAGGAAGTTTCTCCCTCTCCTTCCTAGACCAGCCAAAGAAACTGTTGTTCGTGCCTTGATTTTGTCCCGCCTGGACTATGCCAACGCACTTTATGTGGGCATCCCTGGCTACCTCTTGAATAAAATGCAGGTAGTTCAAAACTCTGCTGCCAGACTACTGCTGGGTCTGTCTGGCAGGTGTAGTGTACGCGCTCATTTGCGCTCTTTGCACTGGCTCCCTGTTGAGTCTCGAATAAAATTTAAAACTTTGACCATTGCCCATAGAGCTCTCTATGGCCTGGGCCCTATTTATCTACAGAAGAGATTTGCTTTTTATACTCCAGTAAGACAGTTGCGTTCCTCCTCCCAACTTTTAATGCAGACCCCTAGGTTCAACCGCCAAAGGCTTGGAGGGAGCTCCTTTGTGCGGAAAGCTGCCTTAGCATGGAATGCTCTGCCCCTAGAACTGCGTGGCATCCAGGACCCGGCGATCTTTAAGAAAAGCTAAAAACTCTTCTCTTCTAGCTGACGCTCTGGCCTCTGTTTCTTTTCTCAAGTACGCGCCGGGACACTCTGCTGAGTATCTGTGCGCGCTATAAGTGTATATAACATAACATATGCAGGCATATCGATAAATGGCAGTAATCAAGCGTACTCCTAGGATGCAAACCCTATCTAAGTGTACCTAATATGTATGTGGGTGTAAAGCCAAGAATCCCCTAGGAAAGAGCCAACCCCATTACCTGATGGGAGAGAACGAAGTACCCCGTCTTGGCCTCGAGTTAGACACCCCGCAAGGGATGTCAGGCCACTGCATGCTGGAGCTTCTGCAGGCAGGGACCTCAGCGTCTAGTGTCAGGGTGGAAGCTTCTCCTCTGGTTCCCCAGAGAAGATGTGGTTCTTTTATACCCACAAAATACCCTCCGGGGTTCTACCTAGATATGTAATGGCGTGCCATTATGTATAGTTGACCTGTCGTTCAAGAATTACGTTAGTGGTGACTTTTGTGCAGAGTTATTATACAGAAGATGGTAATCCTGCTGTGTACGCCTGGGCAGGGGATTAAGATATGATACTAGGAATCCTCATGCATAATAAATGAGGTCAGTTTTGGAGAAGACTGAACAACATTTATTCAGCACATAACTAGGTAAAAGGTCAGTGCCAGAACCGTTATGTAGAGCAAGGTAGGACGAATGTAGGTAAAAGATCGTATTGCTACCTAGGCCTACATGGGGTTCATAACACCCACTCCCCATGCAAAGGTCGTTAGTCAACTGATGCTAAAATATGCCTGTCTAAAAAGCATAAAAAATTGTTATAAAAAATCTAAAAACATGGTTTATGTAAAAATGATAGAAATTAAAAAAGCTCTACAAGTCCTCTAAAATAGTCAATTTACTGTTAGGCCAACTGAGCACATTGAAAGCCTGAGCTTCTCAGTGAGAGCAGGAGAGAAAAAATAAAACAAAACGATTTTTTGGCCGAATTGTTCCCAGCACACGGAGAACGAAATGTTTGTGTCCTTTGTGGGAGACGCAACATCACTGTCTTTGCAAACGATGGTCCCTGTAACACCTCTTGTATCAGGTCAATGGAGCAAAGGTGATCATCTTCAGTTCCTGCAGCTGCGGAGAAACACTCGGTATCTGTGTGCTTGCTGTAGAGCCGGTGTCCGGACCGACAGGAGCTGAAGCGTCCTGTGGAGGCTCTAAGAATGCTGTCATCAACATGGGAATACACTGAGGACAGTGTAATACGTGGGCCTTTAAGGGGTCCAGTAGTACATCAACGTCCATTGGCGCAACCGGTGGAAGTGTTAGACATATGTCCAACATGCATTCGTATCTGGAGAATAGGCAGCAGAGCACAGGCAAGATTCAGTCAACCCAGACTGATCTGAACGATAGGAACAAATACTCACTTAGCTCCCAAAGCTGAGGTGTGCCCAGAGGAGTAACATGTATTCATGGCAACTTCACACAAGGACTGCTTTTTTCATCTCTGTTGGAATTGGGCCGTCCATTGCGTAGCAGGAAAATTAAAACCAGGGTACCCACTACAAGTAGTAGGACCAGCGGGAGCCCTCCAAAAAACGTTTCCCAATACAGAGTGTATGAATGCTGGAATAACTCCGAAGATTGTCTGAAAGGTGCTTAATAGTCCAGAGCCTATGCTCTTAAATTGGTGCACGATCCCCTTCGTATCAGACATGTTACAGATAGGATGTACCATTTCTCCAAAATGGAGCAGGAGGTTCGTTCGGAGTAGCGCCTGTATCTCATCCGAAGACCTTGCTACCTAGAGATCAAAAGTCTTTCTGGCTGAGGTTAAGGCCACATCCTTCTGTAACAGCATGGTTTTCAGTCTGCTCAGAGAATGAAACCGTATAAAGGCAACATCCAATGAAGGCCATAGTGTTGCCTCCCTAACTGTGTGGGTCGGTGGAAACAATACTTGCATACAGCAAGTAACCCTGTAACTTACTGTGACCAGATATGCAATGCATAGTAGCATCCCAAACCACCCTTGATAATTCAACATCAAATAGCTCCAATTTCAGAGCAGTTTGAACACCAGATGAATCACAGTAGCTGGGGATCCTTTCAAGTGACGTTATAGGTTTGCAACTAAAGCATTACAGGCTCCGTGAAGCAAAATATCCTGACAAGTTAGTGACCTACTTAAAGAACTCTCTCAGTCTCAACTGCTGAGAAACTTCCGTGTCTCTATCCCTGCATCTAAATCTGGACGGCAAATCCCAAGACTCATGTATGTATCCCTGTCCCAACGCTTTATGCCTGCCTACCTGGTGATGCTCTAGACAGTATTGAAATTGGAATGTCGTGACCAGCAGTTTAATATGGCCATGAATTAACCATTTTGTGGAAGGTGACTCAGCCACTGTAAAAGGTAATTGGTCCAATTTTTCAATGTGCAGCAGTGTATACCTTGCATCTCTTCGTGCCATTGTCCGTCTTTCTGTTAGGTTATATGCAAAAAACAGTCTCATACTGTTGATATATCGCCAGGGCACGTGACCAGAGCGCAATGAGTGTAGCTTCCAGCTCAAAAATAGAATTGATCGCAATTGGGATTGTCCATGTTGTAATATAGAAAAATACTCTTCCATTATATCTTTTGCAGAAGACACAATGTTGCCCAGTGAATAAATCCTGGATGATAATGCGGCTATACCATTGTCAACCACTGCCAAAGCCTTTTCTAGGTTAAACCTATCAATTTCATGTAGTCTCTCAGCAAATTCCTGTTGAGAGATTTTCCAAACCTCATTGTAAATAGCGTACAAGAAGCGTTTGATGTGGCTTCTGGGACCTAACAAAAAATCCCTGCGATCCATGTCATCTGACAGTAAGGGCACCTGGGAAGGGTGTTGAGGTTTTTAGCCACTCTAGGCATAACTTCCCAACACTGTAAGATGTCACCACCGAGTGTTCTTTTTGTACATAGCCCTGGTCACCCTATGGGCACTAAACCCTTCGGTGGTACCCCTGAATCTTGACTGACACCTATTGGTGTCACTAGGCCAGACCAACCATCCCTTCCAATTGGGGTCAGATGAATTGTACAAGTCATCATGTAGAATGTCATCTAATGTATCCTCACTATGTTGTGTATAATTTTGCCATCCCTCAAAGTGTGTAAGTGAGGGAATCTGTGGTCTGTTCAAGTCCTTTATCTTGGCTAACCCAAGACAGGAAGTCTGTTGGACTGTGTCGTTCAGGAATATTATCTGATGTGGTATGAGGCATGCTCTAAATAAGGCCTCAGTTCCCTGAACCTGCCAATCTTCAGTACCCCAGACAGATTTTGTGTCTATAGCGTCCTTCCAAAAGTTGAAACCCTGTACAGACAGCTGGGAAAGAAAGGAAGCAGAGTATATCTGTTTCGTGTTAGTAAGCATATTTTTCTGTGCAGTTGTAGGTGCAACCTTATAATAAAAAGTGGTCGGGTCTGATGTGTTAAACCCAGAAAAAATAAGCAAACTTTTGTGCAAACGTTTGTGAACTACCTTTCAGCTGTGTTGGGCAATGTTCCCATTGATGGTTAGAGAAAACTTTACGTGGGATACTTGCTTTGTGCAAGAAATGATGAACATAGTGTTGGTAACAAAACATGGTGTCCAAATTAGATGCATCATCATACAGTTCATCGCTGGAAAATGCAGCAGATTGTTCTAAATGAGACAGCATAGTATTTACAGTTTCAAAGTCCCAATCATCAGAGAAAGTACTGGAGGTGATGATATCACTTAATGAAATTTTAAACAAGTGTGGTATTTTTAAAAGTTCAGTTGGACCATATTCATCATATGAAACCCTGTCCCAAACTATTCATTCAGGAACTGAAACTGCTGTAATGTTCACTAAGGACTGGTCTCTCTGTTCACGGTGTGATAATGCATGCAGTTTCAGGACCAAGTTCACATGTTGTACTGCAGAGCGTTCTGGGAGGTAATGTCCATTCAGGAGCAGGCAAAAGACAGTCACTACACCTATCCAAAGGATTAGGAACAGTAGACCTATAGTATTCCAGAGCTGTAGCCAGGGAGAAACAAGGTAAGTCTTTTTCAGCCAAAGGTAGAAATCACAAAGTCGTTGTTTGTGGGAAACAGGCGGTGGCGGCGGTAACTCGCGTTCACTTGGATCCACTGAGAAAGTATCAAAATCAATGAAGTAGCCAGACGCAGTTCGATCTCTCTTTGGTAGCTCAACAGGTTTTGTAGAACTGACAGATGTCTCCTGCCGCGATATATTCACATAGATGATGGTATTAGACTGAATTGAGATCTGTGTTTCATTTGTACTTTGTTGTTCAATTTCAACAGGTATGAGTTCCATTTCATTGTTAGTAACGCCTTCACTTCGTAGAGTAGAGTCTTCAAACGTTATTAATCTTTATGTTTGAACTTCCTGTATGGTAGCGAGAAGAGATCTAGTGCTACCCAGGAGCCCATGCGGCCTACTATTGAGTATCGGCCACATAGTGTGGTTTGATCAGATAAATTAAGACACATCTTTTTTCTTTCTTGCTGGCAAGAGGCGGAAGAAGTACTGTTGTCGTTCCTTCAACAGCCAGGACAGGTACAGGTAAGATGGCCCAAATTCTTTTTTGTCCACAATCTTTTCTGAGACCAGGACCCCAATCTTCGGGATCCAGCAGGTCTTGCCGGTACAGCTTTCACTTCCTCAGTGGCCGTGCATTTTACTTGGACATTTCTTTGTAATGCCCGGAATTCATTGAGTTCCTGTAAAACAGCCAAACGATCATTGATGTCAAATGGTTTTTCATCCGCCACAGTCTAGGTCAGTGCCTACATTCTAATCCCAAACAGGACTTCGAATGGAGTACGACCCCCCAGGGAACTTCTTTGTATGTTAAGTGCCCTCTGGACCCCCATATAGGTGATTGACCCAGCTACCACCCGAGCCTAATACTCTTGCTGTTAAGGATTGCTTTAAGTCCCAGTTTTTTCTCTCCACAATCAAATTACCCTCTGGATGATACAGAGAGGGGTACCACAGTGCAACACCCAAACTTCCCATGGCTTCTTTGGAAGCCCGTGAGCTAAGCGCAGGGCCACGGTCAGAATGTAATGTGCCTATTGCATATGTCCCTATCATTATCTGTCCGTCTATTCTCGTACTAGAACGAGTGATTGCAGCAACGGCAGTAGTTCTCAATGTTGCCTTGGCGGCTTCATCAGCTAGTAAATTCTCTTCAGCGTGCACGCCAACACGCTGATGACTCAATGTGTGAATTACATGAGCCCGTGGCAAGCCTTTTTTCAGCTCTGCCACTTGTTCCCAAAGCAACTTGGGCTTTATTGTGCAACCTTTGGAATCTCTAAACCCATTCTGTCCCCAATAATGAAGATATTCATTTTATGACTGGACACAGTAAAATTAATCGGTGTGGGGAATTCCAGATCCGTATTTTTTAGTGCCAGTATCGGGGCTTTTAGTTCTGCCAGCTGTGCCGTTCAATCTCTTAGAGACTGCCTCTGTGTATTGCTAGTACGGAACTTGCTTCCAACATACGTCCTTTCACAATCACACGTACTGCGCTGTATTGCTGTTTACTCCTACAGCAGGCTGGGCAGATCCGTCAGTGTAAATGATTTATTCATACTGATCTAGTGGCATTATTTCATTCAGGAAAGGTTATTCTTGTTCGTACTGCAGGAATGCTTGTGTTTTCAGTGTAGAATCAAATTTGTAGTCTACATCTGTTGCAGTGAGAGAATTAGCCCATTGTCTCCATCACGGATGCAGTGCTTTTGCGTTTGGAACGCTTACTTTGGTAACAGCCTTAAAGGTTGGTACCGTAGTCTCAACAATTATACGTTTCCACTGAGCTAGTGGTCTTTCTCTCACTACAGCAGTCTGTACTGCTGTCAGAATTTTTTCAGTGGATGTAAAATGCATCTCAGCGTTTGTATGCAAATGTGATTTGTATGCAATGGGTACAGTTTCGCCTTCATTGAAGGTTAAATAAGTATACTCTGATTGACTCGCGACTACACGGATCACCAACTTCGTTGTATTTACAGGTGTGTGTAACTGTTTTGACGCCATCATGTCAGCATGTATGGAACAGAAAATTTCTGTGTGTACCTGTGTCCAATGGCGAATTGAAAAATCAGGTGTGATTAGGTCATAGAAAGGTTTTACTTTTTCTGCGTAATCCCAAATGTATGTTCTGCCAAAATTTAGGAATCCTAAAATGGATTGTAATCCTTTTCAGAGTTTTTGGAGGTTGGAGCAGCACACATTTTTCTAAAAAAATTAGCTTCCAGGCTTTTTCCTTCACTTGATAATTTATATCCCAAAAATAGGAAATTGAGGTGGGCAATTTTCGATTTTTTTAAAGTTAAATTTGTAGTCAACTGTGGCGAACCCCAAGATTGTTGTTTTACCCTGTGCAAGTGATCCAATAATTCATCGTCCATCACATAAACATCATCTACATAGGACAATGCCTCCTCATCACAATTTTGAAGAATCTGTTACTCTTGCTGAGAACAACCCAGGGCTATTTTTATACCTTTTGGGCAGTCTACTGAATTGGCGCTGAGCGCGGAGCGCTGAAAGTGCTGTCAAATGTCTGCTTTCAGGCACTATATTTTGGCAGAAAAATCAGTTTGAGATATCTTATTGTTTTGTATTTCTTACGCACAATGGCATTCATTAATGCGGCACTGTGTGCATTCTGTACTGCAAATGTCTTTGTGCATGTGTTTAAATGCCTGTAGTCTAAAACTAGACGGTATAAATTGTCGTGTTCCATTAAGGGAAACAAAGGATTATTCATAGGGGACGTGCAATGCTCAATAACACCTTGGTATTCAAGTTGATCTAAGATCTCCCTGACTTGTTTCTTTGCCTCATGTTTTATTGCGTACTGCCTCTGTGGTGTAGGAGTAGTTTTAACTGGGATTTCATGGTGAGATGACTCCGCATCCCACCCTTCATGATTGCGGTAAAGTGCAGGGAGCTAGGGCTAACGCCTACTACTGCGCAAATGTATGAGTGACTCTGGAACGAGGTCGGAGAAAGCTGGTAAAATTACCTCTTCCCCCTTTGGGCAATCCATGACGAACTCAGGCAGCCAATCTCTTTCAGCCAAAAGGATATCGTATCCAAAAGTCAGGTTCTCCCAAAAGAGACCCTTCACTTTTCTGGGTATGTCCCCCTCCATTTGGAGTGTTATTTTGTATAACTGATGTGGGACACTTACTCTAGTATCAGTTGTTTCCACTGGGATATCCTCCTTCAATGCTGCTGTCAACAGAAATTCCAGCAGGTTCTAGCGAGCTATTGTTACTTCTGCTGCGCTGTCTAGCATCGTCAGAGCCCATTCCCCGTTCAGAAGCAGAGTCCTCAGTAGCCTGGGCATTTCTTATTTTACGGCCAGCTACCCTCTTTTTAAATTGAGGTTTGCTTTTGGGTTTATCCTGTTGTTTAATAATGTATTCTGAAGTGTGATGCGTCTCTCTTGGCTTTGCTTGCTCTTCTGTTCTGTGTTCTGACCGTCCTTCCCTCTCTGAGTTTTTGATGAACCCTGAAAGGAACAAGAGGAACGTGTATCAGTATCCTGATAGCTGTCAGGTTTTTTAATATTATCACGGTTCCTAAGATTATATTTTCTATCAGAGGGCTCCTGTTGAGGAGACCCACCCCGTGATTGTGATGCATTCTTATTATTTTTTGATTGTTTGTTGTCCAATTTCTTTTTAGAAGAATCGGGTGCCTGCTTTGAGTTGTCCTTTTTCAGGATTACTTGTTAATTGTGGTTTCACAGGTCTAGCTCCCAAGTTCTCTACCCAGCAAAGCATAGGTATCTTCTATAATCTTAGATAGCTCTTGCTCCTGTTGTGCAGGAGTGCATTCCCTCAGGCGTTGGCGTATAGTCACCGCTGCTGCCTCCCATTTTATGTTGGCTAACATAATTGTTGATAGCTGGGCAAAATTACCTATCAATTTCATCCCTAAGTCCAGGGCAGGTTCTGCCCCGTACTCCTTTTGTATTTGTTTCAATACTTCTGGTATGACTGCTATTGAGGGGGTACCATGAGTTCTGGTATAAACGGCAGCAAAAACTGTACCCCAAGTGGTACAATCTTCTATCTGGGAAGTTATTCCCATTGGCAAGCAAATTGTCAGTATTCTGTGTTTTTCCTGTGGCCCTGTGTGGGGAAACACTGCCTCAAGCTGTGCTATTTTCTGTGCTATCCAGAACCACATTTGCTCACGTTTCGTGGGCATTCTTCCCATAATCGCGTTCAGCGTCTGTGCTGGTGTTTTTGTTGCAGTCCCTTGTGGTTGGCCAGCTTGAGTGACCCTTGAAGGTTGAACTGTGCGTGTTCGCATTACGAACTGTGTAAGAATTCTGTATAGTTTTAATATTTCTTTGTGAAGTGAATGTAAGTCTGCTGCTGGCAATGTATCAATCTGTGGATGCGGTGTGTAAGCAGCTAGGTCCAGCCAAGTCGCTCCATCTCTGCTGAGCGGACCGAGTCTCACTTTGTGTGTGGTATGGGGAGGGCGCCTTTAAGCCAATTAATATGCTCTTGGTACGTTAACAGGACTTCTATGTCCTCGTATTGAAATTATTCTTCTGGTGGTTAATCTGGAGTATAAAAATGAAACATATGTGTGCGTGCATCTGCAGGTGGGAATTTAACCCAAGAATGGAATACCTCTTTTCTGAATGCTTCTTGTGCCTCAATCACGAAGGTTTCGGTCCCACCCAAAGATGTGACCCCATAGTCTAATAATTTCATAGTAAGTGCATGTCTTCAATTTTCTGAAATGTTAAGAGCACCTTCCTGCTCTGCTTTCTGTGCACTATAACCACAAGAACCACTCGTACTAGCGTCTCCAGTCTGAAACATTATGAGAGGAAGTATTTACGAATGAGAAGGTTTATGCACAATGTAGGAAACTATAATCCTTCTAGCTTGAACAAACCTACAGCCAATACATAGGATATACCTACTCAGCAGCGGCGGATTTTTTCCCTGCCCACCCCAGACGTTTCTGGGTAAATGTGAGTAGGGGACTCTGAGAAAGCACGACTAAACTACTCCGATTTGACCTTTAATTAAGAATCAAACCAACGTTGGCGGCTCCATGTCGTGTAGTTCCTAATAATACATAGGATCTGCGCATTTAGACAACATAAACTAAGGGATTGGTGTACAGACTGATTCCAGACACCCCCAAAGGATATATTTGCCTTTAGACCAGCTAGTTCACAGTGCCACCATAAGCCCCCTAACTTTACCAGGGAGAATATAGTCTCTGGCAGCTATCGAACATAACCCTTGATCCTTCAGGGATCGTGGAAACAGTGCAGATATACAGAATAAACGATGGGGAAGTTTTCAATAAGCATTTATTGAACCAGCGTCATTCTAGTATAAAACATGTTTACTGTGACAATCATTAGACAGAAACAGATATATAAGATTACAAGCACCGACAGAGTAAATAAAAGGTAGAACTCTACCATGGTGCTAAAACAGTAAATATATGCAGGCATATCGATACATGGCAGTAATCAAGCGTACTCCTACGATGCAAACAATGCAAACCCTATCTAAGTGTACCTAACATGTATGTAGGTGTAAAGCAAGAATCCCCTAGGATAGAGCCAACCCCATTGCCTGATGGGAGAGAACAAAGGACCCTGTCTTGGCTCGAGTTAGACACCCCTCAAGGGATGTCAGGCCACTGTGTGCTGGAGCTTCTGCAGGCCGGGACCTCAGCGTCTAGTGTCAGCGTGGAAGCTTCTCCTCTGGTTCCCCAGCGAAGATGTGGTTCTTTTATACCCACAAAATACCCTCAGGGGTTCTACCCAGATATGTAATGGCTTGCCATTATGTATAGTGGACCTGTAGTCTAAGGAGGACTTTAGCTGTGACTTTTGTACAGAGTTATTATACAGAAGATGGTAATCCTGCTATGTACGTCCTGGGTAGGGGATTAAGATATGATACAAGGAACCCTCATGCATAATAAATTAGGCCAGTTTTGGAGAAAACTGATCGACATTTATTCAGCACATAACTAGGTGATAGGTCAGTGCCAGAACCATTATGTAGAGCAAGGTAGGACGAATGAAGGTAAAAGGTTGTATTGCTACCTAGGCCTATATTCGGGTACATTGTGGTTCATAACAGCATGTCCTTCAGGAAGACGACAACTTCCTGGTGGAGATGGTGTCTTAAGACCCAATGCACAGTGCAGTTCCTCTGTATTCTCAAGTGTATGGGTAAGGCTACCACAGACCCCTTAAAGAGCCCGTGAAGGCAAGAGTGGTCACACCCCAGGTGGACAAAAATACAAGCCCTCTCCCAGTGCCCCACCTTACATACGTGGCAGCATACCTCCTAATTCCTTCAAGTTTCATTCTGATCATAAGTGCACAAATGCCCAGGCCACAATAGATGCTCCCCCTTCAGACAAGGAGATTAAGATTATAGAAGCAGTGGGGAAAAGAGTAGTGGTGCAAGCAACAATGCCAAGCACTGGCGGATTGCCAACTCCTTTGATGTGCTCTCCTGATAAGACAAGGGCATTGGGACCTACTCCTCCCAGAGGAGTATAGGCAAAGAGGAGAGGAATTGATAGCAGAAGGAAAGACCATCTCCAACACCACCATCCGCGGCTACCAGAAAGTAGCAAGCACTGGGGCCGGGGGGGTTTGCACCGGCATCCTAGTAAGACGTCACACCTAGCTCCTTGTCTCTGGTTTCAAATTGGAGATGCAACAGCATCTGTTCAATCTGCCCTTTGCTGGCAAACACCTCTTGGGCCCACACGTTGACCAGATGCTGGAAAATTTAAAAAAGGACGTGAGCAAGGTCATGGGTGCCCTCCAAACATCCACCCTAAGCTGGTCCTTTCATAGGTAGCAAAACCATCTCCTCAGACCCTCCTTCCTCCTATCAGTAGCAATAGCAGGCCTACCACCAGCAGTCACCAGGGGGTTACTCAAAGGGGGGGGGGGGAGACTACAAAAGAAACAGGGTTAGGGGCACAGGAGGCTCTGGCAAAGGTGCCTCCACCTCCAAACAGTGACTCCCCTACCCCCGATCACACAACACCTGTTAGGGGAGGGCTACAGGATTCCCTCCCCTGATGGCAGGAAATTACAATAAGCAAGTGGGTATTATCAGTGGTTCAACAAGATCTTCCAAGCACCCCCCACCCATCCAACATTCCTCCCTGCAGGCATGTTTTCAGCAGGACAGACCCTTCTCTTCGAGGAAGAGGTCCAAGCGCTCCTTCAAAATGGTGTCATTGAGCTGGTGCCCATTGCACAAACGGGGCAGAGGGGTGTATTACTTCCCCATCCGTCCTGCCCATGATTCTTCCTGCCTGCTGGCTCAGACAATCTGGCATTGGGACGCTCCTCCACTACATTCACTTAATTGTGGAGTACCTCCTGGGGTGGAAAATGACCTGGCTGGCCTGAGTGAGATCTTCACCCGCATGTCCTGCACCAGTACTTCCAGAACTGGGGAACTCCCAATGTAGATCTGTTCGCCACCCAGAGAACGCAAAATGCCAAACTTTGCCTCTAGGTACCCACACCCGGGGTGCCTGGGCAATGCACTGCGGATCAACTGGTCATGCATCTTTGCTTACGCTTTACTCCTCTCCCGCTCCTTCCAGTGGTGGTGCAGAAGATGCAGCAAACTTCACATAACACTCTTCCTGGTGGCTTCCACCTGGCCAGGCAGCCCTGATTTTCAGCCTTGCTAGAGATGTCAATCAGCCCACATGAGAAAATCCCCAACAGGCTAGACTTTCTCACCAGGAATCAAGGGCAGATAAGGCATTCCGATCCCAAGCAACTAAGTCTAGAGATCTGGCACCTGAGGTCTTAAAATTTGATTACCCAGAAATGACTGGGCATCCTGCGTCATGCTACTCAGCGAAGTGGAAAATATTTGACCACTGTCTGGTCCACCTCCAGACGTCAGGCCTAGCCTAGACTTCGATATGGCTTAATTTAGCAACTATTGCTGCATACATACAAATCAGGTAACATTCCCCCCTCTTCCGCATACCTGTAATCAAGGCATTCCTGGAAGGCCTCAAGAGTCATGCCTCTTATGGGTCCGCCAGCACCAGAGTAGAACTTTAATATTGTTCTTACTATACTCATGGGCCCCAATTGAGCCCCTACTTTCTTGCCCGCTGCAGTACCTTACCTGGAAAGTAGCCATCCTGGTGGTGATCACATATTTATGCCACATAAGTGAGCTGCAAGCCCTCACACTTTGAGAACCCTTCATTCAAGTTCACAAGGACAAGGTAGTGCTCAGGACTAACCCCAAGTTCCCTTCTAAGGTTGTTTCCCCTTTCCTTCTCAACCAGACAATAGAGCTCCCAGTCCTTTTTTCCTTAACAAGGCTCGGTAGCAGATAGAGCACTTCATACCCTAGATGTAAAGCCCACTCTCAAGTACTACATAGACAGAACCAAAACCTTTTTCAAGGCAGAGCAGTTATTGATGGCCTCTGCAAAGCCTCTCAAGGGGCAGGAATTGCTTGATGGATAGTCTACTGTATATAGACTTGCTATCAAAAGGCAAAGAGAGCCCTCCCTATTACCCCTAGGGCTCACTTTACTTGCTAGAAGGCTGCATCCAGTGCCCCCTTAGGGAGGGAACAGTCCCATAGCCATCATATGTAAGGTAGCTACATGATCAGCTCCACACACATTTGCTAAACACTATTTTGTTGATGCCGTAGCCAGAAAGCAGAATTTGGTTGGGCAACCAATCTTAAAGATCTTATTTCAGATATCATCCACATGCTAGCCTCTGCTTATAGGAGGATACTACTTTACAGTCCATGCAGAGCACGTGTATCTTCCTAAACACATGCTACAAATGGAAAACATTACTTACCCTTTAAGCATCTGTTCGTAGCGTGTAGTGCTGTAGATTCACATGCGCCTACCCTCCTACCTGGACGCATGTGGCTCTGATCACTGATCTCTTCACTCTTTCAGTCATCATCTCTTTTGGGCAATATGCATGTGCATCATATAGTTGTTACATATTACTCAGTCATTGTGTGGAAAACAGTCTAACATGGAGTCGATGCCCATGTGCAGCGCCAGCTGAGGGAGTAGTCACTATACCTTGTGACTGTAAGACTTCTTCAAAGATAAACAACTTGCAAACATCTAAACTCAACACTAGATAACAGCCACGAACAGACACTTATAGGGTAAGTAACATTTCCCTTACTTGAGATCTCAAAAAGTAGGCTTAATCATACTTTCATTTGAATTATGGCCCCATTAGGTTGCCTAGCGTGCTCTAAGAAGCTTTTAATGTAGTCCTCTGGGGAAAAAATAAAGCTTATATTCATCGGCAGGAGTGACGTGGGAAACGATGGTCTCTACACTAAAGTCTAAACTGCTCAACATGGAGCCAGAATTCAGGTGACTCTGTTCCGCCACTTTGGATGTTTCGCTTCTCACTCTTAAGCAGATTGTGATGGATGCAGACTGGGCGTTCTGGATGACATTGCACTATCTGTGATCCTTAAGCTCTAGAGGACCTGGTTAGTGATCTCCCCTGGCAGCAGTTTGAACAGGTTAGCAAAAGGGATCCCGAACTACTGTTTACTCAGGATCAATTCTTTAAGGCACTGCCTCCTTTAATGGTTCCCCATCAGCAGAAGGTGTTCAGTGAGGTAGTGAAAAGGCTTCTTTTTGTGATGAGATCTGCACGTTCCTGAACCCAGCCTTACCAGACCAGGAGCGCCCACTAGACTGCTGTGCTCCATACCACCCAGTTTCCATCTTTAACGTAGAACTCTATGGTCCTTGCAAAGTTCCTTCTACCAGGCTGTTGAGGGTACTTCACTCCTTGATTCACCTAGACCGAAATGGCATTGCTCCAAGCTGTGCCTCTAGACACAATTTTAGGCTTCTACACTTGCATTGGTTCAGGAGCTCCTATGCCCATGTCTTCTTATCCTAGTTATCCTGTGGATTTCGAGAAGGCTTGTGAATTGGAATGATCATTTTTTTTCACTCAAATGTAAATGTATCCCTCCATCTTTTGGCATACATGGACTTTTAGCATCGTAGTGCTGTAGCCTAAGTTAACTGGTGCCTTCTCCACCGTGTTTCACATCGAGCAGGGCACCCTGCAATGATGGTCCCTCTCTCCCTTGGCTATAGAGGCATTGGCAGCTTGGATCACACAGGGTGCTCTAGTAGTTCAGTGCTTTGATAGGAATTACGTAGTAGACTGCAAAGTATCCTTTACACAAACAAAGTCCGGGATCCACGTTTGTCATGTCTGAAATGTATAGAAATATAAATAAATTCAGGCAGATCTCCAGCTTAGTGGTTAATTGGGGTTCATTTGTTATTTTCCTTCTAGAGAATGGGGTCATGCTGCTCAACTCGAAGTGGTAAACGACTGGTGCTTTGGAAATCTGAATGGTCTCACTCAGTGCCTTAAATAAGACTTATTTTTAGGCGTTAATTTCTTAAGAGTATTCTTTGGTAGTTCCATCCCTTTTCACTCCCTCAGTTGCCAGGATGATGGTAGATTTTGTTGGGACGAGGCCCTCAGATGGATAGGGTGGTATCACAAGCTACCCAGTGAAACTCCCCTGTGTTGTGGAGAGACCACAGTTTCTGCCCCTTGACAACTAATATGTAAAGCAAAGGTAGGGAGGTGTTTAAGAATGGAACCATATGCTGTCCTTTGACAACCTAACCACTCAGGTTGAACTTCTTAAGACCCTGTTATACAGTTACCTGCACTCAAGTCATGCCCTTGAATTCATCATTCAGATCAGAGGACTTTTCCTGAATTTAATCCACTAGAGGCAATGCTGGTGGTGGACAGGTTGTGCAAAAGAACTATCATCCCTTTATAGGCTCTTGGTATGTAGCACTCCACCTTCTTCAGACAGTTGAGGCAGGACTAGGAAAATGATATGGGGCAACTTGATAAAGATGAATGGAGGAAGGCTTAAATGGTCCATTACTAGTTCAGTTCAAATATCTTCATAGACCATATTGTACACTGCAGCGACTCAGGAAGATGAATAGAAGCCAATCTCCGATATCTCAATTGCCACTCATAGATTGGGGCTTTCTTTCATATGGTTTTGAAGTTTGACGTGATTCAAGGCTCTTTGGTTAAAGGTTGCTTTGCAAGCATACCTGTCCCTCGGTCTTGATATGACAGGTGGAACATATTTCAAAGCTGGCGCTCTTGGGCGTCATGTGGTGGAAAACTGAGGATAGTCTAAGGGGCACACTCTAATTGTGATGGTTCTTCCCTTGGCTCAAAGGGATGCTGACTAAATCCAACATTCAGAAGCTGCACCTTCTCTAGAGGATTGGGTATGAGGGATTGATAAATGTTCAAGGTTGGAGGCACCATTCTACCAGGCAAGAGTTTGTCTTCTGATGCATACCATGATTTGTGGCCCATGGTGGAGCCTTTTTCATGTTTCTATATGATGTTGCGCCCTATGTTTATTCGCTGTCATATTGGTCACCTAGATTGTAGTTGCCTTCGTGGTGCTCCGAGAAGGTGCAGCTTCTGAGTGTCAGTTCCAATTGTCCTTTCTGACACACTTTCGGCGCCGATCCGACTTTGACAGAGGCCACACCCTGCCACCATTGAGGCATTGCTTCCTCCACTTGAATCTGCCTTCATAACGGCAAGCGCACACCTTGCATTCAGTATCTGAAAGAAACACATGGTGATAGATTCCTTACCTTCGAATATCCTCAGACGTCAGACTGGATCCGGAAAGTTTTCGTCAGCAGTACCCCTGCGCGTCGGTAGGTGGCGTCGTGCGGCTCCGTGTTCGTCGTTGGTGTCGTGGTCGCCGAGATGACGTCGCAGGCGCTACTTAGACGCCGCCCACACGCGCTGACGTCAGTTCTTTCTTTTTCCGCTCCAGCAAGCGCAGATCCGGGAAGAGCAGGAACCCCCAGTTAATTTTTGACTGACTTTTTGAGGCTTTTTGTCTCTGTTTTTCTTTGAGTCTTCGACTCCTGGTGCAGTAGGATGCCCGGTTTCAAGTCCTGCGGGGATTGTCACCGCATGATGTCGGTGACGGACCCGCACCGTGTGTGTCTTTTCTGCCTGGGGCGCGACCACGACACAAGCTGGAAGCCCGGCAGTCGGCTCCGCGCCGTTCGAAGTCCCGGTCCACGGGGAGGTCGAGGGACCGTGCGCGGAGTCATCATCATCGATCTTCGGGATCCAAGTCTTTGCACTCGGGGTCAGGTAAGACGAAGCACAAGAAGTCGAAGAAACGCCATCGTTCTCCGACTTCCCCTCGCCGGTCGCGCGACGCGGCTGAGGGTATGGGTGGTGCCACCCCCGCGGCTCCGGCGGAGTCCATGGAGTCTCCGCCCGACTACCCGCCCTTCCCGGGGTCGTCGGCGACTCCGGCCCAGCTACAGGACTTCCTGTCGGCCATGGCTCGCCTCTTTGGCCCGTCGGGTCCCGCCAGTGCGCCTTCGGGCCCTGCGGTCCCGCATGTGTGTCCTCGCGTTTACTCGCCGGCGTCTCCGGCCCCGGCGTCGCTGTCTGCCCCGGCGTCGCTGTCGGCTCCGGCCTCAGCGCCGCAGGACACCTTTGGATCCAGGCCTGGATCCTGGTTGACGCCGGTTGACCTTGTTACGCCTCCACCGACGTCTACTCCACCGGCACCGATCCTGACGCCGCCCGCACCTCGGGACGACGTCTACCTCAGTTTCAGCCCCGAAGTGGACGCGGCGTCGATCGATGCCGTTCTCGACGCTGCTTGGGGATTTCTATCCCCATGTCCCTGCTCCTTATTTTAGACCTGTTGAACAGCCTGAGGAGCAAGGGGAGGACTGGGAAGGGTCTGAGGACCCTCTCGCTGCAGCCTGCGAGTCTGAACAGGACTGGGCTGAGGAATTGGGGGACGCCAGTGGTCTGGATACCTCACCAGACCTTGGCATGCTGTCTCCTCCTACCGTGGCTACGGAGGAGGGAGCCAGTTATGAAGTGGTGTTGCGTAGGGTGGTCGAGGCCCTACACCTCGTGCTCCCTACTGTGGCCGTCAGGACTAACCTCCTGACGGAGGTGCTTCAGCCAGCAGCTACTTCTGCGGAGCCGCTGCTTCCTTTCAATGAAGCCCTCTCGGACGTTCTTTTGGGCACTTGGTCCAGGCCCACCACAGGGGCTCCTGTGGATAGGAACGTGGCCCGACGCCATCGCCTGGCTCCGGGTGACCCCATTTTCCTCTCCCAACACCCCACTCCCGAGAGCTTGGTTGTCCAAGCCTCTGCTTCCCCAACCGCCTTCCCTTCCGCACCACCGGATAGGGAATCCAAGAAGCTGGATCAGTTTGGGAAGAAGTTTTTTCTTCCACCAGCTCTGCGCTGCGGCCCGTAAACACTGCTTGCCTCTTGGGCCGTTATTCCCACTCTCTGTGGGATACGGTGGCGAACGTGCTGCCCCAGTGTCCGGAGGAGGCCCGGACTGCTCTCTCCCAGGCTGTTGTAGAGGGGAGAGACGCAGCAAAGTTCATGATTCGTTGTGGCCTAGACACCGCCGACTCACTGGGCAGATCGATTGCAACGACGGTGGCGATTCGCCATCACGCCTGGTTGAGGACCACTGGATTTTCGGGGGATGTCCAAAACACCCTTATGGACATGCCCTTTGATGGCTGTCGCCTTTTCGGTGACAAAGCGGACAGCGCGTTGGAGAGGTTTAAGGACTCACGGGCTACGGCCAAGTCCTTGGGACTCTCGGCAGTCCGTCCTCTTCCGCTTTTCGCTCCTTTCGTGGCACAGGAAGGGGCGCTCCGCAGCTTTCGCAACAGAGCCACAGGCCGGCGCAGCAATCATCCCAGCGCGGACGCGGGTTCCGCCGTGGCGGACAAAGGGGCCAGCGGGCGTGTCAGGCCACCACTGCCTCCAAGCCTTCCTAGTCCGAACTTTCAGGCCCATCAAACGCCAGTGGGCGGCAGACTTCGCCATCACCTCCCCCACTGGCACACCATCACTTCGGACAGGTGGGTTTTAGAGATAGTCCGGAGGGGCTACTCCCTCCCCTTCGAGACTACCCCCCCAGCCATGCCTCCTCAATACCACCGCATGTCGGGGGATCACTTGGTGCTTCTTCAGCAGGAAGTTGCGGCCCTCTTGGCCAAGGGGGTCATCGAGCGCGTTCCGACGCCCGAAGTAGGTTGTGGTTGTTATTCCCACTACTTTGTGGTGCCCAAGAAGGACAAAGGCCTGCGTCCTATCTTAGACCTCCGGAACGTCAATCGCTTCCTCCGCAAAGAGAAGTTCAAGATGCTTACTCTAGCTCAGGTCTTGTCTGTTCTTGACCCACAAGACTGGATGGTGGCGCTGGACTTGCAGGACGCCTATTTCCACATCCCCGCCCTGCGAGCCCATCGGCGTTACCTACGGTTCACGGTAGGCCACAAGCACTTTCAGTTCACCGTGCTCCCCTTTGGCCTTACCAGCGCCCCTCGGGTGTTCACCAAGGTGATGGCGGTGGTCGCAGCTCATATGCGCAGATCAGGGGTCTCAGTCTTACCCCTATCTCGACGACTGGTTGTTGAAGGCAGGCTCGCCCCAGACAGTCGTCTACTACGGCCGACCTCCTGCACTTGCTGGGGTTCTCCATCAACGTGCCGAAGTCGCACCTGATACCCTCTCAGAAGCTCCTCTTTATCGGAGCAGTTCTGGACACGGCGCAGTTTCGGGTCTATCCTCCCGAACAGCGAGTCCGGGATATTCGGGCTCTGATTCCCATCTTTCAGCCCTTGTCCCGGGTTTCGGTCAGAGTGACTCTGAGGCTGCTGGGCCTCATGACCTCCTGCATCCTGCTGGTCAATCATGCCAGATGGCATATGCCGGCTCTGCAGTGGGACCTGAAGTTCCAGTGGGCGCAGCATCAGGGGAACCTGTCCGATCATGTCCAGATCTCAGAGGGCACTGCACTACAGTTGCAGTGGTGGCTCACGAACCGGCATTGGGTCGACGGCAGATCCCTCTCCCTTCCCCAACCGGAGTTTACAGTGGTGACGGATGTGTCCCTCCTGGGATGGGGCGGCCACATGGGAGAGGTGGAGATCAGAGGCCTCTGGTCTCCGGCAGAGTCCCGGCTCCATATCAACCTTTTGGAGCTGCGGGCGATCAGGCTTGCACTGAAGGCATTCCTTCCCTCTGTCAAGGGGAGAGTAGTGCAGGTGTTCACAGACAACACCACCGCCATGTGGTACTGCAACAAACAAGGTGGGGTGGGGTCGTGGACCCTCTGTCAGGAGGCTCTGCGTCTCTGGACATGGCTGGAACATCAGGGCATGTCCCTGGTGGTTCAACACCTGGCAGGTTCTCTGAACGCCAGGGCGGACGAACTCAGCCGCAGGTGCATGCTCGATCACGAATGGCGTCTTCACTCGGAAGTGGTGCAAGGTCTCTTTCAGCAGTAGGGAGAACCTTGGTTAGATCTGTTCGCCACCGAAGAGAACGCGCAATGTCATCAGTTCTGCGCGTTGGAATTTCCAAGGCGACACTCGCTCGGCGATGCTTTTCGTCGCGAGTGGAGTTGCGGTCTGTTGTACGCCTTTCCGCCTATACCACTTCTGCCCAGATTGCTGAAGATCAGGCGCGACCGGGCCCAAGTCATTCTTGTGGCTCCGGACTGGGCTCAAAGAGTATGGTATCCCGAGCTACTCAGTATGAGCATCGATCCTCCGATCCGAATGCCTCTTCGGGAGGATCTTCTGTCGCAGCAGCAGGGGACGGTCCTCCACCCGAACCTGTCCAGCCTCCACCTCTTTGCATGGAGATTGAGCGGCGGCAGTTGATTCCTTTCTACTTGCCTCCTGAAGTTTGTGACGTTATTCTGGCAGCCAGGCGTCCCTCTACTAAAGTGGTATACGCCTGCAGGTGGAACAAATTTGTGGCATGGTGCACAGCAAAGGCTGTGGATCCCCTTTCTGCCCCTCTTTCTGAAGTGCTACTGTTCCTTCTTTCTTTGGCCCAGCAGGGCTCTGCTCTGGGCACTACCAAGGGCTACCTTTCTGCTATTTCGGCCTTTCTCAGGCTCCCTGATCAGCCCTCTCTTTTCAAGTCCCCTGTTGTAAATAGATTTCTCAAAGGCATTACACACCTTTTTCCTCCTATTCCTTTCGTGATGCCTCAGTGGGACTTGAATCTGGTTCTGACATACTTGATGTGCGCTCCCTTTGAGCCCCTTCACAACTGTCCTCTTCGTCTTTTAACATTAAAGACTGCCTTCCTGGTGGCCATCACTTCCGCCAGATGGGTGAGTGAGCTCCATGCTCTTTCTTGTAAGCCTCCTTTCCTTTCAGTCCATCCGGACAAAGTTGTGCTCAGGCCCCGTCCTTCCTTTTTGCCAAAAGTGGTTACGGCCTTTCACATTGGGCAGACTATTACCTTGCCCACCTTCTTTCCGCCTCCGCATCCTTCCAGAGAGGAAGAGCGGCTCCACCGTCTGGACCCAAAACATGCGCTCTCTTTTTATCTCAACCGCACACAGCAGTTCCGGGTGGACGACCAGCTTTTTGTTGTCTACATCTGAAAGAGACACGTTAGTGATAGATTCCTTACCTTAGAATATCCCCAGGCGTCAGACTGGATCCGGAAAGTTTTTTCGTCAGCAGTACCCCTGCGCGTCGGTAGGTGGCGTCGTGCAGCTCCGCGTTCGTCGCTGGCGTCGTAAGCGCCGAGGATGACGTCACAGAGACTACTTAGGTGCCACCCATGCGCGCTGACGTCAGTTCTTTCTTTTTCCGCGCCAGTAAGCGCAGATCCGGTTAGAGCACGTACCTTAGTCACTTTTTGACTCTCTTTGAGACTTTTTGTCTCCTGTGGTTCCTCTGGTGCACGTAGGGATGCCTGGTTTTAAGTCTTGTGGGGCCTGCCGTCGCAATATGTCGGTGGCGGACCCCCACGGCGTCTGTCTCTACTGCCTGGAGAGCGACCACGACTCCCGGTCCTGCAGGGACTGTCTGGCCATCGCCCCGAAGGCCTTGAGGGAGCGTCGCCGGAAGCTGCTTGAGGTCCGGCACTCGTCCCAGCGCCGTTCTCGGTCTAGGGGCCGCTCCAGAGAACGCTTGCGGGGCCACCATCATCACTCCTCGGGCTCCAAGTCTTCACCCTCGGATTCGGGTAAGAGACGACACAAAAAGAAGTCGAAGAAGCGTTGTCGCTCTCGGACGTCCCCCCGTCGGTCCCCGGATGCGGACGAGGGGGACAGGGGTTCTGCCCCTGAGGCTCCTTCGGAGCCCGGGAGTCCCGCGGCCTACCCACCTTACCCGGGTCCGTCGGCGACTCCCGCACAGGTGCAAGAATTTCTTGCTACCATGGACCGCCTGTTTAGGCCTCGGGCTCCCGCCGGCGCGCCCTTGGGCCCTGCAGTCCCGTGTCTGGATCCTTTCGGGCCGCCGGCGGCTCCGGCCCCGCAGGATCCTGCGCCGCTGGCTCCGGCCACGGCGACAAAAGGTCCCACGCTGCCGGCTCCGGCCCCAGCGCCACCCTCGGCTCCGGCGCCGCTGTGGATGCCATTTGTCCCGCCCCTGCCCAGGTTCCAGGACAATTTTGTCCCTACCTGGGACCCGCATTGGGACACGGCGCCGGTTCGGCCACGTCCGGCGCCGTTCCCGGTGCAGTTTGTTCCTTCACTGGTCCCTGCCCTGCCGCCGCAGTCTGTTCCGCATGCGGCGGAGGTGGAGGACGACTGGGAGGGGTCCGAGACCCTCTTGCTCGTCAGTGTGACTCCGAGCACGACTGGGCGGACGAGTTAGAGGAGGCTGGCGGCCTTGATGTCTCCTCTGACCCGAGGTATGCCTCTCCTCCGCCTACCATGGAGGAGGGTGCTTCTTACACGATGGTGCTCCGTCGGGCTGCTGAGGTCCTCAACCTTGATCTCCCTACGGTGGCCCTGAAGACTAATCTCCTCACTGAGGTGCTCCAGACGGCGTCCACTTCGTCGGAGCCCCTGCTGCCATTTAATGACGCCCTCACTGACGTCTTACTGGGCACTTGGTCGCGGCCAGCCACAGGGGCCCCTGTGGATAAGAACGTCGCCAGGCGTCACCGCCCGGCGCCGGGTGACCCTGCCTTTCTGACCACTCACCCTACGCCCGAGAGCCTGGTCATCCAAGCTTCGACGTCCCAGAGTGCCTTTCCGTCGGCTCCGCCGGAGAAGGACTCTAAGAAGCTGGAGCAGTTCGGCAAGCGGTTGTTCTCTTTGGCCAGCTTGGGGCTGCGGTCGGTGAACACCCATGCCTATTGGGCCGCTATTCCCACGCAGTGCGGGATACAGTTGCACAGGTGTTGCCTCAGTGTCCTGAGGAGACCCAAGCTGTTGCCGAGGGTAAAGATGCGGCTAAGTTCGCCATTCGGTGTGGTTTGGACACCACGGACTCACTAGGTAGAGCAATTTACGACTGTGGCGCTTCGTTGCCACGCCTGGTTGAGGTCTACTGGGTTCTCGCCAGATGTCCAGAGCTCACTCATGGACATGCCCTTTGATGGCACTCGCCTGTTTGGTGATAAAGCCGACCGTGCGCTGGAGCGTTTTAAGGACTCGCGGGCCACGGCCAAGTCCTTAGGTCTTTCCACGAAAAGCCCAGCCACTCCTGGTTTTCGTTCCTTTCGTGGCCACGGAAGGGGCGCTCAGGCACGTTCCTTCAGCAAGCCTGTGCAGAACCAGCCTCCGCGCGGCCGCGGTTTCCGCAGGGGCGGGTCTGGGAATCAGCGTGGGGGTCAGTCCACCTCTGCCCCCGTTGCTTCTACCTCCAAACCTTCCTAATCCGAGCTTTGTGGGGCACCCCACGCCAGTGGGTGGCAGGGTCCGCCATCATCTCCCCCACTGGCACTCTTATCACATCGGACGAGTGGGTGTTGCAGATCATCCGCAAGGGTTACTCCCTTCCCTTTCAGTCCACCCCTCCAGCCATTCCACCTCGGTGCCACCGCATGTCGGGGGACTACTTGGCGCTTCTCCAGCAGGAAGTCACGGCCCTCTTGGCCAAGGGGGCCATCGAGTGTGTTCCTGGGCCAGAAGTAGGGAGTGGTTGTTGTTCCCACTACTTTCTGGTCCCCAAGAAGGACAAGGGGGGGCTTGCGCCCCATCTTGGACCTCCGGAACGTCAATCGCTTCCTCCGGAAGGAGAAGTTCAAGATGTTGACTCCGGCTCAGGTCTTGGCTGCCCTCGACCCCGGAGACTGGATGGTAGTGCTGGACTTGCAGGACGCATATTTTCACATCCCCGTCCTGCCGGCCCACCGGCGTTACCTGCGGTTCACGGTAGGCCAGGAGCATTTTCAGTTTGCGGTGCTCCCCTTCGGCCTTACCAGTGCCCCTCGGGTGTTCACAAAAGTGCTGGCGGTGGTCGCAGCTCATCTGCGCAGGTCCGGGGTGTCAGTCTTTTCCTACCTAGACGACTGGTTGTTGAAGGCGGGCTCGCCCCAGGCAGTCGTCACCCACCTTCAGACTACGGTTGACCTCCTGCAGTTGCTGGGGTTCTCCATCAACGTGCCGAAGTCGCACCTGAGACCTTCTCAGAAGCTCCCCTTCATCGGAGCGGTTCTGGATTCGACGCAGTTTCGGGTTTATCCTCCCGAGCAGCGAGTCCAGGATATTCAGGCTATGATTCCCATCTTTCAGCCTCTATCCCGGGTTTCAGTCAGGATGACCCTCCGGCTCCTGGGCCTGATGGCCTCCTGCATTCTGCTAGTGCAACATGCCAGGTGGCATATGCGGGCTCTGCAGTGGGACCTGAAGTTCCAGTGGGCACAGCATCAGGGCAACCTGTCCGATCTTGTCCAGATCTCGGAGGGCACTGCACGACAATTGCAGTGGTGGCTCACGAATCGCGATTGGGTCAATGGCAGATCCCTCTCCCTTCCCCAACCGGAGCACACAGTGGTGACGGATGCGTCCCTCCTGGGATGGGGCGGCCATTTGGGAGAGGCGGAGATCAGAGGCCTCTGGTCTCCGGGCGGAGTCCCGGCTCCATATCAATCTTTTGGAGCTTCGGGCGATCCGACTTGCACTGAAGGCATTCCTTCCCTCTGTCCGGGGAAGTGTAGTGCAGGTGTTCACGGACAACACCACCGCCATGTGGTATTGCAACAAACAGGGCGGGATGGGGTCGTGGACCCTATGTCAGGAGGCTCTGCGCCTCTGGACATGGCTGGAACATCAAGGCATTACCATGGTGGTTCAACACCTGGCAGGTTCTCTGAACGCCAGGGCGGACGAACTCAGCCGCCGGTGCTTGATGGATCACGAATGGCGTCTGAACTCGGACGTGGCGCAAGGTCTCTTTCTGCAGTGGGGAGAGCCTAGGTTAGATCTATTCGCCACCGAAGAGAACGCGCAATGTCATCAGTTCTGCACGTTGGAATTTCCAAGGCGGCACTCGCTCGGCGAATCTTTTCGTCGCGAGTGGAGCTGCGGTCTGTTGTACGCCTTTCCGCCTATACCACTTCTGCCCAGAGTGCTGAAGAAGATTCGGCGCGACCGGGCCCAAATCATTCTTGTGGCTCCGGATTGGGCACGAAGATACTGGTATCCCGAGCTACTCAACATGGCGATCGATCCCCCAATCCGACTGCCTCTTCGGGAGGATCTTCTGTCGCAGCAACAGGGGACGGTCCTCCACCCGAACCTGTCCAGCCTCCACCTCCATGCGTGGAGATTGAGCGGCGACAGCTGATTCCATTTGACTTGCCTCCTGAAGTCTGTGATGTCATTCTGGCCGCCAGGCGTCCCTCCACTAAATCGGTATACGCCTGCCGGTGGAACAGATTTGTGGCATGGGGCACAGCTAAGTCTGTGGATCCCCTTTCTGCCCCTCTTTCTGAGGTCCTTCTGTTCCTACTATCCTTGGCCCAGCAGGGCTCTGCTCTGGGCACTGTCAAAGGTTATCTTTCGGCCAGCTCCACCTTTCTCAGGCTTCCAGATCAGCCTTCTCTCTTTAAGTCCCCAGTTGTTAATCGTTTCCTGAAAGGCATTACACACACGTTTCCTCCTGTGCCTTTCATAATGCGTCAATGGGACTTAAATCTTGTCTTGACCTATCTGATGTGCGCTCCCTTCGAGCCCCTTCATAACTGTCCTTTACGTCTTCTTACTCTAAAGACGGTTTTCCTGGTAGCTATCACCTCTGCCAGAAGAGTGAGTGAGCTCCAGGCTCTTTCTTCTAAACCTCCTTTCCTTTCGGTTCATCCGGACAAGGTGGTTTTAAGGACCCGTCCTTCTTTCTTGCCAAAGGTTGTCACGCCCTTCCACATCGGGCAGACCATCACTTTGCCCACTTTCTTTCTGCCTCCGCATCCTTCAAAAGAGGAAGAGAGGCTCCATCGTCTGGACCCAAAACGTGCGCTCTCGTTCTATCTAAAGCGCACACAACAGTTCCGGGTGGATGACCAGCTCTCTTTGTTGGCTACGTGGGCGCCAAAAAAGGTCGGGCCGTGCACAAACGAACCATCTCTCAGTGGGTTGTTTTGTGCATCAAAGCGTGTTACTCCTTGGCTAAAATGGAGCCTCCTGTGGGACTGCGTGCCCATTCTACCAGGGCAACAGCAGCCACTAATGCCTTGGGATGCGGCGTTCCCTTGCAGGATATTTGTCAGGCAGCCACGTGGGCCTCGCTGCACACATTTACCAAGCATTACTGCCTTGACAGTCAAGTCCGGAGAGACGGCTTCTTTGGCCGTTCTGTTCTCCGTGACTTTCTGGTGTAATCTATTCGCAGACCCACCACCGGGGTTGGTATTGCTGGGGTATCTATTCTAAGGTAAGAAATCTATCACTAACGTCTCTTTCAGATGCACAAGTTACTACTTGTGTAACGATATATCTGTAAGAGACATTAGTTAGTGATAGATTCCTTACCGCCCCACCCATCCTCCCCGTTCTGCGAACTGATTCTAGGGTTAAGGTCATCCCTTTCAGGGCCCTAGTTTCATGGCACCAGTGGTCGGTTTCTTGCATGGCTCTGCGTTCCTGGCGCGGAAAGTCGTGTACAGAACTGACGACCGCGCGCATGGGTGGCGCCTAAGTAGTCTCCGTGACGTCATCTCGGCGCTTACGACGCCAGCGACGAACGCGGAGCCGCACGACGCCACCTACCGACGCGCAGGGGTACTGCTGACGAAAAAACTTTCCGGATCCAGTCTGACGCCTGGGGATAGTCTAAGGTAAGGAATCTATCACTAACTAATGTCTCTTACAGATATATCGTTACACAAGTAGTAACTTGTGCGTTGGCACCAAGAAAGGTTGGGCGGTCCATAAGAGAACCATCTCCCGCTGGGTTGTCTTATGTATCAAAGCCTGTTACTCTTTGGCTAAAAAAGAACCTCCGGTGGGGCTGCGTGCTCATTCCACCAGAGCTACTGCAGCCACTACTGCATTGGGACGTGGTGTCCCCCTGCAAGACATCTGTCAGGCAGCCACGTGGGCCTCGCTGCACACGTTTACCAAGCATTATTGCCTAGACAGCCAAGTCCAGAGAGACGGCTTCTTTGGTCGTTCTGTTCTCCGTGACTTTCTGGTGTGATCTTAGTTGGCAGACCCACCACCGGGGTTGGTATTGCTGGGGTATCTATTCTAAGGTAAGGAATCTATCACTATGTGTTTCTTTCAGATGAACAAGTTACTTACCTTCAGTAACGATATATCTGTAAGAAACATTAGTAGTGATAGATTCCTTACCGCCCCACCCATCCTCCCCGTTCTGCGAACTGATTTCTAGGGTTAAGGTCATCCCTTTCAGGGCCCTAGTTTCAATGCACCAGTGGTCAGTATCTTGCATGGCTCTGCGTTCCTGGCACGGAAAGTCGTGTACAGAACTGACGTCCGCGCACGTGGGAGGCGTCTAAGTAGCGCCCGCGACGTCATCTCGGCGACCACGACGCCAACGACGGACGCGGAGCCGCACAACGCCACCTACCGACGCGCAGGGGTACTGCTGACGAAAACTTTCTGGATCCAGTCTGACGCCGGGGGATATTCTAAGGTAAGGAATCTATCGCTACTTATGTTTCTTACTGATATATCGTTACCGAAGGTAAGTAACTTGTTCGTTTGGCACAGATTCGGACAATATCTATGCTATGGGTGATGAGATTGGCCTACCATATCACTAGGAGAACTGGTATGATGACCTGCAGGAGGCTAGTGGCCATGATACTTTCCCCTGAAACAGGGTTCCTCTCTGTAGGAAGGTGGGTTTGTTGCAGTAACCACCCCACCCCCCCAAACACACTTTTTGCCAGACTACTGATGCACTTTTTGACTTGATGTAAAAGCTCCTGGGATAAAGATGAAGGGAAATGCCTAAAATCTTTACTCTCTCTCCCCAGCTCGGCAATGATCCAGGCAATTAGACTGGAACTTGGCCTGACTGCGTGGAACTTTCAGGTGCAACTAAGTTTACTTAGATTTTGGAATCGTTTGGGTCTTGGGGAGGTCACAAAGGTGTCTCAGTGGTGCATGAAAGAGATCCAATCTAGTGAGCGAAAGTGGGCTAAAGCCACAAGATGCAAACTTCAGACCATTTGTGATCACCTGAACGTGGAAATAGATCCGAAGACATTGCAAATCAACGTAACAAAGAGTGTACTTAGAATGCAGGGTAAAGAATTGTCACGAGGAGTAGACAGAGAGTATTTGAGTATGAAAGACTCTGTAAAATTTATCAGTAACAGCTGGGAGAAAGATATAAGCTACCCCTACCTAGACACATTACCGAATCGTTGGTTAAGAATGGATGTACTAAGGATTAGAATCGGTATTAATCCGGCCGTAATAAATAGTGCAATAAAATCTGGCCTAATTCAACAAGATGGCAATTGTATGTGTAATATAGGGATGAAATGTAATATTTTACATATTTTATTGGACTGCCGGAAATTTTTATATTTACGTAAATTAATACTTCGTCCGATCTTTTTAAAGTATGATGTTAGGGCGCGTTCACAAGCATGGGAGCTTCTCGCTGATATGGAACATTTAGATATCGCGATAGCCATTGGGAAATTTATGCAGGGGGTCTATAGGTTCCCTGATCCAATAGAGGCTTAAGAGAAGCGAGGTGCCTTGCAATCTAAAAATGAAATTAGTGGTTTTAAAATTGGTAGGAATTAAGTATTAAGTTTTAAGGATATTATGGGTTTTATTGCTTAAGAAAATGACTTTGTAATGTGTAGACTTTTTTAAATGATGTATGTGTTATGGTTTAAAAACAGATGGTTTAAATAAACTTTATTTTTGACTTGACTTGATGTGCCCTGGGTCCCTGCCAATCAGGTTCCCAGGGCCAGTGTTCTTTCCCCAAAACTAACCCAAACCCAATTGGCATCTCTGGCCACAGGTCGGCCCCTGGTAAATGGTACCACAGGTATCAAGGGCACTGTGACCAGGGAAGACCTCTAAGGGCTGCAACACTTATTGTGCCACCCTTAGAGGCCCTGTACCTTTAAACACACACACTGCCTTTGCAGGCTGCGTGCTTTGGTGCAGAACAAAGTGAAGAGTCGACATGGCACACATCCCTGTGGCCATGCCTACAACCCACTGCCCTGGCATAGATCAGTCACCCCTCTAGCTGGGTGCACTATGCCAGTGGTGAGGGTACAGGTGCATGAGCCCTGTACCCCTACAGTGTAAGTCCATTCTTAGACATTGTAAGTGCAGTGCTGCCATTAAGAGTATATGGTGCTGGGAGTTTGTCATTACGAACTCCACAGCACCATAATGACTACACTGAAAACTGAGAAGTTTGGTATCAAACTTCTCAGCACATTAAACCCCCACTGATGCCAGTGTGGAATTTAATGAAAAAATGCACTCCGAGGGCATCTTAGAGATGCCCCCTGAAAAACGACCAGCCTCTGGTGGGTTCCCTGACTGGTACACACCAGCCTGCCACCACAAGACATGTTTCTGGACCCCCAGGGTGGGTGCCTTCGCTCCCTGAGCCCAGAAACAAAGCCTTTCCTGGGCGGAGGTGTCCACACCTTCCCCAGGCCAGGATGAGCCATCTGTGGCAGGGGAGCTTCAAAGGCCTGGCAGCCTTTGTAATGCGACCCCAGCCTCTCCTGCTATCAGGAGCAGGCCCCCTTCCTGTCTCCCCTCCTTTTCGGCGGGAAGACAGGCGGGAAAAACTAGCCAGACCAGAAGTTGTGCCCACCTCTGCCAACTCCACCCCTCAGGTAGGGGAGGCGAGGTGAAGCCCACTTGCAGATGGCAGGCACTCCCCAATCCGGATTAGGGGATTGTGCTCACTCCCCCACGTGGGGTGAGCACACCAAGGGTGTAGTCACCCCAAGGTCAGCCCATTGGCTACTGACCCGAGACCCCTAAATACAGTATTTAGGGGGCAGCCCTGAACCAAGAAGACAGACCAGAAGAAACTACAAGAAAAGAAGGACCAAACAGCCGTGCCGAAGCTAACAAGAGGAAGACGCCCACTGACTTGGCCCCAGCCCTACAGGCCTGTCTTCACCTCGAACCTGCTCCTGCGAAATCCCAGTGTGTCCTGCAGCCAGCAACCTCGAAAACCCCGGAGGACCTGCCTGCCTTCAACCACATAGACTGTGTCTCCCGTGAACACCAGATTGTTCATCTGCAACCTCTGGCACTGGCCGGACACCGCGAATCCGCACCACTCTGCACCCGCCGTCCACGGCCCGAGCTCGAGTGGGCAAACACCACGAGGAGGTCCTCCCAGCGACCCTAACCCGAGATCCGGCGACCCCTGACCTGCCTCAAACCTCCAGCCGACGCCTGCAGCCTAAATCCAGAAGGTCCCCCCAACCGCGACCAGGAGCTGGTAAGACGATCCGACCCCAAAAGGCACCCCTGCACCCGACGCCCCATGGCCTTGGGTGGCCAAACCAACGGTGCCTAACCAACCTCTAACTTCTCAACTTATCTCTTGAAGTGGTGGTCGCACCCAGAAGACCTTTGTCCCCAAGCCTGCAGTGCCTTTGCAAACCGGAGGTTCCCCATTGCAAACAGGGCGCCCGACGTCGAAACAGCACCCTGCACCCGGCCGCCCTAGTGCTGCTGAGGGTGCACCTTTGGTGCTACTTTGTTTCCCCATTTGCCCTGAGCTAAAGTCTAGGAGCTTTGCTCCCACAACCAAGTGGCCTGCTCGTCAGCAGCCACCAACTGGAGGCTCCCTATCCCCCATTGTATAGCATTGGGCCTCAGCACTCTGCACCCGGCTGCCCTAGTGCCGCTGAGGGTGTAACTAGAGTGCATCCTTGACCTTGGGGGTCCCCTAAGTCTACCCCCAGAACCTCAACTCCCACTACCAAATACTTACCTCAAAACCGATAACACTATTTTCCTCCATAGGATAACATTGACAGTTTTTGTGTGAAAAGTTTCTAAGTGTGCAGTTTGAAAACCTAAAGAAATTCTTTAAAATTGTACTATTTAACAAAAACGATTTTACTTACCTGTTTACAGGAAATGTCGCAGAGTAGTATCCAGGAATACTACTCTGAGTAAGAAAAGTAATCTAACAAAGTAACTTACCTGGTATTTTACTGAAAAGCCCATTCAAGTCTATGTACTGTATTTACAAAGTATTGCATTTCTCTGCAACCATACTGTAAGTCAAAACAAATTGCATATACAATTACAATTCAAACTCTTTACAAACTGCATTACTACTGTAAAGTATTTATTGCTTACCTGTGCCAGGCTTGCTTGGTTCTAGAAAAAAAAATAACTAAAAGACTATTTTGTTACAAAACAATTGGTCTGAAGTTCAGTCCTTGAGTGTGTGAATTCATTTGCTGACTGAGTGTGTGCAACAAATGCTTAACACTGTCCTCTGATACTGCCTTACTGCTCGACCACACTAACACAAATAGATAGTGAGGTGCTATCTAACTTTACCTCTGCCTACCTTTGGGGTTCCACTGGACTCTGTGCACACTATACCTCACTTTGGTATAGTATATACAGAGCCAGCTTCCTATGCTCTCACCCCCTGAGCCAGCAACTGAAGAAAGTGCTTCTTTCACAATGGTTATGCGCAGAGTGGCCAGATTCCTGGACCTTCATCTCCCCACCTTGATGTCAAGAATAATGTTCTTATGGAAGTCCTCCAGCTGGGCAAATGTCCACTCGGCCCGTGTTACCTTTTAGTGAGGCCCTTATAAATATTTTGTTGGGGGCATGGGCCAAACCTTGCTCCGTCCCCCAGTCAACTGCCAGATTGCATGACTCCACTGCCCTAGCGGACCCAACATTTTCATCTCAGCACAGCTCTCCTGAAAGCTCGGTGGTCCCGACGTCTGTAAGCAAAATAAATCCCAGCACATTCACAACTACCCAACGTTCTGCCCAGTCAACTACATTCCCCTCTGCTGCAGCCCCACCTGCCAAACACCCTTAACATTCCCTTAGTGGAGCACATCCACCCAGTGGGAGGCAGGCCATAACATCAGATAGGTGGGTCTTGTAAATTGTTTAGTGAAGATATGCCTTACCCTATATTCTGTCGCAGCCACACCTTCCACCAGCCTTTCAGCGACTGATGGAGGGCCATATCTCTATTTTACGGCAGGTAGTGCAAGGCCTTTTGGCTAAAGGGTCTATCAGGAGGGTGCCTGCTCCAGAATTAGGACAAGGTTATTCCCACTAATTTCTATCGCCCAAGAAGGACTGAGGCCTTTGTCCTATTTTAGACCTGCGTCCTCTTAATGTCTTCCTCTGGAAGGAGAAATTCAGAAGGCTCGCCCTGACCTAGGTTTTGTCTGCTCTTGATCCTGGAGACTGGATGGGGGCGGTGGAACTGCAGGAAGCTGATATCCATGTACCCATCCTGCAGACCCTTCAGCGCTACTTACGGTTCGTGGTGGGACAGGAGCATTTTCAGTTTGCTCTGCTCCCCTTTGGTCTCACCAGCCCCACTCAGGTGTTCACGAAGGTGATGGTGGTGGTAGCACACCTTTGGAGGTCAGGGATGCCAGTCTTCCCCCACTGGCTCTTAAAGGTGGGCTCGCCCCTGGCAGTCGTCAACAACCTCTAGACTATGGCCTACCTCCTGTCATCTTTGGGGTTCACTACCAATGTTCCAAAGTCACACCTGGCTCATTCTCAGACACAACCTTCATCGGAGCCAATCTGGGCACAGTTCGGTTTCGTGCCTCTCCCCTGGGAAAGAGAGTCCAGGACATTCAGGCTTGATCCTAATCGTTCAGCCTGGGCCTTGAATTTGGGTGGTAGAGTCTGAGGCTGTGTGACTGAAGGCTTCCTGCACCCTGCTGATTGAGCACGCCAGGTCTGCATTGGGATCTGAAGTCTTAGAGGGCCTCTCCGACTGCATTCAGATTTTGGAGGAGACTGCAAAAGATCTCCAGTAGTGGTTACTGGGCAGCGATTGAGTCAGCGGCAGCTCCTCTCCCTTCCCCACCCACAGCTAACAGTGGTGACTGATGCATCGCTTCTAGGTTGGGGTGGCCATCTGGGAGAGGTGGAGGTCAGAGGCCTATGGTGGAATCCCAGCTCCATATCAACCTTCTGTATCTGAGGGCCATCCGCTTGGCGTCAAAAGCCTTCTTTCCATCCATCAACGGGAGGCTGGTTCAGATGCTCACGAACAACACCACTGCCATGTGCTACTACAACAAGCAGGGCGGTGTGCGATCATGAACCCTATGTCAGGAGGCTGAACCACCAGGACATTTTCCTGGTTGTGAACTACGTCTTTGAATGCCAGGTCGGACAACCTCAGCCATCGACTCCTAGCAGATCACGAGTGGCAGTTATACCCCAAGGTGACACAAGGTCTCTTTTGTGAATGGGGAGAAACGTGGCTCGATCTATTCGCTACTGCTGAGAACACACCATTTCAGAACTTCTGTGCTGTTAAGTTTTCAAGGTATCTCTCGCTCGGAGACACATTTCACCTCGATTGGAACTCTGGACTTCTATATGTCTTTCTGCCAATACCACTCCTGCCCTGAGTTCTCAAGAGGATCCGGACCAAATGGGCCGAAGTCATCCTAGTAGTTCTGGGTTGGACACTTACACTATGGCATCCAGAACACCGGCGCTTGAGCATCTGTTTTCTGATCAGGCTACCCCTCCGGGAGGATCTGGTATCGTAGCAGCAGGGGAGGGTTGTGCATCCAGAACTTCGTAATCTCCACCTTCATGCTTGGAGATTGAGTAGCGACTGCTGACTGCATTCGACCTTTCTCCAGAGTTGGTTGATATCATCTTCGTTGCCAGAAGTCCCTTTCATTGGGACAAATTGGTGGCTTGGTGCAGCTCTCAACAGATAGACCCTCTCCAGGCAGTTATCTGACATTTTGGTATTTGTTTTGGCCCTAGCCCCGCAAGGCTTCGCTGTGGGCATAGTTAAATGGTACCTTCAGACTCTTTTGGCTTTTTCGCGGTTGTCAGATCAGCCTTCATTGTTTCAAGTCTCCAGTTAAGTGTTTTTTAAAAAGGTTACAACATTTGTTTCCTCCCTCCCCCGTTTCATGCCACAGTGGGACCTTAACTTGGTCCTGACATTCCTGATATGCACTCCCTTGAAATGCTTCACAGCTACGCTTTGCGGCTTCTCACTGTCAAGAGTCTTCCTCGTCGCCATTACATCGGGCAGCGTGTGAGTGAGCTTCAAGCTCTGTGTCAACCCACCATACACCACCTTCTTCCCAAACAAGCTGGTATTGCGGGCCCAGGCATCTTTCTTGCCTAAAGTTGAGACGCCATTCCACGTCTATCAGAAAACCACCTTGCCGGCAATCTGTCCTCCACCTCACCCCTCTAATTCTGAGGAAAAACTCCAATGGTTGGAACCAGAGAGCTGACCTTTTACATAGATCATACTGAAGGTAAGTAGGTTGTTTTTTTATGACACAACTTGTTTTATGGTTACTTAAAAAAATATATCATACTTAGCACTGAGTTAGTTGAAATAAGTTCAATCAAAGTCAAATTAAAACCTTCTTTATGTTCTGCCAGAATTAACATTTCCTCTGCCCATTAATGCAAGCTGTGGTGATGTCTGTCTCTTCTAATCATGTGATTGCAGATTGTTGATCATCTGATGTCTCCTCTAATGAATTTTTCACCTTCTTTTACCTGAAAGACACGAGCCTCAAAAGTTTAAAAATGAATTGACATAATAAAACCTGATAAGTTACTTTAGAGGATTTTGATGAGAGCATGGGGCTACAATCTGTTTGCCTCTACACCATCCTCTTATCCTTTTACCCTTTATCAGGCTAGATCAATGACAATTTTGCAGAGACTGTTTTCTTTATCACTTTACTTGCCCTGTGAAGTTTCTATCTTTGTTAACAAACCACTGGTGACAGGTTTTTTTTCTGAACGCAGTCAGCTTAGTGACAACTCTACCACCCAAATGTCACTAAGTCCCCCTTTCTTGTAAAGAGTTGATACCTTATTAGCTTTAGTTGTGGCCACAACTACGGTCTCTTAAGCCAAGAAAGACAAGTCCTAGGCATTTGCCAGGAGAGCTTATCGGACTGTGCACTTTACAGCCTTTGGAGACTACAAGTTACCATCCAACAGTGCAAAAGAATTTCCATCCTTATCAGCATGAAGACCTTTATAGTGAAGATGATGTGAAGCAGCTGAATAGGAGGAATGTGTTGCTTTTAGGAGAACACACCATCTAAAAAAAATCAAACTAAACAGGCAAAACTTCTGTTTTGAATAAGGAAGATTGCTTTCAGGATCATACATCACATTTTACTAGGTGTACAAATGCATAGGCAAGGATTAAGGCAATGAGGTGCGACAATCCCACATAGGTGCACTGTCCTTTTGGATAACCCACAGCTAGGTCTCTAAACTACAAAACGGCAATGGCACAATTGAAAACAGTGAAAGTGCACTATTAATATTAAGGCTACTGCATATACACCTCTGAAGGGCTCGCCCAAATAAGATAGTCATGTTTGGAGTCCATGACTTCATAAAAGCAGTCTGCCCATGACCTTGTGCCTCTTTGTGACCATGGAAATCCTTTGTATTTTGCAACATCCTATAGTGCACTGTTAAGCGTTCATTATACCAAGTATGAAACTCCAGACACCACATCTTCTTTTAAAAAAATTTAAAAAAATTGTCCTCATTCGCCTCCGACCTCACTGAACAAACAAGCCCGTCCGTACCAATACCAGGTAATCTGGGAGAAGTAGGCTTTGGATTGGAGCCACGGGGAACGCCCGCCTACAGGTACTATGACGGACTCGAATGTCACTAACCCCGGAAAGGGGGAGAGGTCACTCTTCGACAGGGCCCGAATGAGCCTGGTGACTATCGTCGTTGGCCAACAGGATAGCTAGGCATGCCCAACGTAGTCCGAAGAGTACCATAGAGACATAATCATAGGACCCACTGATTGTTATGGATGTTTGGATAGTTGTATATCTCCCTAGAGGTTAGGCCCCAGCCCATTTTATCAACAAATTCCAGAATGCTGTCTTTTTTCTGCCGCAAGCTCTAGACAAATCCATCTTAGATGTCTCAAAAAGAGAAGTCAGCCAGTCGGAGTGCGAGGGGGAGTGGGTTCTATCCATCGCTTACATATTTGCCTCCTAGCTAAGAATATATCATAAAATAGGAAGGATCTAGCTGATCCTGTAACTTGGTTGGAAAAACCAAAAATTATCAAGGCCAAATTTATTTGGATTGGGAGGCCCAAAATATCCATGAGAGACTTTCCAACTCCTTCCCAAAAAACTGCTATGGCCGGACAGTCCTCAAACGTGTACATCCGAAGCTCCAGCCAGGCCACACTTTCCACAACTAACTGGAAACCCCTCGAGATTTTAGTCAGCCTCAATGGAGATAAATAGGCCCTGTGTGCAGTGAACAGGTGGTTTCTCTTCAGCCAAGCTGGTTTTACGATATCAAAAAGAATCTTGAAAGAGGTTTGCCACAGATAGTCCCACTGTTCATTTGGTAAAGCGTCGCCCCCACAGTTCTTAGGCCAGTTTAAATTCTCCATCCACAGCCTCCTCAATGGTCCAATACCAAAAAGAGACCTCCCTCCTCCCAACTGGCCTAGCCACTAACTGGTGTTCCAAGGTGTTAACCCTGCCTATGGTAGTTTTCAAAGTTTGTTGGGTTTGAACCCAGCTCCGCAGCTGGATATACTTAAACCTTGAAAGACCAACTCCGACTCTTTCACTAAGTTGTACCCATGAATTGAGTGTACCCTCATAGGCGAGGTCCCCCCAAACCATCAAACCAGCTTCTCTAAGGGGTAATGCCAGCCTATCCCTTAAGCACTCCGGTGTACCCGGTGAATCCCAGAGAGGGGCTAGACTAGAAAAATAGTTAAGGCCGGCAAGGCGCTTAAGACTGGCCCACGTTCTGGCCATTGCCTGGAGAACTTTAAGCTTAACCTTTTTGAAGAATTTTGGTTCCCCAAATTTGAACAGAAAACCCTCCTCAGGTAAGCTAGCACCCTTTAGCATAGCTGAGAACATGGCTCCTGCCCCGGTGCTTACTGGAATTTTTAAGAGCATCCTGGAATGCGAGAACTGAAAAGCCCATGCATAGTATTGCAAGTCGGGGTGAGCAAGACCACCTTTCTCTCTCCTACGCCTCAGCTTCTTCCAGGCGATTCTGGTAGATATATATATACCCAGATGAAAGAGTTGATGGCCTGCTGAAGTTTGTCAGTAGCCGGTTTGTCAAAGTGCAGGGGAATGGAGTTAAAAAGGAAGGTTATCTTAGGGAGAACCACCATCTTGACCAAATTTACCCTCCCAAGAATGGTTAAAGGAAGATGGGCCCAAGATTTCATCTGTTTCTTGCACTCCCTTGACACTACCTCTAAGTTGACCTCTGCAATCTTGACAGAATCCTGGACTATTCTGACCCCCAGATATCGCATGCTAGTATTGGCCTGGTGCTGGCACCCCTCAAGATTACACGTCATGACCTCAGTCTTCCCGGCATTCACCTCATACCCCGAAACCTGACCGAAATCCTGTGCCAATCCAATTACAGCGGGGAAAGTCGTTGCTAAATCTGCAGAGAGAATCAAAATATCATCTGCATACAGGGCCACCTTCCTCTCCCACTCAGTGTTTGAATGGCGCAATACTAAGTTCCTCCCTAAGCCGCTGAGAAAAAAGGCTCAATATACAGATCGAAAAGGAGAGGGGGCAGCCTTACCTGGTCCCCCTAGTAACCTTAAAAGGTCTGGTCAGGTTGCCATTAACCAGAAGTCTGGCTGACGGCTCTTGGTAAATCAGCTGAATAGTTCGACAGAACTTCCTGCCCAAATTAAATTTCCCCATGACTTCCGACAGATAGACCCAATTGACCCTATCGAAAGCCTTTGTGGCATCGAGTGTCATGGCAGCAAGAGGGAGTGAATAGGTGGAGGCAATATCTATTGCACCGATAAAATCATAAGTAAGGTCTGATAGGTGCCTTCCCTTGACGAACCCCTTCTGATCAGGATGAAGGATATCACCGGCCACAAGGCCGAGCCTGGCCGCCAGGATCCCGGCAAAGATTTTATAATCCGTGTTCAACAGCGAGATGGGCCTATAGGACCCACAGCTCGCTGGATTTTTACCAGGTTTCAAAATCAGAATAATTGTAGCGTCACTCCAGGACCCTGGGAGCTTTAGGCCGTCTGAAAAGATCTCATTAAGTAGTTGTGTCAAAACCGGGATTATCACTTTGCCCAAAAACCTATAGAGCTCAGCTGGGAGCCCATTGAGCCCTGCAGCCTTCCCTCTCTTACAGGCAGCAATGGCCTTCCTCACCTCTTCCTGCGTAATGTCCTGCTCTATACCTTCCTGCTGTTTAGGACTCAGGGGCGTAAGTGTAGTCCTACCCAACCAGTCCTTGACCTTTTCTACGGCTCGGTCTTCTTGGTAGAGGTCTTGAAAACAATCGAAAAAGGCGCCGCCTATCTCTTCATCCGAAGAAAAAACGGCTACCCCATCCTCTGCAACAATTTCTTTGATCTGATTACGAAGCCTGTCAGACTTGGCCTTCCATGCCAAAAGCTTGCCTGCCCCTTCCCCATACTCAAAGTGGGCGATCTTGCTTACCTCCCATCTATGCATAAGCCTTGTTTGAAGAATGGTATCCAGCTGCTCCCTTAGTTTGCTGAGTTTAACCAGGTCCTCTTGCTGCCTTTCCAAAACAACCCCACTATTAAGATCTAACTCCACTGCCTTCATTTCTGCCTCCTTAAGTGCGATCTCCCCTCTATATTTTTTGTTCCTAAAACTCACCCTACTCGTAATTAGACCCCTTAGAAAAGCCTTTAGGGTGTCCCAGACCACGGTGGTTGTAGCTGAGCCTGAGTTTACATTAAAAAAATATTGTGTCTTCTGGGATAGGAAGGACATCTCTGCCTCCTCAAGAAGTAAAGTTCGATCAAAAGACCAAGCTCTGGGATGCTGGGCCTGCACCCAATCAAGATCCAATAATATCCCTGAGTGATCCGAAAGGTGGGAAGTCAGATATCCGATGTCCTTAACCTTACCCCTTAGAGATTGACTAACCAAAATATAGTCAAATCTTGACTTATGTCGATACTTGCTATTACAGTATGATACGCCTAGCTGCTTACCCGATCTTTCTCTCCAGATGTCACAAAGACCGGTTTGCGCCATCATAGTCTGCAAATACACCTGTGACTTAGAAGGAACAATGGCTCTACTACTTGCGGATTTATCAAGTTTGTGGTTAAGAACAATATTAAAATCCCCGGCCACAATAGCCGGGTCTGGGAAGTCTAGGAGATGCAAGAAGATGGTTTTAAGAAAAGAGGGGTCGTCTTGATTTGGACCATAGTAGCCGAGCAAGGTAAGCAAGAAACCCATAATGGTCACCTTCAAAATTACCCATCTGCCACATGAGTCGACCACATGATGTAGGATCCGGGTGTTAGCTTGTTTTTTAAAAAGAATAAGAACCCCCCCCTAATATTAGCGGTCTGATTCGAACACATAAGAGTCCACCCATTTTTTGTTTTTAAAGATTTCAATAGTCTCTTCCTTAAGAAGATGGGTTTCCTGGAGGACAATGACCTGCGCAGGGGGAATCTTTTAGATATTGCAAGATTTTAGCCCTTCTGGACCTCATGCGCAAGCCATTGACATTCCAGGACAGTATCTGGATTATTTTCATGCCAGTTTAAGTCCAGGACCCCCAGCCCGCTCGAAACAAGGAAGAAGCCAACACCAGACCAATCGAAATCTAACAGCGGCTATCTGAACTAACTCTTAGGCGAATGAGGACATTTTATGTTTTATACCCCTGTGCTCCACACCCCATGTCCCCTCCTACCCCCCCCCCCCCCCCCTGGAGAACCCCTCCCCCATTTGTCAGGCAGATGGAGTCCAGATGCTGCCTCCCGGAGCAGCCGATCCCATCCCTTTATGTGTAAGTTTAAATAAGTCAAAAAAGAAATTGAGCCCCTACTAAGAGAAAAACCCTAAAAGAGAAAATAAGTGAATAAGTAATATTTTACATCATCGTATATCATGTCTGATCAAAGCAGAGGAAAGGCAAATCTAGAAAAGAAAAACTAAGCCCAATCCTAACCTAGGGAATAGAATAAAGCCATTAGGGGACCCCCTTCCCCATAATTTCAAGCAACTCGTCTGCCTCCTGAACTGATCTTATATTATGCATTTTGTTTTTATACATAATTTTCAGAGATGCTGGAAATTTCAGCTGGGCAACGGCACCGAGTTTTTTTAAAGTCATCCATCTTCCTTCCTAATTCCCATTGCCTATCGAGGGTTACTCTGGCAAGGTCTGAGCGGATTTCAAAGGAGAAGTCCCTGGCCTTCAGTGATTTCGCCTTTAGGGCCATATTAAGGATCTTTTCCTTTAAAGAATAAGTAAGGAAGTTGATGAGGATTTTCCTTGGCTTTGTTCTATTGGGATTCCTGCGAAACTGATCCCTGTGGATTCTCTGTATGTCGTTGCTCAGGGCCTCCTCTGATTCTACAAGCTGCAAGGATTCTTTAAGCAGTGAGATGATATAAGGTTTGAGGTCGGCCCCTTCGCTCCCCTCCGGAATGTTCAGGAGACTCGGATTGTTCCTGCGGGAGTTATTCTCCTGCGTCTCCATCCTATCGCGAAGGGCCTCTTCCTCCCTTTTGAGTACCTGAATATCAGCCTCAGCAGCCCCAAGATGGTCTTTAAGCTCTCCAACAGTATTCTCTAGGGTCTCAGTTCTTAGCTACTGAGGGAGCACTGGCTTCCTGATCCTTGGAGCCTTTATCTCCCCCCAACCCCCCCCTCCCCCCCCCCGTCTAGGCCTGATACTGACACCTGACCTGCAGAATCTTTCACTTTATCAGAACCCACCGTTGACGATCTCTCACTGACAGTAGTTGGTATTGCTGCCGGGGGGAGTGGGCTGCCAGCGGACTCCATACTATCCCTACTATCAGGGACTGGTTTTACAAAAGGTTGCCCTGCTAACCCCCTTCTGAGGACCTCACCCTGCTTCGCAATGTCCAATACCACTGGTTGTACTCTAAAGTATGACCGGAGAGAAGGGGTAATCCTAACTTTAGTATCAAGGGGATTGCTTTTGGCCCTTCCAGGCATGATGCTTCTGCCTTTAACCTCGTATGCTTGAAAAGCCGAACCGCTAATAGTTAACTCTGCGTTAGGGGGACCGCCCGACCCCTGACCCTTACCAAAGCCCTCTCTTCCCCGCTCCTCTGGGGGCTGTTTGCTGCTTTTCACGCTCAGTTTTAATTTAACGGGCCCCAGGGTGGCCCCCCGCGTTTTTTGCCTTTTATTCTACCCCTTAGCGGAAATAGCAGTGGCCGATCTCACCTGGGATAAGGGGCTAGCCTGTGCCTCCTGGGCTCCCTGTACCTGTGAGTCCCTCTGTAGCTGCACTGTCGACTCCACTGACGGCTCCAAAATAACGGTGTTTGCTGAAGCCAGCTCCTGCTGTATCCTCTGCTCGGCTCCGTCCCCCTTTGATGTGTCAAGGTACTGGCAGGTACTGACGCTGCCTCCACTGACCCGGAGGAGCCCGCGAGCCACTGCTCTGCGGCCCCTCCTGAGCTCCAGGACGGCCTCTGACCAGCGAGTCGGGCGGGGGAAACAGAGAGCTGACAATTTTCCCACACACATCCCAGCAGACGCAACTTAGCAGGGCAGAAGAGGAGATCCTTAGAAAAGATAATCCAGCAGCATTTCGAGCGGTGAAGCGGGACTTTTACAGGAGCTCAAGAAAGCTCCGAACGGGACCCGTGCCACATGTTGGTGACGGACCCACATTTGGTTTGCCTGTGGTGTTTAAACTGCGATCAAACACCAAAGTGTGCAAGGATTGCCGCTCCACGCATCCCAAGGCGCTGAGGGAATGGTCCCTCAAACTCCATGTCGCACGACGACTGACACCGTGATGTTCTTGATCTCGGTCATGAGGAAGGTCCAGAGATCACTTGCGGGGTCGTACCAGGCAGTCGCCAACCCACTCCATGTTGTCGAGTAAGTCCTACAAGAAAAAGTCGTCGTCGAAAAGGTCTTCGACTTCGCCACGCAAGTCTTCAGATGAGTCACGGTGCCGTCTGCACTCAATGCCTAGCTCTGTGGTGGAGCCTGGGCCATCTCCGCGCCTCCCTAAGTTTCCAGGAGCCAGAGTGACCATCGGCCAGCTAAAAGAATTTCATGAGGCCATGTGTCTCATTTTTGGGCGGCCCAACCCCTCTGTGATGCTCTCATGCCCCACTACCTGGGAGGGGACCCTACTGGTCTTCTGCTGACAGGTTCGCCTTCAGCTTCAGTCGGGATTCAGTGATGGATCCAGAGCAGCACCAGTCGAGCGACCTCAACCTTCCCTAGCACCACCGACGCCCAGCAGTGACACCGTCTCCAACATCATTCCAGACTCGCTACAGAGCCGGTCCGGCTTTATCCTGCTCTGGTGCCAACAGGAGGCAGACTCCACATATCTGAGTCAGTGCCTTATTCCTATGGCAGACCTGGATTGGGTGGTGATTGGGAGGGATCTACGGCCCCTTCTGATTACCAGCCCTTAGAAGATCCAGCGGACACCTGGTATGATGGTCTGGCAGATGCCAGTGGACTGGATACCCCCCCAAACACTGGCCTGGTCTCTCCCCCTACGCTGGCTACGGAGGAGGGTGCCTCATTCGCGATAGTGGTGCGGAGGGTGGCTGAGGTCCTGGACCTTACCCTCCGTGACAGTAAAGACAAACATCTTGACAGGGGTCCTTCACCCAGGAGTTGCCCCACCAAACCATTGCTCCAAATTAATGAAGCCCTTACTGACATCCTATTCTGGGCCTGCCTCAAGCCCTACACAGGGGCTCCTGTGCATAGGAGAATTGCCCACTGCCACCGCCCTGCCCCAGGGGACCTCAGTTTCCTCACCCAGCACCCCACCCTGGAGAGCTTGGTGGTTCATACCTACACCTCCAAAATCAACCCCGGCGCATTCCCTACCACTCCACCGGATAGGGAATTGAAAAGGGTGGATACCCTCAGGAAGAGAATATTCTCTTCTGGCAACCTGGCAGTGCAGTCTGTAAACACTCTTTGCTCCTGGGATGATATTCCCATACAAGCTGGGACTTGGTTGTGCAAGTGTTGCTCATACTCTTTCAAGCAATTGCGGATGGGATGGATGCAGCCAAGTTCACTATAAGATGTCGGCTAGACACAGAAGACTCACTGGGTAGAGTGATTTAATAATCAGTGGCCCATATGCGCCACGCCTGGTTGAGAACTACTGTCTGTTTTGGGGACATCCAGGCCTTTCTCATGGACATGCCATTTGATGGCCCTCGGCTGTTTGGAGAGAAGGTGGACTCGGGGCTAGAGCGCTTTACGGACAATAGGGCTACAGCCAGGGCCTTGGGCCTTTCCATGGCCCTTCGCCAACCCCATTCTGGCTTCCGCCCCTTTTGTGGTGACGGAAGGGACTTCCAACCGCCTCTCTCCACTACCAACTACCACAGGCAGCAAGTTTTACAGTCTATTTGTGGCTAAGGACGTGGTCCCCATGGACCATGTGGGGCAAGCAGCCAGAAATCAGGGCAGTCCACTACTCCCCCAGGAGCCACAGCCTCCAGACCCCATTAGTTTACCCTCTGACCATCAGGGGCACCCATTGGGAGGCAGGATACACCATCACCTGCATCACTGCAGATCAATAACATCCGACAGTTGGGTTTTTCAGCTCGTTCAAATGAGCTACTCCCTCCCTTTTGTGACCACCCCTCCACCCATGCCGCCCACTTGCGACATGCTAACGGAGGACCACCTCTCCTTACTCTATCAAGATCTGCTGGCTCTCTTGGCCAAGGAAGGCATATAGAGGGTGCTGGCATCAGAAATAGGTTGTGGTTGCTATTCCCGCTACTTTCTGGTGCCCAAGAAGGTCGCAGACCTTCATCCTATCCTTGACCTACTCCTTCTCAACCACATCTTGAAAAAGGAGTAATTCAAAATGCTCGCGCAAGTCCTGTCTGCCCTGGAACCAGGAGACAGGATGGTAGCATTGGACTTAAAGAACGCATACTTTCACATCCCTGTCCCGCCTGCCCACAGATGTTACCTGCGGTTCATGATGGGTCAAGAGCACTTTGAGTTTTCTGTGCTCCCCTTCTGCCTTACCAGCACCCATCGGGTGTTCCTGAAAGTGATGGTGGTGGTTGCAGCTCATCTGCGGAAGTTAGGGTTTCCAGTCTTTCCCTACCCCGACAATTGGCTGTTGAAGGCGGGCTCGCCACAGGCAGTCGTCTCCCACCATAATACAGCAAACCTTAAGCCTTCTCTGGGGTTCACTATCAAAATGCATAAGTCCCACCCTACTCCCTCTGTCGCTCCCTTTCATCGGAGCTTCTCCAGACACGGTGCAGTTTCTGGCTTGGCCTCCTGAGTGGCGAGTCCAAGATATTCAGGCTATGGTACCAATGTTTCAGCCTCTTTCCTGGATTTCAGTGAGACTGACTCTAAGGCTGCTGGACCTCATTGCTTCCTGCATCCTGCTTGTGGCACATGCCCATTGGCATATGAGGGCTCTGCAGTGGGACCGGAGTTCCAGTGGGCGCAGCATCAGGGAAATCTCTCCCACATTGTCCAGAACTCCGAGCGTACTGCAAAAGACCTAAAGTAGTGACGAACGAACTGCTATTGGCTCAGTGGCAGATCCCTCTCCTTCCCCAACCAGAGCTTATTGTAGTGATAGAGACATCACTCCTGGGCTGGGGCGGCCATCTGGGAGAGGTGGAGATCAGAGAACTCTGGTCTCTGGTGAAATCCGGGCTCCACATCAATCTGTTGGAGCTTCGGGTGATCTGATTAACATTGAAAGCATTTTCTCCTTCAGTCAAGGGAAGGCTGTTCAGGTGTTCACGGACAACACCACCTCCATGTGTTACTGCAACAAACAAGGCGAGGTGGTGTTGTGGACCCTTTGTCAAGAGGCCTTGAGCCTCTTGACATGGCTGGAACACCAGGGCCTTTCCCTAGTGGTTTAACACCTAGCGGGCTCTCTGAACGCCAGAGCGGATAAACTCAGCCGTTGATGCCTAGCAGATCATGAATGGCGTCTCCATTCGGAAGTATCGCAAAGGTCTCTTCCAGGAGTGGGGAGATCCTGGGTTAGATTTGTTTGCCTTCACTAAGAACATGCAATTTCAGCAGTTTTGTGCGCTGGAGTTTTGAAGGCTGCTGTCGCTAGGAGATGCTTTTCATCTCGGGTGGAGCTTTGGCCGCCTGCACACCTTTCCACTAATACCACTCCTGTCCAGAGTTCTCAAGAAGATCAGGAACAACCAGGCCCAAGTTGGAGCAAGTTTGTGACATGGTGTACAGACAGTCAGGTTGACCCTTTGTCTGCATCCCTTTCCCAAGTTTGTTTGTTTATTCTTACTTTGGCCCAGCAGGGCTTTTCTTTGGGCATGTTTAAGGATTATCTTTCTGCCATCTCAGCATTTTTGAGGCTGTCTGGCCAGCCATCCCTCTTTATTTCCCCTATTGTACGTAGGTTTGTAAAAGGCCTCCAACCTATGTTACCACCAGCTCCTTTTATTATATCCCAGAGGGTCTTGAATTTGGTTGTTACTTTCCTGTTGTACGTTCCCTTTGAGCCGCTCCACAACTGCCCACTCAGACTCCAAACCATCAAGACGGCCTTTCTGTTGGTGATAGTAGCTGCCCTGACGGTCCACGAGTTACAGGCATTGTCTGCAAATCCTCCTATCTTACCATCTACCCGGACAAGCTGGTCCTTTGGACTTTAGCATTCTTTTTACAAAAGGTGGTATTAGTTTCACGTAGGCCAGTCCATCGCTCTGCCTACACTCTGCCTCGCCCTTCCAAAGAGAGCATTGTCTTTCTACCTAGACCGCACAAAAGAGTTACGGGTGGAAGATCAACTCTTCGCGGGCTGCGTCGGAACCAGGAGAGTGCAGGCGGTGCAGAAGCAGACCATCTTATGATGGATAGTACTCTGCATTAAGATTTGCTACGCATTGGCCAAAAAGCAACCTTCTGAAGACTTGCAAGCGCATTCTACCAAAGCTGCGACCACTGTGTTAGCTCACAGAGCTCCTGTGCTAGATATCTTTCTGGCAGGAACCTGGGCTTCCTTGCACACGTTTACGAAGCGCTACTGCCTGGACAGTTAGGTCTGGCGTGACAGTCACTCTGCCTGTTCGGTCCTACAGGACTTTTTTTTCTAATCTGTATCGCACCCCTACTTCCGGGGAAGTGTTGCTTGGGTATCTATTCTAAGGTAAGGAATCTGTAGTAAGAAGTTCCTCTCAGATGAACAAGTTACTTACCTTCAGTAACGTCTCATCTGGTAGAGACTCTAGCCGCATATTCTTTACCGATCCTCACCACACTGCGATTTGATTATAGAGTAAAGGGTTGTCCCCCTTCAAACGGCCCTAGCAGTAGTCAGTATTCCTCATGGGTCTGTGCTTCTGGCGTGGAAAGTCGCTAAAAGAAATTGTCAGCACGCTGGGGTGGTGCCTATGTAGGCATGGCGCAAGTCACTTCCGGCGTAGATGACGTTGACAGCATGCAGAGCTTAATGAAGCCACCAACCGGCGTGCAGGGGTACTGCTCATCAAAAGTTTCTGGATCCAGTCTGACGCCTGGGGAATATTCGAAGGTAAGGAGTCTGTGGCTATATAGTCTCAACTAGATAAGGCATTACCAAAGGTAAGTAACTTATTCTGCAGGTGACTACCAAGTGTCATCAATGACTATGCCATTTGACAATCCCATCACTTCGGGGATAAGGCAGACTTGGCACCTGAGTGCTTCAAAGAAAGCAGGGCCACAGCGCACTCCCTATCCCTTTCTGCTCTGATGTGGCAGGATCCCCATCAATTTCAGCCCTTTTGAGGCTTCAGAAGGGGTTTGGCTGAAAGACCACATCAAGGCTCATCACCCCAGGAACAGACATTCGCCCAGTCCTTTCAAGGACGTGGATCCAGCTGGCAATGTCCAGGCGATCAGGGGCAGCGAACTGCCCAGTCCCCATTACTCCTGCTTAAATTCAACCTGCTTCAGTTTGCCCTCAGTGGCTCCCCTAGAAGGCAGGATACATTATTACATCGAAGGGTAGCAGAGCATTACATCTGACAAGTGGGTTCTCCAAATGGTTGAACAGGGTAGTGCCCTGAAATTCCTATTTGACCCGCTGCACATTCTGCCTTCATCAGAGTGACTTTCGGGGGACCATTTGTCCATTCTACTGGAGAATGTCCAGGCTCTTATGGACAGAGGCTATAGAAAAGGATCCGGCATCGGAAATAGGGGCTTACTTCTGTTATTTACTGGTGCCAAGGGATGAAGTAGGCCTTCATCCTATTTTAGATCTTCACCCTTTCAACTTATTCCTGCAAAAGGACAAATCCAAGATGAATATGGTGGCCCAGGTTCTATCAGGCCTGGATCTAGGAGACTGGTTGATAGAGCTGGATTTGCAGGCCGCTTAATTTCATATTCCCATCCTGCGGACCCATACGTGCTACCTGTGGTTCAAGGTGGGCCAGGAGCATTTTCTTTTCAGTTTTCCGTGCCCCTTTTCAGGCTCACCAGTGTCCCTCGGGTTTTCACAAAGATTGTGGCTGTGGTTGTGGCACATCTTTGAGGTTGGGTATACCAGTCTGTTCGAGGCATGTGAGTTGTAGATCACATGCTTTGCATAGCCTGCCACCTAGTGTTGGGTCCGGATGTTTGCACTTTGTTTTTCTTCGAAGAAGTCTTTTCCAGTCACGAGGTAGTTGACTCCTCCTTTCGGTGATAGTGCGCATAGGCATCAACTCCATTGTTAGATTGTTTTTTTCCGCCATCGGGATCGGATGTGAATTGCTGCACTCCGGTTCGGCACGGTTTCTCGGGTTCCCTTCGACACGCAATCCACTACCCTCGACCGTATTGTTTCTCGATGACCCCATTCTCCGCGTATCGTTTCGACTCACAGGTCGGAAAACTTGTTGTAGGGCCGTTGGCCTACCCGCGTTGGGCTCGCTAGCAGTCGATGGAACAGACTCCATTCAAGCTCTGTCCCGGGTGTCGCGCTGAGTTTCCGTGCACCGACTTGCACGAAGTGTGCAACCTCTGTCTAACCCCGGAACACGACGAACAAGACTGCGACGCGTGCCAATCGTTTCGATCCAAGAAGACGCTCCGTGACAGTCACGAAATGCAACATCAAAGCGGCTCCGCGCCGGACATCTTCGGTAAAGATTCCAACAGAAGAAAGCCACGCTCAATGAGCCGAAGTAGAAGCAGAGCATATCTCCGTGTCCGAAGCCAACTCCGACATGGAAGAACAAGAGCAAGTTACACCGGGTCAGCATACTGAGAGTACAGAAACCCCCTTGCCCCAGCACTACAAGAAGAAAAAGGCTCCGGTCCTTCCTCTGCCCTCGGGCCAAGGTCGGCACCGAGAAAAAGTTTCGGACTGAAGGAAGTGACCCGATTAGGGTCACCGGGTCACTCGCGACCACCTCTCAGCCTTCCATACAAATGAAGAGTCGGTCAGACAGTAGAGAATACAAACCAATATATTGATTCAGATACACTCGAGCGGAGCCCAGTCTGTCCAGTCTCTTAGGATTGCTGCAGAGGGGACTGACATCAGCAAACTTGGTGATACATTATGTACGATTCAGAACCAATGAAGGCACGCCCACAATAGAATTTTCCAGGCAGATGCAGCTACACAAAGAAGTACAGAAGGATACGTTTTGATCCTGAGGCCGGGCACACACTATCTGCTACTCAAGGTCGCTCCGTCCGAGCCCACCCCTAGACTAGTGGGAGAAGGCCTCTATCTAGTGAGAGGTATGCGCTAATAAGAACAGTGTATTCATAGAGAAAAAGCAGGGCCCAACCTTGGAGAAACGAGACTTACCAAAAGCTGTTTTTTCAGGAAGAGAAAGATTAGTTTCGATCATAATTCAAAATGGCAGCCAAACATAAAATGGTGCCGCGAATGCTAACTTGCATAGAACAATACATAATCAACACAGAGAAAACATTTTTATTCTAACAGGACGCCCGGCGCCGAAACACAAGGAAAAGCCTTCCGGCTCGGGATCGAGTCGGCCCCATTCCGGTGCCGAGCCGAAATCGGCATTGAAACCGAAACATGTCTTGGTGACCATTCCCTCGCTACCGAAGAGTAAATCTTCGGAGCCAAAACTTTCCATGCAGAAAATGGCGCCCAAAGAGAAACAGACTCCATCAAAAGAGCCTCGTTTCGACGTTCCGTCTCCGGATCCAAAACAAAAAGAATTGGTCATAAATCCAGACACTGGACATATTCATGCCAAATTGCCAGAGAAGAGGAAAATGGGCCTACCAGAGGACTACCACATTCCTTTAAAGAGAAAAAATGTGGGTACTAACCCTTCTCCACCTTACATTCCATCTCCATCACCCACTGATCCAAATTTGCTCATCACACCCACAAATCCTCCACCAGCACTATCACCTTACCCACAGGATGAAGGGGATGGGGATCAGGATAGGCCACAGTACATTAATGACCCATGGTAGGACTATGACACTGAGAATGATCCGGATCTATATCCTTCCAAACCCTCACCACCCGACGACAACATAGGATACATAGAGCTACTTAACAGGGCTGCTCATTATCATGGGGTGGAGTTATATGTGATCAAGGCCCCATGTGGGCTGAAACGCGTAATGGCGGTGGTGCAGGGGTTTGAATAAACTTCTTTGCACTGCAACTGGGTTCGCTTCGTCTTTGCTGATTTATTGAGCTTGAAAAGACGTTTCCTGTTTTATATATATATATATATATATATATATATATATATATATATATATATATATATATATATATATATATATATATATATATATATATATATATATATATATACACACACACACAATCTTTATTCGGCAGTGATGCCGCCATAAAAGAAATCATACATTAAAACAATATTAAATTCATTAAAAGATATTTCATCACACAGTAATCAAACAGATATCGTTATCATTCTACTAAAAAACAAGACAAACCTTGACCTAAAATTACTCTTTAAAAAAAAAAAAAAAAAAAAAAACCTGAAAGACGGCACTATTCTTTACATAACTTCCACGTGACATAAATACACTCATATAATCTAACCTGTATATTTAATTCTTCTATCATCCCAGCCTAGTCCCACACTGTCCCTCCCGAGCTCAATCTTGTCTAGATTTTCTTCATCTTATCATTGCTCTTAGTAAATGAATAACCACACTCAATGTACGAACATCTTGCATGAGTTGCAAGTGTAAAAGAGCAACACGAACTTGCCTGAACCCCATATCTTTCGAGTACGGTTTAAGAAATTGACGCCTAGGCAGCGTAAAATATTTACATAGAAAGATAAAATGTAAAATATCCTGTGGAGACCTATTGTCGCAGCCACAGGGCCCTCTATCCTCGGTATGTACTACAAAACCAGGAGGTGAGGCAACTAAATGGTGAAACAAATTCAGTCTAAAACGAGTAATTAAAAAACGCTCATGGGGACTAGTTAATAAAAAGAGATAAGGCTCCATACCCGGCGAAGATTTAACTAAAGCGTGGGCTCTTACCCTAGGCTTCATAAGCTCCTTTCCTTAACTTTCAGCGCTAATTGTTTTAAAAAATAAGTTTTTAATTAACATTTTATCCTCCCTCTTCACTGTCCTATAATAGATAAATATATCCGATCTTCCCAGGGCACTGAGTGAATCCTTGATGCATCTTAACCAGGGAATTTTTAATGCATGGTCCAAGGAGAGGCAATCTGCGATTACTGCTTGGTTAAAAGAAGCCTCTTCATTGGACCAAACATTCACCCAGCAAAGCAAAGGCCTGCCTGCCACTAGGTCTGTAATGTATTTGACCCCCAATTCCTCATGTACAGTGTATACAAAAGTTCCCTGAGTCACTTTTAAAATCCGTTTTAGAAATTTATTTTGTGTAATTTATCAGCTACCATATAGCCCCAAATCTCATTCCCGTACAAGGTCTTGGAAATACAAAATGATTGGTATAATTTTGAGATCACCCCGGGGACCATGTACCTAACCTGTGTGCATAATTTGCAATGGCTCCCAGGGCTTTATTCATCACCTTTGCTTTTCCTCCTTCAGGGTATTCCATTTTAATTGATCATCAAATAAAACCCCTAGATATGTAAAGGTCGGGACTTTGGCTAAGCTAGCAGTGCCGCCTTATAGGCTTTTGTACTAGTCCCCCGATGCCTCACTTCCATAACAAAAGATTTAGTAAAATTGGGGGATAAGTCTAGTGTAATCATGGAGACAAACCTGTGAATTAACACTTGTAATGCTCTAGGTGTTCGTGCCATAAGCACTGCGTTGTCCACGTATAGCAAGACTGGGACTGATCTAGTTCCTATCCTCGGGGTATCAGCGTGCAGTGAGATCAAATGGGATTCCATCCCATTAATATACAATGTAAATAAAAAAGGGGCAAGAATGCACCCTTGACGAACTTTGGCGATGGTGTATTTTGAAATCAATAGATAAAGGTTCAGGCATTGCCCTACTGTTGATTTGCCTGTTCTAAAGCCATATTGGGCATCAGAAATAATTCTGTTACTATCTGCCCATTCTGATAGCCTGTTTAGTAGGACCCTACCCAAAACCTTAACAGTGCAATCTGCAATCTATCAGCGATATGGGATGGTAACACTGTGGGTTGTCCCTGTCACCTTTCTTAAAGATGAGGACAATGATGGCGGAGGACCATGACTTGGGCATTGATGTCGATGCTGCTGCATTACGTACCCTGGTCAGAATCGGAGCCCAGACCTCTATATTGTTCCGAAACAGGTCCGGGGGGGATCCTATCCGGTCCTGGGGCCTTATTCCATGACAGTCCCTCAATAGCAGTTTGAACCTCATCCAATAGGACGTTGATCTGCACAATGCCTGTGCGTAACCCCAGGTCATCACTATCGTGTTCTCCTTCCCGTAATTATAGACCCTCTGGAAATGTACCTTCCATTGATCCTGGGTTATATGATGTACCATGCTTGGTTTATCGGATTCAGAGAAACAAGGACTATTGATGACTTTCCAAAAAAGAGTACTGTCCTTTAGTTCACTGGCTTGAACCAGTTCTTTCCAGGCCTGGTTCTGTAATAGTGACCTTCGCTCTTTTAATGCACATTTATAATTTTTACGGGCACTAGCTACCCTATCTTTATTACGCGGGGTCTCTTTCAGGGCTGCTTTTAGCTTCTTTAGTGCCTTAGGCGCACCCACTGTCAAACCATCTAAAGTTATCCGAGCAGGGCGGGACTGCCGGCACAGTTAATAAGCCAGCCACTGCCTGTGCAATGGCGACAAAGGAGCTCAATACATCCTCGTCTAAGGGCTCTGATTCGAGGCATTTCATAATCTCTTTTTGCCTTCGTTTGAATAGGGAGTTATTGAGAGCGCTAGTATCCACCTGCGACCACCGCAATCGCCTCCCCTGGTCAATTGAGGTTATTGCCCCCATACTCCCATTGACCTGAACTCCCCTCCAATCTGGTGCCCCTATCCCCAGGATCACTGGATTATGGTCACTAAAGGGGCTCTCCAAAATCCTAGAAGACTGTGTAAGATGACCCATAGATGATGAAACAAAAATAAAGTCAATAATAGTGGCTTCACCCCTGCCTTTATAAGAAGGTGGTTGAAAACTCTTAGGGTTCTTCGGTGCATTTTGCGAATGTGAACATTAAATCATAAGTGTTTAAAAGGGCATTTAATTCAGATCCGTCTGAGGAATGCTCCATATGCCATTCCGCTGAGGCCTAGCAATTGGGGGGGTCACTCGAGCTTTGACCAATATCTGGGCACAGATGACAATTAAAGTCCCCAAGCAACACAAGATTGTCCTGTGCAAATTCGTCACTCTTGACGATTCCAGAAGCCCGGATAATTCCTTCAGACTTGAGGGGCCCTGGGTCTTATTTTTGCATTATAGAAATTTACCAGTAAAAACCGCGAAGTTCTCCCCACCACTATCTTAATGCCCTGTGCTACTCTAGAGTTCCACTTCAGCGATACCATAGCTGCACCTATGTCAAGTGCTATAAAAATAATTAGACCCCTTTTGCACGTCCAGAGGGCGACCCTTCTGCTGGGAGAAAAAATGTCTTATCACCCTCTAAGAAGAATTTGTTTTTACCTCCCAAGTCTCCTGTAAGCATATAATCTTGTATGAGGTTATAAAATTAACCCATCTCTCATCACCAAATTTGGAAGCTAAACCTGCCACATTCCAAGATAACAAACGAATATTTCCCCCACAGTAGATGTTATAACCTGTGGCCGGAGCTGTCTCTCCCCCCCTGGTGTCTATCTGGCAGGGAAGGGTGACACTGTCAGCAGGTTGAGCTAAGACGTCACTCCTATGATGTACCCTGTGCATCAAGTCCTGAGTTTGCAATTCAATCTTGGTTATCTGCGGAATGCTTAGTGCGGTCTCATCCTCAAGTCAATCCAAATCATTTAGATCTGACAAAGGGGCATACACATTCGGTATTGTTAGTAGACCCTCATTTGCAGGACCCCCCCTACCTGCCCGTAGGCCGGGTTCTTTGCTGCGAGGTTTGGTGTAGGCCTATAGAAAAAACCTAGAGGTAGAGGTTTAATCTCTGAGGCATAGAAAGGAAACTCAGCCGCGTGTCTCAAGATGTTATGCTCCAATGCTGGAAATCTAAGAGAGACAATCACAGCGTCACCCCTAAAGATTTTCTTCGAGCGACCGATCCAGTCGACCCTTCTTGCCATCAGGATGTTAGTGTGATCTAAAACATTAAACCTGCTGTGAGTCCCTAGCCAGTGCGCTACTTTGTTGATCAGATTTTCGGTGGTTTCCATATAATTCGTACCCAGACCTTCAACCCCCACCAAGACCACAGTGTAGGGACAACACTCCGGCGGCAAATCAATTGTCGGCAGGCCTACACTGTTTGTGATGCTATGATTGGTCCTGGCATGCTCTGTCTCAACCTCATTGGGATGTTGCTTCCTCCAGCCCTCCCACTTATGCTACCCATATGGGGGCTAGGAACCATGACTTGACACTGTGACCCTTTCTCTACAGGCAACTTCTTACGTGCCCCTTCACTTATATTACAGGCTGCCAGAGGTTGCGCCATTGCGGGAAGGGGAATTTTGGAAACCGTTTTCAACAAGCCTTCCACTTTGTTAAATGTCTCTTTGGTCTCGGTTAAGACTTTGTCCAGTTTGTCCCAGAGCTGCGATACCAAGTCAGTCAACACATCCGTAAAAACTTTCTTCAGAGTGCTCCAGAAATCCCCCATATCTATCATACTGTTCAAACTAGTTTGTACCACTGGCACCTCTCCTCTCCGTGTGGGCTCGTTTCTCTTTCTTGTTTTATGCAGTCTTTTAGGTGCTGGTGAAACATCTGGCTCTGTCCTTATAGTTACAGGCAAATTGGTACGCTCTGCTCCCCCCTCTTGCAATATATCACTACTGGCCGAGGCTTGTGATTTGTCAGAGCCAGTGGCCTGGGGGTTCTTATCTGTCGTGTCAGCTGCTTCTCCTGACGTTAGTAGTGGTGCGGGAGGGCCAATAGAGCCCATCGATATTCTCCTCTCCGCTTTGTCTATCTCTTTTGAGATAGCCCCCACCGCTTTTGCCAAAAAGGAGTCTATAGTAGCCCTCTTGTTACTAATGGAATGATTGGTATGCGCAGCCTTTCTCTTTCCCATATTTAGATTGAACAGGGGATTTCTGTTGTTATAATATAATTAGCCTCTGCCTTAAAACAAAATTCACAATGATTACGGGGACCAAAATTACACTTACCATCAACGTCGCTGAGAGAACTTATCCGCGATGCACTCCTCGGGTACTGTGTCCCTCCAGATGAAATCACCTCGCTGATGGCCAACCAAGAGAGTAGGCCCGGCCTCGTTCGGGCGTGCCCCTCGGCGCAGATGACATGGGGTTGGCGCCTCCTGGTGCGTGGGAATCCGGGGAATGCAGTCCCCGGTAGTGCGGCACTGAAGGCAAGGCGGCGGGCAGGTAAAAAAAAAAAACAAGTACGGGCTCCCGCGCTGCAGGCGCCCGAATCCGCCTTTATGCGCCCCTCGGCGCAGATGACGTGGCGTTGGCGCCTTCTGGCGCGTGGGAATCTGGGGAATGCAGTCCCTGGTAGTGCGGCAGTGAAGGCAAGGCGGCGGGCAGGTAAAAAAAATAAAATACGGGCTCCCGCACTGCGGGCAGCCGAATCCGCCTTTATGTGCCCCTCGGCGCAAATTATGTGGCGTTGGCGCCTCCTGGCGCGTGGGAATCTGGGGAATGCAGTCCCCGATAGTGCGGCAGGCAAGGCAGCGGGCAGGTAAAAAAAAAAAAACAAATACGGCTGCTCATTATCATGAGGTGGAGTTACACAAAGAGCCTCTTGAAGAGGATTTCTTGTTCGAAACCTTAAGTTTCTCTCAAAGAGCTACTCAAACATTACCAATGCTCAAAGGGATGCTTAAGCATACAGACGAGATCTTTAAAGATCCTGTGCGGGCAAGAATTATTACACCCAGGGTGGAGAAAAAGTATAAGCCAGCACCTACTGACCCCACTTACATCAAGGGTCAGCTTCCTTTAGACTCTCTTGTAGTTTCCAGAGCTCGCAAAAAAGCAAATTCACAAACCACAGGTGAGGCCCCTCCTCCTGATTAGGAGTAAAAAATAATCGATGCCCCGGGTAAAAGGGTAGCGTCGCAAGCAGCCAATCATTGGTGCATTGCTAATGCGCAAGCTTTATTAGCTCGCTACGACAGGGCTCATTATGATGAACTAGAGAAACTGATGCAATTTCTGCCTGATGAGCACAAATCAAAGGCCAATGACCTTATTCAGGAGGGTAAATTAATCACTAATATCTCCATCAGGTGCGCCTTAAACGCAGCAGACACGGCAGCCCGCGCAGTGAACACCAGTGTACTGCTACGCAGGCATGCTTGGTTGAGAATTTCAGGGTTCAAACCGGAGGTTCAAGCCTCTATTCTCAACCAACCATTCGACAAAACACCTCTTCGGCCCAACAGTGGACACTTCGCTAGAAAAAATGAAGGACACTGAGGTCGCCAAGTCCATGGGGGCTTTGCAATCACCATCTAATAGGGGATCCTTTCGTTGCTCCTTTTAAAGTGGTGGCTCCAAAAATGTTTCCACAGAGAATCCCTCCTCCTCTTACAAGGGCAACAACCAATCGCCCTCATCAAGAGGTTATTTTTTAGGTGGATTTAGGGGTAACAACGGCAAGGTAAGAGGCAGAGGCAACTCAACACGCACTTCCCCTGCAAACAACCAACAGTGACTTCCTTCCGCTACCCCCGATCATTTCACTCCTGTCGGGGGACGTCTCTCCCAATTTCTACTCATCTGGAATACAATCACCTCAGACAGATGGGTTATACAAATTATCCAATATGGTTACTGCCTGGAACTTACAGACACTCCCCCAAACATTCCTGCAAGATCACACGCAATGTCACAAGAACGTCTCAATCTTCTCAAGCAAGAAGTTCTCTTTCTGTTAGAAAAAGGAGCTATGGAACCAGTCCCATTACAATATCAAGGGGCCAGGGTATACTCCCTGTACTTCTTAATTCTCAAGAAGGACGGCTCTCTCAGGCCTATACTAGACCTCATAAACCTAAATCTATACGTTCAATCAGACCACTTTCATATGGTAACACTCCAACAAGTGCTCCCGCTCCTTCAGCAAGGTGACTTTCTGTCCACTCTGGACTTAAAGGACGCCTATTTCTACAACCCAATACACCCCGCTCACCGCAAATACCTCAGGTTCGTGGTAGCGGGCCAACATTATCAATTCAAGGTGCTCCCATTCGGAGTCACCACTGCGCCCAGGGTTTTCACCAAATGCTTGGCAGTATTCACAGCTCATCTACGAAGACAACACATTCATGTCTTCCCATATTTAGACGACTGGCTCATAAAAGCCAGCTCGCAACAAAGCTGTCTACATCACACTCACAAAACAGTGCAGCTGCTCCACAATCTTGGATTCACAGTAAATCTGTCCAAGTCCCATTTCCAACCATCCAACACTCGAGTATTTGGGAGCCACTATAGATACACAAAGGGCTCTGGCCTACCCCAATCCGGCCAGAATCCGCAACATGCGGACTCTACTATCTCAGTTTCAGCCTCAACACTCATTGCCAGCTCGGGTGTTCATGCAGTTACTAGGGATGATGGCGTCTTGCATCTTAATAGTCCCTTACGCAAGACTTCAAATGCGTCCTCTTCAAGAATGCTTAGCACGGCAGTGGAACCAGGCTCAGGGGCAGTTATCATATCTAGTGTTGGTGGACGCCCGCACTCATCGCTCTCTGCAGTGGTGGAATCCACAAAACCTTTCAAGAGGGCGGCCCTTCATCGACCCGGTTCCCCAGACAGTGCTAACATCAGACGCATCACTCACTGGTTGGGGAGCTCATCTCCAAACACACACAATTCAGGGCATGTGGAGCTTGCAGCAAAAGCAGCTTCACATAAATTATCTAGAGCTTCTAGCGATTTTTCTAGCGCTCAAAGCCTTTCAAGTTCATCTAGTAGGCAAAGCTGTCCTGATACGTACAGACAACATGACAGCAATGTACTACATACAAAAACAGGGGGGGACACACTCTCTCCAGCTGTCACAATTAGAACAGACCATCTGGAGGTGGGCCATACGCCACAAAATGTATCTCCTCGCAGAACACCTTCCAGGAGTAGACAAATGGCAGATCTGCTGAGTCGTCAAAGACAACAGATCCACGGTTGGGAACTCCACCCTCGAGTTCTCCTCCCATTCTTTCAGATGTGGGGCTTCCCAGATATAGATCTGTTCGCCACACACCTAAACGCAAAATGCTCAAGCTCCGCAACCAGGTATCCACACCCATTGTCCAAAGGCAATGCACTATGGATGAATTGGTCAGGGATATTGGCCTACGCTTTTCCCCCTCTCCCACTCATTCCATTAGTGGTTCGGAAGCTCAGACAGGCGTCCCTGACACTAATCCTAGTTGCTCCCACATGGGCCCACCAACCCTGGTTCACCACCCTGTTGGAGCTCTCAGTAGTTCCTCACCAAAAACTACATCTTACACCCAATCTACTCGCGCAGAGCCGTGGAGAGAGAATGCATCCAGATCCCAGTCATCTCAACCTTGCGATCTGGCACCTGAAGTCTTAGAGTTTGGCTACCTCAATCTCCCGCCAGACTGCATGAACATTATCAAAGAGGCTAGACGTCCTACCACAAGGGCTTGCTGTGCAGCAAAGTGGAAGCGGTTTGTCATATATAGTAATAACAATCAAATCAGCCCGCTTGATGCTTCAGTTCAAAATATTATATGCTATTTATTACATCTACAAAACTCAAACTTAGCGTGCACATCCATATGCTTACATCTTGCTGCAATAGCTGCATACCTTCAAAATAGACAACATCTGTCTCTCTTCAGAGTGCCTGTCATTAAAGCATTTATGGAAGGACTTAAGTCATTCCCCCAAGACTTCCACCTGCTCCAGTGTGGAATCTCAGCATTGTCCTCACCAGACTGATGGGTCCACCTTTTGAACCATTGCACAGATGTGAGCTGCAATTTCTCACTTGGAAGGTAGCTTTCCTCATTACTATCACATCACATCACTGAGGAGAGTAGGTGAGCTTCAGGCACTAACTATAGAAGAACCACTGGGCCAGATGTATCAACGCTTTTTGCGATCGCAAACGGGCCGATTCACAGAATCGGCCCGTTTGCAAACCCAAAAATGCGTTTTGCAATGTATCAAAAATTTTGAATTCGCAATATGGGTAATCACAATTATTTGCGATTACCTATTTTGCAAATGCATTTAAGGAATCACAATTTGCGATTCCTTAAATGCAATGCAGGAAGCAATAAAAAATTGCCATCTTGCTTTAAGGAATCGCAAATTACCACCAACTTCAAGTTGGTGGCAATTTGCAAATTCCTAGAAAAATGCTCATGTTTGCATTTTTCTATGTGCACATGTGGTGCACACACATGCCCTTAGGGCATGTATGTGCCCCACATGTGCACACTTACCTTTCTTGGGGGTGATTCAGGGTGGCCTTTTGGCCCCCATCACCCTTGAAATTGTAGGAATCACAATTTTATTTGCGAAACCTACATACATTGCATTTTGCGAGTCCATAATAGCGAATCAGTAAAATTAGCTATTAAGGACTCGCAAAATACAATGTTGATACATCTGGCCCATTTTTACAAGTACATCAAAACAAAGTGGTTCTTCGGACCAACCCTACATTTCTACTAAAGGTCATTTCTGCCTTTCATATCAACCAATCTGTTGAGTTGCCTGTGTTCTTCCCTCAACCAGATTCTGTGGCAGAACGTGCTCTACACACCTTAGATGTTAAAAGAGCAATACTCTATTACGTAGAAAGAACAAAACCTTTTCGTAAGACAAAACAACTCTTCGTAGCTTTTGCTCCACCACCTAAAGGCAATCCCATATCAAAATCAGGTATTGCACGGTGGATAGTCAAATGCATTCAGACATGCTATGCAAAGGCAAAACGAATATTAACAGTTCCCCCTAGACCGCACTCCACCCGCAAAATAGGGGCTTCTATGGCATTCTTAGGAAATATCCCCATAGATGACATCTGCAAAGCTGCAACATGGTCTACACCTCACACATTCACAAAACACTATTGTGTAGATGTGTTAGCAAGACAGCAAGCTAGTGTGGGCTAATCAGTTTTACATGCACTATTTCAAACCACTGCAACAGCTACAGGTTAGCCACCGCTTTGGGAGATAACTGCTATATAGTCTATGCAAAGCATGTGATCTACAGCTCACATGCCTCGAACGGAAAATGCTACTTACCCAGTATGCATCTGTTCTTGGCATGTAGAGCTGTAGATTCACATGCGCCCACCCGCCTCGCCGGATACCTATACCTGTTGCAGTGATATCTTACTTAGATATATATACATGGACATCTCTTTCTGCTACTCCAACTCCATTATCACCCTCTGCTGGAAAACAATCTAACAATGGAGTCAATGCCCATGCGCACTATCACGAAAGGAGGAGTCACCTACCTCGTGACTGGAAAAGACTTCTTCGAAGAAAAACAAAGTGCAAATATCCGGACCCAACACTAGATGGCAGGCTATGCAAAGCATGTGAATCTACAGCTCTACATGCTAAGAACAGATGTATACTGGGTAAGTAGTATTTTCCTTCCCTACCTCAGCGACTGACAATTGGAGGCAAACTTGCTGCAGTCAATCGTAGACCACCTCCAGACAATGGTGAACCTGCTAACATCTGTGAACGTTCTCAATCATTGAGCAGAAGTCACACCTGACTCCGCAGATGCTTCTATTTATTAAAGCCATTATGGATACGGTGCAGTTTCGAGCTGTCCCTCCGGGTCAGCGGGTCGAAGACATTTGGTCTATTATCCCGATGTTTCAACAGAAGTCCTGGTTTTCAGTGAGAGTGGCTCTGAGACTTCTTGGCCTTCTGCATCCTGCTTGTCAACCATACCAGGTGGCACATGTTGGCTCTTCAATGGGATCAAAAATGTCAGTGGGCTTAGCACCAAGGGAATCTGTCCCATTCTGTACAGGTTTTGGAGACTGCAAAAGACCTGCAGCTGTGGCTGCTCGACTGCAATTGGACTGGTGGCAGACCCCTACTCTCCGTCACCCAGAGCAGATGGAGGTGACATATGCATCACTGCTGGTCTGGTCTCCAGCATATGCCTGGCTCCACCTCAACCTGTTGAAGTTGCAGGCCATTTGCTTGCCGTTGAAGGCCTTCCTACTGTTTATTAAATAATGGTGGTTTTTGTCCTCACAGGCAACACAACTCACTTTCATGTCAGACAATCCATTACTTTTCTGGAATTCTTTGTCCAACTTCAATCTTCAAAAGAGGAAGAGAGACTCCATTGTTTGAATGGCAAGAGAGCTTAGAGCTTTTACATCGATCGTACCAAGAATCAGTGGGTGGACAGTCAGCTGTTTGTTGGGTTTTCTGGGGCAAATAAAGGCTAGGCAGTGCCGAAACAGACCATATATCTATTCATTGTCCTCTGTATTGAGATATGCTACACATTGGCCAAGAAGAAGCCTCCAAAAGGGCTAAGGGCTCATTCCAACAGAACCCAGGCTACTACCACTGCGTTGGCACGCAGAGTGCCTGTGCTGGTTATCTGTCAGGCTACTATGTGGGCATCAGTGCACATGTTAAAGCACAACTGACTTGACCGTCTGGATGGGCATTTCGACCATTTAGGGTTGCAAGACTTCTTGGTCTGAGCCATTCCAAAGACCCACCACCTTGGGAACTACTGCGTTTTTATCTGTTCACTAGGTGAGGAATCTGCAGTTAGAAAGATTAATCAGAACAAGTTACTTACCTTCAGTAACGTTCCTTGTGGTGGATACTCAACTACAGATTTCTCCCTGCCCTCCCACCTCCCCATTCTGTGGAATAGTCGTTTTTTTCTATACTTAAAAAGATCCCCGTCTAGATTTGTGCGCACTGCCACATCTGATCAGTTATTGAGCTCCGCATCTGAGATGTGGGGATGCGGGCAGAGTCAGGAAAGAAACAGACATCAGCATGCAGGGGTTGTGCTTGTATGTCGCTCTGATTTCACTTCTGGGGCAGGAATGATGCCCTTTTTCTAAATAACCCATTTTCTGAAAGACATCTTGTCTACTGTCCACTGACTTCAATTAGAGGGGGCTAAGAAGCACTCCTGGATCCCTCAGCCATGATGTGGTGGATTGTTTTGGACTTTAGGAACTTGCCTGCTCAACTAATGAATAAAGTGAAAATTAATCTCAGGCTTGCTCAGAGCTCATGGTGCTCAAATCAATTTGCCATCAAGCTTTGAAGCACAAATGGAGTGTTCCCTAAAATGTGGTAAAACAGATTTGCCTAGTTGTTGCAGGTGCCACTCAGGAACCCAAAAGGGTGTTCCTTAGGAGAGGATACATTGTTAGCAGCACAGCAAAGGCAGAAAAGGCCGAGATGGAGAGTGAGCCCTTCCCAGGCCTTCTACAAGGTGATGAGAAAGATGGCTAAGTGGATGAGTTGCATCTTGACCCCTTGCCTTACTCCTGGACAACAGCTGGTGTGCAGATGCAAGTTAGGATTGTTAGCCTATGTCTTCTTACTCACACCTGGGTTGACCCAAGTCTGACACAGACACTGGGGATAGTTTGTGCGTGAAAAACAAGCCAAACAGAATGTCAGTCTGGGTTCAGGAGTGCATTAAGCAAGGACTAGTACTTCTGTAGTCCCTGGGCTGGTGGGTGATGCTAATTCCTAAACCTGTGTGCAGAAAAAGCTGCTGAGGGACCAAAACAAAGTTAAACATTTGAGCATGTTTTCCTCTGATTTGTTGTTGGAAGTTCAAACTGTAGTTTCACTGAAAAATTAAAAATTACAAAAAAGTAAAGCAATAACAACGAAAAACACAATTAATGTGGAAACTTTGTGTTGCAGTGCAGTCAGGGGTTACTGGGCTCATATTTTATCACTCTGAGCATTTACCACTTGTTTCCTTGGGCCTATCCTCACCACCATTGTGCCCAGACTGAGCACTAAGTACAGCCCTTTAGGTCTCAACCCTCAGGGTAGTGAAGTAGAGCAGTCTATGGGAGGTGGTGTAGAGGACAGAGATTCAGAACTCAAACAATTAATACCAGTTATTAATTCAATGTCTAACCAATGATTCTTTTGGAAAATAAGAACTATTTTAGTCAAATCACACAACATAATTCTGTACATAATGTTTCAAAAACAACAACTTTTACTGGGTAGTACTAATACATTTCAATAACTGCTGGAGAAGCAGCCTAGGCTGCTCACATGGGACAGCCTCCTAGTGTACTGTGTGTGCAATATGTCAAGTCTGGGGCCTCCGTTGTAGGGGCAAACTATCTGGATGTGTCTTTCTGGAGCAATGACCAGTATGTCTGAATGTTCATCTCCCCTGTTGGTAGCGGTCCTGTTTCACCCCTCCTGGACTTCTGATGTAGTCAAAGTAAATTTTCTCTTGTCTCAGTCACCGGTGCAGGGTGTGCCTTCTTTCTGCTGATTTGGCACACTACTTCATATGGTGTGCACTGCATATCTCACGGAGCGCGAGGAGCAATGATCATGCCCTGTTGACTTGTTAGCTGCGTTGTTGGTGCTGGCACAAACCGTGGAGGCAGCACCAACTCTAGTGAGGAGGTTGTGGTAGATTCGTAGTGCTTGTGGCTCCTCTAATCTTGTGGCATGTTTCTTACTCAAATGAAAGGCTATGGCTTAACAGCCAGAGCAGCTGACTTTAGTGCTGGGGATCCAGGTTTGAGTCTTAGCATCAACTCAACAGCCTGCGATTCTGGGCAAATAACGAAATCTCCCCGTGCCTAGGAACATCGCTTAGAAACCCTCTTGGGTGATTAGCTGCGCTCTACAAATCCTTAGACCTAAACATCTTGTGATCTTGTTGAGAACTTAGTCCTGGATGCAAGCATCTTAGTCTAGATTGTTGTCCCTCTACACTTTTAGTTCTTCTTTGCATGGACCAAGGACAGCTTTCCGGTTTTCTTTAGCACTGCATCACTTCTTGGTGTTTAGTTCTATAAAGGGTCTCAAGTTGAAACAAATTCCTCAGTACGCTCCGTTCTTGGAGTACTTGGTTCTGCTCACACTGTGGGGGCCATTCCAGGGCCCCTGTGCCTCATCCTTGCAGAGAGGTGCAGGTCCTTCTCTGATGCAGCAGTTTGTAAGATTTCCCTAATAAATGTCTTTATTAAAATGAATCCATTCAGAATGCAAGTTACAGGGAATAAGGAGAACCTCTGTTATTAGGCTGCAAGTGCCTCCAAAGATCATAAATGTCCCCTCTATACACCCACTCTTTAAAATCATGTGACACATTGACTACTGGCTATCCTGGGAAAGGAGGAAAAGACCTGTATAGTCTTACGTCGATAACACTGTTAAAGTCACCTCCATATATATCATGGGGCTTATCTGGTCCAAGCCCAAATGTTAGCATAACATTGGTCAGCGTAGTTAACCGGTGTGGCATTTGGTGCATAAACACACATCTGAAAGAGACACGTTAGTGACAGATTCCTTACCTTAGTATATCCCCAGGCTGGATCCGGAAAGTTTTGCGTAACAGTACCCTTGTGCGTCAGTAGGCGGCGTCGTGCGGCTCTGCGTCCGTCGTCGGCGTCGAGATCGCCGGGATGACGTCTCGGCCAGTACTTAGACGCCGCCCATGCGCGCTGACGTCAGTTCTTTCTTTTTCCGTGCCAGTAAGCGCAGATCCGGAGAGAGCAGTGCCCCAGTCAATTTTTGACTGAACTTTTTGTGACTTTTTGTCACTGTTTTCTCGAGTCGTTCGACTCCCAACGGTGTCAGTAGGGATGCCTGGCTTCCAGCCATGCGACGCCTGTGGTCGAATGATGTCGATCACGGACCCGCATCAGGATTGTCTCTACTGCCTCGGGCGCGACCACGACTCCAAGTCGTGCCCTGACTGTCGGGCCTTGCATCCGAAGGCTTTGCGAGAGCGGTCTCGAAAGCTCCTCGAGGTCCGGCAGTCGGCTCCGCGCCAATCCAAGCCCCGGTCACGAGAGAGGTCGAGGGGCTGGTCGCGGAGTCCTCATCGTTCTTCGGGGTCAAAGTCTTCGCACTCCTCCGGTAAGTCGAAGCACAAGAAGTCGAAGAAGCGTCAGCGCTCGACGACTTCCCCTCGCCGGTCGCGCGACTCGGCTCAGGGTCCCGACAGCACCGTCCCCGCGGCTCCGGGAGTGCCTGTGGAGCCGCCGCCGCATTACCCGCCCTTCCCGGGTTCAGCGGCGACTCTGGCCGAAATACAGGAGTTCCTGTCTGCCATGGCCCGCGTCTTCGGGCCTAAAGGCCCCCCCGGTGTGCCTTCGGGCCCCGCGGGCCCTAGTGGGGTTCTTCCTGCGGCTTCGGCCCCGGCGCCGCCGGCGACTCCGGTCCCGGCGCCGCCAGCAACACCAGCCCCGGCTCCGGCCTCAGCCCCGGCGCTGCTGCAACCCCGGTCGACGCCGGTTGACCTAACAACACCTCCACCGGCGTCGCTTTCACCGGTGCCGTTCACGACGCCGCCCGGGGCTCCGGGCGGCGGCGTCCCCAGGTTCGATCCGGACTCGGCGCCGGACCGACGTCGATCGGCTCCGGTGCCGCTGAGACCTTGGGTCCCACATGTCCCTCCTCCTTACATTGACCCTGATTTGGAGGACGAAGAGAACTGGGAGGGGTCTGAGGACCCTCTCACTGCCCAATGTGAGTATGATCAGGACTGGGCTGACGAACTTGGGGATGCCAGTGGTCTGGACACCTCTCCTAACATTGGCATGCTGTCTCCTCCTTCCGTGGCAACGGAGGAGGGAGCAAACTTTGCTACGGTGTTGCGTAGGGCAGCTGAGGCCTTGCACCTCCAGTTACCTACAGTGGCTATCAGGACTAACATCCTGACGGAAGTGCTTCAGCCGGCGGCTACCTCCTCGGAGCCACTGCTGCCGTTCAACGATGCACTTTCGGACGTTCTTTTGGGCACCTGGTCCAAGCCCACTACAGGGGCTCCTGTGGATAGGAACGTAGCCCGACGCCATCGCCCTGCTCCAGGCGACCCCCTGTTCCTTTCCCAACACCCCACCCCTGAGAGCTTGGTTGTCCAAGCCTCTACCTCTCAAAGCGCCTTCCCTACCGCTCCCCCGGATAGGGAATCCAAAAAACTGGACCAATTTGGGAAGAAGGTTTTTTCTTCCGCCAGTGCTGGCTTGAGGTCTGCCAACACCACTTGCCTCTTGGGCCGATATTCCCACTCCTTGTGGGATTCGGTGGCGCAGGTCCTGCCCCAGTGTCCTGAGGAGGCCCAGGCACTGCTTTCCCGCGCCATTGCGGAAGGAAGAGATGCGGCAAAATATACCATCAGATGTGGCCTAGATACCGCCGACTCGCTAGGCAGATCGCTTGCGACGACAGTGGCGCTGCGCCGTCACGCCTGGCTGAGGACCACTGGTTTCTCGGGCGATGTCCAAAATACACTTATGGACATGCCCTTTGATGGTGTCGGCCTTTTCGGCAACAAAGCAGACCACGCGCTGGAGCGCTTTAAGGACTCGCGGGCTACAGCCAAGTCCCTGGGCCTTTCTGCTGTGCGCCCTCCGCAACAGTCTGCTTTTCGCCCCTTTCGTGGCCACGGAAGGGGCGCCCAGTCACGTCCGCTGCCCAGCCACCGGCCCGCGCAGCAAAGCGTCTTCGCGTGGCCGAAGACGTGGCTCCCGCCGAGGCGGGTCGGGTAACCAGCGTGCGGGTCAGGCCACCACCTCCGCCCCGTCCGCAGCCTCCAAGCCCTCCTAGTCCATCCTTTCAGGTCCACAGCACGCCAATGGGGGGCAGGGTCCGCCATCACTTTCACCACTGGCGTGCCATCACATCGGACAAGTGGGTCTTGGACATTGTCTGAAGGGGCTACTCCCTCCCCTTCGAGACTACCCCCCCAGCCATGCCACCTCAATGCCACCGCATGTCGGGGGGATCATTTGGTGCTTCTTCAAAAGGAAGTTGCGGCCCTCTTGGCCAAGGGGGCCATCGAGCGCGTTCCGACCCCAGAAGTAGGGCGTGGTTGTTACTCCCACTACTTTCTGGTGTCCAAAAAGGACAAGGAGGACAGGCGTCCTATCTTGGACCTCCGGAATGTCAATCGCTTCCTCCGGAAGGAGAAGTTCAAGATGCGCACCCTAGCTCAGGTCTTGACTGCCCTAGACCCTGGAGACTGGATGGTAGCGTTGGACTTGCAGGACGCATATTTTCACATCCCCGTCCTGCCGGCCCACCGACGTTACCTGCGGTTCACGGTAGGCCTCGAGCATTTTCAGTTCACCGTGCTTCCCTTTGGCCTTACCAGCGCCCCTCGGGTGTTCACGAAAGTGATGGCGGTGCTCGCAGCTCATCTGCGCCGGGCAGGGGTTCCAGTCTTCCCCTACCTCGACGACTGGTTGTTGAAGGCGGGCTCGTCCCAGGCAGTCGTCTCCCACCTCCAGACTACGGCCGAACTCCTGCACTCGCTGGGGTTCTCCATCAACGTGCCGAAGTCGCACCTGATTCCTTCTCCACAGCTCCTTTTCATCGGAGCAGTTCTGGACACAACGCAGTTTCGGGCCTATCCTCCCGAACGGCGAGTCCAGGATATTCAGGCTGATTCCGATCTTTCAGCCTCTATCCTGGGTTTCGGTACGGATGACCCTGAGGCTGCTGGGCCTCATGGCCTCCTGCATCCTGCTGGTCGATCATGCCAGATGGCATATGCGGGCTCTGCAATGGGACCTGAAGTTCCAGTGGGCGCAGCATCAGGGGAACCTGTCAGATTACGTCCAGATCTCGGAGGGGACTGCAAGACAGTTGCAGTGGTGACTCTCGAACCGGCAATGGGTCAATGGCAGATCCCTCTCCCTTCCCCAGCCAGAGCACACAGTTGTGACGGTCGCGTCCCTTCTGGGATGGGGCGGTCACATGGGAGAGGCGGAGATCAGAGGCCTCTGGTCTCCGGCGGAGTCCCAGCTCCATATCAACCTTCTGGAGCTCCGGGCGATCCGACTTGCACTCAAGACATTCCTTCCCTCTGTCAAAGGGAAGGTAGTGCAGGTGTTCACAGACAACACCACCGCCATGTGGTACTGCAACAAACAAGGCGGGGTGGGGTCGTGGAGCCTATGTCAGGAGGCTCTGCGTCTCTGGACATGGCTGGAACATCAGGGCATGCGCCTGATGGTTCAACACCTGGCAGGTTCCCTGAACGCCAGGGCGGACGAACTCAGCCGCAGGTGCATGATGGATCACGAATGGCGTCTTCACTTGGAGGTGGCGCAAGGACTCTTTCTACAGTGGGGAGAGCCTTGGTTAGATCTATTCGCCACCGAAGAGAACGCGCAATGTCATCAGTTCTGCACGTTGGAATTTCCAAGGCGGCACTCGCTCGGCGACGCTTTTCGTCGCGAGTGGAGTTGCGGTCTGTTGTACGCCTTTCCGCCTATACCACTTCTACCCAGAGTGTTGAAGAAGATTCGGTGCGACTGGGCACCAAGTCATTCTTGTGGCTCCGGACTGGGCTCGAAGAGTTTGGTATCCCGAGCTACTCAGTATGAGCATCGATCCCCCGATCCGTCTGCCTCTTCGGGAGTATCTTCTGTCGCAGCAGCAGGGAACGGTCCTCAACCCGAACCTGTCCAGTCTCCACCTCCTTGCGTGGAGATTGAGCGGCGGCAGTTGATTCCTTTCGACTTGCCTCCTGAAGTTTGTGATGTTATTCTGGCAGCCAGGCGTCCCTCCACTAAGGTGGTATACGCCTGCAGGTGGAACAAGTTTGTGGCATGGTGCACAGCAAAGGCTGTGAATCCCCTTTCTGAGGTTCTTCTGTTCCTTCTTTCTCTGGCCCAACAGGGTTCTGCCCTGGGTACCATCAAGGGCTACCTTTGTGCAATCTCTGCCTTCCTCAGGCTTCCTGATCAGCCCTCCCTTTTCAAGTCCCCTGTTGTTAACAGGTTTCTTAAAGGCATTACACACCTTTTCCCTCCTGTTCCGTTTGTGATGCCTCAGTGGGACTTGAACTTGGTTCTTACCTTTTTAATGTGCGCTCCCTTTGAACCTCTACATAACTGTCCTCTTCGTCTTCTCACTCTGAAGACAGCCTTTCTGGTGGCTATCACCTCCGCTCGGCGGGTGAGTGAGCTCCAGGCTCTTTCTTGCAAGCCCCCCTTTCTGTCTGTTCATCCAGACAAGGTTGTTCTTAGGACGCGTCCGTCCTTCTTGCCAAAGGTGGTTACTGCCTTCCACATTGGGCAGACCATCACTTTGCCCACCTTCTTTCCGCATCCTTCCAGAGAGGAAGAGAGGCTCCACCGTCTGGACCCAAAACGTGCGCTTTCCTTTTACCTCAACCGCACACAACAGTTCCGAGTGGATGACCAGCTCTTTGTTGGCTATGTGGGTGCCAAAAAAGGTTGGGCGGTACACAAGAGGACCATCTCCCGCTGGGTAATCTTGTGCATCAAAGCCTGCTATTCTTTGGCTAAGAAGGAGCCCCCTGTTGGGCTACGTGCCCATTCTACCAGGGCAACAGCTGCTACCACGGCTTTAGGCCGCGGTGTTCCGCTACAGGATATATGTCAGGCAGCTACGTGGGCCTCGCTGCACACGTTTACCAAGCATTACTGCCTTGACAGCCAGGTCCGGAGGGACGGCTTCTTTGGCCGCTCTGTCCTCCGGGACTTCCTTGTCTGAATCTGTTCGCAGACCCACCACTGGGGTTGGTATTGCTGGGGTATCTATTCTAAGGTAAGGAATCTGTCACTAACGTGTCTCTTTCAGATGCACAAGTTACTAACTTGTGTAACGATATATCTGTAAGAGACAGTAGTTAGTGACAGATTCCTTACCGCCCCACCCATCCTCCCCGTTCTGCGAACTGATTTCTAGGGTTAAGGACATCCCTTTCAGGGCCCTAGTATTTTTTCAGACACCAATGTCCGCTTCTTGCATGGCTCTGCGTTCCTGGCGCGGAAAGTCGTGTACAGAACTGACGTCAGCGCGCATGGGCGGCGTCTAAGTACTGGCCGCGACTTCATCTCGACGACAAACGCGGAGCCGCACGACGCCGCCTACCGACGCGCAAGGGTACTGCTACGCAAAACTTTCCGGATCCAGCCTGACGCCTGGGGATATTCTAAGGTAAGGAATCTGTCACTAACTACTGTCTCTTACAGATATATCGTTACACAAGTTAGTAACTTGTGCACTAGGAAGAGTGGGTCCCCATCCAGTCCTCCTTGTATCATAACGTGTCTACCATATTGGTCCATGAGTGCAGTGGTGCAGCAAAATGACACCCCAGACTTAAACTATATAAGTGCCCGTCTAGAACATCAGGATATTTATTTTTTACTATGTAATGGGGCTCCTCCGTCTTCTGTTGAGTTTTTGTGGTTTCCCCTTTCCAAGTGAGTCTCCTGTAGGTGTGCGAAGTGTGCCCATCTGTGTCGTATGTAGGCAGGCATTCTGTGACATTTAGCCAGGCTTCCATTACCTCTCACTTCCATGTAAGGAATTTACATTGGATGCCGTGTTATGATGTTGCTGTACTAATCATAGTGGAGTTTCAAAGTTTAATATAAAAATTCGGAACATTGAGCCATTGCAGTCTTGGCATACCAGGAGCAAGCCCCACAGTCTGTTCAAACAGTCACCATACCTTCAGCAATAGAAGGCATTTCAAACATATATCACATATAGGAGAGTAATCAGAGTCCGGGTCTAGTAATGCAAAAAGGTTCAAATATTATATGTTCGGATGTATGCACACTGCTGCCAACTAACTACAGTGATTCATAGAGGTAGATTGCGATTACTGTGGACATTTTAACATCTCTGCTTTATGGCCTGGTTTGCCATTTAATGTCATCAGTATGATAGAAGGTGAGAGGGGTGGTTCTGCCATTGACTCCTCCATACTGGAATCGGGTTGTGGAAATTCCATATTGGTGTCTTAATTTGACTGGCTGGTGTTTGTGACTGTGTTATAAACTGTGCAGCTCTAGCTTCAGCAGCATGTTGTGGTGACCTTTCAGGTCATTTTCTCCATTTGGTGTTTCTCATTCTGCGCCATTGCCACATACGCAGCTGTTGCTCTTCTTCCTTTTGAGATCAGTTTTTCACTCACCCTCACTTCCAGGCAGCAGCAGCATCCACAAAGTTAGTCTTTGTCTGCCATGATCTTCAGCTTGGCAGGAAGGAGCAGCATGTATTTGTAGCATCTCATTGGTGGCTAATTAGTGTGAGGTATAAAATACAGTTTGATTGAATGGCAATAATCCTGAAAGATCATCTGAGTTTTTCTCGAATTCTGTGAGGCCAAGATGTCTTGCTCAATGAGGAACTAGATCTCAGTCTCTCTAATTTAATTAGCTGTCAATACTGGACTTTGTCAGTGTTTGGCTGGAGGTGGAGGAATCTGGTCCATTTGTGCATGTTCAAAGGAAAAGAAGGGCGAGAGGCCCTACGGTGCTACAGTTTTAGTGACCCAGTCTTCTAAGAACAGAACCATGTTGGTGCCCTCTGTTGTTTCGGGCACACCCACAATTCTATTATTGTTGTACCTGCTTGAGCAATGGCATTACCTCGGGCATGAGAGGTGCAACAAACATTTGTTTCCTTGACTGTGTCTTTCAATTTGTGCTGGTCCGTCCTCAAAAAATAATCATGGCTTTTCATTGCCACTCTGGATTCTTGGATGTAGGATTTAGTCAAACTTATTGTCAACTTAAGCCGTTGGCCGTTAGCCATCAGCCACCGTTCCAGTGTACAATGTCTGGGCTTAAGGCGATGTGATTGTTGGCACAGGTGCCTGAACTTTGGCCGCTTTGGGCTTGCCCATTATCACTCGGTGACAATTAGTGGTCTCCGTTAGTTTGTGGGCCCTGCCCAGTAACAGGGAGTGACCCAAACGTTGGAAAGGTTCACTGTTCAAAAGTAGCTTAGTGTAGGATTCAATGAATGCCTTAGTCTACTACATAGTTGGTGAGGCACTGTGTGGATCTAACTCACTGATGGGCCGGATGGGATTCCTCCCTGGGATCTGTCACTTCTTTTGGCAGCCGTAGAATAGACACTTTGAGTCGTTTAGGGCATTTGTCATTCAAGATAATCTTTCAAGTGTCCATTATACTGGTAAACTGTATTGGTGACCTGGCTTTGTCCCCAAGGTCACATTCAGGTTCTACCTTGAATCTAAATGTTTTCCCTATTTTTCATCCCATCCATACTTACACTAACAAAGCTGTGTTGCATTCTTTGGATACAAGTAGAGTGGCCACTGTTTACCTGGAACATACTTTTAGTCTTTGAGATAATGTGTGATGTTTGATGCTATGTGGGCTGGCCCTAAGCCTGGTTCTTTTTTCACACACATGAATTGTGTTGTCAACAATTATGAGTTGCTGAATTCTGCATTTGAAGGTGTCTTGAAGCCAATTCTCTTTTGGCTGTAGTGTGTCTTGTCACGCAGTGACAGGGACAAGAAAGGGGCTAAGTTAATGCCTAGATTATTTACCAGCAATTCCAGTGTCACTTTTTGCTCCGATTTTAAGACCCTCCCTCCTTTTTGGAGGCAAATGTAAATGCGTTTGGAGACATTGTAGTCAGCCAACCCTTTTTATGGGGCTTAAAAGAAATTAGTTTTGAGGCACTTCAATGGCAGTCATTTCTCATCAAACCCTTAGTTTGAGATTGTCCTACATAACCCTATGTTTATTGTACTGGGTTTTCATAGATTTAGGTGTGTTGGTCAGGCATACAATGTTTAAAAATAACCCTTTTTCGGACTGTTTGCTCTGTTCTTGACAAACAAGTTACTTGTCTTCGGTAATGCTGTTTCTGGTGGATTCTCTAACCACAAATTTCTCACCTTTTGAATTTCCCCAAGTGCCAGACTGCAACTGGAATTTTTCCAGCAATTGCTCTGCGCCAAGTTGCACCATCAGATTCCACCGTGGAATCACATCACCTCCAGAAGTGACAAAAAACTGTAACTAGGGACCACCCTAAAAATTACCAGGACCAATATAATTTTCTCTCCCTCCCATGGACAATCTCTCAATGGCCTCTTTGACTATCGGTGTTTGAACTTTGTGGGCAAGGATAGAGGCATGATCTGCCAAAACCTGAACTGAACAGATGTAAAGAGGAGCGTGTTGAAGAACCTACAGCACTCAAACTAATTGGGCAGCCAAACCAAACCAAAGCTAGACTGGCAGATAAGAAGACTCTCTTCCAGAATATGTCTGTGTACTTCAATTCCCTATCTGGAGGGGGGTGTTGAGGGGTGCGCAGTGGGGTTTGCGTTGAGGTTTGCTGGTGGAAGCCTGAGCCTACAAGCTTACAAGAGTAGGGTGCTGGGTCAGAATGGCCAGGTCCCCATGGCAGGCCAGGGGGAGACTTGCTAAAGGAGCAAAATGGGGCTTAGACAAGTTTCAAATCAATGTCTTTGTCAAAGCTTTGTTCAAGGGCAAGATGAGTTTTGAAGTGGCAGGTCAGTGCTGCACAATCTCAGTCAATAGATTTGACTTGGTTTCTGCCGTAGAAAGCTGAGGTTTCAACACTTCTGCAGCTCTGTGGAAGACCCCCACAAAAGTGGCGCACTCTTCTGTAGAGGCCCCCAGTAGGGAATCCAGCTATGTTTTAGGAGAAGTGTCCAGGCCCCTGGCATTCTGTAAATCGAGGAATCGAGGTTAGTGTAATGAGGTGAAAGTAAACTATCAGTCTCCTGGTCAGGCAACATGTGCAATGTTTTGGAGGCCCTCGACAGCGTCTGATTCTGATCCAAACAGAGTCTCAGTAGTACTGTCCTAAAGGAGTGGAACTGCCTGGGAATCCTTCAAGATTAGGTCTTAATTGATTATCTCAATAAGCTTATCGGCTGACTATGGGCCAACATCTGCTTCGAATCCAAAACAGGCTGCAGGGTAGGATCCAGAGCAGCAGCCTGTAGTTTTCTACATGTATATGGTGGTATAGGTTGCCACTTCCAATGAGCCAAGCGCGGAAAAGTTGCAGCATGGCCTCCTTGAAGGCATTTACTTGCTGCCGAGTCAAGAACTTTGGTAACACGAGGTGTGCCAGGACCAGCCTAAGGGGAGGGTCCAAGTCGGACTAGGGCAGCAGAGTTGGTTCCTTCGAATGCCGACTGTGCGACTTCTCCTTAGAGCACGATTAACAGGATTGGGAAGTGTCCCTCTTGAACTTCTTGTCTTTATAGCTCATAGATTTCTTGTTCAAATTATTTGAGATAAGTGACTTTAAGGGGGACCAGGATCTGGAACGGTAGGGAACCTGCATTTGGGCGTAGCAGTGAGTCTGTGGTTCGGAGTGCCACCTGCCCTTTTACTTGTGCTTGGATTATGTATAGTTTCGGCTTCCGCTCCCTCATGGCCTTTAAGTGCATCAGGAATCATTTGTAACAGACTTTGAGTCATGCTTAGACCCTTGACAACACATGCAGATGTAGTGCAGATCAGTAGCCAACATCTGCTGTCCGCAGGCATGGTTTGAATCCTGTGGTCTTCGGGGTAGACGTTTTTCCTAACATTCTGTCTTGAGATAATATTTGGATTTGGTAAAACACGGACTAAGAGTTTGAGGTGGAGCTCTCACTCCCATGTTGCACGGCGTAAAGAGGAACTGATGTTAGCATGCAAGGGTGGGGCTATATACAAGTCTGTGCTGTCACTTCCATAGGTGGTGTGATGGTGCCACCTGTTGGTGGCCCGGAACAATTGCTTTAAAATTTCTGGAACCAATATGGCACCTGTGGGGAATTTAGAAGGTGAGGAATCTGCGGATAGATCCATCAGAAACAATATTTTGCTGTGCAAACTTAGGGCAGCATGTATGTTTCTAGAAAAAACCACAGTACTCAATAAAAGAATCAGCCGCCATGGTTTATAGTACGATATGAGCATTCTTCCTAGATTTAGTCTCGAATCACAAATGAGAACACTCTGCTGTTTGTAGAAATTGTGGGTGTTGGCAGATTCTTAGTCCTTTGTTACTGCTGATAGTTTTTGTTTCTGGTCAGTGATAAGTGTTTTTATTTAGTCCCAAAGCAATGAATGTTAGTAATTATGTTGGCTCATATCTATGCTGAAAAGGCTTACATTTTCCCCACTTTTCTTTTATTAGGGCCAGAGCATTTCCGAGACTGCCCACGTCCTGATCATCCTGTGCAATCTTCTCCCCATGACCCTGATTCTCCTGGAAGCGAGCGCACTGCATCTTTGCAGGGAATGGACACTACATCCTTACCACCCCGAAAGCGACCCTGGCATGATGGACCTGGGACCCCCGACAGCAGAGATGCAGAAACCCCTGGGTGTTCAGCTGAGGAGAGAGGGAAAGGTAAAATGTCAACGGCACAAACTGTCTGAAGATAATGCTGAAATGTCCTTGTGTGATACCTATAAAATTATAATTTGTGTGTCAAGCATTGATGTAGTGTAGTGTGTAGGCACTTATCAACTGAAGCTTGCTAATCCCTTTTTTTTCCTTCTTATTTTTATCAGGTCGAGGAACCACAGTTTCTTCACAAAGAGTGAGGAAGTCCAGTCGCTCTGGGTCTCAAGATAGGGATCCCCTTCGCGAGGAAGGATTTGGGGGCCCTCCAGGCAACAGCAACCCATCCCGAGGAGGAAGAAGTGGAAACTGGAGAGGAGGCAGCAACATGAGCTCAGGCCCCACTCGGCGAGGGGCTGCTAGGGGATCTACACGTGGAGGTGGCAGGGGTCGATAAAAGTTGAGATCCCTGGGTGAACTGCTTAGTTCATACTTCACAGTATTTGAATAGATACTTTGTGTGAACTCATAATGAGAAAACATGCCCTTGAGAACCTAAAGGTGCTGCAGAGCCAGAAAATCCCAGATGAAGGGAAAAGGCATCAGGGCAAAATCACTTCCTAGATCGTGCAATGATCTCTTAGATCAAGAGAACTTAAAAGCAAGAACAACCCCACAGTGACTCTCATCTTTGCCTCTCGAATTTGCTTCATCTGTCTTGCTCCACCTTCCTCATGCAATGTGGGGTACTTTTCCAGCCCTTACAATTAATCACTCTGTTCGCCATCTCTTGACTCACCATGTCATGTTTGTGGACATAATTCCAAATTTAAATTTGTTTTATCATGATGAGTTTTGGGGTCCTCTTTTATTTCCTCCCCCTCTGCTTCATCAGCGTCAAGGAGAAATGGAGTTCTTTCCTTATCGCACTCCATTTCCAACGATGTCACCTCTCATCACAGAGAAAGTTAATTTTCCTCTGTACAGATTATCAGATGTTAAGTTGTTTTTTGTATGAAATACATAACGTAATTTGCGCAAGAATTGAGAAAAAGAAATCTGTTTGGTCTAAGTTATTGTCTATATTTTGGAATGATATGCCAAATGTTATAAACTAGAATATTCTAGTGTACATAATCGCCCCAAACCTTTTGCCTTTCGCGCTGCGACCTACACCTTAAGGAAAAGTTAAACGCCTGCGTCCTAGCTGACTCGCATGGTTATGAAGTCATTATCAGAACCTTCCCCTATATACAGGATGCCCAATCTCATTTCAACAGATGAAAAAAATTATATTTTCTAGAAATTGTGCCTGTATGAGTCAATATTTTCTACCATTTAAAAAATATCAACATATGTCAAGGGCTGAAACTATTTAGTTATTCACCTATTCCCCATGCAAAAAGCAGGAAATTGTTTGCATAGGTATTACCGCTTAGTCAGTATAAATGTTTCTGATGGATACTTCTAACTGCAGATTCCACACCTTAGTATACTTCCATGGTGCCAGTCTGGATCTGGAGATCTTTCCCCAGTAATGCTGCCCCGTGCCGCCAGGTGGTGCCATGCGGCTCTGCGTTGATTACATACCGCCTGGAAGTGACTAAGTGGAGTCACATAAAACCACCACCCTGAGCCATGAATGTCAATTATTTTCTTTCCACACCTTCTGGTGCAGGTCCAGAGCTCTGCTCCCAATTTAGTCAGCGTTCTTATGACTCCTGAAAACAGAATGAAATCCAGTGTGCTAGGAACAATGTCCCCTCTGAAGACTACAGTTTCAGACCATGCCACAACTGTAGAAAACCGATGTCAGTCATGGACCAGCACGAGATGTCTCTCTGGTGTTTGGGCTCTGGGCATGTCTGACAAGTGTGTCCTAATGCACCCCAAGTCGATCTTGGACCTAGAATCAAAGCAGTACATCAATGAATACAAGAATCATTATTAGTCCCTTTTTCACCCACTTCCCCTCCAAGTCGAGGGTCTGAACTAGATTCCATTTCTGTGGTCGCTCTCACAAGAAGTCAACTTTGCAGTCGAAGTCCTCCAGTAAGTCAAAATTGAAGTCCACATGCAAACACAAGAACGCGAAGCAGGACTCTGCCCCACCCCTGATGCACTCTATCCAAAGGTAAGGTGCATAGGTGTCACAATGTTAGTCTGTCGCCTTCCGGAGCTCCGAATACGAAGGGGATTCCACAGTTGATCCTGGTGTGCCACAATTTCTCCAAGCCATCAGCACTACTGCAGCAAATTGATGCCTTTAAGGAGGCGATGCTGCAGGTATTTAGTGTTCTTCCGCTCCCTCTGGTGTGACTTTGAGCCCTAAGGATCCACAGGGGCCCTCAGTGATGATACTGCAGACAGATACGCCTTCTGGGCTGTCTGAGCCCCTTGGACCGATTATAAGCTCCAGACCGACTCCAGTACAGATTACCACTGTAGTTCCTCAATCTTCATCGGTCTCTCTCAAGTCGATGCTGGTACCAACACCACCAGCACCCATAGAAGATCTGGTGCTCGTTTCTGACCCTGGACCAACTCGAGCCTAATCCCAACTGAGTTTGCACCACAAAGTTACTAAAGAGCTACCAGTCGCCATACAGCCTGACTCTGAACATATGCGTCTACTAGGGAAGACGTGCCATCAGATTCTACATTCTTTTTGGCTTCAATTCTGACCAAAGCTTGTCACCACCCAGAGAGGCTAACAATTTTTGCATGGGCTTTATACCTCCCCTGATACAGGGTTGAACTTGCCATTTGGATGACCAGAGGAAGACTGTGCATCATTTGCACTGGTAATCAGACTAGCAGCTGAGGTCTTGGACCTACAGCTGCCCTGTATTAAGATTCAGACACACAGCTTTACAGAAATCTTACAGCCTGTACCAGCCTCATCTGAGCCCTTGCTCCATTTTCAATGAGGCCCTCACTGATCTCTTAATGGGCTTTCAATCAGAGCCCTGTTCTTGCCCACCAGTGAGTAGGCAGGTGGCCAGACTTCAGACTCCCTCGAGGTGATCATGATTTTCTCACTGAACAACCTACTCCAGAGAGTCTGATTATTCAGGCTTCAACCAACAAGTTGAACCCCAATTTATTCCCCACAACCCCTCAGATAAGGAATCTTGAGAGTACTGGGGCGTTTGGAAAACACATTTCCTTTGGCTAGACTAGTTTCCATATCAGTCAAAATAGTCTGCTAATTGGACAACATGCCCTCTGAGACATGGCCAGCAAGATCTTGCTAGCAGTTTCAGAAGACCTTACACCCTCGCGGTCTCAAACCATTCAGGGTTGTCAAGATGCAGCCAAATAGATAATTTGTGCTAGCCTTGATACTGCTGGTTGTCTGGGAAGGGTGGTTGACACCAATGTGATGCTTTCCTGCTATGAGTGGATGTTCTCCACAGGGTTTTCAAAAGACGTACCTCTCTCATGGATATGCCTTTCGATGGTTGACCCCTGTTTGGGGCAATAGCCAATTCCGCCTTGGAACGTTTCAACAAAAGGTAGAGCCACAGTACACTCTCTGGGTCTTTTGACCCCTGCGTAAAAGTTTCTTCACCAGTTATAAAATTCTGAGGCCATTCTAGGGGGCTGACTTGTAGGTAACGTCAGTTTCCACAGCTGCAATCACCACAATTCTTTCAAAGCCAGAGATGTGGGCCTCGCAGGCAATGTGCAGGCATACAAAGGCATCAGTTCTCCTAGACCACTTCACCCTGCGGCAGCAGCCACCAAGCTGCTTTAGCTTTCCATTAGTAGAACACAACCACCCTGTGGGAGGCAGGACCCCACATTTTCTTTCGGGGCGGCGATCCATCATGTCTGATCAATGGGTCCTTCAAATCGTTCTGCATGGCTCCCCTACCCATTCTGATTGCTCTGCCCAACCTACCACCCCCACATCAGAGTGAATCTCATCAGAACACCTGTCCATTCTGTTGTAAGAGGTGCTGGTTTTTCTTTTCAAAGGAGCTATTGAGAGGATTCCAGACTCCGAAATAGGAGGGATTGCAACTTTCACTATTTCATCATATAAAAGAAGGATGTGGGCCTTCGGCCCATTTTAGACCTTTACCTCTAAATTCCTTGCCTAGGGAGGGCAAATTAAGAATGCTCATGCTGACCCAGATTCTGTCTTCCCTGCACCAGAGAGATTAAATCGTGTCCTTGGACCTTCAGGATGCATATTTTCATATAACAATCTTGCAGCCCCACAAGCATTACCTGCAGTTTATGGTAGACCAGGAGCATTTTCAGTCTGCCTCACTAGTGCCCCTCAGGTGTTTCTGAAAGTGATGGCGGTAGTCTTGGGGCATCTTTGAGGTTGAGCATACCAGTCTTTTCCCTACCTTGACGACTGGCTGTGGAAGGTAAGCTCACCACAGTCAGTCGTAGACCACCTGTAGACAATAGTAAACCTAACATCTTTTGGGGTTCTCGATCAACATGCTGCAGTCATACCTGACTCCTTCAAAGAGGCTACCATTCATCGATGCCATTATGGATACAGTGCAGTTTCGGACCTTCGTTCCAGGTCAGTGAGTCTAGGACATGCAAGCTATGTTCCCGATATTTCTACCACCATCCTGGATTTTGGTGACAGTGGCTCTAAGACTTCTTGACCTCCTGCATTATGCTTTTCAACCATGCCAGGTGGCATCTGTGGGCTGTGCAGTGGGATCCAAAGTCTCTGAGCTAAGCACCAATGGAAACCATCAGATGCCATCCAGGTTTCAGAGAAGACTGCAAAAGACCTACAGTGCTGGCTGCTCTACTGCAATTGGACAGGTGGCAGACCCCTCTCCCTATCCTACCCAGAGCTAACAGTGGTGACAGACTCATTACTGCTGAGCTGGGTAGGTCATCTGGGAGAGGTGGAGATTAGAAGATGCTGGTCTCTGATGAAGAGCCCGCTCCACATCACCCTTTTGGAGTTGCAAGCCATTCACTTGGCAATGAAGCCCTTCCTACCATCCATCAAAGGGAGGCTGATTCAGGAGATTGGGGATACCAGTTTTCTCCTACCTCAATGGTTTACTGTTGAAGGCAGGCTCCCCACAATTGTTAACCACCTCCAGATCATGCTGAACCTCATGACATTGTAGGGTTTCACAATCAATGAGCCAAAGTCACATCTGACTCCTTAGCAGATGCTCCTTTTCATTGGAGCTCTTTTGGTTATGCTCCCATATTTCACATTGGTCCTGGCACTTGGTGAGAGAAGTTCTGATGCTTCTTGGCTTTTGGCCTTCTGCAGACTCCTTGTTAACTGCACTAGGTGGCAAATGCAGGCTTTGCACTGGAATTTAAAGTTTAGGTGGCCCAGCACCAAGGAAGCCTGTCTGGGACCTTTCAGATCTCGAAGGATACTACATAGATCTGCAGAGGTGCCTACTTGACTGCAGTTGGACCACTGGCAGGCCCCTCTCCCTTCCCTTCTCTGAGCTGACTGTGGTGACTGACATGTCACTGTTGGATGGGGGAGGTCATGTGGGGAACGTGGACATTAGGAATCTGGTCTCCGATGGAAGCTCGACTCCATATCTACTTGCTGGAGTTACAGCTATTCTCTTGGCCTTGAAGACCTTCCTATAAATCTTCAAAGGGATGCTGGTAAAGGTTCTTATGGACCACACCACTGCCATGTGTTGTTGCAACAAACGGGAGAGTTGCGTCCTGGGCCCTGTAACTAGCATAACCTATATTTCTTCCCACTTTTATTTAAATCGGACAAAAGTCACTGACCCCATATATTTCTACATGTATTTAGTTAATTTTATAGTATTTTTAACAAATTTTCATTTAAAGTGCATTGCTTGCTCACAACATTGATAATTTAATCATCTAAAGTGCATGGTTACATCCTAGTGTCAAATCTTCCATATTTCTCTACCTACATTACAAAACATATTAAAGAAAGAATAAGAGGCAATACTTTATTATCACAAACCCCTCTCATCAAACACTTCTCATACAAACTATTCAATCACACTCAAACAACCTCAGACACAACAGTCCCCACATCATGTCCTCCTTGATCCAGCACAGAAGTAGTTATTCCTTCTATTGCTGTTGCATCAGTTAACAGATGGTCATAGCCAATGCACGCTTCAGTGGTGAAAATGGTTTACAACCACCTTCCTCTGGGCCTAATACAGATTATCTTCCTTCCAGAAATGTTTAGGGGCTTTGCTCTTCACTATAGATACCTTAGAGCCACCACCCTTCGGGACAATTGTCCAATGTTGACTAACCGTTGTATCTAATTATACACTATCAGCAAAGAACATAGGAGGTTGGTCCCATATCTCCAACAAGACTAACTCTTCAGAAGTTTTACTTGCCTGATATGGTGACGTATGCGTATTATTCAGCCATCGTCGGTAACCTGTCCTCTCCACAGTTCTATTTCTTTACTCTTTCCAGATCCTTTGTCCAAAACTTTCCTGGTAAATTCTTATTCATATACAGAAAGCCTTGCAAAGTCACAAGAAGGGTAGAGAAGGGACATTGTTAAAACTTCCTTTTAAAGTGAATGACCGAGAAGAACAGGGCATTGTAGCTGGATGGCCTGCAGCTGTGTTAGAATGACAATGGACAACGTGCCCAAAAGGGCATCTAGCCTTCTAGTATCCCATCATGCCCTGTAGGTGGCAGTTAACTCAGTTATTGTTTCTGACTTCTGCTTACAGAATCTTGGAGCATGGATCTAGGCTATTTTACTCACAAAAACTGTTCAGAGCCTCTTTAAAATTGGTTCACTTTACTTCCTTTAGTATTTCTCTTTTTTCCTTACTGAAATGCCATCTCTATGAAAGGCCCAGAATGATGCAGAAAAATGGCTGATACAGACCTCCACCGGGTCTTTATCCTATGCCTGCCAGAATCTCATAATCCCCGAAGATATAATCACTGCAGCTACCTCTCCAGACGCATCTTGAGAGAGTATGAGAAGATTCGCCTGCATGGCCAACAAGAAAGGTGAAAAAGGCAGGAATTCCTTTCTGGGGAAAGATCTGAGGGACGAGGAGAGTCTGCTCCCTCCACCAGTGCCTCTGTCTCATTCTCTGAGAACTCTGGGAGGGGAAGATCCAAAACAAGAAGTTAAGGTGAAAAACAACATCCCCGTTAATCGACCATTGACACCAAGACATCCTCATGCTGTGTTAGAGAAAATGGCATAGTGGCTTTCAGGAACTAAGAGAGAGCCTTCTCTCGAAGTCAGACCGAGTATTCCAGTGCACATTCACCTTCCAGCCTGCCTTCTCCAGTCCTCGTACTGTCTCCGCCATCAGTGCCACCTCCTCCAACTCCACAGGCACCTATGATGACTCCACCACCGCCTCCACTAGTAATTCCTTCAGAACTTCTCCACCCACAGCTCCTCCAAGGGTTTCACAAGGCACTCAACCTGCGTCTGCTCCTGTGGGAACCCCGCCAAGATGTTCCAGATCTCCATCATGGCATTCCAGATCATGTCATACGTAGGTTAAAATCGAGATCTCACTGTTGCCCATATTGTACCAGATCAACCAGATGTTCACATTCACGATGGAAATGGAATTCCACATTATGATCACATTCATCAAGGAATGAGCACTTGTCCACATCTACAGAAAGTTACTCTTCTACACTGACTCTACGTACGAGGATATCTCCAGTGGATGATAATAACTTTCCAGGAAATCTTTATAATAGGGGCAAACATACTAAATATCCCTCTTCCAGCTACAACATTCCCAGCATCTGTTATTTGTGAAACATTGCACCAACATTCTATCTGATAGAGACATCTAGCTGCAGATTCCTTACCTTTGAACTTCCAGACGTCAGACTGGATCCGGAAGATTTTTGATAGCGGTATCCCTGCGTGCCGGTAGATTGTGTCAGTCGACTCTGTGTGACGCTGTAAGCATCGTGATCGTCGTGACGTCTGCGTCGTCAATATAACCGGCGCTCTGATGTCAGTTCTTTTCTTTCCGTGCCAGCCATCGCAGATCCGTCAAAGAGCTTACCCCCTGTCATTCTTTGATAGACTTTTTAAAAAACTTTTTGGCAACTACTTTTGGTGTGCTAAGGATGTCTAGCAAGACTATCTTGGGGTTCAAGCCTTGCGGTGCCTATCACTGCGCCATGTTGGTCACGGACCCCTACCTAGTATGTGACTGATACCTGGAGCGGGACCACGACACAAAGTCGTGCTCCGATTGCCGGCCATGGTGCCGAAGGCTCTGACGGAGTGGTCCCTAAAACTGATAGCGACCCGGCGCCACAGAGGTCTCCTTGTCGATTTTGGTCCAGGTCTCAGTCAGGAAGAAGGTCCGAGCACGGCTCCGGAGGATCGAAGTCCTCTTCCTTAAAGTAGTCACGGTCAGGTAAGAAACACCACAAAAAGTCTAAGTGTGCTTCGACTTTACCCTGTCCATCTCGCAACGAGACGAGACGGAGGAACCTCGGCATCCGAGGCCCCACTCCGAGGAGCGGGTGCCTGGGTCTGCTCCACCTTTCCGTACCTTTCTGGGCCCACCGGTGGCACCTCCCTAACCGTCATTCCGGACGACACAGAGACTGGAGCCGTACGGTTTCATGCCATTCAACCTGCCCTATTCTGAAGGGTTAGGAATGGATGAGGAGGATTGGGAGGGGGAGCAGGATAGGATCCCTTGGAAATCCCGTAACCTCAGGATTTGGACTGGTATGCGGAACTGGTTGATACCAGTGGCCTGGATACCTCCCCAGATTCTGGCATGCTGTTTCCCCCTAACCTGGCTGAGGAGGAGGCATCATTTGCAATGGTGGTGCGTAGGGCTGCGGAGGACTTGGACCTGCAGCTTCCTATGGCAGCAGTCAAGATTGCCGTCTTGACAGAATTCCTGCAACCTGGTGTCTCCACTTCGGAACCCTTGCTGCCTTTCAATGAGGCCTTGACGGACGGACCTTCTGGGCACCTGGTTCAAGTCCAGCACAGGGCTCCTGTGAACAGAACAATCGCCCACCACCATCGCCCTGCACCGGGCGACCAAGCTTTCCTCACTGCCTACCCCACAAAGCTTGGTGGTCCAAGCTTCCACTTCCTGTGGTGCGTTCCCTTCCGCACCTCCGGACAGGGAATCCAAAGGCTGGAAAGTTCTGCCAGTTAGCATTGAGGTCGGTGAAGACTGCATGCCTTTTGGGCCGTTATTCCCATTTGATATGGGATACGGTTGCGCAGGTGATGCCCAGAGTGTCTGAGGAGGACCTGATTCTGCTCTCCCAAGCTATTTCAGGTGGGAGAGATGCAGCAAAGTTTGCCATCCGCTGTGGGCTGGACACGACAGACTCACAAGGTAAAGCGATTTCCTCGACAGTGTCCATAAGGCGCCACGCCTGGCTGAGGACGTCTGGATTTTCAGGGGATGTCCAGGCTAATCTTATGGACATGCCCTTCGATGGCTCCTGTCTCTTTGGAGACAAAGCAGACGCAGCACTTGAGCGTTTTAAGGACTCGCTGGCTACTGCCAAGCCCTGAGTCCTCACCACAGCACCCTGGTCTGCGTGTACCGTTCGCTACCGTGCCAACCAGAGAGCCCCGCAAGTTCGGCAACCTCTGCTGGGCCATGGACGCGGTTCACCCCGACCCCAAGGTTCGGGCAGCCAGAAGTTGAGTCAAACCACCATCCTCTCTTCCACTGCAAAACCTTCCTAGTCCGATCCCCCTGGATCACCCACGCCCAGTTGATGGCATGATACGCCTTCACCTCCAATACTGGCGGGACATTACCTTGGACAGGTGGGTGTTGCAAATAGTCTGAAGGGGCTACTCCCTCCCCTTCGAGACTACCCCTCCATCCATGCCTCCAGCGTACAATCAGCTGACGGAGGATCACCTTGCCCTACTCCGTGAGGAAATTAAGACTCTCTTGACCAAGGGAGCTATAAAGAGGGTTTCCAACCCAGAAATTGGCTGTGGTTGTTATTCCCACTATTTTCTGGTCCCAAAGAAGAACGGAGGCCTTTGTCCTATCCTAGACCTCAGGGCCCTCAACTAATTCCTCAGAAAGGAGACGTTCAGATGCTCACCCTTCCTGAGGTCCTGTCTGCTCTGGACCCGGGAGACTGAATGGTAGCATTGGACTTGCAGGACGCCAATTTCCATATTCCTGTCCTGCCTGCCCTTCGGCGCTACCTGCTGTTTACGGTGGGCCAAAAGCACTTTCAGTTTGCTGTGCTCCCCTTTGGCCTCACCAGTGCCCCTCGGGTGTTCACAAAGGTGATGGCGGTGGTCGCAGCTCATCTGCGGAGATCAAGGGTTCCAGTCTTCCCCCTATCTCGATGACAGTTTGTTGAAGGCAGGCTTGTCCCAAGCAGTCATCTCCCACCTACAGACTGCGGCAAACCTCCTGCACTTGCTGGGGTTCACTATCAACGTGCCGAAGTCACACCTGACTCCTTCTTAAATGCTCCCTTTTATCAGAGCGATTCTGGACACGGAGCAGTTTCGAGCTTATCCTCCTGAATGGCGAGTCCAGGATATGATACAGATGTTTCAGCCTCTGTACTGGATTTCGGTGAGAGTGACTCTAAGGCTGTTGGGCCTTATTGCCTCCTGCATCCTGCTTGTGGACCATGCCGGATGGCACATGCGGGCTCTGCAGTGGGACCTGAAGTTCCAATGGGTACAGCATCGTGGAAATCTCACCGACCTGGTTCAGATATTGGAGGGCACTGCAAAAGACTGACAGTGGTGATATCCCGAGCTTCTGGCAATGAGCATCGATCCTCCGATCAGGCTGCCCCTTCGAGAGGATCTTCTGTCGCAGCATCAGGGGAGGGTTCTCATCTGAACCTGTCCACTCTCTGCCTCCTTGTGTGGAGATTGAGCGGCGACAGTTGACAGCTTTTTCCAACTTGTAGGATAAATGCCATTTAGTATACAGTTTCATCAAATCTACAAGGTGCGGCTTTTGTGAATAATAGAAAAATGAAAACACCTCCCCCATTCTCCCCCACCCACTCCCAAGCACTCAGCTGACTCCATAAGTATATTCTTCACAACTCTATGCACATTTATGGTTCTGTTCCTAAGTGAGCTCCGAGAGCCTCAGTATTCAGAGGTATCTGATAAAGACTTCTAGCTGCAGATTCCTTACCTTTGAATTTCCCAGGCGTCAGGCTGGACCCGGAAACTCTTGCTGAGCAATACCCCTTGTGCGTGGCGTCTGGTGGCTCCATTCGGCTCCTTGTGACAGCGTCGGTTATGACGTCACAGTGCCTATATAGGCGCCACCAGGCGCGCGGACGTCAGTTCTTTTCTTTCTGCACCAGTTAAGCGCCGATCCGGTAAGAGCTACCCCTCTGCCGCTTATAGGCAGTTTTTTTCTCGACTTTTGTCGAATTCAAAAAGAATTCCACTTTGTGTGCGAGGGATGTCTTCGAGGAAGACAGGTTTCAAGCCATGCGGGCCTGCCACTGCATGATGTCGGTCACCGATCCACACCTCGTCTCTCTCTGGTGTCTCGAGGGCGACCACAACTCTAAGTCATGTCAGACTGGTGGGCCATGGCTCTGAAAGCCTTGAGCATGTGAGCGATGAAGCTCCTCACGGCCCGGCAGTCGACACCGTCCAGCGAGACTCCGCAGAGGTCCCTAACCCGATCGAAGAAGAGGAGGTCGTGGGACCGCTCCCGGAGCCCTAAGTCCTCTTCTTCCCACTGGAGGTCCTTGGGACACTCTGGTAAGAGGCATAAGAAGAAGTCGTCTAAACGGACTTCATCTTCACCTCGGCTGACGTCCGGTGAGAGACGTAAGGAGCACTGATGCTCTAGGCACAGTTCTGCAGAGCCAGGTTCAACTTCGCTCCTCCCTCCCTTTCCGGGAGCCGGAGCGACTCCCGCTCAAATAAAAGAATTTTACGGGGCCATGAGCTGTGTATTTGAGCCCTCGGGCCTCGCGGAGTCGGAAGGTGCCCCATCTGGTTCGACATGGTCAGCTCCGGCCACGGCACTGGTAGGGCCTTAAGGATCCGATCTCGGATCCGAGGAGACGCCGGTCATGCCATCGCGACCTCCCCTGGCGTCGGTGCCTGAGGCGCCGCTGGTGCCCATCGGCGGCACCAGACCCATCCTCATCCCCGATGACACGGAGCTGGAACGACGTCGCTCGACACAGATTCCAACATCGATTGAACCCAGGGGTTCTATGTTGTCGCCTGGGCACTTTGAAGATATGCGAGGCTCAGGAGAGGAATGGGAGGGGTCTGTGGACCCTCTGGGAAACCAGGATGTCTCTGTGGAGAACTTGGACTGGTATGGGGAACTTGGGGAGGTCTGTGGACTGGACACTTCCCCCAGATACTGGCATGCTTTCTCCTCCAACAGTGGCTACAGAGGAAGGGGCATCCTATGCCATGGTGGTAAAGAGGGCAGCTGAAGTCCTTGGACTAGAGCTACCCTCAGTGCAGGTCAGGACTAATCTGACCGAGGTGCTTCAACCAGGGGCTTCCACTTCTGAACCTCTTTTGCACTTAAATGAGGCACTTACGGACATCCTTCTAGGCATGTGGTCCAAGCCTAGCACTGGGGCACCTGTGAATAGGACGATTGCACGCCGCCATAGTCCAGCTCCAGCGACCCAAAGTACCTCCGCTAACACCCCACCCCAGAAAGTTTGGTGGGGCAGGCCTCTACGTCCCAGGGTACGTTCCCATCCGCCCCTCCGGATAGGGAATCCAAGAGGCTGGACTTGTTTGGAAAGAAGTTTTCTTCCTTCAGCCTGGCATTGCGCTCAGTGAATACTGCATGCTTATTGGGCCCTTTCTCCCATTCCCTTTGGGAGACGGTTGCACAAGTGCTGCCACAGGTCCCCTAGGAGGCCCGGGCTGTACTCTCCCAAGCAGTCAAGGATGGGAGAGATGCAGCAAAATTCACCATACGGTGTGGCCTAGATACAATGGTTTCGCAGGGCAGATCGATTTAAACAACGGTGGCCTTCAGGCACCACGCCTGGCTTAGAATAACTGGCTTCTCGGGGGATGTCCAAGCTAATCTGATGGACATGCCCTTTGATGGAACCAGTCTTTTTGGGGAAAAGGCAGACTGCCCTGGTCAGGTTCAAGGACTCTCGAGTTACGGCCAGATCCTTGGGCCTCTCCTCCACTCCTCGTGGCCAGTCTTCCTTTCGCGACAACGGAAGGGGGTTTCCAACCGCGTCAGCCCTGTCCCAGCCACCGTCCTGCACAGACTGCCCAAGCCATGCGAGGACGTGGACGCTGTGCATTCCGATTAGGAATGGAGGTCAGAAGTCGTCGGACACACTGCCCCCAGCAGCTGCAGCCTCCAAGCACTCCTAGGCTGACTCTGCAGGACCACACTACTCCAGCTGGTGGGAGAATTTGTCATCTCCCCCCACTGGAGATCCACAACATTGGACAAGTGGGTCTTGCAGATCGTCCAGGAAGGCTATTCTCTGCCTTTCCTCTTTTCCTCCTGTCATTCTGCCAAATAAGAAACGGCTGACAGAGAATCATTTAAGGTTGCTCCAAGAGGAAGTTACAGCTCTCTTGGCCAAGGGAGCTATAGAAAGGGTCCCGGTTTCAGAAGTAGACAGTGGCTGTTATTCCCGCTATTTTCTGATTCCAAAGAAGAACAAAGGGTTGCGGCCCATTTTGGATCTAAGAACCGTCAATCTCTTCCTCAAGAAGGAGAAGTTCAAGATGCTCACTCTGGCTCAGGTCTTGTCTGCCCTAGACCAAGAAGACTGGATGGTAGCGTTGGACCTGCAGGACTCGTATTATCACAGGCATTACCTGTGGTTCAAGGTAGGCCGCAAGCACTTTCAGTTTACCGTGCTGCTCTTCGGCCTTACTAGTGCCCCTTGGGTGTTCACTAAGGTGATGGCGGTGGTCACACCTCATCTGCGCAGGTTAGGGGTGTCCGTCTTCCCCTACCTCAACGACTGGCTGTTGAAGGCGTCCTTGCCCCAGACAGTCGTTTCCCACCTTCAGACTACGGCGAACTTCCTGCATTTGCTGGGGTTCTCTATAAACGTGTCGAAGTCACACCCGACTCCTTCTCAGACGCTCCCTTTCATTGGAGCTGTTCTTGACACAGTGCAGTTTCGGGCCTATCCTCCCGAGCAGCGAGTCCAGGATATTCAGGTTATGATTCCGATGTTTCAGCCTCTATCCTGGATTTCGGTGAGACTGAGGCTGTTGGGCCTCATGGCCTCCTGCATCCTGTTGGTAAAGCATGCCAGATGGCGTATGTGGGCTCTGCAGTGGGACCTGAAGTTCCAGTGGGCACACCATCAAGGAAATCTCACTGACATGGTCCAGATCTCAGAAGGAACTGCAAGAGATCTGCAGTGGTGGTTGACAAACCGAGATTGGGTCAATGGCAGACCCCTCTCCCTTCCTTAACCAGATTTCACAGGCGTGACGGATGCGTCACTTCTGGGATGGTATGGCCATCTGGGAGAGGTGGAGATCAGGGGACACTGGTCTCCGGTGGAGACTGGGCTCTGATTCGACTGGCATTGAAAGCATCCTTCCCTCTGTCGAGGGGACGTTAGAGCAGGTGTTCACGAACAACACCACCTCCATGTGGTACTGCAACAAGCAGGGCGGGGTGGGGGTCGTGTACCCTTTGTCGGGAGGCCATGCGTCTCTGGACAGGGCTGGAACAGCAGGGAATATACCTGGTAGTTCTGCACCTGGCAGGTGCTCTGAACTCCAGGGCGGACAAACTCAGCCGTCGATGCCTTGCGGAATACGAATGGCGTCTCCAGTCCGAGGTGGCACAAGGTCTCTTTCAGCAATGGGGATAACCTTGGTTAGATTTGTTCGCCTCCGAAGAGAACGTGCAGTGTCAATATTGCGTGCTGGAGTATGCAAGGCAGCTATCGCTCGGCAATGCCTTTCGTCGCAAGTGTAGTTCAGGCCTGCTATATGCTTTTCGGCCCATACCACTCCTGCCCAGGGTTCTGAAGAAGATCAGGAGCGACCGGGCCCAAGTCATCCTTGTGACTCCAGACTGGGCGAGGAGAGTCTGGTATCCAGAACTTCTGAGAAAAAGCATCGATCCTCCGACCAGGCTGCCCTTTCGGGAGGCTCTTCTGTCGCAGCAGCAGGGGAGGGTTCTTCAACCGAACCTGTCAACTCTACGCCTCCATGCGTGGAGATTGAGCAGCGACAGTTGATAGCTTTTGACCTTCCTCCCGAAGTCTGTAACCTTATTCTGGCGGCCCTCCACTAAGACGGTATACGCCTGCTGTTGTCAGACGTTTGTATTATACTGTGCAGAAAGGTCTATTGACCCTCTTTCTGCTTATCTTTCTACTGTCTTTTTGTTAATTCTGACCCTTGCCCAACAGGGCTCTGCTTTGGGAACTCTCAAGGGTTACCTTTCTTCTCTGTCTGCTTTTATGCGGCTGCCAGACCCTCTCTTTTCAAAAAGAACTGACGTCAGCGCACCGGAGTGGCGGTTATCTTGACGATGCAGACGTCACGACGAACACGATGCTGACGTCACGCGGAGTCGACCGACACCATATACCGCCGCGCAGGGGTACCGCTATCAAAAATCTTCCGGATCCAGCCTGACGCCTGGAAGTTCAAAGGTAAGGAATATGCGGCTAGATGTCTCTATTAGATAGTATCCATTTTACATAGATTTCTGAAAGGGCTGGCTCACCTGTTTCCACCTACGACCTTTGTTATGCCAGAGTGGGACCTTAATTTGGTCCTGACCTATTTGATGTGCGTTCCCTTTGAGCCTTTACACAGTTGTTCCCTCCGGCTGTTGACCATCAAAGCAGCCTTCTTGGTGGCGATTACATCGACCCAGAGGGTGAGTGAGCTGAAGGCGTTATCTTGCTCACTTTCTTATCTTATGTCCTTTCATGACAAGGTGGTGCTTCACACCCGAGCATCCTTTTTACCAAAGATTGTGACTCCTTTCCATCTGGGTCAGTCCATCATGTTGGCCACCTTCTTTGCTCCCCCGCATCCTTCTAAAGAAGAGAAGCGTCTCCACCGACTGGACCCAAAAAGAGCGTTGTTGTTCTACCTTGATCACTCAAAATACTTCCGGGTGGACGACCAACTCTTTGTGGGGTACGTGGGACTGAAGAAAGGAAGGGCATTGCAGAAAAAGACTATCTCTCGCTGGGTCGTTCTCTGCATCAAGATCTGCTATGCCCTGGCAAAGAAGCAGCCCCCTGAGGGACTAAGGGCCCATTCCACCAGGGGAAAGGCTGGGACTACTGCCTTGGGTCGGGGTGTCCCAGTACAAGACATCTGTCAGGCGGCAACATGGGCATCATTGCACACGTTTGCAAAACACTACTGTCTGGATGGTAAGGTTCGCAGAGACGGGCATTTTGCCCGCTCGGTCCTACAGGACTTTCTAGTTTGTTATTGGTCCGCACCCACCGCCGGAATGGTATGGCTTGGGTATCTAATTAAAAGGTAAGGAATCTGCAGCTAAAAGTCTCTATCAGATGAGAAGTTACTTACCTTCGGTAACGCATTATCTGGTAGAGACTAGCTGCAGATTTCTTACAGCCCCACCCATGCCTCGCCACTTTGCCTATTAATGTTGTAGGGCTAGGGTTATTTCCCTTTCAGGGCCCTAGTTTTGCACACGACTACGTCAGTTACTTCGTGGCTCTGCAATTCTAGCGTGGAAAAGTACTGACGCCTGTACACCTGGGTGGCACCTATATAGGCACTGCGACGTCCTAACCGATGCTGCCGACGACGTCCTGCTGAGCCGAATGGAGCCACCTGACGCTGCGCACAAGGGGTATTGCTCAGAAAAAGTTTCCGGATCCAGCCTGACGCCTGAGAAATTCAAAGGTAAGGAATCTGCAGCTAGATAGTCTCTACCAGATAATGCGTTACCGAAGGTAAGTAACTTGTTCTTTTAGGACACGCCAGTTCCCAGAATTCTTGGGATAGTAGAGATAGGTATGGCTTCCAGAGGACCCCATATGATGCGCCGTTATTTGCAGTGGAGAGTATAATCTTTTCCATCCCGAGAACATACCGCAGGTGGTGGAACCATCCCAGATGAGTATGTGTGTGTAAGTATTTTTTGTATAGTTGCCCCCAGGGCAATTCCAATTTGTCGACCCCATAATGATTTTAGGGGATAAGTGAGAGGGTTAGGTAGACCTAATAAAATATACAAGGGGAATCAGGGAAGCTGAGTATCTAGATAGCGGTCTATGTCGTCTAGTGTTTGTGTCCAGTATGTTTGTATCTGTGGACATTGCCAGAGGAGGTGCACCAAGGACCCGACTCTTGCACACCACATCAAGCAATCTGGGCTTTTGGTGGGATCAATCTTGTGTAGCTGTCGTGGGGTGAGGTACCAATATGTCTCCACATTAGTAAATGTTTCAGTGATTGCCGTGTGACGAGTGGTGTGGTGAGCCCTGTAATAGATGTTCTCCCAATCCTTGGTAGACATTTGGCTCCCCAGTTCCTTCTCTCACCGTGTTTGGTTAGGCTTATGTGTATATCCCATTTGCTGAATCAAAAAGGCGTACAGTTCAGAGATCAATCTTTTGTCTTAGGTTTACGTGATCAGCCACTTTTCATAGGCAGTGAGATGTCTCTGGGTGGTAGTCTTATTGTCTGGGTGAAGTAGCCAGTGTCGGATTTGCAAGTACCGAAAGCGTTCCGTCTCAGGAAGGTCGAAGTCCACCCATAGTTGTGGAAATGGAATTACCCCCTCCTCATCTATCATATGTCCCATGGAGCGGCATTTAGTCTGGCGCCACTTAGGGAAAGCCCAGGGGTAATACCCGGGCATAAAGTCCGGACTGTCAAAGGTGTAAGTGAAGAGAGACAGGACGACAACCCGCAGCGAGTGCTGCACCAGTCCCATGTGTTCATGGTCGTCTTGGTAATAGGCGAGAGGTATAAGCTCGAGTTCTGTGTGACCTCTTTAGGAAGGGGATCTACCATAGAAAGGTTCCCGCTACTGCTCTGTCTTCAAAAAGCCAATGTCGCTCTGTTTCTTCCTTGTGCCATGCGACCAGATATCGTAGTTGGGCAGACTGGAAATAGAGTTGGAGGTTCAGGACATCCAGTCTCCCAGCGTTTGAGGGGAGATAGCTTACTTCTCTCCGCATTCGAGGTTTCTTCCCGGCCCACACAAAGCGATGAAGTTTGGTTTGTAACCTATGTATTATCCCTGCCGGGGGCGTCAGGGGAAACGTTTGAAATAAGTAGAGGATTTTGGGTTATTTTGATGCCCGCAACTCTTCCAAGCCACGATATTGGGAAGCGCCCCACCGCACCAGTTCTAGTTTGGCATGTCTTTTTAGAGATCGGTAATTGATAGCAGTCTAATGTAGAGAGGGCGCTAAACGAATCACCAGATAGAGGACTGTGTCTTTGAACCATTGTATTGTGTATTGAGTAGCGAGGTGGGAAACTATCTCAGGAGGTAGAGAAAGACTCGGAGCCTGGGACTTAGCAACATTTATTCGGAAGCCCGAGGCGAGGCCAAACGCCTCTATCTCGGAAAGGCAAGCTGGTAGGGCTGAGATCGGTTTGTCCGGGGTCATAAGCACATAGTCAGTGTATAGGCTGATCGGATGTTGTTCTCCGCCGAATGTGGTGCCAGTGATTGCAGGATTGTCCTGAACTCTCTGGGCAAGGGGTTCCATATATAGAGCGAACAGAAGTGGGGACAACGGGCACCCCTGCCGTGTGCCTCTGTTAATGGGGAAGGGAGTGGATAAATGGCCATTCACCCTCACCGATGCCGAGGGAAGATAATTCAATACCCAAGTGCAAAATCTCTCGGACACCCCAAAGTGGGATAGCACTTGTTCTAGAAAGGACCAATAGACCCTGTCGAAGGCTTTCTCTGCGTCAATGGCTAAGAGCATGAACTCGTCCAACATACAAGAAGCCTTTTCTATAATATGGAGAACCAGTTTTGTATTGTCGCTCGTTTGTCGCTGGGAGATAAAGCTTGTTTGGTCCAGGTCTACAATAGATGGCATATGTGGACCCAATCTAGCTGCTAAAATACTAGTGAAAAGCTTGAGATCCGCATTTAAAAGGTGTTAGAATTGGGGGTCTCTAGTTGGCCCAGGTAGGTACTTGTGACAAATAGGAACCCTCGCCTCTAGTCGGGGTAAAGGGGTACACTCCTAAAATAACCCCTGCTCACCCCCTTGGTAGCTTGGCACGAGCAGACAGGCTTATCTCAGAGGCAGTGTGTAAAGCATTTGTGAACACATACAGTAATCTAGTGACACACTACAGATGGACACCACACAAGGTTTTATATCAAAAATAAGTATTCTTTATATAGTTTTAACACAAGACCATAAACGACAAAAATCCACAGTACTGTACTTAAAATGGTAGTTTTAGCTTAGTTCAGTTCTTAAGATGCGACACTTTAAGTCAATGTACCTTACGATGCGGGACGCTTCCACAACAAGCAATGTTGCAGCGATGGAAATGCGACAAAGTTCTGGTGCAAAGAAATAAAGACGTCAAGTTCTTCCTGATGCGGCACGCTTCTCCGAGGTTGCGAGAAGTCTCGACTCGATGCGTCAGCTACAGCGGCGACACCCTTGTTCCGTGATGCGACGGCAGCGGCTCGGCGGCGACCCTCTTCTCCGACGTTGCGAGACGCTTCCGCTCGATGCGACAACTGCAGCGGCGACACCCTTGTTTCGTGATGCGACGGCAGCAGCTCCGACGGCGGCACGCTTCTCCGTGGATGCAAGGCGCTTCTCTTGATGCGGTGCAATGCGACAGCTACAGCGGCGACATCTACGATGCGACGGCGACACGCTTCTTCCTCGATGCGAGACTCTTCTCTTGATGCGGTGCAATGCGACAGCTACAGCGGCGACACCCTCCTTCGGAGTTGCGACGGCGACACGCTTCCTCTTCGTTGCGGGACGCTTCTCTCGATGCGGTGCAATACGACAGCTACAGCGGCGACACCCTCCTCCGGAGTTGCGACGGCAGCGACGGCGACACGCTTCTTCCTCTTGAGTCGCGCTTCCAGCTCCTTGCGACACGCAGTCCCTTCAGAAGGCCCAAAACAGCAGCAGGCACTTCCAAAGGATTCTTGGGGAGCTGGTGGTTGAAGTCTGTTGTCCCTGAGACTTCAGCAGGAGGCAAGCTCTTTTCTCAAGCCCTTGGAGATACTTTACAAGTTGAATAAAAGTGCACACAAAGTCCTTTCTCCTTCCTTTGGCAGTCAGGCAACCACTGCAGGCAGATCCCTCTAGCTTAGGGATAGTCTTCTCCTCAGTTCCTTCTTGGTTCCGCTCCTCAGCAAAGGTTTCTTCTTGTTTCCCAAAGTGATCTAATTTCCTAGGGGTCTGGGTCCCCTTTTTATACACAGTTTTCCTTTGTTCTCTGAAGGCAGAGAGGCCTCTGCCTAGTCAAAACCAGTTCTGGTCAGTCCTGGAGCACTTTGTTTTTCTGACTCCTTCTTTCCTTTCAGAATGTGGGGCAGGGTGCTCAGCCGCCCGGCAGGAGGTGGAGCCAGCATTGTGGAAGGCAGGCACAGCCCTATTCAGACCCAGGTGCAGCTCCTCCCTCCACTCTGGATGCAGATCTTTCTATTCAGCCCTGTGCTGACTCACCCTGTCTCCTGTAGCCATCCCCAGCCCCTGTCACTCAATCTCCAGACAAGGAATACACAACCTAGCAGAGGCAGGCTTGGAAGTTTAGGTAAGAAAATACCCACTTTCTAAAAGTGGTATTTTCAAACACAGAATGTTAAAACCAACTTCACTAAAAGATGTATTTTATCATTCTGAGTTCAGGCATACTAAATTCGTTTTTCTACCATGTTCCCTGGGTCAGTTCTGACTATAAGGTGTAATAGTCAGTCTGCCCATTCTGGCCTATGGGGAGCAGGTAGCCTTGCAATAGTGAAAAACGAAAATGGCTGTAATTCACTATTAGGACATGCCACACACACCAGGGCATGTCCTACCTTATACTTACAATGCACCCTGCCCTAGGGCCTACTTTAGGGGTGACCAACATGCAGTCAAGGGAAGGTTTAGGGACTGATAAGTGGGTGTACTCACCAAGTCGACATGGCAGCCCTAGGCTGCACATAGGCTCTGCAATGGCAGGCCTGAGGCACATTTTACAAGCCGCTTCTGTGGGTGGCACAACCAGTGCTGCAAGCCCACCAGCGGCATTGGATTTACAAGCCCTGGGCACACTCAGTGCACTGTACTAGGGACTGACAAGTAAACCAATCATCCAATCATGGAGTCACTAATACATAACACAATTTATCCTAGGGAGCACTTGCACTGTGGCAGTGGATAGCAGTGGCACAGTGCCCAAAGCATCTAACACCAGCAAAAACAGATCAGTAACATAGGAGGCATCATAAAAAAATGGAAGGGAGACCCACGCCAAGGATGCCAGGTCTAACACGTGTCCCCTCCAGCTGAAATGTGGGGAGAACTACCCTACCTCCGGGGAGTTCTCTTCACTAAGGCGGAAAAATCTGGACAGACCAACATTGGCGTGTTCTGTACCAGGGCGGTGTTCCACTGTGAAATCCATCCCCTGTAGGGAAATGGACCACCTCAACAGCTTTGGATTCTCACCCCTCATCTGCATCAACCATCTGAGGGGCCTGTGGTCTGTCTGAACCCGGAAGTGAGTCCCAAACGGGTATGGTCTCAGCTTCTTCAGTGCCCAGACCACAGCAAATGCCTCACGCTCAATAGCACTCCACCTCTGTTCCCGTGGTAGTAACCTCCTACTGATGAAGGCTACCGGTTGATCTAGGCCCTCCTCATTCATCTGTGACAGAACAGCCCCCACACCATGCTCTGAAGCGTCTGTTTGTACTACGAACTCTTTGAAGAAGTTGGGTGCCAGGAGCACGGGCGCCGTGCACATGGCAGTTTTCAGGGCCTCAAAAGCTTTCTGACAGGTGTCAGTCCAAATCACTTTCCTGGGCTGCTTCTTGGAAGTCAGCTCTGTCAGGGGTGCAACGATACTGCCATACCCCTTGACAAACCTGTAGTAACCCGTGAGTCCTAAGAAGGCTCTCACCTCTGTCTGGGTTTTGGGGGGTTCCCAATTCAGGATGGTTTCAATTTTGGGTTGTAGGGGCGCCACCTGGCCGCTCCCCACTTGGTGTCCCAAGTACACCACGGAACCCTGCCCGATCTGGCACTTACTCGCCTTGATCGTGAGGCCTGCTCTCCGCAGCGCCATCAACACTTCCCAGAGGTGGCGCAGATGTTCTTCCCAACTGGTGCTGAACACTGCGATGTCATCCAGGTAGGCGGCACTGAACGAGTCCAGTCCAGCCAACACCTGGTTGACCAACCTCTGGAAGGTGGCAGGGGCATTCTTCATCCCAAAGGGCATCACCCGGAAGTGGTAGTGCCCATCTGTTGTGGAGAATGCTGACCTCTCTCTTGCCCCATCAGTCAAGGCGATCTGCCAGTACCCAGAGGTCAAGTCAAACGTGCTGAGGTACCGGGCAGCCCCTAGCCGATCTATGAGCTCATCAGCTCTGGGGATGGGGTGCGCGTCAGTCCTGGTGACTGAATTGAGCCCTCGGTAGTCCACACAGAACCGGAGTTCTGGTGTGGCACCCGGTGCGGCAGCCTTTGGGACCAAGACCACTGGGCTGGCCCAAGGACTGTTAGAGGACTCAATCACCCCTAACGCAAGCATTTTGGAGACCTCCTCCTTGATGCAAGCTCTCACCCTGTCAGTCACCCTGTAAGATTTGTGCTTCACAGGTGTACTGTCCCCAGTGTCCACATCATGGATGCACCAATCTGTGACACCGGGAACCAGGGAGAACAGATCAGAAAACTGTCCCAGCAACTGGCGGCAGTCATTCTGTTGCTCAGGGGTCAGGGTGGAAGAGAGGTTGACACCATCCACTGACCCATCTCGCTCTGTTGCTGACAGGAGGTCAGGAAGAGGCTCGGTCTCCTCCTCCATCCCAGCATCTGTCGCTAAGAGCATGCCCACTTGGGACCTCTCCAAGTGGGGCTTCAGGCGGTTGACATGCAGGACCCTCAAGGGGTTCCTGGGAGACCGCAAGTCCACCAAGTAGGTAACCGGACTTTTGCGCTCTACAACCTCAAAGGGTCCGGTCCACTTATCCTGGAGCGCGCAGGGCTCCACTGGGGCCATGACCCATACTTTCTGACCAGGCTGAAGCTCTACCAGAGTGGCATTCTGGTCGTACCACCGCTTCATCTCCTCCTGGCTGGCTTCCAGATTCGCCTCAGCGAGTTGCCTGAAACGCCTAGTTTGGTTCCTAAAGGCCAGCATGTAACTGTATACATCCTGGGGAGGTTTCCTGGGAGATTGCTCCCAGCCTTCTTTGACCAAACTTAGAGGTCCTCTCACGGGGTGTCCATAGAGAAGCTCAAAGGGGCTGAACCCTAGAGATTTCTGTGGCACCTCACGGTAAGCAAAGAGCAGGCATGGTAAGAGGACGTCCCACTTACGCCTCATAGGTTCCTCAAGACCCATAATCATGCCTTTGAGGGTTCGGTTGAACCTTTCAACCAACCCCTTTCCTTGGGGGTGGTAAGGAGTGGTAAACTTGTAGGTTACCCCACACTCCTGCCACAGGGACTTCATGTACTTGGAAATTAAGTTGGTCCCCCGGTCAGACACTACCTCGCTAGGGAATCCCACTCGGGAGAAAATTCCCATCAGTGCTCGTCCCACCACGGGGGCCGTCACTGTCCTCAGAGGTATGGCTTCCGAGTACCGGGTGGCATGGTCCACCAAGACCAGGATGAACCTGTTGCCCATGGCTGTCTTGGGGTCCAGTGGCCCCACAATGTCAATACCCACCCGTTCAAAGGGGGTGCTGACTACAGGGAATGGCTGGAGAGGAGCCTTGCGCTTCCTCCCACTTTTTCCACTTGCATGGCAAGTCTGACATGTCCTGCAGTGAGTGTCTGAACTCCTGCGCATTTGGGGCCAATAAAAGTGGGTGACAAGCCTCTCAAAGGTCTTGTCCTGCCCCAAATGTCCTGCCAATGGAACATCATGAGCCAGCCCCAGTAGGAAGGCTCTGAAGCACTGGGGTACCACCAGCACACGGGCTGACCCAGGCTCAGCAACCTTAGGCTCAGTATACAGGAGATCATTCTCCCAATAGACCCAATATGACCCAGACTGATCACCTGTTGCCTGGTCTGCAGCCTGTTGCCGCAGACCCACCAGAGAAGGGCATTCTTTCTGCTCTTTGCAGAATTCTTCCCTGGAGGGTCCTCCTTCTTGCTGCCAATGGGTCAGCTCAGGCAGGTCCCCCAGTTCAGCTACCTGTTCCCCTGTAGGCTCCAGGGCATCCCCTCAGGGTCTGCCTCCTCCTGGACCGTGGGAACTTCGGGGGCCGGTTTCCCGCGCCCCTGCCTCTTCTCGTGACGGCAGGTACCTGGGCCTCCTCTCAGGCTCCAGGTCCTCTTGAGCACCTTTACTTGCTGCCATGGACCGGGTGGTCACACATGCCCAGTCAGGCAAACCCAACATCTCCAAATGAGCACTTCGCTCCACCTTCGCCCAAGGTGAGCTCTCCAAGTCGTTCCCTAACAAACAGTCAACAGGTATGGCGGGCCTCACAGCTACCTGAAGAGTACCAGAGACCCCCCCCCCCCACTCAAAGGGAACCTGAGCCACTTTGCAGTGGCTCTCTGTGTTGTCAGCGGCAACAACTGGATAGAATGCATGGGGGACAACCTGCTCTTGAGACACCAGGTGACACTTGACAGCTGTCACACTGGCTCCTGTATCTCTAAGAGCCTCCACCCTATGGCCATTGATGGTCACCCACTGCCTGTATTTCTTAGTGTTATCAGGCAGCTGGGTCTTGGGGACCATCTCACAGTCTCCTAATGAGACAAGGGACATCTGTGCGGGACCCCACCCCTCTGGGGCATCCATCTCCTCCCCCAGGGCTACACTAGCCATCTGCCGGGGGCTGCACCAGGGGTGCGGTTTTTCCAAACTGGCGGCACTTGGGATCACTCGCTATGTGACCCAGGTCCCCACATTTGTAGCATCTCAGGGGTCCCCTTTGAACAGGTGGACCTGTCGGGGCCCCTGAGGGTTTCTGGGGGAGACTGGGAACCTTTCCCTTGGTTCCCTTGGGGACTACTTTGGGGCCTTCTTTGGAACTCCCTCTGTTTACCCTTGTCCCCCCACTCTTCTGCTGGGGACCCTGCCCACCCTTGGCTGAGTCTCCCACGTGACCCTTGTGGACCCTGGTACTGACCCAGCGGTCCGCCTCCTCAGCAAGCTTCCTAGGGATAGTCAGCCTGCTATCTATCAGGTGCTGGCGTAGCTCTGGAAAACAGTTACTTGACAAGTGCTCCCATGCAATCAAATCAAGGAGCCCCTGAAAATCATCAACTTTGCTACCCTTCACCCAACCATCCAATGCTCTGCAGAAAAAAGTGACATATTCAACCCAGGTACTGTTCTCTATCTTCTTGCAACCCCTGAACCTCTGCCTATACAATTCAGGAGTTAAACCATACCTAGACATTAAAGCATCCTTCATGTGGCGATATGAATTATGGACATCAGAAGGCAAATCTAGCAGTGTGTCCCACCCCTCACTAAGGAACCGTCCCCACAACCCCGCTCCCCAATCCTTCGCAGGGACCCGGTGGTAAGACCTGGCTACCTCATAGGCCTTGAACCACTGCCCAATGTCATCATTTTAAAAAAACTCTCTGACCACATCTTTAGGAATATATACTCTAGATTCCACAGGCATTGACGGTGTGCTGCCTACAGAGGGAGTAATTTCTAAGCTCCTAGCTTTCAAATCCAACTCCCTCAAACTTCTATCATGCTCAAGCTGCATCTTCTTTTCTTCTAGGGCCAGTTTCCTAATTTCCAATTGCCCACTCATTTTGGCCAGCTCCAACTCATGTATCCTATTTCTCGCCCTGTCCTCCAGCTCTTCTGGGGACAGGCCTTTGGCAGAAACACTGCTACCTATTAGGGAAGGTGCTTTCCTTTCCCCTGGACCCAATGGCCCTTCCAGCTGCACATCTGCATTATTATCCCCTTCCTCATTCTCAGGGGTTTTCCTTGCTTCTACCCAGGCCCTCAGCGCCTTATAGAACTCCTCCTTCTTGGTGAGCCCGGTAATTGCAACATCAAATCTTTTGCAGAAGTGCTTCAGCTGCTTCGCATTGTAGCATTCTAGTTTCTCCTCTTCCCAATCAAAATCAACAGATGCTATGGATGCTGGTTTCATGATGGCTGAACTTGGCAAAAATGGAACGTCCTAGAAAAACAAATCTACCAACAGTATGTGGTCGCGTTTTGGTCTGCACTCACTAGTAGTGTTCACCAATCACTGTACATGAGTCACAAATGCAAGTCCAGAATCCTCACCGCTGACCACCAATGTTAGAATTGGGGGTCTCTAGTTGGCACAGGTAGGTACTTGTGACAAATAGGGACCCTCGCCTCTAGTCTGGGTAAAGGGTACACTCCTAAAATAACCCCTGCTCACCCCCTTGGTAGCTTGGCACGAGCAGTCTCAGAGGCAGTGTGTAAAGCATTTGTGAACACATACAGTAATCTAGTGACACACTACAGATGGACACCACATAAGGTTTTAAATCAAAAATAAGTATTCTTTATATAGTTTTAACACAAGACCATAAACGACAAAAATCCACAATACTGTACTTAAAATGGTAGTTTTAGCTTAGTTCAGTTCTTAAGATGCGACACTTTAAGTCAATGTACCTTACGATGCGGGACGCTTCCACAACAAGCAATGTTGCAGCGATGGAAATGCGACAAAGTTCTGGTGCAAAGAAATAAAGACGTCAAGTTCTTCCTGATGCGGCACGCTTCTCCGAGGTTGCGAGAAGTCTCGACTCGATGCGTCAGCTACAGCGGCGACACCCTTGTTCCGTGATGCGACGGCAGCTGCTTCGGCGGCGACCCTCTTCTCCGACGTTGCGAGACGCTTCCGCTCGATGCGACAACTGCAGCGGCGACACCCTTGTTTCGTGATGCGACGGCAGCAGCTCCGACGGCGGCACGCTTCTCCGTGGATGCGAGGCGCTTCTCTTGATGCGGTGCAATGCGACAGCTACAGCGGCGACATCTACGATGCGACGGCAGCGGCTGCGACGGCGACACGCTTCTTCCTCGATGCGGGATGCTTCTCTCGATGCGGTGCAATACGACAGCTACAGCGGCGACACCCTCCTCCGGAGTTGCGACGGCAGCAGCAGCGACGGCGACACGCTTCTTCCTCTTGAGTCGCGCTTCCAGCTCCTTGCGACACGCAGTCCCTTCAGAAGGCCCAAAACAGCAGCAGGCACTTCCAAAGGATTCTTGGGGAGCTGGTGGTTGAAGTCTGTTGTCCCTGAGACTTCAGCAGGAGGCAAGCTCTTTTCTCAAGCCCTTGGAGATACTTTACAAGTTGAATAAAAGTGCACACAAAGTCCTTTCTCCTTCCTTTGGCAGTCAGGCAACCACTGCAGGCAGATCCCTCTAGCTTAGGGATAGTCTTCTCCTCAGTTCCTTCTTGGTTCCGCTCCTCAGCAAAAGTTTCTTCTTGTTTGCCAAAGTGATCTAATTTCCTAGGGGTCTGGGTCCCCTTTTTATACACAGTTTTCCTTTGTTCTCTGAAGGCAGAGAGGCCTCTGCCTAGTCAAAACCAGTTCTGGTCAGTCCTGGAGCACTTTGTTTTTCTGACTCCTTCTTTCCTTTCAGAATGTGGGGCAGGGTGCTCAGCTGCCCGGCAGGAGGTGGAGCCAGCATTGTGGAAGGCAGGCACAGCCCTATTCAGACCCAGGTGCAGCTCCTCCCTCCACTCTGGATGCAGATCTTTCTATTCAGCCCTGTGCTGACTCGCCCTGTCTCCTGTAGCCACCCCCAGCCCCTGTCACTCAATCTCCAGACAAGGAATACACAACCTAGCAGAGGCAGGCTTGGAAGTTTAGGCAAGAAAATACCCACTTTCTAAAAGTGGTATTTTCAAACACAGAATGTTAAAACCAACTTCACTAAAAGATGTATTTTATCATTCTGAGTTCAGGCATACTAAATTCGTTTTTCTACCATGTTCCTGGGTCAGTTCTGACTATAAGGTGTAATAGTCAGTCTGCCCATTCTGGCCTATGGGGAGCAGGTAGCCTTGCAATAGTGAAAACGAAAATGGCTGTAATTCACTATTAGGACATGCCACACACACCAGGGCATGTCCTACCTTATACTTACAATGCACCCTGCCCTAGGGCCTACTTTAGGGGTGACCAACATGCAGTCAAGGGAAGGTTTAGGGACTGGTAAGTGGGTGTACTCACCAAGTCGACATGGCAGCCCTAGGCTGCACATAGGCTCTGCAATGGCAGGCCTGAGGCACATTTTACAAGCCGCTTCTGTGGGTGGCACAACCAGTGCTGCAAGCCCACCAGCGGCATTGGATTTACAAGCCCTGGGCACACTCAGTGCACTGTACTAGGGACTGACAAGTAAACCAATCATCCAATCATGGAGTCACTAATACATAACACAATGTATCCTAGGGAGCACTTGCACTGTGGCACTGGATAGCAGTGGCACAGTGCCCAAAGCATCTAACACCAGCAAAAACAGATCAGTAACATAGGAGGCATCATAAAAAAAATGGAAGGGAGACCCACGCCAAGGATGCCAGGTCTAACACGTGTCCCCTCCAGCTGAAATGTGGGGAGAACTACCCTACCTCCGGGGAGTTCTCTTCACTAAGGCGGAAAAATCTGGACAGACCATCAGCATTGGCGTGTTCTGTACCAGGGCGGTGTTCCACCGTGAAATCCATCCCCTGTAGGGAAATGGACCACCTCAACAGCTTTGGATTCTCACCCCTCATCTGCATCAACCATCTGAGGGGCCTGTGGTCTGTCTGAACCCGGAAGTGAGTCCCAAACAGGTATGGTCTCAGCTTCTTCAGTGCCCAGACCACAGCAAATGCCTCACGCTCAATAGCACTCCACCTCTGTTCCCGTGGTAGTAACCTCCTACTGATGAAGGCTACCGGTTGATCTAGGCCCTCCTCATTCATCTGTGACAGAACAGCCCCCACACCATGCTCTGAAGCGTCTGTTTGTACTACGAACTCTTTGGAGAAGTTGGGTGCCAGGAGCACGGGCGCCGTGCACATGGCAGTTTTCAGGGCCTCAAAAGCTTTCTGACAGGTGTCAGTCCAAATCACTTTCCTGGGCTGCTTCTTGGAAGTCAGCTCTGTCAGGGGTGCAACGATGCTGCCATACCCCTTGACAAACCTCCTGTAGTAACCCGTGAGTCCTAAGAAGGCTCTCACCTCTGTCTGGGTTTTGGGGGGTTCCCAATTCAGGATGGTTTCAATTTTGGGTTGTAGGGGCGCCACCTGGCCGCTCCCCACTTGGTGTCCCAAGTACACCACGGAACCCTGCCCGATCTGGCACTTACTCGCCTTGATCGCGAGGCCTGCTCTCCGCAGCGCCATCAACACTTCCCAGAGGTGGCGCAGATGTTCTTCCCAATTGGCGCTGAACACTGCGATGTCATCCAGGTAGGCGGCACTGAACGAGTCCAGTCAACACCTGGTTGACCAACCTCTGGAAGGTGGCAGGGGCATTCTTCATCCCAAAGGGCATCACCCGGAAGTGGTAGTGCCCATCTGGTGTGGAGAATGCTGACCTCTCTCTTGCCCCATCAGTCAAGGCGATCTGCCAGTACCCAGACGTCAAGTCAAACGTGCTGAGGTACCGGGCAGCCCCTAGCCGATCTATGAGCTCATCAGCTCTGGGGATGGGGTGCGCGTCAGTCCTGGTGACTGAATTGAGCCCTTGGTAGTCCACACAGAACCGGAGTTCTGGTGTGGCACCCGGTGCGGCAGCCTTTGGGACCAAGACCACTGGGCCTTATCTCCTCCTACGAAAAAGACATGGCGCAGCCGAAGCGATGCGTGTATGGCTCTGTCCAAGGTTGTGCTTGCTAACTGCGCTCATGCAGCTGTCTCCACTACCTTGGTGCCCCTTTGCGTTTGTGGATGCCCTCTAGTTCTTTCACCCGTCTAGTCAAGAGGTCCCTCTTTGCTTTGCGAGCCTTATTGTCTGCTGCTGAGATGGTAATGAATTCCCCTCGAATGACTGCCTTTAAAGCCTCCCAGAGTGTTGTTGTAGAGACTTTGGGGGTGTCATTCAGTTCCAACTAGTCAGAGATAGCCTGCCCAATCTATTTCACCACCTCGGGGCGCTGCAGTTGCGTGTTCCACAGCCGCCAGGACCATGTAGGGCATTGTGTGGGTGGAAGGCTAAGTGTGTCTAGGGCTGCTGAATGGTCTGACAATGCGGCCGGAAGAATCTCTGCATGTGAGGTGAGGTTAAGATTATCCTTTGTACCTAAGAAAAGATCCAGTTGATCATATGTTTTGTGTGCATGCGAAAGGTAAGAGTATTCGCGGGCCTGAGGGTGACTTGTTCTCCAGATGTCTTGGAGACCCATATTTCTAAGTCCCCCATGTCCCTCCCTTGACAATGCTCTTCCCTGCCCATATCATGGATGTTGACCTGTCGGTCGTTGTCGAGGACCAGGTTAAAGTCCCCACCTATAAGGATCCGTCGTTCTTGGTAAGACCATGCCTCTGCAAGCGTGGTCTGTATAAATGCCTCTTGCCCTTCGTTCGAAACATAGATAGATGCCACCACCAAGTGCGGTCTGTATGAATGCCTCTTGCCCCTTGTTCGAAACCTAGATAGATGACACCACCAAAGACCAAGGGTCAGGTTGAATGCAAGGAGACGACCCTTCACCTCTGCCACTTTAGAGCCTATGTTACTTTTAAAGGTATGTGAAAAGAGGAGTGCCACTCCAGCTCTCTTGGTACGTGCGGACGAGAAAAATTGGTGTGGGAATATATGCGATCGAAGCCTGTGATAATCTTGTGGAAGGAGGTGTCTCCACCCTAAGTAAGCAGATGGTCAGCCCCTTTACTTTCCAAGTATGAACATACTGCTCTGCGTTTGATTGGGTTGTTGAGGCCCTTGGCATTTAGAGTAATGACCTTTAGTGGGTTACCCATCTAGAGTATTCTGAGATAGCTGTGCCCTTCCTGACATTATTGCGACAAGACCTATTTTCAAGATCTTCGACGTGTGCTTGTAAGTCTAGTTGGTGATCACAGAGCCGTAAGATTTCTTGCTGTAGCGCCTCAACGTCTTCTGCGTGGACTTTGCCGTGATCCTCCAGCGCGGAGACTGTCTCCCAGCGAGTCCTTATCTCTCCTTAAGTTCCCGTATGTCGCTAGAGAGGTTTTTCCTACCTTCCTGCAGATCATCTCGAAGGGCTGTGAACAAGGACTCTAGAAACGTGCGGGTCACCGGTTCTTTCGATCCTCCTGCGTGTGTTGTGTGACTGGTACCGGGTGCCGGTCCCCAGGTGGGCAACCTGTCGGCCTGGAAAGCATTTCTTTGAGGTTATGGTCTTTTTTTGGCTCTAGCTGCAGTCATCTCGGTGGATTAGTATCGATTTCCCACAAGGCCGTGTTCCATAGAACACTCTCAAAGTTCCGACAGAGGGAGGTCTGGCCCGCGGTAATCTACCATTACTTCATGGACACTACTATGACTTACCATTACTACGCATTTTTTACTTAGCAGGATCTTTTACTTCGCATGCTTTAAGTTCGCATGCTTCTACTTCGCATATACCGTTACTTCGCAAAGTCAATTACTTTGCTGACTATTCACATCGTTGTTTGGAAAAGGAGGCGCTTCCGTTTCCAAACAATGACGTGCAGCTCTGACGATGCCTGAAGCAGGAGAAGAGAGGACAACGACGCCTGAAGCAGGAGAAGAGAGGAAGCACGGTGAAGCGAGGGACCACGAAGAGAGAGAGGTAAATGGGGCAGTGTAGTTTTTGGGGTCGTGCAGGGGGTTGTCTTTTAGGTTTTAGGGTTGTGTTTATGTAGTGTGTTAGTGTATTTGCGTTTAGGGTAGTGTTGTGGTGTTTGTGTAGTGTAGGGTCGTCTTTTAGGTTTTAGGGTTGTGTTTATGTAGAGTAATGTATTTGGTTTTAGGGTAGTGTTGTGGTGAAGGGGGAGGGTCGTGCAGGGGGTAGTGATTTAGGGTTTAGGGTACTGCTGTGGTGTTTGTGTAGTGTTTTTGGGTTTAGGGTAGTGTCGGGGGGGTCAAGCAGGGTTGTGTTTGAGTGTAGGGACAGGAGTGGGGGAAGGGGAAAGGTTGTGCAGGGGGTAGTGATTTAGGGTAGTGTTGTGGTGTCTGTTTAGTGTAGGGTAGTGTTTTAGGGTAGTGGTCTGGTGTTTGTGTGGTGTAGCGTAGTATTTAAGGGTTAAGGGTAGTGTTGGGGGAGGGTCGTGCAGGGTAGTGTAAGATAGGGACAGGACTGGGGGAAGGGGGTAGGACGTTTAGGGGGTAGTGTTTTAGGGTTTAGTGTAGTGTATGACGGTAAGGGTAGTTGTCGGAGGGAGGGTCGGAAATGAAAGCTAGGAGGCCGTATAGGTTGCATGATGGTGAGAAGTATTTATTGATAGTATGGGCTGGCTGATGGTAGAGAAAAGAAAATACACCGTTGGGGTTGTTGAGGCCAATATACAGTCCGTCAGTAGGATGGGGCGGTTGTCTGGTTGGTCGAGAGTCTCTGCCTTCGGGGTCTTGAATCCTTCCTCTTCGTAGTGGTTCCCCAGGATACTCAAAGAGAAGACAAGAAACAAAGAGTGGCGGTAAGTTCTCTGGTCTCTAGAACTTCTAGCACTATGATACCCTTCACCATTCCCGGTGCAGATAGTGCTGTACAATGGCAGACGGCGGTGAGATACGTGAGGGGAAGTGTATGGGGTTTGGAAAAGGTCGTGAGGGGGAGAGGGTGCTGAGAATCCGCGTTCTCTTAAGCAGTCTATGCGGACAAGTGCAGGGTTGGTTCCGTTTACCAAAAACCGTCAGGTATTCGGTCTTACTGGTGTTCACAACATAAAGAAAATTCAAGGCCTAATCAACTTATGACAAATAAACCCCTAAGGGAAAAGAATCTCAAAGGTAAGTGCAGACTACAACATAAAAGAAAAGCGGGACTGTTCTGCCACTAGCAGACGTCCGCCCCGGCTCACGCGTCCGTATCCCTCCTCCCACCTGTTCTCCCTGTGCCTTTTTACTCACCGCCAAGGCCGTAACTCTCCTGAGTTACGGCGGCAAACTCGTGTCTCCCGGGGGTATCCACCAGTCCTCGCTCCACGTCTCTGGTTCCTCGGCGGCGGCGTGTTCTCTCCTCGGGATTTCCGCTTCCAGTTCTCCTCGACGTCCAGGGATCTTCCTGCTTTTCCTCCTTGGCGTCTTCGGATGCACTGTCTCCGTCCTCGACAGCTTCCTCTTTCGCCCCGTTCTCTCGCGAGAGGTCCCTTTTCCACGCCTCTCCCAGCCCTGATTGGACGTTTCCCCCGGTGAACTCCGCGTCATCCTGCAGAGGAGAGGGTGTGAGGAATTTGTTAACCCTGTGGATGCCGGACCCTTTCCTCTCCGTGAATGAGGGCCGAGCACCAGGGTAAGCATTACTGGGTCCCCATCCGGGCTCTTCCTGACATTCCCCTACCCTAACTTTCCTGCTAGCAGGATACCGTTCAAGCGGATACCTAGAGAGGTAATCAGCATTAGTCTGGTCTTTGCCTTTTCTGTGTTGGGTGGTGAAATGGAAAGGCTGGAGGGCCAGAAACCATCGTAAGATGCGGTCATTGTGTCCCTTGTTTCTGGCAAGCCATTTCAGAGGAGCGTGGTCTGTATACAGTATGAATTCCTTTCCCTCTAGATAATACTTCAACGATTCCACAGCCCATTTAATAGCCAGGGCCTCCTTTTCTATAACGGCATACTTGCTTTCTCTGGGGAACAGCTTTCTGCTGATGTAGAGTACGGGCTTCTCTTGGCCTTTTGAGTCCTCTTGTGACAAAACTGCCCCTAACCCTTTCTCCGAGGCGTCGGTCTGTAATATGAAAGGCCGGTTGTAGTCAGGACTTAGGAGGACCGGCTTAGTAGTGTGGAGGGTTTTTAGGTGTGTAAAGGCCTGTTGGACGCTGTGGGAGGGATTCCTTAAATTTTTCTCTGTATGTACATCCTTTTTTAAGAGATCTGTCTAGGGGGCTGCTACTTCTGAGAAGTCCGGGATGAATCTCCTGTAGTATCCTAATATACCCAGGAAAGCCCGGAGATCCCGGCGTGTTGTGGGGAATGGCAGTTGTGATATTGCGGCTATTTTCTCTTCTTGTGGTTTGATAAACCCCTCCCCTAGAAGATAACCTAGGTATTTTACTGACCGAGCGGTCAGATGACTCTTGGCAGGGTTTATGGTGAGACCCCCTTTTTCCAGTGCCTGAATGGTTTTTTCTAGATGGACCAAGTGGAGGTCCCAGGTATCACTGTAGATGACAATATCATCTATATATGCTGAGGCGTATTCCTGGTGTGGCTCAAGGATCAGATTCATTAGGTGCTGAAAAGTGGCCGGGGCCCCATGCAGACCGAATGGTAGCATCTTAAAGTGGAACAGCCCTCCCGGGGTGGAGAAAGCGGTCTTTTCCTTGTCACACTCTCTAAAGGGGACCTGCCAGTACCCCTTACACAGGTCTAGGGTACTGATATATTTTGCTTTCCCTAGCTTTTCGATCATCTCGTCAACTCGGGGTAAAGGGTATGCGTCGAAACAAGAGATCTTATTGATTTCCCTAAAATCAATGCAAAAGCGAATGGAACCATCGGACTTAGGCACGATCACTATTGGGGAATTCCATTCGCTTTTGGAAGGTTCAATAATGCCCATGTTTAACATTTGTTGGACCTCTGCCTCGATAGTCCCTCTTCTGGCTTCAGGTATTCGGTGTGGTCTCAATCATACCTTCTTCCCTGGTTCAGTGTGAATGGCATGATGGATTAGGGTAGTTTTTCCCGGTGTTAGGGAGAACACCCTCTCAAGGGGCGTCAACTTATTTCTCAGTTCTTTTTGTTGGAAAGAGGGTAGGTCGTGGTCTATGCTTTGTATAAACAGGGGGTCACTACTATCCTGTTTAGCCATGAAGACCGGTCTGGGTCCCTCCCATTTTTTTACGAGATTTATATGGTAGATCTGGGTGTTTCTTTTCTCTTTGGGGTCTAGTTCTAATCGGTACGTCACCGGGGTTATTTGTGCAAGGACCCTAAAGGGGCCCTGCCATTGTCCCAACATTTTGTGCTCTGAAGTGGGTCTCATAACCAGCACCAAATCATCAATAATCAACTTTCGCTCCTTGTTTTTTTTGTCATACTGTCTTTTTTGCTGTTCTTGGGCCTGTTCCAGATGGGTTTTTACTATGTTCCTGATTTTGTACAGTCTGGTTTTTAACCCCAGGACATACTCTGGCAGAGGTCTCGCCCCCTCGGGTTCCTCCTCCCATTCCTCCTTCATCATATCTAGAAGGGTACGGGGCTGCCTTCCGTACAATAATTCAAACGGGGAATAACCAGTGCTCTTTTGCTGTTTAATGCGAAGAGCGAAAAGAGCCAGGGGTAACATTTCTTCCCATTTTCGAGTCTCTAACTCGAGTAACTTTTTTAAGGTGGCTTTTAAAGTCGCGTTCTACCTTTCACACAGACCATCTGTCTGAGGATGGTACGCAGCAGTTCTGATCTGTTTTATATTCAGCTGTTGACATACTTGTTTCATTAGGTTCGACACAAAAGGGGTACCTTGGTCGGTTATGATTTCTTTGGGGAAACCGACTCTGGAAAAGATATTAATCATGGCCTTTGCTATCTGAGTAGCGTTTGGTTGTCTTAAGGCTACTGCTTCCGGGAACCGTGTGGCATAATCAACTAAAACCAAGGCATATCTGCACCCACTACGGGAAGGAAGGAGAGGACCAATGATGTCCATCCCTATCCGAGAGAACGGTTCCTCAATCACCGGGAGGGGATATAAAGGTACCCGTAGGGGCACAGCCCTGCTGTTTTTTTGACAGATGATACATTCTCTGCAATATTTCCGGACCTGATGATACACCCCCGGCCAATAAAAGTTTTCAAGGATTGCCTTTTCGGTTTTTTCTCCCCCGAAATGGCCACCTAGGAGATGGCTGTGGGCTAGATACAAGACTTTCTCTCGGTGTGACTGTGGTACTAACAGTTGGGGATTCATCTCTTTCCCTCCTTTCCTATACAACAGACCTTTGTTCCTGAAGAACTGGGGACCTACTTGGTCGGGGTCTTCTTGTTCTGAGGACCTATTCCATGCTTCATGCAACGTGGGGTCGTCTCTTTGAGCTGCCCTAAAGCCCTGATCGTGTTCCCATACCTTGGTGGTGGCGGTTTGTGTTAGGGAGACCGGGACCCACTGGCGCTTCTCTGTTTCTTGCTTTTTCGTGATTTCCCTGGGCACAGTTCATAATCAGGTACTCGTGAAAACGGTGCGGTTTGTCTCCATTCTGCTTCCTCGGGTATTGTTTCTAGGATCAGTTGATTCATGTGGGGATAGTCTGTCCCTAGTACGAAGGGCTCCGGCAACTGGGGAATCAGCCCAACTTTGAGGGGAACAGGATCTATATCGGGGTCATGTTGGACGTATACCTCGGTGGTGTTATAGGGCTTCTGGTCCCCATGTACACACTGGATGGTCACTGTGCCTTTCCTGACCTGACCCCCCCCTGGGATGACCTGTGGCTGAATAACGCTCTGGAGGCACCCGGTATCTATGAGCGCTCCCCTTTGTTCACCATTCACCCTCACTGTTCTATGGTAGGGACGAGCCCCACGAGGAACGGGGTTACAAACGAAAGACCGAGTGAGCCCAATCTCCATGGGCTCCTCCTATTGGGGACAGACGCGTGCAATATGTCCGTGTGCACCACAGTGAAAACATTGAGGACCTATGGGCGCTGGCTGTCGAAAGGAAGGTGGGGGTGGTCCAGGTAACAAAGTCAGTTTCTGGCTTTCTCCCAGGATGTGGCCTAGGTGCACGAGGATTGGGGTTCCCACCTCCGTATCTCCACTGTCCTTCGTCCCTCCCTTTTTGAATTTCCTGGGCTCGATTGTACGCGCTCGCTATTTCCACTGCTTTAACCAGAGTGAGATCTTTGTGCTGTCTGACCCTCCGTTGAATAGGGGGGTGGAGGGATGTCAGGTATTGTTCGAGGTACACTTTTTCCATGATTTCCTCTTTCGTAGATTGTTCGGGCTTTAACCAGCGGTCCGTCATGTCTCGTACCTTGTAATACAGTGCCCGTGGAGTCTCTTGGGGCCCTTCCCTGATCTGGGGCAAACGGATCCTGTAGGTTTCATGATCTAGACCCATGCGTTCAAGAATAGTCCTTTTGATGTCAGGATAGGGGGTGACCCCAAGGGGGTTTGCAGCCTGATAGGCGGCTTGGAGTTCTCCTGAGAGGAGGGGACCTAAATACTGGCCCCATTTATCATCTGGCCATGTGGCCACTCGGGCCATCCACTCGAAGTTAGCGAAGAAGAAATCTGGATCTTCCCCGCTGACGTACTTCTGTAATACGACTGAGGGGAGGGCAGGATGTCCCCGTGGTTGTGTTAGGGTTTCAGCCAGTCTAGTAATCACGGTTTCCTGGGTCTGGCTCTGCTCTGTGAGGGACTTGTGGAGTTTCTCGCGGTCCTCTTCTGCTACCGCGAGGAACTTCTCCATGACTTGTCCTAGTTTCTCCTGGTTATCGGCCATTTTCTTCAAAGCGGCCTCCATTTCCGGCGATCCCACTTCTGACACCAACTGTCGGAGGGATGGGTCGGAAATGAAAGCTAGGAGGCCGTATAGGTTGCGTGATGGTGAGAAGTATTTATTGATAGTATGGGATGGCTGATGGTAGAGAACAGAAAATACACCGTTGGGGTTGTTGAGGCCAATATACAGTCCGTCAGTAGGATGGGGCGGTTGTCTGGTTGGTCGAGAGTCTCTGCCTTCGGGGACTTGAATCCTTCCTCTTGGTAGTGGTTCCCCAGGATACTCAAAGAGAAGACAAGAAACAAAGGGTGGCGGTACGTTCTCTGGCCTCTAGAACTTCTAGCACTATGATACCCTTCCGCATTCCCGGTGCAGATAGTGCTGTACAATGGCAGACGGCGGTGAGATACGTGAGGGAAAGTGTATGGGGTTTGGAAAAGGTCGTGAGGGGGAGAGGGTGCTGAGAATCTGCGTTCTCCTAAGCAGTCTATGCGGACATGTGCAGGGTTGGTTCGGTTTACCAAAAACCGTCAGGTATTCGATCTTACTGGTGTTCACAACATAAAGAAAATTCAAGGCCTAATCAACTTATGACAAATAAACCCCTAAGGGAAAAGAATCTCAAAGGTAAGTGCAGACTACAACATAAAAGAAAAGCGGGACTGTTCTGCCACTAGCAGACGTCCGCCCCGGCTCACGCGTCCGTATCCCTCCTCCCACCTGTTCTCCCTGTGCCTTTTTACTCACTGCCAAGGCCGTAACTCTCCTGAGTTACGGCGGCAAACTCGTGTCTCCTGGGGGTATCCACCAGTCCTCGCTCCACGTCTCTGGTTCCTCGGCGGCGGCGTGTTCCCTCCTCGGGATTTCCGCTTCCAGTTCTCCTCGACTCCTCGACGTCCAGGGATCTTCCTGCTTTTCCTCCTCAGCGTCTTCGGATGCACTGTCTCCGTCCTCAACAGCTTCCTCTTTCGCCCCGTTCTCTCGCGAGAGGTCCCTTTTCCACGCCTCTCCCAGCCCTGATTGGACGTTTCCCCCGGTGAACTCCGCGTCATCCTGCAGAGGAGAGGGTGTGAGGAATTTGTTAACCCTGTGGATGCCGGACCCTTTCCTCTCCGTGAACGAGGGCCGAGCACCAGGGTAAGCATTACTGGGTCCACATCCGGGCTCTTCCTGACAGTAGTGTTGTGATTTTATTGGTTATTGAGAATGTGTAGAAGTAGTGGAAGGTGGTACAATTTAGTTTGAAAAGAAATTGTATTCTTAACATAAAGACATTTTAAATCGTTTGCATAATGATATATACGTTGTATGTTTGTTTTGGGAGTTTAGAATTAACTATTAAATTAATTATAAAAAATATATAATAATAATTTTAAGAAAGGGTGAAGGGCATATTAAATTTGTGTAATGAAACAAATACTTAATTTTTTTATTTTTTTTAAAAAAAGGGTATTTATTTAAAAGAGGAATATTGATTTAATTGTCGTTTTCTAAAAATATTCACCCACCCTAAACACATATTACCATGTCATCCCGTAACAGTGGATACGTTTCTATTACTGTGTTTATTATAGTTAAAAAGAGTCACAAATGCGTCGAAGTTGTATACTTAGTAATATACTGCGAAGTAAATGCATATTTAGTACTTTTAAATGTATTTGTGAACTAAAATGATGCGCAGTTAAATCTTGCGTAGTAATGGTATTTGCAATGTAAAAACATCGTAGTAAAAAAGTAATGGTCTGCTAAGTAACAACATATATTCCTGGCCCGCTTCTAGCAAGGGGGGGCAAGGTGCCTGCTCCGGAATATCTTGCTTTCTCCGGGGTTTCTGCTGCCCCTGGGGTTGTGAGTGTCCAGGACAGGAGCCTCTGCCAGGCTCCGCTTCAAGATTAATATCCCCCACTCAATTGAATTCTCCACTGGAACCCAGACACAGAGGGGCGTGGAAGGCTGGAATGGGCTGGCGTGCATTGGCTTCAGTGGGGGTCCTTCGGCTAAGTTGCTGAGGATAAGGTGTCTGGTCACCTCCGTTCCTCCCATTTATGCAAATGCGTCTCCGTTGTGTCGCCTGAGGTGAGATGAGAAATCCTGCTTGTGCCAACCCGTTTTCCAGGGATGGGTGCGGACCCAGCCGCAAACCAGCTCTATCCCATCTTCAGCTTGGCCTGGGAAAAATTGCATCTTGGATGCAGACCAATTACCTTAAATTAAACGGAGAGAAAACAGAGGTACTGGTTCTGGGCAAAAACAAAGATCTCTGGGGCCCACAACACTGGCCTAGTGCGATGGGTGCTCTCCCCCGACCCTCCAGCAAAGTCTGCAACCTTGGTGTTATTATTGACGACCAACTTTCAATGCACAATCAGACAGTCAAGGTAGCAGCCACCTGCTTTACCATCTTGAAGTGGCTAAGAAAGATCATCTGGATGCTGCCAGAGCCCACGCAGAAAACAGTAGTCCAGGCCCTCATCACCTCGAGACTGGACTACTGCAATTTCCTCTACCTCGGATCTAACAAGGCGGTGACGCGCAGGCTTCAGCTGGTCCAAAACTCTGCCGCAAGACTACTTTGTAGGGTACCCAGGATGACCTCAGTCTCAGGCCATTTGAGAGACCTGCACTGGCTCAGGGTGGAGAACCGCATTAAGTTCAAAGCCCTGAGCTATATGTTCAAAATTAAAACAGGCGTTGCCCCCAAATATCTCCAAGCCATGGTCAACCCTTATGTGCCCTCCCGATGCCTCCGTTCATCCACTCAAGGGAACTTTTCGATGCTTAGAATAAAGTTATCCCAGATGGGAGGAAGGTCTTTCTCCTACCTCGGTCCCTTGCTATGGAACTCACTTCCAAAAGCTATCCGAAACGAAACGGCATACACCCAATTTCGGAAATCTCTGAAGACTTGGCTCTTCAACCAGTAATCAACTTTGCCGCCTTATGTTCTTCTGTTCCATCTCGGCGCCGGGAAACCCTTTTTGGGTAGCTGCTGCGCCTTATAAGTTTAATAAATAAATAAATAAAATAAAATCCCTGATAATCCAGCTTGTCACACGCCAATGGGCCATTGTCAATATTTGCGTTGCCTGTTGGGGGTGGAGTGTCCAGCCTCTCCCACCCCCCTCTCCCGAGCTCCACTGGTCCCTAAGTGGTGTGCCCCGTGTAAAGGGTGCCCCCTGGAATCCTCTGCGCTTCTAGGTGCAAAGGGTGGGCCCAGGAGAGTGTGGGTCCCAGTGTACTCAGGCCGGGCCTCCTCTGGTGTGTGTGCTCCGGCTCCCTTCTATCGCTGTGGCACTACAGAGCCCCCATCGGGTTTTGGCCTCATCTCTCGTTTGGGCTGTGTGCGCCCAGATCCAGTGCCGCCTCAGGAGCTCCACCGGCCGATGTTGGTCCCGCAAGGAGTGCCTCTGTGGACTGCTGCTCCGGCCTGAGTGCATCAGGCCTTGGGACCGCGTCCTCCACAGCCTCCCGGCAGCACCGCTCCCGGAGTCCCGATGCCAGGACTCCTCTTAGCCAATGCCGACATCGCCACCGGGACTTTCGCTCACCTCTGTGGTGGCGTCGGAGCTATAATAAGTCCCAGGCAGGTTCCGCTCTGCCGCTTTCCAGTCATCACGGGTGTGCACTGCTGCAACGGGACAGCCTGCACGGCTGGGCCGCTCCAGTGCGACTGGCCTCCAGCTCCGAGGTAATCAGGCTTCCAGGCGCCCGTCTGAGCATGGAATACAGGCCCGGGGCTTGGTGTGCCTATCCCCGGTCTCTGATGGTTGTAGGGAATCGATGGGCAGGCAGATAAGCATGATATGGCGGCGAAATTCGGTGGCGGCGCCAGAGAATCTAGGAGAGACGTCTCACTCTGTCGCCATCTTGGCCACGCCCCTCAGTTGACCGCTTTTAACCTACCTACCATAGTCTGAGAAGTTATTCTGGCAGCCAGGCGTCCCTCCACAAAGTCAGTTTATGCCTGCTGATGGAACAAATTTTGTAAATATTGTGCAGAAAGGTCTATTGACCCCTTATCTGCCTCACTGTCCGATGGTCTTCTGTTTATTCTTTCTTTGGCCCAGCAGGGCACACTGAAGGGCTACCTTTCGGCCCTGTCTGCTTTTCTTCGGCTGCCAAATCAGCCTTCACTTTTTAAATCCCCTCCTGTGCAGAGATTTTTGAAGGGGTTAACCCATTTGTTTTCCCCTTCCCCTTTTATTATGCCACAGTAGGACCTTAATTTGGTACTCAACCTTCTTGATGTCGGCACCGTTTGAGCTGTTGCAAAACTGTCCTCTACGGCTGCTCAAAACAGCCTTTTTGGTGGCAATCACCTCTGCCAGGAGGGTGACCGAACTGCAGGCTCTGTCTTCACAGCCTCCTTACCTGACAGTCTTCCTGGACAAAGTAGCACTCCGGACTAGAGAATTATTTTCTGCCTAAGGTGGTAATACATTTCCATCTGGGACAGTCTGTTACTCTTCCCACTTTATATGCCCCTCCGGATCCTTCTAGGGAAGAGGAACGTCTCCACCGTATGGACCCAAAAAGAGCGTTATTGTTCTACTTTGATCACACCAAAGAGTTCCGGGTGGATGCCCAACTCTTTATAGGGTACGTGGGAGTAAAGAGGCGTCCTGTCCAAAAGAGGACCATATCATGCAGAGTTATCCTCTGTATCAAAATATGCTACGCCTTAGCAAAGAAACAGCCTCCTTAAGGTCTTAGGGCCCATTCCACTAGAGCGAAGGCGCATCCACTACAGCCCTCCAGCGTGGTGTTCCAATTGCTGATATCTGCCAAGCGGCCACGTGGGCATCTCTGCACACGTTCGCCAGACACTATTGCCTGGATTCTCAGGTTCGCAGGGAGGGCATGTTTGGCTGCTCGGTCTTGCAGGACTTTCTGGTCTAAAGCTTTTCTGCAGTCCCACCTCCGGGGAAGGCATTGCTTGGGTATCTGTTCGTAAGGAATCTGCGGCTAGATGTCTGTATCAGATGGACAAGTTACTTACCTTCGGTAACGCCTTATCTGATAGAGACATGATCTAGCCGCAGATTCCTTACCGAGCCTCCCCACACTGCGGAATTGATTGTGTCAGGGTTGTTCCCCTTCAAGTCCCTCGTTCTCTTTCTTAACACACCATGGTCAGTCACTTCATGGCTCCGCGCTTCTGGCGTGGAAAGTCGTGGAAAGTACTGATGCCGGAGTGGCTGTTATATTTACGACATGGACATCACGATGCCAACGTCACACGGAGTCGACCGATGCCATCTACCGGCGCGCAGGGGTACTGCTATTAAAAATCTCCTGTATCCAGTCTGACAGCTGGAAGTTCAAAGGTAAGGAATCTGTGGCTAGATCATGTCTCTACCAGATAAGGCATTATCGAAGGTAAGAAACGTGTCCGTCTTCGCTTCAGATAGCCTTCACCTGCAATTCTACGAAAGAAGTCATCCTCCTAACACTGGGAATAACTTCAGAAAGAAGTCTTTATCCTTTCGTGAAAACAGGCTGTGGAGAAGGTCCCTACTCATTAAGAAATGAGAATGTATTCCTATTATTTTGTTTAATTACAACAAAACAGCATGCCACTTATCGTAGCAGTCACGTTCAGGCATATAACCGTGTCTAATACAGAATTGTGGTGTATGGCAACAACATAAGCATTTACGTGGCAAAGCAATAACAACCGTCCATAATTAGCATATCACCCACAAGCGATTCTTAGCACACATTTTGTCTGCATTGTTTCTCAGTGGTGGCTACCTCAAAGATTCAGATAGTCACCCTGTAGCTGTAAGAGATAATATCGTAGAGGTCTCATTATAGCTTGTGTTCTGGTCTGTGGGTGTTGTACAGCAACAAAGTCTGATGACATGGTTTTGTTAGAGTAAGTGTCTTTGAAAAATTCCATTGTCATAGGTGCTGGACCTCTCATCCAAGTCATCAATAGTCTGTTCTTCTAATAGTTTCATTATTGCAACCAGTCTTCTGGCTAGCAAAGGAAGTTGTTTAATGAATCCCAACAGCGTTGTCCAAAGAGTGCATGTTACTGAGATTCCTGTTATTTCACCAATAATGCGCGCAACATCACTTCGAAACCTACAATCACTGGGCACACCCAGACTGGGTGAAAGAAACCTGCTGGTTCAGCACCACCTCAATCACACCGTGAAGATTTGGGCGGCCCATTTTACGCAGAAAGGGAGAACAGTACAGTCTGTTTAAAAACGTAAAATGAATGAGCTTATGTCTTTAGTTGATCAATTTTGTTTGAGCGCAACAATATTTTCACCTCTCCGGAACGATCGATTACCCCAGATCTGCCTCCCATTTCACTGTTGTTGAGTGGGATGTGGCCTAGAGTGAGCAAGTGTATAATTTACAAAGCCTGGAGACCCATTCTCTTCCTGCAGGATCTTTTATCATTTGTGTAAGTGGGGGAAACTCAGATGGGCCCTCACTGCGTGTCTCAATGTTTAGTAGTCAAATAGTCTGAGGTTTAGGTCTCTCTCACCCTTGTATTGTTCTAGGGATTCCTATTATTTTCTAGTGAAAGAAAAAAGGGCCAGAAAACTAATTCTGATCTATTCAAGACCAGAAAAAAGTGGATTTAAAAAGAAAGATTCATGATTTTGGCTGTGCATCTGATCTGCCCTCATCTCCAACAGGGGGGATTGGCTATGCTGTATAGATCTTCAAGACGCCTATTTTCATATACCAGTAGCCAAAATAAAATAAAAACAATTCCGGAGGTTTCTAGCAAGAAGCAACCATTACCAGTAGAAAGTCCTACATTTTGGCCTGAAGTCGGTCTCCAGGACCTTTTCAAAATGCATGGCAGTCATTGCAGTACATCTCAGGAAGTTGAAGATTTTAGTGTACCCCACGTAGACGATTGCCAGATCAAGGCTTCAACATATCAACAAACGTGCCGTCATCACGAGATTGCTGTCATCACCCTCAACCGATTGGGCTTTCATGTCAATCATGAAAAATCAGTTTCCACCCTATGACAATCCCTTCATTAGCAGGGTGCAGTTTTGGATAATGTAAACACAAAAGTATTTCATTCAGAAGAGAGACGATTATCTATCCTTCAGAAATGTTGCAATCAAAAGAAAACGGCCTATCTAACAAAGGACAAAGAAACTCAACGCCTGGAACCACTACTGCACCCGTCGCTTATGGCCCGAGTCCAAGTGGCCCGCCGGCCGCCGCGAGGTCCCACAGCGCTCCAGAGTCTGAGTCCACAGTGGGTTGCCCCTCCAGGACTCCCCGACGTCGCCTGCAGCCTCTGCACGGTGACACCCCACCACCCCCCAACGCGAGTGGCCCGGTAAGGTGAAATCCGACCTCAAAAGGCACCCCTGCATCCAGCCACCCTGCGCCCTGGGTAAGAGGATCTGAGGTGCACCTAAGTCGCCGAGCCCTGCAACTTACTTGCCCTTCCGGAACACTTCCTGGACCGAGCCTGCAGCCAAAATCCAACACCAGCAACCTACATAGGATTGCATTGGGCTCCCGACCCCTCCTTAGCACCCTACACCCGGCCGCCCTTGCGCCGCTGGTGGTGTGGACTTGGTGCCAACTTGGGACCTCCTGTGCCCTGACCTTAACCCTAGGAGTTTGGCTTCCGAGACCGAGTGGTCTGCCCGTGAGCAGCCCCCAACCGAGGTGCCTCCTAGCCTCATTGGCTAACATTGGCATCCTGCACTCTGCACCCGGCCGCCCTAGTGCCGCTGGTGGTGCAATTTGAGTGGCTACCTGGACCTTGGGGAACCTTGGTCCTAACCCCCTAAATGCCCGCTCATAAGTCATGTACATACCTGAGAAAACGCTAACACTTTTTCTCCCATAGGAACCCATGTTAAGAGATTTTGGCCTAAAATGTTCAAAATGTTGAACTGATGTTTGTATGGAGAAAAGAGAACTAAACCTCATAGTATAAAAGTCTTATTTACCTTGTATTGCGAGATCCTAAGGTGTGGTATCTAGGCATACCACCACCAGTACTCCAAGTAATCCAAAAGTAACTAAAAATTAATCTGAAAGTAATTACTCTCATTCAAACTGCATTTTAAAGTGATACAAACCTGATGCAATTGCAAATTCATCCTCAATTGCATTTGTGTAAAGGTCTACAATTGAAAGTATATTTTACCTACCTGTAACAAGTCCTGCTTGGTTCTAGAAATAAAATAAAAGTATACCTTTTTTATTCTTACCCAATTGGTCCAGATTCAGTCTCTGAGTGTGTGCATCAGTCTTGATTGAGTGAATACAATAAATGCTTAACACACTGTAGGAAGCTAGGATCTTTCTAGCATGGTAACCCCCCCCCCCCCTTTCCCCTAGTGTCAGTGTGTTTTGAACTAGTCTGACTGGGATCCTGCTAATCAGGACCCCAGTCTCTGCTTTCTTCCTACATTTGACAATGGTAAGTACTTTGGTAACTTCCTAATTGGCTACTGGTGTACCCTTGTAGGTCCTAGTATATGGTACTAAGGTACCCAGTGCATAGGTACACCAGTGTTCTCCCATGGGCTGCAGCATGTATTATGCCACCCATGAAGAGACCACTCAAACTGTGACTACAGGCCTGCCATTGCAGCCTGTGTGAGCTGGTGCTAGCACCACTCACAACAGATATAAGTTTCCTTATATCTGAGGTCACTGCACTTAAAACCTATGTCACCCCTAAGGCAGGACTTTCAATCCTAAAGGCAGGGTGCTTGTTTATAAGTGTGAGGGTGCTCTGCATGAGCAGGGCACACCCTACAAACCCAGGAATCGATTCTCCTGGCTTTGTAATTGCGGTCAGCCATGTTATACATATAGTGGACGTCAAGTCAATTACGAAATGTCTAACTATATACTGGCTGAACCAAAACCGGTCATGTTTGGTATCAAACATGTTGGAATCCTACCCCAACACTGATTCCAATGTTGAATATAGGATCCCCTGTACTGGGGTCTCCCCTAGGGAGCTCCCCTGTATTCCCGGTACCAGCCTTTCAGGGTCTAACAGCAAGCTAGTGCTGCTGCCAACCACAGACAGAATTCTGTCCTCCTGCTGCTGAGCCAAGCTCGAGCAGGGGAAGGTAGAACAATAGGTTTCCTATCACAGGGAGGTGTAACCACCTCCCAGACAGGACTTGGTGTATTAGGCTGGAGTTGGGGCGCTTGGAGGCGCCACCAGACCGCTTTGAAGGGCACATTTGGTGCCCTCTTTGCATACTCTAGTTGAAACCAGTTCAGGGAGCTGTTGGCTCCTGCTCTGCCGCGAAACTGGACAAAGGACATGGGAGTTGTAGGAAAGTAGGATCTGCTTTCATGGTCACCCCCACTTTTTGCTGGTGTCATGTTTTACTGACTAGTCTGACTGGTATCCTGCTAATCAGGACCCCAGTCTCTGTGTTCTTTCCTAAATTGGACATGGTGAGTACTTAGGTACACTCCAGATTGGATACTGGTGTACCCTGATAAGACCCTAGTATTTTGTACTAAGGTACCCAGGGCATAGGTACACCACAGGTCTCCCATGGGCTGAAGCATGTATTATGCCACCCATGAGAGACCACTCAATTTGTGACTACAGGCCTCCCATTGCAGCCTGTGTAAGCTGGTGTTAGCACCACTTACGACAGTAAGTTTCCTTTTATCTGAGGTCACTGCTCTTAAAACCTTTAAGTCACCCCTAAGGAAGGCCTTTCAATCCTGAAGGCAGGGTACTCTGTTCTAAGTGTGAGGGTGCCCCTGAATGAGCAGGACACCCCTACAACCTTGGGAGTCCATTCTCTTGGGTTGTAAGTGCATCATCCATTAAGATACATAGAGGGGCCATGTGTCACTACGCGATGACCATCTCTAAATTGGCTGTAACGAACCGTGTCGTGTTTGGTATCAAACATGTTGGCATCATACCCACACACCGTAAACAGTGTGAGAGGTATGATTCCAAGCACTGTAAAGCTCCTCCGGGAGGCCTCAGTGCTCCCGCTACCAGTCTTCTAGACCCGGACAGCAAACTATGGCTGCTGCCGACCAGAGGCACGATTCTGCCCTCCTGATGCTGAGCCAAGCTCGAGCAGGGGAAGGTAGAACAATAGGTATCCTGTCACAGGGAGGTGTGACCACCTTCCAGACAGGACTTAGTGAAATTGGGACAGGGTGGGGGCACTTGCCAGCGCCACTCAGGCTGCTTGAAGGGCACATTTGGTGCCTTCCTTGCATACTCCAGTCCAAACCAGTTCAGGGAGCCGTTGGCTCCCGCTCTGGTGCGAAATTGGACAAAGGACATGGGAGTATCCTCCCCACTGTCCAGCCCCTCCTCTGGATGGGACCCCTGAATCGTCCCAACCTTTTCCTTAGGTTACTTACGGGGTTCTCCAGTATTGAATCTTTTATAGATTCACATGCTTTAATCTTCCCCGTCGTCCTGGTGGGAGTCCCACGGTAACATAAGAAATAGCAGTAACACAACATCTCCATAGACCTCCATAGAACCGAAAACTCACTTAAGTAATTTTTCAGCCTCATTTTAAAACATCCAAACTTCAGCCAATCACAGCTGAGACCTCCGAGTTCCCTTCCTCACAGAGCCACCATACCACAGATTTCTTACCGCATGTCGTGTGATAGGGAGTCTCCCTGAGCTCTCCTCAGTTACAGTATTTTCTTCTCAACTTTTGACCTCCAGTCTCCGCTTTAGCTACTCTCAAGGTATTTCTCAGACTTTATACTTTTGACCTTCCTGCTTTTGAGTTGCCAGAGCCTAAAAAAGGGCTGTTTAGGCCCTCTAAGACCTGTGGGAAGAGTAGGCTATTCTCTGAGGACCCCCACAAACAGTGCCTATATTGCTTCTACCCTGACTACAAACCCAGGGAATGCAAGTATTGCTGCACTTTTTCAGCTAAAACCCTCAAAGACAGGGAGGGTAGGCTGTTACTCTGGCTACAGAAGAGAAAGACTGCTTCAGATTTGGAGTCTGAACCTGAGGAAAAGGCCCATTCTTCCTCAAAGAAAAGAAAGGAGGGCATTCCCTCTCCACAACATGGGGACTCCAAGAGATCTAAGTCCCAGGACAAATCTGAGCCTAAACACCCCAAGAAACCTCAGTCAGAGGCTTCAAAACCCTGCATCTGCTTCTCTGACTCCTCTCAGAGACCAATCTTCTCGACCGTCGACAGCGTCGTCGTCAAAGATTCCATTCTCCTTGAGAAAACCAAAGGTTCCTGCACCGCCGACTGCTTCCTCGTCGACGACTACGACGACGAAGGTCAAGACGTCGACAGCAGCAACGGCGGCGGGAGCTTCGACGACGGTAACGTCATCGTTGACGAGGCCTTGACCGTCGACCACAGGTTCTTCGACGGTTCAGCAACGACGTCCCCGCAGACGAAGGCCATCCACGCACCGTCGACGGTACCACAGACAATCACATCGGCGGTTGCACCGTCGAGTCCGTCGGCGGAGTGAAAAATCAGTCTCCTACAGCCCAGGCAACTTCAGGATTTCTCAAAAATATCTCCTTTACCTCCTACTCGACTTCTGGACTTCCAAGAGTCAGAGGATGAAGGTATGTTTGGCCCTGCATACAGTCCATTGTAGTAAAGGGTCAAGTGCCAATATTCTGATGATGAGGATATTGAGGACAATGATCCATCTTCTTATCGGGCAGGGGCATTTTCTTTTGCAGAAAGAGACACATCTGTCATGCAGAGGCATGATTCCTTCCAGGAATGTTATCCATACGATGACAGAGAGGAGAAGCGTCATCAGTTCAGGGAAGCATCAATGAACGTTCGTGTCTCTAGTGTCTGATCACTGGCACATGCTTAATTACGATTACAGGCGTTTTCCGAACTCAAGTGCTCCTCAGAGGCCTTTACCTCCCCAAGAGGTACCCACAATTGTTCTGGGTCAAAGTACTCCCAAATCCACAAGGGAGAAGACCCTTCCTCCTCCTATAGTCATCGCAGAGGATACTCTGGATGCTCAGACAGGAGAAGGTGAGATACAAACAGACACAGATGCCCATGATGAATGGGATGACTACATAGGGAAAAAACCATTACAACGCGGATGTTACAACCCGTTGCCATTACAACACTGTTGTTACAACACAACTACCATTACATCGCAATGCCGTTACAAAGCATGGCATTACAATGCATATGCTTTTACCACGCATGCCTTTACAACGAATTTCGTTGTAAAGGCATGAATGGTAAAGGATATGTGTTTTACATGTAAGTATAAGGTAAGTATAGGGTTTAGGATGGGTTTGGGGATACAAATGTTAAATCTGATAGAGACATCTAGCCGCAGATTCCTTAACTTAGAATATCCCCAGGCGTCAGACTGGATCCGGAAAATTTTGCGCAGCTGTACCTCTGCGCACCGGGGGGCGGCGCCGCCTGGCTCCGCCCTGACGTCGTCCCCGGACATGTCAGTGGAGCCATATAGGACCCTCCCGGCGCGCTGACGTCAGTTTCCTTCTTTTCCGCGTCCCAACGCGGATCCGGGATTCAGCTGTTCCTCTGGCCTGTTTTTCTTCAGGCCTTTTGCGACGTCCTTCGGCGTCGGGGAACAGTGTGCGATGCCTTCGGGCTTTAAAGTGTGCGAGACTTGTTCGAGACAGATGTCGGCGTCGGACCCGCACACCATTTGCATGTGGTGTCTTGGGTCACACCACGACTCCGTGGAGTGTGCCGCCTGCCGGCAGATGCGTCCGAAGTCCCTCCGGGAGTGCCGGATGAGGCTCCTGGCCGCCCGGATATCCCTCACGGCGTCTCCCCGCAGCTCTCCGGTTGGTTCTTCTGTCCGCGTCCGCTCCCGGAGTCGTTCCCGCGACTGTCGTTCACCTAAAGGTAAGTCCAAGCACAAGTCACGGAGGTCGAAGACCTCGCTCCCACGTGACGATGGGGGTCATGGTTCCCGTTCCGTCACGGAGCCGTGCCCCCCCGGAGTCTGCCTCCGTTTACCCGCCCTTTCCGGGTAATGGTGCGACTCGACCCCAGATGGAAGCCTACTACAAGGCTCTGCACTCCATCTTCGGGTCACCTCCTCTCCCTGGCGCGCCTTCGGGCCCCACAGAGGAGGTAGGCGTTCAGGTCGGACCTTCGCCGGCGGGTTCGCCCTCGGCGCCGGTCGAGTGCCTCGACTCCGGCTCCGGAGTCGTGCCGACCTCTGGTCACAACCCCGATGGGCGTTCCAGCCCCACGTCGTGCCATTCTGCCTTGTCTCCGCATAGCCCCTGGCGGCGCCGAAGGCACCATGCCTGTTGCCTCCTGGTCCTTCTCCGCACCTATCGGTGGTGGGGACGTCGACGCCGGCTCGTCCAGCCGGGTCGCCCCTCGTGGAGGTTGACGTTGGTTCGACGCCGTCTCGGCGTCATTCAACGCCGGAGCAGCCGCCGGTACCTGTTGGTTTTCCGCTCCCGGAGGACACCGATCCGGTATGCCCGGACTTGTCTCCACGCCGGTTGGCTCCGATGCCATGGGGTCAGTGGCCCCTTGTTCCTCCTGCTGCGGGACGTGTCCGCTTGCAGCCGTCCCCTACAGATGGCCTATTGTCGCCCTCCAGGACGCCCACTGAAACTGGTGCTTTGTTTTTAAAGGGTGTTCGCAGGGCTGCAGCTGTTTTACACTTGCACCCTCCTTCTGTCTCCTTGCCCTCCGATCCATTATTGGATCTCCTCCACCAGGGTGAGGTGGATATTGAGCCCTTGCTGCCTTTTAGCGGCTTGTTGTTCGACGCACTTCTCGGAACGTGGGCACGGCCCTCTTCAGGAGATGCTGTCGACCGGGCCATTGCGCATAGGCATCGTCCGGCCCCTGGGGGCCCAGCCTGTTTGTCCCTTCAGCCTGGGGCTCAAGGCCTCGTAGTCCAGGTGGCTTTTGCCACGCAGCCTTCCTCTCCACCTCTATTGCAGCCTCCTACTAGGGAGTCTCGTTGGTTGGAGATATGTGGACGCGGCATTTTTGCGTCCGCTAGTTCAGCCTTACGTGCTCTGAACACGGCTTGCGTCTTTGCCCGGGCTTCTTGTGCCCTTTGGGACTCTGTGGAGTGTCTTTTACCTACCCTCCCTGAGAGTACTCGTGCTGACATGGCTCGTCTTCTTCACGAAGGCCGAGAGATGGCGCGCTTTACCATTCGGTCTGCCGTTGACTCTACCGATTCCATGAGTCGGGCAATGACGAGGTCCGTTTTTCTGCGCTGCCATGCTTGGCTGCGCGACGGGGGTTTCCCCGAGAATGTTTGTGACAGTCTCCGGGATTTGCCATTTGATGATGTGTCCCTGTTTAACGAACATGCAGACTCTGCGGTTCACCGCCTTCTGTCTACCCTTCCGTAGTTTTTATTCTGTTCTGGTCCGGTTGCGGACTTTGTCCTCACCCTCTGCTGTGTTGTCTCTGCTTCATGTCGGCCCTGGGTTCATGCTGTAATACCTGATCGGCCTGGGCTGCTTCTCGCCGCCTTTTCTTTTCTTTCATACAGCAGGTCAGCTGCTTATATTTTTGTTACATCCTCTGTCTATGAGCTCACGCTCAAGAGGTGCCCCTTGTTGGGGTTGATACTTACCCTATGTGGGGTATTCGTTAGCTATTGTATAGCTGCCTTCTTCCCACAGCAGTCTTTGTGCGCTCCTGTGGGGTCCTTTTCACAAAGCTGTCCTGCGGCTGTGCCTGTAAACTTTCACTGCTGCTGCGGGCCCTCCCGGGACCTTCTTGCGGTCCATTTGTTGGGCTCTCTCATGGTGTCTGCTGCTGGTCTGTGGCACTCCCCTGCATCTCACTGCTCCATTTCTTGAGGCCCAGAAGGGCTTTCAGGTCCTCGTGTGCCCTCATCCTGGAGGACTTGAGGTTCTACCTCGTGACGCCTCTTCCACGAGGGTTTTTTTCAGGTTAGCGCTCCTTGGGTGGTTTGTGCTGCCTTTTCTCGTCAGCCTCTTTCCTTGCGACATCTGGTTCCTAACCATCTCGTCGTGGTTCTTTCGCTGTGGCCGTCCCATCTGTGGACTGCCTACCAGAAGGCCCTGTCGCTGTCCCCGAGCACGCACAGCTAGCTCGGCACTATTCTTCTGTGTTCTATAAGCGTCCGATGACTGCTCCCTAGTATGCTCGCTGTCATGGGCTGCTGTGTTTTCCGGCAACTTTACGTTGCCTAGTTCTACTCTCCTCTATCCATGCTGCGTAGTCCTTTCATGGTTGGAGTTCGCTCTCCATGGTGGCGTTCTGGCCCCAGACGTCGATGCTGTTCATTGTCTTGTGCCTTGCTTTTTTGGCCACTTCCCCTGCCAGAGCTTCCCATTTCCCTGCTGCATTCCGCGCAGGTGTTGTTTTGCTTTCCTTCGGGCTGCTGTTGCTGTTCTCAGCGGGAGTGTTCTCCTCAGAACATTGTTGTCTGGTGGGCTATTGTGCGTATATCCACTCTTGTTCCTCCGGTACATTTCGTACTGTCTCCTTCCAGTACTGCTCAGCCTCCCTGTTTGTCTCGCGGTAGACGGTGGATCTTCCCTACCGCCTGTGGCTGTTGCGTCTGGCTCTGGGCATTGCTCTGTCCGGTACCGCTGCTAATTGGCTGTTGGTGCTATGGTGTTTTTTCTTTCTCAACTCATCCACCGGGCTGCGCCCTGTCTTCTTTTCTCCTGTCCGGCGTACTACACACACACAGACCTCCCGCAGGCATGGTCCTCCTTGCGGTGGCTGTGGTCTTGTTCCTCACTTTTCGTGAGCGCACTTCTTCTACGTGTTAGTTTTGCCGGCTCTCTTTCATGCGATTCACCCTGGTGATGCGTCTCTCGTATCTCAGCTTTTGCTCGTGGCGCATCATGGGGCCTTCTCCTTTCCATGGGGTGGTTCTGGCGGTACATACAGTATCTCTTGTGTACTTCTGTTCCCCACGTGCGTGGCACTGGTTGTTGCCATCATTCTCTGCCATTCTGCCTTTTGATGCCCGCCCTTTCCCATGTACGGTGCATGGGCGATGGTGCATTGGCAGGTCTTGTGTTTCCTGTAACACTGACTCATCCTGGGCGTCGTCAGCATCCTTCCGTTGCTGTTCCCACTTCCACAGTGCTTCTTTCACTGTCCTGCATGTCCGTTCTGCCTGCTCGGACTCGGTCCGTTCTTGTACCCTAGCTGGACCTTTCTCTTTTGAAGGTCCATCGGATCCTGTGGATCTCTCACATCCTACATTTAGTTCCTCTCCTTTTACAGGAGATGTCCACTCTCATTCCGCACTGCCCTTCTGGTTCTGTGCTCCCTTTCACCACTGTTTAACCGACAGGGATTTCCTGCCGCCCTTGGCAGCTTTTGATGCCTTTGCCTCTCATTGTTGGCCACTCCCTACGGAGTATCCTGGTCCGGTGTTGGCCACTCTGGCAGTGCTGCCCCCACTGTGTTTAGTCAGCTGGTTGACACTTCTGTTCCCTTGGGAACTTAGTGGGATTCTGTCGCAGACCCGCCTCCTTTGGGGTATGGCTTTGGTATCTATTCTAAGTTAAGGAATCTGCGGCTAGATGTCTCTATCAGATGTACGAGTTACTTACCTTCGGTAACGATGTATCTGGTAGAGACGTTGTCTAGCTGCAGATTCCTTAACGCCCACCCATCCTCCCCGATCTGCGAGGACCTTTTCAAGTGGGGTTTTCTGCATTCGCCTCCCTTGGGGAGGCTTTGTCTTTCTACGGGGCGGTATCTCTCTCCTCCCTCCCCGTCAGGCTTATTCCTTTCGTTTACTTGTTCTGCCCCTCCCAATCTCAGGCTTGGGCGGTGAGTTCAGGTGTCCTTCTGCGTTTTTCCACATTGGTTTCCTCCAGTATGGGGCCTACTGGTGTTCTCTACCCTCCCACCCACCTTCTCCGTTGACACTCCTACAGTCAATTTGTTTGAGGTCTTTCTGGCCTGTGCCTCAGTCCAATAGTTCTATCACGGGGGACAGTCTCCCTATTTCTTTCTTTCTCTTTAATCCTGTGGTTTGGGGCTTTCTTGCCTGTCGCTGTTGGCTCTTTTCATTGCCGTTTTGCCTCCGGAGAGGGCATTCTCTTGCTTTTGCGGGGTTGCTTCTCAGTATACTGTTCTGCTCCTTTCATTCACTTCATCTGGTGCAGACTTTCTGTCGTCTGCCTCGGTCTTCTTTTTGTAGATCAATTTCCCTCAGGGGTGACATTCACTTAGCTTTTGCGAAACAGCTTCTCAGAGTATTGCTCTGCTCTTTCCTTTTCAACACCTTTCAGTCGACAGTGCTTTCCACTGTCGTTCATGGTGCTTTCTCACCCTTTGGTTCTTTCTCTCTCACCAATTTTCTTTTTTATTCGCACACTGTTCCTATACTCTCCCAGTTTTGCTGGGGGCTCCGCGTTGTGGCGCGGAAAAGTTCCTCCGAAGAAAACTGACAGCGCGCCAGGAGGGTCCTATATGGCTCCACTGATGTCATGTCCTGGCGTGCAGAGGTACTGCTGCGCAAAATTTTCCTGATCCAGTCGGACGCCTGGGGATATTCTAAGTTAAGGAATCTGCGGCTAGACAACGTCTCTACCAGATACATCGTTACCGAAGGTAAGTAACTCGTACTTTTAGGTTTCAGGGTGGGTTTGGGTTTGTGGGTGCTAGGAGTATTTTTAGGGTTCAGAGTGGGTTTGGATTTTGGGGTGCCAAGGGTAATTTTAGGGTTCAGGGTGGGCATGTATTTTGGGGTGCCAAGGGTAATTTTAGGGTGGGTTTTGGTTGCCAAGGGTGTTAGGGTTCAGGGTGGGTATGGGTTTTGGGGTGCCAAGGGTAATGTTAGGGTTCAGGGTGGGTTTGTGTTTTGAGGTGCCAGGGGTAAGTTTAGGGTGGATATGGGTTTGGGTGCCAGGGGTATTAGGGTTCAGGGTGGGTTTGGGTTTTGGGGTGCCAGGGGCAATTTTGTGGTTTAGGGTGGGTTTTGGGGTGCCAAGGGTAATTTTAGGGTTCAGGGTGGGTATGGGTTTTGGGGTGCCAGGGGTAATTTTGGGGTTCAGGGTGGGTCTGGGTTTTGGGGTGCCAAGGTTAATTTTAGGGATCAGGGTGGGTATGGGTTTTGGTGTGCCAGTGGTGATTTTAGGTTTCAGGGTGGGTATGGGTTTTGGGGTGCCAGGGGTAATTTTGGGGTTCAGGGTATGTTTGGGTTTTGGGGTGCCAAGGGGTAATTTTAGTGTTCAGGGTGGGTATGGGTTTTGGGGTGCCAGAGGTAAATTTAGGGTTCAGGGTGGTTTTGGGGTTCCATATGTAATTTTGGAGTTCAGGATGGGTTTGGGGTGCCAAGGGTAATTTTATGGTTCAGTGTGAGTTTGGGGTGCCAGGGGTAATTTTAGGGTTCAGGGTGGGTATGGGTTTTGGGGTGGAAAGGGTAATTTTAGGGGTATGGGTATTGGGGTGGTAAGGGTAACATTAGGATATCTGAAAGAAACAGTTATAGATTACTTACCTTAGAATTACCCCCAGACGTCAGACTGGATCCGGAAAGTTTTTCGTCAGCAGTACCTCTGCACGTCGGAAGGTAGCGTCGGTCGGCTCCGCGTCCGTCGTGGTCGCCGGGATGACATCGCAGTAGCTACTTAGCCGCCGCCCTCGCGCGCTGATGTCAGTTCTTTCTTTTTCCACGCCAGCCAGCGCAGATCCGGAGTGAGCAGGAACCTCCAGTCATTTTTTGACTGAACTTTTGAGTGACTTTTGTTGACGTCTTTTTGAGTCTTAACCGACTCCTGGTGCACGTAGGGATGCCCGGCTTCAAGGCCTGCGGTTCCTGTTCCCGCATGATGTCGGTAACGGATCCGCACCGCATGTGCCTCTTTTGCCTGGACCGCGACCCCAAGTCGTGCTCCGACTGCCGGACCATGGCTCCGAAGTCTTTGCGGGAGCGGTCCCGAAAGCTTCTTGAGCGCTGGCAGTCGGCTCCGCGCCGTTCGAGGTCCCGGTCGCGAGGGACAAGTCGCAGAGCCATCACCACTCGTCATCCAAGTCTTCGCACTCGGGGTCAGGTAAGTAGAAGCACAAGAAGAAGTCGAAGAAGCATTGTCGCTCTTCAACTTCTCTCTGTCCGTCGGCCGACGCGACGAGGGATGCGGGCGGTGCCACTCCCGCGGCTCCGCGTGCGGAGCCTGAAGGGTCGACTCCGAGCTTCCCTCCCTTTCCGGGACCCGGAGCGACCCCTGCCCAGCTTCGTCAGTTTTACGAAGCCATGCATGCCATCTTTGGGAAGCCCGACTCCGCCGGCGTGCCTTCGGGCCCCGCGGACTCGGTTGGGGGCCCTAGGCCTTCCCTGCCGGCGGCTCTGGCCCCGGCACCGCAGGGCCCCCTTGGATCCAGGCCTGGATCCGGATCGGTGCCGGTCGACCTTGTGACACCTCCACTGGCACCGGCTCCACCGGCACCGTGTCCGCTGCCGATGTCGGCTGGACCTCCAGCCGGCGTCGACCCCGGCTCCCACCTTCATGTGGATACGGAGTCGGACCGGCATCGGCCGACGTCGATGGGTACTTTTGTGCCTGCATTCCACCCTGGCCATTTTCAGCCAGTTTGGCAGCCACAGGAGGATGAGGAAGACTGGAAGGGGTCTGAGGACCCTCTCACTGCTCAGTTGGAGTACGACCAGGACTGGAGAGAGGACCTGGGGGATGCCAGTGGTCTGGACACTTCACCAGATCTTGGCATGTTGTCTCCTCCTACCGTGACTACGGAGGAGGGAGCGTCTTACGCAGTGGTGTTGCCTAGGGCGGCCGAGGCCCTAAACCTCGAGCTACCTACTGTGGCAGTCAGGACTAACCTCCTGACAGAGGTGCTTCAACCGGCAGCGAGCTCTTCGGAGCCCCTGCTGCCGTTTAATGAGGCCCTTACAGACATCCTTTTGGGCACCTGGTCCAGGCCCACCACAGAGGCTCCTGTGGATAGGATGGTTGCCCGACGCCACCGCCCGGCTCTGGGCGACCCATTCCCTACGCACCACCGGACAGGGAATCCAAGAAGCTGGATCAGCTTGGGAAGAAGTTGTTTTCTTCCTCCAGCTTAGGGCTGCGGTCGGTGAACACTGCATGCCTCTTGGGCCGTTATTCCCACTCTTGTTTGGGATACGGTGGCGCAAGTGCTGCCTTAGTGTCCGGAGGAGGCCCGGACCGTGCTCTCCCGTGCTGTTGCCGAGCGGAGAGACGCAGCAAAGTTCGCCATTCTTTGTTGACTGGACACTGCCGACTCACTGGGTAGGACCATTTCAACGTCGGTGGCGCTTCGCCGTCACGCCTGGTTGAGGACGACTGGCTTTTCTGGGGATGGACATGCCTTTTGATGGCCGTCGCCTGTTCGGCGACAAGGCAGACAGTGCGCTAGAGCGCTTCAAGGTTTCTCGTGCTACGGCCAAGTCCTTGGGCCTCTCCACCACGCGCCCTGCACGGTCTGCTTTTCGCCCCTTTTGTGGCCATGGAAGGGGTGCCCCACCATGTTCCTTTCAGAGCCACAGGCCAGCGCAAGCTGTTCCACCTCAGCGCAGCCGAGGACGTGGGAACCATCGCCATGGTTTTGGGGGCCAGCGAGCGGGCCAGTCCACCACCGCCCCCTCTGCAGCAGCCTCCTAGTCCGACCTTTCAGGGCCAACAAACGCCAGTGGGCGGGAGGATCTGCCATCACCTCCCCCACTGGCGCACCATCACGTCGGACAGGTGGGTTTTGCAAATAGTCCGAAGGGGCTACTCCCTCCCCTTCGAGACTACCCCTCCTTCCATGCCACCCAAGTACCATCGGATGTCGGAGGATCATCTGACCCTTCTCCAACAGGAAGTTACGGCTCTCTTGGCCAAGGGAGCCATCGAGCGCGTCCCTGCCCCAGAAGTAGGTCGTGGTTGTTATTCCCACTACTTTCTGGTGCCCAAGAAGGACAAGGGCCTGCGTCCTATCTTGGATCTCAGGGACGTCAACCGCTTCCTCCAGAAGGAGAAGTTCAAAATGTTGACCCTGGCTTAGGTCTTGTCTGCCCTCGACCCTGGAGACTGGATGGTAGCGTTGGACTTGCAGGACGCTTATTTCCGCATCCCCGTCCTGCCGGCCCACCGGCGTTACCTGCGGTTCACGGTAGGCCACGAGCACTTTCAGTTTACCGTGCTCCCCTTTGGCCTTACCAGCGCCCCTCGGGTGTTCACGAAAGTGATGGCGGTGGTCGCAGCTCATGTGCGCAGATCAGGGGTTTCAGTCTTCCCCTATCTCGACGACTGGTTGTTGAAGGCGGGCTCGTCCCAGGCAGTCGTTTCCCACCTCCAGACTACGGCCGACCTCCTGCATTCGCTGGGGTTTTCCATCAACGTGCCGAAGTCACACCTGACCCCCTCTCAGAAGCTCCTCTTCATCGAAGCAGTTCTGGACACGGTGCAGTTTCGGGTTTATCCTCCCGAACAGCGAGCCTGGGATATTCGGGCTATGATTCCGATCTTTCGGCCTCTATCCCGGGTTTCGGTCCGGATGACCCTGAGGCTGCTGGGCCTCATGGCCTCCTGCATCCTGCTGGTCGATCATGCCAGGTGGCATATGCGGGCTCTGCAGTGGGACCTGAAGTTCCAGTGGGCGCAGCATCAGGGGAATCTTTCCGATTGTGTCCAGATCTCGGAGGGCACTGCAAGCCAATTGCAGTGGTGGCTCATGAGCCAGGATTGGGTCAACAGCAGATCCCTCTCCCTTCCCCAACCAGAACACACGGTGGTGACAGACGCGTCCCTTCTGGGATGGGGCGGCCACATGGGAGAGGCGGAGATCAGAGGCTTCTGGTCTCTGGCGGAGTCCGGGCTCCACATCAACCTTCTGGAGCTGCGGGCGATCAGGCTTGCACTGAAAGCATTCTTTCCCTCTGTCCGGGGAAGAGTAGTGCAGGTGTTCACGGACAACACCACCGCCATGTGGTACTGAAACAAACAAGGCGGGGTGGGGTCGTGGACCCTATGTCAAGAGGCCCTCTGCCTCCGGACATGGCTGGAACATCAGGGCATATCCCTGGTGGTTCAACACCTGGCAGGTTCCCTGAACGCCAGGGCGGACGAACTCAGCCGCAGGTGCATGATGGATCACGAATGGCGTCTTCACTTGGAGGTGGCGCAAGGACTCTTTCTACAGTGGGGAGAGCCTTGGTTAGATCTATTCGCCACCGAAGAGAACGCGCAATGTCAGCAATTCTGCACTTTGGAATTTCCACGGCGGCACTCGCTAGGCGACGCTTTTCGTCGCGGTCTGTTGTACCCCTTTCCGCCTATACCACTTCTGCCCAGAGTGCTGAAGATCAAGCGCGACCGGGCCCAAGTCATTCTTGTGGCCCCGGATTGGGCACGCAAAGTCTGGTATCCTGAGCTGCTCAACATGGCCATCGATCCTCCGATCCGACTGCCTATTCGGGAGGATCTTCTGTCGCAGCAGCAGGGGACGGTCCTCCACCCGAACCTGTCCAGCCTCCACCTCCTTGCGTGGAGATTGAGCGGCGGCAGTTGACGTCATTCGACTTGCCTCCCGAAGTTTGTGATGTAACTTGGCAGCCAGGCGTCCCTCCACTAAGACGGTATACGCCTGCCAATGGAACAAATATGTGGCATGGTGCACAGCAAAGGCAGTGGATCCCCTTTCTGCCCCCCCTTTCTGAGGTCCTCTTGATCCTCCTTTCTTTGGCCCAGCAGGGCTCTGCTCTGGGCACTATCAAGGGCTATCTTTCTGCTATTTCTGCTTTTCTTCGGCTTCCTGATCAGCCTTCTCTTTTCAAGTCCCCGGTTATTAATTGTTTCTTAAAAGGCATAACTCATCTTTTTCCTCCTATCCCCTTCGTTATGCCTCAGTGGGACTTGAATCTGGTCTCGACCTATTTGATGTGCGCTCCCTTTGAGCCACCTCACAACTGTCCCTTAAGACTTTTAACTCTTAAGACTGCATTCCTGGTGGCCATCACATCTGCCAGAAGAGTGAGTGAGCTCCAGGCTCTTTCATCCAAACCTCCTTTTCTGGCTGTACATCCGGACAAGGTTGTCCTTAAAACTCGTCCATCCTTTCTTCCCAAGGTAGTCACCTCCTTTCACATCGGGCAAACCATCACTTTGCCCACCTTCTTTCCGCCTCTGAATCCTTCCAAAGAGGAAGAGAGGCTCCACCGTCTGGACCCAAAACGTGCGCTTTCTTTCTATCTGTATCGCACAAAACAGTTCCGGGTGGATGACCAACTCTTTGTTGGCTACGTGGGCGCCAAGAAAAGTCGGGCCATACACAAGCGGACCATTTCTAGATGGGTCGTTTTGTGTATTAAAGCCTGCTATTCTCTAGCTAAAAAGGAGCCTCCAGAGGGGCTATGCGCCCATTCCACCAGGGCGACGGCAGCCACTACTGCTTTGGGACGAGGAGTTCCTCTACATGACATCTGTCAGGCAGCTACGTGGCCATCGCTGCACACGTTTACGAAACACTATTGCCTGGACAGCCAAGTCCGGAGAGACAGCTTCTTTGGCCGTTCTGTTCTCCAGGACTTTCTGGTGTGATATTGGTTCGCAGACCCACCTCCGGGGTTGGTATTGCTGGGGTATCTATTCTAAGGTAAGGAATCTATAACTGTTTCTTTCAGATGAACAAGTTACTTACCTTCGGTAACGATATATCTGTAAGAAACATAGGTTAGTTATAGATTCCTTACCGCCCCTCCCATCCTCCCTGTTCTGCGAACTGATTTCTAGGGTTAAGGACATCCTTTCAGGGCCCTAGTTTTGTGCAACAGTGGTCAGTGTCTTGCATGGATCTGCGTTTCTGGCGCGGAAAGTCGTGTACAGAACTGACGTCAGCGCGCGAGGGCGGCGTCCAAGTAGCTACCGCGACGTCATCCCGGTGACCACAACGACGGACGCGGAGCCGACCGACGCCACCTTCCGACGCGCAGAGGTACTGCTGACAAAAAACTTTTCGGATCCAGTCTGATGCCTGGGGGTAATTCTAAGGTAAGAAATCTATAACTAACCTATGTTTCTCACAGATATATGGTTACCGAAGGTAAGTAACTTGTTCTTTAGGGGGATATGGGTACTGGGGTAGTAAGGGTTAATTTAGGGGGTATGGGTATTGGAGTAGTAAGGGGAATTTTAGTGTTTTAGGGGGTACAAATATATCTATATTTACTTACCTTAAGCACTTTTACCAAGTGTATGCCTTTACCATGCATGCGTTGTAATGGCATGCGTGGTAAACTTTTGCGATGTAATAGGGATGCGTTGTAACAACACTTGCGTTGTTACAACCGCGTTGTAATTGCATGCGATGTAGCGTCATATATTTGACTACATAGCCCCTATGCCATCATCTCCTAACCCTCCTGCTGCGGATTCCCCTCCGGCAGATATCGGGAGATTTCATGATCTTCTAGAGCGGGCCTCCAAACGTTTTGATTTGCCAATGCCAACTAAACAGACAGTGTTTTCTATATGATTTTAAACCAGAGACACAACGTTCAGTAAGAGCAATTCCTGTAATTTACTTTCTATGGCAAGAAGGGCTAAAGTTAATAAACACCTGCCTCCGTTCCAGCTGTTATTCCAAAACTGGACAAAAAATACAAGGCTCCTGATGACTCGCCTGCATGCCTCACTGGTCACCCGAGGCCGGACTCTGTGGTCGTGCAAGCAGCACAGAGAAGAGCCAATAATCCAGCATCTCCCTGCACTGCCCCACCGGACAAGGAGGGTCGTCGCCTCAACAATATTGGAAAGAGGTTCTCGGCTTTGGCAGCTACCTGCATTAGAGCTTCTAATGCCATGGCCATTATGGGGAGATTGACCAGTAGATGTGGTCGGACATCTCTCCTCTGTTGGAGTATCTCCCAGAGGATAAAAAGAAAGAGGCAAAAGATATTCTTCTGGAGGGAGAAAGAGCGTCTTCGGAGCTCATTGAGATAGCTACGGACGTTTCATCCACTGCATTTCAACAGATGGCAGGAGCGGCAGTTCTGCGTCGCCAGGGATGGCTAAAAGCAACCTCCTTTCGTCCAGAGGTCCAAGCCAAGGTTTTAGACATGCCTTTTGTTGGAGAGTGCTTGTTTGGTAAGCACATATACGAGGAGCTGCAATTTATCAAGAAGGACACGGATACAGTCAAAGCCTTAGGCAATCTCCAGCAGCGCCACATTCAGTCCTTTCGGGCTAGAGGTTGGGGGCAATTCTTATCCCATCCGCAATTTCAGCAGCGGTACCAGCCATATCCGCAGAGTACCTACCAGCCATACAACCGGTCCTTCCAGTCTAACAACGCTCAGACTTATTCAAGACTGGCAGAACGCAAGAGGCAGAAATCCGCTGGAAAGTCCCAAGACTCCAGTAGGAGACATTAAAGCTCATCAGGCCCCTGCTACTACAGTCCCACACCACGATCATGTCTTCTCCGCGTCCTGTCAGAAATGGAACTCCATTTCTTCAGACAGATGGGTTCTAGATATCTTCCAACATGGCCACGCTAGAATTCATTCAGCATCCTCCAAATGTTCCACCGCGCAAAATTCTCCGTCACCTTCCAGATCTCAAGAAGGAAATAAATGTGCTTCTTCTCAAGCAGGCCATAGAGGAAGTATCCCTCAACCAGTAAAACCGGGGTTTTATTCCCACTTCTTCTGCATCAAAAAGAAAAATGGGAAATGGAGGCAGGTCATGGACCTCAGAATGCTAAACAAGTTCATCAAGAGTCAATCTTTCAGGATGCTCTCTCTTCAGTAGATCCTTCTTATGGAAAAGGGGTTTTTCTGGCTTCTCTCCATCTCCTCGACGCCTATTTTCATATTCCCATTCACCCGCAACATCAAAAATATCTCCGGTTCAAGGTGGCAGGGCGCCATTACTAACTCAAAGTGCTTCTTTTTGGTGTTAAGTCAGCTCCCGGGGTGTTCACAAAATGCATGGCACCGATATCAGCCTTCATAAGGCGTTCAGGTCACCAGGTGTTCCCATACCTGGACGATTGACTCATAAAGGTTCATCTTTTCAAGCGGCATAAATTTCAATGAGAGCCTGTCAGGTTTTCTTCCAGTCTACAGGTCTTCGCATCAATCTGGAAAAATCGTCCATTATCCCGGCCAAATCGTTGGTCTTTCTGGGTGCATGTCTCGACACAGAGCTGGGCAAAGCCTTTCCCACTCAGGAAAGAATAATAAGGATTATGGATACGACAAAGCTTCTTTCAACAAAAAGGTTAGTTTCTGTGAGGCAGTAGAAGTCCATGCTAGGGATGATGTCCTCTTGCATCCCGCTCATTCCCAATTGCCGACATCGCATGCGACCGCTGCAGGAACAGCTCGATGGGCAGAGGGATCAGTCTCAAGGCTCATTCAACGACAAGGTTTGCATTTCATCATCAATGATGGCCGCTATGGCCTGGTGGATGGTCAAGGACAACCTGTTGCAAGGTCTCTCATTCACTCTGTACCACAACTGGTGATGACCTCGGATGGGTCGATGGACAAATGGGGGGCTCACCGTCAAGAATTACAGGTTCACGGCAAGTGGTCCAAACAGAAATCGCAGTGTCATATAAACATTCTGGAGCTCAGAGCAGTGTTTTTAGGTCTGAAGGCATTCCTGCCTCGGATCAAAGGTGCGTCAGTGCTCGTCAAGACGGACAATACTACAACTATGTTTTACCTCCAAAAGCAAGGCAAAACGTGATCTCGAGCGCTTTCCCTTCTTGCTCAGCAGATATTGGAATGGCGCCTTGTCAACCACATCTGTGGAGCACGTGCCAGGGGTTCACAACGAGAACGCAGACTCTCTCAACAGGGCCTCCAAACAGTGCCATGAATGGGAACTCAACGACCAACATTTGAAAGAGGTTTTTCAATCCTGGGGTTACCCAACATTAGATCTGTTTGCTACGTTCCTCAACAAAAAGTGTCCTCTATCTGCAAGCAGATGTCCTCATCAAAATTCATGGGGATATGCCTTCCAGTTTTCTTGGACGGGGATGTTCGCCTGCGCTTTCCCCCTGTTTCCACTCATTCCTCGAGTACTTCAAAAAATGAAGCAAGAGCCTTGTCAGATCATTCTCATAGCTCCAGGTTGGGCAAGACAGTTCTGGTACACCGAGCTGCATCACCTATCAGAGCATGCTCCGATTCTCTTCCCTCCAAAGGAGGATCTTCTCTACATGAACCAGGGCCAAGTGGTTCAGCCACAAATTCCCTGTCTTCATTTGTCTGCTTGGCTCCTCACCACGCTGAATTTGGGGATTTGAGGATTTTTAAGGAGTGTACTAAGATACTACAGAAGTCTCGAGCTCCGTCTACGTTGAAATGTTACACAGCTAAATGGAAGAGATTCTGTGCTTGGTGTATCTCGCAAGCATTGCATCCATTTTCTTCATCTTTGGAGCAGGTGCTGCCTTATCTCTTGCACTTAGCAAAATCAGGACTTTCTCACTCTTCCATAAGAGTTCACCTTGCTTCAATTTCTAGGTATAGAAGATGCTCAAATCAAACTTCTCTGTGGTCTAACCGACTCGTCAAAGAATTTATGAAGGGACTATTTAGAGCTTTTCCGCCTGTTAAGCCTCCTACAGTTTATGTGGCAATTAAACACAGTTCTATCACAACTGATGCATCATCCCTTTGAGCCAATACACACATGCGAATTAAAGTTCCTTTCCTGGAAAGTGGCTTTCCTCTTGGCCATTACGTCAGCCAGACGTATCAGTGAAATCCAGGCTCTCACTATAAAGGAACCGTATCTGCAGTTTTTGCCGGACAGGGTTATCCTATGCACTAACCCTTCTTTTATACTTAAGGTGCCTTCAACTTACCACCTCAATGACCGAATGTTCTTTCCTAATCCATCCTCAGCAGTGGAAAGGGCGTTACATTCTCTGGACATTAAACAATGTTTAAAGTTTTATCTGCAAAGAACGGAGACCGTCCGTAAATCCTCTCAGCTACTGATCTCTTTCTCTGCAGCCAGGAAAGGACAAGCCTTTAGCCTTCTATGTTCTTTACATGCTGTTTGTAAATTTGTATGCTTATTATTCTCTTCTTGGTTTTCTGATGCTACAAATTTACGTCATGGTGGGATGGTTCGCCTACCCACCACCTTTCCTTTTCTCTTATTGTGTTTTTTACTGCTTACTAGTCAGATTCAAGCATGTGAATCTATAAAAGATTCAATACTGGAGAAAAAACAAGTTACCTGTACACTGGTTCTCCAATATTGTTATCTTTTATAGATTCACATGCGACCCTCCCTCCTCCCCAATTAGGCTCACCAATTACCTAAGAGTTTTTGTATACCTATACACTTGTGCTCGAAATCGGAGGTATGATGACTCTGCGGGTAAAGGAACTCTGAGGTCTCAGCTGTGATTGGCTGAAGTTTGGATGTTTTAAAATGAGGCTGAAAAGTTACTTAAGTGAGTTTTCTGTTCTATGGAAGTCTTTAGTGATGTTGTGTTACTGTTATTTCTTATGTTACCGTGGTACTCCCACCATGACAACGGGGAAGATTCAAGCATGTGAATTTATAAAAGATATCAATACTGGAGAACCACTGTGTGCAGGTAAGTAACTTGTTTTTTACCTGTGGTTGGGGTCCCTAGATTCGTCGTGAGACAAGATTCAGATCTCATACCACTTCAACTTCAACCATCTGGGCATTCTGGACTTCATGTTGGGAACCGAGACTGCAACTGGGAAGACTCCTACTGCTCCTGGTCTCGCCGCCCTGTAAGTCTGCTGCAGTATCTGTGCCTGTGCTCTGTACAGGTTCTTCACAAGGCCTGTGGACATCCAAGACACCCGCACCGCAACGCAGCTGACCGGTCTGCTGATCCTGGGCTCCCACGTGCTCCGAAAGGCTCAGCAACACAGGTGGTGGTCCTGCAGCTCCCTCAAGGCCTGCACTGTCTTCACACTGAGTTTGAGGCCAGTATCCCTCGTCGGAACCCCTGTGCATTGCATCGACTTGCCATAGCCAAGGCTTGTTGACTCTCTAATCCAGAGATCTTCGGGCTGCAAGAAGCTCCAACCTCAAGCATCTCCTGCAGCCAAGATCTTCGCCTGCATCGCATCCTTCGCACCATGGGCCTGCATCCTTAGGTGAGCTGCTCGAGGTCCTTTTGCAACTCCTGTGCCGCCTTTGGCTCCAGTGGGCTCCTCTGCTTGCTCCAGGCTTGCTCTGACTTACCTGCTCGTGGTGAGTCACTTGGACCTTGCTGGTCCCGACACTGCACCTTTTTCTTCACCTACATTGGTTGCCGTTGCCAAGGCTTGCTGGTGCCCCTGCCGGACACTGACCCCTTGACTCTTGACATCAGACGTGGGACAGCTCGTGCAACCGCTCCTGGTCCTCTGCATCGCCTGGTCCGTACAGCTGCAACTTCAAGGGCACCGTCAACTCTCCTGCATTTCCGACATCGGTGGGCATTCGTCTTCCATGCCTCCTGGTCACTCCTGAGTGGCATAGACTCTGTCCTCTCTGCTTGCAGGTACCTCTCACCTTGAATCCACCTTTGGGTTCCACCGGACGCTTTCACCTTCTTCACCAGCGGCATTTTTCCGAAGTCCTCCATTGTGGTATATGGCGGTTTCCGACGTCACTTCACACCTATGCACCCGGCTTCCCTGGTATAGGTATCATGGTTCCTGGGGTATCCACGGGTGGGGTGACTCTCCAATCTTCCATCTTTCACAGGGTTTCTTTGGGGTCTGCTGGGAAGTGTCCTTCTTCTTTAGAATTGCAGATGCGACTTACCGATTGACTAACATTGAGCGCGCTGTCGTGTTCCCACTCGGCACATGACCTCCGTGGGATTCCTAGATACTCCCCTTGGGTGGTTCCTTGGGTTCCCGGCTCTTCTACTTCTTCTGGGTCCATTCTCGACTTAGGTCGTCGTTCGCATTCCACTATTTTAGTATATGGTTTGGTCTCCCCCTGGGGACCACTGTGTATTCTGTGCTATTTACAAATTCTATTGACAAAGTATTGTGTATTTTGTATTGTGTCTCCGGGTAGGAGATTATACAGTGCGTTAGTGAGTGTTACTAATAAATACATATTTTTATAACTACACTGTGTGGTTCTTTTTCACTTAACTTATACCATAAGATTAATGAAAGGGTAAAACAAGCTGCTTTATACTCCTGGACTTAGCCTGAAGTCTGCTCTCCACAGCTACTACTTACAGAGCTTTCTAAGGTTGTCTAAGACCACTAAAATCATTATAAGGGTTGTCTGGATTAGTGCAGGGTGCTATACTTACATAAGTGAGCACCATATTCGAAGCCAGCCCCTCCTCTGGGAGGGACCCCTGAATCGTCCCAATCCTTTCCTTTGGGTACTTAAGGGCTTACTTATGGGTGGCTCTTCAGTTTCATCGTGGAAGAAGTTTCAGATCCAAAACCACTTCTACTTAAACCATCTGGGCACTTTGGACTTCGTTGAACTTCGCTTTTTGGAACTGAGACTGCATCTGGAAGACTCTTGCAGCATCTGGTCTTGTCGTCCTGCCAGTCTTCTGCGTAGTCTGTGCCTGTGCTCTATCCAGGTTCTTCTCCAGGCCTGTGGGCATCAAAGACACCAGAAGGAATCTCCCTTGGAGTGAAGGAATCACTCCTCTGCATCTGCAGGCACTGCAACCCAGCTGACCGGTCTGCTGCTCCTGACGTCCTCTGGACTTCGCAAGGCCCAGCAACACAGGTGGTGGTTTGGCAACTCCCTTGTGGTCTGCACTGTCTCCTCACTGAGTTTGAGGCCAGTAACCCCTGTCGGAACCACTGGAACAGCAGCCCTGGGCACCGTGTTGATTTGCCGTTGCCAAGGCTTGTTGACTCTTCTCCTGAGATCTTCAGGCTCAAAGAAGCTCCAGCCTCCAGCATCTTGGGCTACCAAGATCTTCGTCCTCACTGCATCCTCTGCACTGTGGGCCTGCATCATTGGTGAGCTGCTAGAGGTCCTCTTGCGACTCAGGTGCCTTCGGCTTGTGGGTCCTCTTGAGGGTCTTCTTTGGCTCCAGTGGGCTCCCCTGCTTGCTCAGGGCCTGCTCTGACTCTCCTGTACTTGGTGAGTCCCTTGGACCTTGCTGGTCCTGACAATGCACCTTCTTCATTTTCCACGTCTATTGCTGCTGTCGACTTGTTGGTGCCCCCGCCGGACACCGACCCCCTGGTTCTCGACTTCCGACGTGGGACAGCTCGTGAACGGTTCCTGGTCTTCCACAGCATCACCTGGTCCTCAGCTGCAGCGACAAGGTCACCTTCAACTCTCCTGCATCTTCCGTCATCGGTGGTCATTGGTCTTCCGTACCTCCTGGTCACTCCTGAGTGGCATAGACTCTGTCCCCTCTGCTTGCAGGTACTCCTCTTCAAGAATCCACCCTTGGATTCCACCGGACTCTTTCACCTTCTTCGACAGCGGCATCTTCACTGAAGTCCTCCATTGTGGTCTATGGCGGTTTCCGACGTCACTTCGCACCTATGCACCTGGCTTCTCTGATGTAGGTATTCTGGTTCCTGGGGTATCCACGGGTGACTCTCCAACTTCCATCTTCTACGGGGTTTCTTCAGGGTCCTCTGGGAAGGGTCTTTCTTCTGCATAACTGTAACCATGACTTCCCCATTTACTTGCATTGAGAACGTGGCTGTGTTTCCACTCTGCACACAGCCTCCGTGGAATTTCTGGGTACTTAGCTTGGGTGGTTCCTTGGGTCCCCAGCTCTTTTAAGTCTTCTTGGTCGAGTCTCGACTTCGGTCGCGGTTCGCATTCCACTTTATTAGTATATGGTTTGGTCTCCCCCTGGAGACCACTGTGTATTTGTGCTACTTACCTGTTCTCCTTTTGAAATATTGTATGTATTGTGTTTATACCTCCGGGTAGGAGATATACCAATGTTAGCGATTGTGTATAAAAAATATTACTATCTTTATAACTACACTGTGATAAGAACTGGTAAAACAAGCTGCTTAACGCTCCTTCTGGACTAAGCCTCAAGGCTGCTCTCCACAGCTACCACTTAGAGAGCTTTCTAAGGTTGTGTAAGACCACTAAAATCACCATAAGGGTCTGGATTAGTGCAGGGTGCTTCACTTAAATAAGTGTGCACCATATACCAAGGCAGCCTCCTACACACACCCTCTGGTTAAGCCTAACTGCTCGCTCACACTACCACAAAAAGAGCTTTTAGTACTTACCTAATTTAGCCTCTGCGATACCTCTGGGGACTCCCTGGACTCTGTGCAAACTATACCTTACTTTGGTATAGTATCTACAGAGCCAGATTCGTACAGTTTCATCACTACAAATCATAGTAATGGATGCCTCCCTGTCAGGTTGGGGTCCTCCCATGCATCATCTTCAGATTCAAGTAATTTGGTCTCCAAATGAACAAACCTATCACATAAACCTCTTGTATTGAGAGTGGTGCATTTAACAATGATGGATTTTCTTCTATCTTCTAAAACAAACTCCTGAGTTGTCCAGATTAACAATACAGTCACCAAGTGTAATCTGATCAAGCAGGAAGCGACTAGCTCCAGAACCTTGTCCCTGAAGGCTCAAACATTCCGGAAAGGCCTAATATCCATAAATCTCAGGTTAACAGCTGTTAATTTGACAGGTATTTAGAATTTTCAAGTAGACTCTCTAAGCAGAACCATTCTCAACAATCGATATGGGGTCTTAAAAAGCGCTCTTTTGAAAGACGTATTTTCAGATTGGCGTTTCCATCAAATAGACCTCTTCGCAAATGAAGAAAACAAGAAGTGCCCAAACTTCGGCCCGAGGTTTTACCAACAAGGCACATTGAGGAATGCCCCATGGATCAGCTGGTGAGACATTTCTCTCTGCCTTTCCTCCCGTTCACCAGCAGCAATCGCCAAGCTGATTTACTAGAAGGCCAGAATGATTCTTATTGCTCCGAAGTGGCCCTGTCAGTGGTGGTTCACAGATCTTCTCCATCTACCAGAATGACTCCATAGGCGGCTGCCTGGCTCCTGATTTAATAGTATTGTATTGTATTGTAATTGCATTTATATAGCGCTTACTACCCCTGACGAGGCGTCGAAGCGCTTTTTCGGTGAGTAGCACGCTACTCCGGAACCCAAGAAGGATTAGTGTTGAATTAGTATAGTGAAATATGAAAGTAATTTGAGTGGTGGATAGGTTAGTCAGTTATTTGGATTCAGAAGGATAGCGAAGGGATAGAAGAGGGAAAAAGGTTTGCATTTATATAGCGCATGTTACCCCTGATGGGGTGTTGAAGCGCTTTTTTTTTTTTGACGAGTAGCACGCTACTCGGAACCCATTAAAGGATTAGTGTTGAATTAGTATAGTGAAATATGAAAGTAATTTGAGTAGTGGATGATATGTTAGTCGGTTATTTGGATTGAGAAGGGTAGCAGAGGGAAAGAGGTTTGCATATATATATAGCGCTTGTTACCCCTGATGGGGTGTTGAAGCGCTTTTTCGGCGAGTAGCACGTTACTCCGGAACCCATTAAGGATTAGTGGTGAATTAGTATGGTGAAATATGAAAGTAATTTGAGTGGTGGATTTTAGTCAGTTATTTGGATTGAGAAGGATAGCGGAGGGATAAAGGGTTGCATTTATATAGTGCCTGCTACCCCTAATGAGGTGTTGAAGCGCTTTTTTCAGCGAGTAGCACGCTACTCGGAACCCATAAAGGATTAGAGGTGGATTAGTATAGTGATATATGAAATTTGATAAGTGGGCATGTTAGTCTGTTATTTTGATTGAAAAGGATAGTGACAGGATAGAAGATTGAAGGATTTCTTTGGACGTCATAGCAGTAGTGGGAGGCTTGGGATGAGTAAAAAGGGTTGTGGGGGGGAAGAGTCAGAGGGAAGAGTTTAGAAAGGCTTGTTTTGGGGGATCAGTATAGTAAAAAAGGTGTCAGATGGTGCAAGGAGGGGTAGAGTAGGGGAGAGTCTAGAAAGGGCTATTTTAGGGGTCATAAGTGGTATGGGGTTTGAGATGAATGAGAGAGTGGATGTAGAGGATATATTGATAGAGGTATAGGATGAGGAATAGCGTAGTGCATTGGAAAGAGTAGTAGAAAGAGGTTGGAGATGAGTCAGAAAGTTGAGGTAGAAGATATATTGAGAGGTATAGGGTGAGAAATAGGGTAGTGCATTGGATATGCTGAATTAGAAGAAAGTAATAAATATATAGATCCATAAGTACATGGAAAGTTTATAGATGCATAAAGGAAGTAAGTATATGTAGATTAAAGATATTGATAGAGCTATAGGGTGAGAAATAGGGTAGTGCATTTTTTTTTTTTTTAGGAAAGTAATAAATGCATAGATCCAAGTACATGGAAGGTATATAGATGCATAAAGGAAGTAAGTATAAGCAGATTAAGGATGCATTCAATAAACTCTGGTTTTCAAGTGTTATACTTAAAAATGTATTTATTATTTTTTTTTATTTTAACCTAATTATTCGACATGTTTATACAAAGCAATACACATGTATAGGTACATATCTATAGCACAAATAAATGCTTATATACAGAGGGATATGCTGTATATTTCTGTTTGCGTATGGTGTTTATGTGGGGAAGAGACAATTCTTGAATAGTTTTCTGAAGATAAGGTGGTTGTCGGTGGATCTTATGTTGGGGGTAAAGAGTTCCATATTTGGCTGCTTGAACAGAGAAGGATGTGCCACCCATGGTTTTTTTCTTGTATCTTGGGATTTCTAGAGCGGAGGTTCCTATGATGAATGTGTTTGGTGATTTTATTCCTGATGAAGAGCGGTCCCATTCCATGTATCGCTTTGTGGGTGATACAAAGCAGCTTGAACGTGGATCTTCTGGCAACCGGTAGCCAATGCAGGGCTTTCAAGGCAGGGGAGATGTGGTCTCGCAGTTTGATATGCAAGAGTAGTCTGGCAGCCGAGTTCTGAATCCGTTGTAGTCTTTTCATAGTCGTTAAAGGTGATCCGTGGTAGAGGCTACTGGCGTAATCGAGTTTGGACAGAGCAAGGGAGATGGTAGCTTGGACCTTGTGTGGAAATCCCAAATGGGTGAAGATTCATAGCAGAGTTTTTATAGTAACAATGCTTGATCTTGCAAGTTTGTCCACTTGGGCATTCATCGACAGCTTGGAGTCCATGGTCATTCCGAGGTTTCTTACTTCCTTCGATACTTTAGGCGGTGATCCCAGTTCATCAGGCCAGGCGGCAAGCGGGTCATAATGTTTCCAATCGCCACACGTGAGTATTTCAGTTTTGGAAGCATTCAATTTGAGATGGCACCATGTCATCCATTGATCCACGGCTCTGAGAACAGAAAATTGTTAAGTTTCCAATGTCTTTGGGGCATTCCAGTTGAAGGAGTATTTGCGTGTCATCTGCATAGTTATAGCACGTGAAGTGAAATTGATTGATCAGTACCGGTAATGACTTCATGTAGATGTTGAAAAGCATGGGCGAGATGATAGAGCCTTGAGGGGCCCCAACTTTTGTGGAGTACGGTTTGGACGAGAAAGGTGGGGTATGGATGACATTAGTTCTGTTTTGAAGGTAGGAAGTGATCCAGTCTAAAGCAGTCCCCTCTATGCTGGCTTCGTAGAGTCTTTGTACCAGAGTGTCATGGTCAACCATGTCCAAGGCAGCCGAGAGGTCCAAGGGGAGTAGCGCAGCAACCCCATTGCGGTCAACTGTGTTCTTCAGGTCATCCCAGATGGCAAAGAGGGCAGATTCTGTGCCTCTTCCCGGACGGAATCCCGTTCGGAAGTCTGAAAGTATGGTATTGTCTTCAATGAATTGTGACATCTGGGCCAACGCTGCTCTATCAGTTTGCCCAGGAAAGGTCCATTTGTAATGGGTCTGTAGTTGTCAGGGTTCAGCGGGTCCAGGTTTGTTTTCTTCAGTAAAGGACGTATGTATGACTTTTTGAGTTCTTCTGGAAATATTCCGGTAGTAAAGAAATCATTGATTCTTCTTCTTACTGGATTGGCAGCAGAGGTTGTTAGAAGAATTGTCTTGAAAGTTTGCGGTGGACACGGGTCAGAAGGGCTTCCAGCAGGCCTGCTTGCTTTGACCAGGTCCATAAATTCATCGTGTGAAATGTGTTGGAAGGAACGGAGAGGCTGATTTAGAGTATTCTCGGATTGTTGTTTTGTAAAAGGGGTAGTGCTGGTGCTTTGTCTCTGTTTTAAGTAAGAGTCCAACGTGTCTACTTTGTCCGTGTAATGATTTGCCAGTTTGTCTGTGAAATCTTGAGTAACGGGATGAGTTCCTTCTAGGCAATTTGGTTTACGAAATTCATTGAGTATTTTATAGAATTCTTTATTTGCACATTTAGCATTTTGAATTCTGTCTGAATAGTTTCTTTGCTTTTTGGATAGCTGACTTGTATAATCTGTTATTTTTCTGTAGGTGAAGTTTGTCTTGTTTGTTTTTTGTTTTGAGTCAGGCACGTTGCAGCTTTCTAATTTGTAGTTTTATGTCTTTTATCTCTGTATTTCTCCAAGGTGCTTGTTTTCTTTTGTTCTGTTGTGTGGTTTTGAGTGGTATCAGGATATCAAAAGCTTCCTGTAGCCACTCATATAGTTTTTGAACAGAATTTATTGTTTCCAGATCTGTACTGGATGTTAGTTGTGTTTCTAACTGTTCCAAATTGAGTTTGTTCCACGGTCGATAGGTGGATGCACGTAAGGTGGTTTTAGGTGAGTCGCTTAGTGTTGTTTTATGTTGGAAAGCGAGCAAATGGTGGTCTGACCGGAGTTATAGTTTGAAAGGTAACTAGTTTGGTATTAGCAAAAATGACATCTAGGATATGTCCAGCAATGTGTGTGGGTTTGTGGACAATCTGATGCAGGTTCAGGGCGTCTAGGCCATTGATTATTGTTTTTGGATGGGTCATATTGGGTTTGTCAAACCAAATGTTGAGGTCACCCAGAACGCATAGGTTGGAGTGTATTGTTATCAGGCTTGAAACCGTGGCTAGAAGTGCGTCTGGGAATGTCGCCTTGCTAGGTGGAGGCCTGTAAGGGAGCAGGAAGTTACAGGAGGAAGATGGTGTAGTATTGCATCTTGTGAGAAGAGCCTCACAATTCTTTATGGAGATGTCATCAACTTTAGTGATATGTATTGTTTGCCAAACCACGCCTATCAACAGGTATTTGCATGAAAGAATTTACTGTACAAGGCACAATGGCTACAACCTAGAATATTGTGAATTTATGAAAATCATAAATTTGCACGAATGAAAGGACATATACCATTGGGGCACTTTTGTAACTTTCTTTAAGAAATGGGCCCTTAATTAGGTCTGGCACTAACCAAGACCTTTTGTTTTTATTAAAATGTTATCTATTTTATATTTGGCCGATTTTACTGTGAGTGACTGCATTCTGCTCTTTCTCAAGGAGCATATCGGCACACAAAGTAGTTTCTTTCCGTGCCAGGGGCTACTATGACGAGGTGGGCTACTTTTAGACCCAAAAATATTTTTTCTTGTACCTCATTTTTTGTTGTATTGGTGAAGGCCCGGCAGCTCCCACAACAAAAGTGTTTTACATAAACATGTCAAAACAAGACATGCATTGACAAAACCAAAAGGCTGACAACCAACGCCAAAGATATTGGCTTTGCACCAATGCTCGTTTTTTTACATGTTTCCCATAATCCTACTTAAATAGGTTTTACAATGAGCTGCCATTATTAATATTTTTGGGAAATACTAGCATGTATCAAACACTTACTAAATGATGCTCCAACAAAATATTACCTGCATTTCACAGTAGTTTAGCAAAAAGAAATTCCTAGTTGTATATTTTGGGTACATTTTATTCTGAAAGCAAATCATCAATCTTGCTTTCAAGCTTCTGCAAGTATTTTCATCTAGTCAGAGAGCATTCTGGGAGCATTATAGGTAGCATCATACTGTCAAACATTGCAAATGTCTGCACACATCTTTATACTGGAACCGTAGTACAATCTAGGCTTACAGCATTTCCTTACAGCTCACAACCTTATAATAAATGCTTTGTATTAATGAACCATAAGCATTAGTTCGAACAGCATGAACATATGGATACAAATCTTACCTCAACTACAGAAAATGCTCCGGTCACAGATTCATAACTTGGTGCTAAATACTTGCAGCCAATGGGGTTGTGCTGCAAGGGGTAGTGCCTACTTGTTCCAAGGGCAGAAAAAACTAGAAAATGTGTTGCCCTTGACCCCAAACAATATGTCCTGGGTGCCGGCTATAGGAATTGCACACCCCTGTTCATAGTGCAGCTCCAAAATTAAATAATAAGGTTTCTTAAGAAAACTTCATCAAGTTACGAATCTCTCACTAAAAGTGTAGTAGATGCAGGGTGGCTCACAAGGCTGCACCCTACAAACGGCTGACAGCAGTATGCCTGGAGAAGAACATAAGTTACTTACCTGTAACTGTAGTTCTTCAGTATTGGTATCTTTCAGAGATTCACCTGCTTGAATCATTCCCCGAAGTGGAAGCCCCACAGTACCACAGAAAACAACAGTGAAAAAACTCACATAGAGGCCAATGTTAAAGACGTTCACTCCATTAGCGTATTTCCATCACTAAAAAAGAAGTCCATCCAATCAGGCGACAGAACACCCCACAACTCTCACCCCAGAGGCTCCAGTCCCTCAGATATTCCAGCAAATGGTTGAGGCAGTAGTGAAGAGAGGGGAGGAGACTGGGTCGCATGTGAATCTATGATAGATACCAAATCTAGAGAACTACAGTTAGTAACTTATTTTGTTCACCAGTATTGGATCTTTCATAGATTCACATGCTTGAATCAGAATAGTTAGTTAGCATTTGCAAATATCAACATTACAATGTTATACCGGATGCTGGGAAAGAATTAGCTAGAAATGGCTCACCTTATTGAAATAGATGGCGTAATACTCCTTGTCCCACAGCCGCATCAATCTTGTCAGAAGATTCTAGGCAGCAATGCTGCGTAAAGGTGTGCCTGTTAGACCATGTTGCCGCCAGACATATTTTAGGCACACCAGCGAAGAGAGCCGTAGTGGTGGAAACAGCTGTAGTAGAAAGAGCCTTAACCTTGTGTGCACTTATATCTTCCTCAGGAGATCATAAATGTATTGAAGGAAGCCAGAAGGCCATCTGCAAGAGTTACCCACTCCTTTAAATTGAGAGGAGAGAGTGCTTCCACATTGACTTCATTTGGCCAAGGTTAAGCTACAATTTTCCTCTGTTAAAATCCACTTTGCAGCAATTATTGCCTACAGAAAATTTCCTTCACACATTTCCATTCTTAAAATTCCTGTAGTTAGGTATTTTTGAGAAGCAATAAGAAAGTTGTGTTCCTACCTGGAGCCCTTCTCCATGAGAATTGAATATTGTCTCATGACTCCTCCTTTTAACCCTATGCATAAGGTTTCCTTAAAACATCTTTCCTGTAACATTTCTTTCCTGGAGGATATAACATCTGCGCGCAGGGTTAGCAAGACTCTAGCATGGACCTCAGACAGTTTTTCATAGTGATAGGGTGCTAATAAAAGCTCCCCTCAAATTCCTCCCCAAACGTGATCTCAAATTTTCATATTAATCAGATCATTACTTTACCAAAACTTTTTCAGAATACTTGGTCTCTGGCAAAGAGGTCCCTCTACACATTTGCAGTGAGAAGAGTGATAAAGCTTTATCTAGACAAAACCAATGAGTTAAACTCAAAACTGTTGTTTATCAGCTATGGTCCGATATGGACAGGATTTGCCACATTGAACCCATCTCTATCTAGGATAGTCTCTTGCATCCTTCTGTGCTGTCAGAAAGCTAACAGAACTTTGTGATAGACCAAAAGGCCATTCAACCAGAGGTGAAGTGGCTACTGCAGCATTACTTAAAAATGTTGCATTCTCTGAGATCAGCAAGGCAGCAACCTGGAGACCTGCCCACACCTTTACAAGAAGCTATTGTCTTGATTCAGATTCTGGAGCAGATGCCCAATTAGGGCAAGGCTCTTTAAGATAGTCTCTTTGCTTAGGTATATTCCTTTTATCTCTTTCTTTGTGGCTTATGGGATGAGGTAGCTTTTCTATTCAATGCCTATGATTGTCAATGGACATCCCCTGAAGAAGGAATGGTTTCTTACCAGTAATCCTAGTCTTCCTTCTTCGGTATCAACTTTGAATTAATAAGCAACCTTCCTGCCTCCCCAATGGAAGAGATAAAATTCAATCTATACTTAATTTTGTACTTGCCGCATCAAAAAAAACATGAGTTAACTGGCACCTATAGGGCATAATGGGACACTAGAGGCCTAGGTGCCCCTAAAGTTGCAGTGCCCTTTGTCATTCTAACATAGCTGCAGCATACAGTGCTAATGTGTCCTGCCCTTCCCTTTTGTTCAATTTAAAAGAAAATAAAAAGGGTTTATGAAGGATGTTTTGAATGTGTCGCTTTTCTTTTCTAGTGATTTTTCAAGACTAAGTATTTTCCTTGCTTTTAACATAAATGGGACTTTGGAGAAAGTGCTCCGAGTTTCCCGCAAGTGAGCAGGACTATTCAGTGCTTATGATTTCAGTGAAGATGCCCCTGAAGTAGAACTAGGATTGCAGACAAGAAACCATTCCTTCTGGTCACCACTGCCTTCCCACCTCCCAGTCTTTGGAGTGGCCACTTTTTAACATCTAAAAAAAAGTCCCAAGTTAATAATCTGCACACTGGTACTACTAATTGTTTCCGCTGTGCGGCTGAGGGCTCCGAAAGAGACGAGCACAAAACTGAAGTCAGGGCGCAGGGGTGGCGCTTATGCATCTCAGCTCCATCACTTCTGGGTGGTACAGAATAATGTGGAACTGCAAGGCACTACCTGGCATCGCTCAGGAGCATTGCTGGAGAAGGTTTTCTGGATATCGTCTGGTGCCTGGGGAGAGTCTGCGGTTAGCATATCCACCAGAAAGAGCATTATCGGAGGTATGAAACTTGTTCAACTTGCTTCTTTAAGAAATAAACGTGTTCCACTGTCCCAGAATTTATAATATTGTCATTTTTGATGTGAAGATCTTTATAAAGATCAAAATAAACTACATTCTTTACTATATTCCCAGTTTAATGGGAATCCAAGTAGGTTGGTTGTTAATTTAAAGAAGATCCGCGTGCTGTAAAGATAGGGTTAAAATTAGCTTTTTCTTCTTGTTCAAGTTATCATCTTTGATATTCATTAACATTAGAAATAGAAAGTTAGGTAATAACTCTACTCCAGAGTAGGGTAAACTAGGAAACAGTGGACATCTGAATTACGAAAATAGATGCTACAGAGAGGATTCACATGCTATAGTGTTAACCTTCAAGGCCACGTTGGTGCTTTAATTTTCTCCAATGGTGTGAACTCCCCTCTAAGTGACCGCTCTGCATATTGCAGACATGGAGACATTCGCAAGAGGCCAACCAAGGTAATTTCGTAACTTGTGATAAATCGCCTTATTTTCACCAAGGAGTTGGGTGGTAACTTTCATGTAAAAAGTTGTAATTCAGGATATTATTTGTCTTTATTTAGTGTCAGTGCCCCTTTCAGAGGGCCATTGGGCACTCAGGGGTTACTGGGCCCAACCGTGGTGGTTGAGGCTTTTCACTCCTCGTGTCCCAGGGCCCAACCTACTATGGATCCTGAGCAACTGGGCCAAATGCCTCTTCTGCACTTGACTCTGCGGTAGCTGTGGACAAGCAGTCACAGGCTCCCTTGGGCGGGGGGAGGGAGACAAGTTAGTGAGAGCAACTCATAACTTAAAAAGCACAGAGCAATATAAATAAATCAATGTCAAGTCAAATCCTTAATTTTATAATGAAAAAAGTATTTTTATTTCTAACTCTATGCATCCAAAGCAATGTCACGACATATATAAAGATTAACACATTTTCCCTGGAGGTCTAAGCTCTAGTGTCTCGCTGGCAAATCCCTGTCCCACCTACTCTTCATAATGTGGTTGGGGTTATTCCCCATTCACCGGTGGCCACATCCAGGGAATGCTCACTGGTAGGCCTTGGTTCAAGAGTCCACTCTGATTCTTAGAAAGACGGTCAAAAGTCTTGTGGCGTTGCAGCGTTCTAAGCAGAAAGCCACTCAGGCCTGATAGGCCTGTAACCAGTCTTACCTGTTCCAGGAGCAAGGAAGCTTGTATTCTCTCGGCGGGTGCCCTGTTCACAGGCACTCGCAATGCTCAGTTACTATTCCTGAGAGTTGGCTGCATTCAGGATGTACAGCAGCATACTGCAAGTGAACTCTCCTCTGAGTTTAGGTGGCCGGCTCCAGCAGCATTTAGGAGGTGCTCCGGTGCTCTTTCTGCATGGTAAGTTTTGCGCTCCCCAATAAGTGGAGGGCTGGGTTGGATTCTGATGCTCCCAGTTGGGGAACCAGTGATGTGGCGATGCACCCACTGTGGTGTCCTCAGTTCACGGGGGCAATTAGGGTACAATCCGTTATGCTGCCTTGTGACCTACAGGTCACTCGACTTTACAGTTCGTGGGCGACGGGACAATCCTCACAGCAATCTTGGTACCGGCAGCCCCTACTGGCACACGGGGTTATGGCAACACAACTGAACAAGCCGCCGGTCCTCCCTGCACAGTCGTCAGTACCACGGCGTCACCTTCTGGCATATGGGGTCACCACTAGGTTCTGCACCGGCCCCTCGATATCCAGCAATGTCTGTTACCGCGGCCCCTCTTGGCAAACGTGGTTGCCACACAGGCATTACTCGGCCTACAAGGCACTCTGTTCACAACTATCTTCACAGCTGCCCTCTCCTGGCATACGGGGGTTGCCGACTTGAACATGCAAATGATTAGTGCCGCAGCTGTCTCCTCACTCCTCACACTGGGAGTCCATTCGCCTGGACCCCCAACTGGACCTTGATCCCTCCAACGCGCTTTGGTATGGCAAGCAGGCAGGCATCGGTACTCCAGAGCAGGTGGTCTTGGTTTCCTTGGGTGATGCTCCTCACCCAGCAGAAAGAATAGCAGCCCCCCTAGTCCTGGTCACAGGCAGAAGTCTTGCAAAACTTCCCCTCCTCACAGCCGTCTGGCTGTTTGGCATATGGCAAATTTTTGGGGTTTCAACCTCCCTTTCTTATAGTCTATTTCCAGACGCAAAATGTGATTTAGGGTCTGAGTCTTTTGAAGTTTTATGTTCGGGTTCTGTTTCTTTTGAAGTACACCCTTCTCTCCCTCTTGAAAGACTGTCTATCACAGCAGGAGAGACTCCAAAGCTGATAGTTCCACAACACAGGATCTGGGAGTGACTAGAATTCACACTTGTATGTCAGCTACAGTGCTATGATTTAAGGTTGACTGCAAAGGAGCAGTATTTGGAAATACCTTGTAGCGGGTTGAACCTATCAGTCAAATTCTTTTTTTTTTTTTCTTTTTCGCTCCAATCTGTACATTGATCTGCTCAGAATGTTGATGCGCGCCCTATGATGAAACATGACACTATATAGTGTGTGAGAGCAGTATTAAAACAAGAAAGGGTTTTCCAGTGGAGTAAAAGGAGCAGCTCCCATGAAGACAACAGACCGGTTTGAAATCCCCTTCCTTTCCTATGTGAGTAAATGTTAGAGAAGGGAGGACGAAGGAAAGGATGGTACCTCTCTCCCCCCCTGTGTTTTGTGTGTGTGGATCACTAATGTCCATCCCAGATGTAGCCTTTAAGGTCAGTCAATAGAAATCCTTCAAGCTCTCCAACAGAGTGTATCTATTACTAATGGGAATCTCACCACCTTTCAACTGTGTAATGCTTTGAGGGAAGGAAAGGCTCGGGAATCTGGTTATGCTGCCAGCTGTCCTCGCAGTAAAGTGGGGTTTATAGCAATGGGCTAGAGGTAGGGAAAAGATCTGGGAACTTAGCAATGGTACAAATGGAAGTTGATTTAACATATACCCCACAAGTTGTTCTGTTGACCTGACTTTGTCTCAGCTCTAGGGCATTTGCCAAAACAAGAACACATGGGGAAGCTAGATCTCCTACAGAAGCCTTCAGTTTTGCTGCCGAAAGCTTTGAGCAAAACAAATGTGGAGGTTGCTTTGCCACTAAGGTAACCTTACTGCCTTGCCCTAGACCCAAGTTTTACTTTCGGAATTAAGTAGCCTATGCAGTGAAATAGTACTTCGAATCCAAATACTGCAGAGACACAACCTTCTCAAAAACCATGACAGAAAAGTTGTACTGAGGAAAGAAATAAACATAACTAATAAGGCACTGATACTACCAGAACAGACAGTCTGTGATTTGAGTGTGGTTTAAACAGAAAATACGCTTATGATATTACTAGAATGGCAAAAATCAATCTCTCCCAAAAACCTTCTTTATGTTGTGAAATGCTTTCTCCAAGCAACCCATCCAAAAAAAACTTACGGAACACTTTCTTTTTACAATAAACATAACATATCAGAAGAGTAACAACAGTAGTCTTTGAAAAATTGCCACAAACAATTGAAAATCCCAAAGAACATTACATTTCCTTGACTGCTTCTTAGTGACCACTGTACTATTACGATGATCAATAAGCAAACCAGTCAAGGGAAACAAAAATATTAGATTCTTCACCAGTTTCTTTTCAATTCCACACTTTTAAGGTTTGATTGGAAACTGATTTTTACAAACACCCAAAAATATCTTGATCAACCTTTTCATATGCTTCACGAGACAAAGAATGTATCACTATATGATGACATACTGGTTTCAAATAATGGAGATAGCAGAGTCCATAAAACATGAAATTATAACTCAAATATTATAAAGTGCAAAACACATTATCATATATTCATAGCAACTAAACTGTGCCTTAAACGCATTTTCCACTTGTCATCTTCCTTAATATGCAATGACAAATTCTATGTAAATCTAACATAGCAACTTTCCGTGAACTCCTATAAGGAAGAAACTCTAAAGTCTTCTTAGACACAAAAACAGTTAAACTCCTGGAGGCAAATAAGAAGGAATATTAAGACCAACTTTTAGTTTTACCATGAATGTCTTGGATGTGGAGCTGCAGTGTTCATCAGTAATTGTAATATGTCAGCGTTCAAGTACAGGAGATGTAGGATGTGCATCAATAGCAAAAGAGCATGGAACAACCCTTCAAGGGAAACGAGTGGTGGCTCTAAACTAGGTACTGGCTTGTGATTGGGAGTTGTATGGAATGACAAAAACAAACTGGTGATTAAAATCCGTATTTTTTTTCCAATAACCAGTGGCACTAGTAAAACAGCTAAGTAAGGCACATACCACACAGCATTGTAGGAGGTAATTAGTCCATACAGGACAAAACATCTGATGATCATTAAACAGTACAGTACTAAGAAGCGCACCAGCGGTACATCACATCTGATTAAGCAATCTGCCCAAGCCATTTCCCCCCACACCCTTGCATGTTTCTGAGGGTAGCCACGCGCTTCGTAGACCACCCGCTCTTGCTGCGCACACCAGTCGACTTCTTTTCTCCATTTTGACAGAGCGGGTGAACCAAGAGCCAGCCATTGTGAAGAAATGTCGCGCTTCACCACCAGGAGGGCCATTCCTAGAAAGGACCTTTCGGTTCTTGTACCCACGGAACCCTCGAACACCCGAGAAGAATCAATAGTGGAGACAGGGGAATCTCCCAGCCCAGAACCCCCGACAACACCCTGGTCACATCTGTCCAGTAATTAAGTATGGCATCACAGGCCCATACCATGTGGTAAAAATCTACTTGATCAATACCGCATCGCGGGCAAGTGGAGGTATGTCATTGGCCAGCTCGGATTAAACGGTGTGGAGAGAGATAGAGAGAGTAAAGATAATTGGTGCAATCTGGCTGAGGTGGTGAGTTCCCTTGAGGCCATTAGTGCGTCCCTCCAGTCCTCATCTTCTACGGGGCCCATCCAACCCTCCCATCAGTTCCTAAGATGGTCCCGTGTCCTGGAGGAATTAATGATGAGTGTGCGGTAAATCTGTGAAATCCCGCCCCTACCCATGTGTCCCAATAATAGCTTGGCTTCCATCAGGTTCAATTCCGAAAGAGAGTCCGCTGGGAGGGAGTGGGCAGCAAGGGCGTGTCTCAGTTGAAGGTATTTATAAAACTGGGAGTGTGTGAGGTTAAATGTCAGCTGCAGATCATGTAAGGACCGCATATGTGTCCCCGACCAGACGTCCCCCAATCTTGTAATGCCAATGAATTCCCAGGAGCGAAAGCCGTTAAGAGACGCCGTTTCCTTCAACCAGGTACCATGCCAAAGTAGGGTTTGTTGCGTGAGTTTAGTCTCCCATCGCACGTGGCGCAGGGCCGCCCTCCATGCGAGGAACACCAAACGGGTCACCGTAGGTAACGAGAGTGAGATCGGTGCCCCATAAAGCATGGCCTGAAGTCGAGGAAATCTAGTTGGGAAAGTTCGACCGGGTAGGATGGGTCTCACTACCCCCGTTAAACCATTCATGGATGACAAGTAGGTGAGAGGATATGTAGTAAAGGTAAAGGTTGGAGATGCCCAGGCCCCCATCATAACGCCCCCGTTGGCAATGTTCGAGTGCGATCCGTGGCCGGGAGCCCCTCCACAAAAATGATTTTGGGGCGCTATCAAGGGCAGAAAACCAAGCTGCCGGCAGCTGAAGTGGTAAGTTCTGAAAAACGTACAGGAATCGTGGGAGGATCATCATTTTGTAGAGGGTGATACGGCCTAAGGTGTTGAGGGGGAGGGTATGCCACATAGTGAGATCCAACTCGGTCTTCCATTCCAGAGGTTGGAGGTTAAGGGTCCAAATGAGCTCGGAGTGTAAAGTGACCCATATACCTAGGTACTTAAACCGAAGTATACGAAGGGGGGTCGTCACCTGCCAGTCAAAGCAGTGCCTAGTCAGTGCCAGGGGGACCAGCACGTACTTAGAGGGGTTCATCCGCAGACTGTTCGAACCGCGCGAACAGCCGGAGGCATCTGGGCCCACTCCCTACTGTTTGGGCCAAATACAGCAGGACGTCATCCGCATACAGTGCAATGCAGTCCTCATGGCCTGTCCCCCACCTCCAACCAGCTAAGAGGGAGTCCGCGCGGATAAGTGCGGCCACGGGCTCTATCGCCAGCGCGAAGAGGAGGGGGGGCAGTGGGCAACCCTGTCTGGTCACTTGCTCTATGGGGAAGGTTTTGGAGAGAACGCCATTTACCCGAACCCAAGCAGTTGGGTTGGTGTAGAGAGCTCGGACCATGCCCAGAAATCCGGGTCCGAGGCCTGCTTGGATCAACACCGACTGCAGGTAGCCCCAATCCACTGAATTGAAGGCCTTTTCAAAGTCAATAAGAAGTAATGCAAGGTCGGAGGGCAGACGAGGTCGCTGGGCCAGGGCCACATGCAGTCTTCTGATACAGTGTCTCCTGCTCTGGAGCGGCATGAAGCCGCATTGGTCCGGGTGCATCAGACTCGTGATGATGCGCAGAAGCCGGTTTGCCAGAATCGCTGCAAAGATATTCACTTAACCGTTGAGGAGCAATATTGGGCGGTAGTCTGTGCTTGAGGTGGAGGAGACTGCATCTTGGGTATCAACACTATGGTTGCAGAGTCCACCTCAGCTGGGAAGAACCCGACCTGTTCGACCTCTTGGTAGAACTGCAAAAGATAGAGGGTGAGAGAGTCCCGGGATGCATTGTAGTATTCCATCATGAATCCATCAGGGCCTGGTGTTTTGCCCTGCGCCTTACCGGACATTGCTTCTCCGACTTCTTTTGCTGTGAGGGGCTCGTACAGTGCACGGGCCTCAAGGGAGGACAGGCAGAGCAGTGGGAGTGAGTCAAAGAAGGCCTGTGCTACCGTCGTGTCTCGGGCTGTGGGATTAGCATATAGGTATTGGTAGTAATGAGCGAAGACCTGGGCTCTCTCTGGTAAGGAGTGCTGAGGTTGACCATGTGCGTCGAGGACTTCCGCGACGAACCGGTTGGCCTGCGGATTTGAGATCAGCCAATAAAGTAACTTCCCATTTTTGTCCCCCAAGCTGTAGATTCTGGCCATTGTGGCCCTCCAGAGGTGTTTGGCTGCCTCGAGGGAGTGTAGCCGAATGTCTTCCCTGATGAAGCTCAACTGGTGAGTGACACCCACCTGGGGGTCCGCCTCTAGCTGTTGCTCCAACTGGAGAACCTGTGCCTCCAATCGGGTGATCAGAGCCGATCGGTCACGCTCCCGGCCTCTAATCTAACTTTTAGCTAAGCCTCACATTGTTGCCTTACTAGCGGATCATAGCATTCCTGTCTTGGTCACGGAGCCAGCCCTGGTCGCAAAGAAGGACCGGAGTTCAGACCGAAGGCGACGTGTGAACTCTTTGTCCTGAAGGTAGCAGGCTTTCATGCGCCACATGGATCGCTGACCCTCCATAGGGTGCTCCAGGCATAAAAGTACAGGGAAGTCATCTGAGATACCGCGGGCCAGAATCTGGGTCAATCTCTGGCAATCGGGGCGGGCAGTAAGATCAGGTCTATCGGTGTGGTGGGCCGCCGAGATGCGTGTATTGCTGACCTCGAGGGTGCCAAGGCCTCCAGGCATTGCAAAGCCCCCAAGTCGTAGCCCAGTCAGTAAGACGGCGGGCGCTAATCCCACGTGAAGCTGTGGGGATACCGGAGCTGTCCGCTTCGGGGTCGGGGACAGCATTGGAGTCGCCTCCAATCACCGTAAGTCAGTGCAGCAGACGGGTAAGGATACGGTAGAGATCCTGTAGCCCAGAAGTCAGCGATATGGGTGGTATATACACACAAACTAGTAGTACCACTTGGCTCTCTAGCGAGCCCTCCAGTGTGATGTAACACCCGTGCGGGTCACGCGTTACGTTTGTGGCCACCAGCGGAAAGGAGCGGTGTAGCAGGATGGCGACCCTCCAGGCCCTCCGCGAGAACCCCGCGTGAAAGACTCTGTAGTAGCCCCTCCGGGCCAGGAAGGGGCACACATCTCCCAGGAGATGGGTTTCTTGCAGCAAGGGGACTTCAGGATGATGCCGGTGGGCAATGGCAAGTACGGCTGTGCTTTTCACTTGATCTAGCAGCCCGTTAACATTCCATGTCATAACCTGGAAGATCATATGAACGTGAGACTAGGGTTTGTGTGGAGGACGTGTGACAGTGCACCCCTATAGTGGTGATCAGTAGGGCCCCAATAAGCTCTGCTAGGTGTGCTAGTGGAGAACGGTAAAGGAATGTTACCCCAGGACTGCACATGAAAATATGGTGTGTATGCCATAACCTGAGAAGAAAAAAAAAACGCGTTAAACAGAAAAGTAACGAGCAATGTGCGAACATATCCCCACCCCTCCCCATACTTCTACCCCCGAAGCATCTGTCGCCCTGTAGAGAAAGTGACCATTAAAAACCAATGGAGTGTCTTGGTGGATATATGAGCACCTCGGTTTTGATGTAGCAATCCTCAAAATTCGACCAAAGTTACTGTAAAGCTGGTAAGTGGAGGCTGTTTTGGCCACCGGGTGGGGCATAGTGGCCCGATGGAGTCAGCGTGACCCACCCGATAGATGGGCGGTCAAAGCGGTGGGAGGCCAGGGGAGGCGACCTCATCAGAAGCCGGACCTTGCCCCCCCCCCCCACACGTTGCAAGCACCCCGGAAGCAGCAGCCGGGTCTGGGGACACTCAGTTGGGATGGAGGTTGCCCCTTACCCGGACTTCGCATTATCCGTGACTGCCACCGGTTCTCCCCTCGATAGGGTCGGAGACCCAGGAGTGGAGGCGAACACCGTTTCTTGGCCTCCTCAGTTTCGCTGTGCCAGTGCATATGGGGAAACGGAGTCACAGTTTAGGACAAGTGAGAGCACAGCCAGCTAGTCATTCAATAATGGGGCTACGGGACTGGTCGGAGTCAGAATGGTGGGTGCACATGTCCGGCCACTGGGTTCCCTGCCTCGTAGCCGTGGGTTTATCCTCTTCGCCTCCCGATGTGGAGTTGGATGCTTGCTGGGAGAACGGAGGAGGGACTTTCCGGGGGGATCCCATAGGGGACAGCGAACATCCTCTCCTCTGCCCCCTCCTCGACTAGGTGCGCAGTCTACGTGGCTTGGGTAAAGTCTGCATTCCCAGGGCACTGGGTGCATCTCACTGCCAGGAGGGAGAGGCAGCAGTACCATGCAGCGGGTGTTCCTCCGTGAGCCATTGCCAGACGGCTTCAGGTGTGTAGAAGAAATGGGATTGTTCAGGTAAAGAGCCCAAAGGCGCGCTGGGAAGAGTAGGCGGAATTGAAGCCCCATCACTTTCAGTTTCTGCTGGACCTCTGTGTAGGAGCGACGCTGCTGCTGGACCTCACGGGTGTAATCCGGGAAGATAATTACTTTGGTGTCCACAAAGCAGAGATCCATCTGTCGTTGAGCTTCCTGAAGGACAGCATCCCTGTCCTGAAAGTTCAGGATGCGCCAATGATGGGGCGAGTCGGGGCCCCTGGCGGCGGCCTGGGAATTAGGGCCTGGTGTGCCCTTTCGATGGCGAACCATGTGGATAAGCGGTCAGCTGGCATCCAAGATTTCCTCCAACTCTCCACTCGGTCCACCGCTTGTCTAGGATCATCACCCTCTGCCTGCTACGGGACTGCAATTAGCCGGATGTTGTTACTCCGAGAGTGGTTTTCAGTGTCTTCCGCTCGCCTGTGGAGGTCTGCCGTTCTTGTGAGTAGAGTGGATACTTGTTTTTTTAAGATTGGAGATGTCCTCTTCGGTGGATGAGATCCGAGTTTCTGCTTTGGTCAATCTGGATGTGGCGTTACGGAGATCTTGGTGCAGCTGGTCCACGTCTATCTAGACCTCCCCTATCTTGTTCTCTACCGCTGACTGCGAAGTTTGAATTGCTTGCAGTATTGTGGTAAGGTCTGAGTGTGAGGGGCCGGGCCCATCGCCCTCCGGACGGCCTGACGAACTTGCGGAGGAGCCGGCAGTAAATTGATCCTTTTTTGTCTGTCTCAGCATGGGGGCTGAGCGGGCGGACCTCACCTGTCCTTGCCCATCCTGATGAGGAGCGGTTAGTGCAGGCCGGAGGCTCCGCGCCGGAGTAAGTCGCATCTGGGTCACTGACAGCTGCGCCGAAGGTAAGCACGGGAGCAGGTACAGGGCCCGGGCATCCAAGTCGTCGAGCCAGTCGCCCGGGGTGGAGTCTCAATCAGCGAGGTAGGTGTCCTCTCAGTCCGGGAATGATCCCCCGGGGCCCACTCAGTAGCCCTGGCTTTGGAGCGTGTAGGTGGAGGTGTGCCCCGGGATCAACCCCCCAGCGGCCGGTGAGGTGGGCGATGCAGGGTCCAAGGTCTCTCACCCAGGACCCCGGCCAACAGCAAGGTGGGGAGCTGAGCCACTGCTCCATCTCCCAGAGATCAGCAAGCCCCTCAATGTCCCAAGGGTGCCCCCTGGGTTCAGTTGTAGTGGTGCGGGGACCTAACCACCAGCCAACTCAGCATTCAAAGCTCCCCAGCTATCTCCCAGTCAGCAGGCAGTTCGATTGGGGCAGGGGGCCCCAGCCAGGCACCCCCCTCGGTCCGCACCTGCGCAGCCCCCCCGGGCAGCGTCTGCAGCCGGTATCTAGGGCACGGGTGCAGCCCCCAGCATAAGGCAACGGCAGTCCCGAGGCTCGGAGACCTCCAGCCAGCTCCCAGCCAGCAAGCTTCGCAACACCAGCGCGACCCACCGTCAGCCTGTGTCCGGTAGCAAGGAGGGGCTCACTACCTGTGGCCTGCACGGCTCACCCCCCTGCGGTCTCGATCAGCTCTGGTTGTGTCCGCCTCAGGGCCGCCTCGGGGTATTTCCGGTCCTCGCCAAGGCGGCCGGGCAGCAGAAGGATGAGTCATCCGGTAGGCGAGGTGGGCTCCCGCCGTAGAATCCTCACCTCACTTTGTCGCTGTCAAGGAGGCCCGTGTCAGCTCGGTCCCCTGTAGGTAGACTTCAACGGGTCACCGTTGTGCCGAGGAACGCCCTGCAGGCCACGCCGTATCAGGGACTGGGCCCTGACGACCTCCCGCCTCATGCCATGCAGCCACGGAGGCCTCGGATCAGGCACTGCATTCCCGACTCCTCTGTTCAGGGGCACGAGGGGAGGTGCTCAGGACACAGCCTCGGTCCTCCTTTGATCTGGACCATGGATGACTGTTAATGGTCTGGATTATGGTCGGATCATGAGGGTTGTGCTCGGCGAGACGTTCGGGTCCGTCCGCTATGTTGGCCTTCTTGGCTACGCCCCCAATAAATCCGTATCTAACACATTTATTTCCACCACAGCCTTCAAGCACCTTCAGGTAACAACTTCTTGCAGAATGTTTCTACAATTCAAATTGTACACATTCAACAAAGCATAATAATAATAATAATAATAATAATTTATTGTGTAGTTAATTAAAACCATTACAATATCAGTAAAATTGAACATTTAAAATAAAAATAAAACTGTCAGTCCATCTCATTAATGTCATACTAAATGTAAGCAGAAACACTAAAGCATATGTGTAATATAATCGGTTAACCTATTGGTTAAAAGAGAGGCTCCACTTCCGGAGTCTAAGTAGTTAGCTTACTCTGTAATATTTTATGAATTTAGTTAGACAGTATACCAACTGCATCTCTTCAGCGTTAAAACATTATTTTATCAGCAGAAACACAGGTTTTAATCCTCAGACGATGGAAGGCTGGAAACAGTAAGCCTTTTCTTTCTATGTGAAGAATGTGGCAGCAGAAATGGCAATGGGCCATACTTTCCTTGGCACAGAATCTACAAGTGCAGATATATATATCCATTGTCGAATTGTCCAAAATGGAGTCTAGCAGAAGATTTTTTAAATTTTATTGAAGAGGTTTCTACCAAATAGGACTGCAACAATAATATAAGATCCTTTTGTTTCAGCAGAATGCAAGATTTTGAGTCTGTTTTGAAGGAAAGAGCAAACATTTGACGCCTTAAGATCTATTTAAAGTCTTGACACAAAAAGTGGCTTCCCAGGTTTCATTCATATTTAAATTCTTCAGCGCTATATGGGGCTTGGCTGAATATTCAATCAATCTTTGTCTTTATTCGACCTTCCGAAGAGAGGTCATAAAAGGTACGCGGAATAATAAACGACATTAAAATCCAAACTCATTTGAAAGTTTACAATCACAGTGCAGGCATAAACAATGGTTTGATCAGAGCTAAAGTGGCAGTGCAGATGAATTAGATAGCAGCAAATATAAACCAGTAGCATTAAAATATTAAAATCAATCTTATAAAAAAGTTAGCAGCAACAGTAAGCATTAGAGCAGCAATACAAATACAGTACATACAGGAGCTGTTAAAATACATTGATATCAAAACAACATGCTCCTTCTCTTAGCTAAAGTGCACTTCAGAAAGCTCGCAAGAGCAAAGCCAGCGTCACGGTCATTAAGTTGCTGTAGAAAATACAAAGCCGCTTTACATTTAGAAAACGTATACCTGCGCAAAAGTGGTAATAAAAATTTCCTAGTAAATGGAAGATAAAATTGGCAAAAAAAGACCAAATGTAAAATAGTTTGGCTCGAATGTTCATCGCAAGGGCAAGTGGTATTAGTTTCAAAGGATTACTGGCCCAAGGGGAAGCATATCAACCAGCGAAAAGACCCCAGCCTAAATCTCGTCAGTAGATTCCTTTCGTGGACGTTATTTACATATAAAAGATACGGGGCAATAGTAGAAGGTTCTTGAATGAGGCAGTAGTCTCTGACAGTGGGTTTGGACATTTCAAACAGTTCCCTAGAGGATTCTTTATGCTTTCGGAAGCTATCCAACACCCTCTGTCGGTCCCCTTTGCCAATTGATTCTTGGTGCTCAAACAGAGAGATACAACCAAGTTCCATAAGGCAAGTTTTAATATATTGTAGCCAAGGAATAGAAAGGCCTCAGGAACAACTTAAACAGTCTCTAATAATTGCCCGATTTAGTTCAGCTTCATCATTTGCCCAAATGGAACACCAGGTGGCTAAAGGTGCTGCATTTATAATATCTTGTACATAATCAAGACCTAACTCCAAATGGAGAGAAAAATGCGGCGATGAGGGGGGAACTCCTAAAACTCAGCGACAAAAACTATTCTCCTCAGTCTGTATAGCATGTACATCCCTACATCCCCAGATACCCATGCCATATGTTAAAATCGGTATACATTTACGATTATAGATCTCTAAAATTGGGGCAATGGGCTTTTTACCTATAGACCTTGCAAGGGAGAAGGTGGTCCCCACTGCTCGCGTATAGCGTATTATTCTATTTTTTATACAAGTATGCCATGTGCAACCTTCCTCGAATTCCAGACCTAAATACGGGAAGGAACTAACCCTCTCCAGCTTCTTACCCTCCACGTTCAAACAGCTGGATTTAGTATTTTTGGGGCCACAAATCATTATAAAAGTTTTCTTATAGTTTGGCTCCAGCCCCAGGTCCTTCATAAAACAGACATAACTGGCAATGAGTTTTTTTAGGCCATTCGCAGTCCTTGCCAGAAGTACTGCGTCATCCGCATAGAGAAGCGCTGTCACGGCCTTTTTCTCCACTTGTGGGACGTCAGCCCCAACTGAAACCAAAGTGTTGTCCAATTCGTTAGTATAGAGGAGAAATAAAATTCGGGCAAGAACGCAACCTTGGCGGGGGCATGGCTTGGCCGAGGACGATGGCAGACGCGTGAGCAGAGAGCTCCGCATCGGCCAGTTATTTATCCTCTCAAAACGCACAACCGGGGCCACCTGGAACACAATCGGCTCCCTTTATGAGGTCAGAGCAGTAAGGAGTGGACCCGGTACAACACTGCCTGCCGCCAGCGCCACGGACCGAGGGCTGCGACTGGCGATAAAACCTGGGCGGCCGAGACGGCACAAAATGGCAACAAGAGCGGCGGCCAAGAACACTGGGACCTAATCCGATCGTGGACGTAGTACCGCGGCGTCCGGCTGGGGCTGCCCCCCGGGGACCGCTGACTCTTAGATCGGGGCCGAGGAGCGGGAAGAGGCGAATAACTACCCTACAGCAGACTGCGGCATCGCAGAGGTGATTGGGATCGAGACCCGGGAATCCGGAGAGGCCGCTGGGCGGGCCTACACTCCACATGAATAAGCGTGGCCACGGGAGCACGGAGTGCCACATCTGAAGAGCGCCGGGTTGAGCAGCGGAGTGGAGAAGATCGCCTGCATCCGGGGGGGCCCCCCCCCTGAGGGTGCAGGTTAAATTTAGTGATTGACCCGCGAAGCAACCCAACCGGTACTGCAGAACAAAGTGAGCAGTAAGGCCCAGTGGTGAGTGCAGCGCGGCCGGAGCGGGTCTGTGTGCCTGGGGGGTCACGCCGGAACATTTCTGACTCCGGTAGGAATGAAGACCGCCTTGAGTGCAGCCAGCGGCGGGAGCCATAGCGCGCCCATGTGAGATGGAACTGAGGAGATTGCGGGTGTCATTACCAACAGACATCGCACCTGGAAAGAGCCTGATGCTAGCAGTAGCAGAGCTGGAACAAACTGGTGAAGTGATTTCCAAGGATGTACTAGCACATTGAACCGGCTGCTTACGTGCTGTGACTGGCGATTTCCAAGAAGGGAGAGTGGCAGTGCCCCGCCAGGAGAGGTGGACTGAGACGCTAAATTGCAGCACTTCACTGTGAGATCGGAGAAGGGTCCCCTAACGCAAGAGTACCTGTAGGGGTCAAGTCGCCATTATCCAGCAGAAACAGGGCGCCTGTGCGCCGCCGGTAGCCGCCTGGGAGGCACCCTGCTGAGACTTGAAAGAAGCATAGTGGGAACAAAGCTGCAATCGCTGAGCAGTATTGCACCGACATGGGCAAACCCAGAGGACGCCAAAATGGGACCCCCAGGACCCAGAAGATAGTGCACCAGAGCACCCGCAGACTACTAAGGAGGACTCTGTGCAACAACAGCTTAATAAAATACTCGAGGCCATAGCGGACACGAAAGCTACCCTCCATCAGGACATTAGCACGGTAGCGGTTGGCCTTGGCCTATTGAGAGAAGAACATAAACTCTCGGAGAGGGTTAAAGCTGATACAAGTGTTGCGGAACTGACACCGGCACAGTGGGCTATGGAGCAGCAGGTGGGGGCCCTCACAGACCGGGTAAGCTTGCTGGAGCGCAGGGCAGAAGATGCGGAAGGGTGCAACCGAAGAAATAATGTCAGGGTCGTGGGCCTTCCGGAAGGAACCGAGGGGGGCGATATGGTGTCCTACTTGGAGAAGTGGTTCAAGAGTGTAGTAGCCCCGGAGGGCCTTTCCACTTTTTATACCATGGAGAGGGCCTATAGAGTCCCTGCCAAGCCATGGGCACCGGGGAGGCCTCCGTGACCCGTGGTGGCGCGCCTGCTTCACTTTCGTGATAGGGACTTACTCCTGCAAAGAGCGAGAGCTGGGGGTCCTTTCACTGTGGATAACAGCAGGGTCACTCTTTTTCCAGATTACACACTGGAGGTACAGATGCAGCAAGCCTCCTATGTGGAAGTTAAAAAAGCACTCAGGGGTGAGGGCCTCCAGTACTCTCTGATGTTTCCAGCCCGCTTGCACATTATTGTAGAAGGGAATACACACTACTTTGACTCTCCCAGAGATGCATGGGATTGGCTAGAGACTTACAGGGGCGAGACGCCACGAGGTGAGAAATCTGGAGCCACCGGGCGAAACCCCACGGACCCCAGGAAACGATTGAGCCGTCGACCCCGCGTGTGAACCCCGAAGAAGCCGTCATCTCAAACTGAAAAAGAAAGGGCGGAAGCATTACAAGCGGTGGTGGCGCTGGCGCAGGGTCGGAGCCCTACCCCTGAGGAAGAGGCCGGATCTTCTAGAGGTTCAGCGGACAATGATACGGACACATCCCAGAGTGATAGTGTGAAGATGCCTGATGTGACGCCTAACACAGCGGACGATATTATTTGACCGGAGGTGGTAAGCTGGAATGGCTGAGTGGATTAGAAGGGGGGCTGGATCCACAATGACTGATAGAGGCCCCGGACTACCTTTAATTATATGGGGTTGATGCACCACAATTATTGTGAGCACCTCGAATCAGCCACGCTCCCTTATACCTCTGTAGCTACCAGGGGACTTGTGTATTTTTCAACTGTTTGGATGGGTGCTAGTTTGATAGTAACTGTCCTGGGGAGGGGGAGTTGTTTTTTTTTGTTATTAGCGGGGTTAGATGGGGCCAGGCATGTCACTAGGGAGGATTTTTCTGAAGGACTGTTAATATCAATGCGATGGAATCTACCAATGACCTAAAATGTATATCATGGAATGTGCGGGGAATACATTCAATGTGGAGACGTCATAAAATACAAGCATACCTAATCCGCAGAGGGGTTCAGATTGCACTACTTCAGGAGACCCATTTGCAAGCGCAGGAAGGGGCGGCACTGCAGCGCAGATGGCGCGGCCAAGTGTTCTATACTACTTATTCAGCGTTCACCAGGGGAGTCCTAATTTGGGTGCAGGCAGGTGTGCCCTTTCAATGCGCGAACCAAATTATAGACTCAGAAGGTCGTTATGTGGTGGTTACTGGGAAACTCGATGGTCGTGATATAGTCCTGGGGAGCATATACGCCCCTAACAAAGAGCAGCCCGCTTTTTTTTCACACTTGTCAGGGAGATTGGCACCCTTCCTTACCGGATCAGTACTGATTGGGGGGGATTTTAATTGTATCACTGATGTGGTTCTAGACCAATCGCACCCTCCGCTTCCTAACGCCCCCATTCATAAGATAGCGGAATCGCGGCGCGATTGGCAAGGACACTGGGGGCTGGTAGATACTTGGAGGGCTCAACACCCTAGAGATTGGGACTATTCTTTTTTTTCTGCTTTACATGATCTTCACGTACGACTGGATGCGTTTCTATGCTCCCCAGATGTGCATACTGGGGTACAGGGTAGTGAGTACCTCGCTAGAACATTGTCAGATCATAACCCCATTTTACTTCGAATGCAGTGGTCTCGTGCGCGGGCTAAGATGCCTACATGGCGCCTGCGCCCGGAGACGTTGGAAGACCAAGTCTTTCGTGACACAGTGAGCACTACCATTAGTCAATATTTCCGGGACAACACTGGCACAGCGACATCTTCCATAGTGGAGTGGGATGCTTTTAAAACAGTTGTCAGGGGTTGCTGCATCTCAGAGGTGGTGGGAGTACACAAAGTGCTTTTGGGGGAGGTACAAGAAGCAGACCAGCGCCTGCGGGAAGTAGAGCGGGATCGCCCTGACAGAACAGATAAGCAAGGAGAGCTCCTGGAGGCAAAGGAGGCAGTGGCGACGCAAGTAGAGCGCTTTCGCTGTTTTGACTTTAAAGCATATAATGTACGTGCCCATGCAGAACGGGACAAATCTAGGGGTCTCTTGGCGTGGTTAGCTAACCCGACGCGAAGGGGCTCCATGATCCTGGAGCTCCGAGACCACCATGGAGTGACCTGTTGCACCCAACAGGGCATCAATGAACTATTTCTTGAGTATTATGCTTAATTGTATACAAGTAAGTCGACCTTAACGGAACCTGAACTGGGTAGGTTCACACATGAAGTAAGACTGCCGTGTTTAGATAGGGAGCAAGCGGGTCTGCTGGGGAGGGATATTGAGATCGGAGAGGTAAGAGGGGCCATTAAACATATGGCGCGGAACAAGACTCCAGGGATTGATGGGCTCCCGATAGAGTTCTACCTAACTTACACTGAACAACTGGCACCTAGATTAGTGACGCTATATAACGATGCGAAGCGGTTAGGCCAGCTCCCTGCAACTACGCGGGAGGCTGTCATCATCCCGCTCCTCAAACCTGGGAGACCACCTTGGGACAGATCTGCGTATCGCCCATTATCCATGCTTAATACGGATTACAAAATCTTAAGCCGTATTTTAGCCACCCGACTTCTCCCTTATATGTCGACCTTAGTGCATAAGGACCAATCTGGGTTCATCCCGACCAGGAATACAGCTTTTAATGTCCGGCGCTTGCTGCGAATTTTAGAGGCTGACTCCTACCCGAAGGACATGGCCACGGTCTTTGCGGTTGACATCGAAAAAGCATTCGATAGCCTTGAATGGCCCTACTTGTTCCACGTAATGCATAAATTCGGGCTTAGAGATAAATATATACAGTGGACGGCCTTATTATATACGCACTCTACGGCGAGGGTTAGAACGGGGAGATTGATCTCAGACACCTGTGCCGTAACTCGGGGCACGAGACAGGGATGTCCGTTATCCCCCCTCTTGTTTGCTTTGGCGGTAGAACCGCTAGCGGCCAAGGCCAGGACAGGACAGTATTACCAGGGATTAAACGTGAATGGACAAATTCACCATATAACCCTATATGCAGACGATTTGCTAATGTTTCTGGCAAATTCGGAAGAAGCGCTTAGAGGGGCAAAAGAATTACTTCATGATCTTGGTACAGTAGCAGGACTTCGAGTGAATTGGGCAAAGTCCTGCTTGTTCCCGACCATCGGAGATACAAACGGGCCGCAAGATACAACCGGGGTAAAATGGGAGCGCAGATGTCTGACATACTTAGGAACAAGGATTTATCATACACAGGAAGATCTGTTGGAGGGCGATATTGGCAGAACCGTTAGAGGTCTGAAGGGTTGTTTTGATTTTTGGGGGACACTCCCACTGGCTGTACGAGTGGCTTTACTCAAGATGGTGGCCCTCCCAAGACTATTGTATTATTTTGGAACACTGCCGATATGGATTTCGGTACGTTATTTTAAACAGCATAAGACCATGGTAACGGGCTTCCTGTGGGGTGTTGGTAGGCGGCGGGTGGCGTTGACTGTTTTGATGCGACCACGATCAGAGGGAGGCTGGGCAGTTCCTGATTTCGAGGCTTATTATCTAGCAGCCCAATTGCAATGGTTAACGCAAAACATAGCAGCTAGACTGCGAGGGACAGAAGAGTTGAGAGATAGAGCCCCGACGCTGAGAGTGCTCTCCCAAATTGTGCTGAACCTTCCCGTCCGTGCTGGAGCCCTCTCGGGCGACCTTAAAACAGCACGGCAGTGTTGGAAAAGGAGCTTGAAAAGGGCGGGGATTGCAGTCCCATATGCACCTGACATTGTGCGAGGCGTTACCCCATGGAGGTACCTGGAGGGGATTAGCAAGCTGGATTGAGAAAGGTCTATCTACCATAGGTGATCTATATGCTGAGGGCACACTGCTTCCCTTTCACGACTTACAGGAGCGATTTGACTTACTGGGGGGGGGGACTTTTTATTGCATGCTGCACTTACTGCGGCCATCCGTAAACATTGGAGATGGCCTTGTTGAACCGAAAACATCACTAGGATGTCAAATCTATAGTGACAGCAGCGGGAACCTTTAAGGCGGTCACATGCCTGTACAGACGTATGACACGGGAGATGTTATTACCCCTGAAAGCACTGCGAAACAGATGGGAGGAGGACGTGGGGGCAGAGATCCCGGAAAAGGTCTGGACTGAAATTGTGGAAAGGGCGTGGAAGAGCACCAGGAACGCCCGTTTTCAATTAGTGCATTTTTACATATTGCATAGAGCCTACCTCACCCCGACGAAGATTAAAAAGTACTTTGACACTAGCTCAGATGCATGCCCACGTTGTCACAGGGAGGGAGCAGATTTTCGCCATATGTTCTGGGGGTGCCCGCAGTTGGATACTTATTGGCCCGAAGTAGTGACCTTACTAAACAACATCACAGATAGGGATTTAGAACAGACTATAGGGCCGTGTATGCTGCATTGGTTCCCCCACACGACCAAAAAGAAGGTTACTAGTAAATTCCTAGATATGGGTCTCTTATTGGCTAAACGGGAAATCACTATGCATTGGAAAACACAGAGGGGTCCCAACATTAACAGATGGAAGAAGGAATTTTTTTTTTTTTTTTAATATTGTTTTATTGAGAGAAGAAAAAAGGGCATTATCTGAAAGAGACACGTTAGTGACAGATTCCTTACCTTAGAATATCCCCAGGCGTCAGGCTGGATCCGGAAAGTTTTTTGCGTAGCAGTACCCTTGCGCGTCGGTAGGCGGCGTCGTGCGGCTCCGCGTCCGTCGTCGGCGTCGTGATCGCCGGGATGACGTCGCGGGCAGTACTTAGGCGCCGCCCCTGCGCGCTGACGTCAGTTCTTCTTTTTCCGCGCCAGCAAGCGCAGATCCGGGAAGAGCAGTGCCCTGGTCAATTTTTGACCATACTTTTTGGTGATTTTTCACTGTTTTTTTCCAACTAAAGGTGTCGTAGGGATGCCCGGCTTCAAGCGATGCGGCGCCTGTGCGCGGATGATGTCCGTCACCGACCCGCATTGGGAGTGTCTCTTCTGCCTCGGCTGAGGCCACCACACCGAGTCTTGTCCCGAATGCCAGGCCCTCAACCCGAAAGCTTTGCGAGAGCGGTCTCGAAAGCTCCTCGAGGCCCGGCATTCGGCTCCACGGAGGCCCCGGTCGCGTGAGAGGTCCAGGGGTCGCTCGCGGAGTGCACACCGGTCGTCGGCGTCGAAGTCTTCTTCGTCCGGTAAGTCTAAGCACAAGAAGTCCAAGAAGCATCGTCGCTCTCGGACTTCGCCTCGCCGGTCTCGCGACTCGGCTGAGGCCCCTCCCGGCACCGTCCCCGCCCCCGCGGCCCCGGACTTGCCTGAGGAGTCGCCCCGCCATACCCGCCCTTCCCGGGTTCGGGGCGGATCCGGCCAAGGTACAGGAGTTCCTGTCGGCCATGGCCCGCCTCTTCGGGCCGTCAGGCCCCTCCGGTGCGCCTTCGGGCCCCGCGGGCCCTGATGGGGTTGCTCCGGCGTCGCCGGCGGCTCCGGCCCCGGCGTCGCCCGTGCCTCCAGCCTCGATCCCGGCTCCGGCTTCGGCCCCGGCCTCGATCCCGGCTCCACAACCCCCATCGACGCCGGTCGACCTCACGACACCTCCGCCGGCGCCGATGTCTCCGGTGCCGTTCTCGACGCCGCCCTGGGCTCCGGGCGGCGTCGTTCCCCAGTTCCTTCCGGCTCCGGACATGGACCCGGAGCGACGTCGCTCGACGCCGGCTCCGGCGCCGATGGGACCTTGGGTCCCAAATGTCCCTCCTCCTCCTTATTTTGAACCAGAGGAGGACCTGGAGGACTGGGAGGGGTCTGATGACCCTCTGACACGCAACTGTCAGTATGATGAGGACTGGACAGAGAGTCTAGGGAGGCCAGTGGTCTGGATACTTCCCTGACACTGGCATGCTGTCTCCTCCCGTGGCTACGGAGGAGGGGGCCAATTTTGGTACGGTGTTGCGTAGGGCTGCTGGGGCCTTACGTCTCCAGCTCCCTACTTTGACGGTCAAGCCTAACATCTTGACAGAGGTGCTTCAGCCGGCAGCCTCCTCTGCGGAGACTGTGCTGCCGTTTAACGACGCCCTCACTGACGTTCTTTTGGGCGCCTGGTCCAAGCCCAACACAGGGGCTCCTGTGGATCGGAACGTGTCACGACGCCATCGCCCCGCTCCGGGCGACCCCCTGTTTCTTTCTGTCCACCCCACTCCTGAGAGCTTGGTTGTCCAAGCCTCTGCTTCCCAAACCGCCTTCCCTACCGCTCCTCCGGATAGGGAATCCAAACGCCTGGATCAGTTTGGGAAGAAAGGTTTTTCTTCCTCCAGTGCTGGCTTGCGGTCCGTTAACACCGCTTGTCTTTTGGGCCGATATACCCACTCCCTGTGGGATTCGGTGGCGGATGTTTTGCCCCAGTGCCCTGAGGAGGTCCAGGCACTGCTTTCCCGCGCCATTGCGGAAGGAAGGGATGCGGCCAAATACACTATCCGTTGTGGCCTTGACACCGCCGACTCGCTGGGCAGGTCGATTGCAACGACGGTGGCGCTCCGACGCCACGCCTGGCTGAGAACCACTGGTTTTTCAGGGGATGTCCAGAATACTCTCATGGACATGCCCTTTGATGGAGTCGGTCTTTTTGGGTCCAAAGCAGACCATGCGTTGGAGCGCTTTAAGGACTCACGGGCTACTGCCAAGTCCCTGGGCCTTTCTGCCACACGCCCTCCGCTGCCTTCTGCTTTTCGCCCCTATCGTGGCCACGGTAGGGGCGCCCCTTCACGTCAGCAGCCCAGCCACCGGCCCGCGCAGCAGGCGTCTTCGCGTGGCCGAGGACGTGGATTCCGCCGTGGCGGATCGGGCAACCAGCGTGCGGGTCAGGCCACCACCTCCAACCCGTCCGCGGCCTCCAAGCCCTCCTAGTCCCTCCTTTCAGGTGCACGGCACGCCAGTAGGGGGCAGGGTCCGCCATCACCTTCCCCACTGGCGCACCATCACCTCGGACAGGTGGGTCTTGGACATTGTCCGAAGGGGCTACTCCCTCCCCTTCGAGACCACCCCCCAGCCATGCCACCTCAATTCCACCGCATGTCAGGGGATCACTTGGTGCTTCTACAGAAGGAAGTCACGGCCCTCTTGGCCAAGAGGGCCATCGAGCATGTTCCGACCCCAGAAGTAGGGCGTGGTTGCTACTCCCACTACTTTCTGGTGCCCAAAAAGGACGAGGAGGACATGCGTCCTATCTTGGACCTCCGGAACGTCAATCGCTTCCTCCGGAAGGAGAAGTTCAAGATGCTCACCCTAGCTCAGGTCTTGACTGCCCTCGACCCAGGAGACTGGTTGGTAGCGTTGGACTTGCAGGACGCGTATTTCCATATCCCCGTCCTGCCGGCCCACCGGCGTTACCTTCGGTTCACGGTAGGCCCCGAGCATTTTCAGTTCACCGTGCTCCCCTTTGGCCTTACAAGTGCCCCTCGGGTGTTCACGAAAGTGATGGCGGTGGTCGCAGCTCATCTGCGCCGGGCAGGGGTCTCAGTCTTCCCCTACCTCGACGACTGGCTGCTGAAGGCGGGCTCGTCCCAGGCAGTCGTCTCCCACCTCCAGACTACGGCCGAACTCCTGCACTCGCTGGGGTTCTCCATCAATGTGCCGAAGTCGCATCTGATTCCTTCTCCACAGCTCCTTTTCATCGGAGCAGTTCTGGACACGACGCAGTTTCAGGCCTATCCTCCCGAACGGCGAGTCCGGGATATTCAGGCTATGATTCCGATCTTTCGGCCTTTATCCTGGGTTTCGGTACGGATGACCCTGAGGCTGTTGGGCCTCATGGCCTCCTGCATCCTGCTGGTCAATCATGCCAGATGGCATATGCGGGCTCTGCAGTGGGACCTGAAGTTCCAGTGGGCGCAGCACCAGGGCAACCTGTCCGATCACGTCCAGATCTCGGAGGGGACTGCAAAACAGTTGCAGTGGTGGCTCTCGAACCGGCAATGGGTCATGGGCAGATCCCTCTCCCTTCCCCAGCCAGAGCATACAGTTGTGACGGACGCGTCCCTTCTGGGATGGGGCGGTCACATGGGAGAGGCGGAGATCAGAGGCCTCTGGTCTCCGGCGGAGTCCCGGCTCCATATCAACCTTCTGGAGCTCCGGGCGATCCGGCTTGCACTCAAGGCATTCCTTCCCTCTGTCAAAGGGAAGGTAGTGCAGGTGTTCACAGACAACACCACCGCCATGTGGTACTGCAACAAACAGGGCGGGGTGGGGTCTTGGACCCTTTGTCAGGAGGCTCTGCGCCTCTGGACATGGCTGGAACATCAGGGCATGTTCCTGATGGTTCAACACCTGGCAGGTTCTCTGAACGCCAGGGCGGACGAACTCAGCCGCAGGTGCATGATGGATCACGAATGGCGTCTTCACTCGGAAGTGGCGCAAGGACTCTTTCTACAGTGGGGAGAGCCTTGGTTAGATCTATTCGCCGCCGAAGAGAACGCGCAATGTCATCAGTTCTGCGCGTTGGAATTTCCAAGGCGGCACTCGCTCGGCGACGCTTTTCGTCGCGAGTGGAGTTGCGGTCTGTTGTACGCCTTTCCGCCTATACCACTTCTACCCAGAGTGTTGAAGAAGATTCGGCACGACCGGGCCCAAGTCATTCTTGTGGCTCCGGACTGGGCTCGAAGAGTTTGGTATCCCGAGCTACTCAATATGAGCATAGATCCCCCGATCCGTCTGCCTCTTCGGGAGGATCTTCTGTCGCAGCAGCAGGGGACGGTCCTCCACCCGAACCTGTCCAGTCTACACCTGCTTGCGTGGAGATTGAGCGGCGGCAGTTGATTCCTTTCGACTTGCCTCCCGAAGTTTGTGATGTGATTCTGGCAGCCAGGCGTCCCTCCACTAAGGTGGTATACGCCTGCAGGTGGAACAAATTTGTGGCATGGTGCACAGCAAAGGCTGTGGATCCCCTTTCTGCCCCTCTTTCTGAGGTCCTTCTGTTCCTTCTCTCTCTGGCCCAACAGGGTTCTGCCCTGGGTACCATCAAGGGTTATCTTTGTGCTATCTCGGCCTTCCTCAGGCTCCCTGATCAGCCCTCCCTTTTCAAGTCCCCTGTTGTTAACAGGTTCTTAAAAGGCATTACTCACCTCTTCCCTCCTGTTCCGTTTGTAATGCCTCAGTGGGACTTGAACTTGGTTCTTACCTTTTTAATGTGCGCTCCCTTTGAGCCTCTGCATAACTGTCCTCTTCGTCTTCTGACTCTGAAGACAGCCTTTCTGGTGGCCATCACCTCCGCTCGGCGGGTGAGTGAGCTCCAGGCTCTATCTTGCAAACCTCCCTTTCTGTCTGTTCATCCAGACAAGGTTGTTCTTCGGACGCGTCCGTCCTTCTTGCCAAAGGTGGTTACTGCTTTCCACATTGGGCAGACCATCACTTTGCCCACCTTCTTTCCGCCTCCGCATCCTTCCAGAGAGGAAGAGAGGCTCCACCGTCTGGACCCAAAACGTGCGCTCTCCTTCTATATCGACCGCACACAACACTTCCGGGTGGATGACCAGCTCTTTGTTGGCTACGTGGGCGCCAAAAAGGTCGGGCGGTGCACAAGAGGACCATCTCCCGCTGGGTTACCTTGTGCATCAAGACCTGCTATTCTTTGGCCAAGAAGGAGCCTCCTGTTGGGCTGCGTGCCCATTCCACCAGGGCAACGGCTGCTACCACGGCCTTGGGCCGCGGTGTTCCGCTGCCGGTTATCTGTCAGTCAGCTACGTGGGCCTCGCTGCACACGTTTACTAAGCATTACTGCCTTGACAGTCAAGTCCGGAGGGACGGCTTCTTTGGCCGTTCTGTCCTCCAGGACTTCCTTGTCTGATCTTTGTTCGCAGACCCACCACCGGGGTTGGTATTGCTGGGGTATCTATTCTAAGGTAAGGAATCTGTCACTAACGTGTCTCTTTCAGATGCACAAGTTACTAACTTGTGTAACGATATATCTGTAAGAGACAGTAGTTAGTGACAGATTCCTTACCGCCCACCCATCCTCCCCGTTCTGCAAACTGATTTCTAGGGTTAAGGACATCCCTTTCAGGGCCCTAGTATTTTTCAGACACCTGTGTCAGCTTCTTGCATGGCTCTGCGTTCCTGGCGCGGAAAGTCGTGTACAGAACTGACGTCAGCGCGCAGGGGCGGCGCCTAAGTACTGCCCGCGACGTCATCCCGGCGATCACGACGCCGACGACGGACGCGGAGCCGCACGACGCCGCCTACCGACGCGCAAGGGTACTGCTACGCAAAAAACTTTCCGGATCCAGCCTGACGCCTGGGGATATTCTAAGGTAAGGAATCTGTCACTAACTACTGTCTCTTACAGATATATCGTTACACAAGTTAGTAACTTGTGCGTTAAACACAGCAGAGTGCCTACAACCCTGGGGCCGGCCGCCAATTTCTTTAATACTCAGTTTACATCAGCACTACCCACATCCCGGAGGCCGGGCATCGTCGTGCTCAGGTGTTATTATTCCAGGCCGTATACCAGGTGTAGTCACCGCACTGCCTTGGGATTAGTTAAAGCTCCATGAGTATATACTTGTATATATGCAGAAACAAATTGTCTTTTTCCCCTTTCCTCTTTTTCTCTTTTTAGTTTTCCCCCAACAAACAAACCAACGGAAGTCAGTGCAGTCGCTCTCAGTTAGGACCTCGACTCTTGCACACGCCCATTGCCACATGGCCCTGCTGTGGTCGCCCATTCGCCCCAACTCTTCCCCGTCATCGTCGTGTCCCTTCGCTGTTCCCACATACTAGCCTAGTCTCTTCTGACCACCTGATCCCTGCAGTGTCCCCAATCCGCGGGGTCCGTCCAGAGCACCCAATTAGTTAGAGTCTCTATGTCGCCAGAGCGTTAGTACCTTCCTCTGCCCCGGACTCTGCCGAGGGACCTCCACCCTTTCCCTTCATGTATGTGGTGTAGAGTCCCCAGAAATTTTTCGGTCTGCTCCGCGGAGGGAGCAGTTCGCTAAAGGTTTCCGATTGAGTGCTGCAATAAAGAACATCCCGTGACCATTGCGATACTGTAGGCAATGGACCCCGCAGCCAACACATTGCCACTCTACGCTTCGCTAACAACAGACCCAGATCCACCAGCCTACGAGCTGCCTTCGGCAATAGTTTAGTGTATCCCAGCAGTGCAATCACCGGTTCCGGAGGAATCTCCAACTCTACTACCGTGCTTATTTCTCGAAATATTTTTTCCCAGTATTGGAAAACCCCTGGGCAGCCCCATGCTAAGTGTACAAAGTCCGCCCTCTGGAAGTGGCATCTCTCGCATGTAGCGTCCTCCCTTAGGCCGTACCTATGCATTCTCTCTGGTGTGTAGTACACCCTGTTGATGAATTTAAAATGTATCAGTCTGTGCTTGCCATGCAGTGATACGCGCTTTATGTTAGCGCAGCAGTATAACCACATATCATCACTAATAACCATGTCCAGGTCGGACTGCCAGGCCAATCTGGCCTTGGTGTAGTGGTGGGCCCTCTGGGACATTACCAGTTTATATATGTTGGTTACTAGCTTGCGGGGAGACTTAGTTTTAATGAGGTACGAAAGCTCTCGTACCTCGGGGGTTCAGCCATGTCCTCCCCAAGCTGTTTACGCAATGCCGTATGCACCCTATGGAACTGGAAACGTTGCAGCAGAGTGGTTGCTTCTATCGTGGTCGTAACCTCTTCCCATGTTTTGGCAACGCCATCCGAAAACAGGTCTCCCACTTTGCTAATGCCCAGTGCTCGAAGCGCCCTGATGACACCTTTGTCGCGACAGGGGGTCAACCAGACCGCCCATTCCACCAGCATTTCCGGTGAGTATAACAGCGCCCCCGCTTGCTGTTGTAGTAAACAATGCCATGCATGCCGTGTTGCGTTTAGAGAGTCAAGGATCCCAGTTCTACGGTCCGCAGTCTCGAAAATGACTGCTGGGAGGGGCTTAGAGTCCGCGAACAACCTCTCAAGTCTGAGATATGGGATATTGTCAGCGCCATGTATCCAGCTATGCGCCTGTGCACCCTGCGCTGCCCTGTAGTATAACTCTAGGTCCGGTGCGCCCAGTCCCCCCATGTGATATGGCAATGTGAGAACCCGCCACTTGACCCGTGCCTGCTTGCCCGCCCATGCCAACCTCGTCAATGACTTATTGAGCCTGGCAAAAAAAGAGCGCGGCAACACTATCGGCACATTTGCAAACAAGAATAGGAATCTGGGCAGTACTACCATCTTCATTATCGATACTCTCCCAATTAGGGATAGTGGTAGCCCAATCCAGGTTTTGACATCGTCTTCTAGTTTATCTACCGCCGTGCCGTAATTCTCGCGGAAAACTATTTCTGAGTCCGTGTGCAGTCTGATGCCGAGATACCGGACCGCTTCGTCAGACCACAAAAGTGGGTACTCCATTTCAAATGGAGAGGTGGACGAGGTGAGCGGGAAAGCAATAGATTTAGACCAATTGACCTGCAACCCGGAGAGAGCTCCGAAGTGTACCACCTCTCGCAGGACCGGAGAGAGATTGGTTTCAGGATCCCTTACATAAAGCAGGGTGTCATCCGCATACGTCGATACCACAATCTCGTAGGTGGGGAAACGGACGCCTCTGTGGCTGTGGTATTCCCTAAGGGCACATGCCAGGGGTTCCGCAATTAATGCGTACAGCGTCGGTGACAGAGGGCAACCTTGGCGAGTTCCCCTAGCAATAGGGATGGCGCCTGTAACCAGGTCCCCCAAGCGAATACGCGCCGTGGGGGCATTATATAACACCCCAATCATTTGCAAGAAAACCGGGCCTAGTCCCATTCTCGTCAACACGAGCCGCATAAAGGGCCACTCCACCGAGTCAAAAGCCTTCTCCATGTCTAAGAAGACAGCAATAGCCTTCGTATCCTGCCGGGCATGTTGTATTGCGCCGAAGACCGTGCGGAGGTTATAAGTGAGATTTCTGTCCGGGACAAATCCAGCCTGCTCCGGGGCTACCAATTCCGAAGTCAAAAGGGCCAGTCTGTTGGCCAAGATCTTCGCAAATAACTTAGTGTCCACGTTTAGCAAGGAGAGCGGTCTGTAGGACCCGCAATCCTCCAGGGGCTTACCCGGTTTGGGAATGGCTACCAATATGGCTTCCCTCATTGTCTGGGGCATCTGTCCAGCTACGCACATGTCGTCAAATAATTCTGCTATGTGTGGCAGGAGAAGATCTATGAAGGTCTTATAAAAGTTCACAGTGAGTCCGTCTGTCCCCGGGGCACTATTTGTCCTCATTCCCGACAGGGCTTCGATTATCTCGTCTTTTTCTATAGGAAGAGATAAGAACTCGCGGTGCGTGTTTGATAAGAAGGGTAACTGAATGTGCTCGAGGTAATCTGTTATTCCTCCGTCCATGTCCGACAAGCGTGAGGCGTAAAGGTCCGAGTAGTACTGCTTAAATCTGTTAGCAATATCTTCTTCCTCTGATAGTAGACCTCCCTCCTCCGATCGTATCCCACTAATGGCGGTCTTACCCCTTCTTGCTTTTAGCATATTGGCCAGCACAGATCCCGGCCTATCCCCCTCCCCATACGTGCGAGCTGTAGCGTATTTCCCCAGATGCTGCACCTCGCTGTCCGCTGCCTCATGATACTCCTCTAGTAGTGCCTTCATGGTGTCGCTGGAGTTCTCATCCATAACCGACTGCTGATTAGCCTCCAACTCCCCCAATTTGTGCTCCAGAGTCGACAGTCGCTGTCGGATATCTCGAAGCACCCCAGAGTGTTTGGACATGGCCTCCCCCCTGATATACACTTTAAAAGCTTCCCATATCATCTGGAAGCTGTCTACAGACCCTATGTTGGTAGCGAAGAATGTTTCTATCGCTTCTGCCATAGCCTCCTTAAAGAGGGGGGTCAAGCAATGAATAAGGCGGGAAGCGCCATGTAAATGGCGGAATTGTTTTCTTAGGAGTGGACACCACCAACAATATGGGCGAATGATCCGAGAGTGTGCGCGGCAACACCTGGCAAGAGCGAATCTGGGACCGTAGTGGCGCCGACACCAGCCAATAATCAATGCGCGTATGTAGGTTGTGATAAGCAGAGTAATGTGTGAAACCGCCGACCGATGGATGAAATTCCCTCCACGCGTCAATAAGGTCCATTCTGATCATTGCTCTCTCTACTGCCCTAGCTGCGGCCGCCGGACTCCTGAACTGTCCTCCTGACCTATCCAAGCACGGGTTCCGCACCAAGTTGAAGTCCCCACCCCAGAGTATGTGTGTCACCCCGCACTCACTCACTGTGTTTGCCAATGTGGCGAAGAACTCCGGGCAGTCGTAATTCGGACCATATACATTAACAAGAAGCAGATCTAATCCCCTACCCTGGCATCTAGAGAGCACAAACCTCCCCCCCGAGTCCGCCTTCAGCAATCTCAACTTGTAGTCAGATCTAGGGTTAACCCATGTCAGCACTCCCCTGGCGTGCGTCGTGAAGCCCGCAGCATTGATGTTCCCTACTAATCCCCTAAAGCGCAGCATAGGGCTCTGTAGCGGAAGATGCGTCTCCTGTAGGAGAGCAACGTCTATTTTGTGCCTAGTGAAATAGTTCAGCACTTTGCGAAGTTTGCGGTGGTCGTTGAGGCCCCTCACGTTCCATGACATTGCTCTAATGGCATCTATAGGTCTGTGGCCTGTGTCCTCCCTAGTCGTGGCCATCATGTCTGTCGAGCGTCGTATAGCGTCCTGAGTCCTGAGGTCCGTGCACATATAGCATCCAGCAAAACATCGTGTCTGCTCTATCTGACTTCCCTAACGAAAACAACACCCCTTCCCTTCCTCCCCCCACCCACAGCTGACCTCCCACAACTCGGTCGCGCAGCATCCCTAACAGGGACTCCCCACACCTCCCCCTCCCACTCCCAACTCAAATAACAGAAGTGGTGTTTGGCACTTGCAGGCGGAGGTCGCTCTCTATCAGTTAACAATTGAGCGTCAGGACTCCCCCGTCCCGACCCCCGTCCACCGACTGTTATCATCTTACCCTCCACTGAAGCTCAATCCACAACCAAGAGTTCAAGTGCGTGAAGGCACGGTCCGGCACCGCGTACCTGTCGACCCCAGGCCTCCCTCCTTAGGGCCCCCGTGGCAGGCGTCGAGGCCTCGCCAAGACCTCTAGGCTGCCTAGGGGTGTCAACATGCCTGAATACGGTGTAAGTTCCAGGAGTAGATATACAAATCTGAATGTCCTTCATTGTCCACCCCAACAGTGCGCTATGTACATTTCTACCTCGCTCCCTTCCCCCCCCCCAAGCCCCCTAGGCGCAATACTTATCTAATGCCTGCGGCCCATCTGGTCTCAGTCTTGTTCTTCGAGTGACCCCCCAGCCGCTTCGTCCAGTAGCTGTCGCTCCGGGCTCTTCCGCTGTTCCCTTGTCCAGTCCTTGAGCGCCTTCTGTAAGGCCTTCGGGTCCACGAAGATGTGCGAGCGGCCTTGTCTATTCACCCGTAGTTTGGCTGGGTACAGCATTGCATAGTCCAATCCCAGCTCCCGTAGTTGTTTTTTCATGGGTACAAACTGACGTCTTGCCTCCTGCACTCGCGCTGTGAAATCCGGGTAGAGCGAAATGTTTGACCCTTCATATGGAAGAGTCTGTTTGTCCCTAGCTTTCCGCAACGCCGCATCCCTGTCCCGATAGTTTAGCAGTTTTGCTATGATTGGGCGTGGTGGGGCTCCTGGCTGGGGTCTGGGCCCCAGGGAGCGGTGCGCCCTCTCCACCACAAACATGTTCGAAAAACCTCTGCTCCTAGTAAGTCGATCAGCAGCTTTTCTACAAAACGTTCCATGTTGCCAGTTAGTGTCGTTTCAGGCAGGCCCGTGATTCGTAGGTTACATCTTCGCGAGCGGGCTTCGAGGTCCTCTGTTTTTTCTTGCAACACCTGCATGATCCGCCCCATCTTTGTATGATCCGAGTCCAGTGTTGTCTGCGCTTCTTCAACTTCAGTGAGCCGGCGCTCAGACATGTCAAGTCTCTCTGCATGCTTGTCTAGCCGTTCCCCCATTCTGTCCATCCGATAGGAGAGTGCGTCGATTTTCGTGCCTAGGGAAGAGATACCATTCTGCAACCCTTTCTCCATGGATAACAACAAGCTGCGCAGGTCCGGCTCGACTTCCGTAGGGGGAATGGGTCTAGTTGCCTCCTCCGCCATGGGGTCATGTGACTTAGAACGCTGTTGGGCGAAGGTCAGCTTGGGCTGAGACTTGTCCGTTCTACCCATCTCTTCCTCTTCAGCGGGGCGGCTATGCAAGTGCCGTCACGTAGTATCCCTCCTGCGAGCAGCAACCAGATGCCAGATCGCGGGTTCCCCCTGTGGTCAGCTGCACTCCGGACCTCTCTCCTGGGGTCACTGTTGTGCGATGGCACCCCCAGGTGGCGTTACCGGGTGCCTGACTTGTCCCAACGTAGCCTTAGAAGTGTGCTGTGCTCTGTCCTTGCTCTCTTTCGGGGGTGCGTTCGCTAGCGTTGCGCCCGCTGAGCAAGTCACTTTCCGTAATAGGTCCGCGGTCCCCACTATGTGCCCCTCCGCAACTTTCGTCGTGGGTCTATTCTGGCCCCTTTGTCAGGGGACCGTCGCCCTCAGGGGTACCCCTTTCCACTCCAAGTTACCGGGTCCCGCACCACTAGTGTCAGTGTGCACCGCTCTCCCCAAGAGTGTCAGTTTCACAGCTAGCGCTGTCCTTTAGCTCAGCTGGCACCCCAAATCCGGCCTGGTGCGCACAGGGAGTAAGCCGCACCTGGCGCAAAGCTCCACGCCTGTACCCCACGCAGCGTCTCCTGCAGGACCCGTGCTGCCGCCTCACAAGGCACCCCTCCTGCCGGGCGCCACCGCACCTTCGGTCACACCGAGCTCGACCTCTTCGTCGCTGGTCTACAGAGTCAGGGTGCACACCACACCCAGCAGGCGCGCTCCTTGCCCCTCCACTAGTGTCTTCCTGCTTTGTATTCAGCCGACTCGCCTGCCTCTCACCAGCACAAACACTCCTGACAGGCAACCCACTGTGCGATCACGATATCCTCTAAAATGGCGGCCTCTCTCAGGCACCGGCTGGAATATCCTGCACCATTCCAATGTAACGCCCGATTCTTCCACTTGCCTTGGCCGTCGCAGCCGGGATCACACGCACTGTCTCCCCGCTGCCGCTGTCCTCAGGGTCCTCAAAGCAACCTCAGTCGCACTGCATACACAAGGGGGGTGGGGCGCGGGGGGGCCTCCGCCTCCCGCACTGCCGGGCCCCACAGCAGGGACTCCCACTGCACCGGCACCAGCACGAAGACCTTTCCCACTGAAGGCAGCGCTCCGCTGACTGCTTCCGGCTTCTTCTCCAAGGGTCACCCAGGCCTGACTTACGTTGTCCCGCGGGCCGGCCCGACCCAGCCGCACCTCGTCGCACGTCCAGCGACGCACCCCTCACTCAAGCTCGGGGATCCGCGGCCTCTCGCTACGCCACACTGCCGGCGCCGTATCTTAGGATCGGAGGGGTCTCGGGAGACCGGCAGAGGTTCAACGCACCGCCGCGGCGCTCCGACGTCCCCTCAGCGGTTCACTGACGACACCTCAGTGGAGGGTGAGCAGGATTATTTGCGGATAGTTGGTCGGTGTGCCGGAGCCCTAGGCTCAAGCGGCCATTTCCTATGCAAGCCAAGCTCCGCCGAAGAAGGAATTTATTAGATGGGCGGAATGCGATGGAGTAGTGCGGATGCAGTTGGCGAAAAGGGTGGGAAGTGAAAAGGCACTGGAGGCGGCACAGGCATGGGAAACAGTAGTAGTACTCCTAAAGGTCCCAGACAGTGATAGTGACGAAGATTCCGTGAGTACTGCCCCTGCAGTAGAAGGAATGGATCAAGACGATTACCCTTGAGTGTGACCTGATAGGATGCCCCTAGATATATCTTCCAACAGGACTATGCAATTACTGGGCGTTAACCAGTGCACTGCTATCCACAATACATTAGTGAAACTCATGTGCAGTAGGCCCACGCTGTAGCGCATATGGAGAGTTGGGAGTGGCATGCCTGGGGGGAGGGGTTGGGAGTTTAGAATAGAGCTATGATTTGAAGTAACACTGGAATGAGTGCTGTGGGATTGCGACGCAATATGGGGGTTGTTCCTTATAGCCTTTTTCCTTCTGTATAAAGAGTGGGAGGGAGGGTTAGTCCCAGACATCGAAGATATCATTTGACTGTTTATTTCATGACTATATCGTTATCTCCTTTGATATGTATCTTCTGATACCATTGTATACAATATGTGTTTGCGCAGAATTGGAAATCTCAAAGTTTATTTTTTTTTTAAAAGAACGCAACCTTGGCGCACCCCGCACTTGATATTAAACAGCTCTGAACACTCCCCGCCATTGCCATACCTCACTGAAGCGGAAAGATCCTGATGGAGAAGCTTCAGAAAGGAGACCAGACCCGCTTCGACTCCCATGTTAGATAAGATGTCCCACAACTTAGAGCGTGAGACATGGTCAAACGCACTGGTCAGGTCCATAAAAGCCAGATGACTGGAAGCGCCCTTTGCGTATTTATATTTGGCCAAAATAAGGTGGAGGTTAAGGCACTGTTCGATTGTGCCAAGCCCCTTCCTAAAGCCATACTGACTGGGGGCCAAAATGTGGTTTACATTGATCCAGTCCAATAGGCGATCCAGCACAACTCTCCTGATGATTTTGATGGAAGAATCCAAAAGGGATATCGGTCGATAGCATCTGGGGTCATGCACATTTCCTTTTTTAAAAATAGGCACTATGACCGTTGAGCGCCAAGACTTTGGCACTCCCTCTTTACAAACTGAGTTGAAAACTGCAGGGAGTACCGGAGTCCAGAATGCTGGATCTTCCTTGAATAGGTCCAATGGAATTCCATCTGGCCCTGGAGCTTTCTTGCCTTTGCTTTTTCCAATTGCCTTTCGGACTTCCTCTTCATTAAAAACAAGATTTTGACATAATAGGTTTGACTGAACTGATGCAACTATAACACCAGGGTCAATGGAGTAGAGACCAGCGTAGTTCGTCACCCAAGTCTCAGGTAATATATGAAAGGTTACTGTATCACCTGGTAAAGTGGGAGATAGGACTGACCGAACTGCTTTCCAGAAGGCGTTGGGATCTTTGGAGCGACAAGCGCCCACTATTAATTCCCACTTCTCCTCCTTCAAAGCTGACTTTCTCTTTTTTGTGGCAAGCTTATACAGTTTCCTACTTTTCCTAATCACAATAAAGTCTCTGAGGTTTTTGCTTTAGAGCCCTGCGTAGGATGTTATTAGCCTCTCTGCAGGCCTTGTCAAACCATGGATGTGCTTGAAGGCGAGACTGGGTAATGGGTCTAGAGAAAAGAATTTTAACTTGATCTAATAGATCTACAAAGCTAGATAGGATGCAGGCTGAATCGCGTGGCATGCAATTACAGCTATGCATCAGGGCAGAACTGATGGGTATCACCTGGGACATTATGCTGTTCATGTTCGCTGTACGCCATACCACCCTGCGCCCTGCATCCTTAGTGGATAGTGTCTGGATAGGTGAAGGCTTAGGCTTTTGGCGCATATATGGGAGCACTATCTTTGCAGAGATCAGGTTGTAATCGCTATAGGACTGAATAAGAACCTCGCAGTTCTTAATAAGGGGCAACTTGCTCCAGGTGACAAATATATATTCAATGGTGGTTCCTGCCCCCGTCCTATAAAAGTGGGAATGTGTTGGTCTGTCAGTTTGGGGGCCCCGTTGACCATACCCCGTTCTAGCAAATAGGAAAATAGAACCCGCCCCCTAGCATCCATCACATTAAGGTCCGGCTCTTGGGCAATTGGCTCAAAGGTAGTTGGAGAAAAAGACTGAGGATACCCCAATTTCGCATTGAAGTCCCCCCGCCATCAGCAGCTTAAAGGGACAACCCGCTCGAGCCTCTCTCTCCGCAAGCATATCAATCAAAACAAATAGGCCGTGGAAGTCCCCTTTGGAAGAAAAATTATTATTATAGAAAGTAACCAAATACAGCTTATTACTATAATTCCAAGTAAGACAAAAGGCCCGTGCTTCCCCCTGTTCCTGGGATAACTGTGCAATCAGACCAGTGATTTCCACTTTAAACCAGGCCGACAGACCCCCTTTAGCTCTACTTGCTTTATATGGAATAGCGGGCAGGCTGAAACACGTAAACCCATCAAAAGTGATATCCTTACTCTCCCAAGTTTCTTGCAAAAGACTATATCGTAAGTCAAAATAAAGGATTGCCAACCCTCCAATATAATATTTGAAGCTACTCCCGCTATATTCCAGTTTAGGATTTTCAATCCTACATTATCTATTTGAACATTTTCGATACCCACGCACACACTGGCCCCTGGAGGGGAAAGGTTCTGAAAGGGACCAGGGGGCAGTTGGGGGACAGTGGTTAGCCTAGCAAGAGCCTCCTCAGAATTCTCGATACCGGGTCCTGCACCCAGAAGACCATCCGAGAGAGAATTAGTCACTTGTACAGCTGGGGTGGAGTTACAAGAAGACCCAACCTTTTCCATAGGTCCGGGCACCGTGGGCCGAGGATTATGTCGGGAAGAGGGTGGCAATTGGGTAAAAACTAATTTATCAGTTAACCTGTCCACCTCCTGGGGGTCAGAACACACAACCACCACCTTAAACCGTCAATCGATATCTTCCAGCCCGACCAATGGAGCAAATCTGTTGGTCAAATGGAGTGATACAGAAGGAGGGGGTCTAGCCGGCACAGAGTCACAGTGGACAAGACTATCCAGAGTACGATATTGATTCGCAAGATGCTGGTAAAAGAAGCCAAGTGGGACTATCTTGATGAAACTAGTTTTAACCATTCCCATGCTAGCTTTGTGCAGTATTTCCTTTACTACTGTCGGGGTACGAAAATTGACCACAATAACATCTCCATTGTTTCCGTGACCCCTGCCCCCAATGCCTCCCACTCATCTAGCCATCAAAATGTCTTTAGATATGTCCCAGTTACCAGTGACGTTATTACTCAGCCAGTGTATGGATTTGTTCATCAGGCCTCTAGTAGTTTCCATGTTGATTTCTGTGAGTCTGGGCACATTAGTCAATGCAACGACGTACGGGGCAGATGCTGGGGGAAGATCTATCACCGGAAAAATGGCCTGATTTTGGGCACGGACTGCCTGTTGTGTGACAGGATGGATTATAGGTAAATTGGCGTGTGGCTGTATGACAGCATTGCTCTGAGAGGGAATAGTAGGAGTAAAATCGGAGGCCAAATACTGGGTACAAGTGGAAGTCCTGAGATCCGGCGGTTTCACCAGGCTGGATTCAATTTTCGCTAGACGTTCAAAAATGGGGCGTAACTTGGCGTCCAAGAGATCGCCAAGGCATTTGCTGAAACTGTGCCAGGCATTCTTGTTACCCTCAACCAAACCCCCAGTCAGGACTCCATCTGTAGCCTTGTTATGCGAAGGAATTTTGGTGGTTCTAGCAGAGTTTCTCGGCTTGGTGGATTTAGCAATTTTCCTCCTCCGCTTAGCTCTTGGGCCACTGTCCCCTTCAGAGTCACAAAGCTGATCGCCTCAGTCTATACTAATTAAGCCTGACACAGACCCCCCTCCAGGTACAACCCCCGAGCAGACTGGACCCTCACCCACGTTGTAGACCGGCGACACAGAACAAGCCTGGCTCGTAGGTCCAGCAGGTGAGCTTGTTGCCACTGATACACTCTGTGTTACTAGAAGATCACATTGGTGGATGAATGAGCTCTTCAGGTGTGAGGGAGAGGCGACGCTCTACTAACCGAATCTCATTTGTAACCATGTCCACAGCTCGGGTTAGGTAGTTGTCAATTGATGAACGGGTGCGTGGGGGAGGTATCGTGCTGGAGACGCTTAAAGCACCCTTTCTCTTACCCATTGTGATGACCTATCTGGCTGAAGGGCGGGTATGGGGCACAAAAATAAGGTGAGCAGAATAGATGGGCGTAATTTAAGCCAGGCAAACACGACCAGCCACTGCTCTCATAGCATCAAGGAGAAGACAAAACACTATACCTTGGGCCGTATTCCGTTGTGAATGTCAGGAAAATCCGCTGCAGGCCTTAGGGGGGGTGGCCCAGCCCAGCCTTATCCGGGCTTTGACGGGTGCAGACGGGCCCGGGCTTCGCCCGCGCACGTCCCGCACTGCGGGAGCCCGCAGGAGATTTTAAAGCACATCCAGGTGCAGGAAACACACGTTGGCGGCAGCGGCCGCTCGGGAGGCTGGGACTTGTGGTCCTGGTCACCTTCTCCCCTCAGCAACAGGAGGCAGGCAGCAGCAGCAAAACGGGCATCCCACGCTGCGGGAGCCCGCAGGAGATTTTAAAGCGCCTCCAGGCGCAGGAAACACACGTTGGCGGCAGCGGCCGCTCGGGAGGCTGGGACTTGTGGTCCTGGTCACCTTCTCCCCTCAGCAACAGGAGGCAGGCAGCAGCAGCAAAACGGGCATCCCACGCTGCGGGAGCCCGCAGGAGATTTTAAAGCGCCTCCAGGCGCAGGAAACACACGTTGGCGGCAGCGGCTGCTCGGGAGGCTGGGACTTGTGGTCCTGGTCCCCTTCTCCCCTCAGCAACAGGAGGCAGGCAGCAGCAGCAAAACGGGCATCCCGCGCTGCGGGATCCCGCAGGAGATTTTAAAGCGCCTCCAGGCGCAGGAAAAACACGTTGGCGGCAGCGGCCCCTCGGGAGGCTGGGACTTGTGGTCCTGGTCCCCTTCTCCCCTCAGCAACAGGAGACAGGCAGCAGCAGCAAAACGGGCATCCCACGCTGCGGGAGCCAGCAGGAGATTTTAAAGCGCCTCCAGGCGCAGGAAACACACGTTGGCAGCAGCGGCCGCTCGGGAGGCTGGGACTTGGGGTCCTGGTCCCCTTCTCCCCTCAGCAAAAGGAGGCAGCAGCAAAACGGGCGTACCGCGCTGCGGTAGCCCGCAGGAGATTTTAAAGCGCCTCCAGGCGCAGGAAACACACGTTGGCGGCAGCGGCCGCTCTGGAGGCTGGGACTTGTGGTCCTGGTCCCCTTCTCCCCTCAGCAACAGGAGGCAGGCAGCAGCAGCAAAACGGGCGCAGTAAGCCTTTTCTTTCTATGTGAAGAATGTGGCAGCAGAAATGGCAATGGGCCATACTTTCCTTGGCACAGAATCTACAAGTGTAGATATATATATATATATATATATATATATATATATATATATATATATCCAATGTCGAATTGTCCAAAATGGAGTCTAGCAGAAGATTTTTTTAATTTTATTGAAGAGGTTTCTACCAAAAAGGACTGCAACAATAATATAAGATCCTTTTGTTTCAGCAGATTGCAAGATTTTGAGTCTGTTTTGAAGGAAAGAGCAAACATTTGACGCCTTAAGATATATTTAAAGTCTTGACACAAAAAGTTGGCTTCCCAGGTTTCATTCATATTTAAATTCTTTAGCGCTATATGGGGCTGAATAGTCAAATTTACTAGTTCAATCCGTACTTTTAAGATAGAGCCATATAAATGATTTTAATGAGCCTTGTTTTGTGGTTTTGCATTTATTAAAAAAGCTGATTACGCGTGATTCTTGCAAGAATTGCTGTCCAAGCAAACAGAACTCTAAGAGTAACTGTGATTGAGATGTAGAAAGTGGGAGAGAGAAAATACACCCAAGTTAGTTACATTGAATTACATCGTTACAATATTTGAGGAGTTTTAAATATTTTCCAGCCTTAATTTAAAGCAAGCCTACATTTAATTTAAAGTACTTCCATCAGAGGCTTAAATGATGGGCCAGTAAAATTAGTGGACAGCTTTATCATAGCAAGCATTATTGACTTGGCTTCTAATTTTAATTTTTCGTGGTAATAAGTTAGGCAACCATTATCTTGGAGACAAATTCCTAAGTACTTGTAGAACTTGGCACTCTTGATTTGCCTTCCATTGCGATTCCACTATGATTTTGATGTATTCCCACTACTAAAATCTAGAACATTTAATTTTTCATGGATTATGCTCAGGGTGTTTTAAAGGCAAAAGATTTCAAGACGATTTAGAGTATGCTGGAGACCCATGCTAGTTCTATCTAGAATGACAGTATCATCTGCGTACAAGAGCAAGGGTGTCGGTATACCTCCTAATTTCTGTGGACAAGCTCTAGAATTTGATAGACAAGAGCCGATATCTGAAATATATGTTAAATAGGATTGGGGCAAGGACACAGCCTTACTTAAGCCCTGAATGGGTATATATTTTGTTAATCACTTGTTATCACCTAGTTAACTTGTATCCAAGTGTTAGTATAAAGGCCCTAGGTGGCTCTTAGCAGTTTTGAGTCTATGCCCCAAATGTTCAACTTAATCCAAACCTCTTTCTATTGATGCATTTGAATGGGGTTTTAAAATCGATGAAGCAGGCATATAGTTTCTTGAATTCAGTTTTTACATATTGGTTTGATAAAGCCAGGATATTATCGATTTTGCCTCTATTGGACATGAATTCTGTTTGATACCAGGTAATCAGGATTTTGTGTCTGCCCATTCTTTTAGGTCTTTTAGATATAGTAACCTGTAAAACTTAGCTTCTACATCAGAAGGGCTTTCATTTGATAGTTGCAGAGTCTGCCATTGAGAGCTTCTTGTGTAGAGGGCAGACATTGAAACCTTTCTGAGAAGATGGAATCGAGCTGTAACTAAAGCAACCATTAAAGAGCAGGGTCAGCCGTGAGGCCCAATAGGAGTGCTCAGACTTGAACATCTTAGAAAGGATGCCGTTTGGCCCATGAGCTCCATCGGATCTTTCTTCCCTTATGATGTCCAATACAAGCTTCACTGAACATCAGCCATATGCACCAGGTTTTTCTGAGAGTTCTGTCACCGATACCCCCTGGCACTATTCTCTGAATGCCAAAGTTAAAGGCGGTAAATCTTCTTCATTTTCAAATTCTAAGAAGTTTCTAATGTACAGTGAAAATATGTATTCGCCCGAAACACAGGCTACTGTAGAGGTTCCTGCTTTCAAATTTGTTTTAACCTCTAATGCAATTATCTTAATTCAAAATTTCCTGCAGTCTTTGGACTTGCATATCATGAATAGTGTACACCAGCGCTCCTCCTGCATCCAGCGTTTGGCTTCCCATAGATGTTTTTAATATTCTTTGCATTTTCTGTTAAATTCTTTAATTCTGGTTGGAGTACTCTCATTAACATTGAGTGACTTAATTTGTATTGACAGACTATTAAGAGCTCTTCTTTCAGATTTTAATTCTTTGGAGTGCCATGCCCAGAATTATGTGATGTTCTTATGCATTTCCATTATCGAAATGCTTTATTATAGAATTAACAGACGAAGGACCAAATCTCCCCCACAAATTCTACTGGAGATGCTAGGATCTGAGTTTTCCAGCATGTTGTCGAAGTCAGCTGCTTCCAATCTGCATTTTTTCGAGACGTGTATAGGTTCCATTTAAGCATTTTTGGATTCATTTCTGCCACTGAGTGACCCAGATTTGGGATGAGTGTGGTAGGTTCGACCTATTACTATATGAGTCTCATGCAGAAAGTGATTGCTTGCTCTCCTACCTTTCTACAAATTGAAATTTCTCAACAGCACGGAAAAAGATAGTGATACAAAAGTGTAGTCCAAGGTTGTGGCTGAAATTTTAGTGATTCTTGGATTCCTAGATGGCTGATCCGCTGGTAGGTGACCATTTAGACTTCGCAGGCATAGGCTGTGTAGTAGCTGCTGGAAATGATGAACCGGTATAGATGTCTTGGTAGATGGTAAAACTAATTCTATGTCAGGACCGGAGGCTCTGATTATGCTTTTCTCTCTTCGCTTTATTATATCCAAAACTTTCAGCAGCCAGAAAAGCATCACTTTAGTATTTTATACAGTGAAAATTGGAGAAAAAACATTGAAGAAACATAAACAATCCATAACAGATCATAACAGGACCACAAATCCCATAATCTTTAGGGGGCACATGCGAGTGAGTCCTTCCTCAATGTCCCTGGCCTCTATTTAGATCCTCCATCTTGACCGTTCCTCCTCTTTCTTCGTTGCTCGCGCAGCCAGTTAAGTGCCTCATGCTGTTTTTTTCTCGATTGCTTCTGCTTGTTGACTGTTATTGCCTGTACTTTATTCGCAGGTTCCCCCTTTCCGGCCGCGGGAGCGAGAGCGCTCCTTACGCGGTCGATGCCCAAGGTTTTTTCGTTGTCGCGGCGTGTACTGAAGCAGCTAGGGGCGCTCTCCTGTCTCGTTGCTCCCGCGGCGCGGTTTTTCCTCAGATGAGGAGCCGCGTGGCGAGAGTAACGAGCACGGAGCCTTGTCCCCTCATTCCGCCTCACCTTTACGCCCTCTTGGGGGTCTGTATTGTCCCGCATATCTTCATTGCTGCACGCCCCGGCGGGGGTCCGTATTCGCGGTAATTACCGCATTGAGCGCCTGCGGGCGGATTTGACATTGTGCCTTTGATTTGGTAATTAGAAGAGCGCGCGGGGAGGCGTGAAGTGCCCGGTCAGTCTCTGAGGGCACAGCGCGCTAGGGATTTTTCTCCCTTTAATGCAGTTCGGCTGGACTCCCAAAGAACCTTGCAGTCTGTCAGTCTGCCCATATTTTTCTGGTACTCCCAGAGCCTGAAAATACAGGGTTTAGCCTGCATTTGTTTGGGGGAGTTTTTTCCCTTGTTTGTGATCCCTGGGTGTGTGTGTGATAATGGATCACGAGAATGTGTATTTGGAGGAGGAGGTGGAGTACCTACCTCAGGATGATGCATTCTTTAAGGCCGTGGATGCCTCTATTTACCGCTGTGTGAACGAGGTCATGGGGCCTATGGAACAAAGACTCTCTGACCGGATTGTGCAGGAGTGCGCCAAGTTGGCGCACACCCGTCTAGAAGCCTCTGCTTTGGCTAATACTTCCGCCCCTGAGGGCCAACCTCCCCCCGCCAAAAAGCAGTGCCCTGATGGGGATCCTGGGGAGTTGCAGGGGGTAGACAGAGATGCCTTTGAAAGGTTGCGCAGCGCCTTCCTAGCTAAGTCAGTGGTTCCGGCTATCCCTGCGCCGCTTTCTGCCCCGGAGCCCGTCCTCTCCCCCGCGCCGGTTTCCCCTACTGTGGATGGAGACTCGCCGGGGGATTCGGACGACGACACAGGGTCCTCGCGTTCTTGGCGCCCAGCTACCGCTTCCGCCTCACTGCCACAGGATGGCTCAGGGATGTTAGACCCAGATGAAATTATTCATCCTCGGTCGGCAGCCTGGGCCCCTAGGGACAAGGTGGCGAAGTTCGTGGCGGGTCGCCTCCGCAAGCCCTTAGAAAAAGAAGCTAGGGGTTGTTTGAGATCAGAGTGTCCCCGACCTTCTTTGGACGGGAAGGTTGCCTGTACTCCGGAGCTTGACTCCAAAATGGCTACCTTCCTGGCCAAATATATGAAAGATCCTCGGAAGGGCATCGACAGGTCTTGGCGATCCTGCCAAGACAAGTTGTTGGACGCAATAGGGCCTATGACCAAGATCCTTGACATGGCGGAGGAAGCCAAGGTGTCCGGGTCGGTCATTTCCCCTGATGCTCTCTCTAATTGGGCGCAGCGCGCCATTATATTTTTGGGGAACGCCAATTGTGCACTTTCGACAGAGCGCCGCCGCTCTCTGCTGATAAAGTTGGACCCTAAACTTGGCGACTTAGCTTCGTCTGAGGCAGGAGCTGTGGCGCAGGGGGGGCTTTTTGGGGACCCCTTCGTCAAAGAATTAGGAAAATTTGTGGCCACTTTCACTTCACTGGATAAGGCCCAGTCCAGTATAAAACAGGTTTTTCACCCCCGGGTCTCTCAAGGGGCCGGTCGCGGTAGGGGCCGTGCGACCGGCCGTGGCACACAGTATGCTTCCAACAGGGGACAAGGCTCCGGGCGTGGTCAGTACAACGCCAACGCCGGTTACTCAGAATTTTATCCCACTAGAGGACAGCGCTTCCGAGGCCGTGGGAACTTCAGGAACAACACCGGAGGTGGTGCTTCCACTGGTAAGTGTTTTACCAACGGACCAGGTCCTTATAGGGGGTCGTTTAGCACACTTCCAGGATGCTTGGGCAGAAATCACCGGGGACGCCTGGGTCTTGCAAACTATCCGGGGGTTTCATATAGAGTTCTACGACACCCCCCGTCAGCATCATCCTCCACACCCCATTTCTTTTTCGGTCGCGGACGCGCGGCTAGTCGACGAGGAGGTCTCCGCGCTGCTGCGCAAAGGGGCCATTGGTCACTCGACATTGCACCCACACAGGTTTTTAAATCAATATCTTCCTGGTGGACAAGGTGGACGGGGGGCGTCGTCCGGTCATCAACCTCAAGGAGTTCAACAGTTGGTTGGTGTACCGGCACTTCAAGATGGAGGGCATCCACCTCCTTCGAGACGTCCTCCTCCCATCCAATTGGATGGTGCGTCTCGACCTCAAAGATGCGTATTTGGTAGTCCCCATTCACCCTCCGCATCGAAGGTTTCTTCAGTTTTGCTGGCGACACCAGATTTACGAGTTCACCGCCCTTCCGTTCGGTCTATCTTCCGCACCTTGGTGCTTCACAAATGTGCTCCACCCAGTAGTGGAGTTCCTCAGGTCCCAAGGTATCCGTATGATTGTCTACCTGGACGACGTCCTGATCATGGCTCAGTGCCCCAAGGCGTTGGAGATGCAGTTGCATCAGACGGTGTCGCTTCTCCAGCGTCTAGGGTTCGTAATCAACGAAGACAAGTCCGTCCTCACCCCGGTGCAGAGTGTGGTCTTTCTCGGCTTCATAGTCGATTCTATAAAAGCTTCTTTAAGCCTCCCAACACGGAAGATGGCCAAGATCAAACACGAACTGAGACAGACCATCTCCAGGTCTCACACCTCTCTCCAGCGGATTGCCCGGGTGGTGGGACTTCTGTCCTCATCCATTCAGGCAATCTTCCCGGGGCCCCTACATTATCAAGCTATGCAGCGCCTAAAAGCTTACCATCTTCGGAAGGGGTTTTCCTACGATCAGTCCGTACTCTTGACCACGGAGGTGAAGGACGAAATGTCTTGGTGGCTCACCCACATGGAAGCATGGAACGGTCGGGCCATTTTTGGGTCAGTTCCAGATCTCATCATAGAGTCCGATGCCAGCAGATCGGGCTGGGGAGCCCTTTGCGGGGATTTTTCCACAGGAGGCACCTGGTCGTCAGAAGAACAGGCATTGCACATAAATTGTTTGGAACTCCTGGCGGGCTCCTTCGCAGTCCGCTGTTGGACCAGAGACCGGGTGCAGCCTTGCGTCCTCTTGAAGATGGACAATGTCTCCGCGGTCAGATATGTCAATCATTTGGGAGGACCGCGCTCCCGAGCACTAGCAAATCTAGCAAAGGATTTCTGGGACTATTGTCTGGCCCACCATATTTCGGTGACGGCAGAGTACCTCCCGGGGCAGGCCAACCAAGTAGCGGATTGGCATTCAAGGCATCTGATCGATTCCAGCCAGTGGATGTTAGCTCCTCAGGTGTTTGCATGGCTGGCGACATTGTGGGGCCCATTCACAGTGGATCTTTTTGCGACTCGCCTGGACCATCAGCTCCCGTGGTTCTTCAGTTGGAGACCGGATCCCCTGGTTGTGGCCACGGATGCATTTCTGCAGGACTGGAGTCGGGAGAGAGGATACGCCTTCCCTCCCTTCTTGATGATCGTTCGGGCAGCGGCGCACATTCGCCGCCAAGGGGCGGAGTTGGTGATGGTGACTCCGTTGTGGAGGTCCCAAGTTTGGTTTCCGGTTCTTCTGGAACTTTCTTGGGATTTTCCAATCCTACTCCCCCTGTTTCCTCAGCTCCTTCTCAATCCGAGCGGAGAGCAACACCATCTAGTCACGGGAGGGACTCTCCGCCTCATGGCATGGCGGCTTTCCGGCAACGGTGGTCGCTCCCAGGTCTTTCGGGACAAGCTGAGGAGCTCTTATCTAAGGCCTGGGCTAGCACCACCTCCAAGCGCTATCGCTCCGCCTGGACAAAATGGGTTCGTTGGTGTCTTCGACGCAGTTTGGATCCCATGGTCGCCGGAGTCGTTCATGTCTTAAATTTTCTAGCAGACTTGGCGACGTCCGGGTTGGCTTATCGGTCCATTAACACTATACGTTCTGCCATTTCAGCGGCACATTGCCCGGTAGAGGGGGCGCCGTTGGGGGAGCACCCTTTTGTTTGTAAACTCATGCGAGGCATTCGGCTATCTTTACCCCCGGAGCCACGCTACTCGGCCTTATGGGATGTCAACATAGTCTTGAACCTTTTTCTATCATGGCAGCCGAACAAATACCTTTCTTTGAAGGAGCTCTCGGCTAAGCTGGCTATGCTTCTGTGCCTTGTCTCTTGTAGAAGAGTTTCTGATGTGCGCGCTTTGGACATTTCCGCACGGGTTTTTTCTCCCAGCGGGGTGACGTTTACGGTGAGTCGCCGTACTAAGTCTTTTACTCACACTATTTCTTACCTCGCCTTTGAAGATTCTCCTAAATTGTGCGTCGTAAATTGCCTCAAGGCATATGAGGACCTTACTCACGAATTCCGCCCTCCGGGCGAACAACAACTCTTAATTGCTTTACGAAAACCGCATAAAGCAGTCTCCGCCCCAACTATAGCACGGTGGGTGCGGTGGATCATGCAAGAGGCGGGCATTGATACCAAGCAGTTCGGGGCTCACTCAACCAGAGGCGCGATGGCTTCTAAAGCTTTTTCTCTGGGAGCCCGTCTGGAGGACTTGATGCGGGCCGCAGACTGGTCCTCGGATTCCACCTTTAAGAAGTTTTACTTCAAGCCAGTTTTGGAGGTTGCTCAGTTGGTGGTAAGTAAGCTTTAAACTAGCATAATCAGAGCCTCCGGTCCTGACATAGAATCGAAATTTGCCTAGCAGTGTAACGGTATGTTTCAATTCTATTAAGGACACGGAGGCGAGGATTATCCCGCCCGTTGCACATTTAAGTGCGAACCCGCCCGTATGTGCGTAAGTAAGAGTTTTTTCTTTAGAATTTTCACCTACTGTGCTGATGTTCATCGGTTATTGGTTTCAGGCTTGTGATGCTGGGGTTCTGGCCTGAATGAACCGTACGTGCCTTTGTCTCTTTTAGGAAACGATGGCGCAAAACAGGGCCAATGAGGATCTAGCGTAACTTGCGCGAAGAAAGAGGAGGAACGGTCAAGATGGAAGATCTAAATAGAGGCCATGGACATTGAGGAAGGACTCACTCGCATGTGCCCCCTAAGGATTATGGGATTTGTGGTCCTGTTATGATCTGTTATGGATTGTTTGTTTCTTCAATGGTTTTTCTCCAATTTTCACTGTATAAAATACTAAAGTGATGCTTTTCTGGCTGCTGAAAGTTTTGGATATAATAAAGCGAAGAGAGAAAAGCATAATCCTCGCCTCCGTGTCCTTAATAGAATTGAAACTTACCGTTACACTGCTAGGCAAATTTCGATTCTGGGGTACCCTATGCTGAATCATATTCTTTAAAGATCTCCTCAGATTGCTCTGGATGTAAACAATTGTGATTAAAGTCACTAGTTATTATTCTGCGTTGCTGTATATACATTCTAGATCTTCTAATGGAGTAATTTTATCATTGATTACTTTTTCTTTTTATTATAGGGATGTACATAAATGCTAACTATTATTATTTGATTGAGAGAATAAGTTGACTTTATTGTTGTAATGCTAATTGTCTGATTATGTGTAGAATTTGTGCTGATTTATTTAGTTGCAACATCAAGTTGTACTGAGATGTGTAACACCAAGCCCCAGAAGGTATTTTCCTTTTACCTGAGGGTACCGCTGAAGTATGAAATAACCAAAATCACAAAATTGGATAGGGTTCCGTACACCATATTTCTTTGGCAACAGATTATGTGGTAAGAGCTTATACAGTTTTACTAGTATCATTATCCGAGCTTAAATAATCCGCAACATGGGGGGGGGGGGCGTGGCCAAGTAACATGGCCGACAGGACGTGAGCTCGTTAGCTCCCGGCCGGCCCGCCGTAAAATCCTAAATAAATCCTGAAGCCCAGAGCACCGCATTGTGACCGCCTTTGTGCAGTGCAATAGAGGATTCGCCCGCTTGTCAGCAGTGCCCCGGTAAAGGAGGATTTCGGAGCGAGATCACGCTGGGCCCTGGATACAGACGGGCCTGGTGATGCAGCGATAATCCAAGGCCCCGGGGACTCCGCAACCTACTGAGGCCGGTGAGACTTTGGGGCGGGGGTTCGCCCCCGTGAGACCTGCGGAGAGTTCTCATTCCCCCCCCCCCTTCTGAGGCACAACTACGGACCGGACTGTTCCTGGCCGGGGAGGAGTCCCTGCGGCCCAAGCCGATTGCTGCCGGGGTCGCGTGTGTGCGAACGGAGGAGGCGGGCGCCGTCTTGCAGAGGCTTTGAATGGCTCTGGTGGACCCGGGCCGTGTGGCGGGCGCCTGCTTGCTGTGAAGCGGAATCTGTGCATCGCCGGCCCCCTTGGGGTGTGGAGCAGCGCAGCAGACCCGATCTGCGGCGGCGGAGCAAGGCGCTCCGTAGAGCCGGGCTAGAGGCCCCTACTGGCTGCGGCGCAGCCCTGCCATGCCGGCGATGGTGCCTCTTGGAAAGTGCCCTCATTGACTTTCGGCATACTTGCGTGGCCGGCCCCGGGAGAATACTGGTGCCTAGGACGTCGGCGCCATTGTGGGCTGACCCCTGAGCCTGGTCCTGACTGGCCCTACCCACAGATGGTGGGCATTTGAGAGGAAATTGGCTGGAGCTTCTGTTGGATTCCCAGGGCGGAGGAGGGGCCTTGTTCCACTGGTGCTTGCCTCCGGGGCCTCCTGGAGGGGACGGGACCTCGCTGGTTCCTGGTACAGGCGTGGGATGTCCCTGGGGGGCCAAGCGTGGTGGCTGGAGCCTGCCTTTGCATTACCCGGTGTGGAGAGCTGGGACCTCTATATATAAGGCAAGAACTCAAGTTTCCTCTACGAAATTGTGAGTAACATTGTGCGGAGTGACCTAAGGAGAGTGACACAAGAGGGAGCAGCCTGAGAGCTGCATCGACTGCGTATTATTTTGCACTCCCCACGCTTACTACCTATGTGGACTGTGGCGCCCTGGCTCTGCTGACGTACATTGCTGCTTGTGTGGCCAGGACAGGCTTGGCACTGGCATCGGCTTCTGTGCTGGGACGGAGCTGAACCTTTTCCTCCCCGTGAGCATCAGGAAGCATCGCGCACTATCAGCAGCTGACACTCGCCATTATCCCTGGCTCCCGGACTCATGAGACCGCTCCCGCGGCTCACCACTTGCAAGCAACTCCGTCTACAACGCCCTAAAGACCGCCGAGCGGCTCTCCACCTCATTCATCGATTACAGGCAAGATACAGCACCACGAGTGGGTCCATCGACTTCTGCACGAAGCCTGCCTTGCCACTTCACCCACCGCTGGCCCTGGCCCTAAAACGCTGTAGAGACTGCCGAGCGGCTCCCAACCATGTCCATCGTTCACTTTCTTGATATAGCTTCATGAGTGGGTCCATTGTGTCCCGAATTTTGCGCGAAGCCTGCATTTCTACTCCCCTCGCCTCTGTCCCAACCGCCAGTTCGTGCTCGCCGTTGTGACATTAGGCATATGTTTACAGGCATCACATCTATAATGTCCCGATGATGATCCTATATTTTTCTGTAAAGGATCGAAACGTCGTCGACTTGTTGTCCACCTTATACACTTTAACATTTAAGACAAAGTATGTGTAAAGGTGCCCTTTCTTTAATTTGTTTGTGATATTATGATTACTCTATACAAACAACTTCACGCTGCCTGAGCCTTTTTGTTTCCTTTTTGTTTTGTGAGTTCCAGGATGCAGGCTTGTGTCCCACTGTAAATACTTTTTGTGTCACTATTTGTATGTTTATCTTACACACTGCATATTAAATTCCCGTGTCCGGCTGGATAACGGTTTATATATAGTACTGATTGGGTCTATATTCACTGTTCCTTTATACTCTCTTAGCTCCGGGACCATTGTCTCTTGTAATGGACGGAGGGGCAGTGCATGCTACTTACCTGGATTGCTGTAATTGTGTCTTGCTATGTCTGCTGGCCTGGATTGATTAGTGGACCCCCACTGAGGAGGCTCTATTGGTGCGTGCATCGCGTTGGTGAAAGTGCGCGGTACGCGCGCTAGGGGTCGCAATGGGCAAAGGCAAGCCTCAAAAGACGACTGGGCCGAATACTATCACGCAGTATACCACGCCTCGATTACCCCCCCCCCAGCGCCTGACAGACAGACTGGGGGGACGGAACGGGACTCGGGAGGGGAGAGCCCGGAGCCCACCAGGGCAGAACTCATGGCGGCCATACAGGGCTCTAGGAAGGCGCTGGAAGATAGGATAGATACTGTCTCTGTGGATGTGAACCTACTGCGTGCGGATCTCTGGAAGGTAGCTGATAAGGTCACAAGTGCTGAAGGGGATATTGCAGAATTAAAAGGAGAGGTGGTCACCCTCAAGCAGCAGGTGTCGCTGATGACTGGTCACGAAAGCACTGGAGAATCGTGCTGAGGAGGCGGAGGGGAGGGCGAGACGCAGCAATATTCGAGTGCTGGGCATCCTGGAACGGGCGGAACAGGGGGCGGCCGAGCAGTTCCTCGAGCGCTGGATCCGTGCCCAGCTGTGCCCTGAGGGCTTGTCGGATGTGTTTGTGATTGAGAGAGCGCATAGGGCTCTTGTCCCTCCCCCGCCTCTGGGAGCGCAGCCACGAGCTATCATAGCTAAAATCCTCAACTATGGGGCTAGAGACTGTATCCTGCGAGCGGCTTCACACCCTTCCTGGGTGTGAAGCGTAAGCTGCGAGACATGAACGTGCAATATATGTTCCTGTATCCAGCCAAGCTGAAGGTGATTTCGGGGGGTAAGGCGCAATTCTTTGACTCCCCGGAAGCCGTCTGGGAGTGGTTGGAGATCCGTGGTGATGGATTGCCGCCTGGAGAAGCAAGGGGTCAGAAGCGACGATGGGGGACACGGCTGGAAGGAGGCCGGCGAGGGCAGCAGAATCGAACGGACTCGCAAAACGCCCTGGAGGTGTCACAGCGGAGGATAACGGTGGGAGATAATGGAACGCTGCAGTCTGGTTCCCTTGTGGAGAATGCTACGGAGGCCGATTTGCTGGGAGCTGCCTCCGCTGAGCCGGATACGCAGGATCAGACTCTGCCCCTGACGATAGACGTTGTGCCCGAGACTTTGTTGGAGGATCTTCCTGGGGATGTCAGTGAAAGTGATTAATCATTGACTGTTGGACTACAACACTGCTTGTTGATTCAGGTCTACTACGCAGGAGTTGGTAATGCTGTATGGTGGTGTTTGGTGCACTGGGACTTAGGGGGGGGAGCATATAGCGCTATTTGTGGGCCTGATGGGGCCTAGGAGAGGGGATGTTGCCTGGATTAAGTATATATGCAACGGGTGCATTTTAGAATGGCTGCGGGATCATAGATCTGTGGTGGGCGGGGGGTGCGATGTTCTCTTGTTGCCCCTGTTGGGCTTAGTGGGATGCTGTGCACGTCCTGGCACGAGCGGTGGGTGGGCAAAATCGTCTGTGATGGTTGTCGAGCATTGTCCATGGGTGGGGGGAGGCGAGGTTTTTTGTTGGTTTAGTTGTTTTTGTGTGAATGTTTGTGGTGTTGTGCCTAAGAGCGAGTCATTGCAGAAGAGTGCTGAGTCCTGGCACGTCGCCAGACAGAAGGTGCGAATGTATGATTATGGCAGACGTAGTAAAGTTCCTTAGTTGGAATGTTAAGGGTTTAGGCACCTGCACTAAACGACACAGGGTCCTTTCATTTATTAAGCGCCATGGCATAATGATTGCGTGCCTGCAGGGGACACATCTGGATGATGCTGGGGCGGGGCGCCTAGCCAAAAAGTGGAGGGGGCAGGTGTTCCACTCGTCATATTCTACCTATGCCAGGGGGGTGTTGATTTGGGTGGCACCTGGGGCCCCGTTTACTCTACAGTATGCCGAAGCAGACATACAGGGTCGGTATGTGCTACTGCGGGGCAAGGTGGAGGGCAAAATATCAGTACATTAAACACCTATGCCCCTAATATTGATGAACCAAATTTCTTTGCGGCCTTACAGGATTTGATCACTGTAGACTTGGACACTCCCCTATTATGGTTGGGAGATTTTAATTGTGTGGTGGATCCGGAATTGGATAAATGCCCCCCTCGAAGGGGTACCAAGCCGCGTATGACTAAGCAGTTGCAAAAACTAATGAGTGACCTAGGCATCCGGGATGTTTGGAGGGAGCACCACCCAACCCAGAAAATATTCACTTGTTTTACACCCACTCACAACAAGTACAGTCGTCTAGATAGGGTGCTAGCGACAGAGCATCCAGCGTTCATGGCAGCGGAGATTATACACCTGGCGCGTTTTTTGTCTGATCATGTGCCGGTGTGTTGCGCGGTGCAGCGGGGGAGCAGGGCTCCCGTAGATGGCGGCTCCCCGTTGATATTCTGGAGGATCCGGTTGGGAAGGAGGCAATTTCGAGCACGTTAACGGGGTATGTATCCCTTAATTGGGTCACTGCTAGCACTAGAGCTCACGAGTGGGATGCGATGAAGGCCGTGGTTAGAGGGGCGGCGATGGGGCTGACATATGGCGTCCGGAAGCAACTACAATCTGAGCAGCAGGACAGGAAGAAAATGTTAGCTGAACTTCAGTCAGGGTCGCAAGAGCAAGGTGATTCTCAGGAACAGGAGCGTGCGTTACGGGAACAGGTTGCAGATACTTGGGATAGGCTGGATAAGTATACCCTTACGAAATATCGCCAGCGGCTACATGCAGAGGGTGATAAATCTGGTCGGTTATTGGCTTGGATATTGCGAAGGGAGCAGTCCCCTCCCTTGGTTACCAGTCTTCGAGCACAGTGGGCGAGCTGGTTTATTCTCGGGCAGCTATGCTCTAGGTGTTCCGGCAACACCTGCAGACAGTGTATAGGGCAGACCCCCTGGTGGGTGCAGACCACTATATCCCCTTTTTAGAGGGTCTACAGTTGAGGCAGATATCCGATGAGGTTAAGACGGAACTGAATGCGCAGCTTACTGAGGAGGAGCTCAGGGAGGCGATAGCTGACATACCCAGGGCCAAAGCTCCGGGAGGGGATGGGTTGCCCGTTGAGTATTATCAAGCATATTCAGCAATACTGGCCCGGCCGTTGTTGCAAACTTTTAATGAGTCATTTGAGAGTGGAATATTGCCCCCTACGCATCGTAGGGTGAGGGTGAAGTTTGTCTGATTCCAAAGCTGGGTGGCGATGTCCAGGACCCGGCGGCATACCAACCCCTGATGATGATTAATTTGGATGTAAACATTTTATGTAAAGTGGTTGGCCAAGCGGTTGGGTCCACATATGTCCCATCTAGTCCACGAGGACCAGTGCGGTTTCATTCCGGGCCGTAGTACGTCAATGAATAGAAGGAGGCTGGCGCATGTCTTGCATGAGACGCAGGGGGCCCCTGGGGAGATGGCGTTGGTGTCCATCGACCTTGAAAAGACGTTTGACACGGTGGATTGGGGGTACTTGCTCGAAATCCTTGGGAAGTTGGGGATTGGACCGCGTTTTTGCAGATGGGTTAAAATACTATATACAAACCCCGCGGTATGTGTGCGAATGGGTCAAACCAGATCCGCGCAGTGGTTGTTGGTGTGGGGCATCTGGCAGGGGTGCCCGCTGTCGCCGCTGCTGTTTGCTCTGGCCATTGAGCCTATGGCAATCTGGGTGAGACAGGAACTGGGCCGCTGGGGCTTACAAATTGGGCAGAGAACACATCTTATCTCACTCTATGCGGATGATGCACTGTTTTATGTTACGTCTCCGCGTGAAGCCATACCGCACTTGCTGAGGCTGATGGACAGGTTCGCGACTTATTCAGGACTGCGCATAAATAGACGTAAATCCCTGGTGTTCCCCCTAGCAGAACTGCGAGATAGTGAGGCGGAGGACTTGCCTAGTCTGGGATTGAGATGGGAGACGGATCACTTTAGATATATAGGGGTGCAGGTGGCTCATGGGGACTCTAGGCTACTCCAGCTGAACATGAACAGTGTGGTGGAGCCGCTGAGGCACTCTGTAGAGTTCTGGAATACGCTGCCGCTGTCCTTAATGGGTAGAATGGAGGTGGCAAAGATGGTGATGCTGCCGAGATGTCTATATGCTTTGCAGAACGCACTGTGCTGGATTCCTGCAAAAGTGTTTCGGCAACTGAATTCTCTCCTGGTGACCCTGCTTTGGGCAGGGAAGCGTTGTAGGGTTGTGCTGCAGGTGCTCCAGAAACGGTATGAGGAGAGTGGTCTAGGAGTACCCAGAGTTGATCTTTATTATTATGCGGCACACCTTCAGTATGCGGTGCAGTGGTTGGATGAGGGCGATCACTGGGATAAGCGTTTATTAGCCGGACGAGTGCAGACAGAGGATCTCCCTACGCTCTTGATGGAGGATGCTGGGGTGAGCGCGGAGTTGCCATATGTTGTAAGACAAACGGCCTATATATGGCAGAAAGTTGTGGAACGAGTGCTGGGGCGGGCTCCCTTCCACCCGGAATTGTCCATTTGGCAGTTGGTCCCTGTGCGCAGGATGGTGGAAAACATGTCTTTCCAGGCATGGACTGAGGGTGGCTGCAGGGTATTGGCTGATCTATATAAAAATGATACCTACCTTACATTTGAGCAAGCGTGTGAAGGGTTCGGTTTGGGACAGGGGCAATATCTACAATATGCTGGTCTAATGGAAGTGGCCAAGGCGACATGGCCCACATATCCGGGTATGCCCCGGACCACTGAGACCTTGGACATTTTGTTAACATGTGGAGGGGGGCGTAGTTTGGTGTCCTTGTTGTATAAGGCTATGAGGGCGGACTCAGGGTCTTTGGCGCTTAGGGCGTGGGATGCTTGGAATGAAGATTTGCAGGCGCCGTTACTGGAGAGGGAGTGGGTCAGAGTATGTACACTAACACGCAAGGTGTCTTGCCATGCCCGGCTGAAGTTGCTGCACTATAACTTCTTGCTTTGGGTGTATATGACCCCGGCGAGGCTCCATCGTATCGATGCTTCCCGTTCGCATGAATGTCCTAGATGTCATGGAGCCCATGCTGGGTTTATGCATTTGGCGTGGGAATGCCCGGAAGTGCACGAGTATTGTCTTGAGGTAGTAGCACGGCTCCGTGGAAGGGTGGGAATTGCGTTGAAAGCCAAGCCTGAGCAGTGCCTCTTGGGCCTGGTGCCACACCGCAAGAAGAGGAAAATGGCCAACAAGTTATTGCAGCTAGCGTTGGTATTAGCTAAACGGAGGGTTGCCATTTGCTGGATGGGTGAGCGGGCCCCCTCTTTTGTAAATTGGATGAGAGACGTGGGGGAGTGGCCCCTGGCGGAGGAACTCCACATGAAAGCCTGCCGCAGGGACGAAAGGTTGGATGAGGACATAGCAACCTGGAGAAAACTATGTAGAGAATTGTTGAACTCAACAGGGACAGATAGTGATCAGACTGCCGAGACTGATGGTGACGATAGTATGTAAACGCTGGTGCTTGTGTCTCCCTAACTGTATATGATGCTGTGTCTGCTTCTAAGCCATGAAACATGTAAAGTGTATCTAGCTCTGCTATGTGTTCAGGACTCTAATATGTGTAACGTAAACAAGTCAATGGATATTGTCTCGAAGGATTCTGTACATGACCACTCAGTTTGAGGTGAAAATTTACAAATAAAGTTTAAAAAAAAATAATAATCCGCAACATTCCAAGATCCCAAAAGAATATAACCTGGGTGGATATAGCTTGATGGAGAGGGGCTCACTGAATTTTTCATTTTTATTTGCACCTGCATTTGGAGCAGTGTTTTCTTCCTAATTCTAAGGCTGGAATGCCAGATCGGTTCTATACAAGGGGAGCCAATTCCAGTGTTCTTCAGCTTTCTTTTTCTGCTTCTGTTCCAACAAATAAGATCTATGCCCTCTTTGGTGCAAGGTTATACATAGTCCTTAATTTAATGTGTTCAAGTCACCATCAGCCCTCTTTGTTGTTTGTAAACAAGGTCCAACAGTGACCTCAGGGTCTACAGTGTTCACAGATGACAGTGGCATTAATGGCGTAGGATATGATTTCTGAATAGGTTTTAATATGAGAATACCCCAATCCTCGAAGATCTTTCTGTGATTAAAAATCAAGTCTGCAGTCTGTGATCAAACCAGGTAACAACTGTAACTTCTCCCTTTCAATCAGATCAGCGTGGGGCAAAACGTACCCTGTTTATGCAATCTATATTCCGATACTCTAAGTTTGGATGGGAAGAAAAGAGACAAAGTAATTTTCCTTGTTCAGGACGTCACAGTTCCCTATAGAATATTAATTAGCATAGAAATGTAATGTGTGTGCATGATATATTCCATGATTATTAACTTCATTTACTACATTTTTCGTGGCTAAATGCCGTGCAATTGTGATCTCGGCTGGCGCCACATCGGGGATTGATTCAGTATATTTTAGACTTGAATTCAAGAAGTGATTGCTACTTCATATTTGCTATTTGCTGATTTCCACCTAGACCCGTTGCTATTACAAGATGGGTAGCTGATGGAGTTCGGGATTGCATTACAGGGCTGCTATGTGTAAATGATGCTGTGGAAAGATTCCAAATATTGTGATTTGCATAATGTCTGAATTACAGGAATTTGATGGGTCAGGTTGTCAGATAAATCAGATTCGCAATGCACACAGTACCCAGCCAACGAGTGATAATCAGCTGAATATAGTTTTAATCAAACAAATGTCTATAAATCTCTTATGAACCAGCACAGAAATACTAGGAAAAAGAATAAGAGGAAATCGGGCATAAAGACGTTGGCTGTCGTGCTAGAATAGAAAAATTGTCACCCCTAGTATATTCTTCACCGAGGTTTTCAAATATCAAATCGAGAGGTTATCATGTAAGCAACATACTACATACAGGGAACCGTTGTCCTGATCTGTCAAGAAATCGGTAAGACTTCACCAGCATGAGTAGACAAATGTGCATATGTAAAGAACAAAAATGGTGAGATGGATGCAAAGTATACCACATAATGGGCCTGTTTAGAGTTGGGCAGATGAGTTACTCCATCCCAGACATGATGAATATCCCGTCCACCTTATTTCAAGGGTAATATATACTATGGCACTTGTAATAAGGTGGACAAGATATCCATCACATTTGAAACGAAGTACCCATCTGACAAACACTAAATCAAGACAAACGTGTGGATATGAGGACCATAGAAGAAGAAAATGTAAAAGGTTTCAGGGAGGATTTAACTGTAACATCACATTGAATATCAAAATAGCCTAAAGATACAAAGTTTAACATTTTTAGATTTATATAGTGCGGTTTATCACCCATGAGGGCATCAAGCCGCTGTCCACGGGCATGGGGAGATTGTGATTTGCCCAGAATCACAGGCTGTTTTACAGACGCTGAGACTCGAACCCGGATCTCCAGTTCCTTAGTTAGAAGCTCTGGCCACTGCGCCACATACTACAATGTATCATAAAAACCATAGTTTATTGTCCGATAAGTCATCACTTCATACAATTCACTTTGACTGATACAAATAGGACAATTATTATACCAAACAGTACTAAAGCATAAATAAAGCATGACATCAAAGGCATAGACAAAATAATGGCATTTGTATATAAGATCACATTGCGCCGCCTTCATATTTCCTTATAGAGGCCAAGTCAGTACAATCTTGGCATCCAATGTCGAGATTAGTAATCCTATTAACAGCCATTGTTGAACTGAGCAGCCCTTTGATTAATACAAATAAGACAGCTACTATACCACACAGTGCTAAAGCATAAATAAAGTATGACATCAAATGAAAGGACAAAATAATGGCATCTTTATATAAGATCACATAGCTCAGCCTTTAGATTCCTTATAGAAGCCAAGTCAGTTGGCTTACAACAAAAAAGGCATGAAACGTGATGCATCATCCCCTGGTGGCATGCAATATCACAATCTGAAAGGAGACACCTGAGAATGATATATGAGGACATATGAAGAAAGGGCAGACTTCATCAGTGGGACTGCAAAAAAAAAGTTGTAAATCTCAAGGTTAACCATATCCAGAGCTGTTGGTCCGACATGACACATCATATCAGCACTCTTGTCATCTCCCATCAACAAATAGACATGTTGGGGGGCGTGGCCAAGCCGCCGACCAACATGGCCGCGCGGCGTTGAAGCTCCGCCAGTCGCTTACAGTCCAGCAGTAACATCCCCGTACTCATCATGCGACCGCTGCTCTGCTTGACACTAGGGGACTGCCCACACCATGGCGATCGCACAGCTGTGCTTGGATTGAGCCCGGATGGCGGCTGGGCGGAGTGGCGAACGATCAACATACGGCGGGGAGGAGTGAACCCTCGCCGGAGCCGCTCCCGCTGCCGGCACGGCCCACTCTGGAAGCGGATGTCGGAGACAGTGGAATTGCCTGAGACAGCGGAATTCCCAGCGTGAGGATACGCCGAGAATCGAGGTGGGTCCGTCGGGCGCGGGTTGCGGCTTGTGCTCTCCCCCGCCCCCGAGTGCGCCTCCATCCTGCCAGTTTGTGGCCCGTTCGACCACGCAAGGCCCGCACCACCCTACCCTCCTCCCCCATTCGCCCCGCGGTGACAGGGTCCGCGTTGGGCCTGGGGAGCGCGATCTTAGCCTACAGTGGGTGCGGGCCGGGGGCGTTGGGGATTGAGCCGCGGTGCCCATCGTCCGGCGGCGCCTCTGGGACAGCAGGCATCTGGCCGGCTCACGGCCCGAGATCCCGACGTCTGGCCTTGGGTTTCTTCTCTGCGCCCTGCCCCGTCCCAGCACTCCGTCTTCAGGGCCCGCATCGTCGATTTGCTGCCAGCCGTTCACCTCCCGCGGCTCTGAGACAAACCCACACGCAGAGAAAGGCCCTGCTTCCACAACGCGTCCCCCCCCCCCCCCGGGGCCACCTGTTTCAGGAACGACAGTCCTAAGGCTCATCTCCGGTAAGGCCCAAACATCCACTGCCTGGCCTGCCATTTGCGGATCTCCACCCCGCTGCGCCCCCGCAGTCCGTCCTTCTGACCTGCATCACCAGCACATTGCCTGCATCTCCCCCCGCCCTCCCTGGGACATTGCTACACGAGGGGAGAGGCGCTGATCCCACCTCGCACCCCTCCACAGGGCCCATCAACATCGGTGTAGTTAACTCCTTACTCACTTTGCGGAAGGGCGCCCTCCCCCAATAGCAGATAGATTGGGGTGTTGGCTCACCGGCATCGGAGGTCCCATCACTAGGCCCCCCCCCGGGCTTGATTCCTTGCCGCGCCGACTGCTTCTCCTCCAGGCCTCTTCATCGCCTACGACGCGGGCTAGACGCCGCTGCAGCCCCCGAAACTTGCCACCTCAGCGGAATGGGCCGCAAAGACCCTAAACAAAGGACACTCCCATTCGAAAAGGTTCCGGAGCAGGGTCGAGACGACGGCCCCACCATGGCGGAGAGTGACAGGGGTGCGGAGTGCGCTGACGATCATACGACGCAAACGTCCACGCTTCTCCAGGAGATGAGGGCTGGTTTTCGTGCACTAGACGGGCGCTTCGACACTCTGGATAAGCACCTGGAAGACATGGGGGCTAAAATCCAAGCACACAACCGGCGCCTGGATGTGACCGAAGCGCGAATCTCCGACATAGAGGACGGAACGGCGCAGTCCCTCAAGAGGCTGGAGCGCGTGGAGCGCATCCTCAAAGATGTGGCGATAAAAAATGAAGATCTTGAGGCGCGCACTCGGCGCAACAATATCCGCATTTTAGGGGTCCCGGAGACCACTGCAACGGGCCGCCTGGACCTCTTCGTTGAGACCTTGTTTGCAGACTTGTTTGGCAGGGAGTCCTTCACCCCAGGTTTTGTGGTGGAGCGCGCACACCGCTCTCTGGGCCCTCGACCAAATCCTGGCCTTCCCCCGCGGCCTATCATTGCCCGCATAATGAACTTTCGCGACTGTGACACAGCATTGCGCCTCGCCAGGGAGAAGGGGGATACGGAATGGCAGGGCTCCAAAGTAGCGCTCTACCCGGACTTCACGATCATGGTGCAAGAAGCCCGCCGTAAGTACAATGGGGTCAAGGCCGCACTCAGGAACATGGGTCTGAAATACGGCATGCTATACCCGGCGAGACTGCGAGTCGATGTCAACGGCCGGTCACGCATTTTTGACACCCCGACGGAGGCACAGGAATTCTGCCACTCTTACAAACAGAACAACAGCCAGGCAAGGGCGGACGAGAGTAGATCCTCGCCCCAGGGCAGCGGTTCCAACGCTAGCATGGAGCTGTTTTCAAGTGCTGGCACAGGCTGACTATTGTATCCTGCACGGCAATCGGCTGAGGTCCTTCCTAATTTGGGATATTAACGTTCATCACTTCATAATGTTTCTATTGACTGTTCGACTGGCGTGGCGTTGCCACCCCTTGTGGTGTACACCTTTTGTTTAATTTCTTGGGATTCGGATGTACTGTGCGGGGGTTTTTCTATTGCAGCTTAAAGTCTATTGGTATATCTTGACACGTATTCAGATTTGGGGTTTGCCTCGCTCCCTTTTGGACGTGGCTGGGTGGGGGTGGGAAATGGCGTTCTATTTCAGAGTGAGGAAAATGTTTGTTTCAACGTTCATAGTCGGCTGCAGGATCGTTCACTGTCACAGTTCCCGTACTTTTGTTGTTTTATATGCATGACACGCTTGTTACGCTCCCCCAATGGTTCGACTGGGTAATGTAGCTGCTCCTTCAGGTTTGTCCCTGATGTCTTGGAACGTCAGAGGCCTCAACGATAATTGTAAAAGGAGACATGTTATTCATTACCTTCTCAGGCATAGAGTAGACATTGCCTATTTAGAAGAAATGCACTTACCTAAAACTGACCCGCTACGATTTGCTGCGAGTTGGGGGACACACAGGTACTTTTCCAATTTTAGTGGCTATGCCAGGGGCATGGCCATCCTTATTCACAACAGGGTTCCCTTCAGCTTACGTTCTGTTATAGGGGATGGTGATGGTCGATACATCATTGTCACGGGATCTCTCATGGGGCATAGGGCGGCTCTGGTGTTCGTGTACGCCCCGAACACTGATTCTCCTGATTTTTTCCACTCATTACATGCTCAACTATTAAAACTAGAACCCTGCCTCCTCTTGCTGGGGGGGGGGGGATTTCAATTTGCTCCTTAATCCGGTTTTAGATAGTACTGCCACAACCCCTGACACTAAACCGCGAGCACAACGCGCTCTCCTGGCCCTATGCGAACAACTATCTCTCCTAGATATTTGGCGCCTGCGCAATCCCGCCCTCACTGAATATACACATTACGCTGGCCAACATAATACCTGGACGAGGATAGACTTTTGGCTGGTTTCCCCTGGCATTTCTAACTGGTTCCAGGCACTTGAAACGCTCCCGAGGACGTATTCTGACCACTCCCCGGTCCAGCTCCTCCTGCGGGTCCCACGCCCGGAGGGGTTTGAACGACAATGGCGCTTCCCGAGCCACGCACTTCACGATGACCTTTTCACCGAAGAGGTGCGCGAAGCCGTTGAAGACTACTTCACTATTAATACGGGCTCAGTTGACACTTGGGCAGTCCTATGGGAGGGCTTCAAAGCTTACATTAGAGGCGTTTGCATCGCCAAACACGCAGGAGTGCTTAAAAGTCTCCGTACCACGATCCCCCGCATTGAACACGACCTTGCTGACTTAGATGCCACTACATCACACTCCTCTGCCCCGGACGTGACAGGTCGACGTTTAGCTCTCCTCATAGAATTCCGGGAGGCCGCGGACCGCGAGATATATCTAGGCAAGTATCAGACCGCCAGGCGGTACGGAGAGGGAGAACGGCCGGGTCGGGTACTGGCGCAGATGATGAGACCCCCTTACAGTAAAGCCTGCATCACTGAGCTGCGTTCTTCCACAAATCAGACACTCACCTCCACCTCGGAGATTCGCGATGAATTCCTGGATTATTTCACAGCCTTGTACACCACCAGAACAGGGCATGACCCTTCGGCGCAGGAAGACTATCTGTCGGAAATTGCGTTGGTTTATCTGGAAAAAAACATGCAAGATTTCCTTGCAGAACCAATCTCAGAAGCTGATGTTCTCGGTGCCATTGATACCCTCCGCTGTTCCTCGGCCCCTGGACTGGACATCTTCACTGGGGAATTTTATAAGACGTACAAAGAGCTTTTGGCCCCGCAGCTGATTGAGGTTTATGCAGAGGCCCTCGAGAAACAGATTCTGCCCCCCACGCTTAGAGAAGCGGTTGTGATTCTTCTCCCCAAACCTGGCAAAGATCCGACGCTATGTGGGTCCTACAGACCATTATCCTTACTGAACTTAGATTATAAAATCTTAGCTAAAATCATCGCCAAACGCCTATCCCAATTGATGGAATTTATCATATTCCCGGCCCAATCTGCCTTTATCCCCCACCGATTCACCTCTTTGAACCTTAGGACACTTTTTTCGGTCCTCCACAGAATTAATTCCACGGTACCGGCCGCCGCAATCCTGTTAGACACCGAAAAGGCCTTTGACTCCCTAGAATGGCCCTTTTTCATTTCCGTTATGCACCGCATGGGCATGCCAGCGGGCTTTATAGCCACCACCGCCTTATTATACAGTTGTCCCACTGCACGGCTCCGCCTCAACTGTACCCTATCTCGTCCCTTTTCACTCTCCCGCGGCACGCGCCAGGGCTGTCCCTTATCTCCATTATTGTTTATTTTAGCCATGGACCCCTTAATCCGCCACTTCCAGGAACGGCACCTACAGAGGGGCTTACAATTCAACACTGGTCCCCTCCTTGTCTCTCTTTACGCCGACGACACTATCCTCTATGTCAGAGATCCTTGTGTAAACCTAGCACCGCTCATTAGAGAAATTCTACGATTTGGCCGCTTCTCTGGCCTAGGCATTAACTGGCGTAAATCTGTGATTTTCCCGTTAACTTCCAGCACTGCCCAGTGGGAGTGTGAATTCCCTCTTGAATGGTGCACCGACTCTGTTAAATACTTGGGCATCCATATCCATCTCGACACTGCCCAGATCCTCCGCCTTAACTACGGGCAAGCGATCGCCAACCTTGAGGCTCAGGTGGAGCGGTGGTTGCGTTTGCCAGCATCCATTGCCAGCAGGATAGCGATTCTTAAGATGATAGTGCTCCCCAAATTTTTATATTTTTTCAATAATATCCCTATACCACTCACTAACAGTTTTTTCTTGACATTGCGTACGTACCTTATACGACTGGTCTGGGGTGGTAAGCAGGCTCGCGTCCACTGGCAGGTTCTCACCCTCTCATATGATAGAGGTGGGTATGGTGTCCCGGATCTCCAATTGTATTATCTGGTGGCTCAATGCTGCTATGCCTACGCATGGTTTCACCCAGACGCCAGGATCCCATACCTCCGGCCCAGAGGCAGATTTTGTCCTTCCTGAGCGGTTGTTCACCGTTCTACCCAAAGGGGTTCCCAGAGACCCCGATGACATACAGACAGTTTCCACTACCAGCTGGGCCTGGGATAAGCTGAGATGGGTCACCAGTGCCGCCATCCTGTACTCCTCTGCCCTGCCTGTCCCAAACGCCCGCTGGCTGCCATCACTGGCGAACAGTTAATACAACGCACCTTAACCAAATTTGATATTTCCACATTGGGAGACCTATATCCAGAGGGGCATATCTTCTCCTTGTCAGAAGATACCCGTTTCCATGACGTCACCTTCATGGACAGCTTTGTGCTGAGTCGAATCCGCTCGGCACTACGTGCTACGTTGCCCGGTTTCCCTTTAGAACTGGACTAGTTTACACCTCTCACACTGGTAATTGAGAGCACGAGCGGGGCTCATCTAATTTCTAAACTATACAAGGCATGCGCTTTGCTGCGGCCTGTTAATGACGACAAGGTTCGCTTGGATTGGGAGGTAGATTTAGGACGCCCCATAACAGATGATCAGTGGGCTAAGTGCTGCGCAGTTACAAAGGACGTCTCTCTCAACAGCAGGCATAAACTGCTTCATTTTAAGTTCTTACGCAGAATCTATATTACCCCCGACAAAGCTCACCGACTGGATCCGACCCAACCACATACTTGTCGCAAATGCGCTGCCCCACATGCTGATTTTGCACACCTCACATGGACCTGCCCAAAACTCCAAACATATTAGGAAGATGTACACAGCACACATGGGGCCATGACAAAGCTGACCCTTACCACCATACCGGAAGTGGCTCTATTGGGATACACGGTGAAGTTCCCCAAAAAGATCAGATATTTTGCATCCCTCTGTCTGCTCCTTGCCAAAAGAGAAATTGCTCTATTGTGGGGCCGCAAATCAGCTCCTACCCTTCAGGGCTGGCTGCACAGCCTAGCGTACTGTAATACCAACTGTGAGGTGTATGCCGGTATTCTGCCAAGCTCTTCCCAGCCTAAAGACATTTGGGGTCCTTACAGATCATATGTTGAAACCAGTCGGCAAGCCTCTATTTCTCAATTGGAGCAGGGTATAGTCCCGGAAGGTGTAGGATGAGGGGCTGCTCTCCCCATAACGCTTGTACTTCACACTCTTTTCACTTCTCGCAAGGTATGATTATTACGGATACTATGGCACTTTTTGTTTGTGGACTTAACAGGGGACTAGAATTTGGCCATCAGTTGCTGTTGCCACGATATCCAGATGGGGGTGGACCTGTGGGACTTTGTATTCTTCATATCTCGTTTCTACCTTGTTGATATCATGCAATTTATGTCATGCCCGTTCTGTAATGATAATATTGTGTTCCTTTTCAGTATCCTTTTTGATGTACCGTCACCGACAGTGAATTTGTACTCCTGAACTGCCTTGCTTCTTGTCGAAACTATAAATAAAGTTTTTAAAAAACAAACAGACATGTTCTGCAAATCGACCCGACACCTATGTGCTCAATGTACTCCCAATTGACCACCAGAATCATCATGTCCCCTTAAATAAGATAATATTTTTCAAAATACAATTCAGGAGGGAAGCAGTGAGTGTAGAATAGAGAAGTAATCCCAATCCCTGCCAAAGAACTTGAGAGGGAGAGGATCAGGCCACTGAAATTAAGTGGTAATTATAAACTATTCCAACTAACAAAATACCATGTGTACAAACCAAATAAGCAAACTTAAAAAAATTATATGTCCAAAAAATGAATCAAAATAGGATACATGTAAAGGGTAGTCAAATTCAAGGCTATCATTCTAGCCATCCATGTTAACTTTCACGATGATCATGATCTGAAGGACTGTGAAAGAGCTACCTCAAAAAAGATAGAGGGGACTTATCAATAGTGTGTGTGAGGGGGCGCTGGGGAGAGGGTGACCGCAACCTTGTTTAGAAACTATATCATCTACTTAGCATAAATAATTATTTCCAGTCACAGTGTGAGATCAGCGAATCTGACCCAAGCTATGAAGTGCCCGATCCAGCCAGCTCTTGTCTCCTAAACCCTTGGCAGTGTAACCATTTTCTCCCAGGCTCCCTGCGCTGAGCCACAGGCCGCACTCAGACCCTTTGAAGTCAGCGTATCTGATAATGCTGGAGTGCCAAACTACAGAACAAGCCATCCCAACACTCGCCACATCTCATTTCTTTCCCAGGCCAGTCACCAGATTGTGACTACAGGCACCACCGGCCTTCTGAGGCAGCAGCTATCATTTAGAGGTACTGACATTGTGACACGCTCCTGTCAGGGATGCCTGTGCTTCTGGGGTTATAAGTCTTCAGTAGGCACAAATTCTTCTATTTAATTTTTTCTTGAAGAATTTTGAAGGTCTAGGCTTCTTACCTGTTCAAATTTCTGCTTTTTAATCTGTCCACTTTATGACCTTGTCTGAAGAGAGGAATCGCACCAAACGCCCATTGGAATAAAAGTGCTTCTGGCCCCTCCCCATCACTGACTCCTCCCCACCCCGTCGTAAGCCTTCTCTTCGTGTGAGGGCGGCCCCCTGTCCAAGCCTCGCCCCCCTTTGTTGTCGGCTACGGATCTATGGCTTTCTGTCAGCGAGCTTCACAACCAGCAGTGCCTATATCTCAGATTAGCAGTTGGTGGCCATCTTAGGGTCAGGCGCGAAGTGTGTCCCCCGGGGCATTGGAGTCTTACTCAGCTTCTCATACTGGGATGTTTGCGCCTGCGGAATCTCATTATCGCCTATACCCAGCTAGAACCAACACTTTGACAATTTTGGCTCCTTTTTGAGCCCCCGGTGCACCACCGGCCCGGGTGCCATCTTAAAGTCAGGCACGTCCCTCTGGCTTCTCCCCTGCTCAGTTGCTGTCGCTTTCAAACACGGTGTGGTTGACTTCGGGGGGGGCCCCCGCCACCGGGGTCCAGAAGCTCCCGTCTGCTGCCCCGCGGCCCCCGCTCACCTTCCCAGTTGACTGGGTGAGTCGCTGCTGCGTCGCATGCTCGCGCCCTTGGGCCGTTTCTTATCCGCTCCCGGTTGAGCAACCGATTGATCCCTTCAACCGCCAAACTTCTCTCGGGGTGTTCGTCTTCTGGTCGGGAGCGCTACAGCTGGGCCTCACCTACTGCGCTCCCCCAAAGCGGGCACGGCCGGCGGCCCCATTTTATGTGTTCACTCACTCCCTTTTTCCGCGGAGTTTCCTCGAAATTCCGCACCTTGTGCAGGTCGGGCTTGACTTCACGGGCTCCCGGTGCGTTCAGCCTGCTTTGCTGACCATTCTGGTCGGTGACTGGCTATCTTGCTGCTCTGAGGCTATTCCCGACAGTTACGGGGCTCCGGAGCCAGTGTGGATCACATCCACCCAGCCATCTTGCCTGGCCATGCCCCCGGACTCGGGCCCTTTTGTACCGCTGCTGCGTGACCTCCTGCGGGTGTTTCGTGGAATGGCTAGAAACGACTCACGAGAGCTCAAAGTGCAGAATAAATGCTGGAGCAGAGGGCTACAGAAAATGCGAGTTAAGATTCGATATTCCCAAGAATTACCTTTAGAAATGCTGAGAGCCCTCCCGCATGGCGGCAATTGGCGAGACCTTGATCTTTGGATTGAGGCGGGAGTGACGAAGGTGGGAGACCTTTACAGGGTTGCTGAACTGCTCCCGTTTGAAGAATTCCGCACGGAGTTGGACTTGCCTCAGGTACATTTTATATTACATAGAGTGCTTCCGTCAACACTACATAAACACTGGCGTACAGGGACCACTGAACCTTCGCTACAACAGAGCTGTTACTATATGGCTCTTTCGGCAACCATTATAAAATGTGTCTCTTGTTTGTATAGAGCATTGTGTACAGATCAACAACAACCACTGGGAAAATTATGTAGTAATTACTATGTCCTACATAGATCATGTTTGACCCCGAGCGCATAGGTGGATACTTCCAGATAGCTGACGTGACCTTCCCTAGATGCAGGGAAATGGAAGAGCATATACTTCATATGTTCTAGACGTGCCCTGTGCTACAAGCGTTTTGGGAGAGGGTCTTGCATGTGGTCGAGGAGAATATCGGGAGGGAGATTCCACACACTCCAGGACACTGTTTGCTGAGTTGGCTCCCCCACATGTCTAAGACTAAAGTTACAAGTAAGTTCCAGGACTGGGCATTTATCCTTGCCAAGTGGGAGATCGTGACGAATTGGAAGACGCCTGGGGGCCCCCGCCTACACATATGGAGAAGGGAAATGATAAAGTGGGCAGGATGTGAGGTGCGAATATTGATGAGAGAAGCCAGGAGGGGGATAGGAGATTTATAGGTAGTCCAAGCCTGGGAAACTATGACAGATAGCTTAGCCAATCCTGAACCGGATATGCCCATGAGCTCACCTGCGGGGTCCCCTTGAAAGTCTCCTGATGGATGAAAACCCCTTCTATCTAGCCCTGTAGTGTTGACCTCTAAGAGAATATGGAGAAGGTGGGCTTGCTTATGGCTGTTTCACCTTTTCTTGTGTATCATGTAAATATGTCTCTTGCACCCCAAGACTTATACTAGATCTCACACTGTAGTATTGACTCACGTGGGGGAAGGGGGGGAGGGACAACTTAACTGTTATGGTTCTGGCATTGCCATGATTACGATATACGAAAGTACGGGGGTATTTTTGGATCCAAGAATGCTATAATGACTGTGTTGATGGGTGTGTAAAAGCCAATACAATTTGTTTACAAAAAAATGTATGATGAATTATTGAGTGCCTAAACCCATCAGTGACATAAAAGGCACTTGCATTCATAAGCCAGACCCACTGACATTGCCAATACTTGTTTCTTTATGCACTTCCACGTCTCAATGGCCTTGGACATACTTTCTACAAGACCCCATCTCCAGCGCAGCCCTGATTATAAGCCAAATAATTTTGTGTATCTTGGAGTCTGCAGCAGCCCAGGCTAAGACACACAACTCTGCACATATGCCACTGAAAAAGACGGCGAATAAAGTCTCTAACGTTTTTACGCCTACGGAGAAGAGGCAAGCCCACGACGAAGGGGGACAAGCAACCATGATGTCACTCACCAGGGAGGATCTGGTGGCCTCACTCAGGGAATTCAAATCTGAGCTCCGCACGGAAATCAAACAAGATATAAGGGCCTCCATGGACCAGCTGAAAGCCGACCTCACCGAACGCATGACAGCGCTCCAGCAAGATGTGGATTCCATAGGCACTAGGGTCCTGGAGATAGAGGGCCAGACGCAAGAGTTGGACAAACGCACAATGGCGTCACGCGAAAGAGAACAGGAACTTCAGACACAACTACAACAGGTGCTCCTGAAGGCAGAGGATTTGGAAAATAGGTCCCGGAGGGAGAACATTAGAATAAGGGACCTAGAAGAAGGAGCGGAGGAGTTAGACCTGGAAGCCTTTATTGAGGGGCTCTTTGCTGAGATCCTTGGGCCGCGCCAGATGAGGATCAAGATCGACGGGGCACATTGCGTGGGGAGCCAACAGTCGGGCGAACGGAACCGCACACGGGACATCCTTGTTAAGCTTCACTCGTACAAAATGAAAGAAGCAATCCTGCAAGCTGCAAGAAAGAAGGAAGAGACTTCTTTCCAAGGCTTCAAGTGTCTGCTATTCCAGGGTCTGGCCCTTTCCACGTTAGTGCGCAGACAACAAATCAGGCCGATAACATCCAAGCTTCGAGAGGACAACGTGAGGTATAGATGGACATTCCCCTTCGGACTGGCCTTCGAATTTAATAATAGATCACACTACATTTCTGACCTGGAGGAGGGCCTTCGCGTCCTGGGTCTCCCAAACCCCGATGTCAAGGGCGGCCTGAGGCCTTCGAAAGGGGCAGGCGTGACAAAAGGCACGTCTTCTCAATGGCGCACGATCTCCAAAGGCAAGCCCATCCAAAAATGAATAAAAAGCGACGATGGGGGTTAACACATTTGATACGCCTTTATGAAAGGGTAGTAATACCCCTGGGCAGGCAGAAACAGGGGCGGAAAGGCGGCAGAACCTAGTCTACATGCTGCCCATAAACTGTGTCTTACACTGGACCATAGACTAAAATAGACACTCATATGGGTATCTATACACTATGCAACCGACAGCCGAGGCTGCGGGCACTGACCAAGACGTCCGTCACCATGATTTCAGCCTCCAAACTTGGACCCGCTGGGACCTGGGGGGTACTCAGCACAAGTTTTCGTTGGTTATTTGTTATCTTTGTTCCCGGGGGGGATGGGGAAGGATGGTGGACAGAAGGGACAATCAGACAAACCATACACGATGGTGCTACAGGGAGTCATCCTGCTGCAGGCTGTGACAATTCTCGATCGAAACGGGAGAGAGGTGGGGAAAAGTTACTGGCTGCGAAAGGTGTGCCTAAGAGGAGGAGGGAGGGTATGACTACGGGATGGTGTCAATAGCCTCCTGGAATGTGAAAGGTCTGAACTCGCCCCTCAAATGACAAAAATTATGGAAATACCTGCAGATCACCAGTTTGAGGTGGTAACGCTGTAGGAAACGCACCTAAAAAAATGAGGAACTCCGCCACAAAAGCAACCCCTTAGTTTATGGATCATCAGCAAGCTCTAAACAGAAGGGAGTGGCGCTGTTGTTTCGCAGCTCGACAAAATTCCAGCCAGAAACCATAAAAGCAGACAGAGAGGGTAGACTGATCATGGTGAAGGGGAAACTGAGAGGTAGGCAATGTACCTTTATCTCAGCATACGCACCCAACACGGGTCAACTGGCGTTCATGACCTCCCTACTAGAATTGATAGGCAGGTTTGCAGAGGGCCCAACGATTCTTATGGGAGACTTTAACTTAACCTGGCATGCTGAAATTGATAGCACCCACCCCCACAAGGCAGCTGCAAGCAACTTTCCCAAAGGGATTAATCCGAAAACGCAAGCTTTAGGTCTGAAGGACGCTTGGCGGTCGTTACACCCAACCACCAAAGACTACACCTTCTTTTCGCATGTACATTTGATATACTCTCGGTTGGACCACATATTTATAAGTCAATCCCTATTGTGCTCACTCCAGGCAGCAAAGATACTCCCAATCACTATCTCAGACCATAGTTTAGTCACAATTAGCCTGTCTTGTGGATGTACCGCGGCAGGCACACATAGATGGTACTTCCCGATCTCGGTAACCAGGGACAGGGTACTTCGGGACGAACTGAGAGCAGCAATAAACGAATACTTCGAGCTGAACCAACCCCAGGCCACATCACCCCAAAACAACTGGGCCGCTTTCAAAGCGGTCCTCGGAGGCAAATGTATTGAGCTAAACTCCACACTGAACAAGCGGAGGGCTAGGGGGCGAGTGGAACTGGAGAGGGTAGAGAGAGAACACAAGAAGACGCCCTCTCGGACCTTACAGCGCCAGCTCAGCTCACTGAAGGGGAAAATCAAGGCGATCTATACTAATATGGCAGAATATACTCTACTGCGGCTCCGTCAGATATCTTATGCCCAGGGAGGCAAGGTGGGAACACATCTAGCTAGACAGCTACGCAAAAAGAGGGAAAGAAAATACATAGGGGGCATCTGCGAAAGGGAAGGCAACTTTACGCACGTGGATGATGTAAAGGCACACATATTTGGAGAGTTCTATAAAGAGCTTTATACTGGCTCACCCCCGGATAAGGAAATGCAACACCAATATTAAGACTCGCTGGATCTGCCACGAGTCCCGCTTTCGGAAAATGACCAATTAAATGGCCCGATCACTACAGAGGAATCGCGAAACTCAAACCACACAAATCCACAGGGCCCGATGGCCTGACGGCGCATTTTTATAAAACATACACGTTGGAGCTTATAACACACCTCACCTCTTTATTTAATGCAATAGCAGATGGAAACATGGTGTCGAACTGTATGGCGGAGGCAGTAATCACCGTTATCCCCAAGGCAGGGAAAAACCCACAGAGCTGCGCCTCTTACAGGCCAATTGCGCTGCTAAACTTAGATGCCAAACTATTCTCAGCCATACTGGCCACAAGACTAGAGAACCTGATTCCTGCACTAATCCACCCTGATCAATCCGGCTTCATAAAGGGGAGGCAGACCCATGACAAGATTCGGAGGACCATACACCTGATCGAAAAAGTCTCCAAATTTAAAATCCCGGCGATATTGGTGGGCCTAGACACCGAGAAGGCCTTTGACAGGGTGGATTGGTCGTTCCTCTTCCTCACCTTGGAACGATTTGGCTTCGGGGAGAGGTATCCACACTCAAGAGTTCAGGTCAACGGGTCAACGTCACCCCCGTTTGCACTGAGTAGAGGTACGAGACGGGGCTGCCCACTTTTGCCTCTATTATTCGCCTTGAGTATCGAACCACTGGCAATTCAGATCAGGGCCAACCCGGAGATTAAGGGGATACGTTTTGGGGGAGTAGATCACAAGTTATCACTATTTGCGGATGACATCTTGATGGCGCTCACAGACCCGGGCTCCTCATTACAGGCGCTGCAGGCAGAACTACGAAAATTTGAAGAGGTAGCTGGCTTCAAAGTCAATCTGTCAAAATCCTTCATTTTAAATCTTACGATCTCAGAAGGAGAGGCACAGCAGCTCCGGGGGCAGACCCCATTTCAATGGGCCAAACACGCCCTCGAATACCTGGGAATTCAGCTCACCCCACGGATAGAGGACCTCTATTAGGCCAACTATCCCCCCTTGATGACCCAACTCCAACAGGATCTCAGGCGCTGGAAACCTCTTTATATTTCTTGGCTCGGACGGATAAACGCCATAAAAATGACGATGCTGCCTAAGCTGCTCTATCTGTTCCAAGCACTTCCATTCGATCTGAACCGAGATCTCCTTCCCAAAACCCGCTCTCTCATCACTAAGTTTATATGGCAGAATGGGAGAGCACGCCTCCCGTTCCACACACTACAACGCACGAAGAGGGAAGGGGGAGTGGCACTACCAGATTTTAACCTATACTACAAAGCAGCCCAACTGAGGATAGTGGTGGAGTGGTCCATGAGAGAGTCTGATAAACATTGGCTCCACATGGACAGGGAGATAGTGGGCAGATCAATATGGGATGTGCTCTGGAAACATAAGAAAGATAGACCGGCCAATGGTATATCAGTACCCCAACACGAACCACACTCAAGGTATGGGACGACGTTACGAGGGAGGGGAGATGGACATCCTTCCCTTCGCCCTACACTCCAATCCACTTCAATCCAGATTTCCCCCCCAGCGCTGCGAGAGGGCCCATTTGATGCGTGGAGGGCAGGGGGTTGCTTGATGCTCTCAGACTTATTTCATAATTTCGATGTACTCACATTTGAGAGTTGCCAAAGAGAGTTTCATGTACCACACAGCGATCATTTCCAATATCTCCAGCTCAAACACTGGATATCCCAGCCACAGATCAGGGAAGCTGCCACTAGAGAACGAACTCCGATAGAGCAGTTTGTACAGAGTGCGGGCACCATGAAAGGGGCGATTTGCTATCTCTACGGTCTTTTACTTTCGACCCTACACTCACCACAGGCACGCTATATGAACTTCTGGGAACAAGTGGTCGGGAGAGACATTTCAGAAGAGGAATGGAAACATGTATGGTGTGATATAGCTAAGAGCAATCATTCACTGGACTTGAGAGGCGTATTACAAAACCCTCTTTGATTGGTACCTATATCCCACTAAACTCAAAAAGATATTTCCGGAGTCCTCTGATCTCTGCTGGCGGGGATGCGGCCTACTCGGGGACTTCCGCCACATCTGGTGGGACTGCTCTGCGATTATAACGTTCTGGGAGGAGATTTTAACACACATTAAAGACATACTGGGATATCCTGTCCCGACATCTATAGAGGGAGTACTCTTGAGCATCAGAGACCCAGACCTAGAACACCTAACGAGAGCAGATAAGGCAATAATGGGGGCTTGCCTACGGGCGGCCAAAACGACAATCGCGGCAGCTTGGAAAAAGAAAGAAGCGCTGGCATTGTCGTTGTGGCACTCACGTCGGTGGCGAATACTTACTATGGAAAAACTAGAGGACATATTCAGAGATGAATACAAAATCTTTGAATATAAATGGGGCCCACTGGTCTCTTTCCTCACTCAGGGTCTCCCTCTAGCAGTGTGTCCACCCTCATTAAGAGCCATGCACCTATTCCAGTTTTAACTTAGTTAGAGCCCAGGTCCGACCATGAATCTACACACACGGGGTATACCCGTGAGAAATAGAGAATAGACCGGGCCGCACTGGAGCATCTTCCTACTAGCCTGCAAATTTCTGATTGACCAGCCTTTAGACTATGACGAGTCCGCCATCACCAGTGAAGGGAGGGGAGGGGGGAGGGGCAGGATAGTTGGGGCAAGCTTACAACAGTTATACGTTCTAACAAGACTAAAACATTGGATTATTAAAGCCGACATGACTGAGATGTGGGGAGGGGGGCTTTAGGACTTCCCAAAATGAGAAGCTGTATCCACATCAGACTGTATCGCCTATATGAAGTCCTTTTTGTTTTCATATGTTGTTACGCCATCTGAATGTCATGTTTAATAAAAAAGATCTTTGACAAAAAAAAAAAGGGCCCTGGTCCGATCTGGATTAAGTCTCAGCACTATTCCCTGCACTAACCACTGTAACTGGACTGCGATGTAATAGGTCTCAAAGTCAGGGACTGCCAGCCCACCCGCCATCACTGGGAGTTGCATCGTCGTCAGCGTCACTCGCCCTCACCCCCAGACAAACTCAATCATCAGAGAATCCAATTCCCTAAAGAAAGCCTTTGGAATCCATACGGGAAGCATGACAAAATAGTATAGAAGCCGAGGGAGAGCCACCATTTTCAGGAGTGCTACTCTGCCAATCACCGAGAGAGGCAAGGTCTGCCAGAATGCAATAGATACCCTCAGTGACCGTAGGGCTCGCCCAAGGTTCCCTTCAAAAATATCAGTCCAATTGTGATAAATCCTGACTCTAAGATAGGGCAAGCACTGCAGCAGATCTAACCTAGCTGGGGGATGCGCAGTCCGCCTCACAGGGAAGAGCCTGCCAGCTGACTCTCAGTCCAGATAAGGACTGTAAAATTGTCCCGATCGGGCTGCTGCCGCTAATGGCTCCATGGCAAGAGCAAATAGCAGGGGGAGGACAGAGGGCATCCCTGCCGTGACCCTCGACCCACCAGACATCCCTCGGAGATGACCCTGTTGTGCGCACTCTAGCAATGGGTCTAGTATAGAGCAACCAAGTCCACTCGATAAAGCCTTCACCTAGCCCAATGTGCATCATAACTTCATATAAATAGTTCTACTCCAGACTATCAAATGCTTTCTCAATGTCAACCGCGAATATTTCTGCGCCCCCAAAATTGTTCTGTTCTGCCTTCAGGATGGCCAGTAGCCGTCGGATGTTCCCTGCCATTTCTCCTTTGCACCATCTTTAGCTGTCCCTTTGAGATGCACAGCACCTTTTACATAGCATGTTCAATTGTTTTTTACCATTCTCATATGGCTGCCGTTTTCATCTACCCACCTTTATATAATTTCTTGTTTGCTACTTAATGTAGCGATTTATTTTTCAACCAATACCCCCCTTCTCAATCCATCTATAACTGTGTAAGTCTTGTTTGCATTCTATGTCTTAGTCAGTCACCCATGCTTATGAACTGGCCACCAAGCAGACATGGCCGCCATTTTCCTCACTATACTAACTGGCAGCCACCGGATCATGTGACTGCTCACATGACCTCCGGTACTATTTTTAGAGCACTTCCAGCCGCGGCGTCTTTAGGCTCAGACGGCGTCCGGCTGCTCGTTCTTCATTAACGTGTGAATACATTCTTCCGGCCCGAGACGCTCTTATCAGAAGGCGCTCGGACCTTGATCGCTGGAATTACTGTATTACCGTATCACTGTAGACCAGCATATAAGGTAAGTCGATTGTGCCGATTCAGCTACCCTTCACGTTACCACATATTGAAGCACTCCTGCCCAGTACTTCCCTACATTACTCCCCGCTGCAATATGGAAGAGCATACATTTTAATCCGTTATTAAGCTAGATGTAGTCCGGGTGTCATTGCATGTCCTCACTCTAGCGAATTCGGCCAGCATTATTGCATTCAGTTATGTTTTATGTGGTAAAGGCCATGCTGGGATGTACGTATTCATAGGTCCCTTTGAGGCAGTTAAGACGTTGTGTTGCCGCAAGACGGCATTTCTTACACTTAGAGGCAGCTTAGACGCTGTGTTACAGCAAGTCGGCATTTCATATACATCGTCATTTGATATCCTGTTCCTTGGCCCCATACACTAATTAATCCCATCGAGTTGTCTAGTATGTATCGTATTTAAAAGGACATATATTCACACGGCAGCAGCACATTAATTTTTTGGTCTTTATGACTCATCCAGGAACATTCCATACAGCCCTTATCCTGGGACTGTCTTTAAATATTCGGCACTGCATATCGATCATTACTGCAGTGGGCTTCAATTATTTTATAGGTAAATATGTCTTCTATCCATATTTGAATCCAGTTCCATTGAATAAGAGAGTTATTAAACGCATGTTGCTTTTTCTCTTGCTCTGTTCAGAAGATCTTCTTTATTTTCCAACGAGTTCAGCGAACTACTCATTCCTTCATCATCAGGGCCGACATACTCCTTTTTGAGGGTAACATATATTTAGAATGATGTGCGGTGCATTTTTTCTCTCTCTCCTAGTCTGGGCACCATTCTCTGACTCTATGCACTGTGGCCTATCTGTGATAAATATACATTTGTAACATAGAGAGGTTTCTCTCTAAGTCACCATCTTGTGCAGACCGTTTGCTTTTCACCGTTAGTCCTGTCGGCATTTTCTTTGGATTTATTTTATTCTGTCTCCACAATTCGCAGGTGGTGGGCCTATATTATCAACACTGAGATATGAAGCAATTAATATATATGCTGTTTATTCTGTGTACCACTTTTGCAGGAGGGATGGTCCATATGTATTTTGTTTTGTCTATATCCACAGATATTTGGTTTCAACTGCTGTGTCTTTTCCTGAAGAAGGCACTGTTGTGCCGAAACGCGCGTAGGATACCATCCAGGTTGCAGCCACTCATTGATATAGACATGATTTTTAAATGTATCCATCAGTCTGAATCTATGGCCTAAGAGCATCAGGCTCCTTGTTATAGATGACCAAATTACAAATCATCAAAGAGACGATCTGACTTCATAAATGAGAAACTTATTGATATCTGTTTTACACATTATTTGTCCTTGATGTACATATATTATGACTGTCAGGAATGATTAGTGTACAACAAGAGTGAATGATGATATGGTTGTGGTTTGCCTGTGGATTGTTTTACATTTGATTTGTATATATATTTATTATCTAGTTTTCAATAAAAATCATTTTTGCATTTTGCAGTAGACACAGCTTGTTTTGTCCCTTCTTATGTTAGAGATTGATTATTGTTATGCTGTATATCATGTCTGAGTTGCCCTAGGAATTTGCATTGTGCCCTGCCATTTTACGGCCTAGGATAAATCCTGCCTGCTCTTTGTGGATCAGCTTCCCCATGAGAGGCCAAGCCGGGTGGCCATAATCTTACTCAGGAGTTTGTAGTCTATGTTGAGCATCGATAGCGGGTGGCATGCCATTCGGTCGTAAGCCGGTTTATCCGGTTTTAGGATGGGAACTATCACCGTCTCTCTGGTAGTATCTGGCAAATAGCCAGCCTCCTTAGCTTCTGCATATAGGCTCACCAGATGAGGCGTTAGCTAGGCAGAATATGTTGCATAGAATTCTACTGGGAACCCGTCCGTGCCTGGGGTCTTAATGCGCGCCATATGCTTGATGGCAGATGTAATTTCCTGTGGAGTGACATCTCCCCCAAGTTCTCTCGCCTCCGCGATCCGCGGGAGTGGTTGCGCCCCTAGATGCATCTGCATCTCCTCAGTGCCACGTATGGAGGCACTAGTATAGAGAGATGAATAATAGCGAGCGAATATGTCATTTATTCCCTCTTGCGAGTACTCCCTGGAGCCTTCCCCATCCTCCCGCTCCACTATTGTCGAGATACGTCTATCTGGGTTGGCCAGCCAGGCCAGCAAGAAGCCAGACTTATCTCGATCTGCATGTGTTCTATCAGTGTATTGCCAGTAGATGAAGCGTCAGAGTCGTTCTACCTGTACCGCCACAGCCTTCTTGGCCACCAGAGTTCAGGTTGCAGCGCTAGATGGTCCGGGAGTCAGGTCTCCACCTCCCTCAAGTGCTCCTCAGCAGATTTAACATTGCTCAACAGTGGGTGTCTAATACCTTTCGATTCGGCTAAACAATACCCCCAAATCACCACCTTGAAGGCATCCCATTCTACCTGGGGGAAGAAGCCGTATTGGCTTTGTCGGCAAAATAGTGAAGTATCTTGGTTCTAACTCTCTCCCAAAAGACCTTGTCCTCCAAGGAGTCTGGCTTAAGCCACCACGTAGGGATCGAGGGTCGGGCCCAGCACAGCCACAACAGGATGAGGTTATGATCTGATATAGTGTGAGAGAGGTACTTCACCTCAGCTACTAAGCCATGTATATGAGGGGTACAGAGAAAGAGGTCGAGATGCACATGTACTTCGTGGAGCCCTGAGAAGAAGGAATAGTCTCGCTCCAGCAGATGCAGCCGTCTCCAGGAGTCGATAAGTCCCCACTGGTGTTGCTAGTCCCTGAACGCTCTAGCTGTGCAGACAGTTTGAGAATCGCACAGTGGAGGGTGTGACCAATCCAACTGAGTGTCGGACACACAGTTAAGTCCCCCTCCATTAGTGTCTCAGCAGTCGCTTCAACAAATTCATGAAGCACACACTCTGGTCTATGTTCAAGGCATACACATTCACTATGGCCACATCCCAGCCCTCTGGTTGCCCTCGGACCACCACATATCTACCCTCAGGATCTACCAGCGTATCTACCAATTGGAAGGGGACCCCAGCCCGAATCCAAATAAGTCCCCCCCCTAGCATAAGCAGAATATGTAGTATAGTACGCCTGGCCTCTCCACGTTGTTGGAGTGCAAGCCCCTCCTTGTCTGTTAAATGTGTCTCCTGTAGGACAGCTATGTGGACACCTCTTCTGTTCAAGTAAGAAAATACTTGAGAATGTTTCGTCATAGACTGCATTCCGAATATGTTCCACGTTAAGCATTTATATGCCAGTTGACCCGCCATAGTTTTCCTTTGGGGAGAAATCATTATGCAAGCCCGGCTGCGGCCTCCTCTCAGCGGCATGCACAGTATAAACTCAGTGTTCTGTAATGTACGACTCATCAAACCCCAACATGCAAACTAAACCTAATGACCCAACTCCCCCTCCCCAGGACAATCAGAGTAAAACCACCCATCCAAACAGTATTATTTCAATAGCAATATGGATGTAAGAGCAGTCCATTATATATCTCCCCGTGTGTCCCACAGGTGCCCCTCAGAAGAGACACAATAAACAAGTCCCCTTGTACATTACCAGTTCATCAGGTGCCTCAGATGATGTCATCTGCCGTTCTTGGTGTCAACTTGGGCATCTCCAAGTTCGAGCCTGTCGAGGTCTCAGACTCATGGGTGGGGGGGCCCTGTTCTGGAGACTCCAAGCTCGCCTGCCTCCTGCTCATCGTGGCCATGACTTCCATCACATTGCATCGCGCCGAGTTGTGCCTCGGCCTGCGAAGGGGCAGCAAAGCTCCGCTGTGAACGCTTGCGGCGTAGTCCAGTGTGGCGTCCATGTAACTTTCCCTCGCTCTTGTCAGCTTTTAGTCCTCGCTGGCCCTCTAGCCACTCCCAGACTTCCTGTGGGGAGTGGAAAAATTGTGCCCCCTCCGGACTCACCACTCGCAGCTTCGCCGGAAACAGCATCGCATATTTGAATTCCAGTTGTTGAAATCTCTTTTTGGCTTCCTCATATGATGCTCTTTGCCTTTGGACAGCCATGGAGAAGTCTGAAAAAATGTGCACCACAGCATTGTCGACTCGGAGCTCCTCCCTCCGCCGTGCTTGTGTCAGGATATGGTCGGGGGCCTTATAGTACCGCAACTGCGCCACAACTGGTCTCGGAGGGGCGCCGGGCTGGGGAAGTCTCAATGGGACCCGGTGCACTCTCTCAAGTGCAAAAAGCGTGGAGAGGCCCTCAGGAGCGACCTATGTGCATAGCCAGTTCTCCACGTAAATCATCATGTTGGTGCCCTCAACCTTCTCGGTTAGCCCCTGCTTGCATATTGTTGCGACGGGAGCGGTTTTCAGCATCCTCCGCTCCAATTTCCAATATTCTAACTTTAGTCTCCACTGCCTTCAATTGTTCCTGTATTGCTGTCATGGCCAGAGGGAGCTCCGCTATAGCCCGCTCATTCGTGGCGTCTCTGTCGGCAAGGCGCTTATGGTTGTCTCGCAGAATGCCCAAGTCAGTGCCAATAGCATTGATCTTAAATTCTAATGCCTCACAGGAGTCCGTTATGGCCTCGAGTATGTCCTGCAGCATGAAGTCTCCAGTGAACCCTCCATGCGGGGACGCATCCTCCACTCCATTCATAAAGTAGCCATCATCTCAGGATCTTGTTCCTTTCTACGAGGGGACTTGCCCATATTTCCCTTCAACGTGTCAGGGCCAGGAGGCCCTGATTCCTCTTGTTTCTGCCCCCAATCATCACTGGCGCCTGAGAGGGGGCCCCGGTCATGTCCAGCCGTCCCCACAAGGTGCCAGTCAACAGGCAGAGCAATCTTTTTAGCCAGGAGAGCAATGATCTGGTTAGGGTGCAGGTGCGTCGTCGAGGGCCAGGAAAAGTTCAAGTTCACTATCAGGCAGGTCGGGGTCCGTCCCTCTCTAGGCACGGTCTCCTCCTAGGGCTAGGAGCCGGCTGGTATCTATCTCCTAGGCAAGCTCATGCTATGGCCAACTCTAGAGCGAGTATGCAGTCGGCCCGCTCACCACTCCTCGTCAATGGAAAGGTCCTGACGACTTGCCAGGAAGGCCCTCCAGACCACTCACCTCAGCATGGTCAGAGATCAAAGTCCTGTTGCTCTGTTGTGTTATGTCCACTCCCAGCAGGCCACTTGCCTTCTAGTTCCCCAACTCTCTCCAAGGGCAGGCCCCACAGCCTGGGTATGTTCCTCTGTTAAGGTTCAGGTCGCAGCTCCCTTTCTCCTCGCCTGCTGCCTTCCAGTGCAACGCTGATCCTCTGTGAAACCCCAGGAGGGCAGTGTTGATGGGTCGAGGATGGGGGGAGGGTCCAGCGCTCTCGGGCACTTGAAGAACCTAGCGGCCTTTAGCTTTTGCCCATTCCGCACCCAACAGGTGACACACACGACCTAGTAGGCCCCCTTGTCACATTATCTTCAGGTGGCCAGCGCCACGCCACCCAGGACTCGCAGCTTCTCCACGCCGCTGGGTCCCCCAGGGTCTGCTCCACACAGCGTACACTTCAAGCTAAGGGTGCACAATCAGGATGCACCCTCTCTAACATTCAGCAGCTGCTTTCATCCCCTTCTGGTTAAGGGCCGCGGCTCCATATGCTTCCTTCCCACCACGCTCCCAGTCAGCTCTCGTTGCGCAGTCTCAGACTCACTGCATCCCCACATCAGCAAGGCCTCTCAATGGCCGATTCACTCTCCCGGCAGTCTGCAGTTGTGGGAAGCACAGTCAGGTCACAACTTCCGGTCTCCTCCAACCCCAGAGTCAAAAGCCTGGAACCCACGCACTCGTACGGGTCCTCAAGCCTCGAGGTCACACCTCCGCGGTAACCCGTTTCCTCTACGGGTAAGCGCCAGTCTCCACAGCAGTCCCGCGTTCACCGCGAGGCAGGCCGCTCAGTTGCATGGCTGCATGAACAGGTCAGATCCACTCCAGGGTGATCCAAGCATGTCACCTCCACCCGAGTCGCAGTTCAGCTGCTTCTCCTATCGCCGTAGAGGACCGGGTCTGTCTCGAGTGGGCGCCACCATCTTGGCTCCTGTGAGGACTTTCACTTCTCACGTCTCTCCCGTGGTGTCGTCACTGTCATTCCAGGGCACCTCACCCCAGTGCCCCTGTGTTAGGGCAATGTGTAGTGTAAAGTTGGGGCTCTCAAAAGGTGGAGTAATGACCCCCGGCTGAGAGGTTTACAATTGACTCGAGCAAGCGTCCCGAACCGAGTGAAGCCGGAGGTCAGTACTCCACCTTTTGAGACGCCATTTTTTTAAACACGGGCTCCTTTAGAAGGCTCACCATCCTCTTCATTTATTCCTTTGTAGATACATAGGAAGCATTGGCTGCTCCTTTTTCTACTTGTGGCTCACCGAAGGCGATTAAGGAGGCAATAATTTGACATTATCCCCTTTACTACTCCGAGCGTTAAGGTAAGCTGGACTGTCCAATGGGTATCCACTTTGGCCAGCTAGAGGAGTAATTCTCCACTAACCTGGTATATGATATACTGCTTTCTTTATTTACCGATATTTGGAAGCATAAACTATTACGCATAATTAGGATCACCTTTTGAGTGACGGTATGGTTTATTCCCCCATAAAGTAAAATTGGATTTTCTCTGGTGTTCCAGGTAGGGATTTTCTTTCCTGCCACATAATTTTGTGAGGCTTCCACAATCTCCGACCTAGATTCCGTATATACATTTTGTTATTCAGGTGGGACACTGTTTTGCTGTACAAGAGCGCTAATTCCGTGAGGTACCTTTGACCATTGTCCTGTGATTTCTTTCCCAGACAGGTGAGATTTTCCCTCAACTATCAATCCTCCCTTTTCTTAAAAAAAAAAAAAAATTACACGCACATTCTGATCCTTTTAAATCTATATTCCCTTTTATCACACAGGCTATACACACCTTTGGTACACAGTCCTGAGGAAGACCCCATTGTGATGTTGCTTACTCACACTCCAAATAGGGGGTCGAAACGTCGACGTTGATCTTTGGCGTCCTTTGCCCGAATAGACATACCAGTAGAAAGAATAGAATTTATATGTCTATCCAGGGTTATTTTGATGTATTTAGGATGCCTGATGTAGTTTGTTTTGTGATGTTATTGATTTAATACACCTATATTTTCTTGTTGCACCTTTTTTATGTTATTGAGTTGTTCTTTGTATTTTATGTAAATATGTAATGTGTATTTGTCCTGTCAAGCTTTTTTGATATGTTTTTTATCACATTCGATATATGAATTTAATATATCTCACATGAGTCTCTGTCAATCGAGTTGTTTTTTGTTTGTATATCTATAGTCAGTATGTGCTGTATCATTAATTGAGGATCCTACATTTTAGAGGATCAAAGGATGGAAACGTTTTTGCAAATAAGCTTCGTTTTGTATGGCAGAACCTCCTTGCATCCATTCATCCATCCACTGGCTCATTCTTGCATTCACCCTGAACACAACTGCCTTAAGACACACAAATTCAACAAAATATGCACGATAAATTGATAAAATACTAGTAGAAAAAAAGCGCGCTGCCATGGACATACGCTTGAAATAACGAAACTAAACGTAGCAGTGGTTGTCCCTCTTGCAGAGGTATTGTAAATAGTCTATGGTTGTTTTAAAGTGCGAGCATGGCAACCACAGTTAGAGCCACCATATTGGCCATCTTGAAATGGTAAAAAAAGGATAGACTATGGAAAACATCATTCCATAATGGTCTCCTAGATTAGAGGAAGCGGCCACGTTGCATGCAGCACACTGTAGATGAAATGATCAGCAAACAAGTGAGCCATTAGCACAGCCTGGAGAGCTGTAGTATCTTAAGAAATATTAAACTAACAAGAGGAGAAGCAAAGAAATGAAAGGCAAACTATAAAAGGAGAAACTTCAAAACTAAAGGACTGGTCAACCAGCCCTGACACGTACTCATGAAGCATACTAATTTTCAGCTGGATGTACACTTGATCAGAAAATGGAACATTTGTCTGGATAAGATTAAACATGTTAAGTATTATACATATTTGGGGGTAATAATGGACAGTAAGCTTGGCTGGGCCCCCACTTGGCATAGTTGCAACACAAGGCAGTGAATATAAAAGTAGGAATAAAAACTTTCTGCTGAAATATGGTGGCAGGGCAATGGGCCCTACTTTAACAACAGCTTAAACTAAACTAGTGCCCATTGTGTTGTATCGTGCTATGGGTTGGTACCAAAAGACTGTAACAAAAGGAGAAACTATATTAATGGCCGATATTAGGAAGCTATTCGATTTAAGGAAGTCCACGCCACAAAGCAGATTAAGATTAGAGTTTGGTTTTGCGTCTTTTGAAGCCTTGGTAAACATCAACTAAATTAATTATTTTATTGATTGCCATAGGCCGGGCGAAAATATTGCGCCTTAAAAGAAGCATTTCAACAAGGCTCAGAGATGCCACTCAATGAACACTATATAGGAGTTCTGATAACGAAATATAATTTGGCAGCATTGAATGTGGTAGTAAATATGATAAGGGAGGCACGGAAGCGGTTAAAAAAGGATATATCTTTTTCATGTTGTTTAGCAAATATAATGGCAAGAAATTATAGCAATTCTAAATATACTATGCAGCGATAGCCATACTTGGATTTTAATATGAACACTGATGCTAAAAAAAAGACATACTTACATTTCAGACTGATATCTTTACCTTTAAGACAATTTGATGGTGCATGGAGAATATTTAGTGCACCCTTAACTGTTTGCAGGTTTTGTAATATGGGAGAGGAAACTTCAGAACATATTCTCTGTTTATGTCCGGAGTTGCTTGAGCACAGCGGAACATATTTGAGATCAATCCTCAAGACGGAAGAAATAAGAACCATGGCGCTCATTTACAACATTTTGGCGCAAGGCAGCACCGCATGGCTTTTTGCTGCGCTGCCTTGCATCAAAAGAAAAGGGCAGGAATGTGCCGTAACTATGAGATACGATGCATTGCTGTCCACTTTCAGTGAGCTGGTTCACAAATGGCTGCCTTGCGCCAACGCAGGCACCCTTGAACCAAGGTGCAAGGGCGTCCACATTATATGAATGATGGTTTTTATGCAGGAAGGGACACCTTCCTACACAAAAACAATAAATGCAGGTGTGTTCCTCTTTCTATGTGTGCTGTAGATTGCAGCATACATAGAAAAAGGAAAAAACGAAGAGAAATAAAGTTATTTCTCCTTGTGACGGCCCCACCATCGGGAAGTGCATGGTTTTGATGCATTCCCAGATTTCGCTAAGTAGTAAATCTGGGAATGTGTCAAAATCCATGGGAGTTGAGTGGGAACACCTACCGCAACACTCATGGCATGCCTCCCCAATGCAGTGTGAGGCAACACAGTGACTTGCCTTACACCATATCTACGAGGCCATAAAAAGCCACACAGGGTGGCTTTTTGTGTCCTTGTAAATATGGCTCTGCACTCTGCGCCGCTGGAACGTCACAAAAAGTGACGTTTCGTGCGGCACATGGAGCGTGTAAATAAGCCCCTATATCTGAAGCAGCCCATTTCTGGTTCAAGGGGACCAAACCAAAATTTGTTAATCATGACACTGGAGTCCTCATTTACAAGAAATACACGTGGGGCTGCGCCGCAAGTCTTTTTGCTGCGCTGCCCTACGCTAATTTGAAAGGGCAGTAATGCACCATATTTACGAGAGACGGTACATTCCTGTCCTTTCAGCCTGAGCACAATTTGGTGCCTAGCGCCAATGCAGGCACCCTTGCACGATTGTGCAAGGGTGTCTGCGTTGTTGGCAATATTGTTTTGTGCAGCAAGGGGCACCGTCTTGCACAAAAACAATCCATGGAAGCGTTTTCCTCATTCTATGTGTGCTGCAGAATGCAGGACACATGGAAAGAGTTAAAAACAATATAATAATTTCTCCTCGTTACCCCTGCTCTGAAAAGGTGTAAGGCTTTGGCATTGCTCCAGGTTTATGTGATTTTGTAAATCTAGGACAGAGTCAAAACCCATGGGTGTTGCGTGGGAACAACCACCGCAACACCCATGGAATGCCTCTTTGATGCAGACTAAGGCAACAAAGTGCTTTGCGCTGCCTTGCCTTACCACATATCTATGAGTCCATGTAAAGCCATGAAGGGTGACTGTGCGTCTCCTCATAGATATGACTAGGAGGCCTGCACCACCGGAGCGTAAAAAAAAGTGACGTTCCAGTGGTGCAGGCCTCTTGTAAATAAGCCCCTAGGTTTATAGAGCGGGCTTTTAAGTTATGGGATAGTAATTATAGTGAATTCTTTGCCTTAATAAGTATGCGTCATTGCTGTAGACTGCTTCTAATTGACTGTATACATTAACTGATGGACCGTTTACTAATCTGCTGCTATTTACCCCATCTGTTTTATTGTTTAGGCTGATTTGTTCCCTTGGGGTGCTGGACTTTGCTTTTTATCTTTTGACATGGTTTCTGTATCATGTTGTTGCTATCAATTTCATCAATTTGATTGATTATGCTGATGGTTTTATTCCACATTTTTATCTTAGGATTGGTGAGTTCATTAGGGAGTAATATATTGTATTGTATATGATTTTTGTATAAACCTACACTTTAAATGTACTACTGCTACCACTCATGATTAAAAAAGGCCATCATTCACAGGGCAAGAGAGGCATGACTGATGTGGATTGCACTGTTCCCCCATGCAGAACACTGTCATGTGTCATGGAAGGAAGCAGAGTGTAACTGATACTCCAGAACACCAAAGGCAGAACAGAGCTGAACCAAAGGCCCTCTATGTTGCTATATGGATATATATTTATGTATATGAATGTATGTATTATTTAATAATGCTCTTTATAATAAAATCCTGGCAGACAGCTAAGAAGAGATTCTAGCAAGAATTATTACAGTGCACATCTTCTCCCCCTAGGGTTTTTCAGAGGGGGTAACCAACACCAAAATCCTACCCTGCAAATGTAATCTGTGACATTTCTTTAACAAAATACCTATCTGTAGCCTTTAATACAAAGAAATAACAATCTGTCCTTAAATGCCTATTGCCTCTATTATATGCTTTTTTACAATCAATATGTCACACCTGCTGCGTTCATCATTACTTTTTATAATAAACAGATCAGACCTATGGCATTGGATTGCCCTAGTGCAAATAGTCTATCCCCATGGCATATTCGGGTGAGTCATCAACACCAAAGCCTTGCCTACTAAGGTATTCTGAGAGATTCTGTGTAACAAAATACCTGCTTACAGGCGTTAGTACAGTGTAATAACAATTCACCCTTTAAAGCCTATGTCCTTTTACACAAGCTTTTCACAATAAGTAAGTAAGGCGTACTTGGTTTGTCATAACTTTTTCTTATAAACAGTTCCCACCTATGGAATCTGACATAACATTTCCCAGTGCACAGATAAGGCCTCTAGCCTTTACCAATGGCTTGACACTTTATAGAGCACAGACTTACTAAAGTGTGCATATGTAAATTAAAAAAAATGTAAATCCGTATTTGTAAAGCGCAAATTACTCACCCTTACGGGTCTCAAGGCGCTGGGGGCCATCATGGAAATTAAGTGAGCTATTGCCCAGAGTCACATGGTGCTGAACTGAGCTGCCGCCGGAGCCGGGGATTGAACCGTGAGCCCTGTGCTCCGAAGTCAGCTGCCCTGGCCGCTGCACCACACGTCTCCTGGCAACTTTCATGCATACAGTTGTAAAATTATAAAAATATCCAAAATTGAAGTTGGCAAAACAATATACAACCCCTCTCAATAGGACTAACAAGAATCATCACAGGGACATTTGCGCCCAGGTTTTGCAAGAGTGGTTGACCAACACCAAAACCCTTGCTTATTATGGTAATCTCTGAGATTACCTTTAACCAAATACCCTTCTGTGGCCTGTAACATAATGTGACAACAATCTATTGACAGCAATCCATTGTTAGAGGCCCATTGGATTTACTGTATGCTTTTCACAATAAATAAGCCAGGCGTAGAAGCTGGTGATATGCAATTATATGAATGTTGTTATTACAGATACCAATTGCAGATACCACACCGGGCCTACTGCTTTTGTGATAACTTTTCATAATTAACAGGCATCTGGCATAACATTTCCCTGCGCACCAATCAAGCCTACAGTTGTGATCTTTGGCTTATTCACCATAACCAACTCCGGTCTACTGTACTGATCATAAGCTTTCCCACAAGGCAACCATCAAGCATACAGTCTTAAAATTACATATGGATACAAAATTACAATTGGCATGGTAAAAAACAAGCTCTTCTAAGAGGGTTCAACAAGGATTCTCACAGTGCAAATCTTCCATACCCATTATTTGTCAAAGGAGGTAACCAAAACCAAATCCCTAGCCTATCAAAGTACTCTGCGAGATTCCATGTAATAAAAACGTATCTCCAGGTGTTAATTCAAAGTAATAACAATCCATCCTTAAATGGTGTTCTCAATTAATATGCCAGGCCATTTGCCTTTATCATACATTCATAATAAACAATCAGCCTATAGGCTTTCTCATTGGCATGTCACCTAAACCAATTTAATATTACTGTACTGAGCGTAAACTGTCTACAAGGCAACCATCCAGCATACATTCATAAAAGTACAAATGTATACAAAATTACAGTTCGCAAAGTAAATACTAGCTCTCTAAAGAGAGCCTAACAAGGATTATTGGATTGCATATCTTCTATCACCGCAGTTTGTTCAGGTAAATCACTAACGCCAAACCCCTTGCCTACTATTGTAATCTGTGAAATTCCATGTCTCAAAAATACCCGCCTACAGACTTTAGCACAGTGTAATAACAATCCATATTTAAAAGCCTGTTGTCTTGAACACATGCTTTTCACAATAAGTAGGCCAGGCCTACTAGCTTTGAAATAACATTTCATAATACACAGATAAGAATGACGTTTCCCAATCAACCGATAAAGCTTTTATCTTTTACCATTGGCTTTACACCTTACCCAGCACTGGTCCATTCAAATGCACATGCACTGGCAACCCTTATGCCTAAAGCTATAAAATTACAAATATGTAGAAAAATAACAATCTTCTCTTAAATGCCCATTGGCTATAACATATGATTTTCACAATCAATATGTCAGGCCTATAGCCATAATCTTTGGCGTGCCATCATAGCCAACTAATTTCTGCTGTATCGAGTATGAGCTGTACCACAAGCCAAAAAGTGCCATACAAGCAGCCTTTTTAGTGAAAGTACTGACATTCTGCCCAATCAAGTCCTATACTCAGGGGAACCAACGAGTTGATGGAGCCTAAGCCCTGCTCTCAGCAGTGCTCTGAAATATATTGTTTGTTGACCACATACATTCATCAACAGGTGCACTATCAAGCCAGACCTAAAAATACATGTATATTAGTGTAGCCCTGGGAATACCATACTGCTCTCAAACACAAATCTGCAGTCTGAAATCTAAATTTATTAATGTAAGGGGAGGATTCTGGGACTGCAACACATTTTTCATAGCTGCCCTTCTCCCGTCTGTGCTACTCCCAGAGACAGACAAACACCATCAATTATCTAGTTATCGTAGACACTTTAATAACAATGCAATATCATATGTGTGCCCCTGAAAGTTTAAGCTCAGGCAGCTGGATAAATAAACAAAATGATCATAGCTGAGTGGAAGGCAAGACCATTTTTGTGGAAGCACACAACTTCTGCTCAAATCAAAACATGCACTCCTGGCTTCCAACATGTGGGCAAAGCCACTCTTCTGATGAGTCTCATAATTGTCTGCTGATTATTGCTTTGTAAAACCAGATCATAACTATGAGGGCTCTGACCCTGAGTGCAATCTCAGTGAGGCCAGAGATGTGGTTAAGAAGAGATAAAATATTCTACACCTATTTTGTTGGCCTTTCACCTTCAGGTATATACATATAATATACAATGCATACGTCTTAAATAAAACATAAATGTTACGATAACTGGTAGGGAAATGCACTGCTGTTTGCTATGAAAGCTCCTTTGGTTAATGAAGTCACTACAGATGTTTGTGTGTGTAACCAGTCAGTCACACAACTTAATCCTGATTGGGACGCCAGTAGAATAGTGACCTGCATTCAAAGTGCTACTAAGTCCCATGCAACCAAAATCACTGTGTATAATATTGTACAGAGTATAAGAAAGGCTGACGCAAAATGTGCAAGGAGATTAAGGGGCATATTTACTAACTTTTCACGCAGCGCAGAGCTGCTTTGCCTGAAAGGGAAAGAGCAGACCAGCAGCATATTTCCTATGTGAACAGGGCCATATCTAGTAAGACATGAAGCTGTTTTCTTCTCTCTCTGTGCTAGCACGATTTAGGCTTACACACGCCAACACACGTTCCCTTGCACCATAGTGCAAAGGTGTGTGTGTTCTGACAAGCATAGGTTTTGTACAGGAAGGGCACCATTCCAGTAGAAAATACTATGCTTAGTCATAGTTTAACACGTTTCCCACTTTGTATGTGTGCTGTACAGTGCAGCACACATATAAAGTTGGGAAAAGGTTTTGAGAAATTAAACATTTCTTCAAGTTAAAGCCAGCCTCAAACAGGTGTTATTTTTCGGTGCAAAGCCCTGCCTAGAAGTGTTAGTAGATAGGGCTTTGTGTCGAAAACCATGGGTGGAGCATGGGAACGTGCATGTACCACCCATGGTATAACCCCTTGAGGAAAAGCAGCACTAGCGCTACTTTACATTACTTTAGAGCTACTTTCAAGTGCAAATAAACTTTTTGACTGAAAAGTAAATCCCAAAGCAACTGTTTGCGCCAGAGTGCTTTAATCTTGAGATGCAAACCTAGCGCAAATTGTTTGTAAATATGCCCCTACGTGTTTAAGATAAAAACAAGTGTGTTACAAATACATATTTTTAGAAATACACAGACTGTACCTAGTCTAAACCTTTTTTATCTGAAAGAGACACGTTAGTGACAGATTCCTTACCTTAGAATATCCCCAGGCGTCAGGCTGGATCCGGAACGTTTTTGCGTAGCAGGACGTCAAAAGAGGTAATGTTTGCATGTCACACAGCACATTCTGAACATGCATGTTATGGCCACTTAAAATCAAGAAATGGCTAACCAAGGAAGGAAAATTTCTTGATTTTAAGTGGCCATAACATGCATGTTCAGAATGTGCTGTGTGACATGCAAACATTACCTCTTTTGAAGAAACAAATAAACAATGTCCCCCAGTGTGGTGGTATTCCTGTTTATCACATCAGTGTATATAAACTGTGTAACCGAAATGTATATATTTTAATGGACATAATGTTTGACGCTTGCACAAATGATGTTGTCTTGGTCGTGCTGCACATTTGCACTTTTATATGGTTATGGTTATCATAGTCATAATTTTGTTGTGTGATTTATATTTATGTAAACAATATTCTGAAATTACTTTTTAAAATAGTATGTTCTGTTGATTATGTCTGTATTGTTAATTGCAGCCCTGAAGAAGCCCGCAAGGGTGAAACGCGTTGGCTGTTTTGTATTTAATTATGAATAAAAGAATCTACAAAATCATCTAGTTGAAAAACTGGCCATTTCTGTCATCGCCGTCCTCCATCATCTGTGGGATTTGAACACGATGAATTTTTTCCTTTATAACAATGCCTGTCTCATCTTTTGTGTTTTCTCATTGGACCTATGCGAAGCAAAATTCCATGTGGAAATCCTTTCTGCACAATTAGAAAAGGTCCAGTGTTCCTCCACCCAGATTTACTGGGTGCAGGAACAACGAACCTGATTATACCAGTCCGAAAATCCAGCAGGTAAAATCACTGTGTGAAAAGGCTGCATCATAGCCCAGACCCATTCTATGACCACTGCCCAAATCTCAGACAAGGCACAGGGATACATGCTCCTCCTGCTAGCCAACATTCTCTACTCCTTCCTTCACCCTCCTTATACACCACCCCCTCCATCCTGCCTTAAAACAACCGACTGCACCTTTCTACCACAGTGCCCTGCACACCTTTACCATCTGCTCAGAGCAGGTGCAAAATGTGTGCAGTAAATTCCATGTAAATGGGAATACAATGCAGAATACCACCAGGTAAATTCAAGTCCGCACTGTAATTCCCCATTCAGTGGGGTTTAACTTGCAAAGTCACGGTACTTCTGGGTTATTACTGCACACTAATAGTTACTAATGCAGACTTTGCACTCCCTAGTACAGTGCAACTTGTAATTGGTGCCATTGTGGGCTACTTAATGTGCCTGAGGATAAATTAACAGTGATGAAAAACCTAGTTTTCACATCCCACCATATCTACAAATATGATACTTCCCCACATTTAACTTCAACAAAAAAACAGAGAATGCAAGATCCCATCAGAATGTAATGAAGTGGATCTTGAAGAAATACCTTTTTATTCCATGCCACTGAAAACGTGCGTGGTTAATGCTCGCATAATTTATAGACTAAACTATGCCAATGCTAGCTATGTTTGCATTCTTGAGTCAGCTCTGTACAAGCTTTAAGGCATTCAGGATATAGCAGCATGACTCGCTGTAAGCTGCATTGGTTGTCAGTTTCTAGGACACATTGTATGGTGACTTTCTGTGCCCACAGACCCTAATATAAAACAGGCACCGTGCTGCTTACACGTTTGTTTAAAAAAAAACGACTCCCCCTTCCTTTTCACTGTTCCCTCCTGCTATCAGTCCCCCGATTTAGAAAAGGCTCAATGGGGGTGGGAATGAGGGGGTGGGTGCTACAGGTGGATTTTCCTTCTCTTCCTTCCTCTGTTTGGAATGCACTCAGTCTCGACTTCCGCATAACAGAGGAACGCTATATGTTTAGGAAGACCCTTAAAAGTAATCTATTTTATTGATTATCTCCATATCTTTTCTGATGTTGTTAGTCAGTTCAGCGCCAAGATGCCTTCGAGCAACTGTTCTTAACCTTTTGACTTCTGTGTACCCTCACTGAATCATTACTGCTTACCGGGGATCCCCACTAAGTCATTATTAGAATCTGGGGACCACCAACCTAAGCAATTTCTATGATTTGAACAGTAAAAGAATATATAAAAATGCAAAAACAAGTATAAACCAAACAATTGCTCAAATATTGAAATACTTTGTTTAATTCACAATCAAATATAGAAAACGTTTTTACATTTTCAGTTGTGCTTCTTTATTTGTTTTATTTTATTAATTTTAATGTATTCATTTTAATATTATTTAATTTGGTAACACAGTAGCGGACCCCTGAGCAGTCCTCTCAGACCCCCAGAGGTTCTCGGACTGCAGGTTAAGAACCATTGTCTTAGAGCATTTGTTGCATTTGACAAGTAACAACTCAGCTCAACTCATAACTTGCATCTATAAGTTTTCAATATATTTAATGCATGCCCTCAGTCACTAAACGCTGGGCTGGTGGCAAAGTTTAGAAGAAATTGAGCAGAAATGGTAGGTTGTGGCTCTTGTCCTTTGTTAATGGAGCATTTTCACCTATGGGATAGCTCAGGTGTCTCACACCTAACCTGTGGTTAATTTGAAAAATTGTTCAGCTAAGTGATGCCTGAACCATCATTTATGTGTATGTAAACACCTGTATGATCCGTTTTTTAGAGTGCATTGTAAGAAGGATGTACAATTTGTTTTAACGTTTGCTTTATGGGTTTTTTCTCCAGGATGGTGTCTATGCAGAGGTAGTACACCTTGTGTAGGCTTGGCATTGCTGTGTCCTACCTCTTTAAACTAGCGTACTTTGTCAGAAAAATGCTTGTGAAACATTATTCTACTGTAGAACTAAGCCTGGTTCTGTCAAAAGCAGCATAACTCTGATATTGTTTATTCTAGGAACAACCGATATGGTCCCCCCACACAACTGCAACCACAATCCGTTGTCACAATACGAACAATCACACGGAAGACAACCACCGACATATATTCCCGCCGTCCCGTAATAAACACCCCAGTTTAATCCCAAAGTTAATAGTTAGAGACATAAGCCGGTAGTTCTGAAGTCGGCGTTAGTTGGAAGAGAATGCACCCTATATAAGCGGCATTGAACTGAGCCCACAAACGTGTGAGGACAGACATAACTCCATAACCAAGGGAACGCTAACCCAGTCATTATACTGAAAACATACTGACGAAGCGAATTGTATTAACAAGTATGCAACAACCGAAATGTAATAATGACAATCGCTGATCATGTGCTGTATGAAATGCTATTATAAATCTGAAAACCTATATTTGGTAACAAAAGACATGCTTGCACTTTGTATCAGAAATTTGTCAAACTGTATGTGAAATGGTATAACCCAACAAACAAATTTAAACAAAAAAAAAACTCTGATATTGTTTATAATGGGTTACCAACGCAAAAGCATTGCACAATGAACACACTACTTTGTGCACTACTTGTTCCAGTGTTGCAATGTCAAACTGGTAACCATGTTGTCTACCTTATGTCGAGCTTGGTGCCCATTCAGTGTTGTCCCTTTCTCTACTTAGGGCAAGCTAATTGCTATAATTAGTACATAGACTTAGAGACAACCATTATAGAGAATATGGTCGTTCTTCTCAACCTAATTTTGGACAGACTCTTAACAGTCTTGCATTTTATAATACAAATTGCCCCTACTGGATCTAAAAACACTATTGATATTTTAGTGGATTTCACACTATGTGCTGGAGCTTTATAACAGAACTGAAAGCATGGTTGTTGTTTTTATAACACATGGCATTAAGTGGCAGTATTTCTGTTTCTGTTGAAGTAACCTTTTTGCAGGACTTTGCCCATCAGCCACACATTCTATGTTTTTGGAGCTTGAAAGAATACTTGTATCCTTTGTGTGCTAGAACACCATTTGTTCTAAAACTATTTCGGTGTAACTACTTTTATGGCAGTTCTTTAGGTCTGGTGGCTTCCTGCATGAATGTACCCTCATCTCAAATGAGAAATGCTCAATGTTGGATGCTATTTTACTATTTTATTTTGATTTAGGATAGCACAGATTATTTGCAAAGAAATTATGGGTGGTAATATTGCCAACTTATTGACAATCACTTATTCAATCTCAGAAGAAATGGAAGAGGCATTAGGAATCAAACAGGAGACATGAAAGTCACACTTCCTGAAATTAGTTGTGATAACCCACCAAGGTCAATTTTCTTAGAACCAGTGTAGGGAATGAGGTAGATCCTGTTGGATCTTAGTTCTGACAGGTTTTTCTGAGCCAGATCTGTGACCCAGCCGACCCAGGGTTATATGCTGAATTTGTTTGCTTTCATGTTCAGAGCCCCAACCTTGAGGCGACAAGGGGGCTTTATGTTTTCTCATTTCCACCTAGGCCCAAAACAAAGACTTGATTTAAAGGACCATCAGCCCTTCTTTTATTCAAGTATCACTCTGGCTGGGCGCTCTCTGGAGCCTAACACCTAGATGTCAAAGCAGTGGAGGGAAACAAAGACCCATAGCTCGTTATCACTTCACAAGCATTTAAGAGAAACTATGAGTTGGAGGCTTGTTTTGTTTTTAACTTTGGTTAACCACCCCATGTAAGTGATGAACATGCACATTAAGAATACCAGATTTATCTGTGTGGAAGAATAATTACACAAATAATGATTTGAATTACACTAATGTATTTTTTATTTAATTCTTTTATAGCACTACTCATCCATTGTAGGGTGGCAGAGCGCTTCACATCACACGCAGAGAGACAGTTAATCACATAAGTGAATCAATATATAGGAAACGTTTTATAAACTTTGCAGGTTATGAGGTTTAGGTTGTCACATATCGGCCATACTTATAGAGATCATATATTAAGAGTGCATGGACGATAGAAACATAAAGTCAGGATTTAAAACGTGATGTCGATTTGGGCTGTTTGTACTAACAAGACTTTATTGCTATTTAAATACTAACAAGACTTTATTACTATCCAAATGAACCCTTCTTTGCAACTTAGAATAACAACAGATTGAGGAAAAACATAATAAGAATCTAAAACCCATGACATGCATTTTGCTTGCAGCGCCTGGATGCCGGTTCATATCTCAGTGTTCTATATTATTAGAAGGACTGCAGTTTTTTTTAGGCATTCTTTATTGCCATTTTACAGCGTATTTCAGTAGTAGTTCAAATATGAAATATATTATTTAGAATATTTCCTTTGTTGCAGGATCCAGGTTAAATTGAACACGTTTACCATAATAACTATACCATTCTTCTATAAACATAACTTCCCCCTTCCCACCCACCCTTTTGTGACTCTGTGTCCTATGTCTGTACTCTTGTCTGGGGACCGATAGCCATCAACCGAGTGCAGTACCATGCAATCATCTATCCCAGTTCTCTTCCCGGGGTTAGCTGTGACTCTCCCCTCTCCTCTCTCTCCCCCCCTTGTGAATCTCTCAAGTCTGCAATCATCGCAGACCATGCCCGCACATCCTCTTCAAGTTTATCATCTTTCCTAATATGTTTCATCTGCATCAATTCGTCCGTTGCCCATTCTTTCATATCACGCATCCATTTGCTTATGAGCTGTGGGATCGGGTTAAGCCACAAGATTGCTATCCTTCTCTTTGCCATCACCAACCCCAATAGCACGAACCTCCTACTCAATTGTTTCTTTTTCGGGGTAGGGATTAGATTCAATAGGACTGAGCGTATCGTTCTGGGAATGAACCATCCAGTTGCCCTGTGAATACACTCTAAGACACCGTCCCAAAAAGGGCTCAAACCTCTACATTCCCATACCATGTGCATAAAGCATGCTGCTGCTTCCCCGCATCTAGGGCAAGCGCCTGAGCGTTCCAGGTAAATGTTACTTAGCCTGTGAGGGGTGAGATATACCTGGTGCACTATGTTATATTGGATTAACTTAAAGTGTGCGTTGGAACTGACTTCACAGACTCCTTCATGCAGTCTCGCCCACTCCCGTATTGTTATGGGTTCCTCCGATACTTCCTCCCTTCTTGCTTGGACCGGAAGTGCAGTGACTGGAAAATCGTCTCTAATAGCCCTATGTTTATGGGAGATTAGGCGTCGCCCACCCGCCATTGATATTATGGCGGTGAGGACGGCTGTAGAGGGGGGCCCATCCGGAAAGGACTTCCATGACTCCCTAGCCACTGCAGGCAATCTTACCATACTGTAGGAATTGTCCCGCACCCAGGTCAAATGTGGCCGCTGCCTCCTCTCGGGTCATAAATGTACCATTATTGTACATATCCCCCATTGTAAGACACCCCCGTCTTTCCATCGCTGGACGGACATGGTCTCTGCAATTTATTTAATGGTTTTATGACCCACAATGGCATGTCAGGGGAGTAGGGTGCCTTCCGGATTACTCTCATAACTGTATCTTCCCAGACTCTCGCCACATATCTAATCATGTATGGGTATGTGTCTGGAACCGCGGCTCCCATCATAAGCAGCTCCGGGAGAGTACAACTCCCATAAGTGCCCTCCAACAGGGCCTTCTCCCAATTACTACCGTCGTCCAGCCAATAGACAGCATACTGTAGTTGGGCCGCCATGTAGTATAAGTGTAGGCGGGGAATCTCCACCCCCCGTCCACCCACTTCCGTTGTAGGGTATCCAGTTTGACACGTTTCTGTTTGTTCCCCCACATCAACTCTACCAGTAAGACATCTAGTGCTGAGAAATATAATTTAGGGATTTCGTAGAAAGAGTGCTGTAGGGTGTAGAGGCAATGGGGTAGTATTATGTTGTATCTTTCCCCTTAGGTTAACCTGTGGTGCAGCCCTATTGCTGCACTGCCTTGTTCCTTCCCAGCCTTCTCCCGTGGAATGTTGGTGCGTTGCCTAGTTGCCCTGTTACTTGGTTCTCTGGATTCAAACTGTTGTGAGAGCTGTTGGAGCTGGATGTCAACCGCCCTGCACTCTCGTCTGCTGTGTAGCTGATCTGTATTAAACCTCATCTGAATCCTACCTGAGTCTACAGAGTCGGTTACTACAATTTGTGGCGACGATCCTGAGCTACACAGTTTAAACCTCATCTGAATCCTACCTGAGTCTACAGAGTCGGTTACTACATATTATCATTTTTATGATTGCCACTTTTCCCATTAGAGAGAAAGGCAAGGACTTCCAGAACCCAACTGAAGCATGCACACTTTTTAATATTCTCCCAATATTATGCTCTAAGAACATCAGGGGTGAATGCCATAATTAAATCCCCAAATACCTCATACCCTCTTTTTTCCACGCCAAGCCCACTTCAGGGTATGTGTCATTTGCCTCCTGTGCCATTTTCCCGATAGGGACTATCAACGACTTTCCGGGGTTAATGCGAAGTCCTGAGAACTCACTGAATCTCCGTAGTTCATTTAAGAGGGCTGACACCGCCCGAGCTGGGCGTCTTAGGTACACCAGCATGTCGTCAGCATACAGGGAGACGACATGCATAATATCCCCCCGGGAATCCCATGTCTCTCCATTTTTATCCTAAGTGTGGTCGCTAGGGGTTCCATCGCAGCCGCAAAAAGCAACGGCGACAGAGGGCATCGCTGTCTTGTTCCTCTGGACAAGATGAACTTATCAGATACCACCCTCCGGAGTCGCACCCGAGCTGTCAGATTCACATACAACAGCTCAACCCAGCGGAGAAACCCCTGCCGCATCCCCATCTTTGGGAGGACAGCCCAAATATATGCCCCCTCCACCCAGTCGAAGGCTTGCTCAATATCCAGCATAGCTAGGGCGCAGTCCTCATGCTGTATTACCGGGCTGTGCCATATATGTGCAAGTCTTCTCAGGTTATGTGTGGTGCTTCTCCTCAGTATAAATCCTGTTTGGTCCGAGTGGATTAGGTGCGGCATATGGGGCAGCAACCTGATCGCAAGAATCCCGCTCAGTATCTTGACATCTAGATTTAGGAATGAAATCGGCCGATATGAGCCAGGCAGCAAAGGGTTCTTATCTGCCTTTCAGATCATAGATACCAGCGCCTCCTGCATAGAGCTAGGCATGGATCGATGTTCCCGTGCCTCATTATAAACCTCTAGTAGCTTATCAGCTATGAATGGTGCAAACCGCTGATAAAATTCGGCAGGGAGACCGTCACTGCCCAGTCATTTAGCAGTCTTAAGATGTCTGATGGTGGATAATACCTCCTCATTAGTTATGGAAGCTGCGAGGGCCTCCGCCTCCTCTGAGCTTAGCTGGGGAAGCTCACTACAGTTAAGATAGTCTTGTATTATTTCTGGGGGTGTAGCTGATTTGGTTTGACAGGCAGTAGCTATGTGGTGAGCTAGAGTATCCACAATTGCACGCTGGGTACAGACCATCTCCCCGTTTTGGTCCTGTAGTTGTAGGATAGGGGAAGGGGCAGACTCAGATTTAATCAGTCTCGCTGGGAGGGCCCCGGCCTTATCACCTTCCATATGGAGACGCTGTGGATATGCTATATATTTAGGTTTTTCCAGCCTACCCCAGAAAACCATAAGTTCTTCCCGTACTTTCCCCCAATCTTCTAAAGCTTGTGGATCTCTATGGAGAGCAGCCTCCCAACTACCCAGCCTCTGTTTCTGTGCTCAAATCTCCTGCTCCAGTTGGTGTCTAACTCCATAGGTAGTCTTAATGGCTACACCTCAGATCACAACCTTCATGGCCTCCCATTCTGTTGCCCTGGTAGATGCGGTCCCCCAGTTTTCATTGAAGTAGTGAGTGAGGGCTTCCTTAAGGGTGGCTTCGTACAGGGATCTAGCAGCGTTTCCGCGTGCAGGCGCCATATTGGTATCGCCGGTCGCCCCACTCCCGTTTTGAGACTCATTAGTAGCGGGGAATAATCTGATAGGTATCTAGGTGGGATGAGCACATCCACCCCCGGGGTCAATCCCAAACAGATACAACAGTAGTCTAAACGATTGAATGTGTTTGTTGCAGGGGTGTGACAGGAGAATGCCCTCTTCAAAATGTTACGCGTTCATCATATGTCCGTGAGTTGCAGGCCAGTCAGGATATCTACTATTACCCTGGTTGTGCGAGGTTTAGTATTCTTTCCGGGTAGGTCCCTGTCTAGCCGTGCGTCTAGGACACAGTTAAAGTCTCCTAACAAGATCACCTCTGCTCCCAGGAATGGGGCAGCTACCTCCATCAGTGATGTAAAAAAGTCAGGGCTATCTGTATTGGGGGGCGTAGACAGTAATGAGACATATCTCTCGTCCCTCCCACGTCCCATATATTACCACGTAGCATCCCTCCGGATTCGTCACATGCTGTTTGTGTTGGAAGGGTACCCCGGGATCTACCCATATAAGTGTTCCCCTAGCGAACCCAGAATAGGAAGTGGCATACATCTGGCCTCTCTAGCGCTTCTGAACACATGGGATCGCATTCCCCCATACATGCGTTTCTTGCAGACATGCAATTGCCACTATATAGCGTTTCAAGTATTCCGGTACCCGTCTCCTTTTCTGATAATTTGCCATACCCCGTACATTCCACGTTATAATTTTCAGCTCTTGTATCCCCATATTTGCATGTAGTTTCTCCTGGGCATCTCAAGCACTGCAATACTGATGCCGCCCCCCTCCCCTCCCCTCTCCTGCTCTTGGATCGTTTCCTAAAATCCGGCACTTTAAGTTTAACGTATACATGCATCCCCATTTAAACACAGCAACAGAACTCCCTGTATCCCCCTCCCACCGGGCAATCCAGTGAGTCTCATCCCCCCTAGACGGTGCGGGATATCGTCCTGCAGGTACGCCCTACTCCGCCCCAACTGTGAAACTTAGCTTAACTTATCATGCCTCAATTTAGGCAAGAAGCAGTCCCCTGTCAAGGGACCCTTTGGACAAACTTATTGAGTGCTGTGCTAGCGGCCCAATTGCCGAAGAGGGTGCGAGGTATAGACCTACAGCTCTCTCCGCGGGAACAGGCCCCTATGGGGGGGGGTATCCCTCCCCGGGACATCTTTACGTATCAATCCTATATCACTATTTAACTTACATGTATGCTATATCCATGACTGGTATATATAATTGATATTCTCACCTTTACATTACTTCTTCTAAAATGCCCCTATGTGCGGTGTGCTCATCATTCGTGCCCTGCTGTATGTACTTATTCAACCTGTTCCTCCAACACCCTGAGTCCAGTCCAGTGTCCTGGGTTGCAGTCTCTGATTCTTGCATAACCTCAGTGTCTGAGGCCTGTAACGTACCATCGGGGCAAACTCGTATCCTGCCGGGACTTACTCGTCGAGATAGTGATTTCTGTCTTGGGCCCCTACGTCGCTCACGGGCATTGTCTCCCGTCGCCGATGATCCTGTGGACGGGACCAGGCAGGCCCCCAATATCCCACTGGAGTCCAGCCAGTCACTCACCTCAGCAGCTGTTTGAAAGAACAGAATGCGGCCATCTTTTTCTACCCTCAACTTTGCAGGGAACATCAGGCTATACTTCATGTTGAGCTCACGGAGGCGTCTCTTGACGTTTAGGAAGGTCTTCCTCTGCTCTTGTACTCGCTGGTGTAGTCTGGATATATTGAGATGGGATGACCTTCAAATAGTATCAACCCTTTGGTACGTGTGGCCTGCAGGATCACATCCCTATAGTTAAAGAACCGGGCAATGATGGCTCTTGGCGGTGCTCTGGGCCTTGGAGGGGTGGCCAACAATCTGTGTGCCCTCTCAATGTTAAAGAACTTTGATAGATGTTTGGGGGCTAGTTCGGTCAGGATCCACTCTTCGAGGAAAAGCTCTGTGGAGGGGCCCTCCACCCATTCAGGGAATCCCACAAACCGGAGGTTATTCCTCCTAGATCTCCCCATCGAATCTTCCGCTCTGGCTTCTAAATGAACCACTCTTTTCTGTAGTGCTACTACCGTGTCCCTGAGGTTCCGTACTTCTGTTTGCAATGTCTCTACATTTTCTTCTGTGGTGGTTACTCTATCGACCACCTTCCGCAGGTCGCATCTGAGGAGATTAACATCTATGGCCACCGCATCTATTCTATGCACCATGTCTGCGTGGGTGGACTGGATCGCCTGCAGCACGTCTGTCAACGAGGGGGTTTCCTTTTCCTTTGATAATGCTCCATTGTCACCTCCGTCTATATTCTCTTCTCGGAGTTCTGGCCCCTGTAGGAGGGGTAATGCATAGTTGCTTATTTTATTAGTTTGTGCTTTGGCGCCACTGTCTTTCACCATGATGAGGGCTTAAGGAAGAGTATCCTTGCCTTGACACTTCCTGCAAATTCCTGGGGGTGACCTAGATCAGCACCCCAAGGTGACAGAAGTCATGCAAGAACAATATACTGGGCCTCTGTTGAACACTCAGAGTGTGTGTTATCCTCCAGCCTCTGAGCACCTGACCATAGTATTAAGCGGTACACTATGTGTCCTGACCCCCCCAGCACTGTGTCACTGTCCTTTCTGGAGGTCCCGTGCTCTACGATCTCCCACTCTGCATCCTGGTGGGTATGGAGCTGTCCTGGATGTCACACCGTCATCAGAGCACCTGACCTAGGGCTCCGACTTAAATCACAATTAACGGGGTCGTCGTGGGCACACCACCGCCCGCTCACCCGGCCCGAGTCTCTAGATTACTTCTCAATCGCCGAGGGACTCAGGCTCTCCCCCCCATCGGGCAGTGCACAAGGCCGTCTCCGGTATTCCAGTGTGGCTTCTCTACCAATAGTAATGCGGACTGCTCCTCCCAGGGACCAGGCAGGGCCGCCTTAGTCCAGGACATAGGCCTGTGGCTGTCCGTTTTCTCCCCCTCACTTTATTAGGTCTCAGCCCTTCCCCCAGGAGGCGATATCCTGGCCACAGGCACTCACCGGCCTCCAATGCGTGCTGCAATCTCTCTGCAACTCGGGGGCCCTCGCTGGCCTGACTCTCAGTGGGCACGGCCGCCCAACACAACAAGTTTCTTTCCCCACAATGTAGTGATCCACAGTCCTCCCCCCCAGAAGGAGAGAGCCGGGCCACAGGCGCTCGTCAAGCCCCCGACACCCATCGTAGTCACGGGGCCACACAGGACCTCTGCCCGTGTGACCTCTGCTGGGTGTCGCTGTTTCTTCTCCTCACTCCAGTGGGCGGCGTCCATCCCCCGGTAGGAAGGGCCCAGGTCGCTAGCACCCGCCAGTCCTCCATATCACAGCACGGTCTCGCGGCCGCACGGGCCCCTGCTTGCCTGTCCCTCATCGGGCACCACCTCCCCGCTTCTCCAGCTCCCAGTGGGGTCCAAGCCATCAGGATCCGGCCAAAGGCACTCCGTCACACCGCTCGATCACGCACTCGGGCGGTTCTGGTCTTCTCCCCACTCCTGGGCCTCAGACCACTTCCTCACCTCAGTCCCAGGGAAGGATCGGTGCCACCACAATCTGGCCCCCAGAGACACCCCTATGTGGAAGACACAGCCTCCAGCCCTCCTCGTCTTCCCTGTTGCAGCTTGCTCTCCATCACAGTCGGGCCTCTGAAGGTCCCCAGCCTGCACCACCCCGCGGCCGGCTCTGGTGACCACAGCCAGCAGCTTGTCTTACTCCCCAGGACACCGCTCAGACGAGTCTATCCGCACCACGCCGGAGTCTATAGGTGAGTCATGGTATCTGCGTTACGCCTATACATACATATAGCAAGGATTAATGTTGGATGTTGGTAAATTACTCTGCCGTCCCGGGGAGCTAAAGCAGAGACGCCTATACGGCCATCTTGGTTGGCCACGCCCCCTAGAAGGACTGCAGTTTATAAACTGAAAGTAACAGAAATATCTCTTTGTCAAAAGCAGTAATTCACTTACTAATCCACTGAAAATACAAATCTATGACCTGCATGTTACACGATGCGCTTTACAGCCAGTACATTAGGCCCCTATGCTACTTTATAAGTCACAACTGGACAAAACACAGAACACTTCCAAAACTGCATTAAACACCAACGTTATTTTACATTTATTATAATCTCCTGAAAATTGCTGGGCACACAAGGATCTCTGCAGCAGATGTTTTAACTCTAAGTTATTTCAAAATGCAGTCTCTTTGTGTCCAATTAGGCCAAAACAAATTTACAGTCACATTTGTCCTTGTTGCCAATTTCTTTGCAGCATATATTATGAAAATACACGAATAAGTTGACTGTCAAACTATGCTTTTCATGACTCCACCCCCTTTTTTTTGCCACACCTTGATCCCCAATTAATGGGTTCCCAGAGTACTATTTTCCAATTCCAGCACTGCTGAGACATGTATTTATGTGTCCTCAAACAAGCATAGGCTTGCAATAACCGGATGAGCAGACTGAAAACATACCTTTGATCAACAGCCAGAAAGGGGTATCTTATTGAAGATGGTGTCGGAACACCTTTCGGAGGGCCCCGGGGCAAACAGGAATTACTGGGCCCAACCCTGGTGGTTTAGGCCTTTCACTCCTGATGTCCCAGGGCCTGCCCTAATTAATATGGGCTTGGAGCAACTAGGCCAAGTACCCATTCAACACTTGACTCTCAGTGGCAGTGGGGTGTCGAGCAGACCAAGGCTCCTCCGGGAGGAGGTAGATGAAAGGGGTCATAGGCTCACAACTCAAAATGCATCCAGGAACCCCAATAAGTGATTGTCCAGTCAAATAGTTGCTTTTATGTAAAAGGAGTATTTACCTACTAACACAAAGTAAAACACCTTAGATAATATGCACAGTCTTCTTGAGGCAAATCCATAAGCATTATCTGGGTCAGATTTCCAGTTACACTTCCTCACGTATGGCTGATGGTTATTCCCCATTCATGTGTAGCGATATCCAAGCTAGGCCCCGTTAAGGCATTCAAGTCTCAGAAGGTCTACTAGGGCTCTTTTGCACAGATCTCTGAGTCCCCATGCTGGAGTGCGTCAATCAGAGCAAGTGCCCCAGTGTCCGACGGCTCGATTGTCAATATTTTGCGCTCTTGCAGAGTGGCAGTTCAGAGTCCCCGGGCGTACCTCGGGACCCCACCGGTACCCAGAATGCCAGAAACTGTGGTCGCACCAAACAAATGATGGACGGAATGCTGACAATGCAAACATTCTCCCCCAGTCAAAAGATCTGGGTTAAATCCATCGTTCTTTTGCCCACTACGCCACCCCAGTTTGGACCCAGCCATATGTAAATCAGTCTTGACCCTGTGCCCCATGGGAACAGTCCAGACCGAACTGCCAGGCCAGGTCCTCCCTGGACCGGAAACAAGCATCCTGGGACCGGTTTCAGGGTATGTCACCCTTCTTCAGCCAGGCTAGCTTGAATCCAGTGGCACAGTGAGCAAGGGACCCACGTCTGGGCATACCCATCCCACTTAGGGCGAAAAGTGTTACAGCAAACAAATGATGGACGGAATGCTGACAATGCAAACATTCTCCCCAGTCAAAAGATCTGGGTTAAATCCATCGTTCTTTTGCCCACTACGCCATCCCAGTTTGGACCCAGCCATATGCAAATCAGTCTTGACCCTGTGCCCCATGGGAACAGTCCAGCCGGGTCTGTTGGCTCAGTGGACTAATGCGTCCATTGCAGGGGCCTGTGTTCGACCTCATGGTCACAGGTTCAAATCCCGGCGGGTCCACTCAGCCTTTCATCCATCTGAGGTCGATAAAATGAGTACCATTGAGTTGGGTAACAATGAACATCTGTTATTCAGCGCCAAGAGACCTCTGGGTGAACGTGCGCTTTACAAATACACATGTTATGTTATGTTATGTTAACTGCCAGGCCAGGTCCTCCCTGGACCGGAAACAAGCATCCTGGGACCGGTTTCAGGGTATGTCACCCTTCTTCAGCCAGGCTAGCTTGAATCCAGTGGCACAGTGAGCAAGGGACCCACGTCTGGGCATACCCATCCCACTTAGGGCGAAAAGTGTTAAGGCAAACAAATGATGGACGGAATGCTGACAATGCAAACATTTTCCCCCAGTCAAAAGATCTGGGTTAAATCCATCGTACTTTTGCCCACTACGCCACCCCAGTTTGGACCCAGCCATATGCAAATCAGTCTTGACCCTGTGCCCCATGGGAACAGTCCAGACCGAACTGCCAGGCCAGGTCCTCCCTGGAACGGAAACAAGCATCCTGGAACCGGTTTCAGGGTATGTCACCCTTCAGCCAGGCTAGCTTGAATCCAGTGGCACAGTGAGCAAGGGACCCACGTCTGGGCATACCCATCCCACTTAGGGCGAAAAGTGTTACAGCAAACAAAGGATGGACGGAATGCTGAGAATGCAAACATTCTCCCCCAGTCAAAAGATCTGGGTTAAATCCATTGTTCTTTTGCCCACTACGCCACCCAGTTTGGACCCAGCCATATGCAAATCAGTCTTGACCCTGTGCCCCATGGGAACAGTCCAGACCGAACTGCCAGGCCAGGTCCTACCTGGACCGGAAACAAGCATCCTGGGACCGGTTTCAGGGTATGTCACTTTTCTTCAGCCAGGCTAGCTTGAATCCCGTGGCACAGTGAGCAAGGGACCCACGTCTGGGCATACCCATCCCACTTAGGGCGAAAAGTGTTACAGCAAACAAATGATGGACGGAATGCTGACAATGCAAACATTCTCCCCCAGTCAAAAGATCTGGGTTAAATCCATTGTTCTTTTGCCCACTACGCCACCCCAGTTTGGACCCAGCCATATGCAAATCAGTCTTGACCCTGTGCCCCATGGGAACAGTCCAGACCGAACTGCCAGGCCAGGTCCTCCCTGGACCGGAAACAAGCATCCTGGGACCGGTTTCAGGGTATGTCACCCTTCTTCAGCCAGGCTAGGTTGAATCCAGTGGCACAGTGAGCAAGGGACCCACGTCTGGGCATACCCATCCCACTTAGGGCGAAAAGTGTTACAGCAAACAAATGATGGACGGAATGCTGACAATGCAAACAATCTCCCCAGTCAAAAGATCTGGGTTAAATCCATCGTTCTTTTGCCCACTACGCCACCCCAGTTTGGACCCAGCCATATGCAAATCAGTCTTGACCCTGTGCCCCATGGGAACAGTCCAGACCGAACTGCCAGGCCAGGCCCTCCCTGGACCGGAAACAAGCATCCTGGGACCGGTTTCAGGGTATGTCACCCTTCTTCAGCCAGGCTAGCTTGAATCCAGTGGCACAGTGAGCAAGGGACCCACGTCTGGGCAAACCCATCCCACTTAGGGGCGAAAAGTGTTACAGCAAACAAATGATGGACGGAATGCTGACAATGCAAACATTCTCCCCCAGTCAAAAGATCTGGGTTAAATCCATTGTTCTTTTGCCCACTACGCCACCCCAGTTTGGACCCAACCACCGTCCTTTGTGCTCCTCCGATATGGTAAATCGCTCCTAAAATCCAGGGCAGGTCTCCGATGTTCCCAGACGGGGGACTTGAAGTAGTTGCCCTCACTCTTCACAGCCCACTATGTCTTCTTGACTGCACATGGATTCAGGTCAACGGCCCTCTTTTTCCTTCACAGTCCCTTCCTCCTGAAACGCAGGTAGGGTCGCAGCAGCACATATAGGGCAACAGCCTTCTCCCTTCACAGTAGCCTACAAGTGGAATAGGTGGGGTCATGAGCGGCGCGAATACAGTGGCGGCCCTCTTAAGGTCACAGCGCTGTATTGGATAATGAGCCCCCTTCTCTCACATCACTTCACCAAGGGCAGTAACTTGTATTCTTCACTGTGGCTCCCACCTGGCACAAGGGGATAATGGACTTTGGTGTATGGGCTGGCCGCCCAATCTGATCGTTGATCCCGACGGACCAAAACCTCACAGTAAGCTACCGCTATCCCCACTGGATCTCGCTCCCTCCATATGATCCCCTTCAACTCATAGGGCCCACTCTTCTTGGGTCTGGCAGAAGTGGGTGCTACAGCTTCCAGGCAAGTGTTCTTGATCCTCCTGAGTGTTGGCCCTCCCCCAGCATGCGAGACTGGCAGACCCTGTGCCCCATTGTTCGTCACAACAAGCACAACTCATACTGAGCTTCACCACAGTGATGTACAACTTCAGTTTGACAATTTGGGAGTGTCAAGCTCCCCTTTTTAGAATCCATTTCCAGACACACATGTGATTGAGTGTGTCTATCTTTGAAGTTTGTGTTCTAAGGGTTTCTCACTCTGAAGTGCCCACTTCGTTGTAGCGCTCTTCCTCAAGAGAGCAGTCTATCACAGCAGGACAGTCTCCAATATTGATAGCCCCAAACAAAGGCAAAGGTAATAGCTAGAGGTTTGCACCTGGATGTCCGCCTCAGTGATATGTGCATCAAAAGGTTACCAAAGGGCCCAGCTCTCCTCTATAACATTCTCTTATCAGCCCCATCTGTTTTCTCAGATTTGCCCCAGCCCCTTTGATCAGTGACCTCCTTTCAGAGTCAAAGAGGCCTTATGGATGTGCACTGAAGTGCCTAAAACTTCCTTCCTCCAATGTGTGTTCCACCCAGCTCTCAGGAATGTGGCAATCTACAAATCTGCCTGGAAGAAACCTCTACCTCTCCATGATCCTCCATTAGGCCCACCCAAACAAGTGAAGTACAATTTTATCAGAAGACTTGGGAGAATGCTGGGTGGAAGCAAGTCTGTGGCTCCCTACAGATTACAGAACTTTCCATCACATAAATATGAGGAAAATGTGTTTTTTGCCAATGTTGGAGGTTGCAAGGGATTCTGGGTAAAAACCCTGGTGAGTGCCATGCAAGTTAGTCCATCCTCGATACCCCTAGGTGTCTAGTTTAAAAAAATGTACAGGTTGGCTGGGTGCCGGCTAAGCTAGGATCCAAAATCTAGAGCTACCCACATTGGAAAAAAAGGGTCAGTTTTTGGTGGAAAAATGTGATGCGTCCATGTTGTGTTTTTGGGGCGTTTCCTGCTACGGGCACTTGGCCTGCCCACACAAATGAGGTACCATTTTTATCGGGAGACTTGGGGGAATGCTGGGTGGATGGAAGTCTGTGGCTCCCCTCAGATTCCAGAACTTTCCATCTCAGGACAGCACATGAGCTAGGGACCAAAATCTAAAGCTAACCACATTGGAAAAAAGGGTCAGTTTTCAGTGGAAAAATGTGATGCGCCCAAGTTGCGTTTTGGACCATTTCCTGTCGCAGGCAGCAAGCCTACCCACACAAGTGAGGTACCATTTTTATTGGAAAGCTTGTGGGGGCATAGAATAGTAGAGCATTTTTTATTACCTATTAGATTTTGCTGCATTTGTGCTTTTCAAATGTAAGCCAATGTATAAGAAAGATGGCATTGGGAAAAATACTTTCTAAATCAAACGCTAGTACGGGTGCCCACAAATTCAGAGATGTACAAATAACCACTGCTCCTAAACTCCATTTCTTATACCCATTTCAGAAATACATAGGTTTCCTTGATACCCATTTTTCATTTTGCGTATTTCGCTATATGAATTGCTCTATACTCAGTACTCAATGAAAAACCATTGTACAGTGCAGCTCAGGAGTTGGATCTGTATACCTTGGGTTCTTGGAGAACCTACAAACCCTATATGTCCCGGCAATCAAATAGGTCTAGTGGATCTAATGGTGTATTGCTTTTGTAAACCGGCCGTCGTGACAAAAAGTTACAGATGAAAATCTTGTCACAAATGGCAGTTTTTTCCTACTCATTTTCAATATTTTTTATTTCAACTGTTATTTTCCTTGGGAAAACCTTGAGGAATGTACACATATGATCCCTTGCTGAATTCGGAATGTTGTCGTCTTTTCAGAAATCTATAGCTTTTCTGGATCGCCCATGGGTTTCATGCTGGTTTCTAACCCAAATCAGAAGTAAGTTGAGAGCACAAAAATAGGAACAATGGGCTACCTCTTTGAAAAGTGCCAAACTGTGGCACAAAATTAGGTTCTTTGATTCAGCTCTGCATGTTCCTAAAAGCTGAGAAGATGGTGACTTTAGTACAGCAAACCATTTGTGGATGCAATATTTAGGAAAAAAACAAACACTTTTACCTGGAGCACGTTTTCCCTGTTTTTCACAAACGTTTGTTATATTTTGTCTATTTTCTCTGACTACTCCAAGAGAATCCAAAAACCCTGGGTACCTTTAGACTCTCCAGGAGGTTGGAAAAAAGACGCCAATTTGGTTTGGATACCTTATGTGGAAAAAAAGTTATATAGCCCTAATCTCGAACTACCCCAAGTAGCCAAAAAAGGGCTCAGCACAGGGGTGGGGGTGGGGGGGGGGTGCTTAGGCGTTAATGATGACAATACGAAGAATGCTGTAAATAAAAGTTGGAAAAACTAATTGTTTAAGAGGAAAAAAAAGACCTGAACTTTTCAATTATTGCTTTATATTTTGCTTAAACGATCTGACTGCAGACAAACATGTTGTTTAAATAGAAATAGATGCAAGATTATCATGGATATTACATTTTTAGTAACAGTATTAGTGATTACAACAACATTAATAGAGTTTTATTTGACCTGAGACTGAAAAGTCTATGTCTACGACTGAAACTACCACATCCACACACACCCTAGATCAGACAAAAACAAAAGCTTCATTCATGAGTTACAAACAAGATTACTCAACTAATGTATATTCTATATTAGTGCAAGAATACACACAGGCACTAGGTGCAAAAGATTGCTACGTCTGTGCCAACTTACCTTCATCAGCTGCAGAGTAGGTGACTTATCACCATATACCTTTATTATATGCAATAATATGTAGTATTTTGCTTACTTTTGTATAGGCAAAAACACTTTGAATATTTTTACTGAAATTATGATTTGGTTCTTTCTACCATTCCAGTGATGAAGGGCATGAATTTACACCCCGAAGAAAAATTAATGAACGCAGCTTGGTATTACTCTAAACCATCCATGCCTATAGATATTGTTCAGGCTTACGAAAATAACCGAAAATGCTTATTGAGACTCTTAGAGAACGTATTCATCATGACATTAGAGGGAAGAAACACAAACATTTCACACAGTAAAACCAGAGAGGAAGATGTTTTGAAGAACTTTTGGAAGAAAGCGGAAGATGAATTTAAGAAGAGAATTATTTATCCATAATTGAAACTAAATAGAAGTCAAAAAGGTGAAAATTTGCATTTACAAGAGAAGAACACAAAGTAGAAGTAGACACGTAGGGATCAGTAGTTCTGAGCACATTTGAAATTATGGGAGGTATATGGCAAATTTTACACGGAGAAGAGACAGTTATTCCTGGAGTTTATTTTGTATGTGGACAGGATGCTTATTTCCAATTACCAACTGATTGGGAAGGTATTTGCTGTTTAGCTTTATTGTTTCCTAAGATGTATCGTGTATATAGTATAGATGCTTCAACAATGACACCATCACACAGACATACGGTGAGTTTGGCTATCATCCAAGTACCCTAGATGAGAAGAAATCACCAACCTTGTTGGCTAGCTATTTTGAGTCCTACCCATGCGAGAATAGGATCTCGAGAAGATAATGTAAAGTATATTGCTGCTCTTATCCTGCATTAATTTGACTTGTTTTAACATTGTTTTAAAAATTGCAGTTCCCTTTTATGGTAATTACGCTAGTTGTATTAACCGGATCTTACTGTGTTTTATTCTGTGATTGAGATTGTGATTGTAATAGAACAGACCCCTATATTACACTTACACTTTACTATCCGAATACAATTATTTCAAGGCCCCATATTACACTTGCACGTGCACTAGCACTTTACTATTAGAATATATCTATTTTAAGACCTCAAGATGGTAAAGAGGAAGACACCGGCAAAAACATCTGTAACTAATACCCCCTGTGCAACCATTGATTCATTCCTGGTATGTGCGGTTAGCGCAATAACTGATGAAATAGATTGAACTGAGCGTCGCCTCTCTATTGGGCTAGGTATAACGGCGGGAGGGTTTCCAGTAGATGATAATGGGTTAGTTACGGAAGGTGGTACCATCCTGGAAAAATCAACCCCTATTCTGGGACAAGGAGCCCCCGATGCCCCGGTAACAGTATTAGATCATGAGCCTAAAGTACAAGCTGATACCCGCTGTGCCCAAATGCCAAATGGTACACCTACCCCAAAGAGAAAGAAAGGGGGTAGGAAAGTAATGATGGGCGCTAGTAAGAACGTGAAGGGTCCTACCGTGAGAGCTGGCACAAGACTAACCACCCTAGCCTGTAAAAGCACAACTGAGCAAGATATGCTTACAAATGCACAAAATACACAAATTACAGCTATCATTATAGCCAAAATAGAGGAAATGTTAACACCGATTAATGATAAACTTAATAAATTATCTACCGAAGTTTCTGAGATTAGTGGTATACTTAAGGATATAACCACTAATAATAAAAAAGAGATAGATATAATAAGGGAAGGGGCAATTCGTTCATCATCACAAATAATTGACCCTTCAAAAAAGGTATCCAGTGTCGTGTGGCTCCTATAGTACCCCTGCAGGACCTGCGCGTTTGGATAACATATACTGCGGGCTTGGTGGCAGACTGACTCTGTGCACCCCCACCGTATATGTTAGCCTAGTTTTGCATTAGCTAGCTCGCAGTGCCACTAGAATCTCCTCTTATTGGGTAGAGATTAGTTTCTGGCAACCTTAGACCATGACAACCCTGATTCCCTCAGAATCGTGGAAACAATGTACTCCCTTTCGCTCAGTCATTCGTGCTCACTTATTCGGTTTGTCTCAGAGAGTTACACAGAATAAACAGTCGGGCGTTTCAATAAGTATTTATTGAACAGTTGTTATTCTAGTGTAAAATATGGTATGCAGACATAATATCGATTTTTCTTATTATCGACCTACACTAATATCGAGTTTTAAATATCGTAGGGACAGAATATCGAAGTCAAGAATATCGGTGACCAGAATATCGACCTTAAGGTAAGTAATATCGTTTTTTTTTATATCGAAGGAAGTAATATCGAAGTAAGTAATATCGTTAGCAAAAATATAGTTGTGAATAATATCGATATTTATATTAGTGTTATGTATTTTAGTATGTATTTTATATGAATGTGTTTAACATTTTTTGTAATGTTTTTTAATTATTTTTAAATATATGTATTAAATGTTTAGAAATTATTTTAAAAAATGTAAGTAAAGTTTGCATTTTAGTATTAGAGCGGGTTGTGGGTTTATAGGGGAATAGGGTGGGAAGTAATTTAATTTTAATTAATTAATTAATATTTTTATTTATTCTTATTTATTATTAATTTATTGTTAATTAATTATTAATTGGTAATTAATTTTTATTAATTGATTAATTTATAATTATATTAATTATACTTAATTTATTATTATTATTTATTTATTGTTAATTTATTTATTGTTAATTAATTATTAATTGTTAATTAATTATTAATTGGTAATTAATTTTTATTAATTGATCATTAAATTCAATGTGTTATTTTTTATGTGTAGCGGGTTGTGGGTTTATAGGGGAATAGGGTGGGAAGTATTTTATTATAGTTAATTACATTATAATTTGTATTAATTGGTATTGATTATGGATTTATTATTTAATTATTAATTGGTAATTAATTTTGATTAATTGATACTTTAATTAATTGTGTTATTTTTTATGTGTAGTGGGTTGTACGTTTATAGGGGAATAGGGTGGGAAGTAATTTAATGTTATTTAAGTAAATATTTATTTAATTTTATTGGTATTTATTATTAATATTTTTGTTAATTAATTATGAATGTCATTTATTTATTTTTAAAAATTTAATTAATAAGTATGTTAATTTAACCCCTACGCTATCCTACATTTTCCACACTGTTACACTCACTGGAGTTGGAATAGTAATTTTAACCCTAACCCTATCCAACACTTTCCCTACTGTTGCACTCACTGGAGTGGGAATAGTAATTTTTACCCCTACGCTATCCAACACTTTCCCTACTGTTGCAGTCACTGCAGTGGGAATAGTAATTTTAACCCCTACGCTATCCAACACTTTCCCTACTGTTGCACTCACTGGAGTGGGAATAGTAATTTTTACCCCTACGCTATCCAACACTTTCCCTACTGTTGCAGTCACTGGAGTGGGAATAGTAATTTTAACCCCTACGCTATCCAACACTTTCCCTACTGTTGCACTCACTGGAGTGGGAATAGTAATTTTTACCCCTACGCTATCCAACACTTTCCCTACTGTTGCACTCACTGGAGTGGGAATAGTAATTTTTACCCCTACGCTATCCAACACTTTCCCTACTGTTGCACTCACTGGAGTGGGAATAGTAATTTTAACCCCTACGCTATCCCTACTGTTGCACTCACTGGAGTGGGAATAGTAATTTTTACCCCTACGCTATCCAACACTTTCCCTACTGTTGCACTCACTGGAGTGGGAATAGTCATTTTTACCCTTACGCTATCCAACATTTTCCCTACTGTTGCACTGCTTGGAGTTGGAATAGTAATTTTATTCCCTCCGCTATCTAATAATTTTTGTATTATTTTAGTTAATGTAGTATATATTTAATTTTAAAAATATAAAAAATAATTGTATTTTTTTTAATTTGTTATATATATTTATTTAATTTTTATTTATATTATTGTTTTATGTGTAGAGATGTATTTGTAATTTATAAGATATTTTTTAACAATTTTTAAGTTATTAAAATAATTAATAAAAAATATTATTTAGTAAGTATACATATATACATTATATATTATATGTATGTTTAATTTATTTTGACATTATATATATTAGTTATAATTTTTAAACATTTTAAAATATTTTTAACTGTTTATTTTAATTATATGTATTATTTAGTTTATTTTACATTATTTTTGTAACTTAAAAAAAAAACCGATATTTTTGACATCGATATTATTTTTTTCGATATTTTTGTACTTATCTTAATGTAGATAGGATGTCGATATTCTTGACTTCGATATTTTTGAGTCGATATTTCTGTAGGTCGATTTTCTGACTCTCGATATTTTGTCAGTGATTCGTAAAATATATGTGCTGCGGTAACCAGCAGACAATAGCAGAGATATATTATCAGCAGTACGATAAAAGCAAAGGGATAGAACAGCTCTACCATATTGCGATAATCATGAGTACATACATGAATATAAAAGCATTATGCAAGTGCGCGTACTCCTACGATGCCTACCTAGATGTACCTGTGTGTACCTAGCATATGTGTGTAGGTCTTAGAAGCTAAGAGCCAAGAATCCTTCTAGGATTTAGTCGAACCCCCATACCTGAATAGAGAGAGTGGGGGACACCGTCCTGGTCTCGAGTTGGACACCCCATCCGGGTTGTGTCAGACCACTGTCAGCTTGAGCGACTGCATGCAGGAACCTCAGCGTCTCTGGTCAGTGTGTCAGCATGGAAGTCTCGGTTCCCTCTGTCTTACCGGGGCAAGATGTGGTGTATTTATACCCTAAAGAGTCTCGGTCCTCAGTATGGTTTGTATTGGACATGAGGAAGACGTCAGGGGTGAACTTTGTACATACATATTATGCCGGTGGTGTATTCTTAGAGAGCCATGCATAATTAATGAGTACAGTGTGGGCCTGTGTTTGGAAGAACCCTGCTGTATTCAAAACCACAGGATAGATAACGTTCAGCCCTCAGAGCTCGTTGTGTACTAGCTGGGACCAATGTAGGCGAAAGATCATGCCTATATAAGGAATCATGACTATAATAGGACATGTACAGTTGTGACCATAATTGGGCATATGCGGCCATGACCATAATAAGGCAAGTACGAATATGACCATATTAGGGTAAATATGAATACGTCCATTTTAGGGCATGTACGAACGGGTCTACATTAGGGCCTCTATGCGGGATACAACACCCACTCCTCTTCCGAACTGGATAAAAATGACCAAACTTAAAATCTGGACAATTTAAAAATATTTTTAAAAGCAAGTAAAAACATGGTTCTAAAAAATCGTAAAAAATGAGATACTAAAAAAAATGTTATAATTCAGCTATTTCTGAGTGCCACTTTTCTTAAAAGGTCAAAAGTCTCTCTATAGAAGTTGCATTACCATAAGCAGGGGAAGGCCATGCTTTTCTCAATCGAAAGTGTCAATGTAAGAAAATGTTCCAAATTTAGATCGTTTGTTTTGAAACGAGTGAAGAAAGCCGAATTCTTTCCCAGGACGCGATGAGCCAATTCGAGATTAAATGTCCTGGCTGGGAAGCTCAATATTATCGGTGTCAGCTGCTGTAGATGACAAATCCAACGCCTCACAGAGAACGTCAATCGCACATAGATGGAATGTAGTACTGCCAACAGTCGGTGCTGCGGCAGCTTGTGCGGCAATTGTTACCTGGGTGCCTGTGGAGGAGTCACCTAACCCAGCAGGAGCGAACGGCACCTGCGGATTCTCCAGGAATGCATTCATCAGAATCGGAAGCCGCTGAGGACAACGCAGAGCGTGGGCCTTTATGGGGTCCAGCATTGCATCCGTGTCCGGAGGCGCATCTGATGGGAATGTTAGACAAAGATCCAACGTGCATTCTTCTCCGCAGAACAGGCATCGAAGAACAGGTAAGATGCAGTCTACCCAGACTGGTCTAAATGATAGAAACCAGGAGGCATTGAGTTCTCGCAGGCAAGAAATGCCCAGAAGTTGTACCATGCGTTCACGGTATTTCCGCTCCAGGAGCGTGTTCACCATTCCCTCGGGAAGTGGGCCGTCCATTGCGTAGCAGCAATATTACAATCAGGATTCCTGCGATTAGGAACAGGATGAGCGGGAATCCTCCAAATACGCTTCCCAATACGGAGTGTATAAAATTTGGGATTACTCCGAGGACTGTCTGAAAGGTGCTTAACAGTCCGGACCCTATGGTCTTAAATAGGTGTACAATTCCGCTCGTATCTGACATGTTAAAGATACGTCCCACCATTTCTGCGAAATGAATGGGGCTGTTTGTACGTATGAGTGCCTGTATCTCGGTCGAGGTCCTTGCAACTTGAAGTTCATAGGTTTCTCGAGCGGAGGTTAAGGGCACGGGTTGCTGTAAAAGCATGGCTTTCAATCTGCTCAGAGTATCAAACTATATAAAAGAAACATTCAGCGAAGGCCATAGCGGCGCCTCCCCGACTGTGTTCAGTGGTGGAAACAATACTTGCATACAGCAAGTAACCCTGGAGTTAACAGTTACTAGATATGCGACGCCCGGAAGCATCCCACAACAACCTTGATCATTTAACATTAAGTAACTCCCATTTGAGAGCAGCTGGAAAACCGGCGTGATCATGGCCGCTGGGGTCCCTGACATGTGGCAAGATAAGTTCGCCACTGAACCACTGCAGGCTCCGTGTAGAGAAATATCCTGACACATGAGAGAACCGCTCAAAGCGTTCTTGCAGTTCATACCACTCAGATACACTTCTCGATCCCCATTCCGGCATCGGTATCTATATGGTAACAGCCAAGTTTCCTTGATGTATCTCTTACCCATTTTTACATATTTGCCTGCCTGCCTTTGCTCAAGGCAATATTAAAACTGAAACGTAGTGACCGGCAGAGTGAGAACACTGGAGCGGTGCACTCCCAAGTGAGTATTATGTCAATAAGGAAGCTTGATCAGTATCTCCGTTGCAAAAATATACGTCTTTATTTCAAACAATCCATAACGTTTATGCAAAGCATCAGCCAACGCGTTTTGTTCAATGGTTGAACTTCGTCAGGGCTGAAAGAAGTATAACATAAATAACATGAATACACTAATTATGTGAATGGTGACAGACACAATATACAAAACTGGACATTTTCCTATGTGGTTACTATACACGATTGTTATCAAACGCCTCGACCGTTTAAATAGAGATTATACGGGTGACTATTATACAGGGTAGGCTCACCCGCACAACTAGACGTCTTCACTTAGCACGCCTGTCCGCACTCCGCCACGACGGGTTATTCCTTCTTTGCCCTTGACTATTCCTACAATTCTTTGGATTATACCGGGGGGCAACTTGGCGCGTCCCGAACTATTGCCCCGATCTGTAATATTTTAAAACAGAGCTTCTTTTTAGAATGGATTGTCTTTTATATTGCGGCTCTATCTGTCACAGATAAATCCATCTGCCTCACCCTATAGCACTCATCAGACTGATAAGAAAGCACACCTTTCAATTTTTTTTACATAGGAACACTAACCGGGCTCTTATCAAGGAGGCCCACACCGCAGGCGCAGTCCAAGATCGACACACTAAGGGGCCGAATCCGATTCGGGCCGGAAAACGTACCGACCGACTCGGTGCGGGAATTTAGTCCGACCGACTCAGACCGACGCCGTACGACCCGGGTAGTACGATGAAATCCATGTGAAACCCGACCGACTCGGACGGAATACAAAACGAACGACCGAGCCGGACGGAAACAAGCCATCCGGCCGGAAAATCACTCGAAACGAACCGACCGACACGCTCCCGGATTGAACCCGAACGAAACGTACCCGCGAACTCCAACCCGCGTAGTACGATGCTGTGCATGCAAAACACGACCGACTCGCACGGAGCTCAAGCCGTACGACCGACACGCATACAAAACCCAGCCGAAGCAACCCAATACTCCGCGACCGACTCGTACGCCGCATATGAAATATAGCTGACACACAGCGGGAACGAGTCGGACAACATCGCACCACACAACAGCAGCGTCCGACTCGGACACAAGAACGACACCTACATGCACCAAAAGCACCAAGGAAAAAAAGTCCAAAAAAAAGGGCCAAACAAGCAACCACTAAGCCAATAAATACTGGGGGTGGAAAAAAAATTGAACAAGGACACACCTCCAACTCCACCTACATAAAGGCCACAAATCCCTACCATGATCCTTTGCAAATTCCACTGACCTGCCAGCACAGAACACCATCACACAGCAACCACAGACACACTCACAGCTCATACACCACACAAGCCACACACCATTACCACACCTACAAATCGCACCCTCACACACACCCAGCTAAACCTACACTCACACACCCCCACTTGCACACACACACACACATCAATCACCACCACCACCACCATGCCCCTAAAGAAGAATCCAAAGTTCCTAGATAGTGAATTGGAAGTCATGGTAGATGAGATCCTCAGGGTAGAGCCACAGTTGTTTGGTACATTGGTACAACAGACCCCCATGTCGCAGAAAACCAAGATGTGGGCGAGGATTGTCGACAGGGTGAACGCACAATCACCATGTTTGCGCACAAAGGAAGACATCCAGACCAGGTGGTATGATGTGCGCAGGAGGGTCCAGGACCTACTTAAAAAGGATTACCTCCTCAGCCAGCACACCGACAGTGGCCCTCCTGCAAAACCAGTATACCTCAGGCCCTGGGAGGAGAAGGTGCGGGCCATCCTACCACCAGTGAGCGTATACGGACTAACAGACATCCCAGAGCCTGGTGAGTACACAACTAATATACACAATATGGTGTGACAATACACACACAGCACTCTCAAAGGGATAGGCAAACCATGCACCCTTAGCAAATACACAGCAACCAAAAGATAATCATCCCAAGATGTGTATGTTAGTTAGATAAACACAATACATGCCATCTCATTGTGATATGTAACTGTGTCATGACATGTACAAACCTAACAACAAATACAGCAAGGCAGTGGCACAAATAGAACCAACAAACACTCTCAGATATTTACCCACCACTAGAACACCACCTCACAGGGAAGATCACTGAAAGGAAGGAATTCTGTGTATGCTGGTGAAGTCAGTGTAGCCAATAGCATGATGGGAGTTGGAGTCATAGATATTGCTCAGCCTCACAATTGGCCCATCAACACCACCCTGAAACATGCTCACATCACAAGGAGTGGAAAAGGACTCACAATATGGCTGACACTGGGTACTGCTGGGGGAAGCACAAGGCCCTGCTGGGAACTGTGCAACAACCAACAGCAGGACACCACTGACTGACAACCTGAAAGACAACTTGCACTCCCTGGAATGGAAGCACAGTCCATGGTGGGATAACTGGCTGGGTGGGAAGGAGGACTCACAGCTCTGACCATAGTTACAAGCACTTCTCCTCACACACCCCCTCAACACTAACTCCACATAACCCACCTGGGAGAATGCAATGCCTCACATTCTAACTGAAGATCCCACAAAGAACCACCACCCTGGGTCATGCTGTGTGAAACACAGGGACACTCTTGGGACTTGTAGCCAAACAACCGCAAGGAGAACACTCACAGCCATCCTGTCAGCACAGGCACCCCACCCCACAGGGAAGCAGAGTCAAAAGGAAGGAAGGATGGGCATGCTGGGAAGGGGGGTGGAGGCAATAGCATGATCGGAGTGGCAGTCACAGCTCAACATCCCCCACCCACATGGCCCAGCAAGCTACCACTGAAGCATGCACACCTCACAGGGAGTGAAAAGCCACTTCAAAGATGTCTGACACTGGCCTCAGCTGTGGGGAGCACAAGGCCCTGCTGGGAACTGGGCACAAACAAACAACACGACCACATTGTCAGCCATCTTGCCATTGCTGTCACACTCACACACACTGAAGTCCACTCAAAAGGAAGGAAGGATGGGCATTCTGGGAAGGGGGTGGAGGCAATAGCATGATGGGAGTGGTAGTCACAGCTCAACATCCCCCACCCACATGGCCCAGCAAGCTACCACTGAAGCATGCACACCTCACAGGGAGTGAAAAGCCACTTCAAAGATGTCTGACACTGGCCTCAGCTGTGGGGAGCACAAGGCCCTGCTGGGAACTGGGCACAAACAAACAACACAACCACATTGTCAGCCATCTTGCCATTGCTGTCACACTCACACACACTGAAGTCCACTCAAAAGGAATGAAGGATGGGCATTCTGGGAAGGGGGGTGGAGGCAATAGCATGATGGGAGTGGTAGTCACAGCTCAACATCCCCCACCCACATGGCCCAGCAAGCTACCACTGAAGCATGCACACCTCACAGGGAGTGAAAAGCCACTTCAAAGATGTCTGACACTGGCCTCAGCTGTGGGGAGCACAAGGCCCTGCTGGGAACTGGGCACAAACAAACAACACAACCACATTGTCAGCCATCTTGCCATTGCTGTCACACTCACACACACTGAAGTCCACTCAAAAGGAAGGAAGGATGGGCATGCTGGGAAGGGGGTGGAGGCAATAGCATGATGGGAGTGGTAGTCACAGATATTGGTCACCCTCACAATTGGCCCATCAACACCACCCTGAACCATGCACACATCACAGGGAGTGGAAAAGGACTCACAAGATGGCTGACACTGGGTACTGCTGGGGGAAGCACAAGGCCCTGCTGGGAACTGTGCAACAACCAACAGCAGGACACCACTGACTGACATCCTGAAAGACAACTTGCACTCCCTGCAATGGAAGCACGTTCCATGGTGGGATATCTGGGCTGGAGGGAGAAGGAGGCCCTGATGGCAACCAAATAGCACCAATGCTGGTCAGGCACACACCTCAACATTCACATTGACATGCCACAGGTTGGCAGGACAATGTGCTACACCAATATCACTCTCTGACTGTCACAATTTAGGAGAATGCTATGTCCAGGCCCGCATCCAGAGGTACAGTCACAACTGTCAGGTGTTTGAACAATTGATGCCTGTAGAAACATACCATACAATCTGTGTCTCTCCCCAAAACAGGTGATGATGGGGACTCAGCAGCAGGCCAGGAGGAGTCCCTGTCCCAGGCTCCGGGGGACACTGAGCTCACTGGTGTGGATCAGCCTCTGCACTCCTCAGATGGCGAAGAACTAGCTGGACCCTCCGGTGTCAGTCATCATGCAGCACCAGCAGGACCAACATCTGCACCCCCTGCACCCACCCCTCCAACAACTGCCAACACAGGCCACCCCTGCCAACACGGACACACCAAGGACCACAGGTGACAACAGCGCAGGGACCCAGGCCCAAACTGGAGCTGCTGACAACGAGCCCACGAACAACACCCAAGTGGGCACACGGTCACCTGTGCGTGCCACCGCAGGTCCCGCACATGTCGCCAGGGGTGGTGGGAGGGGTGGTAGACAGAGGTCGCTCTTTGCAGAGGGGTCGGGACTGCATGATGACCCACAACTGGCACGCATTGCGGATGCGTACCAGACTAGCACCGGAGAGGTCAGCCAGGTAGTGGGGATCCTCAAGGACATACAACAGCAGCAGGCTGCCCATCATGCCCGCTTGGACTCCCACATGTCCCGTGTCGAGACACACGTCACGTGTCGAGACACACATGTCACATGTCGATACACACATGTCTGGCATAGAGTCCAAGTGGGACACATTGGAACAACTAACAGCGGTGCATAGGGACATACTGACATGCCTCCGCCAGATTAGCACCAACATGGCCTCACCTCCCCCGGAGAGTCCCCTGCACCGCGGCAGCCTGCACCTGAGGGTCCCCCCCCCCCCAAGAAGAGGGGCCGTCCGAGGAGGCCAAACTGAGAGGCCGATGGCCAGCTACATCCCCCAGGAAGCCAACACCTGTTCTGGAACTTTTCCTCTGTGTGCAAACTGCACGCCCTGTCGAAGCCAACCCAACTCGCCCACATGACATGGGGAGCTCTAGTTGTCCAAATTCATCAGATGACTGTGGACTTTACTCTGGACATTTCAGCTACCAAGACTTCCAAATCACATGGGAACTTTGGATTCCAATTTCTATGTACAGCACCCACCATCCTGTGCACCATCCCCACACCTTTTGTAAATAAACTCACCAATACACCATATCTGCCTCTGTTGTGATTCCAACGTGGTGTCTGTCATGGAGATGGTGATCAGAAAAATTACACTGTGCATGCTAACTGCTACAACAACTCCAACACCGTCATGTCAGTCATGGTGACGTGACACATATGAGGGAGACACACCACTAGGGCCACACAACACATACACACCAGGGCCATCAGACTCATCCCCTACACTGATGTTGCCAGGAAATACAGTGCAATGCACAGACACCACACCTATTCACAGTCTGTGTCAACTAGACTACAGGTGCAGTAAGCAAATGTCACTCAGATGTGTGACTACAGACAATGCACATCCCAAAGTGAAGCACAGGTTTATTACACATTTACAACATGTTGTTTCCACTACAAATGCAAGCTAATCCCACCTGGCTGTGGCCACAAAGTCAAACAATGCAGAAGATAGAAAGTCCAGGGGTGTGTGGCACATCACCTGTAGGTAAACAACTGCTGCCACCTTGGAAGTTGAATCATGGATTCGGGGGATCCAAGTTGATCAAACAACTCCGGCAGCACCCTGTGAAGGACAGACATGACACACAGTCAGAACCACTGAAGAACAGCACAGAACGGCAATACTCATGTCTAATACCTGTCACAAGATAACTACACAAAAGCAAGTTAGCAGGTCAACACTGTTGGGCAGTACAGACCACCTGCAAGGACACATTCCTGCACGCATCCAGTCAAGTTGCACATGGCCACACTCAAACAGCACCAGAGCACCACACACACATATCATGCAAATCAAAATCATTGACATCACAACCCTCTGGATACTCACATTCAGCTGAAGAAGTTGGTGATGAGCTGTGTGCGGACATCACCATCATCATCATCACTGGCATCGTGGCCCAGGCCAGTGATGATGATGATGGTGATGTCCACAGGTGGCGGATGTTGGTCATCGTCATCCAGGATGAGAGGCAACTCCTTCCGCACTGCCAGGTTGTGTAGCATGCAGCAGACGATGACAATCTTGCACACCTTTGCTGGGGCATATGGGAGGGCCCCTCCTGTCTTGTCCAGGCAGCGGAAGCGGCTCTTCAGGAGACCAAAGGTCCGCTCAATCACCCTCCTCGTCCGACCATGTGCCTCATTGTAGCGCATCTGGGCTGGTGTCACAGGGTTCCTGAGGGGTGTCAGCAGCCACGGCATGTTGGGGTATCCCGAGTCACCTACAGACAGACAATTGCACATTAGCCGATTTGGAAAAGTGTGCGGAAAGCAACATAGCAGAACACATACAATGGTACAAAGTCAGTACACACCGACCAGCCAGGCACGCTGGTTCTGCATCTGTGACATCATCCTCGGGATGCGACTACTCCTCATCACGTAGGCATCGTGTGCAGAACCGGGGAAACTGGCACACACATGTGTGATGGTCATATCTGCAAGACATACCACCAGAGCATTTATAGAATGGTAATGTTTACGGTTCCTGTATGCCTGCTCATGTGCCTGTGGTGGTACCAAAGCCACATGTGTCCCATCAATGGAGCCAATGACATGTGGCATCCTCCCCAGGGCATAGAAGTCACTCTTGACGTCAGTGAGTCGTTGACGTGGTGGGAAATAGATGTACTGGTTAAGGCATCTCAACATTGCCACCAAAACATCGCGTAGCACACGGCTGAACATAGTCTGTGACATACCACCAGTAGATGCCACAGTGTGTTGAAAGGTACCGGTGGCAAAGAAGTGTAGGGCTGCCATCACCTTCACCTTGGGGGTCAGCGCTGTAGGATACGGCCGGCCAGGCTGCAAATGTGGGTCCAACCGCACTGCCAAATCCTCAATCAGCTGCCTGGTGAAGCGGTACCGTCGGATGCTGTCACGTTCCACCATCGTTGCCAGGTCTGGGAATGGTCTATGGACAGCAGGAGCCCTGCAGTGCAGAGGTGAAGAAAGCAAGATTGCCAGTCACCCCACATATGTTCCGTTCACCATACTCAATTTCACATGATACATCATTACCAAACACAAGTACTTGATGTGTGTCTCGTTCTGTTTGGACATATATGGCACCTACATGGACATCATCTAACATCTCTGTTCAACAAGTGTGGACAACAGGTCCCAGGGTGTGCAATGTGAAACCATTTGGATGTGTCACAGTACCCATTTACTGCTCTCACATTCCACACACATACCACAGTGACATGTCTGGACAGATGCGCCACAGGCATCACAACTCATTGACAGGTAGATTCCCAGGGACCCTGTCTTGCCACATGGACACTGGCATGACATGGCGTATCATGTACACGTCAGAAAAACAAACATGACACCCACAGGTGGTGGCCCCTGTAGCCTCTGCAGGACAGACATGGACGTCTGTGACACACACACACAACATCTAAGTCCATGCACAAACAACGTGGATGTGGATACTGTCTCCCATTGTGCACATGGAGTCAGACATGTGAAACACAACATGCACACAGACTGCGGAGGGACATGACTATTGTGGCAATGGGCCACCCTGTGACGTACATGCCTTCCCACGTGAGCCTGGGGGTATGTGACATGTCATACACATACACAACCTGGAAATGTGACCATGCCCATGCCCAAAATGAACAGTTGCACATCACAGTGGTCATGTGCACAACACACAAAGGACCCTGTCCCCATGAACACGTGCACAGCCTGGGTGTGTCTGCCCCCAAGTGCCACCCCAAAAACAACATGTACACCCCCATTCACAGATAAGGTTATGCTGCCACACATGCCTTAGATACAGTGTGGACTGGGTGTGGTGTAGTAGGTGTGCCCCTGAGTCCCTGGAAAGTATATGTGGCTGGCATAGGTTCACCAGTGACCAGCATGGTGACATATGCGTGTGGCCTGTCCAGGGATGCGTTGTACAACAATGGTTCGATCGGTGTGCCCGCACGGACCATTGCATTGAATGTAAGCGGGTACGCATTGTATCGCGGGTACGCGTTGTACAGCAATGGTCCGATCGGTGTGCCCGCACGGACCATTGCATTGAATGTAAGCGGGTACGCGTTGTAACGCGGGTACGCATTGTACAGCAATGGTCCGATCGGTGTGCCCGCACGGACCATTGCATTGAATGTAAGCGGGTACGCGTTGTATCGCGGGTACGCGTTGTACAGCAATGGTCCGATCGGTGCGCACGCATTGGCTGGGGCCTGGCATGGCAACGGACGCGTTTTTGAAGCTTCAACGAGTCTGATGCAGTGAATTCAGTTGGCCAGCCACAACAATGTTGCAAATTCATGGGTGTCATGAAGTTGAATTTTTGAAGGATGCTGTGGGCGTGTCTTGGTGCTGCAATTCCATGGATTGGTCAGATTCAGAAGATGCATACGACTTGGACCTATCACTTTGGAAACATGGCACAGTATCTGCCTCTGCAGCACACATATAATGCTGGCTGTTCCCCTGAGGGCTCACTTGCCTGCACTACATGCTCCAGGACGACATCTGCCACTACACTGCTGCTGTCTCCGCATCCTCTGGCTACTGCAAAGGCACGTACTGTGGAGAGAGCCCCAGCCTTCACCCATGAGGAGAACCAGGCCCTGGTGGACAACCTCCTTCCACAGTACAGCAAGCTGTATGGGACACCAGGGGAGCAGGTGAGTGTGCTGTCCACTGCCTTACTAATTGTGCATGTTGTCTGATAAGCAGGATTTACAGTGTGCACACCACTGGCTAGCATGCTCACTGAGTAGTTCGCACCCCCAAAGTGTGTAGTCACATGCACTGAACAGGTACAGTGGAGTAACAGTGCATTCAAACAAGGTTCACTTCACATGCAATGATACCATGTAGTAACTTCTGGAAAACTGTCCATAGCCCTCGTTGCACTGCCTGTGTACATCATATGCCCCTGTGATTGAGACATGTATTTCCAACTGTGTGATGCACGGATATGTTGCATGTGTAGTAATGGCCTTTTCACTTTGTCATCCTCACAGGTTGATGCCCATCAGAAGCAGGATATCTGGCTGGCCATCGTCCGGGCAGTCAGATCCGTGGGGGTCTACAAGCGCCGGATCCGCAACTGCCAGAAGAGGTGGCAGGACCTTCGGGGCTGGACCCGGAGGATCGCAAGGGTCCAGCTGAAGCTGTCGCCTCCTCGCAGGAGGGGCGGACACCGGACCCTGACCCCCCACATGCTCCAGATCCTGCCGGTGGTCTTCCCGGAGCTGGATGGGCAGCTGAAGGGCAGACAGCAGCAAGGAGGGGGTGAGTCAAAGACTGCACTGTGAACTCTGTCTAACATGCTATGTGCCCTCCTCTGGCGTGGTTAAACTTCCCCAGTACATCAGTCTTGTTGTCCAGTACCCATGTCCCTCTATTGTGACATGGCCACTACCCATCTGATAGGCCGGTGTGCTCCTTACGCTCAGGATAATTGTGTCACTCGGGTACAGGGTCCTTGCATTTTGCTTTGCTCAAGGTGGGTGACAGCTTTTGTTCCCGTGATATTGTGTTAGCCTTCATGGGTGGGTCAATTGCTCACACAATGCCTGAGTCGTGCAATGTAGTCTGGGTGTAACTTTGATATGTGATCCACTTGCAGATCAGAATCACCACATGTCCCTGGGGTATTTGCCACACCCCCATGCTGCGGGTGGGTACAATGTTTGGGCCTCAGGAGTATGTATGTCAAGTGTGTCACACATGCTTAGCCACCTGCCTACTGACCAGGGCTCATCCATCTTGCAGGTGGAGCCGGACAGTCATGCCTACTCCAGGGCATACAATACACTCTGTACTCCCACTCCCGTGTATCAGCTGACATGCTGTGCTCAGTGAAATGTTCCCTCAGGTGTCTGCCTCTGTGTCGTTGTGCTGTGACTACGTTGTCGGGACTCCTGTGATGTTTATCGGTTAGGGGTCAGCATGCCATCTGCTATTGGACCATGTGAGACAAGACTTCTGTGACTTATAGGTGTTTGATCACATGACTGTGCAGACAGGTGTATGCGACTGTGACTTTCAGGCAGCTGTTTTTCATTCACAGCACACTGTGAGGTGCTCATGTTCAGAGAGTTGTGTTTCATGTCCCCCATATGTACAATTGGCATGACGTGGACAAATAGTAGTTCAGATGATGTGGTTTATGGGGGCTGGACATGTGCACTTGTCAGTTACATAACTTGCATTCCCCATGTCCTAGGATTGTGACACAGTGCAGACTGTTGTTGGCTGGCTGCCATGGCCATGTGACTGGAGACAGTGATCTATGACTTTGCACGCATGCCTGTGTCATGGCATTAAACTTCCTAAGACTGATCCTGCAGGGGAGTGACATGTGCAACATGCACCCCATTGTGGCATTGACTATCCGGACATGGGTGCATCATGGTGTCTGGTGCTGGTATGCATCACATGCATTTCTATTAAGACTCTGGCCATCCCTTCATCCGGACACCTGCACTGACTCAGTGGCAAGAGATGTGTTGTGTGCATGTTCACATACTGCACCGTGTTCCCTGCAATGTCCAACAACTGTGTAGGTGGTGCATGTGTCCACACTGGGGTCTTACCATCAGACAGGCACCAGACAGATGTGTGCAAGTGCAGGAGGGGTGTGAGTCCCATGGTTGACCATCAGACTGACAATTGGCTTCCCGAATCTGTGTGAGGACTTTAGGCAATGTTCAACTAAAGATGCCAGGGCTTGCTCTGTGATGTGCTGTATTTACTGTGGTGTGTGCGGTCAGTGCAGGTGACTGATGTTTGTCTGTTTCCCTAATTGTTTGCAGATACATCCACGGCCACAGGAGGGGACAGCTCCACGGACCAGGAGGAGCAGCGGAGCCAGACTGGGTCAGCGTCCGACGAGTGGTCAGAGGGACCCAGTGGCACGGAGGGCGAGGGGAGCCACACCGAGGAGTCCTCAGCACCATCCACCTCAGCTGAGGACCACAGCAGCTCGGAGGATGACTCCCTTGTGGAGGCGGGTGTCAGCAGCCACCACACCCCAGCTACTCTGTCTGGCCCCGCCACCACCACCACCACCGCCCTCCCATTGGCTCCCATTCCTGAGGTCCGTGGAGGCTCCCGTGCTCGGGAGCGTGTCTCCTTCGTGCCAGGCACCGCACCCCCTGCCCCTGTGTCCCCTGCTGCCCTGAGTGAGGAGTCTGTGTACCTCCTTCGGCAGCTCCATGTAGGGCAGACAGCAATGCTGACTGTCCTCCATGCACACACCACTCTGTTGACACAGCTGGTGTCGTTCATGGAGGGCATCTCAACGGGTATGTCTGCCCTACAGAGGAGCAATAGGTCCATGGACTCCTCCCTGACGGCAGCAGTGTCCCTCCTCCAACAGTCCCTCACCCCTCCCACCTCTGCCCCATCCACACTTCCTACCACCCTACCTGTCCAAAGCACATGCACACCTGCACATTCACCCAAGCACACAGACACGAGCAGCACAGACACACCCAAGAGAAAGGCAAGACGTGCACACAAGCATCCTCAGGGGACTGATACCACAGACACAGGGGATGGGGAAGACACACACACACAGGCATCCACATTCACTCCGCAGTCGTCCAAATCCTCTTTCTCCAAGACCCCTTCCCTTGCCTCGCCTGCTATCACACCTACACAGAAGATCTTCCTGTGTGACCTCGGCCTCTTCCCCTCTGATCCTGCTGATCCAGCATACCGGGGGAAGAGGAAGTCCACCCACACAGAGGGGAGTGCCCCTCGCCCCCGGACACCCTCCCCCAGGCGCAGGCAGACACAGGACCCCCATCAGGAAGTCCCCCGGACCAGGAAGAGCAAGACCCCACCACCACCCACGCAAGCTCCACCACCCAGTCTCTCTCCTCCATCCCCCAGGCCACCACTCCACAGGTTCCCCCGCCACACCCTGCCCCAGGTTCCCCCACACACCGATACCGCATCCCCAGACTGCTTAGGCCCTCCCCCCCTGCCACTTGCTCTTCCACCCCCAACCCAGACGCTCTGCCTGTTAGTGGCACTGGTGTGGGGACCGGGTCCCCCCCTCTGTCCTGCCCACCTCATCTGCCCTCCCTTCCACTCCCTTGGAGTTATGCACTGCAGTGGAGTCCACAACCACCCCGTCTGACTCGGGCACTGCAGTGGGGACCCAGTCCACTTCATCAGACCAGCCCACTGCAGTGGTTGCACCACCCACACCAACTGACTTGTGTAGCACGGTGGTGCTGGCCCCCGCTGAGTCAGACACCTCCACTGCAGTTGCCGGTGACACTCCTGCACCCACCACCCCTTCACTGCCTCACTCTGCCATCCCCTGATCCTGTCCCTGCGGTGCCTGGCCTGCCCCTTGTATGCCCCTCCAAGGGGGATGTCCCCTGTCCCTACCAGTGCAGGCAAGCAATGGATGACCAGTTGAGACTTATCACCCTGTTGGGACTGTGTTTTTGGACTGGCCATTGGCCTTAGTTTCTTTTGGACTTCGGACTTTTCTACTCCATTTGCTGAATAAAGCCTCCTTTTGTTTAATTGTGGTTTTTCTTTTGATGTACATGATGTAGATGAGTAGCATCCTGCATTTGCAGTTGTAATAGTGTTCAGATCAGGAAAATGAAGTGTTGCTGTGATGGACTCCATGTCGTCCATGGGATATGTGTCCTGTTGTTGTGTGGATCTATGGCATCCTTTGCTGCAGTCTGAGGGTGTGATGTTCAGCATTTGACACAGGGATGTACGTTTAGCATTCGTAAATGAACATATTTGTCTTACACTGATGCACATCTGGTGGGCTTACCACTGTTCAATGTTCCAATTTCCCTGACTGTGTGCCCATCTCCACTGGACATGCAGTTTTGCACATCAATGTTGAAGGACTCATCTGTGTATACGGTACAACTGGATTGCCACGTGTTTTGGGTGTATGCAGATGACTGACGTGATACTCCCGTACCCAGGCTGATGTGAGCAGAGGCTTCTGTGTGTTGTAGTTGTTGACTCACTGATGGAGTGTCCTGCTGACATGTTTGAGTCGTGCACAGACAAGGTTTGGCACAGCGGACCTTCCACAGGAGTGGAGTGCCCTCATGGCAGTGTGTATTCTGGTGACATTGCGTGTGCCCGTGTTGTGTGTTGTGTGAGCATGTCTGTGCATGTTCCCTTCCCTTTTCATACACAGGCTGTGTCCCTAGGGATGTTCCTGTTTGTGATGCTTGCAGAGTTGGTATGTGTTCATCCAGCATCTTGGACCTGGTTTCTCCGTGATGTGGGTACATGGCAAACTAATGTTCATGAGGTTCTCATCCCAGATTGTCTTTGTTGTCAGGGCTGGGGATGTGGGCAAACGCTGATGGGACACATTCAGGATTCCCCTTGGCACTTGTTGTTTACACAAGTCATGTTATTTAGAGTTTGTGGTAGCTTTCAGTGATTGTGACACGTTGTGTGTGTGACTGCTGCCACTCCTCAGGGTCAGAGCTGCAATGTTGGAAGTTGTGTACGTGTGTTCTTTGTGTGTCACCTTGGCTTCTTCGTTGGTGTGTGACTATGGCCAGGATCCCATTGTTTGTTGTGGATTTCACATCATGCGCATGTACGGCGTACTGTGCTGTGTGTCAGACATAGACGAGTCATGTTGAGTGGGCATGTGTGATGGGTTTCTGTACCTTAGTTCCCCCCACCACCCCTGGGATTGTCATGGGTGCATGTGCAATGTCACCAGTCCATGTGAGCTTCACTGCTGCACATTGGTGGAGATCAGGGTGTGTGGTGTTGAGTGTGTGCAAATGTGAGTTGTTGCACGGCTAGACCCCTACCTCCATATTGGCCTTGGCTGGCAGCCCGTGCTGATTGATTGGAGCTTGTGTAGGTGTGATGGTAGTTTGTTGCTCAGGACACATGGCTGTGGTTCACAGTGTGAACAACATCTACCTTTGTCATCACAGTGGAATTGTCATGCAGGCTAGTGTCTGCACAATGTGGGGTCCCTGGGGGTAGTGCTGTGGTGGGTGTGTCTCTTGCTGTGTTAGTTGCTGTTCCTACAAGCTTGTGTGACATGTGTAATTTGGGCTCCCTCTCATCTAACAATGCCAGATTGCCCACATAGGGGAATCCAATCCATGAGTTACTTGTGTGTGGCACTGTATGCACATCTGTGTAATTGGGATTCAGGCCTCCTCATGTGTTGTGTGGTTGCCTGGGGACACTGGCACACCCCCCCATCACCTGTTGTGTTTGATATGCAGTGTGAGTCTGCCTGTTTGTGTTAGTGCATTTGCAACACTGCATTGGCATTTCTGTAGTGTGCCATTGGCTGTATGTAGTTTGGTGGTTTTCCCCTGCTGTCCCTGGGACTCCTAAGTCATCAGTCAGCACAATGATCATGGTTTGTATGTCCCATTGCTGCCATGGTATGGTATTTGTTCACCTGACATCGACAGTCTCCACAGGATATCAACATTTGTGTGTCCATTGGTGCAGAAATGTGGCTCAGCATCATGATGGTCACTTCTGTCATTGTGTTATTGGCTGAATGTTGACAATGTGGTCCCCCATGTGTGATGTTTGTATGCACATGGCCAAAACGATGTTTCTGTGACACTGCACTGTTAGCCTCGCCCAATCTATGTTGCAATGGGACACAAGCACTACTATGCCACAGATGTTTTAATTGTTGTGTGACCAGGATTCATCCATACAGTTTGTCTTTGGCCGCTTTTACCATGCCTACACTTACCTTATGATCACCGTGGTGATGGTGCTTTAGGCCCCATTGCCACACTGATCAAAAGGTGCATCAGCCATGGACCCCACACTTACCTTTTGGTGACTGTGGTGATGGGGCTTTAGGCCCCATTGCCACACTGATCAAAAGGTGCATCAGCCATGGACCCCACACTTCCCTTTTGGTGAGTGTGGTGATGGGGCTTTAGGCCCCATTGCCACACTGATCAAAAGGTGCATCAGCCATGGACCCCACACTTACCTTTTGGTGACTGTGGTGATGGGGCTTTAGGCTCCATTGCCACACTGATCAAAAGGTGCATCAGCCATGGACCCCACACTTACCTTTTGGTGACTGTGGTGATGGGGCTTTAGGCCCCATTGCCACACTGATCAAAAGGTGCATCAGCCATGGACCCCACACTTACCTTTTGGTGACTGTGGTGATGGGGCTTTAGGCCCCATTGCTACAGTGGCCATGGTCGGCTTGTATTGTGGAGGCTACACACATTTATGTGTGACACATGTGATTGTGGGTCACATTGTATGTTCATTGTCATGTTCAGTGTTGAAGGCATTTGACATAGACTACACACGCTTGTCATGTTGTTTGGGTGGATGTAATTTTCTGTAATTCCTTATGTGGGAGTATGCTGGTTGTGTCATGCATTACCCGTCCTATGAGTAGGGGTGGTGGTAGTGGCAGGCCTCCAGCCCCCCATGAGTGGGGATGGTAGTAGTGGCAGGCATCCAGCCCCCCATGAGTGGGGATGGTAGTAGTGATGGGCATCCAGGCCCCCCTGAGTAGGGGTGGTGGTAGTGATGGGCATCCAGGCCCCCCTGAGTAGGGGTGGTGGTAGTGGCAGGCATCCAGCCCCCCATGAGTAGGGGTGGTGGTAGTGATAGGCATCCAGCCCCCCATGAGTGGGGATGGTAGTAGTGATAGGCATCCAGCCCCCCATGAGTGAGGATGGTAGTAGTGATAGGCATCCAGCCCCCCATGAGTGGGGATGGTAGTAGTGATGGGCAACCAGCCCCCCCTGAGTAGGGGTGGTGGTAGTGATGGGCATCCAGGCCCCCCTGAGTAGGGGTGGTGGTAGTGGCAGGCATCCAGCCCCCCATGAGTGGGGATGATAGTAGTGATAGGCATCCAGCCCTCCATGAGTGGGGATGGTAGTAGTGATAGGCATGCAGGCCCCCCTGAGTAGGGGTGGTGGTAGTGGCAGGCATCCAGCCCCCCATGAGTGGGGATGGTAGTAGTGATAGGCATCCAGCCCCCCATGAGTGGGGATGGTAGTAGTGATAGGCATGCAGGCCCCCCTGAGTAGGGGTGCTGGTAGTGGCAGGCATCCAGCCCCCCATGAGTGGGGATGGTAGTAGTGGCAGGCATCCAGCCCCCCATGAGTGGGGATGGTAGTAGTGTTAGGCATCCAGCCCCCCATGAGTGGGGATGGTAGTAGTGGCAGGCATCCAGCCCCCCTTGAGTGGGGATGGTAGTAGTGATAGGCATCCAGCCCCCCATGAGTGGGGATGGTAGTAGTGGCAGGCATCCAGCCCCCCATGAGTGGGGATGGTAGTAGTGATAGGCATCCAGCCCCCCATGAGTGGGGATGGTAGTAGTGATAGGCATCCAGCCCCCCATGAGTGGGGATGGTAGTATTGATGGGCATCCAGGCCCCCCTGAGTAGGGGTGGTGGTAGTGATGGGCATCCAGGCCCCCCTGAGTAGGGGTGGTGGTAGTGGCAGGCATCCAGCCCCCCATGAGTGGGGATGGTAGTAGTGATAGGCATCCAGCCCCCCATGAGTGGGGATGGTAGTAGTGATAGGCATGCAGGCCCCCCTGAGTAGGGGTGGTGGTAGTGGCAGGCATCCAGCCCCCCATGAGTGGGGATGGTAGTAGTGATAGGCATCCAGCCCCCCATGAGTGGGGATGGAGGTAGTGATGGGCATACAGGCCCCCCTGAGTAGGGGTGGTGGTAGTGATGGGCATCCAGGCCCCCCTGAGTAGGGGTAGTGATAGTGGCAGTGGTAGTGGCAGGCATCCAGCCCCCCATCAGTGGGGATGGTAGTAGTGATAGGCATCCAGCCCCGCATGAGTGGGGATGGTAGTAGTGATAGGCATCCAGCCCCCCATGAGTGGGGATGGTAGTAGTGATGGGCATCCAGGCCCCCCTGAGTAGGGGTGGTGGTAGTGATGGGCATCCAGGCCCCCCTGAGTAGGGATGGTGGTAGTGGCAGGCATCCAGCCCCCCATGAGTGGGGATGGTAGTAGTGATAGGCATCCAGCCCCCCATGAGTGGGGATGGTAGTAGTGATAGGCATGCAGGCCCCCCTGAGTAGGGGTGGTGGTAGTGATGGGCATCCAGGCCCCCCTGAGTAGGGGTGGTGGTAGTGGCAGGCATCCAGCCCCCCATGAGTGGGGATGGTAGTAGTGATAAGCATCCAGCCCCCCATGAGTGGGGATGGTAGTAGTGGCAGGCATCCAGCCCCCCATGAGTGGGGATGGTAGTAGTGATAGGCATCCAGCCCCCCATGAGTGGGGATGGTAGTAGTGATAGGCATCCAGCCCCCCATGAGTGGGGATGGTAGTAGTGATAGGCATCCAGCCCCCCATGAGTGGGGATGGTAGTAGTGATGGGCATCCAGGCCCCCCTGAGTAGGGGTGGTGGTAGTGATGGGCATCCAGGCCCCCCTGAGTAGGGGTGGTGGTAGTGGCAGGCATCCAGCCCCCATGAGTGGGGATGGTAGTAGTGATAGGCATCCAGCCCCCCATGAGTGGGGATGGTAGTAGTGATAGGCATCCAGCCCCCCATGAGTGGGGATGGTAGTAGTGATAGGCATCCAGCCCCCCATGAGTGGGGATAGTAGTAGTGATGGGCATCCAGGCCCCCCTGAGTAGGGGTGGTGGTAGTGATGGGCATTCAGGCCCCCCTGAGTAGGGGTGGTGGTAGTGGGAGGCATCCAGCCCCCCATGAGTGGGGATGGTAGTAGTGATAGGCATCCAGCCCCCCATGAGTGGGGATGGTAGTAGCGATAGGCATGCAGGCCCCCCTGAGTAGGGGTGGTGGTAGTGGCAGGCATCCAGGCCCCTATGGGTGTGTATGGCATTGGTGATGCCCATACCACCCCTATGATTGTGCTGTTGCTAGTGTACGTCATTTGTGCATTCCTATGTGTGTGTGACATATTTTGGGTACGTGTAGTTAGTTTGTATTGTTGGTGTTTGACTTACCGTCTGCGCCGTACGCGTCCGAACCGGTCCCGGTAATAGATGTAGAGTATAGGTAGGACCTGCGCGATGGGATTCATGGTTGGGTCGTCTTGTTCGGGTTTCGCGTGTCTTCGACTCGTACTCGTCGCTGGCTTGTTCGTCTCGTAGCCGTGGATCTTCTTGTGGCGCGAATCGGAGCTTATGTGCGGCTCTCCCGGATGCTCAAACGTGCCGAACGTAGCGACGAGTTCGGCGCGTACGGAAGACGCATCGTACTAGTCCGGCCGGAAGGTGCTGTGTATTTGCTTCCGTGCGACTCGATTCGGCGTTTACGGATCCGGCTCGGGCGGAGAACAGGAGCTGGAATGGGTAAGTACGGCTCGCTCGGAATCTGGGCTGTTATGCGCATCGTACTTGTTCGTTCGGACGGGTGTTCGAGTCGGTCGGAAAACACGCATTCGGCTGGTATTTTTTCCGGATGAATACTGTTAGGTGTGCTTCCGGCCGACATCGGAATCGACCCCTAAGTCTTCACTTCAAACCGGGTCTGGACCGGATTGGGCCCCAAGAACCACTTTGAAACGGGCGCAATATTCGCCACTACTCGCCAACAATTACGATTGGTATGTACAAATCAGGTCACTCTATTCCAGACTGCATGGGATTGATGTGTATATTCCTAAATGCTACTATCTTCGACCACTCATAGATTGTGGTCACGTCCCAGGTGTTCCCTTTACTAATTAATTTGGGTTTCACTATTGATACACCTATACGAGATCCTGATATAAGTGTCCGTGGGTACATCCCCCCCATAAATTAAGATCTTACTTAGTGGTAGAGACAAAGCCCTCAGCATATCCCATTGTATCTACATATGTGCACCTATACAATGGGGGATAAAGAAATTGTGTGTTTGAAGTTATGGTGTTTACCACATGTGTGGTAACGCAGATTTTATCGTCTGTTATGTGTCATGTATGTCTTTTTATTATGCACTAATCATTGTTTCCAGTGTCGTGTATAGTAACCACATAGGAAAATGTCCAGTTTTGTATATTGTCTGTCACCATTCACATAATTAGTGTATTCATGTTATTTATGTTATACTTCTTTCAGCCCTGACGAAATTCAACCATTGAACGAAACGCGTTGGCTGATGCTTTGCATAAACGTTATGGATTGTTTAAAATAAAGACGTATATTTTTGCAACGAAGATACTGATCAAGCTTCCTTATTGACATAATACTCACTTGGGAGTGCACCGCTCCAGTGTTCTCAAAGTACTGTATATCTGCTTGGCAGTTGGCATCCTACAACGGCGAGTGCAGGAGCTGATCGTGCACACCGACTTTCAACATACTACTAAACTATCACTTGAGGAACACATCGAGGAGGTGCGGCCACTGGAGTCCGCCGTTGGTTCTCTATTTTTATTGACCGGCAGAGTGATTTGGCCATGAATGAGCCATTCTGTTGATGATGATTTGGCTACAGTGAATGGTAACCTTTCCAGTTTCTCAATACGCAGCATTGTATATTTGGCTCCCCTTTGTGCCATTTCTGTCTGTTTATCAGTCAGATTGTATTCTGAAAACAGAGACGTGGTGTTTATAAAACGCCATGGCACATAGCCTGCACGCAAAGATTGTAGCGTCCAGCTTAACATCATAATAGAACGTAGTTGAGATTGCCCGTGTTGTAACAAGGCCAGATCTTGTTCTAATATGTCGATCGCCGAGGACACAATGTTGCCTAAGGAGTAAATCCTGGAGGTCAGAGTAGTTAACCCATTATCCACTACTGCTAATGCCTTTTCTAAGTTAATACGGTCTATCTCCCGTATCCTTTCTGCGGCTTCTTGTTGGAATATTTTCCAGTTTTCATTATAGTAGGCATAAAGGCCTGCATATATGAAACGTTTCTGACGTTGATTCCTGGGACCTAGTAGAAAATTTCTAAGATCCATGTCAGGTGTGAGTAAGGTCAAGTGTTGCTTCACTTCTGCCAGTGTTGAGGTCTGTAGCCAATCAAGGCACAACTTCCAAACACTATACGATGTCACTACCCCTGGGTGTTGTCCTTGTACATAGCGTGGATCTGGCCTATGGATACTAAACCCTCTGGTCGTATTCATAAATCTCTGTTGACATTTGTTTGTGTCAATGGGCCAAACCAGCCATTCTGTCCAATCAGGATCTGATCTGTTGTACTGGAAAATGTCATCTAATCCTACCCCTTGTGTAGTTGAATTCTGCCCCCACCCATCTGCGACGGTGTTGGAAACCCTGGTGTGTTCACCTCCTTGCCTTTGGCTAATTCTAGACAGGTTGTTTGTTGCACAGTTTCGTTCAGAAATAAAATCTGCTGCGGAATGATGCATGCTCTAAAAAGTGCTTCTATTCCCTGGACTTGCCAGTCCTTAGAACCCCAGATTGATTTGGAATCTGTTGTGTCTTTCCATAGGTTGAAACCCTGTTTAGACAACTGGTTCAGGAAGGATGCAGAATAAATATGTTTGGTGTTTGTTAACATAATTTTCTGAGCTGAATTTTTCGCCACTTTATAATAGAATGACTTTGGGTCGGATATGTTTAACCCTGAGAAGTAGGTGAATTTATGTGCAAATGCTTGCGAACTACCTTTTGGAGGTGTTGGGCAGTGTTCCCACTGGTGGTATTCAAATACATTTCTAGGTGTTATAGACTTGTGTAAGAAATGATCACCAAAATGCTGGTAACAGTACAATGTATCATAGTCTGAAGTACCTTCTAACATTTCACTGTTTGGAAATGCAGCTGTTTTTTCTAAATCAGACATCATAGCATTTACAGTTTCAGTGTCCCAATCATCAGAATATGCACTTGAGGTAATGATATCACTTAAAGAAATTTTAAATACATGTTTTAGCTTTAAAAGTTCAGTCGGACCTAATATATCATAATCAATCTTGTCCCATACTATACCGTCCGGTATAGGAACTGCTGTAATGTTCACTGAAGACAAGTCTCTTGGTTCACGATGTGAAGACTGGTGTGGTTTTAAAATCAAATTAACTCTTTGGGCTGTGGAGCTTGGTTGGAGGTATCGTCCATTAATAAGCATACTAAAAGTTATTATTAAACCTAGCCAGAAAATGAAAAATAAAATCCCAGTCATATACCATAGTTCTATCCAAGGTGACACCAGGTAAGTCTTTCTAAAAAAGTTCAAAAAGTCAATGAGTTTCTGTTGGAGTGATTTTTTGGCTGGCGTCATTTCCGGTTCGCTTGGATCCAGTGAAAACGGATCAAAGTTCATGAAATAGCCAGAAGCAGTTCGATCAATTGTTGGAATTGCATCGGGATTTGTTGAAATTGGATTTTGCTCTTGACGAGGCATGTTGACGTAGATGTCTGTATTAGGTCTGGTTGTTAAGTTGATTTTCTTCTTGTCGAAGTAGAACGAGTTCCATAGTATTGTTGCTTAGTCCATCATTCCGTACAGGTGGCTCTTCAAGCGTGATGAGTCTTTCTGTTTGGACTTCTTGGATTGTAGCGAGAGGAGGGCGTCTGCTACTGTGGAGTCCACGAGGCCTACTGTTTAGTATCGGCCACATAGTGTGGTTTGATTAAGTCAATTGAGGCGAATCTGTTCTCCTTTTTTCCGGCAAGAGGTGGCAGAAGTACAGTTCTTGTGCCGTGGATTGCAAGGACCGGTACAGGCTTTCTGTAGGATGGCCCAAATTCTTTCTTGTCAGCAATCTTCTCTCCTACTAGATCCCCGATTTTTGGGATCCAGATATGTCTTGCCGTTACTGCCTTGATTTCCTCAGTGGCGGCCTGTTTCTGGAGCATGTTACTTTGTTGTGTTCTGGATTCATTTAGATCCTGTAAAACAGCCAAACGATCTTGGATATCAAATGGTTTTTCATCCGCCACTGTGCCTTCACAATCAAGATCAGGTACCCACATTCTTGTCCCAAATAGGACCTCGCAAGGAGTGACACCTCCTAGAGAGCTTCTTGGCTGATTATTGAGCGCGCGCTGTACCCCATAAAGGTGATCGACCCATCTACCGCCCTTGCCTAATACCCTAGCTGTTAAAGATTGCTTTAAGTCTCGGTTTTTCCTCTCCACAACAGAATTTCCCTCAGGATGATACGGAGAGGAGTACCGCAATGCTACGCCCATTCCTTCCATGGCCTCTTTGTAAGCCTGAGAGCTAAACGCGGGACCACGATCAGAATGTAACGTGCCAACTGCGTATGTGCCGATAAAGACTCGCAAATCTTTTATAACAGTTCGAACGTCAGCCGAGCGCTGAGGCCAAACCCATAGGAATCTAGAGCAGGAATCCACTGCAACCATGATATATTTTTTGGACCCATCAGATTGTAGGGGTCCGCAGTGGTCCAAATACACACATGCGAGAGGTTTGTCTGATTTCAGTAATGGTGTCTGGGCTGGGCGTGTTACGGTGGAGCCTTTTATCTGCTGACAGATGTCGCATTTCAAGACATAGGGGCCAATTCCGATCTCGGCCGGAAGCGCACCTAACACTATTCGTCCGGAAAAAATACAAGCCGAATGCGTGTTTCCCGACCGAATCCTACACTTGTCCGGACGAACAAGTACGATGCGTATAACAACCCAGTTACCGAACGAGCCGTACTCACCCAATCCAGCTCCTGTTCCCCGCCCGAGCCGGATTCGTAAACGCCGATTCGAGCCGCACGGAAGCAAATACACAGCACCTTCCGGCCGGACTAGTACGATGCGCATTCCGTACGCGCCGAACCCGTCGCTACGTCCGGCACGTTTGAGCATCCGGGCGAGCCGTACATAAGCTCCATTGTGCGCCACAAGACAATCCACGGCTACGAGACGAACAAGCCAGCGACGAGTACGAGTCGAAGACACGCGAAACCCGAACGAGACGACCCAAGCATGAATCCCATCGCGCAGGTCCTACCTATACTCTACATCTATTACCGGGACTGGTACGGACGCGTACGGCGCAGACGGTAAGTCAAACACCAACAATACAAACAAACTACACGTACCCGAAATATGTCACACACACATTGGGATGCACAAATGACGTACACAAGCAACAGCAGAACCATAGGGGTGGGATGGCCAACACCAATGCCATACACACCCATAGGGGGATGGATGCCTACCACCAACACCACTCTACAACCACCCCTACTCATGGGTGGCTAGATGCCTGCCACCACCACCACCCCTACTCAGGGGGGGCTGGATGCCTACCACTACCACCACCCCTACTTAGGGGGGCATGGATGCCTGACACTACTACCATACCCACCCTTAGGGGGCTGGATGCCTGCCACTACTACCACCCCTACTCAGGGGGGCCTGGATGCCTGTCACTACCACCACCCCTACTCGGGGGGGGCATGGATGCCTGTCACTACTACCATCCCCACCCTTAGGGGGATGGATGCCTGCCACTACCACCACCCCTATCCAGGGGGGGCTGGATGCCTGTCACTACTACCATCCCCATCCTTAGGGGGATGGATGCCTGCCACCACCATTATCCAGGGGGGCCTGGATGCCTGTCACTACTACCATACCCACCCTTAGGGGGCTGGATGCCTGCCACTACTACCACCCCTACTCAGGGGGGCCTGGATGCCGGTCACTTACACCACCCCTTATCATGGGTGCCTGGATGCCTGTCACTACTACCATCCCCACCCTTAGGGGGATGGATGCCTGCCACTACCACCACCCCTATCCAGGGGGGGCTGGATGCCTGTCACTACTATCATACCCACCCTTAGGGGGCTGGATGCCTGCCACTACTACCACCCCTATCCAGGGGGGGCTGGATGCCTGTCACTACTACCATCCCCACTCATGGGGGGATGGATGCCTACCACTACCACCACCCCTAATCATGGGTGCCTGGATGCCTGTCACCACCACCACCCCTACTCAGGGGGAGCTGGATGCCTGCCACCACCACCACCCCTACTCAGGGGGAGCTGGATGCCTGTCACTACTACCATCCCCACTCATGGGGGGATGGATGACTACCACTAACACCACCCCTACTCATAGGACGGGTAATGCATGACACAACTAGCATACTCCCACATAAGGAATGACAGAAAATTACATCCCCCCCAACACCCTGACAAGCGTGTGTAGTCTGTGTCAAATGCCTACAAGACTGAACATGACATTGAACATACAATGTGACCCCCTAACACATGTGTCACACATAAATGTGTGTGGCCTCCACAATGCAAGCCGACCATGGCCACTGTGGCAATGGGCTCGAACACCCCATCACCACAGTGACCAAAAGGTAAGTGTGGTGTCCATAGCTGATGCACTTTTTGAACAGTGTGGCAATGGGGCCTAAAGCCCCATCACCACAGTGACCAAAAGGGAAGTGTGGTGTCCATAGCTGATGCAACTTTTGAACAGTGTGGCAATGGGGCCTAAAGCCCCATCACCACAGTGACCAAAAGGTAAGTATGGTGTCCATAGCTGATGCAACTTTTGAACAGTGTGGCAATGGGGCCTAAAGCCCCATCACCACAGTGACCAAAAGGGAAGTGTGGTGTCCAATGCACTTTTTGAACAGTGTGGCAATGGGGCCTAAAGCCCCATCACCACAGTGACCAAAAGGGAAGTGTGGTGTCCATAGCTGATGCACATTTTTGAACAGTGTGGCAATGGGGCCTAAAGCCCCATCACCACAGTGACCAAAAGGTAAGTATGGGGTCCATAGCTGATGCAACTTTTGAACAGTGTGGCAATGGGGCCGAAAGCACCATCACCACAGTGATCATAAGGTAAGTGTAGTCATGGTAAAAGCTGCCAAAGCCAAACTGCATGGATGAATCCTGGTCACACAACAACAAACACATCAGTGGCATAGTAGTGCTTGTGTCCCATAGCAACATAGATTGGTTGAGGCAAACAGTGCAGTGTCACTGAAACATCGTTTTGGCCATGTGCATACAAACATCACCCATGGGGTCCCACATTGTCAACATTCACAAATAACACAATGACAGAAGTGACCATCATAATGCTGACCCACATATCTGCACCAATGGACACACAAATGTAGATATCCTGTGGAGACTGTAGATGTCAGGTGAACAAATACCATACCATGGCAGCAATGGGACATACAAACCATGATTATTGTGCTGACTGATGACCTAGGAGTCCCAGGGACAGCAGGGGAAAGCCACCAAACAACATACAGCCAATGGCACACTCAAGATATGCCAATGCAGTGGTGCTAAGGCACAAACACAAACAGGCAGACTCACACTGCATATCAAACACAATGGGTGATGGGGGGTGTGCCAGTGTCCCCAGGCAACCACACAACACATGAGGAGGCCTGAATTCCAACCACACAGATGTGTATACAGTGCCATACAAAAGTTACTCATGGATCGGATACCCCTATGTGGGCAATCAGGCATTGTTAGATGAGAGGGAGCCCAAATTACACATGTCACACAAGCTTGTAGGAACAGCAACTAACACAGCAAGAGACAGATCCACCACAGCACTACCCCCAGGGACCCCACATTGTGCTGACACTAGCCTGCATGATAATCCCACTGTGATGACAAAGGTAGATGTCGTTCACACTGTGAACCACAGCCATGTGTCCTGAGCAACAAACTACCATCACACCTACACAAGCTCTAATCAATCAGCACGGCCTGCCAGCCAAGGCCAATATGGAGGTAGGGGTCTAGCCGTGCAACAACTCACATTTGCACACACTCAACACCACACACCCTGACCTCCACCAATGTGCAGCAGTGAAGCTCACATGGACTGGTGACATTGCACATGCACCCATGACAATACCAGGGGTGGTGGTGGGAACTAAGGTGCAGAAAGCCATCACACATGGCCAGTCAACAAGACTCATCAATGTCTGACACACAGCACAGTACGCTGTACATGGGCATGATGTGAAATCCACCACAATCAATGGGATCCTGGCCATAGTCACACACCAACGAAGAAGCCAAGGTGACACACTAAGAACACACGTACACAACTTCCAACATTGCAGCTCTGACCCTGAGGAGTGGCAGCAGTCACACACACAACGTGTCACAATCACTGAAAGCTACCACAAACTGTAAATCACATGACTTGTGTAAACAACAAGTGCCAAGGGGAATCCTGAATGTGTCCCATCTGCGTTTGACCACATCCCCAGCCCTGACAACAAAGACAACCTGGGATGACAACCTCATGAACATTAGTTTGCCATGCACCCACATCACGGAGAAACCAGGTCCAAGATGCTGGATGAACACAGAACAACTCAGCAAGCATCACAAACAGGAACATCCCTAGGGACACAGCCTGTGTAGGGGAAGGGAACACGCACAGACATGCTTACACAACACACAACACAGGCCCACGCAATGTCACCGGATTACACACGGCCATGAGGGCACTCCACTCCTGTGGAAGGTCCGCTGTGCCAAACCTTGTCTGTGCACGACCCAAACATGTCAGCAGAACACTCCGTCAGTCAGTCAACAACTACAACACACAGAAGGCTCTGCTCACATCATCCTGGGTACGGGAGTGTCACGTCAGTCATCTGCATACACCCAAAACACGTGTCAAGCAAGTTGCACTGTATACACAGATGAGTCTTTCGACATTGATGTGCAAAACTGCATGTCCAGTGGAGCTGGGCACACAGTCAGGGAAATCGGAACATTGAACAGTGGTAAGCCCACCAGATGTGCATCAGTGTAAGACAAAGATGTTCATTTACAAATGCTAAACGTACATCCCTGTGTCAAATGCTGAACATTACACCCTCAGACTGCAGCAAAGGATGCCATAGATCCAGACTACAACAGGACACATATCCCATGGACCACATGGAGTCCATCACAGCAACACTTCATTTTCCTGATATGAACACTATTACAACTGCAAATGCAGGATGCTACTCATCCACATCATGTACATCAAAAGAAAAGCCACAATTAAACAAAAAGAGGCTTTATTCAGCAAAAGTCAAGGTAAACTCTGAAGTCCAAAGGAAACTAAGGCTAATGGCCAGTCCAAAATCACAGTCCCAACAGGGTGATAAGTGACAACTGGTCACCCATTGCTTGCCTGCACTGGTACGGACGGGGGACATCCCCCTTGGAGGGGCATACAAGGGGCAGGCCAGGCACCGCATGGACAGGATCAGGAGATGGCAGAGTGAGGCAGTGAAGGGGTTGTGGGTACAGGAGTGTCACCGGCAACTGCAGTGGAGGTGTCTGACTCAGGGGGCCGGCACCACTGTGGTACACAAGTCAGTTGGTGTGGGTGCTGCAACCACTGCAGTGGGCTGGTCTGATGTAGTGGACTGGGTCCCCACTGCAGTGCCCGAGTCAGACGGGGTAGTTGTGGACTCCACTGCAGTGCATGACTCCAAGGGAGTGGAAGGGTGGGCAGGACAGAGGGGGGGACCCGGTCTCCACACCAGTGGCACTAACAGGCAGAGCGTCTGGGTTGGGGGTGGAAAAGCAAGTGGCAGGGGGGGAGGGCCTAAGCAGTCTGGGGATGCGGTATCGGTGTGTGGGGGAACCTGGGGCAGGGTGTGGCGGGGGAACCTGTAGAGTGGTGGCCTGGGGGATGGAGGAGAGAGACTGGGTGGTGGAGCTGCGTGGTGGTGGTGGGGTCTTGCTCTTCCTGGTCCGGGGGACTTCCGAATGGGGTCCTGTGTCTGCCTGCGCCTGGGGGAGGATGTCCGGGGGCGAGGGGCACTCCCCTCTGTGTGGGTGGACTTCCTCTTCCCCCGGTATGCTGGATCAGCAGGATCGGAGGGGAAGAGGCCGAGGTCACACAGGAAGATCTGCTGTGTAGGTGGGGTAGCAGGTGAGGCAAGGGAAGGGGTCTTGGAGGGAGAGGATTTGGAGGACTGCGGAGTGACTGTGGATGCCTGTGTGTGTGTCTGTTCCCCATCCCCTGTGTGTGTGGTCTCAGTCCCCTGAGGATGCTTGTGTGCACGTCTTGCCTTTCTCTTGGGTGTGTCTGTGCTGCTCGTGTCTGTGTGCTTGGGTGATTGTGCAGGTGTGCATGTGCTTTGGACAGGTAGGGTGGTAGGAAGTGTGGATGGGGCAGAGGTGGGAGGGGTGAGGGACTGTTGGAGGAGGGACACGGCTGCCGTCAGGGAGGAGTCCATGGACTTATTGCTCCTCTGTAGGGCAGACATACCCATTGAGATGCCCTCCATGAATGACACCAGCTGTGTCAACAGAGTGGTGTGTGCATGGAGGACACTCAGCATTGCTGTCTGCCCTACATGGAGCTGCCGAAGGAGGTACACAGACTCCTCACTCAGGGCAGCAGGGGACACAGGGGCAGGGGGTGCGGTGCCTGGCACGAAGGAGACACGCTCCCGAGCACGGGAGCCTCCACGGACCTCAGGAATGGGAGCCAATGGGAGGGCGGTGGTGTTGGTGGCGGGGCCAGACAGACTAGCTGGCCTTTGGTGGCTGCTGAGAACTGCCTCCACAAGGGAGTCATCCTCCGAGCTGCTGTGGTCCTCAGCTGAGGTGGATGGTGCTGAGGACTCCTCGGTGTGGCTCCCCTCGCCCTCTGTGCCACTGGGTCCCTCTGACCACTCGTCGGATGCTGATCCAGATTGGCTCCGCTGCTCCTCCTGGTCCATGGAGCTGTCCCCTCCTGTGGATGTATCTGCAAACAATTAGGGAAACAGACAAACATCAGTCACCTGCACTGACCGCACACACCACAGTAAGTACAGCACATCACAGAGCAAGCCCTGGCATCCTTAGTTGAACATTGCCTAAAGTCCTCACACAGATTCGGGGAAGCCAATTGTCAGTCTGATGGTCAACCATGGGACTCACACCCCTCCTGCCCTTGCACCCATCTGTCTGGTGCCTGTCTGATGGTAAGACCCCAGTGTGGACACATGCACCACCTACACAGTTGTTGGACATTGCAGGGAACACGGTGAAATATGTGAACATGCACACATCACATCTCTTGCCACTGAGTCAGTGCAGGTGTCCAGAGAAAGGGATGGCCAGAGTCTAAATAGAAATGCATGTGATGCATACCAGCACCAGACACCATGATCCACCCATGTCCGGACAGTCAATGCCACAATGGGGTGCATGTTGCACATGTCACTCCCCTGCAGGATCAGTCTTAGGAAGTTTAATGCCATGACACAGGCATGCGTGCAAAGTCATACATCACTGTCTCCAGTCACATGGCCATGGCAGCCAGCCAACAACAGTTTGCACTGTGTCACAGTCCTAGGACATGGGGAATGCAAGTTATGTAACTGACAAGTGCACATGTCCATCCCCCAAAAACAACATCATCTGAACTACTATTTGTCCACGTCATACCAATTGGACATATGGGGGACACGAAACACAACTCTCTGAACATGAGCACCTTACAGTGTGCTGTGAATGAAAAACAGCTGCCCGAAAGTCACAGTCGCATACACCTGTGTGCACAGTCAAGTGATCAGACACCTATAAGTCACAGAAGTATCGTCTCTCATGGTCACATCTCAGATGGCATGCTGAGCCATAACCGACAAACATACCAGTAGTCCTGACAACGAAGCCACAGCACAATGACACAGAGGCAGACACCTGAGGGAACATGTCACTGATCACAACATGTCAGATGATCCACGGGAGTGGGAGTACAGAGTGTATTGTATGCCCTGGAGTAGGCATGACTGTCCAGCTCCACCGGTAAGAGGGATGAGTCCTGGACAGTAGGCAGGTGTCTAAGCATGTGTGACACACTTGATATACATACTCCTGAGGCCCAAACATTCTTCCCACCCACAGCATGGGGTGTGCCAAATACCCCAGGGACCTGTGGTGAATCAGATCAGCAAGTGGACCACAAATCAAAGTTACACCCAGATTACATGTCAGGACTTGGGCATTGTGTGAGCAATTGACCCACCCATGAATCCCACATCATAGTCACCGGAACAAATGCTGTCCCCCACCTTGAGCAAAGCAAAATGCAATGACACAGTCCCCAAGTGACACAAAAATCTCCTGACTGTAAGGGCCACACATATGCGTATCAGATGAGGAGTGGGCATGTCACAATAGAGGGACATGGGTCCTGGACCACAAGACTGTTGTACTGTGGAAGTTTAACCAGGCCAGAGGAGGGCACATAGCATGTCAGACAAAGTGCACAGTGCTGTCATGGACTCACCCCCTCCTTGCTGCTGTCTGGCCTTCAGCTGCCCATCCAGGTCAGGGAAGACCACCGCCAGGATCCTGAGCATGTGGGGGTCAGGGTCCGGTGTCCGCCCCTCCTGCGAGGAGGCGACAGCTTCAGCTGGACCCTTGCGATCCTCCGGGTCCAGCCTCGAAGGTCCTGCCACCTCTTCTGGCAGTTGCGGATCCAGCGCTTGTAGTCCCCCACGGATCTTACTGCCCGGGCGATGGTCAGCCAGATTTTCTGTTTCTGGTGGGCATCAACCTGTGAGGATGAGAAAGTGAAAATGCCATTACTACACATGCAACATGTCCGTGCATCACACAGTTGGATATACATGTCTCAATCACTGGGGCACATGATGTACACAGGCAGTGCAACGATGGCTATGAACAGTTTGCCAGCAGTTACTACATGGTATCATTGCATGAAAAGTAAACCTTGTTGGAATGCACTGTTACTGCACTGTACCTGTTCAGTGCATGTAACTACACACTTTGGGGGCTCAGAACTACTCAGTGAGCATGCTAGCCAGTGGTGTGCACACTGTAAGTCCTGCTAGTCAGACAACATGCAAAATTAGAAAGGCAGTGGACAGCACACTCACCTGCTCCCCTGGTGTCCCATACAGCTTGCTGTACTGTGGAAGGAGGCTGTCCAGCAGGGCCTGGTTCTCCTCAAGGCTGAAGGCTGGGGCTCTCTCCACAGTACGTGCCATTGCAGTAGCCAGAGGATGCAGAGACAGCAGCAGTGTTGGTGGCAGATGTCGTCCTGGAGCATGTAGTGCAGGCAAGTGAGCTCTCAGGGGAACAGCCAGCATTATATGTGTGCTGCAGAGGCAGATACTGTCCCATGTGTCCAAAGTGATAGGTCCAAGTCGTTTGCATCTTCTGAATCTGACCAATCCATGGAATAGCAGCACTAATACACGCCCACAGCATCCTTCAAATCTTCAACTTCATGACACCCATGATTTTGCAACATTGTTGTGGCTGGCCAACTGAATTAACTGCATCAGACTCGTTGGAGCTTCGAAAACGCGTCCGTTGCCATGCCAGGCCCCAGCCAATGCGTGCGCACCGATCGGTCCATTGCTGTACAACGCGTATTCCGGGATACAACAGATGCAATGGGCCGGCCGGGCACACCGATCGGTCCATTGCTGTACAACGCGTATTCCGGGATACAACAGATGCAATGGGCCGGCCGGGCACACCGATCGGTCCATTGCTGTACAACGCGTATTTCGGGATACAACGCGTACCCGCTCACAACAGATGCAATGGGCCGGCCGGGCACACCGATCGGTCCATTGCTGTACAAAGCGTATTTCGGGATACAACGCGTACCCGCTCACAACAGATGCAATGGGCCGGCCGGGCACACCGATTGGTCCATTGCTTTACAACGCGTACCTGTACAGGTCAGTCGCATATGTCACCATGCTTGTCACTGGTGAATGTATGCCAGCCACATATACCTGCCAGAGACACAGGGGCACACATACAACACCACACCCAGTCCACACTGTTTCCTAAGGCATGTAAGGCTGCATTACCTTTTCTGTGTATGGGGGTTCACATGTGGTTTCTGTGGTGGCACTTGTGGGCAGCCACACCCAGGCTGTGCATGTGTTAATGGGGACAGGGTCCTTTGTGTGTTGTGCACATGACCACTGTGATGTGCAACAGTTCATTTTGGAGCATGTGGCATGGTCACATTTCCAGGTTGTGTATGTGTGTGACATGTCGCATACCCCCAGGGTCCCATGGGGGAAGGCATGTACATCACAGGATGACCCATAGCCACGATAGTGATGTCCCTCCACAGTCTGTGTGCATGTTGTGTTTCCGATGTCTCTGATTCCATGTGCAAGATGGGAGACAGTCTCCACATCAACGTTGTTTGTGCATGGACTTTGATGTTGTGCGTCACTGGCGTCCATGTACTGTCCTGCGGAGGCGACCGGGGCCACTACCTGTGGGAGTCATGTTTGTTTTTCTGACGTGTACATGATACGCCATGTCATGCCAGTGTCCATGTGGCAAGACAGGGTCACTGGGAATCTACCTGTCAATGAGCTGTGATGCCTGTGGCGCATCTGTCCAGACATGTCACTGTGGTGTGTGTGTGGAACGTGACAGCAGGAAATGGGTACTGTGACACAGCCTAATGGTTTCCCATAGCACAACCTGGTACCTGTTGTGCACACATGTTGTACTGAGAAGTTAGATGATGGGCATGTAGGTGTGAGTTATGTCCGAACAGAACGGCACACACATCAAGTACTTGTGTCTCGTAATGATGTATCATGTGAAATTGAGTATGGTGAATGGCACATATGTGGGGTGACTGACAATCTTTCTTTCTTCAACCTATGCACTGCAGGGCTCCAGCTGCCCATAGACCATTCCCTGACCTGGCAACGATGGTGGAACGTGACAGCATCCGACGGTACCGTTTCACCAGGCAGCTGATTGATGATTTGGCAGTGCGCTTGGCACCACATTTGCAACCTGGCCGGACGTACCCTACGGCGCTGACACCCAAGGTGAAGGTAATGGCAGCCCTACACTTCTTTGCCACCGGTACCTTTCAACACACTGTGGCGACTGCCGGTGGGATGTCACAGACTATGTTCAGCCGTGTGCTACGCGATGTTTTGGAGGCAATGTTGAGATGCCTGAACCAGTACATCTATTTCCCTACACGTCAACAACTCACTGACGTCAAGAGTGACTTCTATGCCCTGGGGAGGATGCCACATGTCATTGGCTCCATTGATGGGACACATGTGGCTTTGATACCACCACAGGCACATGAGCAGGCATACCGGAACTGTAAACATTACCATTCGATCAATGCTCTGGTGGTATGTCTTGCAGATATGAGCATCACACATGTGTGTGCCCGTTTCCCTGGTTCAGCACACGATGCCTACGTGATGAGGAGTAGTCGCATCCCGAGGATGATGGCACAGATGCAGAACCAGCGTGCCTGGCTTGTCGGTGTGTACTGACTTTGTACCATTGTGTGTGTTCTGATCTGTAGTATTCCACCCACTTTTCCAACTCAGCTAATGTGCAATTGTCTGTTCGTAGGTGACTCCGGATACCCCAACATGCCGTGGTTGCTGACACCCCTCAGGAACCCTGTGACACCAGCCCAGATGCGCTACAATGAGGCACATGGTCGGACCAGGAGAGTGATTGAGCGGACCTTTGGTCTCCTGAAGAGCCGCTTCCGCTGCCTGGACAAGACAGGAGGGGCCCTCCCATATGCCCCAGCAAAGGTGTGCAAGATTGACATCGTCTGCTGCATGCTACACAACCTGGCAGTGCGGAAGGAGTTGCCTCTCATCCACGATGACGATGACCAACGTCCGCCACCTGTGGAGGATCCTGGCCTGGACCACGATGCCAGTGATGATGGTGATGTCCGCACACAGCTCATCACCAACTTCTTCAGCTGAATGTGAGTATCCATGGAGATGTAATGTGAATGATGTGAGTTTGCATGATATGTGTGGGTGGTGCTCTGGTGCTGTTTGAGTGTGGCCATGTGCTACTTGACTGGATGCGTGCAGCAATGTGTCCTTACAGGTAGTCTGTACTCCCCTACAGTTTTGACATGCTAACTTGGTTTTGTGTAGTTGTCTTGTGACATGTATTGGACATGAGTATTGCAGTTCTGTCCTGTTCTTCAGTGGTTTTAACTATGTGTCATGTCTATCCTTCACAGGGTGCTTACTGAGTACTTTGGTCAACTTGGATCCCCCGACACCATGATTCAGCTTTCAGGGTGGCAGCAGTAGTTTGCCTACAAGTGATGTGCCACACACCCCTGGACTTCATATCTTCTGCACTTGTTGACTGTGTGGCCACTGCCACGTGGGTAAACCTTGCATTTGTAGTGGAAACAACATGTTGCAAATGTGTAATGAACCTGTGCTTCACTTTGGGATGTGCGTTGTCTGTGGTCACACATCTGACTGACATTTGCTTACTGCACCTGTGGGCTAGTTGACACAGACTCTGAATAGGTGTGGTGTCTGTGCATTCCACTGTATTTCCTGGCAACATCACTGTGGGCGATGAGTCCGATGGCCCTGGTGTCTCTGTGTTGTGTAGCCCTAGTGGTGTGTCTCCCTCATATGTGTCACGTCACCATGACTCACACGACGCTGTTGTACTTGCTGTAGCAGTTAGCATACACAGTGTAATTTAGCAGGTCGTCATCACCATAACAGTATCCACATTTGAATAACAACAGAGGCAAGTATGGTGTACTAGTGATTTTATTTACAGAAATGTGTGTGAGATAGTGCACAGGATGGTGGGTGCTGTACATTGGGATTGTGATCCAAAGTTCCCAGATGAGTTGGAAGTCTTGGTAGCAGAAATGTCCTGAGTGAAGTACACAGTCATATGATACATTAGTCCAACTTGAACTCCCCATGTCATGTGGGAGAGTAGTGTTGCATTCGACAGGGTGAAACGTTTGCACACAAAGGAGAATTTCCGGAACAGGTGTTGGCTTCCTGGGGGACGTACGTGGCCATCAACCTCTCAGTTTTCCTTCCTCGGACGACCCCTCTTCTTTGGGGGGGGACCCTCATGTGCAGGCTGCGGCGGTGCAGGGGAGTCTCCGCCAGAGTCCTCCTCCCTCCCTGTGGCGGTGTCAGTTGTTGCAGCACTAGATGTTGTGGGCACACAGGGAGGTGTGGCCATGTTGGTGCTAATCTGGCGGAGGCATGTCAATATGTCCCTATGCACCGCTGTGAGTTCTTGCAATGTGTCCCACTTGGACTTCATGCGAGACATGTGTGTCCAAGCGGGCATGATGGGCAGCCTGCTGCTGTTGTATGTCCTTGAGGATCCCCACGACCTGTCTGACCTCTCCGGTGCTATCCTGGTACGCATCAGCGATGCGTGCCAGTTGTGGGTCATCATGCAGTCCAGACCCCTCTGCACGCAGCGACCTATGTCTACCACCCCTCCCACCACCCCTGGCGACACGTGAAGGACCTGCGGTGGCACGCACAGGTGACCCAAGGCCCCCTTGGGGGTTGTTAGTGGTGTTGTCGTCCATTGCTCCACGCTGGGCCTGGGGCTCTGTGCTGTTGCCATCGGTGGTCCTTGGTCTGTCCGTGTCGGCGGGGGTGGTCTGTGTGTTGGCAGTTGTTGGAGGGGTGGGTGCAGGGGGTGCAGGTGTTGGTCCAGCTGGTGCTGCATGATGACTCACACCGGAGGTGCCAGGTAGGTCTTCACCATCCGAGGAGGGCAGAGGCTGTTCCACACCAGTGAGCTCTGTGTCCCCCGGAGCCTGGGACAGGGACTCCTCCTCGCCTGCTGCTGTGTCCCCATCATCATCACCTGTATTTGGAAGAGACACACATTGTATGTTATGTTTCTACAGGGATCAATGGTTCACACACCTGACAGTTGTGACTGTACCTCTGGATGCGGGCATGTACATTGCATTGTCCTAAGTTGTCACAGTAAGAGGTTGATATTGGTGTAGCACATTGTCATGCATACCTGGGGCATTTCAACGTGAATGTTGAGGTGTGTGAATGGCCAGCATTTGTTGTATTTGGTGGACATCCGGCCATCCTTCTCCACCTAGCCCAGTTATCCCACCATGAAGCATGCCACCCTTGCAGTGGGTTCAGGTTGACTCTCAGGATGTCAGTCAGTGGTGTCTTGCTGTTGGTTGTTGCACAGTTCCCAGCAGGGCCTTGTGCTCCCCACAGCAGTACCCAGTGTCAGCCATCTTGTCAGTCCTTTTCCACTCCCTGTGATGTGAGCATGGTTCAGAGTGGTGTTGATGGGCCAATTGTGAGGGTGAGCAGTATCTGTGACTACAACTCCCATCATGCTATTGCCTACACCCCCTTCCCAGCATGCCCGTACTTCCTTCCTTTGGACTCTGCTTCCCTGTGGGGTAGTGTGCCTGTGCTGACAGGAAGGCTGACAGTGTTGTCCTTGCGTTTGTTTGGCTACAAGTCCCAAGAGTGTCCCTGTGCTTCACACAGCATTACCCAGGGTGGTGGTTCTTTGTGGGATCTTCATTTGGTATGTGAGGCATTGCATTCTCCCAGGTGGGTTATGTGGAGTTTGTGTTGAGGGGGTGTGTGAGGTAAGCTACTTGTAACTATGGTCAGTGCTGTGAGTCCTCCTTCCCACCCAGCCAGATATCCCACCATGCAACGTGCTTGCATTGCAGGGAGTGCAAGTTGGCTTTCAGGATGTCAGGCAGTGGTGTTGTGCTGTTTGTTGGTGCACAGTTCCCAGCAGGGCCTTGTGCTCCCCACAGCAGTACCCAGTGTCAGCCATCTTGTCAGTCCTTTTCCACTCCCTGTGATGTGAGCATGGTTCAGAGTGGTGTTGATGGGCCAATTGTGAGGGTGAGCAGTATCTGTGACTACAACTCCCATCATGCTATTGCCTACACCCCCCTTCCCAGCATGCCCGTACTTCCTTCCTTTGGACTCTGCTTCCCTGTGGGGTAGTGTGCCTGTGCTGACAGGAAGGCTGACAGTGTTGTCCTTGCGTTTGTTTGGCTACAAGTCCCAAGAGTGTCCCTGTGCTTCACACAGCATTACCCAGGGTGGTGGTTCTTTGTGGGATCTTCATTTGGTATGTGAGGCATTGCATTCTCCCAGGTGGGTTATGTGGAGTTTGTGTTGAGGGGGTGTGTGAGGTGAGCTGCTTGTAACTATGGTCAGTGCTGTGAGTCCTCCTTCCCACCCAGCCAGATATCCCACCATGCAACGTGCTTGCATTGCAGGGAGTGCAAGTTGGCTTTCAGGATGTCAGGCAGTGGTGTTGTGCTGTTTGTTGGTGCACAGTTCCCAGCAGGGCCTTGTGCTCCCCACAGCAGTACCCAGTGTCAGCCATCTTGTCAGTCCTTTTCCACTCCCTGTGATGTGAGCATGGTTCAGAGTGGTGTTGATGGGCCAATTGTGAGGGTGAGCAGTATCTGTGACTACAACTCCCATCATGCTATTGCCTACACCCCCTTCCCAGCATGCCCGTACTTCCTTCCTTTGGACTCTGCTTCCCTGTGGGGTAGTGTGCCTGTGCTGACAGGAAGGCTGACAGTGTTGTCCTTGCGTTTGTTTGCCTACAAGTCCCAAGAATGTCCCTGTGCTTCACACGGCATTACCCAGGGTGGTGGTTCTTTGTGGGATCTTCATTTGGTATGTGAGGCATGGCATTCTCCCAGGTGGGTTATGTGGAGTTTGTGTTGAGGGGGTGTGTGAGGTGAGCTGCTTGTAACTATGGTCAGTGCTGTGAGTCCTCCTTCCCACCCAGCCAGATATCCCACCATGCAACGTGCTTGCATTGCAGGGAGTGCAAGTTGGCTTTCAGGATGTCAGGCAGTGGTGTTGTGCTGTTTGTTGGTGCACAGTTCCCAGCAGGGCCTTGTGCTCCCCACAGCAGTACCCAGTGTCAGCCATCTTGTCAGTCCTTTTCCACTCCCTGTGATGTGAGCATGGTTCAGGGTGGTGTTGATGGGCCAATTGTGAGGGTGACCAATATCTGTGCCTACAACTCCCATCATGCTATTGCCTACACCCCCTTCCCAGCATGCCCATACTTCCTTCCTTTTGAGTGGACTTCACTGTGTGTGAGTGTGACAGCAATGGCAAGATGGCTGATAGTGTGGTCCTGTTGTTTGTTGGTGCACAGTTCCCAGCAGGGCCTTGTGCTCCCCACAGCAGTACCCAGTGTCAGCCATCTTGTCAGTCCTTTTCCACTCCCTGTGTTGTGAGCATGGTTCTGAGTGGTGTTGATGGTCCAAATGTGAGACTGCCCATTATCTGTTACTACGAGTCCCATCATGCTCTTGGCTACACTGACTTCACCAGCTTACACAGGATTCCTTCCTTTGTGTGAGCTTCCCTGTGAGGTGGTGTTCTAGTGGTGGCTAAATATCTGACAGTGTTTGTTGGTTAGATTTGTGCCACTGCCTAGCTCAATTTGGTATTGGATTTGTACATGTCATGACACAGTTACATATCACTATGAGATGGCATGTATTGTGTTTATCTGTCTGACATACACTTTTTGGGATGATTATCTTTTGTTTGCTGTTGATTTGCTAGGGGTGCATGGTTTGACTGTCCCCTTGACAGGGATGTGTGTGTATTGGCACACAATATTGTGTATATTAGTTGTGTACTCACCAGGCTCTGGGATGTTTGTTAGTCCATATACGCTCACTGGTGGTAGGATGGCCCGCACCTTCTCCTCCCAGGGCCTGAGGTATACTGGTTTGGCAGGAGGGCCACTGCCGGTGTGCTGGCTCAGGAGGTAATCCTTCTTCAGGAGGTCCCTGACCCTCCTGCACACATCATACCACCTGTTCTGAATGTCTTCCTTTGTGCGCAAACATGGTGATTGTGCGTTCACCCTGTCGACGATCCTCGCCCACATCTTGGTTTTCTGCGACATGGGGGTCTGTTGGACCAATGTGCCAAACAACTGTGGCTCTACCCTCAGGATCTCGTCTACCATGACTTCCAATTCACTATCTAGGAACTTTGGATTCTTCTTTAGGGGCATGGTGATGGGTGGTGGTGGTGATTGATGTGTGTGTGTGTGCAAGTGAGGGTGTGTGAGTGTAGGTTTTGCTGTGTGTGTGTGAGGGTGCTATTTGTTGAGGTGCCAATGGTGTGTGGCTTTTGTGTTGGATGAGCTGTGTGTGTGTCTGTGTTTGCTGTGTGATGGTGTTCTCTGCTGGCAGGTCAGTGGAATTTGCAAAGGATCATGGTAGGGATTTGTGGCCTTTATGTAGGTGGAGTTGGGGGTGTGTCCCTGTTCAAATTTTTTCACCCCCTGTATTTATTGGCTTTGTCATTGCTTGTTTGGCCCTCTTTTTTTGTATTTTTTCATTTGTGATGATTGTGCATGTTGGAGTCGTTCTTCTGACCGAGTAGGACGTTGCAGTCATCTCGTGCGCGCCTCTCCGAGTCATTCCCGCTGTGTTTCACCTCTGTTTCATATGCGGCGTACGCGTCGGTCGCGGTGTATTGTGTTTGTTCGGCTGGGTTTTGTATGCGTGTCGGTCGTACGGCTTGGGCTCCGTGCGAATCGGTCTGCTTTTGCACCCATTGCATCGTACTGCGCGGGTCGGAGTTCGCGGGTACGTTTCGTTCGGCTTTCTTCCTGGTGCGTGTCGGTCGGTTCGATTCGTGTGGGTTTCCGGCCGGATAGCTTGTTTCCGTCCGGGTCGGTCGTTCGCCTTGAGTTCCGTACGAGTCGGTCGTGATTCACATGCATTTCATCGTACTTCCCAGGTCGGGCAACGCCGGTACGTGTCGGTCGGACTATTATCCCATACCGAGTCGGTCGGTATTTTTTCCGGCCCGAATCGGAATTGACCCCATAGTCTTTAGTCTGCTTTGTTAACCCTGGCCACCAGTAGTGCTGTTTCAATAAAGAAATAGTCGCTGTAACGCCTGTATGCGCAGAACCCAAACCTTCGTGTGCCGCTAAAATCAAGCCTAGCCTACGATCCATATTTGGTATTACTCTATCCCCCACTCCACGAATCTGAGCATATGGAATATTTTGTGCATCTAACTTGTAGGAGTACTTGAGTGGAAATTTCTTTGGTACTGCTGTGCTGCCTTTGCGTGAAGCATTGACAGCTACCATTATCTCGCCGTCTACCCTAGTCTTTGAACGAGTAACTGCAGCTACGACGGCTGTGCAAACAGCCCCCTTTGCGGCTTCAACAGCCAATGAATTCCCTTCAACGTGAACGCCATCACGCTGATGACTCAGTGTATGTATCACGTGAGCCCTTGGTAGTTCGTTTCTCAACTCCACTACCTGTTCCCATAGCATTTTATGCTTAATTGTGCCACCTTTTGCATCTTTGAACCCGTTTTGTTCCCAATGATGGAGATATTCATTGTACGACTGTCCACAGTAAAAGGAATCACAAACAATCAGTGTGGGGAATTCGTGATCCGTATTTATAAGTGCCAGTATAAGTGCTTTGAGTTCTGCCAACTGAGCCGTGCAGTCTCCTAGAGATTGCGTTTTAGTGCAACTCGGATGGAACTTTCCATCGTGCATGCGACCTTTAACAATCGCACACGCTGCGCTGTAAGCTTGCTTACTCCCTGTGGCTGGTTGAGCAGAACCGTCAGTGTAAATAATGTATTCATACTGATCTAGAGGCAAAATTTCATTTGGTAGAGGATATTCTTGTTCGTATTGCAGGAATGCCTGTGTTTTTAAACTTGGATCAAATCTGTATTCAACATCCGTTGCAGTAAGAGAATTAGCCCATTGTATCCATCTTGGATGTAAGGCTTTAGCATTTGGAATGCTAGCTTTTGTAACAGCTTCTAAAGCTGGTACTGGGGTCACGACAATTATGCGTTTTCCCTGAGCCAGAGCTCTTTCTCTTGCTACATCGGTCTGCACTGCTGTCAGGCTTTTTCTGTTGAAGTGAAACGCATCTCTGCGTTTGTGTACAGGTGTGATTTGTATGCAATTTGTACTGTTTCACCTTCATTAAAAGTTAAATAAGTGTACCCGCATTGACCCGCTATGACTCGGATCACTAAGTTCTGTGCGTTTACGTGTGTCTGTAAATGTTTAGAAGCTATCATGTCTTCCTGTAGGGAGCGCAGGATATTTGTGTGTTCCTGTGTCCATTGTCTAACTGAAAAGTCAGGTTTTATTAAATCGTAGAAAGGTTTTACTCTTTCTGCGTAATCCAAAATGTATGTTCGACCAAAATTTAGGAATCCCAGAATTGATTGTAAATTCTTTAATAATTTTGGAGTTTGGAGCAGCGCACACTTTTCTAAAAAGTTAGCTGCCAGGCTTTTTCCCTCACTTGACAGCTCGTATCCTAAAAACAGGACACTGAGGTGGGCAATCTTTGATTTTTTAAAATTAAATTTATAGCCCTCAGAGGCGAATCCCATAATAATGGTGCTCACCCTGGTCAAGTGCCTCTTTAAGTCATCGTCCGTCAGATAAATATCATCCACATAGGACAATGCTTCTTCATCCAAATTTTGGAGTAACTCTGTTACCCTTGCTGAAAACAACTCCGGGCTATTCTTATACCCTTGGGGGAGTCGACAAAATTGCCGTTGAGACCCTAACGCACTGAATGCGGTCAGATACCTGCTTTCAGGCGCTATATTTTGGCAGAAAATCCATTTGAGATATCAAGTGTTGTTTTGTATTTTTTGAGCACAATGTTATTCATTAATGCGGCACTGTGTGCATTTTGAACTGCAAATGTCCTTGTGCAAGTGTTTAAATGTCTGTAATCCAAAACTAGACGATATGTGTTGTCAGGTTTGGCTACGGGGAACAAAGGATTGTTCATAGGTGAAGTGCAATTTTCTATCACCCCCTGATATTCAAGTTGATCTAGAATCTCCCCGACTTGTTTTTTAGCTTCCTGCTTTATAGGGTATTGCCTTTGAGCATTTGGGAAAACTTTTAACGGGATCACGTGGTGGGTTGAATCCTCATCCCAACCAGCATGATTTTTGTACAATGCTGGAGCTAGGGAAACCGCCCACTCCTGCGCATATGCAAGTTTAAGATGTATGGGAACGAGGTCGGAAAAGGCTGGAAAAATTCTCGTTTCTCCCCTAGGGCACGCCATGACGAATGCTGGCGGCCAGTCTTGTTCTGCTAATAGAATGTCATAACCAGATGACAGATTTTTTCCAAAACAGACCTTTAACTTTGTGGGCTTGTGTCCCTCCATCCGAAGTGTTATCTCATGTAACTTATGTGGGACACTTACCCGAGTATCAGGTGTTTCCACCATGATATACTCACTCAACTCCGCTGTCACCAGAAATTCCTTCAGGTTCTGGCGAGCTATCGTGACTTCTGCCGCGCTGTCTAGCATCGTCAGATCCCATTCCCCGTTCAGAAGCTGTGTCCTCAGAATTCTCGGCATGTCTGATCTTGAGACCTGCTACCTTCTTCTTTTTGAACTGAGGTTTTGATTTTTGTTTATCTTCTTTTTTAGGTGCGTAGTCCGCAGCGCTTTGTGTGTCTCTGGACTTTGTACGCTCCTTTGACCGTCCTTCCCTCTCGGAGTTTCGTGATGAACCCTGAAAGGAACGAGAGGAACGAGTATCAGTATCCTGATACCTGTCGTTTTCTTTTAATATTATCCCTAATCCTGAGGTTATACCTCCTTTCAGAGGGCTCCTGTTGAGGAGACCTACCTCTAGACTGAGATCTGGTGTCTTTAGATTTTTGTTGTTTTTTATTTTCCCACTTCTTTTTAGGAGAAGTAGGTGTCTGCTTTGTAGTGTCCTTTTCAGGACTGCCCACCAGTTGTGGTTTTAATGCTTTCCCACCTAGACTGTCTCTGCCTAGTTCTGCATATGCAGTTTCAATTATTTTGGGTAGTTCGTGTTGTTGATCCTCTGGACCGAACTCCCTCACGCGTTGGCGGAGCGCCACAAAAGTTGCTTCCCCCTTAATGTTAGCTAGTATTATGGCTGAGACCTGTTCAAAGTTGTTTAACTAAGTTAAGGGCAGGCTCTGCTCCGTACTCATTTTGTATCTGTTTCAATACTTCAGGTACTACTGCTATTGACGGGATACCATGTGTTCTGGTATATATGGCAGCAAAGACTGAACCCCAAGAGGTGCAGTTCTCTACTTGTGGTGTAAGACCCATGGGCAAGCAGATCGTTAGAATTCTGTGTTTATCACTGGTTGTAGTATTCGGGAATACTGCTTCAAGCTGAGTTATTTTCTGAGCTATCCAGAATGGGATTTGTTCGCGTTTTGCTGGCATTTTGCCCATTATCGCGTGTAATGTTTGTGGAGTTATTTTATTAACTGGTCCTTGGGCTGGAGTGTCTTGTGCTGCAGCTGGTACAGGCTGAACTGTTAAAGTCCTCCTCACAAATTGTGTGAGGTTTCTGTAGATTTTAATTAAATCTCTGTGTTGTACGAGTAAGTCTGGCTGTGGCATTGTGTCAATGTCAGGATGCAGTGTGTATGCCGCTAATATGGGCCATGTGGCTCCTGCTCCTCCGAGCGGGCCTAATCTTGCTCTTTCTCGTACATGGGGTAGGGCACCTTTAAACCAGTAATTATGCTCCTGGTAAGTGAGCGGAACCTCTACTTCCTCAAAAGGAGTATAATCCGCTGGTGTATCACCTTCTAGGTAGTAGTGAAATACATTTGTAATTGCATTCACTGCTGGGAATGTAACCCATGAATAGAACACCTCTGTTTTATTGCATTCGTGTGCCTCACTCACGAAAATTACTGTACCACCCCTGGCTCTTAAGCCATGTTCTAGAAGTTTTATGGTGACTGCCCTTCTGAAATTTGGTGCAATTTGTATTGCATCTTCAGGGTCTTCTTCTAAACCGAAGAGGTTTGTTATAACTCTCCCTGTTGCGTTTGTTTCTTCCACCATTTTTAATTGGAAGAAGGGAGGTTAAAGAGTTTTTAAAATAAGGTGTAAGTGCACAATTGTAGGAACTAAATGTCCTTCAAGCTTGAATAACCAACAGCCAATAAATAGTATTCTCGTACTACTCAGCTGCGGCGGATTTTGTGCCCACCCACTCCAGACGTCTCTGTGGTTTTGTGAGTAGGTTCTCTGAGAATAGTACGACTGAACTACTCAGATTCTACTTTTAAATAAGTACCAAACCAACGTTGGTGGCGCCATGTCGTGTAGCTCCTTTGGTACCCCTGCAGGACCTGCGCGTTTGGATAACATATACTGCGGGCTTGGTGGCAGACTGACTCCGTGCACCCCCACCGTATTTGTTAGCCTAGTTTTGCATTAGCTAGCTCGCAGTGCCACTAGAATCTCCTCTTATCGGGGAGAGATTCGTTTCTGGCAACCTTAGACCATGACAACCCTGATTCCCTCAGAATTGTGGAAACAATGTACTCCCTTTCGCTCAGTCATTCGTGCTCACTTATTCGGTTTGTCTCAGAGAGTTACACAGAATAAACAGTCGGGCGTTTCAATAAGTATTTATTGAACAGTTGTTATTCTAGTGTAAAATATATGTGCTGCGGTACCCAGCAGACAATAGCAGAGATATATTATCAGCAGTACGATAAAAGCAAAGGGATAGAACAGCTCTACCATATTGCGATAATCATGAGTACATACATGAATATAAAAGCATTATGCAAGTGCGCGTACTCCTACGATGCCTACCTAGATGTACCTGTGTGTACCTAGCATATGTGTGTAGGTCTTAGAAGCTAAGAGCCAAGAATCCTTCTAGGATTTAGTCGAACCCCCATACCTGAATAGAGAGAGTGTGGGACACCGTCCTGGTCTCGAGTTGGACACCCCATCCGGGTTGTGTCAGACCACTGTCAGCTTGAGCGACTGCATGCAGGAGCCTCAGCATCTCTGGTCAGTGTGTCAGCATGGAAGTCTCGGTTCCCTCTGTCTTACCGGGGCAAGATGTGGTGTATTTATACCCTAAAGAGTCTCGGTGCTCAGTATGGTTTGTATTGGACATGAGGAAGACGTCAGGGGTGAACTTTGTACATACATATTATGCCGGTGGTGTATTCTTAGAGAGCCATGCATAATTAATGAGTACAGTGTGGGCCTGTGGTTGGAAGAACCCTGCTGTATTCAAAACCACAGGATAGATAACGTTCAGCCCTTAGAGCTTGTTGTGTACTAGCTGGGACCAATGTAGGTGAAAGATCATGCCTATATAAGGAATCATGACTATAATAGGACAGGTACAGTTGTGACCATAATTGGGCATATGCGGCCATGACCATAATAGGGCAAGTACGAATATGACCATATTAGGGTAAATATGAATACGTCCATTTTAGGGCATGTATGAACGGGTCTACATTAGGGCCTCTATGCGGGATATAACACCAGTAAAGACACGAAAAGGGATGAATCAAGGGGCATAAACGACCCATCAACCTCAAAGGAAATAATTGGGAGACCAACATTAGTAAATAACATCAGCCAAAGGCAGCAGGTAGAGGCTAATCAAGCGGAGCAAGCCTATGTGTATAGAACTGGCCCGGAAAGATCCCATATTATACACTCCGAGAGGCAGGAGAATAGGGCCAATGACGGCAGAGTAGATGTATCCATAAATCTACCGCCTGAATGTGGCCCCTATGTGGCACTTTTGGTTAATATCCCCCCATTACAGCCAGGGCAAAAGGAGTCTTATGATAGCCTAAAGAACAGAGTAGTGCATTGGTTAAATAAGAACGGTGGATTTCCAGTGGAAGGAGCGGATCAAATACTCCTAACACAGAGAGTGAGTTGGATAGGCCCCTTACGTAAGACCCATAAAGGGGATTGTATTATTATTAATTTTAAAAATCCAAGTTGGGTAAGAATTACCCTAGACAGAGTAGGCTCGTCTAGGCAACACGATCAGAATATATCTCTATTACCCCTTGGTTTCATTTATAGGCATCTAAGGCCGACCCAATTGAGGCTAGAAGAAGAACACAGCAAACCATGGGCACCCTTTATTATGCTCACTCACCCCCAATATGCCCTACCGGTTTCGAATAGATTTCAGGCCTTGAGCAATCTTCTAGATATCGACTGACAAGATGGTAACTATCCGTCCAGTATTGATATCGACTCTACTGGAATAGGGATAGCAGGCAGTCGTAGAATTCAACAAGCTGTAAATGCTTCCCCTGAAAGGGCTTCATCTGACATCATAATCGCTGATAGCTCTTGTATTGATTTATGTGATACTAACAGTTGCATGGTATCGCAAGTGGTAGTCACTCCGCCTGATAAGGCTTCATCGGATACTATAAGGAAAGAAAGTATTCCTAATAATTTAAATGATATAAACAGGGACGCTGATAGTCATCTGGAGACCCCTACTGCTTTTTTAGAGAGCATTATAGGAAATGGTTACAAAATAGCAACTTGCAGGATTTATGAGTAAACGAGACATGTTAGGATAGCAAGATTTTATTAATGGGTTAGACGTGATTTGCCTGCAAGAAACTTGGTGCCTCGACCCAATATATATAGAAGGATTTTCATCATATTGGTTAGAGGCTGTACCATCAAGCGCTGGAAGAGCGAAAGGGGGTGTTATGTTTCATATAGGTACCCTAATATAGGCCCAGGTGACATCATACCCCTTCACCTACATTACCTCCCCTACACTACACTGTAACAAGCGATTTTAGGATTGAACCTTTTCCTAGTTCTAGTCCTAGTCCTGGGTACAGAAGGAGGGTGTCTCCTGAACAATAGAGTCCTATAACTCCATCAATAGACTCACACAGTATGAATGGATATTCATAAGGGTTCTTAGAAACCAGGCTGGGGCTACGCCACCTTCCTCCCCACATCTACGTACAAGGTTCATCCCATATGTCATCCTCAAATCCAACAATGGCTAATACAAGCAACAAGGGACAAAGGAGCCCTAGATACTTTCTGTATAAATACAGCACCTCTTGCTAGTGTTAGTTAGAGGGAACCGAGACTTCCAGGCCAACACACTGACCAGAGACGCTGAGGCTCCTGCATGCAGACGCTCCAGCTGATAGTGGTCTGAACATCCTTCGCGGGGTGTCCAGCTCGAGACCAAGAGGGGCTCCTACATTCTCACTCCAGGTAATGGGGTTAGACTAAATCCTAGAGGGATTCTTGGCTTCACACCTACTCACATGCTAGGTACATTTAGGTACATCTAGATAGGCATCGTAGGAGTACGCGCTTTCTTTTATCACTGCATTTTATATTCATGTATTTATTCATGCGTAGTGCAAGATGATAGAACTTTACTATCCATTTATATTCATAGTACTGCTAATCATATATCTCTGCTACTGTCTAATGGTTGTTGCAGCTCATATATTCTACACGAGAATAACAACTGTTCAATAAACCCTTATTGAAACGCCCAGGCTTTTATTCTGTGTAGCTCTGAGACAAGATAAGTGAGCACGAGTGACTGAGCGAAAAGTAGTACATTGTTTCCAAGATCTTGAGGGATCAGGGTTGTCATGTTCTGAGGTTGCCAGAAACTATTCTCTCCCAGATAAGAGGAGACACTAGTGGCACTGTGAGCTAGCTTATGCAAACAGGCTAACATTTTCGGTGGGGGTGTTCAGAGTCAGTCTGCCACCAAACCCACAGTTTATGTTATCCGAACGCGCAGGTCCTGTATGGCTAATATAGGAACTACACGACATGGCGCCACCAACGATGGTTGGGCTCTTATTTAACAGTAGAATATGAGTAGTTCAGTCGTGCTATTCTCAGAGACCCCTACTCACAAAACACCAGAGACGTCTGGAGTGGGTGGGCACAAACTCCGCCACAGCTGAGTAGGCGAGATATCCTATTTATTGGCTGTTGGTTAATCAAGCTTGAAGGACATTTTGTTCCTAAAATTGTGCATAACACCATATCTTAGTTCCCTTGAACAAAACTTCTCCTTTTGCAAAATGACTGAGGAAGATAACCCAGTGATGGCTAGACACCTCTCAAACGAGGAAGAAGATGCGAATGCAGTACAAATTGCACAAAAATTCAGACGCACTATCACCGTGAAACTATTGGAATATGGCTTAGCACCTAGGGGTGGCTTAGTAGCGTTCGTGATTGAAGCACACGAATCAAACAAAACAGATATTTTATTCGTGGGTTACATTCCCAGCAGCAAATACAATAACAGACATTTCACTACTATATAGAAGGAGATGCACCACAGGAATATGGTCCTTGTGAGGACATAGAAATTCCACTCACTTACCAGGAACACCTATACTGGTTTAAAGGCGCCCTACCCCATTTAAGAAACAGAGTAAGATTAGGTCCGCTTTTAGGAGACGGTGCAACATGGCCAATATTAGCAGCCTACACACCACATCCTGACATTGACACAATGCCACAGGCAGACTTACTCCTACAACACAAGGATTTAATTAAAATCTACCGAAATCTGACGCAATACGTCATGAGGACTTTCACAGTCCAACTAGCATCAGTTGCAACAAATGGAACTCAAATTCAGGGTACAGCAACTAAAATTACACCACAAACATTACACGCGGTAATGGGCAAAATGCCCACAAAACGTGAACAAATGCCATTCTGGGAAGCTCAGAAAATAACTCAGCTCGAGGCAGTGTTTCCGAATACTACCCCGTTTGAAAAACACAGAATGCTAACAATCTGCTTGCCCATGGGGATAACACCACATGTAGAGGACTGCACCTCTTGGGGCACAGTCTTTGCTGCCATATATACCAGAACACATGGTATTCCTTCATTAGCAGTAGTACCAGATGTATTGAGACAAATACAAAACGAGTACCGAGCAGAACCTGCCCTGAACTTAGGGATGAAGTTATTAAATAACTATGACCAGGTATCAGCCATAATACTAGCTAATATTAAAGGGGAAGCAGCTTCATTGGCAATCCGCCAACACCTAAGGGAGTTCAGTCCATTGGATCAACAACACGAACTGCCCAAAATAATTGAAACTGCGTATGCAGAATTAGGCAGAGACAGTTTGGGTGGGAAAGCATTAAAACCACAACTGATGGGCAGTCCTGAAAAGGCCACTACCAAGCAGATACCTGCTTCTTCTAAAAAGAAGTGGGATAATAAAAAACAACAACATTTTAAAAACAGATCTCAATCCAGAGGTAGATCTCCTCCACAGGAGCTCTCTGAAAAGAGGTATAACCTCAGGAATAGGGATAATATTAGGAAACCTGATAGGTATCAGGATACTGATACACGTTCCTCTCGTTCCTTTCAGGGCTCGACAAAAAAATTCCGAGAGAGAAGGACGGTCAGAACATAAAGAAGAGCGTACGAAGTCCAGAGACAAGCAACACGCTCAAGACTATAGTTCCAAAAATGAAGACAAACCAAAATTAAAACCGCAGTTTAAGAATAAGAAAGTTGCAGGCATAAAGATCAGACATGCCCAGAATTCTGAGGACGCAGCTTTTGAACGGGGAATGGGCTCTGACGATGCTAGACAGTGCGGCAGAAGTAACAATAGCTCACCAGAACCTGATGGAATTCCTGGTGACAGCAGACTTGAATGATTACATCAAGGTGGAAACACCAGACACAAGGGTGAGCGTCCCACATAAGTTACACAAAATAACACTCCAAATGGAGGGGGACAAGCCCAGGAAGGTTAAAGGTCTCTTTTTGGAAAATCTGTCATCTGGTTATGACATCCTATTAGCAGAACAAGATTGGCCGCCAACATCGTTATGGAGTGCCCCAGGGGAGAAACTGTAATTTTTCCATCATTCTCCGACCACGTTCCCATACATCTTAAACATGCATATGCGCATGAGTGGGCGGTTGCCCTAGCTCCAGCTTTGTACAAAAATCATGCCGGTTGGGATGAGGATTCAACCCACCATGTGATCCCCTTAAAAGTTTCACCAAATGCTCAGAGGCAATACCCAATGAAGCAAGAAGCTAAAAAACAGGTCAGGGAGATCTTAGATCAACTTGAATACCAAGGGGTGATTGAAACATGTACCTCGCCAATGAACAACCCTTTGTTTCCTGTATCAAAACCGGACAACACATATCGTCTAGTCTTAGATTACAGACATTTAAACTCATGCACAAAGACATTCGCTGTCCAAAACGCACACAGTGCCTTATTAATGAATAACATTGTGCGGAAAAAATACAAAACAACACTTGATATCTCAAATGGATTTTTCTGCCAAAATATAGCACCTGAAAGCAGGTATTTGACCGAATTATCAGCGTTGGGGTCCCAGCGGCAATTTTGTTGTCTCCCCCAGGGGTATAAGAACAGCCCGGGGGTATTCTCGGCAAGAGTAACAGAGTTACTCCAAAGTTTTGATGAGGAAGCATTGTCCTGTGTGGATATTTATCTGACGGACGTTGACTTAAAAAAGCACTTGACCAGGGTGAGCACCATTATTATGGGATTCACCTCTGAGGGCTACAAATGTAATTTTAAGAAATCTAAAATAGCCCACCTCAATGTCCTGTTTTTAGGATACTAACTGTGAAGGGAAATGCCTGGCAGCTAACTTTTTAGCAAGTTTAGCTTCAACCACCAAAATCATTAAAAAATCTACAATCAATACTGGGATTCCTAAATTTCGGCAGAACATACATTTTAGATTACGCAGAAAAAGTAAAACCTTTCTACGAATTAATAAAACCTGACTTTTCAGTCAGACATTGGACACAGGAACATTCAAATATCCTATGTTCATTACAAGAAGACATGATTGCTTCCAAACACTTACAGACATGCGTAAACGCACACAACTTGGTGATCCGTGTAATAGCGGGTCAATGCGGGTATACCTACTTAACCTTCAATGAAGGCGAAACAGTACCGATCGCATACAAATCACACCTGTACACAAATGCAGAAATGCGTTTTACTTCAACAGAAAAAATCCTGACAGCAGTTCAGACCTCTGTAGCAAGAGAAAGAGCACTGGCTCAAGGGAAACGCATAATTGTCGTAACCCCGGTACCAGCTTTAGAAGCTGTTACAAAGGCTAGCATTCCAAATGCAAAAGCTTTACATCCAAGGTGGATACAATGGGCTAATTCTCTTACTGCAACGGACGTTGAATACAGATTTGACCCAAGTCTAAAAACACAAGCATTTCTGCAATACGAACAAGAATATCCTATACCAAATGAGATTTTGCCTCTAGATCAATATGAATATATTATTTACACTGAGGGATCTGCTCAACCGGCCATAGGGAGTAAGCAACAATACAGTGCAGCGTGTGCAATCGTTAAAGGTCGCATGCGGGATGGAAAGTTCCATCCAAGTTGCACCAAAACGCAATCTCTAGGAGACTGCACGGCTCAGTTGGCAGAGTTAAAAGCACTGATACTGGCACTTGTAAATACGGATCACGAATTCCCCACAATAACTGTGTGTGATTCCTTTTACTGTGTGCAGTCATACAATGAGTATCTACATCATTGGGAACTAAACGGGTTTAAAGATTCAAAAGGTGGCACAATTAACCATAAAATGATATGGGAACAGGTAGTTGAGTTGAAAAACGACCTACCAAGGGCTCACTTGATGCACACACTGAGTCATCAGCGTGATGGCATTCACGTTGAAGGGAATTCATTGGCTGACAAAGCCGAACGGGGGCTGTGCGAACAGCTTCCATAGCTGCAATCACTCGTTCAAAAACGAGAATAGACGGATAGATTATGGTCGCTGTTATTGCTTATAGCAAAAACAGCGGTGCAGTACCAAAGAAATTTCCACTCAAGTACTCCTACAAGTTAGATGCAAACAATATTCCATATGCTCAGATTCCTGGAGTGGGGGATAGAGTGATTCCAAATATGGACTGCAGGCAAGGTTTAATACTAGCAGCACACAAGGGTTTGGGCTCTGCACATACAGGCGTTACAGCGACTATTTCATTGTTGAAACAGCGCTATTGGTGGCCCGGTCTAACAAAGCAAACTAAAGACTATGTCTTGAAATGCGACATCTGTCAACAGATGAAAGGCTCCACCAGAACACGCCCGGCGCAGACACCGTTACTAATATCTAACAAACCTCTCGCATGTGTGTATCTGGACCACTGCGGCCCCTTACAATCTGATCGGGCTTACAAGTATATCATGGTTGCAGTGGATTCCTGCTCAAGATTCCTCTGGGTTTGGCCTCAGCGCTCGGCTGACGCTCGAACTGTTATAAAAGAATTGCGAGTCTTTATCGGGACATACGCAGTTAGCACGTTACATTCTGACCGTGGCCCGGCGTTTAGCTCTCGGGCTTAGAAAGAGGCCATGAAAAGTATGGGCGTTGCACTGCGGTACTCCTCTCCATACCATCCTGAGGGAAATTTGGTTGTGGAAAGGAAAAACCGGGACTTAAAGCAATCTTTAACAGCTAGGGTATTAGGCAAGGGCGGTAGTTGGGTCAGTCCCCTTTATGGGGTACAAAGAGCACTTAACAACCAGCCAAGAAACTCTCTAGGGGGTGTCACTCCATATGAGGTTCTATTTGGGGCGAGAATGTGGGTAGCTGATCTTGAGTATGAAGGCACAGTGGCAGATGAGAAACCATTTGATATCCGTGATCGTTTGGCTGTTTTACAGGATCTAAATGAAACCAGGACACAATAAAGCAACGTTGCCCAGAAACAGACCGCCACTGGGGAAGTCAAGGCAAACACGGCAAGACCTGTCTGGACCCCAAAAATCAGGAATCTGGTCAGAGAGAAAATAGCGGACAAAAAATAATTTGGACCATCATACAGAAAACCTGTACCTGTCCTAGCAATTCAAGGAACACAAACTGTTCTTTTGCCGCCTCTTGCCGGGAAAAAGGAGAAAAGATTTGTCTCAATTGACTTAATCAAACTACACTATGTGGCCAATACTGAACAGTAGGCCTCGTGGACTCCACAGTAGCAGATGCCCTCCTCTCGCTACAATCCAAGAAGTTCAAACAGAAAGACTCATCACGTTTGAAGAGCCTCCTGTGAGGAATGAAGGACTAAGCAACAATGCTTTGGAACTCGTTCCCCTTGAACTCGAAGTACATCTACAAAATGAAACTCAGAACAACACTCAGGTTGCAATCAGATCAAATACAGACGTCTACGTCAACATGCCTCGACAAGAGCAAAATGAGATTTCAACAAATCCCGATGCAATTCCTACAATTGATCGAACTGCTTCTGGCTACTTCATGAACTTTGATACGTTTTCTTTGGATCCAAGTGAACCGGAAACAATGCCAGCCCAAAAATCATGTAAACAGCAAGCCAAAGACTTTGTGAACTTTCTTAAAAAGACTTACTTGGTATCGCCTTGGATTGAACTTTGGGTAATTACTGGGATTCTATTTTTTCTTTTCTGGCTAGGCTTAGTAATAACTTTTAGCATGCTTATTAATGGACGATATCTTCAGCGAAGCTCTACAGCCCCGAAACTTAATTTGATTTTAAAACCACATCAATCATCTAATCGTGAACAGAGAGACTTGTTATCAGTGAACATCACAGCGGTTCCTATACCGGATGGTATAGTTTGGGACAAGGTTGATTTCAAAATATTCGGTCCGACTGAACTTTTAAAAATTTCTCATTTATTTAAAATTTAATTAAGTGATATCATTACCTCAAGTACATTTTCTGATGATTGGGACACTGAAACTGTTAATAACATGTTGTCTGATTTAGAAAAAACTGCTGCATTTCCGAACACTGAAATGTTAGAAAGTAATTCAGACTATGACACTTTGTACTGTTATCAACATTCTGGTCATCATTTTCTGCACAAATCTATTTCACCTAGAAATGTGTTTGAGTACCATCAGTGGGAACATTGCCCTACACCACCAAAAGGTAGTTCGCATACATTTGCACAGAAAGTTTCATATTTTTCAGGTTTTAACACCACTGATCCGGCCTCATATTATTATAAGGTTACACCAACATCAGCACTGAAAATTATGTTGACAAACACCAAACAGATTTACTCTGCTTCCTTTATGGCCCAACTGTCTGAACCGGGTTTTGACCTATGGAAGGACACAATAGACTTAAAATCAGTCTGGGGTTCTAGGGACTGGCAAGTCCAGGGAACAGAAGCGCTATTTAGAGCATGCCTCATTCCACAGCAGATGATATTTCTAAACGAAACTGTGCAACAGACATCCTGTCTTGGATTAGCCAAGGTCAAGGACCTGAACACACCTCGATTTCCAACACCATCACAGATGGGAGGGTGGCAAAATTCGACTTCACAGGAAGGGGCAACAGTAGATGACATTTTAAAAAACAATAGATCAGACCCAAATTGGGAAAAATGGGTGGTTTGGCCCGTAGACATGAAAATATGTCATAAACGGTTCTTGGGTATTACCGAAGGGTACAGTATCCACAGGCCAGACCCACGTTATGTACAAAGAGAACATCCAGGGGTGGTGACATCCTACACTGTTGGGAAGTTGTGCCTTGAGTGGCTAGAAACCTCAACACTAACAGAAGTGAAACAACACTTAGCCTTACTCTCACAAGACATGGATCTTAGGGATTTTTTACAAGGTTCCAGGAAACAACGTCAGAAACGTTTCATATATGCTGGCATTTATGCTGCCTATAATGAAAATTGGAAAATATCACAACAAGAGGCCGCAGAGAGAATACGGGAAATAGACCGTATTAACGTAGAAAAATCGTTGGCTGTGGTAGACAATGGGTTAACAACTTTGTCCTCCAGAATATATTCTTTGGGCAACATTGTGTCTTCTGCGATAGATATCCTAGAACAAGATTTGGCCATACTACAACACGGGCAATCTCAATTACGTTCTATCATGTCATTGAGCTGGACGCTGCAATCTTTGCGCGCAGGCTTTGTGCCTTGGCGTTTTATAAACAGTACGTCTCTGTTTTCTGAATATAATCTAACAGATAAACAGGTTGAAATGGCACAAAGGGGAGCTAAATATACAATGTTGCGTATTGAAAAACTGGACCGACTACCATTTCCAGTAGCGGAAGCTCCGTCTACTGAATGGCTGATCCATGGCCACATAATCTACCGGTCACTACTTTTCAGTTTCAACATTGCCTTGAACAACGGCAGGCGGGCAAATATGAAAGAATGGGTAAGGAATACATTAGGGAATCCTAGGATTTGCTGTATAGATTTCGATGCCGGAGTGGGGATCGAGAAGTGTTTCTAAGTGGTACAAACTGCAAGAGCGCTTTGAGCGGTTCTCTCATGTGACGAGACATTACATTACACGGAGCGTGTAATGGTTCGATAGCAAACTTGTCCTGCCACATGAAAGGGACTCCAGCTGCCGTGATCAAACCGGTATTCGAACTGCTCTCAAATGGGAGTTACTTGATGCTGAATGATCAAGGTTGCTGTGGTATGCTTCCGGGCATTGCCTATCTGGTCACTGTAAACTCCAGGGTTACTTGCTGTATGCAAGTATTGTTTCCCCAACAAGTACAGTCAGGGAGGCGCCGTTATGGCCTTCATTTAATGTTTCCTTTATACAATTTGATACTTTGAGCAGACTGAAAGCCATGCTTTTACAGCAGACCGTAACCTTAACCTCCGCTCGAGAGACCTTTGATCTTCAAATCGCAAGGACCTCGACTGAGATACAGGCACTTATACGTAGAAACTGCCCCATTCATTTCGCAGAAATGGTGGGTCGTATCTTTAATATGTCTGATACGAGTGGTATTGTACACCTATTTAAGACCATAGGGTCAGGACTTCTTAGCATCTTTCAGACAATCCTCGGAGTTATCCCGAATTTTATACACTCCGTATTTGGAAGCATTTTTGGAGGTCTACCTCTGATCCTGCTATCAATAGCGGGATTCCTGATTGTCATTTACCTACTACGCAATGGACGGCCCAATTACCAACGAGATGGCAAAAGCGCTCCTGGAGCGGAACTACCGTGAACGCATGGTACAACATCTGGGCACACCTCGCCTGAGGGAACTAAGCGCCTCTTGGTTCCTATCGTTTAGACCAGTCTGGATGGACTGCATCCTACCTGTTCTTCGATGCCTGTTTTGCGGTGAAGAATGCGTGTTGGACCTCTGTCTGACACTTGCGACGGACACGCCTGCGGACTTGAATACCAGGCTGGAACCCTTGAGGGCCCATGCTCGGCAATGTCCCAAGCGTATTCCCATCTTGATGGCTGCATTCCTCGAGAATCCGCAGGTGCCTTTTACAACTGGGGTAAGCTTTAGCTCCACCACTAGCACCAAGGTATCGACTACAGCACCGGCTGCCTCTACACCAGCTATTGGCAGTACTGAATATCATCTGTGCTCTATTGACGTACTCTGTGAGGTGTTACAAGGACCGTCCCCTGCAGCAGCAAGCAGCGATGATGTTGCGTCTTCCAGCCAGGACATTTAAACTGTAATTGGCTCATTGTGTGCTGGGAAAGAATTCGGATTTTCATTTTCTCTAAAATTAACTAACTTTGGAACACTTCCTAAAAATTGACACTTTCTCGCTGAAAAGCATGGCCTTTTGACGCTTGTAGAAATTCAACTTATATAAATGAACTCAATTAGGACTGTGGCTTAAATGACAATTCCAAACAACAAATTTTCGTAGTACAATCTTTTTAATTTTTCCTTTTTTAAGCTGTTTTTAAGATGATTTTAAAACAAGATTTTAACGAAGCTCATTTGAAATGTTCTATGCACTGCTGTCTAGTAAAGAGAATAGTCCACTAATATTTTTATCATTGTTTACTGTTCGGAAGAGTGTTATGTTTCATATAGGTACCCTAATATAGGCCCAGGTGACATCATACCCCTTCACCTACATTACCTCCCCTACACTACACTGTAACGAGCCTTTTAGGATTGAACCTTTTCCTAGTTCTAGTCCTGGGTACAGAAGGAGGGTGTCTCCTGAACAATAGAGTCCTATAACTCCATCAATAGACTCACACAGTATGAATGGATATTCATAAGGGTTCTTAGAAACCAGGCTGGGGCTACACCACCTTCCTCCCCACATCTACGCACACGGTTCATCCCATACGTCATCCTCAAATCCAACAATGGCTAATACAAGCAACAAGGGACAAATGAGCCCTAGATACTTTATGTATAAATACAGCACCTCTTGCTAGTGTTAGAGGGAACCGTGACTTCCAGGCCGACACACTGACCAGAGACACTGAGGCTCCTGCATGCAGACGCTCCAGCTGATAGTGGTCTGAACATCCCTCGCGGGGTGTCCAGCTCGAGACCAAGAGGGGCTCCTACATTCTCACTCCAGGTAATGGGGTTAGACTAAATCCTAGAGGGATTCTTGGCTTCACACCTACTCACATGCTAGGTACATTTAGGTACATCTAGATAGGCATCGTAGGAGTACGCGCTTTCTTTTATCACTGCATTTTATATTCATGTATTTATTCATGCGTAGCGCAAGATGGTAGAGCTGTGCAATCCATTTATATTCATAGTACTGCTAATCATATATCTCTGCTACTGTCTAATGGTTGTTGCAGCTCATATATTCTACACGAGAATAACAACTGTTCAATAAACCCTTATTGAAACGCCCAGGCTGTTTATTCTGTGTATCTCTGAGACAAGATAAGTGAGCATGAGTGACTGAGCGAAAAGTAGTACATTGTTTCCACGATCTTGAGGGATCAGGGTTGTCATGTTCTGAGGTTGCCAGAAACTATTCTCTCCCCGATAAGAGGAGACACTAGTGGCACTGTAAGCCAGCTTATGCAAACAGGCTAACATTTTCGGTGGAGGTGTTCAGAGTTAATCTGCCACCAAACCCACAGTTTATGTTATCCAAACGCGCAGGTCCTGTATGGGTAATATAGGAACTACACGACAGGGGGCTTTTGACACTCATTTCAAACAATTTAACAGTAACTATTAAAAAAGTTGCTTCAATTGGGGCCCACTCACAGATTATATGGCTGCACTTCAAAGAAGGGAGGGATGTGATTGTGGTCAACTATTATAATAATGTTTAATATATGCACCAAAGCACACCAGAGCAATGTCACTTTTATCCTTAATTAATCATGTAGCGAAAAAGGCACAGTCAATCGGTACAGTTTCATGGATAATTTTCCAATAAGTGATCCACAGCTGTTGAAGTGTCCAGTCATTCACATTTATTCCATTAAAGACAACAAACGGCAGCCGACGCGTCTCCTGGACTTTCTCAAGGCTGCAAAATTACATATACAAACAATTTGTAACAAAATATTTTATTAAGATAAAATCATTACCACCAGTTAAAAATTGTGCCTCATTAAAAGTGCGAAACTGAGTGCACAATATCAACCCAAGGTTGATCAAATTCAGAATTTAAAAATTATAGAATCCACCATTGGTGATGTGTTGTGCCCTGTGCATTCGGATATACAACCACTGCCCAATAGAGAAGTGATTCATCATAGTAGTGAATTGTGGATGCTTAGTGCCATTTATTAGAGAGTTAGTGCAAGGACAGAGCAAAAGATTTAGCAGAACATGAGCCAAAGTGTTAAGCCCATCCATTCGATCAAAACTAGTTTAAATGAAGGTGTTGACCACAGTAAAATGTGCTTCACCTTCTCTCAAGATTTTGCAGGCAGTCTTTTTAAATGTATGGAGCAGGTCGTTTGGGAGGTGAGGATCTCCCTCTAAGTTGATTATATATCTAACTGCCTTGATTCTATATAACAGAACGGAGACAAGGAAGAGAATAAGCAGGAAATAAGATGACCACTTTCTCCAATATATGGGTCAACTCAGTCACTGATTAACTGCCTATTCAGGTGATGCATAGGTAACCGTACAATCTTAATTTCCGCTTACCGGTAATGTGAGGGCTCAAAGAGCCAAGGTTATATCACTGTCTGTACGTGATTTCCAATAAATTCCAAAGATGATCAGAAACGTGAGTAAAATCAATTCAGAGGCGCTTAGACCATGATAAGTCAGCTATACGTCAAGGGGGAACAAACGAACAGAAAAATGTATCAGCGCGAGTTTGTCCAAAACTTCTAAATTAAAGTACTCCACAAAGGCAGAGTGCGTGTTCACCCAAGGACAAGCTCCCTTCGAAAAAGAGTCTTACCGCAACATTGCTACGATCCCGAATCCCGTCTGGACTTGAGAACTGCTTTGTGCGTGTAGGGTGAATGAAATGAAAGTGCCAACTCCACTTATCTCTACAAACCCCTTCATCAAATAAGGGATGGAGGTTTGTTTGATCATGTCAAAATGGCTGCAGTGAAAATGGTTTAGATGCCATCATATTATTAGACCGGTTATCTGCTATTCTGGCAACTTCATGCATCACCAAGACAATGCCCTTGAACGCACTCCTCAATGAAAATGCTGTCTGTAATGCTCGTCCTACGTATTTTAGATGCGCTATATCCAGTAACATGCAACTAGTATGCGCACCAATAAGGGCGGATGAGACTTAATTTCTCAAATCTTAACCACGGTATTCAATCGTTGGCCCTGATCTATATGGTCTATTATATTAATATGAAATTCGTATCAGACCGCGCTCTAATTAAGTGACAATTACATAGTTTATTTGTCACATAATGGTCAAATAGAATAGAGCAATATAGCCGCCGCTTTTGATCAAAGTAAAACAGCTTTCTCCTTACTCAGTCCGTTTTCCATTTTGATGAAACAATTATGCGTGTACAAAACAGAATGGCGGCAACCCTACACGCACAAAGCAGTTCTCAAGTCCAGACGGGATTCGGGATCGTAGCAATGTTGCGGTAAGACTCTTTTTCGAAGGGAGCTTGTACTTAGGTGAACACGCACTCTGCCTTTGTGGAGTACTTTAATTTAGAAGTTTTGGACAAACTCGCGCTGATACATTTTTCTGTTTGTTTGTTCCCCTTGACGTATAGCTGACTTATCATGGTCTAAGCGCCTCTGAATTGATTTTACTCACGATTCTGATCATCTTTGGAATTTATTGGAAATCACGTACAGACAGTGATATAACCTTGGCTCTTTGAGCCTTCACATTACAGGTAAGCGGAAATTAAGATTGTACGGTTACCTATGCATCGCCTGAATAGGCAGTTAATCAGTGACTGAGTTGACCCATATATTGGAGAAAGTGGTCATCTTATTTCCTGCTTTTTCTCTTCCTTGTCTCCGTTCTGTTATATAGAATCAAGGCAGTTAGATATATAATCAACTTAGAGGGAGATCCTCACCTCCCAAACGACCTGCTCCATACATTTAAAAAGACTGCCTGCATAATCTTGAGAGAAGGTGAGGCACATTTTATTGTGGTCAACACCTTCATTTAAACTAGTTTTGATCGAATGGATGGGCTTAAAACTTTGGCTCTTGTTCTGCTAAATCTTTTGCTCTGTCCTTGCACTAACTCTCTAATAAATGGCACTAAGCATCCACATTTCACTACTATGGTGATTCACTTCTCTATTGGGCAGTGGTTGTATATCTGAATGCACCGTTCATAACACATCACCAATGGTGGCTTCTCTAATTTTTTAATTCTGAATTTGATCAACCTTGGGTTGATATTGTGCACTCAGTTTCGCACTTTTAATGAGGCACAATTTTTAACTGTTGGTAATGATTTTATCTTAATAAAATATTTTGTTACAAATTGTTTGTATATGTAATTTTGCAGCCTTGAATAAGTCCAGGAGGACGAAACGCGCGTCGGCTGCCGTTTTTTGTCTTTAATGGAATAAATGTGAATGACTGGACACTTCAACAGCTGTGGATCACTTATTGGAAAATCATCTATGAAACTGTACCGATTGACTGTGTCTTTTTCGCTACATGATTAATTAAGGATAAAAGTGACATTGCTCTGGTGTGCTTTGGTGCATATGTTAAACATTTATATCTAGACTACTTGTGTAAGACTAGTGGATCTATACCCAAGGTGGGTGGGTATTTTAGCACTATGGGAGCACCCTTGAAATTTGATGAGATACAAATTGAATGCCAATAATATGATTAACTGACATATAGATGTGCAGATCTCAAAGCATATCCACCGGTCGTTTGTATACAATACTATAATAATGTGTTTGACACTAACAGGAGTAACATTGTAACTGAGCTGGATAAAGGGCTAGGTACCTTTTTAGATTCCATTAGTAATAATGTGGTACTTATATGGGTTGGAGATTTTAACATCCAAACATGTCCTCTGGCAGCTACCAATGTCTGTGGCATTAAGAATGATAAAGGGGACGATTGAATACATTTTACACACAATGGATATGGGGAAGTGTTAAACACAGTTATTGCTAAATATGATTTTGAAATATTACAGTGTGCCTGTGATATTGATGGGGACCTGATACCAACATTTATTGGGAGGAATGCTACTTCGATCACTGATCATGTTTTAATTTCATCTAGCGCTACTTACATGTGCGATACCGCACGGGTTGCCCAATTATCACTAAGTGATCACAACTGTATTGTTATGTCATTTCAAATGTTGGGCCCAAAAAGGCCAATGCACCAAGGTACTGTAGTAAACATTGCCCCACATAGGCCCAATGGTACCCGTATTAGATGGGATGGAGTGGAACCCCAAAAAGTTATAAATTAAATCGTCCTAAAATGTAACAAAGAGATTATTTATTGTTTAAAAGAAGAGGTAGACCCTAGGGAGCTGATTGCTAACTTTGCAAAGATTAATATTACTATTGACAGGATTTTAACGGCTCCCAATAAGGAGGGAAGGAAGAAAAAAAGGGGTGGTTCGACCATACTTGTACTGAAGCATTAAAGCAACTGAAACAAGCCCTGCACTGTAAGACGAGAGACAATTTATTAATTAAAAACCTAAGATATAACTACAAATTTGCCCGTGATATGAAGAAAAGGGAGCTACAGAAGATAGCATGGGACAAACTCTCCTTGGCCGCAAATACGGCAAATACTAAGTTATTTTGGGATACTGTAAACATGCCGTTGTTGAAGGATGATTCACTCCCAGAATTATTATCCCATGTTACATGCGAAGCTTGGGTATCACATTTTAGGGGCATTTTTAATTCAACGGGTTTTGATACATGCATGGCACAAAATCTAAAACAGAGTGAGTGGCATGCCATACCATTAAATATTACAGTGGAAAAAGTCCAGGAAGGACTGAGGGGCAGCAGGGGAGGGAAAGCTCCGGGCCCTGATGGAGTACCAGTCGATGTATATAAAGCTGAGGTTGATCTGTGGGGGCCAATTCTTACAAGGGTTTTTATTATAGCGGTGACAGAGTGTATACCCCCATTATGGGGTCAGTTATTGTCCCTATTTATAAAAAAGGAGATAGGTCAGAAGCCAAAAACTATCGCCCCATATCACTTTTAGATTCATCCGTAAAAGTGATGAGTAAAGTTTTATTATTGCGACTGGAGGAATGGGTAAATGATAATGATATACGTTCCACAGTGCAATATAGTTTTAGAAGAGGATTAGGGACTATAGAACAATGTATTAATCTAGAGCTGTTAATAGGCAAATATACACGTGCCAAAGAAGGGAGAAAATACCTATGCTTTGCCGATCTCAGTAGTGCCTTTGATTTAGTTGATCACACCATTTTGTGGCCTACTTTACTTAACCTGGGGGCACCTAAAGGCATTATCCATTTCCTTGCAAGGCTTTATGAAATGTTATCCTGCAAAGTGAGATATGGACAACAGGGTGAGTGCACTCCAATTTTTGATGTAAAACGTGGCATGCGCGAAGCCTTCGTCCTTGCTCCCTTACTTTTTTTGCTTTTTATTAATGAGATCGATAAAGTGCTGCAGCTGGAGAAGGCAGATGCACCGTTAATATCGGGCAATCCCATACCGATTTTACTATACGCAGATGATGCGGTACTACTTTCTAGGACCCCGGTTGGTCTACAACGACCCATGGACAAATTTAGCAAGTTCATAGGTGAAAGGAAACTGCTAATTAACAAAACAAAAACTTTTACCATGATATGTGGCACCAAAACAATGAAATGTAAAACCTTTTATATTGATAGCACCCCAGTTTGAACTGTTAAAACATTCTCCTATCTAGGGGTAACCTATACTAGCAATGGGAAATGGAAACAGGAATTATCTAATGTCTGTTCCAAGATGGCTAAGAATGCACATGGGGTTTTTAGATTCGCATCTAAATTAGGTAATTACCCTGTAAAGGAAATGCTGACAATATACAAGGCGAGATGTGTTACTACAGCCTTATATGGTGCGGGGTATGGGGCTATCATTGTTGCCAGGCCCTACAACAAGAAGAAAATGCATTTTTAAAACGTCTCCTAAGTCTACCACCTTCAGCATCTACTGAATTAATACACTGGGAGGTGGATCTGACATACCTAGCAGATTTTACCTCTATGCGGCCACTGCTGGTATGGAGATAGATAAAGGGCTAAAGATGAGACAGCTTTTACTAGATTTATTATTAAAGATTGTTTACTCTTCGAGAAAAAATCACGTATACCGTGGTTAAAATATATTATGGATACATACAGCAAGCTATTTAATATCCAGATTCCTGATAACCCGGGAAAAGTGGTTTCCCTAAACAAAAGGAAATCAAGGATTCATTTTTGTTATACAAAAAAGAAAATCGTAAAAGTACCATAGAGAAACAATCAAGTTTAAAATGTTATCAATAAATTGCATCCAAAAGAGGAATTCAAGATTATCTGATTATAGTGAATAAATCCTCACATCGTTATGTGCTGACTAGACTGAGATTAGGTATAGTACATCACCTAGTCGCATTTTCAGTTATGAAAACATGCACCTTGGATTCTACCCCCTGCCCTTGCGACGAGTTCTCCAAACAAAGCACTGTGCACTTTATGCTCTTCTATAAATTTTATTTGTATTTTAGACGTTTTTATCTGAAACCGCTTTTTATAAAAAATAATGTAAGATCGCATCATGCTGCTATGTATCTACTTCTTACACTGAACGACCCGGGAACTTGCTATTATGTAGCGTTATATATTTTAAAAGCAATTAATGTAAGGAAAGGTATTGTCACTGTAAACTGATTAAGGAAAAGATATATGTGAGATCGGATAATGTCGATATGATCAGCCATTGTTTGTAAATGGTTATGGAATTTGGTATCATGCCGTGTTATTAATTTTGTAAGATATGCTACCATCACTGTCTTCTATGGCTATGGAATTTGCGATCAAATTATATAATTGATCTTAAATGTGTATTTTAATTCTTGTAAATGCTTTTATGGTTGTTCTAACAAACCGAATAAAGTATATTGAATCTAATCGAATCAACACCATCACACAGACATACACGTAGTGTAGGTGATGGAACACAACTAGTTGGAAACATTTTTGGTGCAATCATACCTGAGAGTGAGAATGAGTTCTTAGGATTCAGTAAGAGAAGTATGATGGTTAAAACAATCATCAGATGGGAGATTGGGAAGGTAGATTTAAAAATGAACAAGAAAATACCGCTGGTTTTAATTAATGTGCAGAATTAATTTAAAAGCTACGATCAAAATTATTTATTTAGAATGCATAAAACTGTGAGCTGGTTTATTTACTTGTACTAGGCCTTAATAATTGTGTTATGTTTCATATAAGTACCCTAATATAGGCCCGGGCAATATCATACACCTTCACCTACATTATCTCCCTTACACTACACAGTAACGAGCCTTTAGGATTGAACCTTTACCTAGTTCTAGTCCTGGGCGCAGAAGGAGGGTTTTCCGTGAACAATAGCGTCCTATAACTCCATCAAATGAGCTCATACAGTATGAATGAATATTTATGAGGGTTCTTGGAAACCAGGCAGGGGCTACTCCGCCTGCATAATATCTACGTACAAGGTTCATCCCATATGTCATCCTCAAATCAAACAATGGCTAATACAAGAAACAAGGGATAAAGAAACCCTAGATACTTTTTGTATAACTACAGCACATCTTGCTAGGGTTGGGAAGAGGAGACCAAGACTTCCAGGCCGACACACTGACCAGAGACGCTGAGGCTCCTGCATGCAGACGCTCCAGCTGACAGTGGTCTAACACATCCCTCGCGGGGTGTCCAACTCGAGACCAGGACGGGGTCCCACACTCTCTCACTTCAGGTAATGGGGTTAGACTAAATCCTAGAGGGATTCTTGGCTTCACACCTACTCACATGCTAGGTACACTTAGGTACATCTAGATAGGCATCGTAGGAGTACGCACATTTTATCAGGCATTTTATATTCATGTATGTATTCATGATTATTGCAAGATGGTAGAACTATACTATCCTTTTATTTTCACTGTACTGCTAATCATACATATCTGCTACTGTCTAACGGTTGTTGCAGCACATCTATTTTACACTAGAAGAACAACTGTGCAATAAATTCTTATTGTAACACGCCCGACTGTTTCTTCTGTGTAACTCTCTGAGACCGAATAAGTGAGCACGAGTGACTGAGCGAAAAGTAGTATATTGTTTCCACAATCCTGGTGGATCAGGGTTGTCATGTTCTGAGGTTGACAGAAACTATTCTCTCCCCGATAAGAGGAGATTCTAGTGGCACTGTGAGCTAGCTAAAACAGAAAGGCTAACATTCTCGGTGGGGGTGCTCAGAGCCAGTCTGCCACCAAACCCACAGTTTATGTTATCCGAAACGCGCAGATCCTGTATGGGTAATATAGGAACTACACGACATGGTGCCGCCAACGTTGGTTGGGTACTTATTTAACAGTAGCATCTGAGTAGTTCAGTCGTGCTATTCTCAAAGAACCCCTACTCACAAACACCAGAGACGTCTGGAGTGGGTGGGCACAAATTCCGCCACAGCTGAGTAGGCGAAAAATCCTATTTATTGGCTGTTGGTTAATCAAGCTTGAGGGACACAGTGTTACTAAAATTGTGCATAAAACCTTATCTTAGTTCCCTTGAACAAACTTCTTCTTTACAAAAATGACTGAGACAGGAGATGACCCAGTAGTAAATCTACACATCTCAGAAGGAGAAGATTTAAACGCAATTCAAATTGCACCTAAATTCAGACGTGCAATCACCCTGAAACTGTTAGGAAATGGTTTATCAGCTAGGGGTGGCTTAGTAGTTTTCGTGATTGAGGCACACGAATCAAACAAAACAGAGGTATTTTATTAGTGGGTTACATTCCCTGAACCAGATGCAAGAACACAGACATTTCACTACTATACAGAAGGAGATGCACCAGTGGAATATGGTCCGTTCGAGGACATAGAGGTTCCACTCACGTACCAGGAACACTTATACTGGTTTAAAGGTGCCCTACCCCATATAAGAAATAGAGTAAGATTAGGCCCGCTCAAAGGAGAGGGGGCAACATGGCCGATATTAGCGGCCTACACACCACATCCTGACATTGACACAATACCACAGGCAGACTTACTCATGCAACACAAGGATTTAATTAAAATCTACAGAAACTTGACGCAATTCATCATGAGGACTTTCACAGTCCAACCTGCAACAGTTGCAACAAATGGTACTCAATCCCAAGGTACAGCAACTAAAATCACACCACAAACATTACACGCGGTAATGGGCAAAATGCCCACGAAACGTGAACAGATGCCATTCTGGGTAGCTCAGAAAATAACTCAGCTGGAGGCAGTATTCCCGAATACTACCCTGTATGAAAAACACAGAATGCTAACAATCTGCTTGCCCATGGGGATCCCACCACAAATAGAATATTGTACCACTTGGGGTACAGTCTTTGCTGCAATTTATACCAGGACTCATGGTATTCCTTCATTAGCTGCAGTACCAGATGTATTAAGACAAATACAAAACGAGTACGGAGCAGAGCCTGCCCTAAACTTAGGGATGAAGTTACTAGATAACTATGATCAGGTATCAGCCATAATACTAGCTAATATTAAAGGGGAATCAGCTTCGGTGGCAATCCGCCAACGCCTAAGGGAGTTCAGTCCTATAGATCAATAACACGAACTACCCAAAAAAATTGAAACTGCGTATGCAGAATTAGGCAGAGACAGTTCTGGTGGGAAAGCTTTAAAACCACAACTGATGGGCAGTCCTGAAAAGGACACTTCCAAGCAGGCACCTGCTTCTTCTAAAAAGAAGTGGGATAATAAAAAACAACAAAACTTTAAAGGAATGAGATCTCAATACCGAGGCAGATCTCCTCCAAAGGAGCCCTCAGAAAGAAGCTATAATCTCAGGAATAGGGATAACATTAGGAAACCTGACAGGTATCAGGATACTGATACACTTTCCTCTCGTTCCTTTCAGGGTTCATCGAAAAACACCGAGAGAGAAGGACGGTCAGAACACAAGGAAGAGCGTACAAAGTCCAGAGACAAACAGCACTCTCAAGACTATACTTCCAAAAAAGAAGAAAAGCCAAAATCAAAACCTCAGTTTAAAAAGAAGAAAGTTGCAGGTCTGTAGATCAGACATGCCCAGAATTCTGAGGACACAACTTCTGAACGGGGAATGGGCTCAGACGATGCTAGACAGTGCGGCAGAAGTAACAATAGCTCGCCAGAACCTGAAGGAATTTCTGGTGACAGCGAACTTGAATGATTACATCACAGTGGAAACACCAGATACGAGGGTAAGCGTCCCACAGAAGTTATATGAAATAACACTCCGAATGGAGGGGGACAAGCCCAGGAAAGTTAAAGGACTCTTTTAGAAGAATCTGTCATCTGGTTATGACATTGTATTAGCTGAACAAGATTGTCCGCCAGCATTCGTTATGGAGTGTCCTAGGGGAGAAACGGTAAATTTTCCAGCCTTCTCCGACCTCGTTCCCATTCATTTAAAACACACATATGCACGGGAGTAGGCAGTTGCCCTAGCTCCAGCATTGTACAAAAATCATACCGGATGGGATGAGGATTCAACCCACCACGTGATCCCGTTAAAAGTTTCACCAAATGCACAGAGACAATATCCAATAAAGCAAGAAGCTAAAAAACAGGTCACGGAGATCTTAGATCAACTTGAGTATCAAGGGGTCAATGAAACATGTACCTCACCAATGAACTATCCTTTGTTTCCTGTCATGAAACCTGACAATACATATCGTCTAGTTTTAGATTACAGACATTTAAACACTTGCACTAAGACATTTGCAGTCCAAAATGCACACAGTGCCGCATTAATGAATAACATTGTGCGGGAAAAATATAAAACAACACTTGATATCTCAAATGGATTTTTCTGCCAAAATATAGCGCCTGAAAGCAGGTATTTGACCGCATTCTCAGCGTTTGGGTCCAAGCGACAATTTTGTTGTCTCCCCCAAGGGTATAAGAATAGCCCAGGATTATTTTCAGCAAGAGTAACCAAATTACTCCAAAATTTTGATGAAGAAGCATTGTCCTATGTGGATGATATTTATCTGACGGATGATGACTTAAAAATGCACTTGACCAGGGTGAGCACCATAATTATGGGATTCGCCCCTGAGGGCTACAAATTTAATTTTAAAAAATCAAAAATCGCCCACCTCAATGTCCTGTTTCTAGGATATGAGCTTTCAAGTGAAGGGAAAAGTCTGGCAGCCAACTTTCTAGAAAAGTGTGCGCTGCTCCAACCTCCAAAATCATTAAAAAACTTACAATCGATACTGGGATTCCTAAATTTCGGCAGAACATACATTTTGGCTTACGCGGAAAGAGTAAAACCTTTCTACGACTTAATAAAACCTGATTTTTCAGTTAGACAATGGACACAGTGTTATATCCTGACTTCTATGCTATGCATGCCCTGCTTGTAGAATCTTAGTGATGTCATGTCTTGGAATGTTGTGACTCAAATGAGCCACAGTTGACTGGGCGGAGCAGCCAGCAGGCTGCTCCTGGTGGGGTCTCGTTATGGTCTTGTCCTGGTCTTTTCCTGGTCTTGTTATCATCTTGATGTGATCCTGAATAAATCTACTTGAATCATACTAACCTGCGTGGATTCAATCACTACAAGTTTTTGGCGACGATCTTCAAAAGAACCTGCACCTACCACCTCTTCAGGACCTCAAGCAACTCTAAAAACACAGGACCTACTGCAACTCAAGTTAAGCTAAGTCAACTGCCATCGTGACCCCACCAGTGACCTCCCATCGGTCGCCCACAGCAGTCTGCCAGTTGTTCCTGTGCGTCTGGGGAAGTGCCACTACAAGAGCTGCCCATCCTGTCTTTGGCGTCTTCTCCCCACTACCTCATTGCGTCCTGTGATGTGCCATCATCTACGCTTTGTGCTGTGCCTTCAAGTGAGGGCAAGCCCACTAACGTCTGGGGAAGTGCTGTGCCTTCAGTGAGGGTAAGCCTGACGCTCTTCCAGTCTCTCCACGTCTCTACGCTTTGTGCTGTGCCTTCAGTGAGGGTAAGCCTGCCTTTCACCAACGTCTGCACTCTACTTGTTTTGTGCTGTGCCTTCAATTGCCACACATGGTCGCCTACACTGTCTGGTAAAGAAGTGTGCTATTTTGTCTGCACCTCTCTTGACATTAACCTCTCTCAGTTACTCAACCTGTGTGGGAGAGTCGTGGTCTGACAGCTGGGATTTTCCCTCAATCGTACGTGGGACTGTATCGACGTGTGTACTAATTGGGGCAAGAAGAGTGCTACTGGCTCAAATCTACATTGTCTGGTTTTTTTTCAAATGGTGATGCTGCGTGAATAATCTTCTACAACTGGATTAAGCTCAAGGTCATTTGCGCTCTGCCTGCTTGGTTTATGCTGCTTACGTGTTGCTTATATCCCCACAGCCCCATGTGAAAGTGCGCAGTCTGCCTATCTATTTTATTGTACCAGAGACTGTCTTTCTACGTTTGTCTGTGCACCGTTTTAAAATTGGCACGAGACCTCCATCTCATGACCTTCAGGGCAGTTGAACCGTTACCTGCCTTTACAAATTTGTCTCGAGCTGACATGCTGAGCGCGCGCACTCCAACCTGTCTTTGCTTTTCTCCCCGATGTCTCCATGGTTCCCCTCCGACATTCCGGACCTTTTCTCACGTCATTGCTTCAATGCAGTTCATCGCTGCTGACAGACGCTCTCCTGCACAGATGAGCCTAGAGCCACCCGGCTCACCGTAAATTTGCGTGCCGCCATCTTGGGATTGCAGAATCTCCGGTGTGCATATTCTTTGTTACCGGACCGTGTCCATGCTTTGCCAACCATCTGTTTTATTCTGGCTGTCAATAAAGTTATGGGAGCGTCGTTGTTATGAAGCATCTACGTTTTGAAGTTACCTTCGCCAGCTTCAGTCACAGTTCTCGTCAGAACAGTCTCCTCTCCGTGGATGTGTCGTAAGGACCTGATCTTCTCTTCCTCGCTGATTCTTGGGGTGAACTTTGTTTAGAGTTCAGATTATACTGGACTTTGCCTGCAATTTGAGTGATGCCAACCACGTACTCCTTAAATGGGGAGAACACGATTGAAAGGATTATCGGAGCGGCGGTGATGTTACAACATGGACAGTGAATTATTTTATCTTTTTTTTTTGCTCAAGTGCAGCGTCGAAATGGAACTGTGGGGTGAGATTTTGTTTTGCGCAGCTTCTATTTTTAAGTTATCTCTACCAGAGTTACGCTGCCATCTAGTGGCCAAGATTGGTATTTGTCTGGTTCCTGTTTTCAAGTATTGATGGCATTTCTATGTTTCAATTTGGAAGTTCCACTTTCAAAGATCTGTGTACTTTGAGACAATCTTTTGGTGAGACTTTTATTTCATTTACAAGATGACTTTAACCGCGTATGGCATCAGTTATATTTTGTGTTTCATAACACTCCGCATTTTGTATTCAAAATGGCTTTGACCATATTTGCCATTAGCAAGTCGTGTTTACAAAAGTGATAATTGTCCACTTTATTCTTTCATATGTCATGAGTTCCTACTCATATGTGTGTTAAGTCAACACACTTACATTACTCCAGTTCTACCCTGTCACAGGGGATCCGTGCATAGGTTACAGTCCTATTGCATTAGTGCGGGTTGCTACCCATACGCTTTCAAATGTACCTGTTTACATGGTGTGTCCATGCGAAGGTTATAGTCCTTTCGCATTTTCATATGGGTTCCTACCCATATCTGTTTTTATCGTATGGGTTCCTACTCATATCTGTTTTTGACATCACTCAACCTCTTTTAGTTTTCAAGATGTCAACTTTACAAGGACTATTGTCTCTATGGGTTTTAGTCCCATCTGTTACTGTTCCATCCCTATCTTTGAAGGGTTTGTTTTCGGGATATAGTCCTCCCGAACTTAACATTTTGTTTTTTTTGAAAAATTAACATGCACTGTTGTCTCTACGCTATTTTCTCATTGTATTGATGATGGTGTTCATTTGGAGTGAGGATCATTTGTTTATTTGTCCTCATCTTCCTTGTGTTCTTTCTTTATTTCTGTTTCCTTCCTGATGTCTTCTTCCTGTGTCTCGTGTAGATTCTGAGTTTTACTCTGTTTTTCTGCTGTACTTCCTTTATCTGTTTTCCACATCCTGTAGTCCTGAGTTTTGTTGATTCATTCCTCTTCTGCCTCCTTGCATTCCTGTTCTGGCCAGTGGGTTTGTTTTGGGGCAGTTATTCGTGGTTCTTTCTCTCGTTTTTCTTCTTTTGTGTACAGAAGGGAGGATGGTTCATATATCTTGGTTTGCCTCTCTTGTTCTTATATCTTGGCTTTGCTTCTCTCTCATCCTTTGTGGTTGCTCTCTTCTTTCTTTTCTCTTCTTTGGATTTTGTCGCGGTTTGGTTTGCCTCCCTTGTTCTCTCTTGGTTGTTCTTTTTGTTTATTTGGGAGAAAGGGGGATATTGTTATAGGGATTCTGCACACACAGAGCTATGCACAGGATGATAGGACCTCGGAATATAGTGGTGAGCCTACCATAAGCCGTAGCACCTAAAATCCCAACCCAACTAGCCTTAGCGTCCCATTGGCAACAATGTACCAATGATTAGACAACCCAGAACACGGTATCTCTCTCTCAGGACTCGCAGAAGCAAGAACACTCTTTCGTCACTCACTCATACCTGTCCACAACGTGCGTAAGAAGAGACACAGTATAGGTTAAAATGTTTATTTCAACTTAAGTGCTCTAAGATACAGTACACGTGTCAGTACTATCAGCATAATGCATAAGAATAATATAATCAGCATAGTTACAACTCCATAGAATACAAACGGGGAAAGCATCTCATAAAGCAGTGGATATAGGGCTAAATGACCTTTCCACCCTCCCCGTGCTAGAAGCTAGTTTATTATAAAAATAGAAGACTTCTGGGCTTTGACTAGCGAACCCCCATACCTCAGTCTCTAGATGCAAAACTACATCAGCAGACAATCACAGCTCTTCTCCCTGGAAAGGTTTTCTCCAAGTGTCTTCTTAAGTGGGAAAACCGCAATATTAAAAGCACACCAATTTCTCCATGGCAGCTGTACATAGTGTTATGTCTAGGTGCGAGGGACTGGCCAGATCAGCAAGAACTAGGGACGTTGTTTTTCGACCTTGTAACTGTTGTTCAGACTGAGCCCAAAGGGAACAGGAGAAAAGGTGAGAGACAGAAAATGCAGACAGTTCTAAAATAACTTGGCAGAAGCAGAGGTCGACAGAATAACGGCTCAGAGTAACGTGCGCAAAGTCATCATGGCAGCCAGGCCTATGCCAATGTATCCAGGCAGGCCAGGAGGCCACAAACCACAAGACACCCTCCCCTGGACAGTCCATCGGCCAAGACAAAGGACGAAGACAGAGTTCAAAACACCTGAGCAGAACAGAAACGTCCATAGTGGAAGTAGTCCCCATGAAGGACCACGAACTGGAAAGGGGAGTAAAAAAAGACAGCCAGCGAGGCAGTTCACAGTCAGTGAAGGCCATATCAATCCAAAAGCGTGGAAGTGCAGAAAAACGCTATACCTTCCAAGAGGACATCATTGGAATCGTCAGAAAACAGACGCCATCCAGTCCATTAAATCAAAGCAGCAGGAATGCTCCTCGCAGGAGGGAGCATCCAATAGCAATGCGGGACAACTTGCGTGATACTCCACATAACTTAGTTGTAGGAGATTCTGAGCAGCCGCCCAGATATCCCATTGCGCCAAAATCCCCAGTGCAGCCGCACGTGTCATGTAGCCTGCAGCGGAACAGTCTCGTTCATGGGCCTCCAAGGGACCCACCAACCGAACAAAATCCGGAACAGACAATGACGTATTGGAGAGGCAATAATCCATGGTCCAGGTGAAAGGACAGCGGATGCAAGACATCACAGGTTGCACGCAAGTGAAATACGCAAAGTGAAAAGAAAGGGTATAAGACACACTCAGTGTCGCCAATGGCAGAACGCCGAAACCAGCGAGGAGGCGCTCACGGAGCAGGTGGAGGCGACCTGGGTCGAGAAGGGCCCATTGGGGAGCAGCCATTGCGGAGAAAACAGATCAATAGCACTACACCAGCCGCCAAAGCGAGGATTAATGGGAAGCCGCCAAAGACGCTGGAAAAATGGAATGAATAAATGCCGGTATCACACCAAAAATAGTTTGGAAAGTGGACACAAGGCCGGATCCCACAACTTTAAAAAGTGTACTAGACCTTCAGTGCGAGAGGCGTTAAAAATACGGTGAATCAATTCACCGAAATGTTGTGGGAGGTTGGTGTTCAAAAGGGCCTGTATTTCACTGTGGGTACTTGCCACCTGGAGAATGAATGTCTCCCGGGCGGATGTGAGCATAACCTCCTCGCTCAATAATAGCGCCTTTATTCTGCTCAGTTTATTGAAATCCGCCTTCATAGTAGGAATGGAAGGCCAAATAGAATTATCTATGATGTCGTGAGGGGAGGGAAAAGCACATTCTTGCAGCAGACAACCCTGTGCGAGACCGTAACAATATAGGGGATGCCGGCCTGCATGCCACAGCAATTTTCGTTATTCAAAAGCAAATAGCTACCGTTAGTAAGCAAAGTAAAAGTAGGAGAACTAGCAGGAGCAGGAATGCCCTTTAACACACAAGCAAGATTCGGAGCGGAAACGTTACAAGCTCCGTGCAGTTTAATAGGTTTACAAACAAGGGAATGACCCACAGTTGAATCGCATGATCCCCCGTGAGAAACACTTCCTTTCCGTCTCGAAGGCATTTATACATGAAAGGGAGAGACCAAAGTTCACGTAGGAAGGCACTACCCAAGGGCTGGAAACGGCCCACAGGATAATGTTTCATGCACGAACTAAATTCAAACAAGGAAAAAGGCAAAGCGATAACCCCATGAACTAGCCACACAGCAGAATCCAATTCCGCCATAGAGAACGGTAAGGGTTCCACTTTCTCGATATGTAACAGAGTGTAAGCTGCATCTTTCATGGACATGAACTGCTGTTTGTCAGTTAAATTAAAAGGCAGAAATAAGGCAGTGGTGTTCAAAAAATGCCAAGGAACTTTACCCAACTTAAGCGTTTGCAAAGTCCACGCAAACTGCATAACTGAACGTAATTGATTCTGACCATGGTACAACACAGAAACATCATCTTGTACAATATCAACAACAGAGGATACAATATTCTCTAACGTGTAAATGCGGGAAGACAGGGTATTAATACTATTGTCAACAACAGCAAGCACCTTTTCCAAATTTGCTTGGTCTATTTCCCGTAGACGGGAAGCAGCTTCCATTTGCGACAGCTTCCAGAGTTAATTATAAGCTTCATAAATGAATCTCTTCGGTCGTGGACCACGAGGTCCCAATATAAAGTCGGACAGATCAATGTTGCCTGATAGGAGGGACAAGTGTTGTTTGACAGATTCTAGGGAAGAATGTTGCAACCACTGTTTACATAATTTACCAACAGAATATGTTGTGACAGTACGGGAGTCAGAAAACCTAGGATCGGGCCTGTCCTGTTTGTAGCCAGGGACTGAGTCGTGAAAACGCAGTTGGCACGCATTAGAGGATATGGGCCAAGCCAACCAGGGTGACTGAACAAGCGTAGAAACATTAAACGAATTGTTCTGAAACAAAGCCTGCAAAGTCACAAGGGACTTATTAAAGTGCAAGCTGTTGTTTGTAGTGGAAGACAGGGATGGAATTGACGGTGCATTTAATTGTTTGGTGGTAGCCAAACCCCAACATGTAGTCTGATAGATGGAAGAATTCAGAAACACGATTTGGGCCGGGATAAGGCAAGCACGGTGCAGGGCCTCGGTGCCTTGCACCTGCCATGGTTTTGAGTCCCAGATGGATTTCAAATCCAGTGTCCTTCCAGTATTCATAACCACCCACAGCTAAGGCGCTCAAAAAGGAACCCGAATATAGCAATTTGGTGTGGGTCAACATGATTTTCTGAGTGGATGGTGCGTTCAATTTAAAATAATAGGACCCAGGGTTCGATCTATTGAAATCAGTGAAATATGTAAATTTGTTTCTAAGAGTTTGGGAGCTACCCGGTAAAGGGTTTGGGCAATGTTCCCATTGGGTGTAGGCTAAAGGACTACTGAGTGCACTTGGTTTATGGACAAAGTGGTTGCCCCAATGCTGGTAGCAATACAAATCAGCATAATTCGCAGAGTTCATGTACAAATCTTCAGCATTAAAGGAGGCATAATATTTTAAATCGACAAACAATGCCTCAACTGCATGCACATCCCAATCGTCAGAATGAATATTACTTTTTACTACATCACCCATCGAAACTCGAAGGACATTTGGTACATTAATAATTTCTGTTGGTCCATGAATTTGAAAATTTACCGCATCCCATACGATGCCATCAGCAACTGGAAAAGCTGAAATGTTCACAAATGTGTGGTCACGCTTCATGATGTGAGATGAGGAGTGGGGGCCAAAGTTCCAGCAACACTGTTCACAGCAGGGCGTTCCGGTAGATAGTGACCATCGATGAGTAGAAAAACACTGTGACAAAGCCAATGGACATGAACAAAAAATGAGGAACAGCACCAACCAGATGTATGTCCAGGGGGAATCAAAAATTGTCTCGGAACCAGGATACAAAAATACTGAACTTGGACAATTGATGAGGCAGAATCCGAGTCAAAGGAATAATGAGTTGGGCTCAGTGGCGTTGTTGGTAGGTGTGCCACCGATTCGGTATCAGGATAGGTATACTCGTTCTCGTCGATGCAGGGGGAGACAGGGGGTTCGAGTATACTTTCAGACAAATCAACCATCTCAATTGTAACATCAGTGACCGTTCGGGCAGGAGGGCCACGAACACAAGTCCGGTAAATGGCAGGACAAGAGACCGCTGGTGTAACACTATTCAGGATCGGCCAGATGTTGTAGCTTGACATTATCCACTGAGATGTATCTGTTCTCCTTGCGACCAGGAAGCGGTGGTAGGATTACTGTACGTGTTCCCTTCAAGCCCAGGACTGGAACCGGTGCACGATAAGAGGGGCCGAATTCTTTTTTGTTCTCCAACTTCTCTCGAACCAGGTCGCCAATCTTCGGAAGCCAGCCGGCAACCGGAATCTGCAGAGCAGCGTCTGTGGCTGAAGGTAAATGTGCGATTGCAAGTTTGTCTCGGGCTTCTTGTAAGTCCTGTAACATAGTAGAATGGTTATCTACATCAAACTTGGCGGTTTGCGCCGCCATGTCTAGACCATCAAGGTCAGGCACAAACATTCGTATGCCAAAGAGCATTTCGTATGGGGTCCTCCCACCCAGAGGTCTTCTAGGGAGATTATTACGTGCACGTTGTACAGTATACAAGTGGGCCAGCCAGGTCCTGCCAGTACCTAAGACTCTAGCTGTCAAGGATTGCTTTAAGTCACAGTTCATTCGTTCACCGATCGAGTTGCCCTCAGGCCGATACAGAGATGAAAATTTCACCCGCACCCCCAGTGAACCCATTGCGTCCTTGTAAGCCTTAGAGGCAAACGCTGGACCTTGGTCAGAATGGAAGGTGCCGCATGCGAAAATTCCCACAAAGACACGCAAATCCCTGATGACATTTCGAGCGTCAGCACTCCGTTGTGGCCAGACCCAGATGAAACGTGTGCACGAGTCCACTGCCACTAAGATATATTTATAGGCAGTGTCTGAAGAAAATGGACCGCAGTGATCCAGGTAAACACACCCAAAGGGTCTGTTAGAGATGCAGAGCGGGGTCTGTGGTGGTCGTGTAACCGTGGAAGGCTTAATCTGTTGACAAACGTCACAAGAAAGCACATAAGTACGGGTGTCTTTGTATAAACCACGCCACCAGTAACGCTGCTGCAAGATGGAAACGTGTGCTGCCGTTATCAAGGAAAGTCTGCGGTCCGCGTTGGGGATCAGCCGATCACAAACGTCGGGTATTGTTACATAGGGAGCCTGTTCGGGACCTAACTGATAAGAATATTTGGAAGAAAAACCCCTAGGGTAATTATCACCTTCCTTTGTTGCAGCAATAGCTGCCAAAATATCAGTATCAATTTTAGACATGGATCTAGTAACCGCGGCTACTGAACACGTGACTACTGCTGATTTGGCAGCTTCGTCTGCCAAACCGTTACCAACAGCGTGTGCGCCCACCCGCTGATGGCCAAGGGTGTGAACCACCTGTGTGAGTGGCAGACGTTGTCTCAATTCTGCCACTCGAACCCAAAGCATTTTATGCTTAATTGTGCTACCCTTTGCGTCTCTATAGTCGTTTTGCGACCAAAAGAACAGATTGTCATTGTAAGATTGAACACAGTAATAAGAATCGCATACAATGAGAGTGGTCACCTCCGGATTAACGAACTCAAGCGCAAGCACCAATGCGCGCAGCTCGGCCAATTGTGCAGTACTGTCCCCTAGTGCCTGAGTGTGCACCACAGTGGATTTGCACTTTCCGTTCACAAAGGTACCTGCAACAATAGCACATGCGGCTGAAAAAGCATGCTTGGACCCCATGGCCGGTTGTGCCGAACCATCGGTGTAGATCACACAGTCGTAATCCTCAAGCGGGAGCAACGACAGAGGAGGAGGATGAACGAATTCATACTGTAAAAACTCCTGAGTCTGTAGAGATGAATCAAAGATGAAAGTGACATCCGGAGACGTCAAAGAGGTTGCCCATTGAATCCAACGGGGGTGCAACGCTTTAGAGTTCGGTACACTTGCCTTTGTCACTGCCTCGAGGGCAGGATATGGTGTTACCACCAGAATGCGTTTCCCTGTGCCAGTGCGCATTCCTTTAGAATCGCCATTTGCACCGCAGTCAAAACTTTCTCCACAGATGAAAAGCGCATTTCTGCGGAAGTGTAAAGATGTGACTTGTATGCGATGGGTACTGTCACCTTCGTTAAAGGTTAAGTACGTGAAACCCACTGCCCCCGGAATTATTCTAATCACCAGGTTTGTGTGGTTGTCACGCGTCAACAGGTATTTAGACTCAAGAAGGTCTGTCTGCAAAGACTGCAGAATGGAGGAATGCTCCGGAAGCCAGCAAGACTTCGAAAAATTAGGTTGTATCAAGGCATACAGTGGCTTGATACGCTGGGCGTATTCGGGAATGTAAGTACGCCCGAAGTTCAGAAAACCCAGCAAAGACTGAAGTTTTTTCAGAGTAGTAGGAGGGCACAAAAGTGCACATTTTTCGAGGAAATGGGGGGCTAAGCCCTAACCTTCATTGTTGAGCTCGTAGCCCAAAAACAAAACGGTAAATTCAGCAATGTGAGATTTGGCAAAGTTAAACTTGTAACCTTGGACCGCAAATTCACAAATAATGCGGTCTACTCGGGAAAGATGCAGGAATAGTTCGTCGTCAGTCAGATAAATGTCATCGACGTACGAACATGCATCTGGGTCTATGCCGTCTAACAAAGAGACAACACGGGCGGCGAATACGCCGGGACTATTCTTATAGCCCATAGGTAAACGCCTGAATTTGAATAATTTACCGCCGGAGGTAAAAGCGCTCCACTGGCTACTCTCCGGGGCTAAGTTGTGCGTGTAGAATCCATTGGAGAGGTCAAGTGTCGTTTTATATTTCTTACGAACAATACTGTCTACAAGCGCAGAACTATGTGTGTTTGGCACCGCAAAGGTCCGACAATGTGAGTTCAAATGTCGGTAATCCAAAACCAAGCGGTACGATCCATCGGGTTTAGAAACCGCGAAAAGGGGATTATTCATTGGTGATGCACATGTTTCAATCACTCCCTGATATTCTAACTGAGTCAGAATTGCGGAAACGGGGCCTTTGGCTTCACGTTTAATGGGATATTGGGGTTGTGGCTGCGGTAGGGACCGCAAAGGTATTTCATGGGGGGGAGAGTCTTCATCCCAGCCCACGTGGTTGCGGTATAACGCAGGAGCCAGGGACACAGCCCACTCAGCTGCCAGAGCCTCCGCTTTGTCCTTTGGGACATGTCGAGAAAAGCTCGGAAGGATTACCTCCTCTCCTTTACGTGCAGCAAGAACGAATGTGGGTGGCCAATCCGCCTCCGCTAACAAAATGTCGTACGAAGAGGTCAGATTTTCCCAAAAATCCCTTTAATTACACGCTGTATATCACCTTCAATTTGAATGACAATATTAAATAGTCTGTCAGGGGTGCCACTCTGGTGTCTGCTGTCTCAACAGTAATGAATGTTTCAGTTGCTGTCGCCTCCATATGAGGACGTAGCGCCTCCCGCACTATGGTAACTTCCGCGGCGCTGTCTAGGAGGGTCACTGCCCACGTCCAGTTCAGGAGTCTCGTTCTCACCGTCTGTGGCATATTTCGCTGTTACAGCGGCAACTTTTTTCTTCTGAAATTGTGGGCGAGAACGTTGAAAGTCTTCTGCTTTCCCTCTGACCTGTTGTCGAGGTTGGTCTCGTCCCTGTGGAGCCTCTCGACCCCTTCCTCTATCCTGGCGCTCTCCTCCACCGGCCTGCGAAGTTGTCTGTGCCTGTGAAGAACGAGGAGAACGCGTATCAGGGATCTGAAACCTATCCGGAGATTTAATTCTCGCCCTATCGCGTAAATCATAAGTGCGTTCAGAAGAGACTGAAACCGGGGATGCGCCTCTCGACCCCGGCTTCTTTTGTTGCTTACCCTGTTTTTTCAACCTCCAGCTCTTTTTAGTGAAGACTGGTTTCTCATCTTTCTCAGATTGAGGTTTGGGTTGTTGTTGTTGTTGTTGTTGCGATTGTGTTTGCTGTTTTGCAAAAGGCTTATTGCCCAGGCTATTTCTGCCAATAGTTTTGTAAGCCTGGGCAATAATTTTCGGTAATTTGCGCGGCTTGTCCAATTTTGGGACCAAAGCCAAAGCATTAGCTACTTGAAAATTCACTGCATCGCCCTTGACATTCGCAAGGATCAACTCAGCTACTACGTCGAACACTCCCACAAGTCTCATCCCTAATTCCACAGCCGCCTCAGGGCCATGTTCATCCTGCACGCGTTTAATTACAGAGGGGAGAACCGTCATGGAAGGAGTACTGAAACACTTCGAATACACTGCTGCGAATACCCTACCCCAGTTGTTGCATGCTGTCAACTCGGGGATTAAGTCTTTTGGCAAACTAATCGTAAGAATTCTATGTTTATCCACCGGTGTTGTGTTTGGAAAAACTGCCTCCAGCTGGTCAAATTTCTCTGCAAGCCAATAAGGAAAATCATCCTTATTTTGTGGGCGCTTGCCCATCACCGAGTTCACCATGACAGGACTTATGGTCACGCCGCCTGCAACAGCTGGATGGCCCGCAACTCCAGGTGGGGTTCCCTGGATGTTGCCTGTAACATATTGCACTAAGGCTCGATGCACTCGCACTAAAGCCGAATACATGTTGCGCAGGTCCGCGACTGGTATCGTCATATATCGCGGATGTGGGGTGTACCCGGCCAAAACAGGCCAAGTGGCCCCATCAATAGATAAGGGGCCTAAACGAACCGTAGTAACCGGTTGGGGGAGGGCGCCATCAAACCAAACACGGTGCTGCCAAGCCGTGAGCGGTACTTCAATATTCCTATAAGGTCTATAGACAGCAGGAACATCGGTGGGTTTATATTCATGGAACAAATTATCGTTCGCGTCCACCGCTGGAAAGGTGACCCAAGAGTAGAACACCTCAAAATGGAAAGCCGGATCGGCTTGAACCACAAAGATCAAATCAACACCCGCGTCAGGCACTCCATACACTGTCAAGTGATCCCGAAGCGCTGCACGGCTATGTGCCGGTATGTTTACACCCGCCATTATGATCGGGGATATTCAACAACCTAACAGGAGGCAGCACAATATAGGGTTCGATTAAGAAACCTTTTAACAACTTCAAGCTTGAAAGAACCTACAAAAATGTCAATATAGGAGGTATCCCCGTCACACACGCTTCCGGAAGCGTACGTGAGGGGAGTTGTGGACAAGCACAAGTACTACTCAAGCGTCTCGCAGATAAACAGCCCACTCGTTGGTCGCACCATGTTATAGGGATTCTGCACACACAGACCTATGCACAGGATGATAGGACCTCGGAATATAGTGGTGAGCCTACCATAAGCCGTAGCACCTAAAACCCCAACCCAACTAGCCTTAGCATCCCATTGGCAACAATGTACCAATGATTAGACAACCCAGAACACGGTATCTCTCTCTCAGGACTCGCAGAAGCAAGAACACTCTTTCGTCACTCACTCATACCTGTCCACAACGTGCGTAAGAAGAGACACAGTATAGGTTAAAATGTTTATTTCAACTTACGTGCTCTAAGATACAGTACACGTGTCAGTACTATCAGCATAATGCATAAGAATAATATAATCAGCATAGTTACAACTCCATAGAATACAAACGGGAAAGCATCTCATAAAGCAGTGGATATAGGGCTAAATGACCTTTCCACCCTCCCCGTGCTAGAAGCTAGTTTATTATAAAAATAGAAGACTTCTGGGCTTTGACTAGCGAACCCCATACCTCAGTCTCTAGATGCAAAACTACATCAGCAGACAATCACAGCTCTTCTCCCTGGAAAGGTTTTCTCCAAGTGTCTTCTTAAGTGGGAAAACCGCAATATTAAAAGCACACCAATTTCTCCATGGCAGCTGTACATAGTGTTATGTCTAGGTGCGAGGGACTGGCCAGATCAGCAAGAACTAGGGACGTTGTTTTTCGACCTTGTAACTGTTGTTCAGACTGAGCCCAAAGGGAACAGGAGAAAAGGTGAGAGACAGAAAATGCAGACAGTTCTAAAATAACTTGGCAGAAGCAGAGGTCGACAGAATAACGGCTCAGAGTAACGTGCGCAAAAGTCATCATGGCAGCCAGGCCTATGCCAACGTATCCAGGCAGGCCAGGAGGCCACAAACCACAAGACAATATGTTATATCCTGACTTCTATGCTATGCATGCCCTGCTTGTAGAATCTTAGTGATGTCATGTCTTGGAATGTTGTGACTCAAATGAGCCACAGTTGACTGGGCTGAGCTGCCTGCTGGCTGCTCCTGGTGGGGTCTCGTTATGGTCTTGTCCTGGTCTTGTTATCATCTTGATGTGATCCTGAATAAATCTACTTGAATCATATTTACCTGCGTGGATTCAATCACTACACACAGGAACACACAAACATCCTACGTTCACTACAAGAAGACATGATAGCTTCAAAACACTTACAGACGCGAGTAAACGTACGCAACTTAGTGATCCGTGTGATAGCAGGTCAATGCGGGTACACCTACTTAACCTTCAATGAAGGCGAAACAGTACCAATCGCTTACAAATCACACCTGTACACAAACGCAGAAATGCGTTTCACTTCAACAGAAAAAATCCTGACAGCAGTTCAGATTGCTGTAGCAAGAGAAAGAGCACTGGCTCAGGGAAAGCGCATAATTGTCGTAACACTGGTACCGGCTTTAGAAGCTGTTACAAAGGCTAGCATTGCGAATGCTAAAGCATTGCATCCGAGATGGATACAATGGGCTAATTCTCTTACTGCAAAGGATGTTGAATACAGATTTGATCCAAGTCTAAAAACACAAGCATTTCTGCAATACGAAGAATACCCTCTGCCGAAGGAAATCTTGCCTCTAGATCAGCATGAATATATTATCTACACTGACGTATCTGCTCAACCGGCCATAGGGAGTAAGCAACAATACAGCGCAGCATGTGCTATCGTTAAAGGTCGCATGCGTGATGGAAAGTTCCATCCCAGTTGCACCAAAACGCAATCTCTAGGAGGCTGCACGGCTCAGTTGGCAGAGTTAAAAGCACTGATACTGGCACTGGTGAATACGGATCACGAATTCCCCACACTGATAGTGTGTGATTCTTTTACTGTGTGCAGTCATACAATGAATATTTACATCATTGGGAACTAAACGGGTTCAAAGATGCAAAAGGTGGCACAATTAAGCATAAAATGCTATGGGAACAGGTAGTTGAGTTGAGAAACGAACTACCACGGGCTCACGTGATTCATACACGGAGTCATCAACGTGATGGCGTTCACGTTGAAGGGAATTCATTGGCTGATGAAGCCGCGTAGGGGGCTGTATGCACAACTTCCATAGCTGCAATCACTCGTTCAAAAACGAGGATAGACGGTGAGATTATGGTTGCTGTCATCGCTTCACGCAAAGGCAGCTCAGCAGTACCAAAGAAATTTCCACTCAAGTACTCCTACAAGTTAGATGCAAACAACATTCCATATGCTCAGAATCCTGGAGTGGGGGACAGAGTAATACCAAATTTGGATTGTAGGCAAGGTTTGATTATTGCTGCTCACGAGGGTTTGGGCTCTGTGCATACAGGCGTTACAGCGACTATTTCATTGTTGAAACAGCACTATTGGTGGCCAGGTCTAACAAAGCAAACTAAAGACTATGTCTTGAAATGTGACATCTAACAGCAGATGAAAGGCTCCACCATAACACGCCCGGCACAGACACCGTTATTAAAATCAGACAAACCTCTCGCTTGTGTGTATCTGGACCACTGCGGCCCCTTACAATCAGATGGGGCTTAAAAGTATATCATGGTTGCAGTGGATTCATGCTCAAGATTCCTATGGGTTTGGCCTCAGCGCTTGGCTGACGCTCGAACTGTTATCAAAGATTTGCGAGTCTTTATCGGGACATACGCAGTTGGCACGTTACATTCTGACCGTGGCCCAGCGTTTAGCTCTCGGGCTTACAAAGAGGCCATGGAAAGTATGGGCGTACCATTGCAGTACTCCTCTCCGTACCATCCTGAGGGAAGTTCGGTTGTGGAGAGGAAAAACCGGGACCTAAAGCAATCTTTAACAGCTAGGGTATTAGGCAAGGGTGGTAGTTGGGTCAATCATATATATGGGGTACAACGAGCTCTCAATAACCAGCCAAGAAGCTCTCTAGGGGGTGTCACTCCTTACGAGGTCCTATTTGGGACAAGAATGTGGGTACCTGATCTTGATTGTGAAGGCACAGTGGCGGATGAGAAACCATTTGATATCCATGATCGTTTGGCTGTTTTACAGGATCTAAATGAATCCAGGACACAACAAAGTAACGTCCACCTGAAACAGACCGCCACTGGGGAAGCCAAGGCAGTCACGGCAAGAAGACCTGTCTGGATCCCAAAATTCGGGGATCTGGTCAGAGAGAAAATAGCAGAAAAAAAAGAATTTGGGCCATCCTACAGAAAACATGTACCGGTCCTAGCAATTCAAGGACCAAGAACAGTACTTCTACCGCCTCTTGCCAGGAAAAAGGAGAAAAGATTTGTCTCAATCGACTTAATCAAACCACACTATGTGGCCGATACTGAGCAGTAGGCCACGTGGACTCCACAGTAGCAGATGCCCTCCTCTCGCTACAATCCAAGAAGTTCAAACGGAAAGACTCATCACGTTCGAAGAGCCTCCAACACGGAATGAAGGACTAAGCAACAATGCTATGGAACTCGTTCCCCTTGAACCCGAAGTTCAACTTCAAAATCAAACTCAAAATAACACACAAGTTGCAATAAGACCTAATACAGATCTCTACGTCAACATGCCTCGACGAGAGCAAACTACGATTTCAACAAATCCTGATGCAATTCCAACAATTGATCGAACTGCTTCTGGCTACTTCATGAACTTTGATACGTTTTCCTTGGATCCAAGTGAACCGGAAACGACGCCAGCCCAAATATCACGCAAACAGCAAATAAAAGACTTTCTGAACTCTCTCAAAAGACTTACCTGGTATCACCTTGGGTAGAACTATGGGTCATCACTGGGATACTGTTCTTTCTTTTCTGACTAGGCTTAGTTATAACTTTTAGCATGCTTATTAATGGACGATACCTTTGACAAAGACCTGAAGCCGAGAAAGTAAATTTGATTCTGAACCCACATCAATCTTCTCATCGTGAACAAAGAGACTTGTCATCAGTGAACATTACAGCAGTTCCTATTCCGGACGGTATAGTTTGGGACAAGGTTGATTTCGACATATTCGGTCCTACTGAACTTTTAAAAATTTCGCATGTATTTAAAATTTCATTGAGTGATATCATTACCTCCAGTACATTTTCTGATGATTGGGACTCTGAAACTGTTAATAATATGTTGTCTGATTTAGAAAAAACTGCAGCATTTCCAAACACTGAAATGTTAGAAGGTACTTCAGACTATGACACTTTGTACTGTTACCAACATTATGGTCATCATTTCTTGCACAAATCTATATCACCTAGAAATGTGTTTGAGTACCACCAGTGGGAACATTGCCCTACACCACTAAAAGGTAGTTTGCATACATTTGCACAGAAGTTTTCATACTTTTCAGGGTTTAACACTACTGACCCGACCTCGTATTATTACAAGGTTGCACCGACATCAGCACTGAAAACTATGTTGACAAACACCAAACAGATATACTCTGCTTCCTTTAGCACCCAATTGTCTGCACAGGGTTTTGACCTATGGAAGGACACAATAGACTTAAAATCAGTCTGGGGTTCTAGAGACTGGCAAGTCCAGGGAACAGAGGCGCTATTTAGAGCGTGCCTCATTCCACAGCAGATTATATTTCTAAATGACACTGTGCAACAGACGTCCTGTCTTGGACTAGCCAAAAACAAGGACCTGAACACACCTCGGTTTCCAACACCATCACAGATGGAGGGGTGACAAAATTCAACTTCACAAGAAGGGGCAACAGTAAATGACATTTTATAGTACAATAGATCAGACCCTAATTGGAAGAAATGGGTGGTTTGGCCCTTAGACACGAACACATGTCAGGAAAGATTCTGGGGTATAACCGAAGGGTTCAGTATCCATAGGCCAGACCTACGCTATGTACAAAGAGAACACCCAGGGGTAGTGACATCCTACAGTGTTGGGAAGTTGTACCTTGATTGGCTAGAAACCTCAACACTCACAGAAGTGAAACATCACTTATCCTTACTCACACATGACATGGATCTTAGGGACTTTTTACTAGGCCCCAGGAAGTCACGTCAGAAACGTTTCATATATGCTGGCATTTATGCTGCCTACAATGAAAATTGGAAAATATCCCAGCAAGAGGCCGCAGAGAGAATACGGGAAATACACTGTATTAACTTAGAAAAGGCATTAGCAGTAGTGGATAATGGGTTAACAACTTTGACCTCCAGGATCTATTCCTTAGGCAACATTGTATCTTCTGCAATAGACATACTGGAACAAGATTTGGCCATATACAACACGGGCAATCTCAGTTACGTTCTATTATGTTGTTAAGCTGGACACTGCAATCTTTGCGTGAAGGCTATGTGCCTTGGCGTTTATCAACAGTACGTCTCTGTTTTCTGAATATAATCTAACAGATAAACAGGTAGAAATGGCACAAAGGGGAGCAAAATATACAATGCTGCGTATTGAAAAGCTGGATAGATTACCATTTACGGTAGCGGAATCACCATCAACGGAATGGCTAATCCATGGCCACATAACTCTACCGGTCACTACTTTTCAGTTTCAATATTGCCTTGAGCAAAGGCAGGCAGGCAAATATGAAAAATTGGGTAAGGAATACATTAAGGAATCTTGGGAATTACCGTACAGATTTCGATGCTGGAGTGGGGATCGAGAAGTGTTTCTAAGCGGTACAAACTGCAAGAACGCTTTGAGTGGTTCTCTCATGTGCCAGGATATTTTACTACACGGAGCTTGTAATGGTTCAGTGGCGAACTTGTCCTGCCACCTGCAAGGGACTCCAGCAGCTGTGATTACACCGGTATTGAAGCTGCTCTCGAATGGGAGTTACTTGATGCTGAACGATCAAGGTTGTTGTGGGATGCTTCCGGGGATTGCCTATCTGGTCACGGTGAACTCCAGGGTTACTTGCTGTATTCAAGTATTGTTTCCCCCAACAAGTACAGTCAGGGAGGCGCCACTATGGCCTTCCCTAAATGTTTCTTTTATACAGTTTGATACTTTGAGCAGAATGAAAGCCATGCTTTTACAGCAAACTGTGCCCTTAACCTCCACCCGGGAGACCCTTGACCTTCAAATCGCAAGGACCTCGACTGAGATACAGGCACTTATACGTACAACCTCCCCTTTCATTTCGCAGAAATGGTGAGTCGTATCTTTAATATGTCTGATACGAGTGGTATTGTACACCTATTTAAGACCATAGGGTCAGGATTTCTAAGCACCTTTCAGACAATCCTCGGAGTTATTCCAAACTTTATACACTCCGTTTTGAGAAGCGTTTTTGGAGGTCTTTCGCTAATCCTGCTCTCAATAGCAGGTATCCTGATTGTCATTTTTCTGCTACGCAATGGACGGCCCAATCACCAACGAGATGGCGAAAGCACTCCTGGAGCGCAAATACCGTGAACGCATGGTACAACATCTGGGCACACCTCGCCTACGGGAACTGAACGCTTCTTGGTTCCTATCGTTTAGACCCGTCTGGATGGACTGCATCTTACCTGCTCTTCGATGCCTGTTCTGCGGAGAAGAATGCGTGTTGGATCTCTGTCTGACACTTGCATCGGACACGCCTACGGACTTGAACACCAGGCTGGAACCCGTGAGGTCCCATGCTCGGCAATGTCCCCAGCGTATTCCTATACTGATGGCTGCATTCCTCGAGTACCCGCAGGTGCCTTTTACTACAACTGAGTTAAGCATCAGCTCGTCCACTAGCACTCAGGTATCGACTACTGCACCGGCTGCCTCTGCACCAGCTATTGGCAGTTCTGAATATCATCTGTGCTCCATTGATGTACTCTGCGAGGTGTTACAGGGACCGTTCTCTGCAGCGGCAAGCAACGACGATGTTGCGTCTCCCAGCCAGGACACTTAATATATAATCGGCTCATTGTGTGCTTGGAAAGAATTCTGAATTTTTCTTTTAAATTTCAAAACTCAACTAAATTTGGAACACTTCCTAAAAATTGACACTTTTGCTGGAAAAGCATGGCCTTCTGACGCTTGTAGTAGTTTGACTTATATAAACGAACTCAACTATGACTTTGGCTTAAAGTGACATTTCCAATATTAGCTTTCGAAAATAATTTTTTTTTCTTCCCCCCGATTAGACTGTTTTTAAATGGTTTTATTGACAATATTTTATGAAGCTCGCTGATAGTTTTATGCGCTGCTACCTAGTGAATACAGTAGTTCGCTAGCATTTTTATCATTGTTGACTGTTCGGAAGAGGAGTGGGTGTTATGTTTCATATAAGTACCCTAATATAGGCCCGGGTAATATCATACACCTTCACCTACATTATCTCCCTTACACTACACAGTAACGAGCCTTTAGGATTGAACCTTTACCTAGTTCTAGTCCTGGGCGCAGAAGGAGGGTTTTCCCTGAACAATAGCGTCCTATAACTCCATCAAATGAGCTCATACAGTATGAATGAATATTTTTGAGGGTTCTTGGAAACCAGGCAGGGGCTACACCACCTGCATAATATCTACGTACAAGGTTCATCCCATATGTCATCCTCAAATCCAACAATGGCTAATACAAGAAACAAGGGACAAAGAAACCCTAGATACTTTTTGTATAAATACAGCACATCTTGCTAGGGTTGGGAAGAGGAGACCGAGACTTCCAGGACGACACACTGACCAGAGACGCTGAGGCTCCTGCATGCAGACGCTCCCGCTGACAGTGCTCTAACACATCCCTCGCGGGGTGTCCAACTCGAGACCAGGAAGGGGTCCCACACTCTCTCACTTCAGGTAATGGGGTTAGACTAAATCCTAGAGGGATTCTTGGCTTCACACCTACTCACATGCTAGGTACACTTAGGTACATCTAGATAGGCATTGTAGGAGTACGCACATTTTATCAGGCATTTTATATTCATGTATGTATTCATGATTATTGCAAGATGGTAGAACTATACTATCCTTTTATTTTCACTGTACTGCTAATCAAATATATTTGCTACTGTATAACAGTTGTTGCAGCACATCTATTTTACACTAGAAGAACAACTGTGCAATAAATTCTTATTGTAACACGCCCGACTGTTTCTTCTTCTGTAATTCTCTGAGACCGAATAAGTGAGCACGAGTGACTGAGCGAAAAGAAGAATATTGTTTCTACGATCCTGGGGGATCAGGGTTGTCATGTTCTGAGGTTGCCAGAAACTATTCTCTCCCCGATAAGAGGAGATTCTAGTGGCACTGTGAGCTAGCTAAAACAGAAAGGCTAACATTCTCGGTGGGGGTGCTCAGAGCCAGTCTGCCACCAAACCCACAGTTTATGTTATCCGGAACGCGCAGATCCTGTATGGGTAATATAGGAACTATACGACAATGGTTAAGGCAATTCTGCTTGAAAAACAAGCTTAAATAGAAAATGCTGAATGTGCATAACAATTTTGATTCTTGATCACTCTATGAACCCGTTTTCATAATGATTAAGTTGCTCATGTAGTTTCAAGTATTCTTGCAGAATGTTTCTAGTTTACAAAGATTACTGTCACATAACTAATTTTTGTCGTTTAACAGGGTAAAGAACAGCTCATTCAATGAATTGCAGAGTTTAAAACGTGAATTTGACTTTCTAACCCACTTGTTTTCCCCCTTAATGATGATCCTGCAGTATTTTCTTTTTCATTAATACAGATGTTTCGACTTTTGCATAGTTTACTGGTTATAAACTGATATTAGAAAGTTAAATAACTATGTACATATGTGGGGAAACAAGCTTGTAGGAAGCGGACTCCACGTGAAAGCATAGTTGATATGTTTTAGCTGAAAACGTAACATTGCCGTCTAGGGACTATTGTATACGTGTGGGAAGATGAGGAGTGATCCTGTTCCAGGAGAGCATCGGATGATGATTGGCTGACAGATACGAGAGAAGCAAATAGTTGCAAAGGGCTTCGCAAAATGTGTTATCTATAATAGTGCATGTTCCGAGAGTAGATTACCACTACACACTTGCCCACTTTCTGACCCATTTCTTTTTTTGAGGCCACCACTTCTTTTACCCATTTACCCACATGCAGACGTTATGTTACATTGCTTTAAGACTCTCCTGAGTTTCTTGAACTACTCTTAGTGGAAAGTTGTTTGCTTTGATATATTTGAGCTGATTTAAACACTGAAGCTTTATGCTTTCTCTCACTCTCTCTCAGACTAGAACCTTTAATGGGCTTTGACTAACTCCATTTTTCACCCGATTCTTAGAATAGGGAGTCTTTCCTTTATGGAATGTGCTTTCGATGCATATATTGATTGATTTGATTAACCATTATTGATTTTATATTTCTGTCATTTCTTGACTATTGAGATTCATCAGAATTTAACTTGTGATTTTCAATAAAGATGATTTGATAAATAAATCCCTTTCAACCTTTATCAACTCTTGTTATTGACTAAGACTATTAGAATAGTCATTGTGATTATTATTAATGTATTGTTTAACCCAGCTTCTTCTCTAAAACAATGGTAAATATACATCGCATTGTGAGCGAGCGGCAGGGGTTAGCCATGATGCTAGTAAACTGTGTCTTTTAATCCCTGTTTCCTCGTTAAGTCATTAACTCCTTCCTTGAAAAATCAATGCAAAATAAAACCTTTTTCACAAAATGAGTGAATTGAAATGACATATAATAAGACCTGCAGTTTTATAGTTAAGGCAACACAGTGATTAACGTGCTCCCTGCTGCTTTTTAATTTGCTCTTTATTGGGTTTCCTCCCAAGTACAACAACCATGACAAATAATACAGCAGCGTACATGTGGTTGCTGGTCATGGCCTTGCATGTTTCATTCTTGATAGGGCAGACTCAACTATTCATTTTTCAGAGATCGGCAAAAGGAGCGTGAAATTAAACACCTGTCACAATGGTACAAAATGGCAGAAAAGTCTGTAGAATGCACATTGTAACTGTTGGGTAGTTTATACCAATCAGTAGAAACTGCGTGTTTGCGGTCGACATAAAGGTAGGATGGTGCCAGACTGAATCCATGCACCCCTGTACGGTATGTTGTGCCTTGGACCATCTAGCTCGCAGTGCCACCATTAGCCCCCCTAAACATGAGCAGAGAGCGAACAGTTCTGGCAACCACTGAACATGAAAACTCTGTTCCCTCAGGAACCATGGTAACAGAATTCGAACTTTTCGCTCAGTCACTCGTGCCTCATTGCACTCAGAGAAATATACAAAGAATACACAGAGGGGAGTTTTCAGTATTTATTGAACCGCAGGGATTCTTGTGTAGAAAATGTGGGCTGCGATGAGTAATAGACAGAAGCAGACAAAAGTTATAATAAATGTCAGAACAGTGAATAAAACAAATAGTTTCACCATCTTGTTGAGACAAATTATATATGCATACATATACAATAATAAAACTATGTAGCGTACTCCTACGATGCAGAACCCTAACCTATGTGTCTAGGGTGCAGATGTATGTTTTGCCAAGAAACCCCCTTCTGGATGATCTAACCCCATTACCTGGTGCGTAAAAGTGTAAGACCACATCTTGGTGGCAAACTGGACACCCTTAGAGATGTCAGTCAGCTGCTAGGCAAAAGCTTCAGCATGCAGGGACCCCTCGTAGTCAGCAGAAGTGCCTCCTCTGATTATGTTAGGAAACAAAATGTTATATACAGAAAATTGTATTCTTGCCTTTGGCGAGATTGTGATCGGGCTGCCATTGTTTGTGTTTCACAGAGAGCTGCGTCTCCATATGGATGAAATAATAAACACATTTGTGCTGCACACGTGAGGGCCTTGTCCCTAATGCCAAGGCAGTATGATAGTGTTCTCACGAAGAGTTTGTCCGCAAGGTCAGTGTTTCCAAGGAACTAGTCCAAGAGTCACGAATGCAAATGTGTGTCAAAAGTCGATGTGGCAAAGAAAAGGCAACTTTAGGAAAAGACTGTCTACAAGTAAAATGGCACTAATTCCTACCGGGCCTACCTCAGGCACATGACATAACTCAAATTGTATGTACCTTTCATTTCTTTTGTTGCCTCTTCCAGCAGTTCTCTGCCTTTTGACCCATTACACCAGTGTCTGCAGCTCACTTCATTCTTCCTCACCAACCACATCACTTATCTTTTATCACATGCCAATGGTTGGCACCAGAACTAATTTTGGGGAACTAAATCTTATTTTTCATAATTAAATCTTGAGCCGAGCTAAAGAGAGAATGGTAAAACAGGAGGACAGAAAGAAGAACAGAATTATAGATAAGCAGTGACAAAGGGATAAAAGAGAAATGAAAAGGACCTTCATGAGTGAGATCATTAAACAGGAGCTGACCAAGAGCTCCTAAAAGAACACCTGGGTCCCTGCACATATATGTATGTATGTTTGTATGTATGTGTATATGTATATATATATGTGTGTTAAAATTTTGTTCTATTTCTTCTGTATTTTGTCCATACCCCAGGACTGTTTCCACCACTTAGTGTTCACAGTGAGAGTTTGTCTGTTCCATTCCAGAGCACATTAATGGAGCCTGTCTCTTACATCCTTTTGTCCATGGTAAATGTCTGTATCTTTTTTATTATTAAAATTGTTAGGCTTTTGATTCTATAAAGTCTCTAGGCACTCCTCTTCAACTCTAATTTCAATATGGATACACCTTTTCATTACTTTTCAGTAAATGTATTAATCCTACCAATTTCAATTATGCAAATATCTACCATTCCCTCAATTAATCAAAGGAAGAGAATCACTGGTATTGTCTCATCTTTATTGCTCCATATGCAAATATGATCCATACATATTTAAGACCGTCACCGGTAATTTACATTTTCATAATCTGTTTCTATCAAAAAAACATTTAGTAAATGGCATATCTATAAATAGATTGCAAAAACTAAATTCATATCCGAGGCATTATTCACAAATATCTACTGAATAAAACCTAGGAAGGGGAGTTAAAAAAACTTAAGGAATGTGATCTTAATGCTTTATTCCATTACAATTCTGAATTCTGTCCAGTAGGAGCTGTTCTTTTCTATCTGTCTTTTTAATAATTATTAACTTTGAACACCTTGTTTCGTCTCCGGCTCATCACTTGTTGCTTTCATTAGATATACATAGACTCCTGCTGTTAATTATAAATATATATCACCTACTGTCAATCGCCAGTAAGTAGTTATAGTTAGGGCCTAGTTTCCATAGGAAAATCTTTTTTGTTTTGCTACTAACTTTGGTGCAGTTTGGCAAATCTTCACGAAATTTTAAAGACTAGTTTTGCCATTTACTTCAGCTGCTGTTTGGAATGTTTCGGGGTGATTCATCAAGCGGGGGCGAAGAAAAAGGGGGAGACCCAAAACACGCTTTCCCCATGCAAGTTCCCATAGGGATTTTGAACACGACTACAGCTCGAACCGGTGAACAGAATTACACCAAATTTGGCAGAAAGCTAGATCTTGGTCCAGAATGAATGCTTTTAAATAAATCCATTCAGTAGTTTTGGAGTTATTAAAAAAACAAGATTTATGTATATCTAGGGACACAAATCCTCCACAGAACTCATGCTGAGATCTAATTGGCTGCCACCACTTCAAGCAGGAAGTTTTTTTTTTAAGAACATATTTTTGGGAGTTTTGCCAAAATCATGCCCCATGGTGTATAAGTACAAGCGTAATTGCAGAATTGGCTTGATTTTATAACATATTATTTTGTAAACTAAACAATAAAACAAGCTGCGAAAAGAACAAAAGAAACTTGTCCGTGTCCCCTCGTCGCATCCCCAAGCAGTAATACCTCTCATCAAGCTATTGGTGTTGCATACGTTCTGCATTTTGGCCATAGGATCATACCTCTAAGTCTAGTGTTGCATTCACTGATGGCAATGGGGCTAGAATAATGCCTTGGTAGTCCGCCCAATACTTCCATATGTGTGTGTGTTTTGGGGGGCAGCCCCTAGCCTGAAACTGTGGCTTCTCCAGCCCCATACAAAAGTCCATCCCCCTTTTCCCGACACCCAGAAGGGGTGGGGATTTTGCCTTCCAGGTTCGGGCAGTGTCCCACTTAGCAAGAGTAAGGCCTAGGAATAGCAGATGGCACTTATGCCTGTTCTCGCCTATGTCTTCTGAGTTGCGCAGTAATGCGAGCCATGGTGTTCTAGGGAAGTTCCAGCCCAGCACCTCGGCCAGACATGTGAATACTCCTTTCCCAAATCTATCTAGAGTGGGCAAGTCCACACTGTGCGTAGGAAGGTGGCTTCTGCACCACAGCATCTTAGACATTCTGGGGATGCAAATAGTCCTGCCTTCCAGAACCTGAGGCGTATGTTGTATGTTCGGTGTAAGAATTTGAGCTGAATCAGGCGCAAACGTGTTGAGATTGCGGGCTCCGCGGGGGGACTCTGATGAAATCCCGGGGGATCTGTATTTAGCTGATATTCCAAACTGGGCCTGTTACATTTTAATCCTGTCTAATGCAATAGCCAGCGGTGCCCCAGTCCCCGAGTCTTGGAAGAGTGCTGAGGTGGTCCCAATTTATAAGAAAGGGGCTAGAGATGAACCCTCAAACTATAGGCCAATTAGCCTGATCGACGCCCTACAGAAGGTCTTCTGTAGAGTTGTGCTGCAGAGTATCCAATTATGGGCGGACGATAATGCAATTTTATCCCAGTACCAGGCTGGTTTTAGGGTAAAGACGGGGACTATTGACCAGGCATTCCAGCTTTTGCTCCTCTATTGGAAAGTGGTAACGATTGGCAAGGGCAGTCTTTACTTAGCATTCATCTATTTAAAGACTGCCTTTGATCTAGTCCCCAGGGGCAAACTATGGTTGGCACTAAAATATATGTGTATCCCGCCACCCATCCTCAATTTGGTAGTTCGGCTACATGAAGGGAACTATGCACAAATTAGATGGGGGCGCAGGGGCAACTGACCGATCGCATCCCAGTAAGCAGGGGAGTTCGACAAGGTTGTGTCCTGGCTCCCACTCTTTTCTCTCTCTACATGAATGGAATGGTGAGCTTTCTGCAAGAAGAACCAGCAGACGCACCAACCTTGGGGGGCAATAAGGTACCGACCCTCTTGTTCGCAGACGACACCCTGCTGGTGTCGAAGACCCCAGCGGGACTGCAGTGGTTACTCAGCAGATTCCACTCTTTCTGCGACACTAGGGGGCTGGTTATTAATACGTCTAAAACCAAATTTATGTTCTTTAATCCCCATTAGTCCTATAAAGGCAGTCCTTCGTTAGGTGGGACTCCCCTGGAAAGAGTTGGCACCTTCGACTATCTCGGTGTCAGACTCTGACAAAATGACGTGGAAGCCTCACCTAACTAAGATGCTGTTGGGTCATAAGCGAGTAATGGGGTCACTGGGAAAGGAGCATCACGCTTCACATAGTAGGCCGGTAGCTCCAGCCCTTCAGGTCTACGATGCAAAGGCTGTTAGCACAGCTCTGTATGGCGCAGAGCTGTGGGGATTTGACCAGATCCATGATCTTTGTAGATCTGAGCATACATTTTTAAGGGATATAGTGATGCTGCCCTGAAATATTCCGCTTACTCCCCTAATGCTAGATATGGGTAGGCGTTCCATTGGTGATATAGTGAGGGTTCGCCCATTGCTTTTTTGGGCTCGCATTAGGTGGATCCCAGGGCTTCTACCTTATGCGGAAGCTCTGTCTGAGGTTATCCAGCTAGACACAAGTAATAAGGTAGGCTGGATCACCAATGCCAGGAAGCTGATGTCTGCGCTAGGGCCTCAAGCCCAGTGGGCAAGCAGGATCCACTGAGGAAAGATGTGCTTAAATCACACTATTGGGAATGGGTGGATCAGTAATAATCCAGCAAACCTAACTTGGGGAGACTAACCTCAGAATTCTATCTCCGCAAACAGACCAGACACCTGGAATTCTACCTAGACATAATTCAGATCCCTCGGGACAGGATGTTGTACATCCATTTTAGGTTTGGAACACTTCCTGTCTGCGAGGTAACAGCTAATTGGCACTCACGCAACCCAACATCAAAGGATTGCCCATGCTGCAAGAACCTGGTGGAAAGTGTTGCCCATGTTATGTTTGCTTGTCCGGCATACGTTAAACCAAGGTCGAAATGGCTAACACCGATTTGCCGGCTACTGGGCACACGGAACCATCAGGTTGCCTTGCGCATTTTAAGATCAGACTCTAGACCACTTTTTGCATGCAGAGTGGCCAAGTTCTTAAGCCATGCGTGGCTTATAAGACGGAAAGCCCAGATAGGAATGTCATAGTACCCTCCAGGATTAGGACCACGCATAGCCGTATAAGGGCTCACTGGATGGCATTTCATGTCTTTAATCATACGTCATGCACATGCACTTTAGTACTTATAACCTCCTTGCAATGTTGTCCTGTGGAGGGTTGGAATAATCAATAATAAGACCCCCTAGGTATTGGGAACTGGGTCCAGCTGTATAGGCCCTTCATGTGAAAACACTGTGATGCTTCTTTTTATTCACATTGTTTTAATGTATTTTTGTATTCTATCGTTGTTTTAAAACTGCTCTTTACCACTGACTTGTCGAATTTTATATTGCTTTTCTGTCACAGCCGTGCACAAGACAAACTGTTCGTACGCACTTAATTGTAATAAGCTGTTGCATGAGTTTTTTTTCTTTTAGTTTTTTTCTTCTTTTTTGTTGTCCTTATTCCGCCAACTTTCTTGCTGGTGCAGCTCTTGTCCCTCGAAAGAATGGAGGGGAAGATGAGCAGGTCCACGCAAAGATTACTGCTGTTTCCACATTTATCTCCCTCCCGTTGAGACCAGGGCGGAGGGGAGCTGGACCTCCAGCATAGCATATGTGGTTTAATCATTGGACCCACTTAACTGTTGTCTCCAATCTACAAACAGTGCCCAAACCTTCTCCAAACTTTTAACGTCACAAGCAATATCAGTCTGGCTCGTATAATTAATACTTCTGAGACAGTCAGCAAAAAGTGGGGGATTTTCAGATTTCCAGAGCCTGCATATCTCCCGCCTCGCCAACAAAATCACATAAAAGACAAAATTAGTTGTAACGGAACTTGCTCGTATACATGCTTCTTGATACAGCCCAAAAAATATAAGTCAAGGGCTTACCTTAATCTGTTGACCAATCACTTCCATTAAAAAGCTACATACCGATATCCAATAAGGTGCGATCTTCGGACACTGCATAAACATTTGCAGGTCATCTGCTGATGGAAGCATACACTTTGGACATACATATGCATTCCCAGTAACTCTTGAAAGCTTGGCCGGAGACCAGTATACCCTGTGGGTGGTAAACAGGTGATTTTGCTTAAGTGAGGTGGGTTTCACCACTGCACGTAAAATGGAAAAAGAAGTATGCCAAACTTGCTTTAGGTTTCCTTCCCCGAACTCTTCTTCCCACAGGTTGGAAATGTCTGACAGGCTCTCATCATCCGCATCCAAAAAGGCCCAGTACGAAATTGAAACTTCCTTTTTTAGTGGGCCAATTCTCATTGCCTGTTCTCACCAAGGCTCATCATCCTCCTCCACCCACTCTCGAGTAGCCCACCAAGAGCGTAACTGGTAATATTTAAATCTTGTTAGTTGTCCCTTAGTACAATTGCTTAAAACTTACCAGCCCACTAAACTTGATCCCATTCTGAGATCTGCCCAGTAACATAAACCTGCAGATTTTAAGGGCTGACTAAGCTGGTCGATCAGACAATCAGGGGTACCCGGGGAGTCCCAAATTGGTGCCCAGGATGAATAATATGGTACTCCAAACCTCCTCTGAAAATATATCCATGTTCTTAAGGCAGTATTCAAGATCTTCAACCTCACCTTTTTGGAATATTTTGGATCCCCATATTTAAACAGAAAGTGACACTGATCTTGACTTAAATCACCAAGCATTGCCTCAAAAAAGTATCCCCATTGGTGACCTGTCTAGCTTGTTCACTAACATGCACTTTAGTACTTATAGCCTCCTTGCAATGATGTCCTCTGGAGGGTTGGACTAATCAGTACTATGGCCCCCTGGGTATTGGGAACTGGGTCCAGATGTATAGGCCCTTCATGTGAAAACACTGTGAAGCTTCTTTTTATTCACATTGTTTTAATGTATGTTTTTATTCTATTGTTGTTTTAAAACTGCTCTTTACCACTGACTTGTCGAATTTTATCTTGCTCTTCTGTCACAGCCACGCACAAGACAAACTGTTTGTACGCACTTAATTGTAATAAGCTGTTGCATGAGTTGTTTATTTTTCTTTTTATATCTTTTTTATAATCCTAACTTGTGTTTTTATAGCTTTTATGACATGAGCTGTCGAAATAAAGCTTATACATACATAATTGATGGGACCTATGTCTGAATGCCAGGTCTCTCTGAGTGTCTCCAGTGTGGGGGCGCTGTGGGTGACTAGCGTCTGATATATTTTGGAAATTTTATATTCCTTTAGATCTCCCATAAGGAGTTTCCCTTCTAGTGGGCTGAATTCGGGGAGGGCCGTTAGGTTTTTGTGGCATGGCGTTAGTGTGTAACGGAACTGCACGTATTTATAAAATTGGGTACGGGGCATGGAAAATTCTTCCAGTAATTCAAGGAATGATTTAACGGTACAGCTGTGGAGGACATCTCCTAGGGAGGATATCCCAATCTGATCCCACCCCTGGGAACCCTGTAGGTGTTTCAGTTGAGGGAAGAGTCTGTTGCACCATAGCGGGGCCTCCCGCGTGAGGTGGTCCCACCAACCTATGCGGCAAAGGGACTGACGCCATGTCATCATTACTACTTTAGTGGCTGGGGGATGAGCCTGCATGTTTGAATAATCATATAAGTATTTGTATAAAGAGGGTTCTCCCAGTAGCCATTGTTCAACGGCATATGTGGGTTCGTCACTAGGGCCGTACCACCAGTCGTTCAATACTTGAAGGTGTGAAGCCGCATAATAAGACTGAACGTCGGCAATGGCAATGCCCCCGCAGTATGTGGAGAGAAAACATGCATGAAGAGCCATTTTGGCAGCTCCGCCACACCATAGGAACCTGCTAAGCATGGAGTTGATCTGTCTGAACTATGTCTGTGGGATGGGGTATGGGTGGTTTTGCAGTTGATATAGGAGACGTGGAAGGGATATCATTTTAAAAATTGCCGAGCAACCATAGAGGGATAGCGGCAGGCCCGACCATGACTTGAGCTCAGTTTTAACTTTGGCGAGTGCCATATCTATATTGCGTTCGCAGGAGACCTCCTGTTTATCTGTTAGGGAGACTCCGAGATATTTCATGCCCTCTTTGGTCAATGAGAGATCCCTGGCCCATTTATAATCTCCAAGAGTCCCCCTCAGAGGCCATATGGTGGACTTATTTACATTCATAAAGAGACCTGACGTCTCGCCAAATATTCGTATGATTTGAAGGATCCTAGGGGCCTGATCTATGGGGATTCGTCATAAAGAAGAGCATATCATCAGCATACAGGGCTATTCGATCTCAGATTTCGGCCGACCATTCAAAGCCCCGGATCTTGGCGTCCAGACGAACCCAAGTCGCAAGCGGCTCAATGGCAAGTGCAAACAGTAATGGAGATAGCGGGCAGCCTTGACTGGTGCCGCGGCCGATAGGGAAGGATGGGGACATGCTTGCCGCTATACGTACGGATGCTGTCAGTCCATGGTATAGCATTTGGATGTATGATAAAAAACGGGGGCCGAAGTTCAATTGTTTCATAAGAATAAACAGGTATGTCCAGCTGACCATGTCGAAAGCTCTGTCAATGTCGGCAAGGAGTAGTGCCGCTGGACGGTGTAAACAGTCTACGGCAGCTATCTCATTATGAACGTGGCGTATGTTGTGTCGTGTTGCATGTCGAGGCATGAAGCCCACCTGATCCGGATTGATCAGGTCGGAGAGGTGGGCCTGTAATCTATTGGCAAGCAACTTGGCCAGGAGCTTTGCCTCAATGTTTAAAAGGGAAATCGGCTGACAAGAGGCATGGAATTCCGGGGGACGGCCTGGCTTCTGAAACACCACAATTTCTGCATGTCTCCAGTCTGGGGGCATGTATGTGGTCTGTGCTGCTTCTTGGATGGCAGCCAGGTAATGTGGGCCCAGGAGAGACATGTATGCTTTATAGTATTTGCTTGGGAAGCGATTGGGACAGGGAACTTTCCCAGCACATAGATCAGCCAGCGCGGTGGTCAGTTCCTCTAGTGAAAGAGGGGCCTCCAGTGACTCGCAGCCTCCTTCGAGAGGGCCTTAGGGGGAATATCATCAAAGAATCGTTCAATCGTGGAGGTATCTAGAACCTCCTGCAGCTTATAGAGGGACTGGTAATAGGTGGCAAAGCCTCAGTGCCTCAGGGTGTGTTAGTAATGAGTTGTCAGTGTCGCGAATCCCCAGAAGTGGAGTGTGCGTTTGTGCCTGCTGGCATAGCCTGTAAAGGAGTCTCCCCGACTTATCGCCCCATTGATAGATTCTGCTCTGTGTGGCTACCCACGCACAACGTGCCTCATTCATCAGCTCCCTATGATATTGTTGCTGCGTCAGGCATAACTACTGTTGTGTTTTGGCCGGGTCACTGTCCTGCGTCCAAAGCCATAATGTGCACTTCTAAGTCGTTTACGCTCCGCGCACAGTAGCTGATGTCCACCCCACGAACCGTCGGCTTTATAGCTTCCCACAATACGCATGCGGAGGACGCCATCGCCTCATTATGAGAGATGTATTCCGTGAGCGCGTTATGGATATGCATGCGATGTGTGGTTTTGTAGATGCCATAGTGAGAGCCGCCATCTGAATAGGGCCAACGCGAGCCAATTAAAGGTTGAATTGCCACGGGGTAATGGTCCGACAGGCCTCGGGGAAGGATTGTTGCCTTCGGCACTCTGTGTATAAAGTTCCTATGGATAAAAATGTAGTCTATTCTGGAGTAGGATGAGTGGGTAGGGGAGTAGAAGGTGTAGCCAGTGTCTGTGGGTGTCCTCTATGTGTCCACCTACCCAACCATGTCTGTCAAGGTCTTTAGTTTGGACTCGTGGGATCTAGCTGTAGTTCCTGAGGGTCGCTATCTGTTCTTATCTGGGCATATCACCGCATTCCAGTCCCCTCCGATCACCGCGAGCCCATCGGGTAGGAAGCCTCATATTTCTACCAGGTGATGCCAGAAACTCTGGCCCAAGGGCGGGGGGGCATAGATGCTACCCAGCACAATGTGTTCCCCGGATATAAACCCCTGGACAAATATGTATCTGCCATGTATATCTGCCCACTTTTGCACAAACATAAATGAGGTCCTACGATGTATCAAAATGGCCACCCCCCTGGAACCCCGTGTGAAGCCCGCGTGAAACGTGTACATGTACCCATAGCAGGCTAGGCATGGGGTCTTAGTGCCTAACATGTGTGTCTCTTGTAAGAGGAGGATGTCTGCGCCAATATGCTTGGCCTGTTGAAGAACTGCGCCACACTTGATCTTATCAAGCATACTCCAGGTTTTCCAGCTGACAACATATAGCTGTCCAGGGGTGGCCATTGTAGTTTGTGCCGCCATTAATCTATTAGGGAGAAAAGTCATCATGAGATTGCACTAGGGACCTCGACCCTGGGGGCAACCGGACTACACAGCATTTATGTGCACGAACAGCATTAGAATAAACATGAACAACATACTCACCCCCTCCCTTCCCACCTCAATACTTCAAAACCGCTGAAGTGTCTATCACAGGAAGTACCGCACTCTGCCGCCAATGGGGAGGCAGAGCACGGTCTCCCCAATGGTGCCTCAAAAACTGTTGGGGGTTCAAAGCACCCCATAGCGAGTGGCCGTGGTTAATCTGAACACTGCCTTGCATGTTCATGAAAAGTAGAGTCTACCGGACCAGGAAGCTTGGTCTGTTTGTTTGTGTGCAATGTCTTTTTGGCTGGTGTATTCTCCGGGTCGTTGCTGCTGTATTTGGAGCACCATGTTGATCTGGATCGATGTCTGCATTTGTCCGAAGCTTTGTGTTGTGGGCAGCTGGATTCTCCTACAGAGGAGTCTGAGTTCCTTTGCGGTGGAGTATGTGGTTTTAGGCTCCTTTTTTCATCTCTCGATGTAAATACTTCTTCTGGAGTTTCAAAGAATTTGGTGCTGGAATTAAAGACTACTCGCAGGCGGGCTGGATATAGGAGCATATAAGATCTTGAGGTCACGTAGGCGGGCTTTGGCGGCAGTGAAATATTGGCGCTGTTGCTGGACCAATTTTGTGTAGTCTGGAAAAATCATGATGCGATGGAACTCATAGAACAGTTCATTTTGTAGCTGCGCCTGTTTTAGGATGATGGCTCAGTCGTGGAAATTCAAGTTCCGTGCGATCATAGGTCCCAGCCTAGCGCCTGGTGGGGATTGCTGCTGTAGGGCACTGTGCACGGGCTCCACAACAAAACAGGGGGACAGTGCATCTGCCGGCATCCATGAAGTAAGCCAGCGGGTAAGGAATTCCCCAGCGTCATATCCTTCACATTTTTCGGGGAAACCTACAAATCGGAGATTGTTCCTGTGTGCCCTCCCTTCTGCACCCTCGACCCGCAGCACAAGGCCTTTAGTAAGTTGTCCGAGAGTAGAGACTTTATTTTGAAGTGTAGAGACAATGTCTTCCAAACCAGAAACCCTGGTCTCAGCCTCTGTAATGTGGTCCACTGCGTTGAGGAGATCTTGGCGTAGGAGTGTTACTTCCGTGCCTACTGCGCCAATTTGGGTCTCACGTGCCTGCCGCGACGGGGTAATGGCAGTGAGTAAAGCGGCATTATCCGGCAACCCCGCGGCGCCATCCGTGGGATCCACAGGCTGCGCCGCTGTCCCGGTGAAGCGATCCAATGTACTTTGCTTAGGCCTTGGGCCTAGGGTCCTGTCTTTTGACATGATGCGAGGTGGGATCACTAGGGGCTGTGTTTAATGGCTCTGGTTGTCTCCCTCGGTCTCGTAGGGCCACGCACTCTGACGAGACGAAATGCAGCAGCCCCTGCCCTTTTGTAGGATAAGGGCGATGGGCCAATATACCACCACCGTGCTCCACTGCAGAGGGGGCTGAGGGAGGACCACCCCCCCCGGACCACAAGCCGTACAGGGCCTAGGCCGGCCACTTCCGCAGCCAGGAACATGTCCCCCCTCCCCCTAGTGAGTGCCTCACCTCTGTTTAGGCCGTCTGCGGTTCGGGTCCTCCTGCCGTGTATGGCTCCTCTATGGAGCGCCGAGCCGCCACACCTCCTCGCCAATCTCAGGGAGCGCGCCGGTCTACAGCGCCACTCAGGGGGGAGAGATAGTCGGGCCTAGCCGGGCCCTCTCACGGGCATCCGGTTATTTCGCCCCTGCTGCGCAGGTCCTTATGATATGCGGCCAACATGGGCCCAGCCCTACACCAGCCTCCGGGCTTCGCAGTCGTCCTGACGCGTCTGCCTGATTGCCTTTAGGGGCACACTTGCAGCCGGTCCCCGGTCGTGGCCCAAGGGTGTACTGCGCCATGCTGTATGGCGAGCCTTGGGGTGCCCCTTCGTCGTGTCTCCAGTCCGGCCAGTAGCTCCCAACACCACGCAGACAAGGGCTGAGGTGCGGGGGCTCCGCAAACCATCAAGGGAGGCAGCGTCCAAGAGGATTCGTTAGGATATTTGTGCGGGCCGATGGAGCTCACTCAAAGCACGTCTGCCATGTTGGACCACTTGGCTAAGCCCCTCCCTCAACCAGGAAGTTTTGGCAGCCATCTTGGGACTTGGCCTGAGTCCCAAGACAAATGTAAAAAAAGCACTAGGAGGCAGGGTAGGAATACCCTGACCTCTAGGCCTGGTGGTGGGCTCTAATATGTGTTTTTTTTTTTTTAATTCGTGGAGAATACGCTGCAAATTGTTTTAAAAAAACAAGCGTAGTGGTCCACTGTCACTGTTCCCATTTTCATCACAAAAGGAGAGAATGTGGTATTCCAATATAGAAGTTTACATTGTTTAGTGTGATCATTATTTAATCTGCTGCCCCTGCCTTCTTCCTGGGGGGCGTGGCCTGACCAGCGACCGTAATGGCCGCTCGGAGCTGAAGCTCCGTGAGAACCCTGCACATCACCGACAAAATGCGGTCTTGAAACCGCATGACTGCCTGAAAAAAGCTGCGAACCAGAGCGCAAAATGAACGCTGCGACCTGCGATCCTGGTCTGGTGCTGCGGGCAAGTGTTGGAAGCTGCCAAACATTCAGTGTGGCCTGCCGCGGTCGCAGGCAAAATGGCGTCCGAGCCCCGATGCGTTACGCGCTGGGGAAATGACGACCTGCCAGCCGGAGCGAACCGGAGCCCACAGAAAGACCCCTGCGGTGATGACTGAGGCCGGCTGCTGCAATCGCCTCCCCCCGGTGTGGGAACTTTCCTAAAACCAGCCGCGGTAAGAATACCGCTTCTACTGCAGACCGGGAGGCTGGGGGGGAGGAGCGGCATCCACCTGTGAATAAAAGTACGGAGCACGGTCCCCCTGCAGGCGCGACCCCCCTGACAGCCTGAAATTAGTGAGGTGAGCCCGCTGACCTGCCGCGTAAAAAACTGCTGCCCGCCATCCTGCATGCACGAGGGCCACACGGGGGACATGCGAAGCTGAGGAAGGGGGAGAACAGAAGCTGCGGGATAAATCTGAGCCACCGGTCCTGCAATGGGGGGTTGATGTGGAAATCCCGCACCACAAAGTGAGATGCCAGCGGGCACCCTCTCCTAGTGCGCACCAGCTGATTTCTGTGAAGGGAGCCCACCTCTCCCCCAGCAGCCATTGCGGTAAAGACTTGAACGCTCTGCGACACGCCCGTACAGGGCAACTTCACTGCAGCCATATACAGGGAGTGGGCTCGCGTCACAGCGCTTGCCTAACAAGAGCGTGGATTGCACGCCCACAACAAATAACCAAGACCCAGGCTACAGGGGTGGCACGTGCCTCAAGGGGATGACAAGCAGAGATCCCAAACAACGGAAGTTGCCATTTGACGCACTTAAGACTCAAGAGATTGCACAAACCAGCACTATGGCAGAGGGAACATTCACTGGAACACTTGGGAAAAGCGGCCCACCGGACGCCAGTGCGCTGATGCAAGAGCTTAGATTTGGCTTTAAAGCTATGGATAGCCGATTCGATGCCTTGGATAAACGACTCAACGGATTGGGGGAGCGCATAGATCGACATGACGCTCGATAAGACACGGCAGAGGGTCGAGTCTCAGATCTCGAGGATGGCGCAGCCCAAACAGCCAAAAGACTGGAACGGCTGGAGTCAGTCATGAAAACGATTGCCACAAAAAATGAAGATTTAGAAGTGAGAAGCCGAAGAAACAATGTGCGCATAAGGGGGGTGCCAGAATCCACCAATACGGGGAGAATGGACCAGTTCACTGAGTGGCTACTAGTAGATCTCTTTGGAACTGAACATTTTACATCTACGTTTGTCATGGAGCGGGCGCATAGAACGCTGGGACCGCGCCCAAATCCTGGATGCCCGCCCAGACCGATCCTCGCAAGGCTGCTAAACTTTAGAGATTGAGACACTGTGTTGCGACTAGCCCATGAAGCTGGGGGTTTATCATTGCAAGGATCATCCATATCCATATCTCCAGACTTGACCATGCTTGTACAGGAGGCTAGGCGCAAATTCACAGGAGTGAAAGCAACACTACGGATCCTCGGCTTGAGGTACGGAATGTTGTATCCAGCGCGACTCAAGGTTGATGTGAATGGCAAATCAAGGGTGTTTGATAACCCCACAGACGTCCAGAACTTTTGCAGACAATACTCCGGAGGAAAGGCGATGAATGGAGGGGCATCCCAGGGCAGAGCGTCACCGGACAACTACTCAGGCGCAAACGTGGACCTCTTCACACCTAGCTGAGGCTCCGGCCCACAATGCTGGGAGCCTTACCTTTGAGACACGACTGTTGATGTTAATTGATACCTGAACCGTTCCTATGGTATGAGCACCTAATGAGCAGTGGTATTTAGTTGGGTAAATGAAGGCGCCACTCGGGAGAGATAACACAAATATTTGATATTTACTTGCTGTATTGATCACGGTGCTGCAAGGTGAAGAGAACCACTGACCTCCTCAAAACACAAAATGGCCTTGGCCAATTGACAGATATACAAAGGAATTCCTCAGCACACGTCTGTTATGTCACAATATACATAAACATGCTTGATGTGAGCATAAGTAAAATACAAGTAGGTAAGTTCTTATTTCTTTTTCCTTTTTATTTTCCGATGTTCAGACAGCCGACACGTGTTTCGTCGCTTACATGGGAATTAATCCCGCGACTTTATCAAGGCTATTGTCTTCCTGTGTATAACCTTTATTAGTGTACTCGGCAACACGAGGAGCGACGTCCGTGTGTGGGATCAAACTACTAAGAAATAAGATTCTGGACTTCTGGGACATACAGGGATCCCTTGGATTTAACATTGAGAAGTGAGACGTCGCGAGATATTGAATCCTAGTGTGGGTTGGAATTAACACCACTAATAAAGGTTATACACAGGAAGACAATAGCCTTGATAAAGTCGCGGGATTAATTCCCATGTAAGCGACGAAACACGTGTCGGCTGTCTGAACATCGGAAAATAAAAAGGAAAAAAGAAATAAGAACTTACCTACTTGTATTTTACTTATGCTCACATCAAGCATGTTTATGTATATTGTGACATAACAGACGTGTGCTGAGGAATTCCTTCGTTCCTATGGTATGCTGATTTAGAGTTGGTAATTAGTAAGTAACTTCTGGATGCGGCTCAGTAGGGCCTGATTGGCTTAATATATTGATGTGCGGAGGGCTCACGTAGCGTTGCCGTCCTCCCTGTGATATCACAATGGTAATTGCATGGAGTTATCTGCCACATTGGCATTACGGAAATGTAATGTTGAATGATGAGTACATGGGGAGTGAACCCGGTAGACAGCTACTGGGTTTGGGAGGGGGATGGGCAAAGGAGACATTAGACTGTTAGTAGTTGTTGTTCAGGTTTGTTGGTTCACAATCACACTTACTGCAACAGACATGGAGATGCACCATCATTTACCTAAGCATAAAAAATGGCACACCAAGTAGACATCCGTCCCTGCACAGATATAACCATGTTGACGTGGAATGTACAGGGACTAAATAACCAGATCAAATGTAGGCAGGTACATACGGCAACATAAGGTTGACATTGTATACCTACACGAGACACACTTGCCGCCCGCTCACCCATCTAGATTTGCCATTGCCTGGGGGCCACACCGCTATTTCCCGAATTATAGTTCATATTCCCAGGGAGTGTCCATTTTGATAAATAAGACGTAATAATTTGAACATGTGTCCACAATTGCTGATGTTGAAGGCCGATTTCTGTTGGTATTGGGATGCCTAGTAGGACAGAAAGTCCTTTTTGTTAACGTATACTCCCCAAACGTAGATGATCCTGCCTTCTACCAGCGCTTACAGTCGTAGATAGACTTAGTGGACACAGACCATATATTTCTAGGGGGAGAGCTCAATATCCTGCTAGACCCCATGCTTGACAGTACCAAGGCAGCCCCTGTCAACAAGCCCCGATCGTTCACGATACTAAAGGAGATATGTCAAACTCATACATTGACAGATGCCTGGCGGCAGAGGAATCATCAGGGTACTGATTACACCAATTATCCACAGCAATATAACACTTGGACGAGGCTGGATGACTGGCTGATATCCGGTCCAACTATGCCATGGGTCCAAACAATTAAGCACTTACCCCGCACCTTATCTGACCACTCTCCAGTGCTTATAACAATGCAAGTCCCTGGAGAAGGAGGATTTGAATGACAATGGCGATTCCCTTCCACAGCGCTGCGAGACATAGTCTTCAGAACTGATAATACAGGCTATTGATGCCATGAATGGCTCAAAAGCACTGTGCCTCGATGGCTTCACCTGAGCCTTCTATAAAGCCTATGAACACCTTCTGGCACCTTATCTCCTGGAGGTATATGCTGAGGCACTGGATGAGGGAACCCTACCTCCCTAACTGAACTTCGTACAGCAATCGTAGAATACTTTGACCACAATAAGGGGTCAGTCACAACACAGGCTACACCTTGGGAAGATTTTAAGGCTTACCCTAGGGGAGTCTGCATCTCCACGCAAACTGGAGTCCAAAGAGACTTACGGCGAACTCTCGCCAGACTAGAGGGCGGCCTTGCAGAAATAGATATGGAAACTATGGAGGGGGGGAGGACGAAGCCCCGAAATACTTGAACAGGCTAGCAGAGCTACTGGTTGAATATACGGAGGCAGCAGAGTGTGAGGCCCACTATTTAGGAAAATATGCAAAAGCCCAAAGATACGGTGAAGGGGAGTGGCCAGGTCGCACCTTGGCACGATTGCTAAGACCGCAGCGGAACCAGAACTATATTACTAGACTACAGAGACAGGATGGCGCATGCATAATAGGCACACCAGATATTGAGCAGGAACTACTGGCGTATTACACCAACCTGTAGTTTTGGAAATTAGGGACCTCTACAGATATAATATTCTTGCTTATCGTAGGGAAAATAATTGTGTGGGAAAAAGCGGTATATAAGCAAGTTGACAATTTTAAATTAGGTTTTCTAAGCAACAAAACAGTATAAATTATTAACAATCAATCATGTAAATATTTTCAGAAAACACCAACACAAAGAAAAAGGGATATATATCAAAATTAATCTATTTATTATTTTTTAGCTTAGTATTCAGTGCAAAGGTTTTTTTAGAGAGTTTTCTTCAAAAGATAATAAAAAAACATAGATACAATAATTTTTCAAAAAGATACAAGACAATCAAATCACAATTCATTAGTCATCACAATTCATTATTCAATTCGGTGTCAGTCGACATATCCGATGTAATTGTAGATCGTGGGAAGGCTGGCGGTAGATGAGAACTACGCGTGTTTCGGCATGTGTGCCTTCATCAGGGAACCATCTTAGCTATGACTGTATGAAATACATGATGAGTGTTAACAATATGATATATGTACATACGACAGTTGCTTAGACAAACTGATACATTTATTATTGAGGTTTACACCGTCTTCATATATGGAGTAAAGTTTAAATATGATTAAGGCGGCAAGCGTGAAAACGTGCATTAATTCAGGAGATAAAAGGTTAAGAGAATTTGAGATTAAAATAAAGTGACAAGTGCCATGCTTAGCTATAAGCGGCACATCTATTTTGGTGTCTTTTTATAGGGAAGTTACCTTATACCCACATAAATAGGGATTGTATTCCATTACCACACCACAGTGTTGTGAATGCAAAAGATATAGTCTGAGAATTGAATATTTTTAAAACTGAACAGGATTTCATTAGTTACAGTGAACATGCTGAATCTCTGTGATATCCAATTGGATACCCCATAAGGAAGGTTTTTTAAATATATAATATATGTACCTATTAATTGTCTAGGTAGAGGGCAGCATTCGTTTTGGCCACAGCAGTAATGTCAGATCCTTCAAATGGGGATATCTGCTCTAATGAACAATAAAAGAGTAGGAGAAGGAAATGTGGGGGGGGGGGGGGGAAGGGGGGAAAGAAGGGGAGGGGGAGAGGGAAAAGGGGAGGGGGAAGGAAAAGGGAGAAGGAAGGGGGAAGCAAGGGGGAGGGAGAGGGAAAGAAGTAGAAAGGTAAAAAAGGGGGAGAGGGAAAGAAATGGAGAAAAAGAAAGAGAAAGAGAAAAAGAAGGGGGAGGAAAGCGTGGAAGACAGGATAAAATATGTTAAAAACTTAATTTGTATCCTAAGTCTGTCTATTATTGAAATGATAATTATAGACCATTTCTTGTACCTGCTCCAACGTTTTGGTTGGGTAAATGGTGTAAACTCGGGATTTCCACGGGGTTGTCTACTGTATGTTAACGGCACCTCCGTTGCTGTAGTTTTTTCTATGGAGCCAACAGCTTTGTTTACCTTATGTTACCTGAATGTGCAAAAGCCAAATGGAAACGTTCTATATCATTCAGGTTAGAGGTTGATGCCTTTAGATTAATTTTATTCCACTAGTTGGGAACATCTCTAATAGTTAGGTGATATTAGTATATCTCTATGCTCACAGTCTTCAATGATAGTTATTTTATACTAATAACGTTATTACTGCTATTAAATAGCGGCAATATATCCCCACATTCACAACTTTTGTTATTACTTACTTAAACAAACGTTTTTTAAAAACCATCAGCCTTTGTGTTAGATATCGTAACGGGTTGTGTGATTGTGCTCCAGCTTTCTGTTATTCAGTTTTTAACCATCTATGTTTCAATGAATGAAACGATATTATTATAGATGATAATAAACCTAACAACTAAGTTGAACGTAATATTGAGAAAAAAGTTATTTGGGTTATAACTTACTTCATACGGTCAAGTAATGGAGTTCAGAGGCTAAAGGGATATGACGTGGGGTCCGTTTTGCTGTTACCAGATATGATGGTTTTCTGTTTCAAACAAAGTAAAGTGTACAATTAATGCTATTGAATATTATAAATGGCAAGGGGTTGAATTGTCAAAGCAGGCATATTACAGAATGGGCAAGTGTCCTGTTACTTTATTTCTTCATGACTCCAAATTAAGCTTCACTGACCTAACAGGTATATATAAAAGTCCATTCTGCCGATCTTGTCAATCCGTGTTCCGTTTTACGCAGAACACAGTATATACTCGTTAATTCCTAGTTTTAGCATATTGGTCACAGAAAGCCTAATAGCCGCAGCATGTTATTCCTTACCGTGCCGTTGTTCAGTTCTTGTTCCGTCAAAGGATGCTGGTCAGCTAAACTGTGCACATTTGTCTTTTCCGGCTTAAAATACGGGACTTCACGTTTCGATTTACGTGGCTGTGCGTGCCTCTGACGTAGCTCTATGCTAATTTGTTCTGACACGCTGTCAGATCCACAATAATGTGGCCATTTTGGAGTGGTAAACTCGGTTTTCAAAATACGAGGTAGTGAATCTTTATCAAATTTAATTTTAAGGTTGTTGGGCCACAGCAATGGAGGGAATCTCTAATCAGATAAGTAATAGAATATGTCTCTTATTTAGGTGGTTAAGTCCAATTTCATTATCCTCATTCAGCAAAGGTTGAATATTGTGTATGTATGTGTTTATCAGATTAGGGGTGGCCATCTTGGCGTAATGGGATAATCAAACCTGATATTAGCATGTATCTCAACAGGTTACGTATAACGCAGTTATTTCAAAGTTATGTATTAAACAGTGGAGATATATTACATTGATTTTAAAATAGATCATATTATTGAAGTTTATGTATAAAATGGCATAAACATCTAATTTAAACTGCGTATAGATTAATTGGTTAGATATCTATATTTTTGAAAATCCATTTATTATTTGTGGATTACCGCTGTAGTGGGATGCCAATTTCGTTATTAGCAGTGGGGGTCCTTTTTAATATACAGATCGCCATATCAGGTTTAGGAGCTTATTGTTTCAATATAAGGGACACAACTCATCAAATTTTTAGCTATATAGGATTTAAAGAGGGTAGAAAGACCGAATTGTTGTTATCCTATTCACCTAATTATTGGTATACTTTTCTCAATATTCATATATATATTAAGGGATACCTAACAAAGTTTTTTTTTTAATTTTCTTTATTGGCATTTAGCAATAAAAACAAACAACATTAACATAGTAGCCCGCTTCTCCTCATCGTTACACACAATAGCTTTACATGAATTATATCAATATATCTGTACACAATAAAGTTCCTGCAAGCCCTGTTTCCATAATAAACCAAAACACATTATACATTGTACATCCTGTACATGGTTGGTATATGCTTTACAATTTAAAACCACAGTCCTATCTGGTATTTATCTGAAAACGGGCCTATGTATGCCTACACTATCGAATCTGATTTAGTGCCATGTATAATAATACCAAAACTACATTACGTTCACCCGTAGGCAGGGATGGTCATGTCTATGGGTCTGCAGGTGTCCCAGTGGCATCCGTGGCCTCCTGTTGGCGTGTGCGTAAGGGATACCTAAAAAAGTTAATGGCAATTTAGTTGAATTTAATTGCCTGCTCCCAAGGTATTTCTTGATTGAGGCCCTTCTTAACAGTATCCAATACGAAAATCCAGTAAACCTCACATTTTTTTCTTATAGGTTCCGAATCCTGATTTTGCTTAGGTGTAATCTTTTCAATAATAAAGCATTGGATATCATCTACTGTATGGTTGTTATCCACATAGTGTTGTACCATAGGCGCCGCCATTTTTCTTGTGCGTATTGCAGATCTATGTTCTGCCAATCTTGTGTTGAGAGTATGTGCCGTCTCTCCCATGTATCCCATACCACAAGGGCAGATTAGTAGGTAAACTATATACTTAGTTTTACAGTTCGTCATTCCTTTGGTATTAATGGTTTGTCCATTAAATTGTAGACTTGCTCTCTCCAGTGCCATGGGGCAAACTTTACAAGTTTCACATTTGTGGTTGCCTGTAACCGGTTGTAACCCCACAATACTTCTCTGTATTGGCTGTTCTTTTTGGGGCATACGCGACCTGACCACTAGATCTTTAAGGTTTTTGTTTTTACGGTACGCGAAGAGAGGTTTAGATATTTTGTCTTGGTGTTCCTTGTTAGTGTTCAATATGTGCCAGTTAGAACATATTATCTGGCAAATTTGTTCGTTCAGTATAGAATGGCGTGTGACAAAGACCAATTCCGAGGCATTCTTTTTGCTGGTGTTGGTTAGAAGATGTTGTCTATCATAAAATCTAGCCCGTTTATATGAGTCTCTAACCAATTTGTGCGGGTAACCTTGTGCCAGGAATTTGTTTTTCATATCGACTGCTTTAATGTCAAAGTCATTTATGTCTGTGCAATTACAGCGGTGCCTTAAAAATTGCCCAGATGGTATACTGTTTTTTTGTGTAATGGGATGAAAACTCTGGTAGTGCAGTAGGGTATTTCGTGCTGTGGGTTTGATAAATAGGTCATCCGCCAACTGTCCAGACACATGCTTTATAATGATATCCAGAAATTCAATCTGTATATTATTTAGGTTAGATGTGAAGTGAAGATTTTGATCACATAGATTTGGCCATGCTAAAAATTCTTCTAGGGTGTCCTGGGTGTCTACCCATATGAAGAAAATATCATCGATAAAGCGCGACCATTTCATGACTGACTCGAAGAATGGTGCTATTTCGTTAAAGATGAACTTGTTTTCGAATTGAGCCATGTATATATTGGCGATTGTACGGGCACACGAAGCGCCCATACTTATGCCCTTTACTTGCTTGTATAGTTGGCCATTGAACTCGAACACATTCTCCTCAAGAACTAATTTGAGGCACTCCAGGATGACATTTTCATCACAATCGATATTTCTAGTTACAATAAACCATTGAACTGCCTGTATTGCTCCCTGATAGGGCTATTGCTATACAGGCTTTCAATGTCCAATGTTACCAGCCATTTGGTTTCCGAATTGAAGGGTACTCCTTCCAGTAAATTGATCATATGTCTGGTATCCTGGACATATGCCGGTGTATAGATGACATGAGTGCGAAGGATTGCATCCAGATATTTAGACACTGGTTCAGTGATTGAACCTATGGTTGTAACAATAGGTCTAAATGGTGGATTTATTTCACTTTTGTGGACTTTAGGAACACCATATACGCTAGCCATTCTGGGGTGTGATACATTCATATAGGCATGTTCCTTATCGCATATATGTCCATCTCTTAACGCCTTGTTTGCTAATCTCTGGATTTTGCCTTTAATTTTATCTGTGGGATGTTTGTTAGTTTTTAGATAAAATTTAGTGTCATTTACCATTTCCTCCATTTTCGATATATGCATGGAAGTGTCTAGTACAGCAATACCTCCTCCTTTATCACAACTCTTTATAGTGATTTCGGAGGTTTGTTTCAGGTCTACAAGCGCTTGGTGTTCAGCTTATTGATATTAAATGGAGTTCTGGGGACATATTTAGTAGCTAGAGTCACTTTTTGGTAAACTACCTGTTCAAATATCTTAATTTCAGGTGGTACTTGTTCTGTAGTCGGAGTAAAAGTAGATTTTAAAGCTAAACCTTACCTATTTGTGTCTGTGGAGACTTGAGGTAAATTGTTTAAGAAAAACTTTAACCTAATCTTTCTGAAGAATGACATTAAGTCTCCAAATAATTCAAATCTATTGATACCCGAATGTGGTACGAATGAGAGTCCTTTCATGAATAGGGAGCAGGTGGCTTGCGTCATATTAGAGGTACTTAGATTAAATATGGGAATTTCCTCTGTTCCACTCATTCTCTCCAATATTGAGCGTTCCGGGTAACCAGATATTGATTCTGGTTGGTCTGTTGATTTCCCCGGAAGCGAGATTGGTATTGTGGTCGCCAATTGCCCCTTCTCTGGTTGCGTCTGCCTAAAAAAGGTTGGGGAGTTTGATGTATTCTAGATGTATAGCGACTGTTTCTATAATCAAACTGGTTAGGTGTTCCTTCATTGTCAGAGTCTGACGTGTCCGAAAAGGTAGTCACTTTCCTATGGATATTGTCTGTATATTTGTTGTTCTTGTTGTGTCATGTCAGATTGAGTATAATAATTTTCTGACAAATAGGGATATCTATTTTCTCTACTAGAAAATCTAACATCTTTTCTTAGTTTGTCTGTTTTACGTTTTGTTAGATAGTCAGTATACGAGTTCATTTCTGCATCTATATCATCTAGTTTCTTTTTTGCATCATCCAGTGCTGATGTGTTTTTGATTTTAGTCTCCAATTCTAGAATTTCTGAGATTAGTTGTTGTAGCATCTCTTTCGCAGTTTCCACTATCAGCATCATTAGGTCTCTCGAGCAACGATTAGCGATCATCAACCATTTTTCCAAAAATTCTTTAATTTGGACAAATAGACCAGGGATATTTTTTATTCTAAGTCCCTGGGGAATGACCCCGGCACGTAGATATTCAAGCATAAATTGCCTGTGTAATTCAAATCTTTTGTTTTTTTCTTTAGTGCCATTAATTTATTAAGGTCCTCATTTCTGTTGGGATCAGTGGTTGACTGCTGTTCAAAACTACCTGTATTACCCACCATAGATGCAAAATCCTCATCTGAAAAGCCAAAAGTTTGGAGATTGGCCATGATTAAATTGAAAAATTCACAGATGACTGATGTGATATTAATTTAGGACACAGTCAAATATATGTTAAAACAGTGGGAAATGTGTGAAAGGACGTAACATTCAAGTGCACGGAAAAATAGAAAAGTGTATAAATGCCACCCTAACATATACTTAACATTAATAAGAAAGGCTGGAAAGCCTAAAAAATGAACAAAATCCCCTCACAGACAGGCAGCGAGAATTATAGTTTTGGAAATTAGGGACCCCTACAGATATAATATTCTTGCTTATCGTAGGGAAAATAATTGTGTGGGACAAAGCGGTACATAAGCAAGTTGACAATTTTAAATTAGGTTTTCTAAGCAACAAAACAGTATAAATTATTAACAATCAATCATGTAAATAGTTTCAGAAAACACCAACACAAAGAAAAAGGGATATATATCAAAATTAATGTATTTATTATTTTTTAGTTTAGTATTCAGTGCAAACGTTTTTTTAGAGAGTTTTCTTCAAAAGATAATAAAAAAACATAGAGATACAATCATTTTTCTAAAAGATACAAGACAATCAAATCACAATTCATTAGTCATCACAATTCATTATTCAATCCGGTGTCAGTCGACATATCCGATGTAATTGTAGATCGTGGGAAGGCTAGCGGTAGATGAGAACTACGCGCGTTTCGGCAGTGTGCCTTCATCAGGGAACCATCTTAGCTATGACTGTATGAAATACATAATGAGTGTTAACAATATGATATATGTACATTCGCCAGTTGCTTGGACAAACTGATAGATTTATTATTGACGTTTACATCGTCTTCATATAAGGAGTTAAGTTTAGATATGATTAAGGCGGCAAGCGTGAAAACGTGCATTAATTCAGGAGATAAAAGGTTAAGAGAATTTGAGATTAAAATAAAGTGACAAGTGCCATGCTTAGCTATAAGCGGCACATCTATTTTGGTGTCTTTTTATAGGAAAGTTACCTTATACCCACATAAATAGGGATTGAATTCCATTACCACACCACAGTGTTGTGAATGCAAAAGATATAGTCTGATAATTGAATATTTTGAAAACTGAACAGGATTTCATTAGTTACAGTGAACATGCTGAATCTCTGTGATATCCAATTGGATACCCCATAAGGAAGGTTTTTTTAAATATATAATATATGTACCTATTAATTGTCTAGGTAGCGGGCAGCATTTGTTTTGGCCACAGCAGTAATGTCAGAGCCTTCAAATGGGGATATCTGCTCTAATGAACAATAAAAGAGTAGGAGAAGGAAAGGTGGGGAGGGGGGGAGAGGGAGGGGGAAGGGGGGAAAGAAGGGGAGGGGGAGAGGGGAAAGGGGAGGGTGGGAAAGGAAAAGGGAGAAGGAAGGGGAAAGGGGAAGGGGGAAGCAAGGGGAGGGAGAGGGAAAGAAGTAGAAAGGTAAACAACGGGGAGAGGGAAAGAAATGGAGAAAAAGAAAGAGAAAAAGAAGGGGGGAGGAGAGTGTGGAAGACAGGATAAAATATGTTAAAAACTTAATTTGTATCCTAAGTCTGTCTATTATTGAAATGATAATTATAGACCATTTCTTGTACCTGCTCCAACGTTTTGGTTGGGTAAATGGTGTAAACTCGGGATTTCCACGGGGTTGTCTACTGTATGTTAACGGCACCTCCGTTGCTGTAGTTTTTTCTATGGAGCCAACAGCTTTGTTCACCTTATGTTACCTGAATGTGCAAAAGCCAAATGGAAACTTTCTACATCATTCAGGTTAGAGGTTGATGCCTTTAGATTAATTGTATTCCACTAGTTGGGAACATCTCTAATAGTTAGGTGATATTAGTATATCTCTATGCTCACAGTCTTCAATGGTAGTTCTTTTATACTAATAACGTTATTACTGCTATTAAATAGCGGCAATATATCCCCACATTCACAACTTGTGTTATTACTTACTTAAACAAACGTTTTTTTAAAACCATCAGCCTTTGTGTTAGATATCGTAACGTGTCGTGTGATTGTGCCCCAGCTTTCTGTTATTCAGTTTTTAACCATCTATGTTTCAATGAATGAAACGATATTATTATAGATGGTAATAAACCTAAAAACTAGGTTGAACGTAATATTGAGAAAAAAGTTATCTGTGTTATAACTTACTTCATACGGTCAAGTAATGGAGTTCAGAGGCTAAAGGGATATGACGTGGGGTCCGTTTTGCTGTTACCATATGATGGTTTTCTGATTCAAACAAAGTAAAGTGTACAATAAATGCTATTGAATATTATAAATGGCAAAGGGTTGAATTGTCAAAGCGGGCATATTACAGAATGGGCAAGTGTCCTGTTACTTTATTTCTTCATGACTCCAAATTAAGCTTCACTGACCTAACGGGTATATATAAAAGCCCGTTCTGCCGATCTTGTCAATCCGTGTTCCGTTTTACGCAGAACACAGTAAATACTCGTTAATTCCTGGTTTTAGCATATTGGTCACAGAAAGCCTAATAGCCGCAGCATGTTATTGCTTACCGTGCCGTTGTTCAGTTCTTGTTCCGTCACAGGATGCTGGTCAGCTAAACTATAGTTAAACAATAATGGGGCGACCCTGTGTCCCTCAGAACCTGGGTATGGATAAGAAAACAAAAACAATGGTTCTGTCGGGTTTTTTTCAATTATTTCTTGTAAGAACGCCTAGTGTTGATATATTATTTTGTAGTTATTAACATAAGTATCTCAGTTGTCCAGACAGGATAGAAAACATAACAAATAATCCAGAGAGCGACACAGATTTCTGTCTACTCACTTGTTTTTATATAAATTGAATCATTTATATATATTTGACACATTTGTAACAAGGCTGTCAACACGAAGTGAGATATATACACGATAAGTGAACAAGTGACATTAGTGCTCAGTGCTAGTGCTCAGTGCGTAATATGTACAGTGGGCTATAAATATGTACATGGGAAAGAATAGGCCAGAATTTTAGGGAACAACAATGACTCTGCTGTGTAATGAATATTCTTAATCACACAGAGCCTTGGTCAATCTGGACCGTGTGAGGTCGTCGACGTTTCAACCCAAACTCTGCTCCATTAGGTAGTCAAGGCGGGTCTTCATCAGGACAAGAAACGGGGGTTGGGGGTGACAGCCTATAAATGAAAAAACACGAATTAAGCGTGTTCTGTATCTAGGTCTGGACGAGATAAGAATGGGGGGAGGGGCAGTATAAGTACTCACCCAAAAAAAAACGGAGTGGCTCCTGGTTATTCAAAAAATCTTATAGGATCCAAGTTAAATCAAGCGACGTAAGTCTAAAAAGAGAGAGGGCGTAAAGTTCAAACCCTTCTGTGTGTCAAAATGGCTTATAAGGACTGACAAGGCAGGAGAGGGACACTGATTACCTATGCATCAACCCTGCTAGTTCATGTGCATTGGTGTACTCCTTGTATTTAAGTTAAATTAATGGAAAAGGCCAACAGGCGCTGTTGATTAGACCCCCGTAGGTTAAGAATTCAAGTGTATCTCCATGTACTCAAAAGACCCAAGCGCGCTAAAAAGAGGCTAAGTGTTAATGATTTAGACACGTAGTCAGAGGGAATTACCGCGCGCATAATACAGTATATTAAATTGTATTAAATGGCAAGCGCGCGCTGTTGAAGGCTCCGTGTTAAAGAATAAAGCATGGAGTCAGCCGGGAGGCGCTTTAAACCAAGCTGACAAATGTCCGGATTTAAAAGGTGTGTTCCGTAGCTACAGACGCGTTAAGAGCGGCTTGGTGTTAATGAAGCACATAGTCAGAAGGGATTGCCTCACGTATAAAACAAATGTATCTCAGTAGATTTATCTGACTGGCGCGCGCTATTAGAGGCTCAGTGACTGTAACAAGAAGTCAGCCAGGAGGCGCTTACACCAAGCTGACTGATGCCAGGGTTTAAACGCGAACATAAATGGGGCGCGAGGTGCAAGTTATTAAAATCCCCTCTGACTACGTGTCTAAATCATTAACACTTAGCCTCTTTTTAGCGCGCTTGGGTCTTTTGAGTACATGGAGATACACTTGAATTCTTAACCTACGGGGGTCTAATCAACAGCGCCTGTTGGCCTTTTCCATTAATTTAACTTAAATACAAGGAGTACACCAATGCACATGAACTAGCAGGGTTGATGCATAGGTAATCAGTGTCCCTCTCCTGCCTTGTCAGTCCTTATAAGCCATTTTGACACACAGAAGGGTTTGAACTTTACGTCCTCTCTCTTTTTAGACTTACGCCGCTTGATTTAACTTGGATCCCATAAGATTTTTTGAATAACCAGGAGCCACTCCGGTTTTCTTTGGGTGAGTACTTATACTGCCCTTCCCCCCGTTCTTATCTCATCCAGACCTAGATACAGAACACGCTTAATTCGTGTTTTTTCATTTATAGGCTGTCACCCCCAACCCCCGTTCCTTGTCCTGATGAAGACCCGCCTTGACTACCTAATGGAGCAGAGTTTGGGTTGAAACGTCGACGACCTCACACGGTCCAGATTGATCAAGGCTCTGTGTGATTAAGAATATTCATTACACAGCAGAGTCATTGTTGTTCCCTAAAATTCTGGCCTATTCTTTCCCATGTACATATTTAAAGCCCACTGTACATATTACGCACTGAGCACTAGCACTGAGCACTAATGTCACTTGTTCACTTATCGTGTATATATCTCACTTCGTGTTGACAGCCTTGTTACAAATGTGTCAAATATATATAAATGATTCAATTTATATAAAAACAAGTGAGTAGACAGAAATCTGTGTTGCTCTCTGGATTATTTGTTATGTTTTCTATCCTGTCTGGACAACTGAGATACTTATGTTAATAACTACAAAATAATATATCAACACTAGGCGTTCTTACAAGAAATAATTGAAAAACCCGACAGAACCATTGTTTTTGTCAGCTAAACTGTGCACGTTTGTCTTTTCCGGCTTAAAATACGGGACTTCACGTTTCGATTTACGTGGCTGTGCATGCCTCTGACGTAGCTCTATGCTAATTTGTTCTGACACGCTGTAGCAGTCAGATCCACAATAATGTGGCCATTTTGGAGTGGTAAACTCGGTTTTCAAAATACGAGGTAGTGAATCTTTATCAAATTTAATTTTAAGGTTGTTGGGCCACAGCAATGGAGGGAATCTCTAATCAGATAAGTAATACAATATGTCTCTTATTTAGGTGGTTAAGTCCAATTTCATTATCCTCATTCAGCAAAGGTTGAATATTGTGTATGTATGTGTTTATCAGATTAGGGGCGGCCATCTTGGCGTAATGGGATAATCAAACCTGATATTAGCATGTATCTCAACAGGTTACGTATAATGCAGTTATTTCAAAGTTATGTATTAAACAGTGGAGATCTATTACATTGATTTTAAAATAGATCATATTATTGAAGTTTATGTATAAAATGGCATAAACATCTAATTTAAACTGCGCATAGATTAATTGGTTAGATATCTATATTTTTGAAAATCCGTTTATTATTTGTGGATTACCGCTGTAGAGGGATGCCAATTTCGTTATTAGCAGTGGGGGTCCTTTTTAATATACAGATCACCATATCATGGTTAGGAGCTTATTGTTTCAATATAAGGGACACAACTCATCACATTTTTGGCTATATGGGATTTAATGAGGGTAGAAAGACAGAATTGTTGTTATCCTATTCACCTAATTATTGGTATACTTTTCTCAATATATATATTAAGTTTTTTTTTTTTTAAATTTTCTTTATTGGCATTTAGCAATAAAAACAAACAACATTAACATAGTAGCCCACTTCTCCTCATCGTTACACACAATAGCTTTACATGAATTATATCAATATGTCTGTACACAATAAAGTTCCTGCAAGCCCTGTTTCCATAATAAACCAAAACACATTATACATTGTACATCCAGTACATGGTTGGTATATGCTTTACAATTTAAAACCACAGTCCCATCTGGTATTTACCTGAAAATGGGCCTATGTATGCCTACAATATCGAATCTGATTTAGTGCCATGTATAATAATACCAAAACTACATTACGTTCGCCTGTAGGCAGGGATGATCATGTCTATGGGTCTGCAGGTGTCCGAGTGGCATCCGTGGCCTCCTGTTGGCGTGTGCGTAAGGGATACCTAACAAAGTTAATGGCAATTTAGTTGAATTTAATTGCCTGCTCCCAAGGTATTTCTTGATTGAGGCCCTTCTTAACAGTATCCAATACGAAAATCCAGTAAACCTCACGTTTTTTTCTTATAGGTTCCGAATCCTGATTTTGCTTAGGTGTAATCTTTTCAATAATAAACCATTGGATATCATCTACTGTATGGTTGTTATCCACATAGTGTTGTACCATAGGCGCCGCCATTTTTCTTGTGCGTATTGCAGATCTATGTTCTGTCAAACTTGTGTTGAGAGTACGTGCCGTCTCTCCCATGTATCCCATACCACAAGGGCAGATTAGTAGGTAAACTATATCCTTAGTTTTACAGTTCGTCATTCCTTTGGTATTAATGGTTTGTCCATTAAATTGTAGACTTGCTCTCTCCAGTGCCATGGGGCAAACTTTACAAGTTCCACATTTGTGGTTGCCTGTAACCGGTTGTAACCCCACAATACTTCTCTGTATTGGCTGTTGTTTTTGGGGCATACGCGACCTGACCACTAGATCTTTAAGGTTTTTGTTTTTACGGTACGCGAAGAGAGGTTTAGATATTTTGTCTTGGTGTTCCTTGTTAGTGTTCAATATGTGCCAGTTAGAACATATTATCTGGCGAATTTGTCCGTTCAGTATAGAATGGGGTGTGACAAAGACCAATTTCGAGGCATTCTTTTTGCTGGTGTTGGTTAGAAGATGTTGTCTAGCATAAAATCTAGCCCGTTTATATGAGTCTCTAACCAATTTGTGCGGGTAACCTCGTGCCAGGAATTTGTTTTTCATATCGACTGCTTTAGTGTCAAAGTCATTTATGTCTGTGCAATTACGGCGGAGCCTTATAAATTGCCCAAATGGTATACTGTTTTTTTGTGTAGTGGGATGAAAACTCTGGTAGTGCAGTAGGGTATTGCGTGCTGTGGGTTTGGTATATAGGTCAACCGCCAACTGTCCAGTCACATGCTTTATAATGATATCCAGAAATTCAATCTGTATATTATTTAGGTTAGATGTGAAGTGAAGATTTTGATCACATAGATTTAGCCATGCTAAAAATTCTTCTAGGGTGTCCTGGGTGTCTACCCATATGAAGAAAATATGATCGATAAAGCGCGACCATTTCATGACTGACTCGAAGAATGGTGCTATTTCATTAAAGATGAACTTGTTTTCGAATTGGGCCATGTATATATTGGCGATTGTAGGGGCACACAAAGCGCCCATACTTACGCCCTTTACTTGCTTGTATTGTTGGCCATTGAACTCGAACACATTCTCCTCAAGAACTAATTTGAGGCACTCCAGGATGAAATTTTCATCACAATCGATATTTCTAGTTACAATAAAACATTGAACTGCCTGAATTGCTCCCTGAATAGGGATATTGCTATACAGGCTTTCAATGTCCAATGTTACCAGCCATTGGGTTTCCGAATTGAAGGTTACTCCTTCCAGTAAATTGATCATATGTCTGGTATCCTGGACATATGCCAGTGTATAGATGACATGAGGGCGAAGGATTGCATCCAGATATTTAGACACTGGTTCAGTGATTGAACCTATGGTTGTAACAATAGGTCTAAATGGTGGATTTATTTCACTTTTGTGGACTTTAGGAACACCATATACGCTAGCCATTCTGGGATGTGATACATTCATATAGGCATGTTCCTTATCGCATATTTGTCCATCTCTTAACGCCTTGTTTGTTAATCTCTGGATTTTGCCTTTAATTTTATCTGTGGGATTTTTGTTCGTTTTTAGATAAAATTTAGTATCATTTAGCATTTCCTCCATTTTTGATATATACATGGAAGTGTCTAGTACAGCAATACCTCCTCCGTTATCACAACTCTTTATAGTGATTTCGGAGGTTTGTTTCAGGTCTACAAGCGCTTGGTGTTCAGCTTTATTGATATTAAATGGAGTTCTGGGGACATATTTAGTAGCTAGAGTCACTTTTTGGTAAACAACCTGTTCAAATATCTTAATTTCAGGTGGTACTTGTTCTGTAGTCGGATTAAAAGTAGATTTTAAAGCTAAACCTGACCTATTTGTGTCTGTGGAGACTTGAGGTAAAGTGTTAAAGAAAAACTTTAACCTAATCTTTCTGAAGAATGACATTAAGTCTCCAAATAATTCAAATTTATTGATACCCGAATGAGGTACGAATGAGAGTCCTTTCATGAGTAGGGAGCAGGTGGCTTGCGTCATATTAGAGGTACTTAGATTAAATATGGGAATTTCCTCTGTGCCACTCATTCTCTCCAATATTGAGCGTTCCAGGGGACCAGATATTGATTCTGGTTGGTCTGTTGATTTCCCCGGAAGCGAGATTGGTATTGTGGTCGCCAATTGCCCCTTCTCTGGTTGCGTCTGCCTAAAAAAGGTTGGGGAGTTTGATGTATTCTAGATGCATAGCGACTGTTTCTATAATCAAACTGGTTAGGTGTTCCTTCATTGTCAGAGTCTGACGTGTCGGAAAAGGTAGTCACTTTCCTATTGTATTGTCTGTATATTTATTGCTCTTGTTGTGTCATGTCAGATTGAGTATAATAATTTTCTGACAAATAGGGATATATATTTTCTCTACAAGAAAATGTAACATCTTTTCTTAGTTTGTCTGTTTTACGTTTTGTTAGATAGTCAGTATACGAGTTAATTTCTGCATCTATATCATCTAGTTTCTTTTTTGCATCATCCAGTGCTGATGTGTTTTTGATTTTAGTCTCCAATTCTAGAATTTCTGAGATTAGTTGTTGTAGCTTCTCTTTCGCAGTTTCCACTATCAGCATCATTAGGTCTCTCGAGCAACGATTAGCGATCATCGACCATTTTTCCCAAAATTCTATAATTTGGACAAATAGACCAGGGATATTTTTTATTCTAAGTCCCTGGGGAATGACCCCGGCACGTAGATATTCAAGCATAAATTGCCCGTGTAATTCAATTCTTTTGGTGTTTTTCTTTAGTGCCATTAATTTATTAAGGTCCTCATTTCTGTTGGGATCAGTGGTTGACTGCTGTTCAAAACTACCTGTATTACCCACCATAGATGCAAAATCCTCATCTGAAAAGCCAAAAGTTTGGAGATTGGCCATGATTAAATTGAAAAATTCACAGATGACTGATGTGATATTAATTTAGGACACAGTCAAATATATGTTAAAAACAGTGAGAAATGTGTGAAAGGACGTAACATTCAAGTGCACGGAAAAATAGAAAAGTGTATAAATGCCACCTTAACATATACTTAACATTAATAAGAAAGGCTGGAAAGCCTAAAAAATTAACAAAATCCCCTCACAGACGCGAGAATTATAGTTTTGGAAATTAGGGACCCCTACAGATGTAATATTCTTGCTTATTGTAGGGAAAATAATTGTGTGGGAAAAAGCGGTACATAAGCAAGTTGAGAATTTTAAATTAGGTTTTCCAAGCAACAAAACAGTATAAATTATTAACAATCAATCATGTAAATAGTTTCAGAAAACACCAATACAAAGAAAAAGGGATATATATCAAAATTAATGTATTTATTATTTTTTAGTTTAGTATTCAGTGCAAACGTTTTTTTAGAGAGTTTTCTTCAAAAGATATTGAAAAACATAGAGATACAATCATTTTTCTAAAAGATACAAGACAATCAAATCACAATTCATTAGTCATCACAATTCATTATTCAATTCGGTGTCAGTCAACATATCCGATGTAATTGTAGATCGTGGGAAGGCTAGCGGTAGATGAGAACTACGCGCGTTTCGGCATGTGTGCCTTCATCAGGGAACCATCTTAGCTATGACTGTATGAAATACATAATGAGTGTTAACAATATGATATATGTACATACGACAGTTTCTTAGACAAACTGATAGATTTATTATTGACATTTACATCGTCTTCATATATGGAGTTATGTTTAAATATGATTAAGGCGGCAAGCGTGAAAACGTGCATTAATTCAGGAGATAAAAGGTTAAGAGAATTTGAGCTTAAAATAAAGTGATAAGTGCCATGCTTAGCTATAAGCGGCACATCTATTTTGGTGTCTTTTTATAGGAAAGTTACCTTATACCCACATAAATAGGGATTGTATTCCATTACCACACCACAGTGTTGTGAATGCAAAAGATATAGTCTGAGAATTTAATATTTTAAAAACTGAACAGGATTTCATTAGTTACGGTGAACATGCTGAATCTCTGTGATATCCAATTGGATACCCCATAAGGAAGGTTTTTTTTAATATATAATATATGTACCTATTAATTGTCTAGGTAGAGGGCAGCATTCATTTTGGCCACAGCAGTAATGTCAGATCCTTCAAATGGGGATATCTGCTCTAATGAACAATAAAAGAGTAGGAGAAGGAAAGGTGGGGAAGGGGCAGGGGGGAAGGGGGGAAGGGGGGAAAGAAGGGGAGGGGGAGAGGGGAAAGGGAAGGGGGGGAAGGAAAAGGAAGGGGAAAGGGGAAGGGGGAAGCAAGGGGGAGGGAGAGGGAAAGAAGTAGAAAGGTAAAAAACGGGGGGAGGGGGAGAGGGAAAGAAATGGAGAAAAAGAAAGAGAAAAAGAAGGGGGGAGGGGAGCGTGGAAGACAGGATAAAATATGTTAAAAACTTAATTTGTATCCTAAGTCTGTCTATTATTGAAATGATAATTATAGACCATTTCTTGTACCTGCTCCAACGTTTTGGTTGGATAAATGGTGTAAACTCGGGATTTCCACGGGGTTGTCTACTGTATGTTAACAGCACCTCCGTTGCTGTAGTTTTTTCTATGGAGCCAACAGCTTTGTTCACCTTATGTTACCTGAATGTGCAAAAGCCAAATGGAAACGTTCTATATCATTCAGGTTAGAGGTTGATGCCTTTAGATTAATTTTATTCGACTAGTTGGGAACATCTCTAATAGTTAGGTGATATTAGTATATCTCTATGCTCACAGTCTTCAATGGTAGTTCTGTTATACTAATAACGTTATTACTGCTATTAAATAGCTGCAATATATCCCCACATTCACAACTTTTGTTATTACTTACTTAAACAAACGTTTTTTAAAAACCATCAGCCTTTGTGTTAGATATCGTAACGTGTCGTGTGATTGTGCCCCAGCTTTCTGTTATTCAGTTTTTAACTATCTATGTTTCAATGAAACGATATTATTATAGATGGTAATAAACCTAACAACTAGGTTGAACGTAATACTGAGAAAAAAGTTATCTGTGTTATAACTTACTTTAGACGGTCAAGTAATGGAGTACAGAGGCTAAAGGGATATGACATGGGGTCCGTTTTGCTGTTACCATATGATGGTTTTCTGTTTAAAACAAAGTAAAGTGTACAATTAATGCTATTGAATATTATAAATGGCAAAGGGTTGAATTGTCAAAGCGGGCATATTACAGAATGGGCAAGTGTTCTGTTACTTTATTTCTTCATGACTCCAAATTAAGCTTCACTGACCTAACGGGTATATATAAAAGCCCGTTCTGCCGATCTTGTCAATCCGTCTTCCGTTTTACACAGAACACAGTATATACTCGTTAATTCCTAGTTTTAGCATATTGGTCACAGAAAGCCTAATAACCGCAGCATGTTATTGCTTACCGTGCCGTTGTTCAGTTCTCGTTCTGTCACAGGATGCTGGTCAGCTAAACTGTGCACATTTGTCTTTTCCGGCTTAAAATACGGGACTTCACGTTTCGATTTATGTGGCTGTGCGTGCCTCTGACGTAGCTCTATGCTAATTTGTTCTGACACGCTGTAGCAGTCAGATCCACAATAATGTGGCCATTTTGGAGTGGTAAACTCGGTTTTCAAAATACGAGGTAGTGAATCTTTATCAAATTTAATTTTAAGGTTGTTGGGCCACAGCAATGGAGGGAATCTCTAATCAGATAGGTAATACACTATGGGGTCGATTCCGATTCGGGCCGGAAAAAGCACCGACCGACTCGGATCCGGAAAAAATACCGACCGACACGTACCCGTGGCGCCCGACACGCCAAGTACGATGCAAGGCGCGAAAAATCCGACCGACACGTACCGAAACCAAGTCGACCGACCGAGCCGCACGGAAAACAGCAATCCGGCCGGAAAAACACGCAAATCCAACCGACCGACACGCACCCGGAACAAATCCGACCGAAACGTACACGCTAACTCCAAACCGCAAAGTACGATGCAAGGCGCGAAAACCACGAGCGAGTCGGACGGAGGACAAGCCGTACGACCGACACGCATACAAAACCGAGCCGAAGCAACACAATACACCGCGACCGACGCGTACGCAGTATAGAAAACTGCACAAACACAGCGTGAACGAAACGGAGAACACCGTACGAGACCAATGCAGGGTCCGACTCGGTCACAAGAACGTTTCCAACATACACAAACAGCACAAAGGAAAAATCACCCAAAAAAAGGCCAAACAAGCAATTACCAAGCCAATAAATACTGGGGGGGGGTGGGGACAGAGAACAAAGACACATATAAAGGACACAAATCACTACCATGAGCCTTTGCAAATGCCATTCCACTGCCAGCACCCAAGAGAAAGCAACCACACACCCACAGCTCATCCCTCACACAAGCCACACACCATCAGCACACCAACAAATACCTACCTCACATACACCCAGCAAAACACACACTCACACACCCTCACCTGCACACCAATACACACATCACCCACCATCACCACCCATCACCACCCATCACCATGCCCCCCAAGAAGAATCCCAAGTTCCTAGATAGTGAATTGGAAGTCATGGTAGACGAGATCCTCAGGGTGGAGCCACAGCTGTTTGGCACACTGGTCCAACAGACCCCCATGTCGCAGAAAACCAAGATGTGGGAGAGGATCATCAACAGGGTGAACGCACAATCACCATGTCGGCGCACAAAGACGGACATCCAGAACAGGTGGTATGACGTGCGCAGGAGGGTACGGGACATGCTGAAGAAAGACTACATCAACAGCCAATACACCGGCAGTGGCCCTCCTGCCAAGCCAATATACCTCAGGCCCTGGGAGGAGAAGGTGCGGGCCATCCTTCCGCCAGTGAGCGTATATGGACTAGAGGACATCCCAGAGCCTGGTGAGTACACAACAAATGTACACAATATACTGCCACAAAACACACACATCACTGTCAAGGGGAGAGTCAAACCATGCACTCATAGCAATTACACAGCAACCAGAACAGAATCATCCCAAAATGTGTATGTCAGTCAGATAAACACAACACATGCCATCAAAAAAGTCACATCCAACTGTGCCAATACATGTACAAACACAACCACAACTACAGCTAGGCAGTGGCACAAATAGAACTAACAAACACATCCACACATGTAGCCACCACAACAACACCAACACACAGTGAAGACCACTCAAAGGAAGGAATTCTGTGTATGCTGGCCAAGTCAGTGTAGTCAATAGCATCATGGGAGTCGCAGTCACACATATTGCCCCCCCCCACAACTGTCCCATCAACACCACCTTGAACCATGCGCACATCACAGGGAGTGGAGAAGGACTCACAAGATGGCTGACACTGGCTACTGCTGTGGGGAGCACAAGGCCCTGCTGCCAACTGTGCACCAACAAACAGCAGGACACCACTGACTGACATCCTGAGAGACAACTTCCACTCCCTGCAATGCAAGCACGTTCCATGGTGGGATATCTGGCTGGCTGGGTGGGAAGGGGGACTTGCAGCACTGACTATAGTCACCAGCACCTCCCCTCACACCCCCCCAACACAAACTCCACAGTACCCACCTGGTAGAATGCAATGCCCTCCATCCTAACACAAGATCCCACAAAGCACCACCACCCTGGGTTATGTTGTGTGAAGCACAGGGACACTCTTGGGACTCTTAGCCAAACAACTGCCAGGACAACACTCCCAGCCATCCTGTCAGCACAGCCGGCCCACCCCACAGGGAAGCAGAGTCAAAAGGAAGGAAGCATGGGCATGCTGGGAAGGGGGTGGAGGCAATAGCATGATGGGAGTCGTAGTCACAGACATTGCTCAGCCTCACAACTGGCCCATCAACACCACCCTGAACCATGCTCACATCACAGGGAGTGGAGAAGGACTCACAAGATGGCTGACACTGGCTACTGCTGTGGGGAGCACAAGGCCCTGCTGGCAACTGTGCACCAACAAACAGCAGGACACCACTGACTGACATCCTGAGAGACAACTTCCACTCCCTGCAATGCAAGCATGTTCCATGGTGGGATATCTGGCTGGCTGGGTGGGAAGGGGGACTTGCAGCACTGACCATAGTCACCAGCACCTCCCCTCACACACCCCCAACACAAACTCCACAGTACCCACCTGGTAGAATGCAATGCCCTCCATCCTAACACAAGATCCCACAAAGAACCACCACCCTGGGTTATGTTGTGTGAAGCACAGGGACACTCTTGGGACTCTTAGCCAAACAACTGCCAGGACAACACTCCCAGCCATCCTGTCAGCACAGCCAGCCCACCCCACAGGGAAGCAGAGTCAAAAGGAAGGAAGCATGGGCATGCTGGGAAGGGGGAGGAGGCAATAGCATGATGGGAGTCGTAGTCACAGCCCTACATCCCCCACCACATGGCCCAGCAAGCTCACACTCACGCATGCACATCCCACAGAGAGTGGAAAGGCCCATCAAAGATGTCTGACACTGTTGCTGTGTCGTGGGGAGCACAAGGGCATGCTGGGTACTGCACACCAACCAACAGCAGGACACCACTGTCAGCCATCTTGCCATTGCCCTCACACCCACACACACTGAACTCCACACAAAAGCAAGTAAGTATGGGAATGCTGGCAAGTGGGGTGGAGGCAATGGCATGATGGGAGTCGTAGTCACAGACATTGCTCAGCCTCACAACTGGCCCATCAACACCACCCTGAACCATGCTCACATCACAGGGAGTGGAGAAGGACTCACAAGATGGCTGACACTGGCTACTGCTGTGGGGAGCACAAGGCCCTGCTGGCAACTGAGCACCAACAAACAGCAGGACACCACTGACTGACATCCTGAGAGACAACTTCCACTCCCTGCAATGCAAGCACGTTCCATGGTGGGATATCTGGCTGGCTGGGTGGGAAGGGGGACTTGCAGCACTGACCATAGTCACAAGCACCTCCCCTCACACACCCCCCAACACAAACTCCACAGTACCCACCTGGTAGAATGCAATGCCCTCCATCCTAACACAAGATCCCACAAAGAACCACCACCCTGGGTTATGTTGTGTGAAGCACAGGGACACTCTTGGGACTCTTAGCCAAACAACTGCCAGGACAACACTCCCAGCCATCCTGTCAGCACAGCCAGCCCACCCCACAGGTAAGCAGAGTCAAAAGGAAGGAAGCATAGGCATGCTGGGAAGGGGGGTGGAGGCAATAGCATGATGGGAGTCGTAGTCACAGACATAGCTCACCCCCACAACTGTCCCATCAACACCACCCTGAACCATGCTCACATCACAGGAGTGGAGAAGGACTCACAAGATGGCTGACACTGGCTACTGCTGTGGGGAGCACAAGGCCCTGCTGCCAACTGTGCACCAACAAACAGCAGGACACCACTGACTGACATCCTGAGAGACAACTTACACTCCCTGCAACGCAAGCACGTTCCATGGTGGGATAACTGACTGGCTGGGTGGGTGGGAAGGAGGTCCGGCTGTCAACCAAACACAAGCAATGCAGACCATGTTCACACCCCAGAAAATACATAGAAATGCCCAAATAATGCAGGACAATGTGCCACACCAATATCAACCCCTGACTGTGACGACTTAGGACAATGCAATGTACAGGCCCGCACCCAGAGGCACAGTCACAACTGTCATGTGTGTCAACCATTGATGCCTGCAGAAACATGACATACATTGTTTGTGTCTCCCAAAAACAGGTGATGATGGGGACACAGCAGCAGACGCTGAGGAGTCCCAGTCCCAGGCTCAAGAGGATGCCGAGCTCACTGGCGTCGTACAGCCTCTGTCCTCCTCGGACGATGAAGAACAACCTGGCACATCCGGTGCAAGTCAACATGCAGCACCAGCAGGACCACCAGCTGCAGCACCAGCAGGACCACCAGCTGCACCCCCTGCACCCACCCCTACAACGACTGTCACCACGAATACCATCCCTGCCGACATGGACAGAATAAGGAGCAACACCAGCACAGTGACCCTGGACCAACCTGGGGCCATGGACACCACCACCACCACCAACCCCCAAGGTGGACCAGGGTTATCTGTGCGTGCCACTGCACACACTGCACATGTCAGCAGGGGTGGTGGGAGGGGTGGGAGACAGAGGTCGCTGCTTGCAGACGTTGCTGGTGTGCATGACGACCCACAACTGGTACGCATAGCTGATGCGTACCAGTCCAGCACCGGAGAGCTCAGCCAGGTAGTGGGGCTCCTCAGAGACATTAAACAGCAGCAGGCTGCCCATCATGCCCGCTTGGACTCCCACATGTCCCACGTGGAGTCACACATGTCTCGTGTGGACTCACACATGTCCCGCGTGGAGTCCAAGTGGGATGCACTGCATGAGATGACGGCGGTGCACAGGGACATTTTACAATGCCTCCGCCAGATGAACAGCAACCAGTCCACACCTCCCTGTGTGCCAACAACATCTGGTGCCGAACAAACTGCAACTGCCACAGGGAGGGAGGAGGAATCTGGCGGAGAGTCCCCTGCACCGCAGCAGCCTGCACTTGAGGGCCCCCCAAGAAGAGGGGTCGTCCGAGGAGGGAAAAGTGAGAGGCCGATGGCCAAGCGCAACTCCCAGGAAGCCTGAACCTGTTCTGGATGTTCGCCTTTGTGCACAGACTGTTCACCCTGTTGACGGCAACACTACTCCCACACATTGCATGGGGAGTACAAGTTGGACCAATGTGTCAGACAACTGTGGCCCCGATACTGGGGATCCTGTCTACCCGGACTTTCAATTCACCTAGGAACTTGGGATTGCAAGATTCATGTACAGCACAACCCATCCTATGCACTATTAACACAAATGTATCACAATAAACACACTAATACACCATACTTGCCTCTGTCATGATTCCAACGTGGGTGCTGTTATGGGGATGATGAACTGCAATATTACACTGTGTATGCGAACTGCAACAGGAAGGACAACACAGGCATGTGAGTACAGGCAACGTGACACACATGAGGGAGACACACCACCAGGGCTACACGACACATACACACCTAGGCCATCTGACTCATTGCCTACACTGATGTTGCCAGGGAAGACGGTGCAATGCACAGACACCACACCCATTCCCAGTTGTAGTCAAGTAGCCCACAGGTGCAGTAAGCAAATGGCAGTCAAATGTGTGACCACAGACAACGCACATCACAAAGTGAAGCACAGGTTTATTACACAGTTGCAACATGCCGTAACCACTACAGATGCAAGGTAACCCCACCTGGTAGCGGGCACACAGTCAACAACTGTAGACGGAAGGAAGTCCATGGGTGTGGCGCACATCACCTGTAGGGACACAACAGCTACCAGCCTGGATGTGCAATCACGTCGTAGGTGGACACAGTTGACCAAACGAATCTGAAAGTACCCTGTGAAGGACAGAAATGACACACAGTCAAAAGCAATGGAGTACAGGACAGAACAGCAAAACTCATGCACAATACATGTTACAAGATACCCACCCAGAACCAAGTTAGCATGTCAACACTGTTGGGGAGTACAGCCCACCTGTCACCACACATCCCAACACACATCCAGTCAAGTAGCCCATGGACACACTCCAACAGCACCAGAGCACCACCCACACATCATGCCAACTCACATCATTGACATGACACCTCAGGATACTCACATTCAGCTAAAGAAGTTGGTGATGAGCTGTGTGCGGACATCACCATCACCATCATCGTCACTGGCATCGTGGTCCAGGCCAGGATCCTCCACAGGTGGCGGATGTTGGTCATTGTCATCCTGGATGAGAGGCAACTCCTTCCGCACTGCCAGGTTGTGGAGCATGCAGCAGACGATGATAATCTTGCACACTTTCGCAGGGGCATATGGGAGGGACCCTCCGGTCTTGTCCAGGCAGCGGAAGCGGCTCTTCAGGAGACCAAAGGTCCGCTCAATCACTCTCCTGGTCCGACCATGTGCCTCATTGTAGCGCATCTGGGCAGGTGTCACAGGGTTCCTGAGGGGTGTCAGCAACCACGGCATGTTGGGGTATCCCGAGTCACCTATGGACAGACAAGTGCACATTAGCTGACTTGGAAAAGTGGGCGGAATACTACAGATCAGATCACACACAATGGCACAAAGTCAGTACACACCGACAAGCCAGGCACGCTGGTTCTGCATCTGTGCCATCATCCTGGGGATGCGACTACTCCTCATCACAAAGGCATCGTGTGCTGAACCAGGGAAACGGGCACACACGTGTGTGATGGTCATGTCTGCAAGACACACCACCAGTGCATTGACCGAGTGGTAGTGCTTGCGGTTCCTGTAGGCCTGCTCCTGGGCCTGTGGTGGTACCAAAGCCACATGTGTCCCATCAATGGAGCCAATGACATGCGGCATCCTCCCCAGGGCATAAAAGTCACTCTTCACTTCAGTGAGTCGTCGCAGTCTAGGGAAATAGATGTACCGGTTCAGGAAGAGCAACATTGCCGCCAGAACATCGCGGAGCACACGGCTGAACATGGTCTGTGACATCCCACCAGCAGTCGCCACAGTATGTTGGAAGGTACCAGTGGCAAAGAAGTGTAGGGCTGCCATCACCTTCACCTTGGGGGTCAGCGCTGTAGGATACGGCCGGCCAGGCTGCAAATGTGGGGACAACTGCACTGCCAAATCCTCAATCAGCTGCCTGGTGAAGCGGTACCGTCGGATGCTGTCCCGTTCTACCATCGTTGCCAGGTCTGGGAATGGCCGATGGACAGCAGGAGCCCTGCAGTGCAGAGGAGAAGTAAGCAAGATTGTCAGTCACCCCACATATGCGGCATTGAACACACTCAAGATCCCAACATACATCATTATGAGGCACAACTACATGAAGTGTGCAGTACCGGAAGGACATGTATGGTACATACATGGCCAACATCTGTCAACACGGTCCTACAGGTGGCATCAATTTGTCCCAGGTTGGCCCATTGGATATCATGAGGCCGTGTCACAGTTCCCATCTCCTGCTGCCGTGTCACAATAACCCCCCACAGTGACATGTGAGGACAGATGTGCCCCAGGCACCACAGCTCAACGACAGGTACATTCCCAGGGACCCTGTAATGCCACATGGACACTGGCATTACATGGAGTATCATGTATACACCACAGCCAAACAACCTTGACCCCCACAGGTAGTGGCCCCACTTGCCACGGCAGGACAGACATGGACGTCTGTGACACACACGCACAACATCAGAGTCCATGCACACACAAAGTGGATGTGGAGACTGTCTCCCATTGTGCACATGAAATCAGAGACATTGTAAACACTACATGCACAAAGACTGTGGAGGACCATCACTATTGTGCCACTGGGACACCCTGGCTCAAACATACCGTCCCACATGGGACTCACGGGGTATGTGACATTACATACACATACACCACTGTGAAATGTGACCATGGCACATGCACAGATATGAACAGTTGCACATCACAGTGGTCACGTACACGTAACACCCAGGATCCTGTCCCCATGAACACGTGCACAGCCTGGGGGTGGCTGCCCACAGGTGACACCCACAGGACAACATGTACACCAACATACACACAATAGGAAATGCAGCCTTACATGCCTTATGATAAGGTTTGGACAGGCTGTCGTGATGTAGGTGTGCCCCTCACTCCCTGGGAGCTATCTGTGGCTGGCATATGTCCATCTGAGACAGGCATGCTGACATATGCCAGTCACATGTACAGTGATGCGTTGAACAGCAATGGACCGATCGGTGCCTCCGGCCGGCCCATTGCTTTCAATGTGTGCGGGTACGCGTTGTACCCCTGTGCGCGTTGAACTGCAATGGACCGATCGGTGCCTCCGGCCGGCCCATTGCTTTCAATGTGTGCGGGTACGCGTTGTACCCCTGTGCGCGTTGAACTGCAATGGACCGATCGGTGCCTCCGGCCGGCCCATTGCTTTCAATGTGTGCGGGTACGCGTTGTACCCCTGTGCGCGTTGAACTGCAATGGACCGATCGGTGCCTCCGGCCGGCCCATTGCCTTCAATGTGTGCGGGTACGCGTTGTACCCCTGTGCGCGTTGAACAGCAATGGACCGATCGGTGCCTCCGGCCGGCCCATTGCCTTCAATGTGTGCGGGTACGCGTTGTACCCCTGTGCGCGTTGAACTGCAATGGACCGATCGGTGCCTCCGGCCGGCCCATTGCTTTCAATGTGTGCGGGTACGCGTTGTACCCCTGTGCGCGTTGAACAGCAATGGACCGATCAGTGCCTCCGGCCGGCCCATTGCCTTCAATGTGTGCGGGTGCGCGTTGTACCCCTGTGCGCGTTGAACTGCAATGGACCGATCGGTGCCTCCGGCCGGCCCATTGCTTTCAATGTGTGCGGTACGCGTTGTACCCCTGTGCGCGTTGAACTGCAATGGACCGATCGGTGCCTCCGGCCGGCCCATTGCCTTCAATGTGTGCGGTGCACGCGTTGTACCCCTGTGCGCGTTGAACAGCAATGGACCGATCGGTGCCTCCGGCCGGCCCATTGCTTTCAATGTGTGCGGGCACGCGTTGTACCCCTGTGCGCGTTGAACTGCAATGGACCGATCGGTGCCTCCGGCCGGCCCATTGCCTTCAATGTGTGCGGGTACGCGTTGTACCCCTGTGCGCGTTGAACAGCAATGGACCGATCGGTGCCTCCGGCCGGCCCCTTGCTTTCAATGTGTGCGGGTACGCGTTGTACCCCTGTGCGCGTTGTACCGCAATGGACCGATCGGTGCGCACCCATTGACAATGGGCTTGCCTGGCAACGGACGCGTTTTCGAATTTCGAACGAGTCGGTTGCTGGAAAATCAGTTGGTCACCCACAACAATGTTGCAAAATCATGTATGTCATGAAGTTGAAGATTTGAAGGATGCTGTGGGCGTGTTTTGGTGCTGCTATTCCATGGATTGGCCAGATTCAGAAGATGCAAACGACTTGGACCTATCACTTTGGACACAAGGGACAGTATCTGCCTCTCCAGCACATATATATTGCTGGCTGTTCCCCTGAGAGCCCACTTGCCTGCACTACATGCTCCAAGACAACATCTGCCACTGCACTGCTGCTGTCTCTGCCCCTCTGGACCCTGCAATGGCACGTACTGTGGAGAGAGCCCCAGCCTTCAGCCTTGAAGAGAACCAGGCCCTGCTGGACAGCCTACTTCCACAGTACAGCAAGCTGTATGGGACACCAGGGGAGCAGGTGAGTGTTCTGTGCACTGCCCTTCTGAATGTGCATTTTCTCTGACTAGCAAGGCTGAGAGTCTGCACGCCACTGGCTAGCAGGCTCACTGAGTAGTTGTCACCCCCCATAGTGTGTAGTGACTTGCACTGGACAGGTATGGTGCAGTGACAGTGCATTTGAACATGGTTTTACTTCCCATGCAATGATACCATGTAGTGACGTCTGGCAAACTGTCCATGGTCAGCTTTGCACTGCCTGTGTACATCATGTGCCCCTGTGATTGAGACATGTATATACGACTGTGTCATGCACGGATATGTTGCATGTGTGGTAATGGCCTTTTCACTTTGTCATCCTGACAGGTTAATGCCCATCGGAAGCAGGAACTCTGGAAGGACATCGTCCGGGCTGTCCGGTCCGTGGGGGTCTACAAGCGCCGGATCCGCAACTGCCAGAAGAGGTGGCAGGACCTTCGGGGCTGGACCCGGAGGATTGCACGGGTCCAGCTGAAGCTGTCGCCTCCTCGCAGGAGGGGCGGAACACGGACCCTGACCCCCACATGCTCCAGATCCTGGCGGTGGTCTTTCCAGACCTGGATGGGCAGCTGAAGGCCAGACAGCAGCAAGAAGGGGGTGAGTCAAAGACTGCACTATGAACTCTGTATTACATGCTTTGTGCCCTCCTCTGGCCTGGTTCAACTGCCACAGTGCAGCAGTCATGTTGTCCAGGAGCCATGTCCCTCTATTGTGCACTGCCCACTGCTCATCTGATACCCAGGTGTGGCCCTTACAGTCAGGGAATTGTGTCACTTGGGACTGTGTCCTTGCAGTTTGCTTCACTAAAGGTGGGGGACAGCATCTGTTTCCCTGACTCTGTTGTGGGCATCATGGGTGGGTCCATTGTTCACACAACGCCTGGTTCTGGACATGTGATCTGCGTGTTGCTTTGATATGCGGTCCACTTGCTGAGCTGAGCCACCACATGTGCCTGGGGTATGTGGCACACGCCCATGCAGCGGGTGGGAACAATGTTTGGGCCCCAGGAGTGTGCAGATTACGTGTGTCACACATACATAGCCAGCTATCCACTGTCCAGGGCACATCCCTCATTCATGTGGAGCAGGACAGTCATGCCTACTCCAGGCCATGCAATGCACTCTGTACTCCCACTCCCGTGTATCAGCTGACACATTGTGCACAGTCATTTGACCCCTCCGGTGTCTGCCTCTGTGTCAGTGTGCTGTGGATTAGTTGCCAGGACTGCTGTGGTGTTTCTTGGTAGGGGCTCAGCATGCCCCTGGAGATGTGACCATAGGAGACGATACTTGTGTGTCACATAGGTGTTTGATCAGCTGCCCGTGCAGACTGGGGTATGCGAATGTGATGTTCAGGCAGCTGTTCCCCATTCACAGCAAATTGTGAGGGGCTCAGGTTCAGAGGGTAGTGTCACAGGTCTCCCATATGTCCAATAGGTGTGACCTGGACAGATGAGGGTTGAGATGATGTGTTGTGTGGGGGATGTACATGTGCACTTGTGCAGCTCCAGGACTTGCATTCCCCATGACCTACTATTGTGACACAGTGCATAGTGTTGTTGTCTGGCTGCCAAGTCATACATCACAGAGACAGTGATGTATGACTTAACAGTCATGCCTCTGCCATGGCATGTGTCAACTTATTTGTGGTCCTGCAGGGGAGTGACATGTGCTACATGCACACCATAGTGGCGCTGGCTATCAGGACATGGGTGCATCATGGTGTCTGTCGCTGGTATGCATCACATGCATTTCCTATTTGACTCTGGGCATCCCTTTCATCCGGAAACCTGTACTGACTCAGTGGCAAGAGCTGTGATGTGTCCACACCGTGTCCTCTGCACTGTCCAACTACTGTGTACTTGGTGCATGTGTCCACACTGGGGTGTTGCAATCCAACAGACACCAGACAGATGGGTGCAAGGCCATGTGGGATGTGAGTGCCATGCTTGGCATCAGACTGACAATTGGCTTCTCCTGTTCAGTTAGGGCACTTTTAGCAATGTACAACTAATGATGCCAGGGCTTGCTCTGTGATGTGCTGTGCTCACAGTGGTGTGTGCGTTTGGTGCAGGTGACTGATGTCTGTCTGTTTCCCCATTGTTTGCAGATACATCCACGGCCACGGAAGGGGACAGCTCCACGGACCAGGAGGAGCCAGAGAGCCAGACTGGGTCAGCAGCCGAGGAGTGGTCGGAGGGACCCAGTGGCACGGAGGGCGAGGGGAGCCACACCGAGGAGTCCTCAGCACCATCCACCTCAGCTGAGGACCAGAGCAACTCGGAGGATGACTCCCTTGTGGAGGCGGGTGTCAGCAGCCACCACACCCCAGCTAGTGTTGCTGTCCCCGCCACCACCAGCACCACCACCGCCCTCCCATCGGCTCCCATTCCCCAGGTCCGTGGAGGCTCCCATGTTCGGGAGCGTGTCTCCTTTGGCCCAGGCACCGCACCCCTGCCCCTGTGTCCCCTGCTGCCCTGAGTGAGGAGTCTGTGTACCTCCTTCGCCAGCTCCATGTAGGGCAGACAGCCATGCTGAGTGTCCTCCATGCGCACACCGCACTGTTGACTCAGCTGGTGTCGTTCATGGAGGGCATCTCATCGGGCATGTCTGACCTACAGAGGGGCAACAGGTCCATGGACTCCTCCCTGACGGCAGCAGTGTCCCTCCTCAGACAGTCCCTCACCCCTCCTGCCTCTGCTCCATCCACACTCCCCAGCACCTTGCCCGTCCCAAGCACACACACACCGGCACAGGCACACACCAGCACACACACATCCAGCACACAGACACACACGCCACAAACTAAACGCACACGCACGCACAGTCAGGGGACTGAAACCAGACTCACAGGGGATGGGGCCCTGGTACACACACACGCATCCACGGGCACTGCGCAGTCCTCAGTTGCCTCTCCCTCCAAAGCACCCTCCCTTGCCTCACCTGCAACCCCAAAGACCCAGCGCCTCTTCCTCAGTGACCTCGGCCTCTTCCCCTCCGATCCAGCTGCCCCAGCATCCAGGGGGAAGAGGAAGCCCCCCACACGGAGCAGAGTGCCCCTCGCCCCCGGACACCCTCCCCCAGGCGCAGACAGACTGAGGCCCCCACCCGCAAGTCCCCCCGGAGTGGTAAGAGCAAGACCCCGCCGCCGCCCTGCAGCTCAAGCACCAGGTCACCTTCCTCCATCCCTCAGGCCCCCACTCCACAGGTGCCCCCGCCACACCCTGCCCCAGGTTCCCCCACCCACAGATATACCATCCCCAAGAGGCTCCGGCCTTCTCCCCCTGCCACTTGCTCTCCCGGCACCACACCCCCGCTGCGCTTGTCTGTGCCACTGATGTGGTGAGGGTGTCCTCCCCCTCTGTCCAGCCCACCTTGCCTGTTCCCCATTCTCCTCCCCTGGTGGTAGGCACTGCAGTGGAGTCCACTACCACCCTGTCTGACTTGGGCACTGCAGTGGCGGACCTGTCCACTCCATCTGCAGGGTCCACTGCAGTCGTGCCGGCACCCACAACATCTGAGCCATGCCCCCAGTTGTGCCGGCACACACCATGTCAGACACCTCCACTGCAGTTGTCAGTGGCTCTCCAGCACCCACCACCCCTTCCCTGCTTCCTCCTGGTGAGCCCTGATCCTGTCCCTGCGGTGCCTGGCCTACCCCCCGGTTGCCCCTCCTAGTGGATTGTCCCTGGTTTTGTGCAGGCATGTGTAGGGTGGCATCTGCCACTGTCACCCACTTGTGACTTTGTTGATGGACTGGCCATTGGCCTTTGTTTATGTTCTACCGGACTTCTACTTTTAATGCCACATATGCTGAATAAAGCAACTTTCTGTTCTCTAGTGCTTTTGCTTCTGATGTACATGATGTTGATGATGCTAAGAATGCCCTTGCTGCAGTGATGGTGATATTTGGTCTCATGATAATGAAGTGTTACTGTGCAGGAACCCATGTGGTCCAGGGGTTATGTGTCCTATCCTGTGGTGTATCCATGTCATCCATAGCAGCATCTGAGGGTGTCATGCGTTCAGTATTTGGCAATGAGATTTCCTACTTAGATTGGCAACTTCACATCTGTGGCTTCCACCCCTGCACATCTGTTGTGCCTGCCATTGTTCTATTCGTCTACTTCCCTGACCGTGTGGCCATCTCCAGTGAACATGCAGCTTTGGGCATCAATGGGGAAGGACTCATCTGTGTTGTCAGTGCAACATTGCTATACAAGTGTGTTGGATCTGTGCTGATGATTCCGTTGGCACTTCCATGACCAGGCTGATGGGACGGGAGCCCTCATTTGTTGCTAATTGTTGATTGTGTGTCCCATTGCTGCCATGGTATGGTATCTGTTCGCCTCACATCTGCAGTCTCCACAGGGTATCTGCATGTGTGTGCCCATTGGTGCAAATATGTGGGTCTGCATTCGGATGGTCACTTCTGTCATTGTGTCATTGATGATTGTTGACGGTGTCAGCCCCCATAGGTGTTGTTTGTCTGCACATGGCCAAAGTTATGTCTTATTTGCACTGCAGGATTTGGCTCCCCCAATTTATGTTGCAATGGGCCACATACACTACTTTGCCACTGATGTGTTTGTTGTTCTGTGACCAGGAATCATCCATGCAGTTTGGCAGTTGCACCTCTTACTTTGTCAACACTTGCCTTTTGGTCACTGTGATGATGGGGGTTTGGACCCCATTGCCACAATGTTCAAAATGTGCTTCAGCTATGGACCCCACACTTACATTTTGGTCACTGTGATGATGGGGGTTTGGTCCCCATTGCCACAATGTTCAAAATGTGCTTCAGCTATGGACCCCACACTTACATTTTGGTCACTGTGATGATGGGGGTTTGGTCCCCATTGCCACAATGTTCAAAATGTGCTTCAGCTATGGACCCCACACTTACATTTTGGTCACTTTGATGATGGGGGTTTGGACCCCATTGCCACAATGTTCAAAATGTGCTTCAGCTATGGACCCCACACTTACATTTTGGTCACTGTGATGATGGGGGTTTGGACCCCATTGCCACAATGTTCAAAATGTGCTTCAGCTATGGACCCCACACTTACATTTTGGTCACTGTGATGATGGGGGTTTGGTCCCCATTGCCACAATGTTCAAAATGTGCTTCAGCTATGGACCCCACACTTACATTTTGGTCACTGTGATGATGGGGGTTTGGTCCCCATTGCCACAATGTTCAAAATGTGCTTCAGCTATGGACCCCACACTTACATTTTGGTCACTGTGATGATGGGGGTTTGGACCCCATTGCCACAATGGTCATGGCCTGCTTGCATTGTGGGTGCCACACACATATATGTGTGGCACATGTGCTAGGGGGTCACATTGTATGTTCAAAGTCATGTTCGGTGTTGTAGGCTTTTGACACAGTCTACACACGCTTGTCATGGTGTTGGGGGATGTCTCCTTCTGCATTCCCTAGGTTGTGGTGTGCTGGTTGTGTCATGCATTGTCCATCCTATGAGTGGGGGTGGTAGTGGTGGTAGGCATCCTGCCCCCCTGGCTAAGGGTGGTAGTAGTGGTAGGCATCCTGCCCCCTGGCTAAGGGTGGTAGTAGTGGTGGGCATCCTGCCCCCTGGCTAAGGGTGGTAGTAGTGGTAGGCATCCTGCCCCCTGGGTGAGGGTGGTAGTAGTGGTAGGCATCCTGCCCCCCTGTGTAAGGGTGGTAGTAGTGGTAGGCATCCTGCCCCCCTGGGTGAGGGTGGTAGTAGTGGTAGGCATCCTGCCCCCCTGTGTAAGGGTGGTAGTAGTGGTAGGCATCCTGCCCCCTGGCTAAGGGTGGTGGTGAGGCATCCTGCCCCCCTGGGTGAGGGTGGTAGTAGTGGTAGGCATCCTGCCCCCCTGGGTGAGGGTGGTAGTAGTGGTAGGCATCCTGCCCCCCTGGGTGAGGGTGGTAGTAGTGGTAGGCATCCTGCCCCCCCTGTGTAAGGGTGGTGGTAGGCATCCTGCCCCCCCTGGGTGAGGGTGGTAGTAGTGGTAGGCATCCTGCCCCCTGGCTAAGGGTGGTAGTAGTGGTAGGCATCCTGCCCCCTGGGTGAGGGTGGTAGTAGTGGTAGGCATCATGCCACCCCTGTGTAAGGGTGGTAGTAGTGGTAGGCATCCTGCCCCCCCTGGCTAAGGGTGGTGGTAGGCATCCTGCCCCCTGGGTGAGGGTGGTAGTAGTGGTAGGCATCCTGCCCCCTGGCTAAGGGTGGTGGTAGGCATCCAGCCCCCTGGGTGAGGGTGGTAGTAGTGGTAGGCATCCTGCCCCCTGGCTAAGGGTGGTGGTAGGCATCCTGCCCCCCTGGGTGAGGGTGGTAGTAGTGGTGGGCATCCTGCCCCCTGGCTAAGGGTGGTAGTAGTGGTAGGCATCCTGCCCCCCTGGGTGAGGGTGGTAGTAGTGGTGGGCATCCTGCCCCCCTGGCTGAGGGTGGTAGTAGTGGTAGGCATCCTGCCCCCCTGGGTGAGGGTGGTAGTAGTGGTAGGCATCCTGCCCCCTGGCTAAGGGTGGTGGTAGGCATCCTGCCCCCTGGGTGAGGGTGGTAGTAGTGGTGGGCATCCTGCCCCCCTGGCTAAGGGTGGTAGTAGTGGTAGGCATCCTGCCCCCTGTGTAAGGGTGGTAGTAGTGGTAGGCATCCTGCCCCCTGGGTGAGGGTGGTAGTAGTGGTAGGCATCCTGCCCCCTGGCTAAGGGTGGTGGTAGGCATCCAGCCCCCCTGGGTGAGGGTGGTAGTAGTGGTGGGCATCCTGCCCCCCTGGCTGAGGGTGGTAGTAGTGGTAGGCATCCTGCCCCCCTGGGTGAGGGTGGTAGTAGTGGTAGGCATCCTGCCCCCTGTGTAAGGGTGGTAGTAGTGGTAGGCATCCTGCCCCCCTGGGTGAGGGTGGTAGTAGTGGTAGGCATCCTGCCCCCCTGGCTAAGGGTGGTGGTAGGCATCCAGCCCCCCCTGGGTGAGGGTGGTAGTAGTGGTAGGCATCCTGCCCCCTGTGTAAGGGTGGTAGTAGTGGTAGGCATCCTGCCCCCCTGGGTGAGGGTGGTAGTAGTGGTAGGCATCATGCCACCCCTGGGTAGGGGTGGTGGTGCGCATTCAGGCCCCTGTGTGCATATGTGGCATTGGTGATGGGCATCCCGCCCCTATGGTGCTGCTGTTGCTGGTGTAAGTATATTCAGCATCCCCGTGTGTGTGTGTGATGTGTCGTGTACGTGTTGTATGTGTTTTGTGGTTGGTGTCTGGCTTACCTTCTGCGCCGTACGCGTCCGTGCCTGTTCCGGTAGTAAATGTAGAATATTGGTATGATCGGGACGAAGAGATTCATGGTTGGTTCGTGTCGTTCGTCCTTCTCGTTGCTTCGCGTCGTCCTCGTCGCTTCGCCTCGTCGCTTCGCGTCGTCCTCGTCGCTGCCGTGTTCGTCTCGTAGCCGTGGATCGTGTTGTGGCGCGAATCGGAGCTTATGTGCGCCTCTCCCGGATGCTTTGACGTGCCGTGCGTAGCGACGGGTTCGGCGCGTACGGAAAGCGCATCGTACTTGTCCGGCCGGACGGGTCTGCATTTTTCCTTCCGTGCGACTCGATTCGGCGTTTCCGGATTCGCCTCGGTCGGAGAACAGGACCTGGTTTGGGTGAGTACGGCTCGGCCGGATTTTTTGCTGTTGTGCGCATCGTACTTGCTCGTTCGGTGTGCTGTACGGATCGGTCAGGAAACAGGCTTTCGCATGGCTTTTTTCCCGACCGAATGGTATTGGGTGCGCCTCCGGCCGGAATCGGAATCGGCCCCTATGTCTCTTATTTAGGTGGTTAAGTCCAATTTCATTATCCTCATTCAGCAAAGGTTGAATATTGTGTATGTATGTGTTTATCAGATTAGGGGCGGCCATCTTGGCGTAATGGGATAATCAAACCTGATATTAGCATGTAATGTAATGTAATGTAAGGGCTATTTATAGAGCGCACTGTAACCCGCCGGGTATCCTGGCGCTGAGAGACGGAAGAAAGCCTGTGGCAAAGGGCAGGAGGCATCATACTCTGGGAAAGAGCCAAGCCTTTAGTCTCTTTCTGAACGGCATAAAATCCGTCATCTGTCGCAACTCCGTGGGTAGGCTATTCCAGAGCCTTGCAGCAGCAACGCTGAAAGCTTGCCCCCCCAGTTTAGCTCTTCTGACCCTAGGCACTTTCACCCAATTGGCAGAAGAAGACCTAAGGCAACGGGTGGGAACATACCAACTAAATTTCCTCTGCAATGGTATTGGCCCACGACCGTGCAATGCCTTGAACACAACACAGAGGGATTTAAAATGAACCCTCTGCAAGATTGGGAGCCAATGAAGGTCCACCAGAGCCTGGGAGGAGGAGGACTGACGAGGTCTCGACAAGGCCAGCTTAGCCGCTACATTCTGGATTCTCTGCAGTCTCCCCATTAAATATTTAGGGGACTCCAGTAGCAGGGCATTACAGTAATCTAACCTGCTCAGGATGACGCTCCTTACTACCAAAGCACGAGTATGTGCCGGGAGCATAGGAAGTACTTTTTTAAGGACTATGTATCTCAACAGGTATGTATCTCAACAGGTTACGTATAACGCAGTTATTTCAAAGTTATGTATTAAACAGTGGAGATCTATTACATTGATTTTAAAATAGATCATATTATTGAAGTTTCTGTATAAAATGGCATAAACATCTTAATTAAAACTGCGCATAGATTAATTGGTTAGATATCTATATTTTTGAAAATCCGTTTATTATTTGTGGATTACCGCTGTAGTGGGATGCCAATTTTGTTATTAGCAGTGGGGGTCCTTTTTAATATACAGATCAACATATCAGGTTTAGGAGCTTATTGTTTCAATATAAGGGACACAACTCATCAAATCTTTGGCTACATAGGATTTAAAGAGGGTAGACAGACCGAATTGTTGTTATCCTATTCACCTAATTATTGGTATACTTTTCTCAATATTCATAAGGGAATACCTAACAAAGTTAATGGCAATTTAGTTGAATTTAATTGCCTGCTCCCAAGGTATTTCTTCATTGAGGCCCTTCTTAACAGTATCCAATACGAAAATCCAGTAAACCTCACGCTTTTTTCTTATAGGTTCCGAATCCTGATTTTGCTTAGGTGTAATCTTTTCAATAATAAACCATTGGATATCATCTACTGTATGGTTGTTATCCACATAGTGTTGTACCATAGACGCAGCCATTTTTCTTGTGCGTATTGCAGATCTATGTTCTGTCAATCTTGTGTCGAGAGTATGTGCCGTCTCTCCCAGGTATCCCATACCACAAGGGCAGATTAGTAGGCAAACTATATCCTTAGTTTTACAGTTCGTCATTCCTTTGGTATTAATGGTTTGTCCATTAAATTGTAGACTTGCTCTCTCCAGTGCTATGGGGCAAACTTTACAAGTTCCACATTTGTGGTTGCCTGTAACCGGTTGTAACCCCACAATACTTCTCTGTATTGGCTGTTGTTTCTGGGGCATACGGGATCTGACCACTAGATCTCTAAGGTTTCTGTTTTTACGGTACGTGAAGAGAGGTTTAGATATTTTGTCTTGGTGTTCCTTGTTAGTGTTCAATATGTGCCAGTTAGAACATATTATCTGGCGAATTTGTTCGTTCAGTATAGAATGGCGTGTGACAAAGACCAATTCCGAGGCATTCTTTTTGCTGGTGTTGGTTAGAAGATGTTGTCTATCATAAAATCTAGCCCGTTTATATGAGTCTCTAACCAATTTGTGCGGGTAACCTCCTGCCAGGAATTTGTTTTTCATATCGACTTCTTTAGTGTCAAAGTCATTTATGTCTGTGCAATTACGGCGGTGCCTTAAAATTGCCCAAATGGTATACTGTTTTTGTGTAGTGGGATGAAAACTCTGGTAGTGCAGTAGGTTATTGCATGCTGTGGGTTTGGTATATAGGTCAACCGCCAACTGTCCAGTCACATGCTTTATAATGATATACAGAAATTCAATCTGTATATTATTTAGGTTAGATGTGAAGTGAAGATTTTGATCACATAGATTTAGCCATGCTAAAAATTCTTCTAGGGTGTCCTGGGTGTCTACCCATATGAAGAAAATATCATCGATAAAGCGCAATTATTTCATGACTGACTCGAAGAATGGTGCAATTTCATTAAAGATGAACTTGTTTTCGAATTGGGCCATGTATATATATTGGCGATTGTAGGGGCACACAAAGCGCCCATACTTACTCCCTTTACTTGCTTGTATAGTTGGCCATTGAACTCAAACACATTCTCCTCAAGAACTAACCTGAGGCACTCCAGGATGAAATTTTCATCACAATTGATATTTCTAGTTACAATAAACCATTGAACTGCCTGTATTGCTCCCTGACGCTATACATGCTTTCAATGTCCAATGTTACCAGCCATTGGGTTTCCGAATTGAAGGTTACTCCTTCCAGTAAATTGATCATATGTCTGGTAGCCTGGACATATGCCGGTGTATAGGTCTAAATGGTGGATTTATTTCACTTTTGTGGACTTTAGGAACACCATATACGCTAGCCATTCTGGGGTGTGATACATTCATATAGGCATGTTCCTTATCGCATATATGTCCATCTCTTAACGCCTTGTTTGTTAATCTCTGGATTTTGCCTTTAATTTTATCTGTGGGATAACATTTAGTGTCATTTACCATTTCCTCCATTTTCGATATATGCATGGAAGTGTCTAGTACAGTAATACCTCCTCCTTTATCACAACTCTTTATAGTGATTTTGGAGGTTTGTTTCAGGTCTACAAGCGCTTGGTGTTCAGCTTTATTGATATTAAATGGAGTTCTGGGGACATATTTAGTAGCTAGAGTCACTTTTTGGTAAACTACCTGTTCAAATATCTTAATTTCAGGTGGTACTTGTTCTGTAGTCGGAGTAAAAGTAGATTTTAAAGCTAAACCTGACCTATTTGTGTCTGTGGAGACTTGAGGTACATTGTTAAAGAAAAACTTTAACCTAATCTTTCTGAAGAATGACATTAAGTCTCCAAATAATTCAAATTTATTGATAGCCGAATGTTGTACGAATGAGAGTTCTTTCATGAGTAGGGAGCAGGTGGCTTGTGTCATATTAGAGGTACTTAGATTAAATATGGGAATTTCCCCTGTACACCACTAGGTCCATCAACAATCATGGAGACATCTCTTCCTATCTAGACGAGATAGCAATGGTCTGGCTACCAGACACCCATCAGCAATTTCTGAGTGAGCCCTTCTCAACTGCAAAGATAATACAGGCTATTGATGCCATGGATGGCTCAAAAGCACCGGGCCTCGATGGCTTCACCGGAGCCTTCTATAAAGCCTCTAAACACCTCCTGGCACCTTATCTCCTGGAGGTATATGCTGAGGCACTGGAGGAGGGAACCCTACCTCCCACACTTAGGGAAGCGGTTATCACCCTGATATTGAAACCCGGGAAAGATCCTGAAAAATGCAGGTCCTACCGCCCGCTGTCACTTCTCAATTTTGATTATAAAATATTAGCTAAAATGTTAGCTACCCGCCTAGCTCTCCTTATGGAGCAGATTATATCGCCTGCTCAATCTGGGTTCAGAAGGCATAGATCCACAGCACTAAATCTGCAGACCATTTTTTTCTGTCCTCCATAGAATAGACCCAGGAGTCCCAGCGGTGGCTGCATTACTAGATGCTGAAAAAGCATTTAATTCCATGGAATGGCCCTTCTTGCACACTGTGCTGGGACAATTGGGTATACCGAAGTGTTTTAATGCATTGATTAAGTTATTGTACACTGCGCCCTCAGCCCGCATCCGTTTCAATGGTACTATCACGGAGCCTTTTTCTATATCCCGAGGCACTGGGCAGGGTTGCCCATTGTCCCCATTGTTGTTTATAATTGAAATGGACCCACTAGTGAGGTACTTGCAAAAAGATCATATGCATAGAGGGCTACAGTTCAAATACGGCCCACTGCTAATAACTCTCTATGCAGATGATATAGTGCTATACGTAAGGAAGCCGTCCGACAACCTCCCGCCGATTTTGACAGAAGTCGACCGGTGTGGAGCTCTGTCTGGACTCCATATAAACTGGGGCAAATCAGAGATCTTTCCTCTGACGGAAGTGAGCGATAGGAACTGTGGGGATTATCTCATACAGTGGTGTGAGGCTGAAACCAAATACTTGGGAATATACCTTCACCGGGACAAAGAGCAGATATTGAGGCTAAATTGTGGGCTAGTAGTAGACAAGCTGAATACACAGGTGGAAAGATGGATCCTACCATATGAAAAGGGAGGATTTGGGGTGCCGGATATACAACTATATTACTTAGTAGCACAATGCAGCTATTCCTGGTTCTGGTATCACCCTGACGTGAGAGTTCCTTATGCCAATCCAGAGAGAGACTTGGCGGACCCCACCCCACTAAACGCTCTGTTACCAGCTGGGATAACAGGAGACCCTCACGATATTCAAACATTACACACCACTTGCTGGGCATGGGTGCGATTACTTAGGAGAACAGGAGGGGCAACATTATATTCTCCAGCGCTCCCAATCTTTGCTAACCATTGGCTACCCCCTACGCTAGACTCATTAACGAAGCGCACCCTTCAGCGATTGGAAATATGCAAAATTGGAGACTTATTCCACAACGGGCATGCCTTCTGCCGTACAGAAGACCCCCGATTTCAAAATATTTCATTCATGGACCACTATATTCTGGCCCGTATGAAAGCAGCACCAAGGAATATCATTTCAACCTACCCCATTGATCCCAAGGAATTCACACCACTTACACTTATAATTGAAGATCACAGTGGAGAACATATCATTTCCCGATTGTATAAAGCTTGCCTGGCGCTCTTTCACCTGTTATATCCCGCATAGATACCCCAATGTAGACCCATTCGTACATGCCCTAAAATGGACGTATTCATATTTACCCTAATATGGTCATATTCGTACTTGCCCAATTATGGTCATGGCCGCATATGCCCAATTATGGTCACAACTATACATGTCCTATTATAGTATGATTCCTTATATAGGCATGATCTTTCACCTACATTGGTCCCAGCTAGTACACAACTAGCTCTGAGGGCTGAACGTTATCTATCCTGGGGTTTTGAATGCAGCAGGGTTCTTCCAAACACAGGCCCACGCTGTACTCATTAATTATGCATGGCTTTCTAAGAATACACCACCAGCATAATGTATGTACAAAGTTCACCCCTGACGGCTTCCTCATGTCCAATACAAACCATACTAAGGACCGAGACTCTTTAGGGTATAAATACACCACATCTTGCCCCGGTAAACCAGAGGGAACCGAGACTGCCATGCTGACACACTGACCAGAGACGCTGAGGCTCCTGCATGCAGTCGCTCAAGCTAACAGTGGTCTGACACAACCCGGACGGGGTGTCCAACTCGAGACCAGGACGGGGTCCCACACTCTCTCTATTCAGGTATGGAGGTTCGACTAAATCCTAGGAGGATTCTTGGCTCTTAGCTTCTAAGACCTACACACATATGCTAGGTACACACAGGTACATCTAGGTAGGCATCGTAGGAGTACGCGCACTTGCATAATGCTTTTATAGTCATGTATGTACTCATGATTATCGCAATATGGTAGAACTGTTCTATCCCTTTGCTTTTATCGTACTGCTGATCATATATCTCTGCTATTGTCTGCTGGTTACCGCAGCACATATATTTTACACTAGAATAACAACTGTTCAATAAATACTTATTGAAACGCACGACCGTTTATTCTGTGTAACTCTCTGAGACAAACCGAATAAGTGAGCACGCGTGACTGAGCGAAAGGTAGTATATTGTTTCCACGATTCTGAGGGAATCAGGGTTGTCATGTTCTAAGGTTGCCAGAAACTAATCTCTCCCCGATAAGAGGAGACACTAGTGGCACTGCGAGCTAGCTAATGCAAAACTAGGCTAACATATACGGTGGGGGTGCTCAGAGCTAGTCTGCCACCAAGCCCGCAGTATATGTTATCCAAACGCGCAGGTCCTGCAGGGGTACTATAGGAACTACACGACATGGCGCCACCAACGTTGGTTTGGTACTTATTTAACAGTAGAATCTGAGTAGTTCAGTCGTGCTATTCTCAGAGAACCTACTCACAAAACCCCAGAGACGTCTGGAGTGGGTGGGCACAAAATCCGCCGCAGCTGAGTAATACGAGAATACTATTTATTGGCTGTTGGATACTCAAGTTTGAAGGATATTTGGTTCCTACAATTGTGCACTTACACCTTATCTTAAAAACTCTTTAATCTCCCTTCTTCCAATTAAAAATGGTGGACGAAACAAGCGCAACAGGGAGAGTTACAACAAACCTCTTTGGTTTAGAAGAAGAACCTGAAGAAGCAATACAAATTGCACCAAATTTCAGAAGGGCAGTCACCATAAAACTTCTAGAACATGGCCTAAGAGCCAGGGGTGGTACAGTAATTTTCGTGATTGAGGCACACAAATCCAATAAAACAGAGGTGTTCTATTCTTGGGTTACACTCCCAGCAGTAAATGCAATTACAAATGTATTTCACTACTACCTAGAAGGTGAAACACCAGCGGACTATACTCCTTTTGAGGAAGTAGAGGTCCCGCTCACTTACCAGGAGCATAATTACTGGTTTAAAGGCGCCCTACCCCACGTACGAGGAAGAGCAAGATTAGGCCCGCTCGGAGGAGCAGGAGCCACATGGCCCATATTAGCGGCATACACACCACATCCTTACATTAACACAATGCCACAGCCAGACTTACTCGTACAACACAGAGATTTAATTAATATCTACAGAAACCTCACACAATTTGTGATGAGGACTTTAACAGTTCAGCCTGCACCAGCTGCAGCACAAGACACTCCAGTCCAAGGTACAGTTAATAAAATAACTCCACAAACATTACACGCGATAATGGCCAAAATGCCAGCAAAACGGGAACAAATCCCATTCTGGATCGCTCAGAAAATAACTCAGCTTGAAGCAGTATTCCCGAATACTACAACCAGTGATAAACACAGAATCCTAACAATCTGCTTGCCCATGGGTCTCACACCACAAGTAGAGGACTGCACCTCTTGGGGTTCAGTCTTTGCTGCCATATATACCAGAACACATGGTATCCCGTCCTTAGCAGTAGTACCTGACGTATTGAAACAGATACAAAATGAGTACGGAGCAGAGCCTGCCCTTAACTTAGGGATGAAGTTGCTAAACAACTTTGAACAAGTGTCAGCCATAATTCTAGCTAACATTAAGGGGGAAGCAGCTTCTGTGGCGATCCGCCAACGCCTGAGGGAGTTCGGTCCAGAGGATCAACAACACGAACTACCCAAAATAATTGAAACTGCATATGCAGAACTAGGCAGAGACAGTCTAGGTGGGAAAGCATTAAAACCACAACTGGCGGGCAGTCCTGAAAAGGACACTACAAAGCAGACACCTACTTCTTCTAAAAGAAGTGGGAAAATAAAAAACAACAAAAGTCTAAAGACACCAGATCTCAGTCCAGAGGTAGGTCTCCTCAACAGGAGCCCTCTGAAAAGAGGTATAACCTCAGGAATAGGGATAACATTAAAAAACCTGACAGGTATCAGGATACTGATACTCGTTCCTCCCGTTCCTTTCAGGGTTCATCGCGAAACTCCGAGAGGAAGGACGATCAAAGGAGCGTACAAAGTCCAGAGAGCACGCAACACGCTGCGGACTACGCACCTAAAAAGAGGATAAACAGAAATCAAAACCTCAGTTCAAAAAGAAGAAGGTAGCAGGTCTCAAGATCAGACATGCCCAGAATTCTGAGGACACAGCTTCTGAACGGGGAATGGGCTCTGACGATGCTAGACAGCACGGCAGAAGTAACGATAGCTCGCCAGAACCTGAAGGAATTTCTGGTGACAGCAGAGTTGAGTGAGTATATCACGGTGGAAACACCTGATACTCGGGTAAGTGTCCCACATAAGTTACATGAGATAACACTCCGGATGGAGGGAGACAAGCCCAGAAAAGTTAAGGGTCTCTTTTGGAAAAATCTGTCATCTGGTTATGACATTCTATTAGCGGAACAAGACTGGCCGCCAGCATTCGTCATGGAGTGCCCTAGGGGAGAAACGATAATTTTTCCAGCCTTTTCCGACCTCGTTCCCATTCACCTAAAACATGCATATGCGCAGGAGTGGGCGGTTGCCCTAGCTCCAGCATTGTATAAAAATCATGCTGGTTGGGATGAGGATTCAACCCACCACGTGATCCCGTTAAAAGTTTCCCCAAATGCTCAAAGGCAATACCCTATAAAGCAGGAAGCTAAAAGACAAGTCAGGGAGATTCTAGATCAACTTGAATATCAGGGGGTGATAGAAAATTGCACTTCACCTATGAACAATCCTTTGTTTCCCGTAGCCAAACCTGACAATACACATCGTCTAGTTTTAGATTACAGACATTTAAACACTTGCACAAAGACATTTGCAGTTCAAAATGCACACAGTGCCGCATTAATGAATAACATTGTGCGGAAAAAATACAAAACAACACTTGATATCTCAAATGGATTTTTCTGCCAAAATATAGCGCCTGAAAGCAGGTATCTGACCGCATTCAGTGCGTTAGGGTCACAGCGGCAATTCCGCCGACTCCCCCAAGGGTACAAGAATAGCCCGGGGTTGTTTTCAGCAAGGGTAACAGAGTTACTCCAAAATTTGGATGAAGAAGCATTGTCCTATGTGGATGATATTTATCTGACGGACGATGACTTAAAGAGGCACTTGACCAGGGTGAGCATCATTATTATGGGATTCGCCTCTGAGGGCTATAAATTTAATTCAAAAAAATCAAAAATTGCCCACCTCAATGTCCTGTTTTTAGGATACGAGCTGTCAAGTGAGGGAAAAAGCCTAACAGCTAACTTTTTAGAAAAGTGTGCGCTGCTCCAACCTCCAAAATCATTAAAGAATTTACAATCAATTCTGGGATTCCTAAATTTTGGTCGAACATACATTTTGGATTACGCAGAAAGGGTAAAACCTTTCTACGACTTAATAAAACCTGACTTTTCAGTCAAACAATGGACACAGGAACACACAAATATCCTGCGTTCCCTACAGGAAGACATGATAGCTTCTAAACATTTACAGACACGCGTAAACGCACAGAACTTAGTGATCCGAGTCATAGCGGGTCAATGCGGGTACACTTATTTAACTTTTAATGAAGGCGAAACAGTACCAATCGCATACAAATCGCACCTGTACACAAACGCAGAAATGCGTTTCACTTCAACAGAAAAAATTCTGACAGCAGTGCAGACCGCTGTAGCAAGAGAAAGAGCTCTGGCTCAGTGAAAACGCATAATTGTCGTGACCCCAGTACCAGCTTTAGAAGCTGTTACAAAAGCAAGCATTCCAAATGCTAAAGCCTTACATCCAAGATGGATACAATGGGCTAATTCTCTTACTGCAACGGACGTTGAATACAGATTTGATCCAAGTTTAAAAACACAGGCATTCCTGCAATACGAACAAGAATACCCTCTACCAAATGAAATTTTGCCTCTCGATCAGTACGAATACATTATCTATACTGACGGATCTGCTCAACCAGCCACAGGGAGTAAGCAAGCTTACAGCGCGGCGTGTGCGATTGTTAAAGGTCGCATGCACGAGTGCAAGTTCCATCCAAGTTGCACAAAAACGCAATCTCTAGGAGACTGCACGGCATAGTTGACAGAACTCAAAGCACTTATACTGGCACTTATAAATACGGATCACGAATTCCCCACACTGATTGTGTGTGATTCCTTTTACTGTGTACAGTCAAAGAATGAATATCTCCATCATTGGGAACAAAACGGGTTCAAAGATGCAAAAGGTGGCACAATTAAGCATAAAATTCTATGGGAACAGGTAGTGGAGTTGAGAAACGAACTACAGAGGGCTCACGTGATACATACACTGAGTCATCAGCGTGATGGCGTTCACGTTGAAGGGAATTCATTGGCTGATGAAGCCGCAAATGGGGCTGTTTGCACAGCCGCCGTAGCTGCAGTTACTCGTTTCTAAGACGAGGGTAGACGGCGAGATAATGGTAGCTGTCAATGCTTCACGCAAAGGCAGCACAGCAGTACCTAAAAAATTTCCACTCAAGTACTCCTACAAGTTAGACGCACAAAACATTCCATATGCTCAGATTCCTGGAGTGGGGGATAGAGTAATACCAAATATGAATCGTAGGCTAGGCTTGATTTTAGCGGCACACGAGGGTTTCGGCTCTGCGCATACAGGCGTTACAGCGACTATTTCTTTATTGAAACAGCGCTACTGGTGGCCAGGGTTAACGAAGCAGGCTAAAGACTATGTCTTGAAATGCGACATCTGTCAGCAGATAAAAGGCTCCACCGTAACACGCCCAGCGCAGACACCATTACTAAAATCAGACAAACCTCTCGCATGTGTGTATTTGGACCACTGCGGACCCTTACAATCTGATGGGTCCAAGAAATATATCATGGTTGCAGTGGATTCCTGCTCAAGATTCCTATGGGTTTGGCCTCAGGGCTCGGCTGACGCTCGAACTGTTATAAAAGATTTGCGAGTCTTTATCGGCACATACGCAGTTGGCACGTTACATTCTGACCGTGGTCCGGCGTTTAGCTCTCGGGCTTACAAAGAGGCCATAGAAGGAATGGGCGTAGCATTGCGGTACTCCTCTCCGTACCATCCCGAGGGAAATTCTGTTGTGGAGAGGACAAACCGAGACTTAAAGCAATCTTTAACAGTTAGGGTATTAGGCAAGGGCGGTAGATGGGCTGATCACCTTTATGGGGTACAGCGCGCGCTCAATAATCAGCCAAGAAGCTCTCTAGGAGGTGTCACTCCTTACGAGGTCCTATTTGGGACAAGAATGTGGGTACCTGATCTTGATTGTGAAGGCACAGTGGCGGATGAAAAACCATTTGATATCCATGATCGTTTGGCTGTTTTACAGGATCTAAATGAATCCAGGACACAACAAAGTAACGTGCTCCAGAAACAGGATGCCACTGAGGAAGTCAAGGCAGTAACGGCAAGACCTATCTGGATCCCAAAACTCGGGGATCTAGTCAGAGAGAAGATTGCTGACAAGAAAGAATTTGGGCCATCCTTCAGAAAGCCTGTACCGGTCCTTGCAATCCACGGCACAAGAACTGTACTTCTGCCGCCTCTTGCCGGAAAAAAGGAGAAAAGATTCATCTCAATTGACTTAATCAAACCACACTATGAGGCCGATACTAAACAGTAGGCCTCATGGACTCCACAGTAGCAGACGCCCTCCTCTCGCTACAATCCAAGAAGTTCAAACAGAAAGACTCATCACGTTTGAAGAGCCACCTGTACAGAATGAAGGACTAAGCAACAATGCTATGGAACTCGTTCCACTTCAACAAGAAATTCATCTTCAAAATGAAAATCAACTTAACAACCAAGTTGCAATCAGACCTAATACAGACATCTACGTCAATGTGCCTCGACAAGAGAACACACCGATTTCAACAAATCCCGATGCAATTCCAACAATTGATCGAACTGTTTCTGGCTATTTCATGAACTTTGATACGTTTTCACTGGACCCAAGTGAGCCGGAAACGACGCCAGCCAAAAAATCACTCACACAGAAATTCAATGACTTTTTGAACTTTTTTAGAAAGACTTACCTAGTGTCACCTTGGATAGAACTATGGTATATCACTTGGATTTTATTTTTCATTTTCTGGCTAGGTTTAATAATAACGTTTAGTATGCTTATTAATGGACGATACCTCCAGCCAAGCTCTACAGCCCAAAGAGTCAATTTGATTTTAAAACCACACCAGTCTTCACATCATGAACCAAGAGACTTGTCTTCAGTGAACATCACAGCAGTTCCTATACCGGATGGTATAGTATGGGACAATATTGATTATGATGTATTCGGTCCGACTGAACTTTTAAAACTAAAACATGTATTTAAAATTTCTTTAAGTGATTTCATTACCTCCAGTACATTTTCTGATGATTGGGACACTGAAACTGTAAATGCTATGATGTCTGATTTAGAAAAAACTGCAGCATTTCCGAACAATGAAATGTTAGAAGGTACTTCAGACTATGATACATTGTACTGTTACTAACAATTTGGTGATCATTTCTTACTCAAATCTATAACACCTAGAAATGTATTTGAATACCACCACTGGGAACACTGCCCAACACCTCCAAAAGGTAGTTCACAAGCATTTGCACAGAAATTCACATACTTCTCAGGGTTTAACACATCCGACCCGACGTCATTTTATTATAAAATGGAGAAAACTTCAACTCCGAAAATTATGTTAACAAACACCAAACATATTTACTCTGCATCCTTTCTGAACCAGTTGTCTAAACAGGGTTTCGATCTATGGAAAGACACAATAGAATCCAAATCAATCTGGGGTTCTAGGGACTGGCAAGTCCAGGGAATAGAAGCACTTTTTAGAGCATGCATCATTCTGCAGCAGATTTTATTTCTGAATGAAACTGTGCAACAGACATCCTGTCTTGGATTAGCCAAAGGCAAGGAAATGAACACACCGGGGTTTCCAACACCATCACAGATGGGTGGGGGGCAGAACTCAACTACACAAGGGGTAGGATTAGATGCCATTTTCCAGTACAACAGATCAGATCCTGATTGGACAGAATGGCTGGTTTGGCCCATTGACACAAACAAATGTCAGCAGAGATTTATGAATACAACCGAAGGGTTTAGTATCCATAGGCCAGACCCACGCTATGTACAGAGACATCACCCGGCGGTAGTGACATCGTATAGTGTTGGGAAGTTGTGCCTTGATTGGCTAGAGACCTCAACACTGACAGAAGTAAAGCACCACTTGACCCTACTCACACCTGACATGGATCTTAGAGATTTTCTACTAGGTCCCAGGAAACAACGTCAGAAACGTTTCATATATGCAGGCCTATATGCCTACTATAATGAAAACTGGAAAATATCACAACAAGAGGCCGCAGAAAGAATACGAGAGATAGACCGTATTAACTTAGAAAAAGCATTGGCAGTGGTGGATAATGGGTTAACTACTTTGACCTCCAGGATTTACTCCTTAGGCAACATTGTGTCCTCGGCAATCGACATATTAGAACAAGATCTGGCCTTGTTACAACACGGGCAATCTCAGCTATGTTCTATTATGATGTTAAGCTGGACGCTGCAATCTTTGCGTGCAGGCTATGTGCCATGGCGTTTTATAAACACCACGTCTCTGTTCTCAGAATACAATCTAACTGATAAACAGACAGAAATGGCACAAAGGGGAGCCAAATATACAATGCTGCGAATTGAGAAACTGGAAAGGTTACCATTCACTGTAGCCGAATCACCATCAACACAATGGCTCATTCATGGCCAAATCACTCTGCCGGTCACTACGTTTCAGTTTCAATATTGCCTTGAGCAAAGGCAGGCAGGCAAATATGTAAAAATGGGTAAGGGATACATCAAGGAAACTTGGGAGTTACCATATAGATACCGATACCGGAATGGGGATCGAGAAGTGTATCTGAGTGGTACTAACTGCAAGAACGCTTTGAGCGGTTCTCTCATGTATCAGGATATTTCTCTACACGGAGCCTGCAGCGGTTCAGTGGCGAACTTATCTTGTCACATGTCAGGGACCCCAGCGACCATGATCACGCCGGTTTTCCAGCTGCTCTTGAATGGGAGTTACTTAATGTTAAATGATCAAGGTTGTTGTGGGATGCTTCCGGGCGTCGCATATCTAGTAACTGTTAACTCCAGGGTTACTTGCTGTATGCAAGTATTGTTTCCGCCACTGAACACAGTCAGGGAGGCGCCGTTATGGCCTTCGCTGAATGATTCTTTTATACAGTTTGATACTCTGAGCAGATTGAAAGCCGTGCTTTTACAGCAACCCATGCCCTTAACCTCCGCTCAAGAAACCTATGAACTTCAAGTTGCAAGGACCTCGACCGAGATACATGCACTCATACGTACAAACTGCCCCATTCATTTTGCAGAAATGGTGAGACGTATCTTTAATATGTCTGATACGATCGGAATTGTACACCTATTTAAGACCATAGGGTCCGGACTGTTAAGCACCTTTCAGACAGTCCTCGGAGTAATCCCAAATTTTATACACTCCGTATTGGGAAGCGTATTTGGAGGATTTCCGCTCATCCTGTTCCTAATTGCAGGAATCCTGATTGTAATATTGCTGCTACGCAATGGACGGCCCACTTCCCGAGGGAATGGTGAACACGCTCCTGGAGCGGAAATACCGTGAACGCATGGTACAACTTCTGGGCATTTCTTGCCTGCGAGAACTCAGTGCCTCCTGGTTTCTATCATTTAGACCAGTCTGGATAGACTGCATCTTACCTGTGCTTCGATGCCTGTTCTGCGGAGAAGAATGCACGTTGGCTCTTTGTCTAACATTTCCATCAGATGCGCCTCCGGACACGGATGCAATGCTGGACCCCATAAAGGCCCACGCTCTGCGTTGTCCTCAACGGCTTCCGATTCTGATGAATGCATTCCTGGAGAATCCACAGGTGCCGTTTGCTCCTGCTGGGTTAGGTGACTCTCCCACAGGCACCCAGGTTACAACTGCCGCACAAGCTGCCGCAGCACCGACTGATGGCAGTACTACATTCCATCTATGTGCGATTGACGTTCTCCGTGAGGCGTTGGATTTGTCATCTACAGCAGCTGACACCGATAATATTGAGCTTCCCAGCCAGGACGCGTAATCTTGAATTGGCTCATCGTGTCCTGGGAAAGAATTCGGCTTCTTCACTCGTTTCAAAATAAACATTCTAAATTTGGAACATTTTCTTACATTGACACTTTCGCTTGAGAAAAGTATGGCCTTCTCCTGCTTATGGTAATACAACTTCTATAGAGAGACGATATTGACTTTTAAGTGGCAACTAGAAAAAGCCGAATTTAAACATTTTTTTTAAGCACCAAAATTTTTAACGATTTTTTAGAACCATGTTTTTACTTGCTTTTAAAAAAAATGTTTTTAAATTGTACAGATTTTAAGTATGGTCATTTATTATCCAGTTCGGAAGTGAAGTGGGTGTTATATCCCGCATAGATGCCCCAATGTAGTCCCGTTCGTACATGCCCTAAAATGGATGTATTCGTACTTGCCCAATTATGGTCATGGCCGCATATGCCCATTTATGGTCACAACTATACATGCCCTATTATAGTATGATTCCTTATATAGGCATGATTTTTCACCTACATTGGTCCCAGCTAGTACACAACGAGCTCTGAGGGCTGAACGTTATCTATCCTGTGGTTTTGAGTGCAGCAGGGTTCTTCCAAGCACAGGCCCACACTGTACTCATTAATTATGCATGACTTTCTAAGAATACACCACCAGCATAATGTATGTACAAAGTTCACCCCTAACGTCTTCCTCATGTCCAATACAAACCATACTGAGGACCGAGACTCTTTAGGGTATAAATACACCACATCTTGCCCCGGTAAACCAGAGGGAACCGAGACTTCCATGCTGACACACTGACCAGAGATGCTGAGGCTCCTGCATGCAGTCGCTCAAGCTGACAGTGGTCTGACACAACCCGGACGGGGTGTCCAACTCGAGACCAGGACGGGGTCCCACAGTCTCTCTATTCAGGTATGGGGGTTCGACTAAATCCTAGGAGGATTCTTGGCTCTTAGCTTCTAAGACCTACACACATATGCTAGGTACACACAGGTACATCTAGGTAGGCATCGTAGGAGTACGCGCACTTGCATAATGCTTTTATAGTCATGTATGTACTCATGATTATCGCAATATGGTAGAACTGTTCTATCCCTTTGCTTTTATCGTACTGCTGATCATATATCTCTGCTATTGTCTGCTGGTTACCGCAGCACATATATTTTACACTAGAATAACAACTGTTCAATAAATACTTATTGAAACGCCCGACTTTTTATTCTGTGTAACTCTCTGAGACAAACCGAATAAGTGAGCACGAGTGACTGAGCGAAAGGTAGTATATTGTTTCCACGATTCTGAGGGAATCAGGGTTGTCATGTTCTAAGGTTGCCAGAAACTAATCTCTCCCCGATAAGAGGAGACACTAGTGGCACTACGAGCTAGCTAATGCAAAACTAGGCTAACATATACGGTGAGGGTGCTCAGAGCTAGTATGCCACCAAGCCCGCAGTATATGTTATCCAAACGCGCAAGTCCTGCAGGGGTACTATAGGAACTACACAACACACCACAAGATACCAGGGTGAGAGAAGCCTGGGAAGCGGACTTGGGACGGACCCTCACTGATAAAATCTTGAAAAGCTGCTGCACTCAAACGAAATTAGTCTCATGTAATCATAGGCATAAGCTAATCCATTTTAAATTCTTGAGAAGGGCTTACGTTACGCCACAACAGATGGCTCGCATAGACAATAACCAGTTTACACACTGTCCTAAATGTAACACGCACGCGGCCACCTACGCTCACATGACATGGGCATGTACCAAGATTGCTTCATATTGGCAAGACATATTAAGAGAGGTGCAGCGAATGAGTGCGCTGCAATTGGAACACTATCCACTATTAGCGCTACTCGCGTTTGTTGATAATATCCCTAAAAGCATGCACAGGTTTGTAGCAATAGCGATGCTCCTGGCAAAGCGAGAGATAGTTATACAAAGGGGCAGTAAAAGGAAACCCACGGCAAATGGCTGGATTAATAGTATGGTCTATTGCAACACCACAAGCGAATTGTTCGCAGAATTACAACCCCCTACATCTCGTCCAAAGGACATATGGCAGCCCCTGAGGGAGTATTTGAAACAGCGAGACGAACGGACCACACAACAAAACCCGGAGTAAACACCTGTTAATACTATATATAAGAGCACACCAGGGCCGGACTGGCTACCGGGCGTTTTGGCATGCTGCCGAGCTGGGGGCTGATTTCGTTGATGGGGACCTGCGTGTGCTGAACGAAATTCGTTTTGCTTTGTTTATTTCGAAGCACACGCAGGTCTACATCAACGAAATTAGCCCCCACCGCAGTGACATCAGCCCCCAGCTCGGCAGCATGCCAAAACGCCCAGTAGCCAGTCCGGCCCTGGAGCACACACCCTTCAAAGGTATATCATGATGTTGAACTGCAACGTTGGAAATACATAGTGGAGTACGCTAATCTGCCTACCCTGGTATACTTACTGGTGACATTAACCACAAGAGACAGTATGAATACATTGTATATCGCTCGAGAACTATTGGAATTGACCAATTGTGCTAAACCACTACATCTGTACAAATACTATGCCGCGTGTATTGTATAAGTGTGACCATAAAGTTATTAATGACAATAAAAAATACCAAAAAAATTTAAATGCTGCCCCTGCAGCCATTATCTGATGAGCGGACTGTAAAAAACTGCTGTGAAGCCTGTCCGGAGGGGCCAGAGCCACCCTGGAGATGCTTCAGCGCCACATGTATACTTCAAAGCACACCTCAGAGCTACTACAGAAAATGAAAAGCAAGCTGCGCGACTACCAAAGGGTAAGCTCATTGCATACTCACCCTTTTAAATTAGGAGAACACCGACTCGAGGATTGATGCAAGTAACACATATTGTGTAGTGTTTGTGGGGAAGCGACATATGTATACAACGAGCTGAGAGGTGTGAAACAAAGAGACGAAGAAGTCTGCTAGGGCAACCAAACCTAAGAGTATCCAGGAGGAAGCGGAGGTGGCGTGCCAAGGAAATGACCACACGTTTCGCATGTTAACAATCGTAAGAGAAGTGTTGGTTCAGTTTAGTGGATATGTTTCTGGAATAGGAGGTCAGGGAACCAGACTGAGCTCATGGTCGGTCTAAGCAGCGCTATGCACGTGAAAGCATGTGCAGCCCACGAGTGGGTCTGACCTGGGGATGGATGGGCAGAGAGGAGTTTCAGCCAGTTATGGTGAAAGTCTGAAACGACAAGGGGTTGACGCAACGCAACACAACACAACACGCGATGAAGTCCATATGATAGCATGCGCTAGTGCAGTTTGAGAAGTGAAATACCGCTTGATTCCAAGAACACTCTAATACTGTCGACAGCACTCATCCATTGTGTCTCTATAGTGAGTAACCCTTTCCATTTTCAGTATGCATTCCATTCTATATCTAAGCTCTCCAGTGGTGTATATTTTATTTTTGAATATTTACGTCAGTGTGTGTGTGTTTCATGCTTTGTTACTTTTATGGCACGAAAAATAATGAAAATCCATATTTCACAGGGACCTATGACATATGCACAGCTTTACCTTTTTCCATTGTTTGATCAATATTCTATTGCTGAAAGGTAAACAGAATGTCGATATTCTAATTTCAGTCATTGTTGATTGTTTTTTATCGTGAGGAAAACAGATTAAACCATTTGTTGCTTCCATAGACAGAATGTGTGTGCGTGTTTTTTAACACAGCAAACTGGGGGATTTTTTGTTCTAAAATTCTCTTTAACTACTTATTTTTCTCATTATTTTCTACAGATAACCAAACAATGAACTATAATATTTCAATTATTGTCTAAATAAACATTTCCCTGCTTGAAAGAAACATTTTGAAGCTAACTGCCCCAATATAAACGTAATTTCAAAAATACTTTGGGCCTCATTTATGGAAACTGCCGCATCACTACAATAAAACAGATATGCAACACTTTATACTGCGCCCTCCTTACGACACCATGGATGCGCCGTATTTATTGTACGGCACTCTGTCGCAAGGAGTGACAGATGCGTCAGGAATCCTGACGTTTCTGTCGGCGCAAAACTCACGCATTGCTGGAGTTGTGTCGTTTGCATAGCACAACTCCAGCAATGCATGGGGAGGCCTATACACACTGCACTGCGTTACCCTTACGCCTGCTAAGGGGCAGGCGTAAGGTTTTGACGCAGTGGTATCCTAGAAGTGGCACAGTGAAATCTGATATATTTCACTGCGCCACTGCTACCAGGCTTTGTTGCAGGGGAACGCCCATCCTGCATACATTATACCTGACGCAGGTATAATATGGCGCAGTGGTTTACAAGGTAATGTATCTGCCTAGATACTTCACTTTGTAAATATGGCCCAACGTGGCACATTGTTTACGCCACCGCTGGGTCACGAAAAGTGACACATTAGCGGCGCAAACGTGTTGCAAGGGGCTCATAAATAAGCCCCTTTAAGAGTAAGATGCAAGATATGGTCCTATATGGTCATTTTGGGGGTTCTAGTGACCGTTACACCCTTCCTCCTCTCTCTCTCTATATATATATATGTAGCCAGTAGGTAGTTATAGTTAGGACCAAAGTTTTCATAGGAAATATTGTTTTGCCAATAACTTTGGCACTGCTTGACGAATCTTCACGAAATGTTCAAAAAACTTCCCCTTCTTGGTTCAGCTGCTGTGTTGAACGTTTCGGGGTGATCTGTCAAGCGGGAGCCGAGAAAAAAAGGTGGATCCCAAAACACATTTTCCACATGTTATGTCTATGGGTATCTTGCATTTTTTTAACACGACTACGGCCTGAACCGCTGTATGGAATTACACCAAATTTAGTAGAAAACTAGATGTTGGTCCAGATAGCGTGCTTTATAATTTGGTGTAAATCCGTTCTGTAGTTTCAAAGATATTAAAGTTTAAAAAATATGGCTATCTGGGGACGCGAGTCCTTGCAACCAGGAAGTGTTGGCAGCCATCTTGGAACTCGACTTGAAGCCGAATCCCACAAAAAAAAGTGAAAAATAAAGAAAAGGGGGTAGGGTAGGAATACCCTGATCCCCAGATATCATTGGGAGGTCCCACAGGCACCCCGCCGAGGGTTAAAAGCATTTTTTTAATTTTAATTTTGCCACAAATTCATGGGTGGCCTGCGGATCAGTGGCAAATTAAAAAAAATAAAAGAATCCCGAGCTACCACGTGTCTTTTTAATGATGCCCCGGGGTGTGCCAATTCCTGGGGTCAGTGTTTATTAATTATGCGGGGGTGCCCTCACGGCACCCCCCACCCCAGAGACCTCCACCTTCCCTGGGCATTCTTAACAATTAATGCAGGGGCACCCTAGTCAAACCCTGTGCCCTGGGGACAGCCACCTCCCTAGGGCTAATGTATTAATGCGGGGGGCCCACTGGGCCCCCGCTGCCCCAGAGACCGCCACCTCCCCGGGGCTAATAATAATTGACGTGTGGGGGCTCGCGAGGCCCCCCACAGCCCGGGGAACCGCCACCTCCCCAGAGAAATTAATATGGAAATGCGGAAATGCTCCCACAAAGCCATAGCAAACTGTGTTCGCTTTCAACAAGCGAGAGCTAGAAAATTCTCTTGCTTGCTGAAAGCTAGCACAATTGCATTGACAGAGAGGGAGATGCATGTTAGCAGCTCCCTCTGTGTCAAAGCAATGCCGCCTCCCGCAGGAGATGGGGAGCTGGCACGGACCGCAGGCCTTGAGGCTCCCTCCGTGGCACCCAACTGTATAAAATGGGTGCCCTGGGTGGGATCAGGGCACCCACAATACAGGCCAGGCCCTGGTGGATGGGGGGGGGAAATTGGCCCATAAAAGAAAAAAATATAAAAACTTAAAAAATGGCAAGTCGCCAGAGGCCCCTCCCCCTATTTTCATCACTCTGCAAATGCACCTCCTGGCGCGCTGCTGATTAGGATCAGTCTAAGCACCTCACCCAAAGTTTACGTTGTCCACAAAGGCGCAGATCCTACAGATTAGTGGAAACTACACGACATGGCACCTCCAACGTTGGTTGGGTTCTTATTTTACGGTTCACCTAAGTAGTTCAATCGTGCCTTCTCAGAGACTCCTGCTCAACTCCAAACAGGCAACGCCCATGGTGGTAGGGAACTCTGCCTCCACTGAGTAGGTATACGCTATGTATTGGCTGTAGGTTGTTCAAGATTGAAGGATAAAATTTCCCACATTGTGTTTAAGCCTCTCGATAATTCATTAATTATATTTTATCTGAGAACGAAGGAGACCTGGGTCTAAACACTTTGTGGAGAACTGCAGACAAGCGGTTACTATTAAATTATTAAATTTTGGTCTCCCGGCTATGGGTGGAGACGTTACCTTTGTGGTTGAGGCACACGAAGCATTTCAGACAGAGGTATTCTATTCCTGGGTTAAATCCCCTGCATATGCTCATACACAGTTATTTCATACCTACATTGAGGGTGAAACACCAGAGGAATACACTCCATTTGAGGATATAGAGATTCCTCTATCTTACCAAGACATATTAATTGCTTTAAAGGCCGCCTCCCACACACAAAACAGAGATCATGAGACTCGGTCTGCTCAGCAAAGAAAGAGCAACATGGCTGGTCTTGGCTGCATACACACCGCATCCTGACGCTGCTAATTTAACTGCAGCAGAAATACTATATGAAGATTTAGTGAAAATATACAGAAATCTCACACAGTTCATAATGCTAACACTCACAGTAAACCTTGTGCGGACTGCTCAAGTTGCGCAACCACAATTGGCTACTATGGGTATCAGCCCACAGACACTGAATACCATTATGGGAAAGATTCCCACCAGTCGGGTGCAAAATCCGTTCGGTATAGCACAAAAGCAAGCCAGCTTGAAGCAGTTTTTTTCCCATACGGTACTGCAGGAAAAACACAGGATACTGACTATTTGCTTGCCGATGGAGATGGCTCCACCAGTGGAAGACTGCACAACTTCAGGTACAGTCTTTACTGTGGTTTATACCAGAACACATTGTACCCCTTCACTTGCTGTTTTACCTGATGTGTTGAAGCAGCTACAGAATGAGTACGGGGCAGCATCTGCCCTAGACTTAGGGATGAAACTGATGGGCAATTCAGCCATAGTATCAGCATTATGTTAAGCAACATAAAAGGGGAAGCACCTGCATTGGCTATATGCCAATGACTGAGGGATTTCGCTCCTGCGCTGCAAAGAGCAGGAACTACCTAAAATTATCGAAGAAACCTACGCAATGCTGGAAAACCACAATTAAAAAGTAATTCTGAAAAGGATAACTCTAAACAAGCACCCAATTCTTCAAACAAAAAGAAGTGGGATAATAAACAAAAAAATAAAGACAAACAAAGATCATGGGGTGGGTCTCCTCAGCAAGAAGCCACTTAAAAAAGATATAACCTCAGAAACTGATATAACATTCGGAAACCTGACAGGTATCAGGATACTGATACACATTCCTCTCGTCCCTTTCAGGAGTCATCTGATGCACGTTCAAGGGAGAAGTGGACGGTCAGTGTGCAGATCGGAAGAGCATGTGAAACCAAAGAAGGAATCACAACGCTTATCTGACTATATTATTAATAAAGAAGAAAAACAAAAGACACTTAAACCTCAATTAAAAAAGGAAAAGGTAGCCGGAATCAAAATCAGGCATGCCCAGAATACTGAGAACTCTGCTTCTCAACGAGGAATGGGCAGTGATGATGCTGGACAGCACAGCAAAAGTCACAATAGCTCACCGGAACCTGATGGATTATTTGGCGGCAGTAGCGCTGAGTGAGCATATCATGGTGGAAACACATGATACCAGGGTAAGTGCTCCCCATCGTTTATACAAAATTACACTCCAGCTGGAGGGGGACATACCCAGAAACATCAAGGCTCTCTTTTGGGAGAACTTGACTTATGGTTATGATATTCTTTTGGCCAAAGAAGACTGGCCACCTGAGTTCGTAATAAAGTGCCCAAATGGGGAAACGTTAATTTTACTTGGTTTTTCCTACCTCATTCCAGAATCAGTGAAACATTCTTACACCAAGGAGTGGGCGTTAGCTCCTGCATTATACTGAAATCATGTGGGGTGGGGTGATGAGTCACCTCATCATGAGATCCCGTTGAAATCAACTCCTCAAACTCAGAGGCAATACCCAATAAAATATGAAGCCAAAAACAAGTTAGGGAAATCCTAGAACAACTTGAATATCAAGGTGTAATAGAAAACTGTACATCATCAATAAATAATCCATTGTTTACAATAATGAAACCAGACAATTTGTACCGTCTAATATTGGATTACAGACATTTAAACACATCTACTCACACATTCACAGTACAAAATGCACACAGTACTGCATTAAAAACATTGTGCAGAAAAAAACACTAGATATCTCAAATTGATATTTCTGCCAAAATATAGCGCATGGAAGCAGATATTTGACAGCATTTTCAGTGCTAGGCTTACAGTGGCAATTTTATCATTTGCCCCAGGGGTATCCAAATAGCCCTGGGCTGTTTTCAGCCAGAATAACGGAGTTACTTCAATGTTTGATGAGGAGGCGTTGTCTTATGTGGATGATATCTATCTAACAGACGATGAATTAATGGTGTAGACCGCATAGTTCTGGGGTTTAATTTCAAAAAATCAAAAATTGCCCATCTCAATGTCCTATTTTTAGGATATGAGTTGTCAAGCGAAAGCAAAAGCCTGGCGGCACATTTTTTAGAAAAATGTGCACTGCTCCAACCTCCAACGACTCTGAAAAGACTACAATCCATTTTAGGATTTTTTTAATTTGGCAGAACACACATTTTGGATTACGCAGAATGGGTAAAACCATTCTACGGCTACCTTATACCAGACTTTTCAAGCACACATAGGACACAGGAACACACAAACATTTTGTGTTCCGTACAAGCTGATATGATAGCTTCTAAACATTTACACACATGTGTAAATATCACCAACCTGATGATCCGCGTAGTCGCTGGATTAACAGGGTACATCTATATCACATTCAACGAAGGTGATACAGTACCTGTAGCATACAAATCACATTTGTACACAAATGCTGAAATGTGTTTTGCACCTACTAAAAAAATTCTCACAGCAGTACAGACTGCTGTGGTGAGAGAGAGCATTACTTCAGGGTAAACGCATAATTGTTGTAACCCCGGTACCGACATTAGAGGCCGTCCTCAAAGGAATCGTTCCAAATGCCAAAGCTTTGCATCCACGATGGATACAGTGGGCTAACTCTTTCACTGCCATAGGGACGAAACACCAATATTCCACTGCATGCACAATAGTGAAAGGGCTAATGCATGATGGAAAATTCCATCCTGAAAAAACTCACACGCAGTCCTTAGGTGACTGCACAGCACAGCTGGCAGAGCTCAAGGCCCTAATACTGGCACTGGAAAATACGGATCATGGATTCCCCACACTTATATTGTGTGATTCGTATTATTGTGTCCAGTTATAGAATGAATACTGTCACTACTGGGGCCAGAATGGATTTCAAGATTCTAAGGGTTGCACAATCAAGCACAAGAGGATTTGGGACCAAAGTTGAAAGATTGCTTGCCACAGGCTCATGTAATACACACATTGAGTCATCAACGTGTTGGCATTCATACTGCAGGGAATTCCATGGCTGATGAAGCCACTAAGGCAACAGTTTGTATTGCTGCAATCACTCATCCTAGCACAAGAATAGGCAGAGACATTATGGTGGCTGTCAATGCCGCGTGCAATGACACCTACCTGCTAAAAGATTTTCCACTCAAGTACTCTTACAAGTTAGATGCGCAGAACATACCATATGCTCAGATTCCAGGAGTGGGGGATAGTCACACCAAACACTGATCACAGATTAGGACTGATTCTAGCTGCACATGAGGGTCTGGGTTCAGCACTCGCAGGGATTACCGCTATATTATCATTACTACAGCAGCGCTCTTGTGTTATGTTCCCAGGTTAGGCCTATGTTAGGCCCATGTATGAAACAGACCAAAGACTTTGTCCTTAAATGTGACATCTGCAAGCAGATGAAGGGCTCAACCATAGCACGTCCAGCACAGACACCTCTATTGATTTCAAACAAGCCTTTGGCTTGTGTCTATTAGGATCAGTACAGCCCCTTACAATCTGATGGGGCCTACAAGTACATCTTGGTGGCAGTGGATTCATGCTCTAGATCAGAGGTCTTCAAACTTTTTGATGCCGAGACCCCCCTGTCAAAATTTTCAGGCTTAAGGACCCCCCTCCTGACAAAAATATCTAGAACTTGGTACTCCTCATCATCGACAAGCATAAACGCCCGCAGTTCCCACGGCAAATCATTTTTATGTTGGGAAATATTATTAAACAGTGTATAGCAAATCAAATGTTTGTCGGTGACTGTGGTTTGGAGTCACAGTCTTACTACACAGTTCAAACTGAAAGTCTCCAAAAGAATAGCCCAAAATGCACAACAGTACTTTATCTAGGGCAACTGGAATTTATGAGGCAGGGGAAGACCAAATTAAGTGGCAGTTTTAAACTTATAAAGACCAAGCTATATAAGTGCTTTGTAAGGTATGGGAGACTGCATGCATTTGTGCTTCCTGCAGACAATATTTGTGGTAGTAGCAAAGAAACCAAGATTGAAACAGTCCACCAGACCATAAAACAGGCCAGCAAGCAGCTAAAAAAAACCTCACTGACCTGACTTGTCACCCTTTTGTGCACTGCCAGACTGCCCTATAGGCAGGGCAACTGGAATTATGAGGCAGGGGTTGACCAAATAATGCAGCAGGGCTGACTAAATTGTGTGGTAAGAAAATGTAAATAATGTTATGTGATGAGGCACATTTTAGGATAGTAATGCTTCATTATTTTGACATTTTTTACACACGTAACACTGGGCAAGATTTCCCCTCATCAGTACCTGTTTATAACCAAAATACAGCAATGAACAACAGAAAGATGTCTAGTCAACCTTTGTGAAGGGCTTTCCACTCCACAGGAATACATGTCGCCACATTAGAAGCTCACCTGGCTGGGAGCAGTAGTGGTCCCTTAAAACCCTGGAGGTCTTGTGCAGAGTTAAGCAGTTCACCCACGCCTCTTTTCTCCCACCCCCTCCCTTCCATCCCTCTCATCTCTGTCAATTAAAGTATGTCTGACCCAGTCTCTCAATACCTAATAATCACACACAGACTAGGCTCTTCCCATTCATCCCTTCAGTGTTATGCCCCCTCCAAGCCCCCCCACCCCCCCACCCCCTCCGGCCCCCACCAAGCACACTGCTTTGCTGTCAGCTGCATGATGGCAGTACCATTTCTAAAAGGGGCAAAGCACCTGCAGCCGGCACCACAGCTGCACTGCCCCAACCCTGCCTCGGAAAGAAAGTAAAAGACACTCCCCTAGCCCCCTGAGAGCTCGGGTCCAAATGCACATAATACGTGATGCCTCTGGCTGGATTCTCCTTATTTCATGTGTTGAATACTCAATGATAATGCACGATTGAATTGTGTTGGAAATGTCTAGTTTTGTTTTCAAAAAACCCTTTTTGTTTGAAAAGATTGTTCCTTCCGGAGGCACAGCACCCCCCTCACCCCGTCCCGCGAACCTCACCCTCACCCCGCGCCCCCAACCCCACCCTCACCCCGCGCCCCCAACCCCAGGGGCCCGGGATAGCCTTTGAGGGCTTTCCTCAAGCCAGCATGACAAAAACGGAAACAGGGGAGCTGCAACAGCAGGGGCAGAGCAGAAGAATACCAAAGACAGCAGTGGGGAGGGTGAGTGTGAAAATAAAGGGGGTGAGGGTAGCAACAGAGAGATGGTGGAAATGTAACCAGTGCCATCAGCAGTAGAAAGCGGATTGTTTTAAATGAACAAAGCTTCCAGGGGAATAAAGTATTCTGGGAAACATCTTCAGGAAAATTCTTGTAAATAAGAATGTGTGTGTGTGCATGCATGTATGTTTGTGTGTGTGTGTGTGTCTGAGGGGTGAAAAGCAGGGGCATGGTGGATGTGGAGGAAGGCGGGGGAAGAGGCAGCTTACTCACAAGTTCTGTGAAGAACCTACACAAACGATTGAGAGTTTATACAACCCTGAGGGTTGGCATTTTCAAATCCCCACCACTTCTGTTCAACAGACAAGTACAGTTGTGACCAGAAGATTACAGGCTTGATTGTGTAAATATGTATGTCCCAAAATGAACTGCTTCAATGTCCCCTAAATGACAGAATTACCAACCTCATAATGTCCTCCATCAGTTAGTTACTATACGTGAGCCCATACACTGCAAAGTAACAGAAAATACAAATTTGCTGCAGTTTGTACCCAATTCTTGGCATGTGTGAAGGCCGTCCATAGTTTTTTTACTTACTATTTCATTACATCACTACTATGTTGCTTGCCTTTTTACAGTACTGAGATACAGGTCTTAACCTTGAGGCAACTTAACGTACAGAGCAATGTGACAATCCATCATATTCTAGATATGGTATTTTTCATGATCCACGGGTCATGCGCAAGAGTAGGAATGCTTTTATTGAGATTTTCCTGGTGTCTTGAACATTTAGACAACATTCCTAGGTGTTGTGCCAAGTGCTATCACACCAAACTGGGGAGAGAATATGGCCTAATGGCTAGGGCGCCGACCTCGGAGCTGGGGAACCTGGTTCGAGTCTCGGCAGGGATGCTCAACATTCTGTGATTCTGGGCAAATCACTTAATCTCCTCATGCCTAACAAAAATGTATGTGTCCGTCTGTAACATAACTGGTGCTCATGTAAAGCGCTCTGATACCTCCGGGTCTAGTTTGCGCTATATAAAACTCCACAAAAAAAGCTCCACAAACTGTAATCCTTAAATGGTTACAATTCAAATAAGCATACATGAAGCTGTGATAGTAAAGTCGGTTAGGCTCTGGACCCTGACCATGAACTCCCTCCTTCGTGGGCAGGTGTTCTGTTTTTTTCACTTTTTTTCATCCAACAGTATTGCAAATATTTGCAACTATTGGCTCCTGCTTCACAAATATGCTTGTCGCGGTCTATACCTTGTTGCGTTTCTTGCACTACAACTCTAAGGTACACTGTTGGCATGTTTTATTGCACTCTTGAATTGATATTCAGAATTGGTGTTCATCAGCTATGGCGCCTTACTCACTTGATAAATGAATAAATCCATGAATAAAGCAAGCAGTAATCTTTAAACTGTTTTCTGGGTATTTACCGACTAATAATGGCCAGGTAAGATGTGTGGACTGTTACTAAACATGTTTATATAATTTGACTACCAGAGGACAACAATATTTTTTTCATCTCCCATAATGGGCCAATTTGAGTATGGGTTTATGTTTGCATGAAGCAAATGATATTGCCTGCTCCGGTCTATCCACGTTGAAAAGAAGAGCGTTGCTTCCGTGTCATAGCCTCTAAAGACCCACTGATGCAAGATGCGGTGTGCTCTAATAAAGAATATAACTGGCAAAGAGACTGTTCATAATGCAGCCAGAATCTATGATGATAATAATGAAGATCAAAATATGAGTGCAGTGGAGGTATGTTCTGAGGCACAGGAGGCTCCACCAACATGTTAGCTTTATCAGTGTGTCTTCCATCCACCTTTTGGCTAAGAGTACTTGAACAAAACATTGGGCACATTTTTATTTAAAAACTTAAAATACCTTCCCCTCGATATACATTCAAGCCAATAAATACTATTCAGGCCAAGACATTTCAGTGCAAGGTAGAAACAATGGCCCACTGCCCCTTTCTTCAGTTTTACCTCTGATGCCTGAATGCTCATTCACTTGGTATCTATATAATAGGCATATTTTCAGAGTGTCCAGCTCACCCCAAGAAGGCCCCTTGGTGCCACTGACAGATATTGGATGTTTATTTTTACCCAACTCAACAGTAATTATTTTATTGACCTCGAAAGGATGGAAGGCAGAGTGGACTCACCAGAATTCAAACCTGTGACCATGTGGTCAAAGAGAAACTCCTGGAGCATGTACAAAAGTTCATTGAGCCACCAGAACCCGATCACTGCGATCTCCTAATGCATGATTTTGGAAAATAGACCCACGTATGCATTGATAGCCCATACATAATTGCAGTACTTTGCTGTAGTTTGATGTCACCTAGTAACGGCGGAATGATGCTGTTAAAAATGTATTTAAAAGAAATCAAGGGACCACGCAGAATAAGAGTAAAAAAGCTTATGCAGTCAGTGTGAAAGTGAACATAAATAAACGGTATTTTTGTAATGTAGCCAGGTTTCGGAAAAAGCATAGTTTGAAATAAAAAAGGTGAGGTGTGTGTGTGTGTGTATATGTCTGAGGGGTGAAAACATGGTGGATGCGGAGGAAGGAGGGGGGAAGAGGCAGCTGACTCACCAGTTCTTCGAAGCTTCGGTTGCCTTGGGAACCAGGAAACAGCAAGGCGATCAGATACCAGGAGCAGCCACGAGGAAGAGCCACGGAAAGGGCACCAGCTGGAACTACACAGCAGCAACAACGAGGAAGTCCAGAAAAGGCAACACGGTGCAAGGCAGCGAAAAAAAATATTGATGCACTCTATGTTCATTCCACAGGCGCATATTCATGGCCCCAGCTCCCGGCATTTCCTGGTGTGCATCCTGAAGTTTCTCTGATTGGAGGACAGTCGTGGATGACGTATATTCTTTTACGGTGTCCTCCAATCAGAGAGCACATTGACACGCATTATTGGGAATCCAAAACCAAACCTTTTGGATTCCGGATCCAGGCAGTTCCAGGCAGGAGTGCGACCGGGAATGCGCGACCCCCTTTGAATGAGTCCACGCCCCCCCTGGGGGTCGCGCCCCACAGATTGAAGACCCATGCTCTAGATTCTTGTGGGTAGGGCCACAGTGGTCGGCTGATGCCCGAACTGTTATCAAAGACTTGCGAGTCTTTATTGGGACATACGCAATTGGCACACTACATTCCGACCAGGGCCCAGTGTTTAGCTCTTTGGCTTACAAAGAAGCCATGGGAAGTTTTGGTGTGGCGTTGCGGTACTCCACCCCCTATCATCCTGAGGGAAATTCGGTAGTCGAGAGGACTGTGACTTAAAGCAGTCTTTAACAGCAAGGGTACTAGGCTCAGGTCACAGTTGGGTCCTTCACCTATATGGAGTCCAGAGGGCACTTAACAACATGCCAAGAACAACCCTGGGTGGTCGGACTCCATATAAAATCCTGTTTGGGGTCAGAATGTGGGTCCCAGACCTTGATAATGTTGGTACAGTGGTAGCAGACACACCGTTTGCCATCAATGAACGTTTGGCTGTTTTACAGGAACTAAATTAATTCTGTGACGAACAAAGCAATGTCCAAGTAAAACGCACCGTCACTAGGGAAGTGAAGATGGTCCTGACAAGACCCGGCTGGGTCCCGAAGATTGAGGATCTGGTCAGGGAAAAAATTGTGGACAAGAAAGAATTTGGGCCATCCTGTACCTGTCCTGGCTGACAAAGGTACCAGAACTGTACTTGTTCCGCCCCTTGCGGGTCGAAGAGACAAAAGGTTTATCTCCATTGATCTGATCAAACCACATTATGTGGCCGATTCTCAACAGTAGGACACATGGACTCCTGGGGAGCCACTGCTCTCCTCTCGCTACCCTACTAAAAGTTCAAATGGAAGCTTTGATAACTAAAGAAGACTCCTCTCTCCAACAAGAAACAGTAAACAGGATATGAAGTATTTATTCTCCCTGTTGAAACAACAGTCACTGTACAATCGACTAGCACAGAGACACACATTTCAATTCGACAACGCGAAGACAATACGATCTACGTCAATATACCAAAGATTGAGTCATCTCCCAATTCTACAAAACCTGCTGTGCTGCCAAAAATAGATCAGACGGTGTCTGGCTACTTCGTGTACTACGACGATTTCTCTACGCTTTCAACTGAACCTAAGCCACCATTGCTGCCACTTCTCCCTTTCAAGCTACAAGTGTGTGCTCTCTATCTTTGGCTGAAAAAGACATACTTTGTTACTCCTTGATTACACCTTTGAATCACAATAGGGTTACTTTTTCTGGTCCTCTGGATTGGCTTGGTGACTGTCTTTTTCCTGCTTCAGAACGGGCATTATCTCCCAGAATGCTCTGCAGTACAACTTGTGAACTTGGTATTGAAACCATATGCTTCGTCGCACCGTGAACAAAGAGATCTGTCCCTGGTTAACATTACAGCAGTTCAAATTCCCAAAGGAATGGTGTGGGACAGGGTATCATATGATGTGTATGGTCCTACTGAACTTTTGCAAATGTCATATTTGTTTAAAATTTCTTTAAATGATATCATCACCGCTAGTACTATTTCTGATGATTAGGACATCGATACAGTGCGTAATATGCTAGAAGATCTAGTTCAATCAACTGTATTTTTTTCTGATGAATTGTATGATGATACATCTAATTTCGGTGATATATTCTGTTATCAACATTAAGGTCACCACTTTCTGCATAAAGCAAGTATCCCATGTGCTGTTTATAATTACACCGAATGGGAACACTGCCCAACACCACCAAAAGGTAGTTCAAAAACATTTACACAGACGTTTGCCTATTTTTGTTACTTTGACACATCAGACCCAGCCTTATATTATTATAAGCTTGCACCTAAATCTGCAAAGAAAAATATGGTAGCAAACACCGAGCTGATACACTCTGCTTTTGGAAAGACACAGTAGATACAAAATCTGTTTGGGGGACAAAGGACTGTCAGGGTGATGAGGCTTTGTTTAGAGCATGCCTAATACCACACCAAATGAATTTCCTGAACAAAACTGTCCAACAGACTTCCTGTCTTGGAATAGCCAAGATGAAGGATTTGAACACACCACGTACTCCCACATTTGCACGTTTCGAGAATTGTCAACATTTCACACGATACAGTGAGGATACACTAGAGCCATGATATGCAATGACTCTTAGAATTCATCAGACCCCAATTGGAAGGGATGGTTGGTCTGGTCTATAGACACCAATTGGTGTCAGTCCAGATTCCTGGGTAATGCCAAAGGATTTAAGATCAATATACCTGACCAACGGTACGTACAATCTGAACACTCTGGGGTGGTGATGCCATTCAGTGTTGGGAAATAATGCCTCGATTGGCTAAAGACCTCGACACTGTCTCAGGTAAAACAACTCTTGTCCCTTCTGTCAGATGACATGGATCTCAGGTATTTCTTGTTTGGTCCCCGCAACCAACGTCAAAAGCGCTTCTTGTATGCCATATACAATGAACTATGGAAAGTTTCTCAACAGGAAGCTGCTGAGAGGCTGCGTGAGATTGATAGGATTAATCTGGAAAAGGCTTTGGCAGTGGTTGACAATGACATGACCACATTATCCTGTAGGATATATTCATTGGGCAACATAGTATCATTTGCAATTGACATAATGCAGCAAGACATGTCTATCTTACAACATGGGCAGTCACAACTTATGTCCATTGTGTTATTAAGCTGGCCACTTCAAACATTACGTTCTGGCCATGTGCTGTGGCGTTAAATTAACACCACTAATCTGTTTTCTTCATCCTATCTAACTGAACAACATATATTAATGGCACAGAGAGATGCAAAGTATACCATGTTTCACAATGAAAAATTAGACCAATTACCTTTCAGCGTTGCCGAAACACCTTCAATTGATTGGATAATCCATGGATACATTACCTTACCAGTCATGACATTCCAATTCCAATATTGTCTACAACATCACCAGGTAGACAGGTATGAAGCGTTAGAGGACGTTTTTCTCAGAGGTTCCGACTGTGAGAATGCTTTAATCGAGGCCTTAGTATGCAAGGGCATTTCTCCCCCTGAAAATATTTTGAAGGAAGGAGTGGGTTGGTGGTGCGTTTTCAAGCGCATATTTGGGAGGGCAGGAAGGTTGAGAGAGGATTAACAGAGGAAGGCGGAGTGGCGGACTGCAAGGAGGGTGCGGGGAAACTGCAAGCCCCGCACAGCTGAGGTGTGTGACCGAGAAAGGCAGAAAGCGGCATTACAGCAAGCAAATAGCCATCCGAGGCAGCAGAGCAGCTGGCTACACAAGGAACCTGGGGAACACACGGAAACAAGCAGCGCTGACAACAGTGGCAATACACCCACTCAATTGTACTGGCAAACAAACGCAACTGAATTGCACTTGCCTGTGTTGTCGCACCCCAGCCTGTCGGTAGTCTTCAGTGCCCTCTCACCTGCTGTCTCAGCCACAGCAGTCTCGTGTCTCTGAAGTATTCGTCGGTCTCAGTGCACTCTTTTCGGCTGCTAGCATTCTCTCTGGTGACCTCACTCTCTCCCTCGCTGCAGTCCACCTTTGCAGCTAGTCTATATGTTGTGCCGTCTCTCTTCACCGCACTGGCCGCAGCCTGTCCCTCTCTGTCAGCATGCTCCCGCGCTGCTGTCTCCGATCAGTCCTGGTGCCGGAGTCAGAGCTGCGCGGCGGCCGGCGGGCTCTTCCGCAGCCCACTCCCTCAGCTCCCATTGTCCAATCAGGAGGCCTGGGACTAGCGCGAAGGCTCTGTCTTGAGGAGGGTCGGCCCTGCCCCTTGCCATTCATTTCAGTGGCGCGCTGCTGAAATCGCCTGAGGCGCAGTATAGGCGCCCCATTTGAAACCAGCCATTTTCCGCTTTCTCTGGCCACTCCCTTCAGGATGACATCACTCTTCTCGGATGTGCTTCGAGGGCGAGCAATAGTCCTTGCCCCGGCCAGCACATGCGCAGGAGGTCTCTGACCTGTGACCTCGTCCCTTCTAGAAAAAAACAAAACGGAATTTTATTTGTGTTCGACACGGGGCAGTGAGCACTTCATTTGAGGCTGCTGCAATGGCATTGCGTGTGGTGTCACTGTCTCTCTTGTCTCCTCTCCCCGATCCTCGTCCCGACTCCTGAGGCTAGTGGGGCAACGCCCCTTTCGCCCCTATGCACCAGCCGCCACTGCTGCTGGACCCTATAAAGGCCCATGGTTATAGTTGTCCCCAGTGTATTTCTTTGCTACTGAACGCATTCTTTGAGCCACCCTGGGATGCTTTGGCTCCTAGTGACCTGGATACCGGCTCTGCGGAACGCTTACAGGATGTAGTCCCTCCTTCGGCGGATGCTGAGGGACTGGATGGAACCACCTTTGCTTTGACTAATATTCAGTTTGAGCTACTTTTGAGGTCACGGCGCATCTGTATTGAGGAAGACAAGTTCAGGGAAACACAGGACAGCATGCTTTCAAGATTAAGAGAAAGGAGATACACAGAAGCCATGCTAAAGACAGCACAGGAAAGAGTCTCCAAATGCAACAAGGAAAACTGATTAATAAGAAGAAAAACAGAAAAAAGAAAGACACAGATGAAGGGGTTAGATTTATCACTATGTTTTATGCAAAACACCCCAACATAAGGAGAGCATTGGTGAAACACTGGCATTTGATTAGAAATGATCCTATTATAGGGAACAGTATCATTAAAAGACCCCAGCTGACATTTAGAAAGGCAAGATCTTTGAGGGGCTTTCTGGACAAGAGCGATGTTTTCACCACTAGTGGCACTTGGCTGAGACTCAGTCCAGGTTTCAGAATGTGTTCTAGATGTAAGGCCTGAGTGAATGGTAAGAATATGACGGTATTAACAACCCCTTTAGGGAAAAGAATGAAAGTGAAAAAAAATCCTGGTATGCAAAACAAAATACGCTGTAAATGCACTGTCATGCCCAGGCCCAAAATGGTACATAGGAAGTACAATTTTACAGGTACACAAACGTATTCTCCAACACATACGAGTAATAAAAAATGTAGACAATACCTACCTTGTAGCACAACATTTTCAGAAAGTACATGTGGGTGACCATAAGCTAATGACCTACAGTGTGATTGACAGCATGCTGCAAAAACAGGGAGGTGGAGACAGAGAGAACGAACTCAGAAGGCTTGAATCAAGATATATTTTAGAAGTGGATTGTAAAGAACCACTAGGGTTGAACCTTGACGAATAACTGTTTGTACATCAGTAACCCTTGGTTGTATCTGAGTTTACCTGATTGTTTTTAATTCCTTGCAGCTAGCACCTGAGGTTGTAGGAATTCTATTTCCTTGTTTTTAACAGTGTAAATATGTGTTTGTTTTCTTCTAAGAAAGCAAGCTCTGATGCGGCACAGCGTAGACAACCATGTAACGGCAGACAATATAGACTTCTCAGCCACGTCTGACGGAGCCCTGAGAGTAGACAGCTATAAAGCTGGTTTTGATTTTTAGTTTAATTTTGATTTTAACTTAAGATAATGAACACATTGCAAGCTCTGAGGACACAATGTTTATATTTAGCCCACTAGGGCGGAATATGCATAATCCTTTTGGACAGACTAACATTACGGGTATATATTATGAACCCACTGGGGCATTACATGTAGAGTTTGAATATTTAGTTTGTCCATAAGAGTGCAAAAAGCAATGGAATATGTTACGAGACTGGCATTGCATGTTGACTTGCTATTCAAAACATAGCTTTTGATTAAAGGAATTGAAAGCAAATATGTAAAGAATTATGAGTTATATCTCATTATCAATAAGGGTTGAACATTTTGAAAAATATGAGTGAGTTAATGCCACAGGATCCTGTTATTAAGTGGGATTGATTATTGCACAGTACTATATTTAGCTGTTACAAGATGGCGCTGCCTGTATTTACTTGGAGCTTGTCCTTTGTTTATGTTAATGACATGTTTCACTTAAGTTTAAAATGCCAATGATTTTGTACGATCAGTGGCATGACCAAGGTGCTGTGAGCACCGAAACACATTGATGCAATCTTCTGACTGATCATTAAAAATCTTGCAAACCAATCCTGCTCTGAAGTGCTGTGAAGTTCTTTAATTCTAAGAAACTGGAGTATTGGATAATTTTACAGTGTGCGGCGTAGCTCTGGTTGCATGCACTGCTGGCAACTTCAGCTTGAGGGCAACACGCCGAAACGAGGGAGATATATATGTATGTATTTACACACACACACACACACGCGCACACACACACGCACGCACACACACACACAAAAATACAAAGGTTACAGGGATGTTATAGCTAGGAAATAGCATTAAAAAAATTAATTATCTGAAAAAAACAAAGGTTACAGGGACGTTATAGTTAGGAAATAGAATTTAAAACACATTGGAAATTCAATAAAAAAACAAAGATTAAGAGACGTTATAGTTAGGTTCATATTTTACATACACAAAACCATAGAAGTTCAGCAGTTATAGTTACAGTTATCTCATGTAACTATAACTCGTGCCCTAAGTTTACTATAACTCACAACCCCATCATGCACAGTTTTCTCATCAATAATTTTACAGCAAATGTTGCAGTGATATAAATAATGTGATAGAAGATGTTATGAGTGATGTAATATGTGGGGTAATTAGCAGTACATGGCGAGGGCACGAGTTATAACCTTAAGGCACTGTTGCATAGAGTGTACACTGTTCTTAGTAGATACTTTTTGATACTCTATGGTATGTTTCTTATGACAGTTTCACTGTTTGCAAACAGTGCAATACGTAAGCTCTCTCTATAGAGTAAGCAGTGCTTACAGTGCCCAGTTCTCTACTGATATCAGCTTAAGTTCTCAATGTAGGTTTGGTAAGTTTCTGGCGTTTGATACAGATTAAAACTGTCCGTAATAGTCCATTTGTTTTGGAACTGACATTCACAATTTTTAGGAACTTGGCTTTCTCTGAATAGTTGTATACAGATTGAACACTATTCTCAATCAGGGTTTCCTAAATAGCTGTGGTTGATAGCGAATGTGAACTATGCTAGCTGTAAAGTGTATAGTATACGCTCAGTGTTACACATAATGCATGCGTTCTACACCTAAGGGAGTTGTGTCTGTGATGCAGTAATGATGGCTGATATTCTCCTGAGCTATTTTGTAAGTACTGTCAGGCCTCTAATGTCATAGTAATTTATAGAACAATATGCAGCAAAATGAAGTATGGATGATGTCATCAGTGATGTCATAAATGATGTCATTAGAGATGTCATAAATGATGTCCTAGAACAAGTCATGAGTGATGTCATATGTGAGGTCATGAGCAGTGCATGGCAGAGCATAAGTTATAGCTAGTGCTGCAAACTATAACTGGGGACTTTCTGTGTTTTTTTTTGTTTAAAACGTTAAAGTTGTCACTGAGAAATTCACTTAATTATAACGTTACTTTAACCTTTGTTTTTTCAGTGAATTTCTACGTTTTAAAAAAAATAAAAACAAATCTTTTTTAAATGCATATAACTATAACATTACTTTAACATTTGTTTTTTCAGTGAAATTCTAGGTTTTTTTTAAAAGCAAATTAATTATTTTTTAGTATATCTATGGTAGAATAACTGAATAATATTTCATGTGTGCTGACGTTTTTTAAAAGGAATGTCTTTTGTATAGCAATATAACAGGAAAGGGTGCACAGTTTGCAAAGGTTTGAGTATAAAACAGAGTAATACAACGATATTTGTGTTGAGATTGTCCTTCTCCTCAGTTCTTGTAACTCTCATATTGAGACATCTTCTCAGCAAGCTCATTAGTATTCTAATACCATCCTTTTCGTAGCCTTTGTATCTGTTTTTAAATTCAAATTGTAATTATAATTCAAAAGAGAGTAATCAGTTTTTGCAATAATGTATAGTATTAGTTTTCACTATGTAAATCTATTTTTTTTTGTCAAAAATATTTTTATTAACTTTTACTGCATACAATCGGAGGATAGACTATCACAGCAGCCCACACAGGGGCGCTATAGAGGACCATAAAGCAAAATAGGTTGACACAATGCTTTGCCCATTAGCAATCAGGCTGCCTCTCTTAAAAGTAGCTCACATGTAAGATACAGTTTCTGTTAGTCAGGCAGCTCAGGTGTAAGTGTTCAAACGGCCAAGTGGGCAGGCATTCTCAATCGGTATGACAACTGTGTTGCTGTGGTGTCGGCGATCCAACGCCTTCTATCCGGAAGGCAGTGCGTGATGTATGTATACATATACACTAACATTTCCCAACATGGGATAGAAATAAAACGTAAAGACACATGAAATAGCTCCTCCCTTGCCCACCCCCCACCCCCCCGTGGTGGCGGCAGATACTAAGAGTACAGGGATCTTAAGACCTAAGGGCTCATTCTAAAGTTGGAACAGATGGAGAGATCGAATGGTAGGGGGGCACACGGCTGATGGCAGGCCCCGGGAGAGGAAAGTTACCAGAGGGCCCCATTTGAATTCAAAGTTCTTGTAATTATCCCTAAAGATATCGGACATACGCTGTAGGCTGAGCAGTCGCCATAGGCGGGAGTGCCAAAGGGAGACGGCCGGTGCCTCCTTTCTCTTCCAGGCGGCCGCCAGGGTGATCTTAGCCGCTCCGATACACAGCCACATAATCGCCTTGTCAGCGCGGGTCTGGTGCTCCAAGGCGGGGTCACGGAGCCCCAGAAGTACACCGGCCATGGTGGTAGGGATGGGGTATCCCAGCATGCTCTTTATCTGCGCTAGAATTTCTTCCCAAAAAGGGCGGATAGTCGGGCAGTCCCACCATATGTGTTGAAAGTCCCCTAGGAGACCGCACCCTCTCCAACATCTGTCAGAGGTGTCGGGGAAGATCTGCTTGAGCTTGGACGGGTGCAAGTACCAGTCCATCATAGTCTTTAGGTGCGCTTCCCTAAGCTCTGTGGAATGGTTAAGTCGTGTTATGTCAGTCCATAAGTGCGTCCATTCCTCCTCTGAAATTGGGCGTTGCAGTATGTCTTCCCACATGGACATGTAACGGGGACGCTGGGATAGAGTAGTGTGTAACAGAAAACTATATATGAAAGAGATCGCCCCCTTCATGGAAGTAGTCTTAGTTAGAAAGGCCTCGAATTTTGTAAGGGGCCTAGTGGCTGCGTCCCTGATCTGAGGAGAAAGGGCCCAGTGCATCAGCTGGGTGTAGTGATATCTTTCCGTGTTTCCTATGTCGTAGTCCCGTTTGCATGAGTCAAACGTGAGAGGGTCGTAGTTATGAAACAAGTGTGTCAAGGCTAAGCACCCCCCTCTCCTCCAGGCATCAAAGGGACCTTCGTGGAGGCCTGGAGGAAATGCTGGATTGAAGTGTAGCGGAGTGAAGGGAGAGGGGAACGTTGTCCATCTATCGTCACCTGCCATAGAGTCCCAAGCTTTTAAGGTGGAACGCGTGGGAGTGCTAATATATGTGTTCTGGGGTCTGTCCTTCCTGGGGCGCCAAGCTAAGTCCCAAATAGTCCTTCCCGTCACACTGCGATCCATGTGTAGCCAATGTTTGTCGGATTCCTGTTTCGACCATTCAACCAGAATTCTCAGCTGCGCCGCTTTGTAATATAAGTGGATATCGGGGAGACCTACACCCCCGTCGCTGCGAGCTCGGCGTAGTAAGGAATAGGAAAAGCGCGCTCTCCCCCTGCCAATTAAAGCGAAGAATCATAGTCTTAACTCTGCGAAAGAAATCACCCTCAAGCTCTATAGGTAGAGCTTGGAACAGATAAAGGAGCTTGGGGAGGAGTGTCATCTTTACAGCGTGTATGCGCCCTAACCATGACAAGAATAGAGGTTTCCACTTGGTCAGCTCCGCTTGAATGCGTGTGAGAATGGGGGGGAAGTTAGCCGAATATAATCCTTCCACTTTTGGCGTAAGTCGAACCCCTAAGTACTGGATGGAGGAGGTAGTCCATGAGAGAGAGGTAAGGTGTTGCAGCCTGTGGACCTCCGCTGCAGGGAGGGTAAGGTTGAGTATGTACGATTTATCAAGATTTATCTTAAATCCTGCAACAGCTTCAAACTTTTCCAGCTCCGACTGTAAAGAGGGGAGGGAAGTAGCCGGCTCAGAAAGGGAGAGGAGGACATCGTCCGCGAACAGTGAGATTTTGTGCGACTCCCCTGAGAACGGTAACCCCAGGATCTCTGGATTAGCCCTGATTGCCAACGCCAGGGGTTCTATGTTGAGGGCAAACAGTAAGGGCGAGAGGGGGCAACCCTGGCGAGTGCCCCTGAAGTGAGCAAAGTAGGATGATTGTACTCCATTAACCACTACTCTAGAACGGGGATGGAGATAATTAGCACGAATCATATTGAGAAATTTAGGTACATAGCCAAATGCCGTGAGTGTGTGGAATAGAAAGGCCCAATCGACCCTGTCGAAGGCCTTCTCCGCGTCGAGCCCTACTAGAATCGCCGGTATCTGGCGCCTGTTAGCTTTTTCTACCAGATGGATAATCCGCCGGGTGTTGTCATGTGTTTGGCGCCCTTTAATAAAACCTGACTGGTCCGGGTGTATAAGGTCAGGCATGAGATCATTCAGTCGTCGGGCTATAATTGAAGAGTACAGTTTTGCGTCAAGGTTGAGAAGGGCAATCAGCCTGTAAGAGGCGCAGCTCTGGGGGTCCTTTCCTTGTTTGTGAATCACCGATATCGCAGCCTCAGACATAGTGTCGGAGGTCGCGCCGTCCTCCGCCATTTTATTGAAGAGTTGTACCAGGTATGGGCTAACGTCGGGGGCGAATGTCTTATAGAATAGGGCAGTGTAGCCGTCCGGCCCTGGCGCTTTGTGGGGTTTCAATGCCTTGATGGCGTCCATTACGTCTTCAGTGGTGAAAGGGGCAGTAAGCCGGTCATTCCAGGCAGCGGATACCTGGGGTAGCGCTAATGACTGGAGATAGTCCTGTTGGCGTACAGAATCTAGAGTTGCCCTGGAGTACAGGTGGCCATAGAAGCCGCTAAAAAGGGCAGCCTTATCTTCATCCTTATGTATAAGTTCCCCAGTGGGTCCCCTGAGGCCCCCTATGTATTCTGCCTCTTGTTTACCTTTGAGCTGTCGGGCCAAATGTTTACCAATTTTGTTGCCCTGAGTGTAAGAGAGGTGTCGTAATTTGAGAAGTGTGAACTCCGCTCTATTGGAGTAAATAGCCCGCAATTTGCCGCGCAGCGCCGTTAGATTGCGCAGGGTTTGTCTAGTAGGGTGTAATTTATGGGCGCGTTCCAGCGCAGATAATTCCGACTCTAGCAGCTCTCTCTCACGTGCGCGCTGCTTATTTAGTGCTGCGTTAAGGGCTATACAGTCCCCCCTGACCACTGCTTTAAGTGTGTCCCAGACTGTGTATTCCGACGTGTCCTCTGGTTTGTTGACCGCAAAGAAGTTGGCTATGGATTGTCGTAATTTGGTACAGGATTCTTTATCTCGAGCGAGTGACGGCGGAAAGTACCACCTGGGGGTGGCCGGGGCGGTCCCACTCCAAATGAGACTAATAGATAGGAGGCCATGGTCCGATATTGAGAGAGGGAAGATCTTAGCATCCTGGAGGGCACCCTGCAGGGCCTGACTAAGGAAGACGTAGTCAAGTCGAGAGTATGTATGGTGGACATGTGAATAGAACGTGTAATCCCGGGTCTGCGGGTAAAAGGCGCGCCAAGTGTCGAGAAGGCCCATGTCCTGCATGCGCTGTTGTGTATCTGCGGAAAAGGAGCCCATGTCTGAGCGTTGGGGGTGTGTACTGTCCAAGTCCTTGTGCCAAGTCAAATTAAAGTCGCCTAGAAGGATGAGGGCCCCTCCGCAAAAGTCTGTTATTTTCCCCATCAAAGTGTGTAAAAAAGCGTTTTGACCAGAGTTGGGGGCGTAGACCGCCACAAAGGTGCAAAGCCTCCCTCGCAAGCGGCCCTTAATCATTATCCAGCGGCCATCTTTGTTGCTCTGAACCCCCAGTGACTGGAATGCTACCTTGGAGCGAAACATGATCGCCACCCCCCTGTGTTTCGTGATAGCGGAGGACCTAAAAATGAGTGGAAAGTGTTTGTGTCTGAGACGAGTATCTTCAGATCTAGCGAGATGTGTCTCCTGCAGAGCTATAATGTCGAGGTGGTGGTCGAGGATGTATTTCCATACTTTGCGACGCTTTTGGGGGGAATTAAGGCCTTTCACGTTCCAGGTTCCTATAGTGAGTGGCATCTCGTCACAGGAACAAACAGCAACTTCGCAGTCGCCTCAGCCTTTCCAACAAAGCCCCCCTCCGAGACAGTCCCAACCGGGGTGTAAAGAGCCCCATTCCGTCCGTCGTGTCATCCCTAAGTTCAAGGAACCACTTGAAGTCAACAATAGAATAGCCGCCACCACATCCCCCCCACTCCCTCCCCTTAACCCCCCAAAAAAAAGAAAAACACATTAACATGAACAGTTGTTCCATTCAACAATTGCCTAGTGGTCCCTCCGTAGGACTATGACAGCCCCACAGGAATCAAGAGGGACAGCAGGTCCGAGGACCCCGTCCACGCCCCGCCCGATGGGAAGAGCATCGTTAAGCATGAGTATACGGCTGAGAGAAAGCTCAAGTTGAGAGTTCATGCCGGACAAACCCCCTCATTAAGACTTCTACAGTTCAGGTTGGAGGAAACAGCAGACCTCCGGACCACAGAGCCCCATGAGGGGCAAGTACTACCTCCTCGAACAGATTCGGGATAACGATGAGCATACTGTGAGGCACAGTCGCATCCAAGTCCCGTCTGGACCTCGATCAGGCGACCCAAGCATCCTACGCAAAAGTCCGCAGCAGAGGCCGGAGTAGAGTCCTCCAGGTCCCGGCCAGGGCCCAAACAGTACTAGCAGTCGCCTCCTGAAGTGGCGGCCTCTGCCACAAGCATATTGAAGAGAACGAGAAGCCGTCTCACAGCGCATTCCAAGGTAGTTCAGCGTCGACCCCTGCGAAGGCCAGTAGACCATTCCGAGGGCGACATGGCCCCTCGAGACGACTCTCCTTGACTGCCCCGGGAGGGCTCGGTCTCCTCAGGGGAGGCCTAATAAGTCCAAGCCTTCCTGTAGCACAGTTACGTGGCGACGCTTGTTTTGGAATTCGAAACTGAGCCCAAACGGGAATGTCCACCTGTATCTAATTTTGTCGTATCGCAGCTTCGAGGTGATAAGCCGAAACTGTTGCCTCCTTGCCAGTGTGGACGGCGCTATATCTTGGAAGATGGTGCAGGTATGACCTTGAAAGGAGACAGAGTCCTTTGTCCTGGCCGCCTGGAGAACCGCCTCCTTGACTTTATAAGAGTGAAATTTCGCCAAGACATCGCGGGGACGTTTCTTCTCACCTTGCTTCTCTCTCTTTTGAACACGCCTTCAAGAAATCGGATCACTGCCGAAGAAGAAATATCTTGCACACACGATACCTCAACCCATCTTGAATACGAGTCCATCAAGACTATAATGTAAGGAGTGGAATGCTCACCTCTTATGGTTCCCAGAATATCCATTGCAACCTCCTCCCAGGGATATTTTGGCAATGTTCTGCAAACCATGGGCAACTGATTAGTCTTAAGTCCTTTATCAGAAATCACACACTCGGGTGCACAACAAAGTGGAAGAAGGTCTGGGCGCCCTGGAAGAGATACCGAGCCCTGAGAGTGGTGGAAGAGGAATGAGGGTACATGATCTACCTGGGAATCGGGTTGTACTGCTCATGCTCCCGCCCCTGTTGCTAGCCGTAATGTATATGTGAAAAACGAGATTGAGCTGCGGACGTTACTGTATAATGTATGGTCTTATGAGCTGTGTTAATTTATAAAAAAAAAAAAAAAAAAAAAATCACACACTCCATACAATCTCTTATCAAACACTCTACATCACAATCAAGGGAGGTCCACCAAAAATCTCTCCGAAGTCTCCCTTTAGTTTTCACAATACCCATGTGACCCTCATGAGCAAGCTGTAGCACCTTATGTCTCAACTTTACCGGTGGAACCAATCTTGTACCTCTTAGTAAAAATCCTTTGTCAACTGCCAATTCTTCTAAAATTTTACCCCACTTGCCTTTGTGAGTGCCCAAGTCTGCTGCACACAATGTGCCCGAACTCACTACTCGCATGACTAGAGCCAATTCTTCATCCAGCTGTAATTCTTCTAGCCATTCCTTCTCAGATATGGTCCCATCAGTGACTTCACAAACGCTTACAACTTCCCCCTCCTCAAAATCATCACCATCAATCAAATCGGTTTGAGTGACATCCACCAATCTAGACAATCAGCAGAGTGATTGCTTGCCCCTGGAACATATTTAACATCAAAACTAAATTCTTATAAACTCACTACCCACCTCCTGATGCGGGAGGATATAGAATCAAGACCTTTCCTTGAAAATACTTCAACCAACGGCTTGTGATCAGTATGAACGGTAAATCTTGTTCCCCACAAAAACTGTTTGAATCTGTTAATAGACCAATGCACAGCTAGCGATTCTCTTTCTATCACAGAATAGTTACATTCTGCGTCTCTTAACGACCGAGACATACAAGCTATTAATTGCTCCTTGCCATCTTTAATCTGGATCAAGAGTGCACCCAAACCCTTTCCACTTGCATCACATACTACTCTGGTATCACACAAAGGATCATAAGCACTCAAACAGGGTGCATCATTCAATTCCTATTTAACCTTTGAAAATTCGCTGTCGCATTGCATGTCCCACACAAATTATACATTTTTCTTTAACAATTTCCTCAAATTAAATGTTTTGCTTGCAAAGTCTCTAATGAACTTGCTGTAGTATTCCAACATACCTAGAAATGATGCAAGTTCTTCCTTAGACTTTGGAGTCGCTAACGATTTGATTGTTTCCACGAGTTCTGTTCTCGGTTTGATCCCAACTTCAGTAATCTTATATCCAAGATAACTTACTTCAGTAACACCAAATTTACATTTTTCAGCTTTTAGTGTTAAACCTGCTTCTTGTAACCTACTCAACACACTTCTAACCCTGTAATCATGCTCAGACACATTTGCTCCAAAAATGAGAATGTCATCCTGATAACACTTCACACCAAGTCCAAAGGGCATCCTTTTGAATCGATATGTACCAAATGGAGTACCAAATGCTGTGAGATCTTGTGAGTCTTCATGAAGTTCAATTTGATGGTAAGCTGAAACCAAATCCAGTGTTGAAAAAAATCTTTGCTCAAGCAATTGTTATCATTTCCTCGATGTTGGGCAAAGGAAATTTATCCACGATCACCTCTTTGTTAAGAGCTCTTAAGTCCACACAAAGGCGAATGTCACCATTGCCTTTGCGTGCTACTACAATGGTCCTAGGATACTTGTTTCCAGTACAGGGAGGACCTGGCTTGGCAGTTCGGGCTGGACTGTTCCCATGAGGCACAGGGTCAAGACTGATTTGCATCTGGCTGGGTTCAAACTGGAATGGCATGGTGAGCAAAAAAACGATGGATTTAGGCCCAGATCTCTGTACTGGGGTGAATGTATGACATTGTTCTGCATTCTGTCCATCTGTTTTTGCATTTGTCACCCCGAGTGGGACGGGTATGCCCAGACGTGGGTCCCGTGCTCTCCATGCCACTGGAATCAAGCTATCCTGCCTGAAGAGGGGTGAAACCCCGAAACCGGTCCTAGGATGCTTGTTTCCAGTCCAGGCAGGACCTGGCTTGGCAGTTCGGGCTGGACTGTTCCCATGAGGCACAGGGTCAAGACTGATTTGCATATGGCTGGGTTCAAACTGGAATGGCATGGTGAGCAAACAAATGATGGATTTAGGCCCAGAGCTCTGTACTGGGGTGAATGTATGACACTGTTCTGCATTCTGCCCATCAATTGTTCTTTTTGAAAACATTTAGGAAACACAAAAATAATTCAAGTTGTTACAAAATATAAACAAAAACAACTCTTTCCGGAGCTATCCTATAGTTTAATTATCTATGTTGTTTGTAGTATGTTTCCCTTTTTCCCTTCTTAAAAACTCTTGCGAGAGTATTCTGAGAGCCAGGTAGACAATACCTTCCATGCAGTTCAAGGGGGCAGTGCTGCCTGCTTTACTCTCACAAGCCTCTTGTGACACGGTACCAACATTTTAAAAATCACCCAATAGAAAAGCTCATACTGTTAATCGAGCAACTGTGCACCATACAAACAGCAGTTGGTCACAACCTAACCTACTTTTGTAACTGCAAAAATCTACCAATTACATTTATAACTTTTCCACCCGCCCATTTTTTCTCTCCTCATATAACTCTAGCTTGCTCCTGGAGGTTACTCATTCTGCTGAGCACTCCTCTTGTGACTGAGATCTCCATACTGCACCATAGTTCATGTCTGTATATTGGGACACAGCTTCATCTGCTGGGTTAGACAATATGCTATTAATTTTAGTATTGACAAAAATCTTGGATTTCCAAATTTGAACATATCTTGGATTGGCCACAGAGGTATGAAGTGGCATCAATCGTTACCAATGGTTGAGAGCATTTTGGATTGTAAGCACCCAGACCTCATGATAGTGCACTGTGGTGACAATGTCCTAGGCACAGTCACAGGGGTTGCACTTGAAATCCAAATGAAGTAGACCTTTTCACAATTGATGTCTCTCTTTCCTCACACTGCCTTTGTATATTCTAATAGATGTCAAAGGCAAAAATGGCAATGGTCAAAATAGTTTTGTCCTAAGATTGAAAAATCCCGGAAGCATGTCAATAAAACAGTTTCTGCATGTCTTCCTCACCATGGAATAGGCTCTATATATAATAACAACATCTGGTTTAATATGCCAGGTGTCTACAGGCAAGATGGAGTGCACTGCAGAAGAGAACAGGATCTTCCTAAATAACATAAAGAATGCATCCAGTACTGTGTGTAACTGAACATTACACACTATAAACACAAAGGCTCTTGTCAGAGCCACCCTATTCCAACATTATGTGATTGTTCATGGTCTAAATTCCTTTTTTTTATGGATACTGACACCCACAAAAGTCTCGTGAGAGTGGGCTCACCTAAACGCCTGCCTTCACTCGTATTTCTCCAGCTCTCATGAAAGTCTTGCGAGCCCAAACATTTAACCTATATTTCATGCAGAATAGCTCTGTATCGCAGGGTATGTATATCAGACTGTGCAAACAGAGAAGCCTCTCCACTGAAACCTCTTTCTTAAGGAAGATTTTGTCTACCCCCAACTTTTTTTTTGATCCAACAAGACTCTCGTGAGAACTGTAAAAGAATTTTGGACAGGAATTTATACTTTTCTTCATTACACTACGTATGCCTTATAGTCCCCATTAGCAGGGTGTGGGGAGTACGTGGCCTCTCCAATGAGAACTTTTAACAGTATGACAACAGTGCACAGTAGGGTGTGAGGAGAGTGAGTCCTCACTCACACTTCTCCCAAGGCCAACAAATGTGTATAGTAGACTATGTGGAGGGACTGGCCACTTCACTGAGACATTGCATCAAGGTTACCAGTGTGTAAAGTAGGGTGTTAAGAGACATTACCTCTCCACTCACATCTTTCCCAGGCTCAGCAGTATGCAACAGTAGGGTGTAGAAGGTACTCACCTCAAGTATTAGAGGTACTGGCCTCTCTACTGATAACTCTCCCAGGGCAGTAACCATCTATATTAGGGTACGGGAATGGATTTGCCTGTCCAATGACACCTCTCCCTAGAGTGACACACATATGCAGTAGTGTGTAGGGAAACATTGTCCTCTCCACTAACACCTATCTCCAGGTCAACATGGATGTGCAGTACGGATAGGCAAGGAGTGGCATCTCTGCTCACACCTCTTCCTGAAGAATCAGGGATATACAGTGCTATCTGTAAAGGGAGTGGCCTGTCTGCTAATACCTCCGCCCAGTGTGAGAGGTGTCTGTAGTAGTCTTTGAAAAAACTTATCTCTACCTTTTGAAAAAACGTATCTCTAACTTATATTTTACCTCTTTCCATGCTGACAGGTACAAATAGTAGGCTGTGGGGACAAACTGCTTTTTTTGCTGACACATCTCGCTTCTATGATAAGTTTGAATAGTAGAATGCAGAGAGACACTGGCCCCTCTCCTGCGACCTGTTTCTTGGATGATGGGTGTGCAAATTAGGATGTGAAAAGGAGCTTAGCTTCCTGGTCAGTGCTCTCCCCAAGATAACAGATGTACAAGTAAGGTGTGGGGGAAAACATTACCTCTGTGCTGAGAAGTCTATCTTGCATAACACCTATAAAGACTAGGGAATGGAGACACACTGCCCTGTCAAGTCAGACATCTCCCCAGACTAACACATGTGCAAAATAGGCTGTGGGTATTGACTGTTCTCTCTGCTCATACCTTTCTTTATGGTGATGAATGTCCTTAATAGGGTATAAACTGGAGTAGCCTCTCTGCTGAGAACTGTGTCTTGTACAGCTGGTGTGCATCTTTGAATGTTAAGACACACTCACCTCTCCCCCAAACATCTCCTTATGAGGACAGGCATAGTAGGGTGTAGTAGGATGTAGACAGAAACAGACCGCTCTGCTGAAACTTCTCTCAGAGTCACAAGCACATATAAGTAACATGTGCAAAAGAACTGCCCTCTCCACTATCACGTCTGCCCCAGTGGAGATTTCATTCATTCAATAAACTTTATTCGGTTGTCAAACCATAAAAGTACAAGTACATGTATGCAGCCCAATACGTTTTTTAAAAAATATGTAAAAACCCTTCGCAAAACATAAAAACACAACAGTTTGATCCTTACAGGCATAATCCTTTGTTTCTATCTTAAAAATTGTACAATGATTATTGTAACACTGTCAGGTAATCATTTCGGAGATCCTAGTTCCAGGGTGCAGCAAACTGTTTAAAACTAGATTACAGAAAATGAAGCGAATATACTGATTTGATTGTGCTGCCATTAACTTAAAAGAATATAAAACCAAAACATAAAAAATTCTCTCAGTGGCGAGATTTCATCATAATCAGGTTCAACTCCCTCACCATCCTAATCTGGACATTTTAAGATCGGATCGGATTTGAGCTCTTACCCTTCCTTCTAATTCCCCACATGTGACCCAGGAACTTCGTGGTTGCGCACACAAATAAGAGTCTGGTATCTGGTTTTTTTAATTTAAAAAAAATAATTTTTTTATTTCTTTATTTCTCAAAAGTTTACAGAACAATCAAAAAGCAAAATGCGACATCATAATCATTGCGAGATCCACATGTACATAATTTTAGAGACAATCGGCGTTTAAACAACCAGTTCCATTACCTTCCAGCAGCTTATTACTTAGACAAACCTTTATTCATACAAACGTTCCCTCACCGCCCCTACGGGCTACGTCTATACAGGCCCCCGTAGGCTACCTTGCAAGGACAGCCTCAGCTTTACAATCTGTGAGCACAGTCAAAGTACGATATCGGGTGGGGGTGTGGGGGGGAAGGTGTTGGGGAAGAAGTCGGGGGGGGGGAAAGGGGGGGGGGAGAAACTCAGGCCTCTGGCGCATCTTGAGCGTGAGTGGCTTGGCCACTAGCACTATCTGACTGATCTTGTCCCCTAGTTGCAATGTACGTCACATATAGTCCCCAAACGTTTTTGGGACGGCTCCTGGGGGGCAATAATTCACTAAAATTCTCCGTTTGTGTGCAGCTGTAAAGCATGTCGCGCGACCACTGTGTCATAATGGGGGTAGGACCACATAGCCAATGTATCGCTACTCTACGTTTCGCCAGCAGTAAGGCCATATCGACCAATTTGCGCTGCGCTCGCGGAATAGCTTTACAGTAGCCCAATAGGGCCAAGGCTGGTTCCGGGGAAATCTCCAAGTCTACAATGGTCGTCAACTCTTTGAAAACCAGTTCCCAGAATTTATATATTCCAGGGCAACTCCAGGCCAAATGCATAAAGTCTGCCCTTGTTTCCGTGCATCTCTCACAGGTAGAGGAGTCCCTCAGCCCATACCTGTGGAGTCTCTCCGAGGTGTAATACACCCTTTGGAGGAACTTAAAGTGGACCAGTCTGTGCCTACCATTGAGCGATATTCGCCGCGTACTGTTACAGCAATAGGACCACATGGCATCATTGATCGGTTGTTGTAGATCACGTTGCCACTCCAATAGAGCCCTCGCGTACTGGTTAGCCCTATGAGACATAGCCATCTTATACACATTGGATACAAGCTTGCGTGGCGTCGGAGCTTTAATGACGTATGTTAATTCCGCTACCTCAGGAGGTTCAAGTAGATCTCCACCCAGCAGATCCCGCAGTGCCTGTCTGATTCTATGAAACTGAAAGCGCTGCAGCAGAGTAAGAGAAGAGTCCTGCTGTCCCAGGAAAAGGGGGGGGGAGAAACTCAGGCCTCTGGCGCATCTTGAGCGTGAGTGGCTTGGCCACTAGCACTATCTGACTGATCTTGTCCCCTAGTTGCAATGTACGTCACATATAGTCCCCAAACGTTTTTGGGACGGCTCCTGGGGGGCAATAATTCACTAAAATTCTCCGTTTGTGTGCAGCTGTAAAGCATGTCGCGCGACCACTGTGTCATAATGGGGGTAGGACCACGTAGCCAATGTATCGCTACTCTACGTTTCGCCAGCAGTAAGGCCATATCGACCAATTTGCGCTGCGCTCGCGGAATTGCTTTAGAGTAGCCCAATAGGGCCAAGGCTGGTTCCGGGGAAATCTCCAAGTCTACAATGGTCGTCAACTCTTTGAAAACCAGTTCCCAGAATTTATATATTCCAGGGCAACTCCAGGCCAAATGCATAAAGTCTGCCCTTGTTTCCGTGCATCTCTCACAGGTAGAGGAGTCCCTCAGCCCATACCTGTGGAGTCTCTCCGAGGTGTAATACACCCTTTGGAGGAACTTAAAGTGGACCAGTCTGTGCCTACCATTGAGCGATATTCGCCGCGTACTGTTACAGCAATAGGACCACATGGCATCATTGATCGGTTGTTGTAGATCACGTTGCCACTCCAATAGAGCCCTCGCGTACTGGTTAGCCCTATGAGACATAGCCATCTTATACACATTGGATACAAGCTTGCGTGGCGTCGGAGCTTTAATGACGTATGTTAATTCCGCTACCTCAGGAGGTTCAAGTAGATCTCCACCCAGCAGATCCCGCAGTGCCTGTCTGATTCTATGAAACTGAAAGCGCTGCAGCAGAGTAAGAGAAGAGTCCTGCTGTCCCAAATCTTCCCACCGCTTAACTGCACCATTGTGAAACAGATCCCCAACCGTCCGCAAATTCATTGAATTAAGTGCTTGTACCACCCCTTGGTCTCTGCAGGGGCGTAACCAGCGAGCCCAGTCTAGTGGCATAACCGGGGAATATAATAGAGCGCCCGCCTGTAGCTGCAGCATAATCCGCCAGGCATGCCGTGTAGCATTTATAGAATCCAGTATGCCTGTCCTGCGATCAGCTTCCTCGCATAGGAGGGCTGGAAGAGGCAGTGGCTCCGCCACAAGCGCCTCGATGCGGAGGTGGGGGGCTTCCGGTGGGCCATGTATCCAATAATAAGCGTGGGCGCACTGCGCAGCTCTGTAATACAGATTTAAATCTGGGGTTCCCAGGCCCCCCATGTGATACGGCAGAGTTAACGTTTGCCACTTTATTCGGGCTTGTTTGCCCGCCCAGGCTAGTTTAATCAATAGGGTCGTGACCCGGCTAAAAAAGGCAGTGGGCAACACCATGGGGATATTCATAAACAAAAACAAAAATCGCGGCAGCACCACCATCTTCATAATGGAGATCCTACCTAAGAGGGACAGTGGCAGCTTGATCCAGTTTCCCACGTCATCTTCCAGTTTACTAACTGCTGCCCCATAGTTTTCCCTGAATACTACCTCCGAATCAGGGTGTACTTGGATACCCAAATATCTGATTGAGTCCGTAGACCACTGCAAGGGATATTCCAGGTCATATTGCTTAGTAGCAGGCGTTAGCGGGACAACAACTGACTTAGGCCAGTTGACCCGCAAACCGGAGAGCGCTCCAAAGTGCACTACGTCCCGTAAAACCGAGGAGAGATTATTTTCGGGATCGCGGACATACAGTAAGGTGTCATCCGCATAAGTTGAGACTATGAGCTCAAGCCGTGACAATCGTAGGCCCTTGTGACTATGGTATTCACGCAGTGCACACGCCAGGGGCTCCGCCACCAGGGCGTAGAGCAACGGGGACAGCGGGCATCCTTGTCGCGTCCCACGGGAAATGTTGAAAGGCGCCGTCACCAGATTACCAATACGAACTCTGGCCGAGGGGCAGTAATACATCACAGCAATCAGTTGTAGAAAAACCGGACCCAGACCCATCCTAGTCAGGACTTGTCGTAGGAATGGCCACTCGACAGAGTCGAAGGCTTTTTCCATATCTAAAAAGACCGTGACTGCTGTGGCGTCCGGTCGAGTATGCTGCATAGCCCCGAATACCGTGCGCAAATTATAAGTAAGATTCCGCTCTGGAATGAACCCAGCTTGCTCAGGGGCAACTAAGACCTGCGCGATGGGGGCCAACCTATTGGCAAGAATTTTGGCGAAGATTTTGGTGTCCACATTCAGTAGAGAGAGCGGACGATATGACCCGCACTCCTCAGGCCGTTTTCCCGGTTTGGGTATAGCCACAATCACTGCCTCTCTCATGGTAGGCGGCATTATGAGTGCAGACAGATGAGGCAGGAGGAGGTCGAGAAAAGCTCTATAAAAGGGCACGGTGAGGCCATCCGACCCAGGTGCACTGCCGGATCTCATCCCCTTCAGCGCCAGAACAATCTCATCCTTTTCTACAGGTCGCATCAAATATTCGCGGTGTGCGTTCGTGAGGGAGGGCATTTTAATATAGGAGAGATAATCCATGATTTCCTCCTCATTCCCGGAAGAGCGCGCTGTATACAAATCAGCATAATAACTCCGAAAACGCTCTGCAATGTCTACCTCCTCTGTTAGAACCGCACCTTCAGCCGATTGAAGTTCCGCTACTTGCACCCTACTGCGACGCTTCTGTAACAACTGCGCCAGAACCGCTCCCGGTCGCTCCCCCTCCCCGTATGCTCTCGCCGTGGCATATTTACCCAAGTGTTTCAGTTCAGCATCCGCCGCGTCCTGATATTCCACCAATAGAGTCTTAAGTTCAGATGCCACTGCGTCGTCAGCTTGCAGCAGCAGGCGCCGTTCCAGCACGCCCAACCTCTTTTCAAGATCTGCCAGGCGGCGGCGTATGTCCCGGAGGACTCCCGAATGCTTGGACATAGCAATGCCCCGGATATACACCTTAAACGTCTCCCAAAGTACTTGAAGACTATCCACAGATCCCGTGTTTGTCTAAAAAAAAATCTCAATCGCCTCCGCTAGCTCAGCCTGAAAAACCGTGTCCAACAACGAGTATGGAGGGAAACGCCATGTGAACGGTGGAATGCCTCCCCTGGGGGTGTTAATCGCTATCAGCAAGGGCGAATGGTCGGACAGTGTCCGAGGGAGAACCCTACACTCCCGGACCTCTGCATAAAGAGGAGAGAATGCCAACCAGTAGTCAATCCTAGTATGCAGGTTATAATAAGCGGAATAGTGGGTGAACCCCCCCTGATGCGGAAATCTAGTGCGCCATACATCCTGTAAGTCCAGGCGCAACATTGCGTTTCCCAGTGCCCCCGCAGCCGCCGTGGGGCGTCTCTCTGGGCCCCCCTGGTATCTGTTTTTAGTATGCGCAAAGCACAGCACCATAGTCGCAAGATCCAAGTTGCTTGCAAATGGGGATTAACCATTTGGCCCTAGGTTTTATGTATGCAAGGCAGGCAAAGAAAACATGGCCTATTGATTCGATCAGGGCAGCAAGGGCAGCCTTTAATCTTGGCAGCGTTACATAACCACAAGTTTGTGAATGAATTTACAGGCAAAGAGCCATGCCTATATTGTATGTATAATTTTCTATCTGCCGGCACCTTGATAAGGTCAAGATAATCTTTTAAAAAACACCTACATTTAAAATCCATAAATTCCTCAGATAGTCTGACCCACTTGTTGTCCCTGGATTCATTCTGCTCTACCCAGTCCCGATACAACACTTTAATTTGTTTCTTGGTGAGAAGTGGTGGAAAATTAACGCTGTGCCCCATTAACCCAATGCTTGTGATAAGGTTTCTAACGTGTTTAATCCAACCTATTTTGCTCGATGTATCCAGAGAACAAACCTCATCAAAGGCAGCTGTGTATGGGGACAGTTCTGGGGTGGAAACAAGCCTCTGCCAGAATAGAAGGGGCGGAGCTTCACAAGGTCCTTGACTGGTTTAATACCCATATCAAGCTTTAGGGGGCATAGTGGTGTGCTCGGTGGAAGGGACACCAGATTCCCAAGAAACGTATTCTCATTCGCTATGAGGTCATTCAGTTTTTCAAAGCCCCAGAGCTCTGCCTCATAAAGGGCACTACTTACAGCCTTACTTTTGTATAGCTTCACAGCTGGTGCAACTGGTTTTGTGGAGGAGCGACAATGTTCCCTCCTTAAAGCCCCAGTTATCTGCGAGAATTTAAGGTAGGCCTAATTAAGGCATTGTTTCCAGGCCATATCTTCAGACATTTTAATGTCCAAATAGCCGAAGCTGGTCATTCTCTCTGGAGGGGTATTATTTAAGGTTAGGTGCCCTTTGAAGGATTTTTTGGGATTCAGCCACATCAATTTTGTCTTTGAGGTATTTATTTCAAGGCCCCTCTCATCGCAAGAGGTCTTGAATCGATGTAATAGACTTTGCAGCCCCATGGGTGTTTTGGAGACGAGAAGGGTATCGTCTGCAAAAAGAAGAGATGTAATTTTCTGGACACAGCCCTGGCGGACCCTGCGCATGATTTCAATAGGATCGGTGACTTGGCCCTGGCCGCCCCATATTACCCTGGCGTAGTTCTCTGCATGGAGCTTTATAAGTAATGTCAGGATTTCCAAGGGCACACCCATCTCCTTAAGCACCTGCCAGAGCTTGTTCCTGGGCACAAGGTCAAACGCCGACTTCAAATACATAAAAGGGACGGAAAGACTCCCCTTGCCCAGTAATACCACCTTCCAGTAAAGAAGAAGGAAACGGAAGACCTGATCGATTGTTCCCGTTTTCTGGCTAAACCCTGCTTGGAGTGGGGACAGAATGTGATTCTCGACCATCCAATCTTGGATCTTCACAAGGAGGGAACGGCAGAATACTTTTTGGACACAATCGATCAAGCTAATAGGCCAATAGTTGGCCGGATTGCTCCTGTTGCCCTTTTTGAAAATGGGGATCACTTCAGCTCCCTTCCATTATTCGGGAATGGGGGCCCCCGCCGGTGATGTCGTTGGAAAGTGCCATTATACAGGAAGCCCAGTTGTCTTTGTCAGAGCGGAAGAGATCTCCCGGAATCCCGCCCGGTCCAGATGCTTTGGCAGGTACAATCGCCTCTATGGAGGCCAGGATTTCCTTCTTAGTGAAGGAAAGGCTCGATGTAAAATAGGGTAGGACAAAAGGAGATAACCCTACGTCGTGGCTAATGATATTCATGTACAAAGCACTGAAGTGCTCATGCCATGCATTGGCTCAGATGTTATTGGCTAGGAGGGGCGAATTTTCGAGGTTACCCTTCCCCACGAGAGCCCAGAATTTCCTGATGTCTGATTGGGAGCAAGCCTTTCCAAGTTCTTCCCATCTCGTCTCGTCCCACTCTCGCTTGGCCCTTACTTGAGATAATTTATATAGTCTCCTTAGATCACATATCAGGGGCATGTTCCTGAATCTGATAGCTGTGGCCAAACGTCTCCTTAGGGATCTACATTCCTGTGTGAACCATGGGTTCACCTTATTTGCTTCTCTCTGTTTTAGGCTACGATGATGAGGATGGACAATAAAATTTCAAGCCAATTGGTCGAAAAACTGATCATGCAAGGCACTAATGTTCACCGATAAGCTCGGCTCATCTGGTGCAAATTGAATCACAGCCAGATGAGCCTCGGAGTCCATTTTTAAGGTGTTGAATCTGGTCTCATCCTTCAATATCATTAGCCATTTGAGGCGACGTTTGTCGTTCGAAGGTACCACTTCCTTAGTAGTCAATTTATTTATGACTATGCTACCATTTTCACCCCAAGGATATTCAAGCGTAGAGCTTAAAGGGTTGTGGTCACTTTCACAATTGTTAACTATGGCCATGTCAATTACAGTTGGCCAAAGTATAAGATCCACAAGAATGTAGTCTATACGACTGGCACCAGTTGGGCCAATGAAGGTCAACCACCCTCCTCTATAAGAGCGTGTTCTTCCATTCATGGCCCGCAACCTATATTCTAGGGCCAGTGCGTTCATTTGAAGTGCTTCATGAGACCATTTTTTTATTGGTGGAAGGTCAAGAGGTGGAACTGACCCCAACTTATCCTCATTAACTTCTTGAATATCCTCCCTATCAAGGAGCTCAAAGGTTACATTAAAATCACCACCTATAATTAGATATGCGACTCGCCTTGCATTCAACAGCTCGTCTAGGCTTTGTAGGGTGGAGATTTGCCCCCTCTGGTACCTCTCGCATAGACGTTATAAATATCTATGCTCTTGCCTATGCTACCTCTTAGCCTAACCGCAAGGATGTCTGGGCTATCAGTAAAGAGCTCTTTAATATCACAGATTAATGCAATACTAACTAGAGTTAACAATCCTCCTGATGGGCGGCCTTGTTTGGATGCTACTGCCTGTTCATAAAAGGTCACATACCCTGGCACAAATATGGGTGTTAAACTCCAGGTTTCCTGCAAAATGTAGATATCATGCGAATTAATTAACTCAAGCCAATGAGGTAGGCATAGCTTCCTCCTTATTCCAGCCACGTTCCATGAGGCTATTTTAAGCTGGTGCAAGCGTGTGGGCTGTATTTGATCGAATTTAACAAATGCGCCATGGGTCTCAGCTTCCTGGGTTGTAAAGTGATTGCAAATGACTTTGTCCACAGGCTGATTGGTGTCTCCCTCGTCTAGAGGCCTCTGTATAATAGTGCTGGTAGATCCTAAGCCAGTTGTTAGCTTTATTACTGATGATACCCCCACGAGAGATGGACAAACTACTTTGGGGGCAGGATCAGAAGTACTAACTGTAACAGGTTTGGGTGAAAGTCCAAATTGCAGTCAGTCAATCTGGGCTAAGGGCGAAGATTGAATAGCCCTTGTCGACTTCAAGTTGGACATGTGCTGAACCACATTGTTGGGCAGGTGCGGTTTAAATTGAATGTTCGAAGTGGGCGGAGGGCAGGTCCTGGCTTCCAAGGCAATTAAGTTGTACACTAAACTTTCGTCAGCTAATGTGAGTTCTATTGCGTCTACAGACTATTCAGCAGGACGCATCTTCTTGCTCTCAGGATATCATCACTTATCACAGACCTGCACCCCCTTACATGCCTAATCCAATGGATGTATTTATTCTTGATGGATTCTTCATTCTCATATTTCGCAGATTTGTCTCCTTTGGGTACTTTTGTCATATAAATTACATGCTGATGACAACTAGGCAAGTTTGGGGGAGATCTTGATGAATTAAATGCTTCATTGGCTCCTTCTCTAGGGGGGATTGTTCGCTATGTGGGTGTCCTCACATGTTTTGTGTATCCCTCCTTTGGCCCCCTGTCCCCTTCCAGGAGTTTCGCCCATGGTTGTCGTGTGCTATGAAGGCTCATGCCACGGTGGCCTGAGTTGCTTGACAGGAGTGCAGAGATAGCAGGCAGGCTCTTACATGTGGGTTGTTTCAAGTTGGCAGATACCCTCAATGATTCTACAGTGGACAGTGTCACCGGGCCACTCGATCCTTCCATACTATCGGGCAACTTACAGATGAGCTCAGTCAAAGTACCTATCGTTTTTTTCAGAGCAGAGATTTCCCTGTGGAGATCTATTTTAGATGATGATTCAGAATCCTCATCCCTCCACCCCTAGCCCGAGGAGTGCTGTCTGCCCGGCCAGCCTCTATAGTCTCTATATTCTCCCTAACCACCTGAGCCTCTATGGTGGTGGTAGTAGTGTCCAATGGTTCCAATGGGTCTGGGAGGGGTGGAAATCTATTACTGCATGGAAAGTCTGCTGCGATCGCAGATGAAGTACTGGTGGCGTTGGACAAGTTCGTGGGTAGCACGTTACTGGCTTCCAATGGCTGTTTCGTGTTGACTGCCTTTTTAAACATGCTCGGAATACGTCCCATTTTTAAGTTTGAGGAGTTAGCAAGTGTGTGTGGGCCGATGACTTTGGAGCACTAGCAGCAGCAGTTGGATCAAGAAGCCCCTCACACTCAGACAGCAAATTATCAATGCGGTTCAGCACGTCACTCCCTGCAGCAGGACTCCATTTCCAAGCTCTCTTTTAAAGATTTTTCCTCTGTGCGCCCCCCAACCCTCCCTCGGTTACTTTTCTTTTCCTTATACTATCCCAAAGCTGGAAGAGGTGAGGAGAGGAACCAGCAGCCGGAGCGAAAGCCCCATTTAACCTTGGGATGACTCTAAAGTGGCGCACAATACCTTGTGGGAGTAAAAAGTCAGCACTCCTCTGGAACAAAGTTTCAGGCTGGTGGCTCAGCCTCTTCTGAGCTATATTGGGCGCGGACAGGCCAGCCCTTGGCCCGCGCACGTCCCGTGCTGTGGGGGGAGTGGCAGTGCTCTAAGCGCGATGGCCATGCTTCCCCCTCACCGTCAGGGCCTGCACACAAAGGAACCCTGGGACAGGGAGTCCCACCAGGGTCTTGCAGGATTGCAGGAATGTGGCCCCAACAGCAGCAAAGTGGCAAAATGTCCTGCGCTGCGGGGGGGAGGCAGTGCTATAAGCGCGATGGCCACGCCTCCCCCTCGCCGTCAGCGCCTGCACACAAAGGAACCCTGGGACAGGGAGTCCCACCAGGGTCTTGCAAGATTGCAGGAATGTGGCCCCAACATCAGCAAAGTGGCAAAACGTCCCACGCTGCGGGGGAACAGGCAGCGCTATAAGCGCGATGGCCATGCCTCCCCCTCACCGTCAGCACCTGCACACAAAGGAACCCTGGGACAGGGAGTCCCACCAGGGTCTTGCAGGATTGCAGGAATGTGGCCCCAACAGCAGCAAAGCGGAAAAAGTCCCCAGTGGAGACTCAACACCCTTAGAAAGAACAGCTACAATAGAAGAAAAATAGGGAAGCACCAAGAGGCAGGGGAAGAGGACAGGGTTGGGAAGAGGAGGAAAACATGGAGGGGCAAAAGAAGAAAAACAAATGGAGAGCCTAAGGCAAGCCCATCTGTGCCTGTCCGCAACCAGCGTCAGCGCCAGCGCCAGACACTCTGCCAGTTGTACTCTAGGCAAGTCACTTTCTGTTAGTTTTCTTACAGGTCCTTTTTTTATTTTTTATAAATGCTTTATTAGAGGGGGAAAAAAACCACCAACAGACATACATTGACGTCTTCTTATCAAATAATGGATCCTCGGTGCTACTTGGGTCGCAAAGTTATCTGGTAGTATATCATTGAACCTCATCTATAAATCACAATTTGTAACACTACAGCAAGTTGTAGAGAATTTGTCAAACCTTGTACTAAACCTCAATACACAAAATGGAGGGTAGGGAAAAAAGGGGAGGGAGGGTCATTGCGCGTGTTCTCAGAGTTGTTCTGTTTTAGTGGCTATCCAGTCATGTAATGAATCGGCGTTCAGTCCGTGGGTATCGATCATAAATTTGAGGGTCCTTATGCAATAGTACTGCAAGATGATGAAGTCTAGAGACTAGTGGATTAGGGGGGTGTTGGGATAGAGGGAATAGCTGTGTGGTTGTAAATGGGAAGAGGGGAAGGCACAGGAGTGTTGGGTTGCAAAGTGAGCAGATAACCTCGGTATAAATGCCAGATATCCTTGGGACGAGACGCGGGTGGTTGTAGCGTGGAGTATATCTTGGTTTGCATGTCGCAATAGGTCATGCTCCAGAGACAGGCCTCCTTTGTGGGATGGAATTGGTCTCCCCAATGCACCACAATTTCCCTCTTGGCTAATAATAGAGCAATAGCTGTAAGTCTGCGGTTGCAAGCAGGGAGGTCGGAAACAATGCCCAACAGGGCCATCATAAGGGATGGTGCCAGAGGAGTAGATATCATGAGTGATAATGTTTGGAACACCGATGTCCAAAAGGCAGAAATCTTAGGGCAGGTCCATGTCATGTGGGCAAAGTCAGCTACGGGTGAGTGGCACTTGAGGCATTTCAAAGATTTTGACGGATTGTACTTAGCCATTTCTTAGGGGTTGATATAGGCACTGTGGATAAACTAAAAATGGAGGAGCTTGTGGCGATGGTTAGGCCACACTAGTTTTATGTGTGCGCAACTAAAGGCCCAATCTTTGTCCGAGAGTGGGTGTCCCAGGTCCTCCTCCCAGCATCGGCCGGCCCCCCTATCATGTACTTGTTTCAGATTGATACATGAGCGGTAGAGTTTAGTAATCAGGTGGGAGCCATCTGGGTCCGCTATGAGTAGCGTGAGAGGCGGGAATTCCGCAGGTGACAGCGAGTAGGACGGCATTACTGCGCGCAAAGTACTGTGTAGTCAAGTAAGAATAAATCGGTCCATGTATGAAAGTTCCCCGTTTCGGGAAGTGTCAAGCTGAGTCCTGATATGACCATCTGGGAAATAGTACCCGAAGGTGTTTAGGGGAAGTTTCTGTAGGGTACGTAGCGCCAATCTCTCGGATGTTGGTGGGATCCACGGGTTATGAGATATAGGTAATTTAGGGGAATAGAGAGAGTCAAAACCCAACAGTCTGCTGAGCTTTCGCCAGGCCCAGCATGTAGTGGACAGTGTTTGGACATCAGTGGGGTCGAGCCGAACGCCTTGTGGTAAGATAGCGTTGAGGAGTGTGCGGTCTGCTAGATCCCGCTCAGGCTTATTGTACGGTATACGGGCATCGGGATGGAACCAGTAGTAGGCGAACTGTACTTGGGCCACTAAGTAGTATAAGCGGAAGTCAGGAACTGCCCATGCCAGGCGTATCAATAGGCTGCAGAGCTGTAAGAAGAACGCATTTGTCAAAGGTATGGGTATGTTTACAAAAAGATATAGGAAGCAGGGGAGAATGTTCATTTTGATGAGTGCAATACGCCCGGCCATGGAGAGTGGAAAGGAAGATCCAGCGGTCTACTTGGGTAATAAGTTTATCCATGACAGGATCGTAATTGAAAAGGATAATCTGATCTCTGCTTCTATGAGGTGTTATCCCCAAGTATCTTAGTAGTATCAGCTGCCCATCGAAGGGGGCGCTCACTGAGTGGGGGGTTGTTGACTCCATCAAAGGAAAAAGCTCGGATTTGTCCCAATTTATTCGCAGGCCCGACATGTCTCCAAATCGGATGATTTCCTCCACTAAGAGGTCTAGATTTTCAGAGGGGTGCCTGATGAACAGCAAAGTATTGTCTGCATACATGGACATTAAAAGATGGCCAGGACGAAACTGCAGGCCTCGATGCAGATATTTGTTTGGGAGATGCCTGACCAGGGGATCCATGGCTATAATGAATAATAATGGTGATAGTGGGCAACCTTGCCGAGTTCCCCTAGAGATGGGGAAGGGGTCCGAGATAGAGCCGTTCACCAGCAGCCGGGCCATGGGCGATGAGTACTGGAGCGAGACTAACACGTTAAAGCTGTTGATTATGCCAAGTTTACGAAGCGTTGCAGTAAGAAAGGGACACTCAAGCGAGTCAAATGCCTTCTCGGCATCTAAAAGTGCCACCGCCGCAGAAGTTTTAGGTGACACTCTATTTAATACTGAAAATACTGTCCTAAGGTTGAGCGCAGTTGACCTATGTGGGATGAAGCCTATCTGGATCGGTGAAAGGATCTGATCTAGGAGTAGTGACAGCCTATTTGCCATTGCTTTGGCCAATATCTTATTGTCGAAGTTTAGGAGGGACAGAGGTCTTGCATGACGCGCATCTGGTGGGGTCTTTTCCAGACCTCAGTAAGAGTGTAATCGCTGCCTCCCGCATTGTGGGAGGAAGTGTACAGTTATCTATTGATTCCGAGTAGACTTCCAGTAGGCAGGGCACCAGCGTCTGTTTAAGTGCTTTATAGACGGCACCAGATAGGCCATCAATCTCAGGGGCCTTCGAGCCATCTAGTGAATCAATTGCCTGGGTGAGCTCTTCAACCATAAAAGGTTTGCTGAGAAATTGGGCTTGTCCAGGAGACAACCAGACCATCGCCACCTCCTCAAGATAGGCCAGATGGGCTGTTGTGTCGGGAGGTAATCTGGAGGTATACAATGATTGATAGTATGAGACTAGCTCGCGTATTATGTCAGCATTGTCCGAGACGCTGGTGCTATCTTCCAGACAGAGGGGCGTCATATGGTCTGCTCCCCGGGGGTCGGAGGAGAAGAGCTAATGTCCTCCCAGGGCGCTCTCCTTCCCCGTATCTGCGCGCTGTGCTATATTTACTCAGCAGCTTGGCTTCCATGTCAGCTAGTTCGTTAAATTCTGCTAGGAGGGTCGCTCGTTTGTGAAATGTGTTTGTATTGAGTTTTGGGTCATCTGTATTGTCAATGGTCGCCAGTTCAGTTTCCAGTCGAGCGAGGTCGCCGCGTAGTGCTCGCAGCACTCCCGACTGCTTGGATATACAGATGCCGCAAATGTATGCCTTAAAGGCATCCCATAGTACGGAATGTTGTGTGACAGACCCTGTGTTGAGAGCAAAGTATTCGAGGATGGCGTCATGACGCTCCGTGCGGAACACCTCATCTAAGAACGCAGTTGTGAGGAATGACCACCTGCGTTCCCACCCCATAGTGTATGGGACCGTGAGATGTAGGAGCACTGGTGTACGGTCCGAAAGCGTACACAGCAGCGTCTCCACGTCTCGCACCCACTGACAAGCGGTAGCAGAGATGAACCAATAATCGATGCGCGGCCAGGTCGAGTGTGGGGCGGAATGAAATGTGTAACATGGGCTTCCGGGGTGTCGTGTGCGCCAAGTGTCTCGGAGGCACAGTGAGTCCAAGAGGTCACGGGCTATGCGGAGGGATTGGGATTTAGTGCCTTGGCCTGAGCTAGATGTGTCCTGGCTGGGTCCAGCCATAGATTCAGGTCTCTGTCTACAAATAGGGTGTCCGGATCGTATCGGTCAAGAAGAGTGGAGAGCCCATTAAAGAAGGAAGGGTCATCCGAGTTCGGGGCATATATATTTAAAAACAGAGTCTCCCTGCTGAGGAGTGTTCCCGCAACCAATAAGTACCATCCCTGATCGTCAGCAATAGTGGTGTGGTGTGTGAATGAGAGACTATGATGTATGAGTATGCACAACCCCCTAGAGTATGTACTGTACCCAGCAAAGTATCTATGAGGACCCCAGGAAGAGGCGCTTAGGGGAGAGGCCTGTAGGGGAAGGTGCGTTTCTTGGAGAAAGGCTATCTTAATATGGTGTCTGTGTAAATAGGATAGGACTGATTTACATTTACGTGGATTTTTGAGTACCCAGACATAGCCGGATCTCAACTACTGGCTTGTGAGCTCCCATCTCTTGTACTGCAGACTGACACGGACTCTGTATCTAGTATTGGGTATGGCTCATGTCGGGGGTCCACACAATGAGAGACCGAAGGGGGGGGAGACAATGCAAGAATAAATCTAGTTAAACCCCATTGAACCCACCCACCACCGATACCAGGTGAAGAAAGCCTGGAGAATTCCCATTGCCCAGGATCCCAAAAACACAAACCGAATAAGGCAACTTTCGGATTCATCTGTGGGAGGCGGGCAATGCCTCGGGGCCTAATGCCCATATTATACGGATCAGTGTAAGTGACTATATTATATGAAAATAGCGGTTATGCAACATTTACGAATATAGGAGCCAATAACAGCAACAGTAACAGCCTTGGTACATCCGGGTATGATACTTATCTCAATCTCAGACATTTCTCTGCCACTCAGGAGAGGGAGATGTTAATCAGTGGGGAAAGAGTTCTGGCTGGCCATTAATTGTCTGTCTGGGGACGACTGACCAGGTGAGGAATGGAGGTAACGGGGGTAACGGTGGTTATTGTCCTTCAGCTTTTTGCAGCAGGTGAGGGTGTCTGCAGGTGTGTCAAAGAACCTGGGCTTATCGCCACTGTTGCTTGCAATCTGGCAGGATATACCATACCATATTTAAGGCTAGGTTTCCATAGCTGTGCCTTTGCGTCTGGGGATTTTTGCCTTGCTTCTTGGACTGCAAGTGTATAATCAGGGTAAAAGGTGAGCGTGGTACCCTGGTATTGTAGTGGGGAGTTCTAGCGGGCTAACCTAAGGATGGTGTCTCGGTTCCTATAATTCAAAAGGCGGGCCACGATGGGATGTGGAGAGGAATCGGGGGGCGGGCAGGGGGCCAAAGATCTGTGTGCCCTTTCTACTGTGAATGCCTTGGAGAAATGGTGTGCTCCGAACAGGTTGTTGAGGAGAGTCTCTTTGAATAGTTCCGGGCGCGCCATGTTGGTCGATTCCGGCAAGCCGAGGATTCGCACATTGTTTCTCTGGGACCTTGCCTCTAGGTCTTTGTTTTTAACCACTACTGCCTTCAGGGGTCTTCAGTCTTCTCCAGCCGGCATGCCAGCGTATTGGTCTGGTCCTCGTGTGTGGACACTCGCTCCTCCACAACGTACAACCGGGCGCCATGTCCATCCAGCCGTTCCCCCATTCAGTCTAACCGGGTAGCTAAGGTGTCAAATCTGGCGTCGATGGCGGGTAATCCCGATTTAGGTTTGGCCATGATAGCTGCCATGCCCTCAAGGTGGGAAGGGGGCGTCCGTGCCCTGATCACCAACCGGGTCCGTTACTTGCCCTGGGCGGTCAGCAATTGACAGGCCTGGCAAAGGTGAGCCGCCGTTGTTTAAGATTACCACTGCCCATATTCTCACTGAGGGTGTTTCAGGGGAGATCTGTTGTGGGTTTGGATATGGAAACTCCCTAGTCAGGTCCAACTGAAAAAACGGATAGCTAGCAGGTGGGTATTCTGCTTGCTGACGAGCAGGGGAGGGCAGTCTCAAGGGTGTTATTCAGCCCAGGGTCATGCGCGAAGGGGAATGTAGCTATCCGGGTGCTTTGATAAAGTTTCACAGTGTTGGAGTCAATGCAAGGTGGGGTACCAAGCAGGGAAGCGGTATTTGCCAGCTAGGGGTGTACCATGAGTGAGCAGGCTGTCTATTGATTCAGGCAAAGGTGCCCCCTTGATGTTGGTCTGTTATAATGTGTGCCGGAGCCAGGCGGCCCACCAGCAGCCGGTCGCCAGCAGCGGACAGGGGCAGCCAATCGGACTCATCCGCCGCATCTGCTCAGGATCTCCCCACAGCCCCCGTCTCTGCTGGACCACAGGGGCGTAGTGGGCCGCCGTCCCCCACCACTCGGCATCGGCAGTTAGGCCTCAGCCAGTAGATGGAGCCCCCAGAGGGTGGGAGAGCCGGCAGGGCACCTCAGCCCTGGCCTCAGGCTCACCTGCGGCCCCTGTCACCGCGGGGCCTCTGAGGTGGGCCAGACCACCCCCACCTCTGGATGGCTCTAGGCAGGTTAGATCGGGGTTCCCAGCATCTTCCCCGCGATGACACAGGTCCGGCCTGGGTGGCCTACTGTGATGGGTCTAAGGGTTCCACTTGCCCGGCAGCGCCAGCGGCGGTGAAGGGGCCGGCCCCCGCCCCAGACCCTGGCCGCCTCCTACAGCATGCCTGGCGCTGCGCAGTCCGCCAGGCCCCTCCCCTGATGCAGCCACGTCCAATCGCTCCGGCACAGAAATCACCACTCCGCCGTCAGCTACGCTATATCAGGAATTGGGAAAAGAGGAGGGTGGACCCAGCGGGGCACCGCAGCCCCGGCCTCAGGCTCGCCCATGGCCCCTGTCGCCGCTTGGCCTCTGAGGCGGGCTGGGCCGTCTCCCTCTTCAGCAGTTTCTGGTGGCGGCGGACCAGGGTTGAGGCATTGTCGGGGCTGTAACTTCACGCCTATGCAATGTTTGCACTGGACGCCCGCTATTACGATGCCGATGGATATGTAAAACTCCTGTTACCTTCAGGATTAGGACGGCAGGCTCTGGAGCTTCAGTGCCGTGCGGCCATTTTGGTCAGCGGCCACGCCACGCTCCCCCTTCTCAAAGGTCTTAAGAATAAAGCTCCTCAGTATAGGCAGGCATGGGGCCCTACTTGTTTAGAGGGCCCAGTATCCTGTATGTTCTGCAAAAAATGAATTTGGCCTCTCTCCAGAGATTCGATACATTCTTTACTCCTATAGTTAATCAAGCAACCCTTTCTTGTGGACTTATAAATACTTTTTCTTTTAGTAAACACTCACAAGAAGTCTTTGATTTAAATAATGATTCGTAATTTCACTTTTTTTTTGCTACGGAATCCTGACATAAACCTTGGTGCAACCCAGACATCTTTTCAAATCTTCCTCCAGGGTACACTATTGTTAGACATGATAGACCAGAAAGCTGTGGAGGTGGTCTGGCTATAATGTTTCGCGAAACATTCCAATGTAGTACTTTGATATAAACTCCCTAAAAGGAGCAGAGAGTTTGGGATTGTGCTTCCAGATTAGTTCATCACAATCATTTGCGGGAAGGCTTATATATCGTCCACCAGGCTCAGAACCCTCATTTCTAACTACCCTAGGGGAAGATTTGGCTCCCCATCTATTGCAATATGCTAATGTTACCATTCTTGGAGATTATAATTACCATCTTGAGGCTTTAGATGATTCCGAAGTAGTCACCTTTTTGGATATTCTTAATATAGTCGGTCTTACACAATTAGTGTCTAGACCTACTCACAAAGGTGGACACACTTTAGATGGAATCCGCTCCAATTACTCTCAGTTAATAATTGACACCCCAATTATTCAATCCTGGATGGAACATACTTTAATTCCATTCCGATTTCCACTCAATATAGATGATTCTGTTTCCTCCATGTAATATATTGCTTATATTTTATATGTTTGTTATATCCTCTATCTGCTTTCCCTGCTGTATACATGTTTCTCTTTGATTAGCACCATGGTGATGGAATGCTACTGTTCCTTGTATGGTCAGTTGCACCTGACTACTGCTTGCTGATGGATGGGACATTTTATCCCCTGGATTAAACTCTTTTACATCTACTTTGAACCTTGGATTCATTTACTTAATTTTACACTGGCGACGAGTTGGTCAAGTAACCCTGCGTTTCCAGATGGATCTGTCCCAACATCGCTTTTGAATCAAGATTAATTCTCCCTTTCTCAAGCAAGTCTTCACGTGAGTTTAAATAAAAATTCTTTACTGTTAAGAGAGCATCGCCACATGCCTCATCTGCTCCTGTTTGGGTAGGTTGGGAGGCGCCGATGTGGGCTCACTTTAACTGAATTTTTCACTCACTCTTACTCGATGACTTTTGCATTCTGCCAAGGGATGAGCAACCTTGTTTTTGTCAACATCCTTTCACATTAGAACATTTCGACGCACATTTCGCCTCATTTTTATAAACTGTGTGAGGTTGGGAAGTTTTCGGTGCGTGTTCTAATTGTGTTTGTTGGTGTTATGCCTGACATTGACCTGTATTGGGACCGGAGTGCACTGTTGAAGACTGAATTGATTTGCAGCTTCTGTCACTCCGTGAACTATCTAGACCTCACATTAAGTCCTCTGGCATCTTTTGGAATTTGATCGTTTTCGTTTTGCCTGGGTCGTACATGTGTGGCTGCATAATTAGTCTAAAGTTCCCACTCCAAGCTTTGCAAGATCGTTTTTAGAGCAGCCAGGTTGCTGCCTTGGAGGGACACTCAGCGTGTAAACAGCTGTAAAAGTTTGCCGTTTTTTTTTCTCTCGAGTCAATTTTGAAACATTCAGCATCTTGTCTTTCTTTGAATTTACCAGTTATTGAAATGCTCGTTCTGACTCACCTGCTGGTTTCCTAGGAACCTTAAAATTCCATTTTCCTCAAGCATCGGAGGATTCCATTCGGCGCTGCCATCGCGCTCTTCAGAGCTTCCTTTCTCTGTCATCAACATCCTCTGTCATCATGTCTCGTTACGCAGCGCTTATGCGTGCACATATGCGTGTTTAATTTAGTAGCGTGTGAAAGGTCAAGGTCATCTTCCGGTTCAGCTTCAGAAAGAAGATCTTCCTGATAAGGCGAACATTTAACCAGTTTGTTTCCTCACGAACAGCCTGATTCTTTCGGTCTTTTGCATTTGTAAGACGAATATCAAGAGGATTTAAGACAAGTAACTGTATTTAGCTTTATTATGCCACAGTGCCACCTAGTGGTGTTTAGTTAATGGATATGTTATAACAAGCTTCTTTTTCAGGTTTTCTATTTACCCAAGTGTTTACATTCTGTGTTTGTGTCAGCTATGATATATCTCATACATTACTGACTTCTGGTGGCTAATTTGATTTAAAAGGGCTAATGTGCAACTATTATATTAGTTCAGAAGAATCATTTAAATTTATTCAGTTTGTTCGGAAAGATTGCCTTACTTAAGAATCTATGAAACAGACTTTATTACTCTGTTTTGACAAACACTCTTATAGTGTGGTTTGTCTCGATTTTTAGATTTTTTTTTGTTTCTTCTCCTTTTTTTGTTTGATATTGCCCTTTACTTATTCAAAATGCAAAACGTTGCAACACCACCTTTCTTCTTGTCTTCACCGGGTGATCCACCCATCAAGTGAGCAAAATGGAAAAAGGTTTTTGAAAGGTATGCGAAGGTTTGTGGTACCAATTTGAGTGCAGAAAGAAGAACTGCTTTGCTTTTATATTGTTTGGGGTCCGAAGGACAGGAAGTCTTTGATCATCTTCCTGATATTGACGATACTACGTTAAATGAATATGAGTTATGTATTACAAAATTAGATAAGCACTACCTACCAAAGGTGAGCACTGTTCTAGAGAGATACCACTTTGGGAGAAGAAGTCAAAATGAGGGTGAGAGTGTAGAAAATTATATTACTGCATTGAGGAAGTTAGGTTCTTCATGTAAATTTGGTTCTTTGATTGAGGAAAGGATTAGAGATCAATTTATGCTTGGTTGTAACTTACAAAAAGTCAGAGACGACATCTGGCAAAAGGATGAACCATCCCTAGATGAAGTTATTACAATTGCCAAGCAAATAGAACATTCTCAGAAATGTGTTGAGATCATCACGAAACAAGAAAAGAATGGTGGGGCTGTGCATGAAGTTAAGTTGGCACCTAAAGGTAATGTCATGAAGAAAATTTTAAAGAAAAAGTCTGAGCATAGTAAGTTTCGTGGTTCTCAAGACAATGCTTTTCAACCCAAATGCTTTCGTTGTGGGACCATTGGTCATTTGGCCAACGACAAAAAGTGTCCCGCATTGAAAAGCACTTGCGCTAAATGCAAAAAAGTTGGTCATTTCACGAGCTCCTGTCGAACCAAGAAAGATAAAGCCAAGATAAACTTGGTTGACCAAAGTGAATACTATGATGTTGATTCTGACTCTGACTTTGATTGTGGACAAATAGTTTCACAGGTATCTGATAAAGGTAAAAGGACCTTTTGATGTAGTTATGATTGAGGGAAAAGGGACTTGCATGCTATTTGATTCTGGTGCAAAAATTTCCATTATTTCGAAACAGTTCTATTCCCAGAATTTAAAAGACAAAGTTAAAATTGTTACAGCAGATATTAAACCTTTTGCTTATGGAGGCGAACCCATTAAACTTTTAGGTTATTTTGAAGGTTTACTGGAGTACAAAGGTAGGTTCACAGCCGGTAAAGTCTATGTTTCTCATAAGGGTGATAGCATTTTAAGTTGGTTTCACCAAGAAGATCTTGGCGTCATGCTAGATCCTAATAGCAATCCCCCTATTCTGCTGAAAGAAAATTTCAAAGTGAATCTTGTTGATACCTTAGACCACGGGTACTCATAGTACGGCCCGCGGGCCGCCAGCGGCCCGGCAAGCCTTCCTTGGCGGCCCGCGGACCTTGCAGATATCCTACCTGTGTTTTTTCTTTTTTTTTTGTTAAGTGTCAGCAACCACCGCTGGTTGCAGCAGCGCTCTATGGGGGCCGGGCGATTCTATAACAGACCATTCACTTGTTAATGAGGCTTTGTTGTATTTCACCTCTTCTTAGCGCCCTGTATCTCCACTCTGACTGAGTGGAGATGCAGGGGCGCTAAGAAGAGGTGAAATACAACAAAGCCTCATTAACAAGTGAATGGTCTTTTAAAGACCTGTGAAGTACTCGGGTGCGGCTGTGTGTGCCCGGGAAGCTGTCTCAGCCCGGGCTAACACACACGCGGGGTGAGGTGACAGAGGATGACAGAGAGAGGGAGACAGAGAGAGAGGGAAACAGAGGGAGACAGAGAGGGAAACAGAGGGAGACAGAGAGAGAGGGAAACAGAGGGAGACAGAGAGAGAGGGAAACAGAGGGAGACAGGCAGAGGGAAACAGAGGGAGACAGGCAGAGGGAAAGAGAGGGAGACAGGCAGAGGGAAACAGAGGGAGGGAGGCAGAGAGGGAGGGAGACACAGGGAGGGAGGCAGAGAGGGAGGGAGACACAGAGGGAGGGAGACACAGAGGGAGGGAGACACAGAGGGAGGCAGAGGGAGGCAGACAGAGGGAGGGAGACAGAGGGAGAGGGAGACAGAGGGAGACAGAGGGACAGAGAGGGACAGAGAGGGAAACAGAGGGAGAGAGAGGGAGACAGAGGGCAACAGACAGAGGGAGACAGACAGACGGAGGGAGACAGACAGAGGGAGACAGACGGAGGGAGACAGAGGGAGGGAGACAGAGGGAGGGAGACAGAGGGAGGGAGGGAGACAGAGGGAGGGAGACAGAGGGAGGGAGACACAGAGGGAGGGAGACACAGCGGGAGGGAGACAGGGAGGGAGGGAGATAGAGGGAGGGAGATAGAGGGAGGGAGACAGAGGGAGGGAGACAGAGGGAGGGAGACAGAGGGAGAGGGAGAGAGAGGGAAACAGAGGGAAACAGAGGGAAACAGAGGGAGACAGAGGGAGACAGACGGAGGGAGACAGACGGAGGGAGACAGAGGGAGGGAGAGACAGAGGGAGGGAGAGAGAGGGAGGGAGAGACAGAGGGAGGGAGAGACAGAGGGAGGGAGAGACAGAGGGAGGGAGACAGAGGGAGAGACAGAGGGAGGGAGAGACAGAGGGAGGGAGACAGGGGGAGGGAGACAGAGGGGGAGGGAGACAGAGGGGGAGGGAGGCAGAGGGAGACAGAGGGAGGCAGAGGGAGACAGAGGGAGGGAGTCAGGGGGAGGGAGGAGGGCGACAGACAGAGGGAGGGAGACAGATAGAGGGAGAGAGGGAGGGAAACAGACAGAGAGACAGACAGAGGGAGCGAGAGGGAGAGAGGGAGAGGGAGGGAGACGGAGAGGGAGGGAGAGGGAGGGAGAGAGAGGGAGGGAGACAGAGCGAGAGAGAGAGAGATAGATAGAGAGAGATGTGTGTATGCCGGGTCTGGTGGCTCAGTGGACGAAGGTGTCCGCTGCAGGGGCCTGTGTTCAACCTCATGGTCATAGTTTCTTTTTTTGCTCTAGCCCCGCCCCCCTCCCCCACTGACCCTGCCCCCACCGGTGCGGCCCTCGGCCACAAACCACACTGTAAATTTGGCCCCCGAGAGAAAGTTTGTGAGTACCCATGCCTTAGACAATGATGCAGACTATATTTCCAATCTCAGGGCACTGTTCCCAAGTGTGTTTAGTACTGAACTGGGTTGTCTTCGAGGCTACACTCACAAAATTAAATTAGTTTCGGGGGCTGTGCCTGTTTCTAGTAAAGTTCGCAGTGTACCTTTCTCAGTAAAAGATGAAATGAAAAAACAACTGGACATGTTGAAGGCTGAAGGAATTATAGAAGAAATTGAAGGGACTCAATGGTTGGCGCCAGTAGTCGCAGCACGCAAATCCGATGGTAGTTTGCGTCTATGCATAGACTTAAGATCTCTTAACAAGCAAGTTATTGTTGATAGGTACCCACTTCCCAAAATTTCTGAAATGTTGATGTTACTTAAAGATGCTAAAGTTTTTTCCACGGTGGATCTTAAATCCACATACCATCAGATTTTGTTAGATAAGGATTCTAAAGATTACACTGCGTTTATCACTCCTTTTGGAACCTTCAGATTTCTGAGGTTACCTTTTGGTTTGGTTTCGGCAGCGTCAGTCTTCCAGAGGGCATTGGAGAAGGTGTTGCTAGATCAAGTTGGGGTTAAAATTTATCAAGACAACGTGTTGATTTTTGGCAGTAGCGTTGAAGAACATGACTTAAGGGTGAAACAAGTATTTGAGAGGTTTAGTCAGTTCAACCTCACTGTCAGACTGGATAAATGCAAATTCAAAAGATCTTCAATCAATTATTTGGGACATACCATTTCAGAGAAAGGTATTGAACCCAAAAAGGAGTTAATAGAAACCATACATAATTTAGCCTCACCTACCAATAAAGATGAGTTAATGAAATTCCTGGGGATGGCTGAATACTACAGCAAGTTTGTACGTGGATTTGCTGAGAAATGTGTTAACATGCGGACTCTGTTATGCAAAGGGGTTGATTTTACTTGGTCTTCACAATGTGAAGAAGAATTTAACAATTTAAAAGTACTTTTACAGGATACCCCAAAGCTGAGTAGTTTTGATCCTGCATTAAAATCAGTGTTAATTACGGGTGCAAGCATGAAAGGGCTGGGGGCAGTACTCCAACAAGAAAAGGGTGATGGAATAAATGTCATTTTATTTCTTTCTAGAAGTCTAAAGGGAGCAGAGCAAAGGTATTCTGTGATAGAAAGAGAAGCGCTAGCTGTACATTGGGCTATAAAGAAATTGAAGAACTTACTTTGGGGAACTAAGTTCAGTGTACGGACAGATCACAAGCCCTTATGTGAAGTGTTTAATAAGAAAGGTATAGATTCCATATCTAGTCGCATTTCCAAATGGGTCGTGGGTCTACAGCCTTATAATTTTAATGTTGAGTATTTGCCTGGTGTGAGACACTGCATTGCAGATATTTTATCACGACTTGTAAGTACTGATATGAGTGAATCTGCTGATCAGGATGACAAGTTAGATGAATGGGTGTGTAACATTGAGCATGATGGTATAAAAGAAGGGAAGTGGAGAGAGGAGTGCAGAAATGATGAAACTATTAAAGAATTGTGCACTCTAATTAAAAAGGGGTGGAATACAAAAATCAATGGTGAGTTGGAGAAGTATTGGAATGTCAGGAATGAGTTATCTGAAATTGATGGTCTCATTTTCAGGGGGTCAAAATTAATTCCTCCTTTGACTCTTCGAGGTGAATTGGTAGAGCTAGCCCACAAAGGTCACCAGGGCATGTCTAAAACTAAAGAGAGGTTGAGGCTGAATTACTGGTGGCCAGGAATTGACCTTCAGGTGGAGAGATCTATTAGGGAATGTATACCTTGCACTCTTAGTGAGAAATGTTTGAAGCCCAGGGTCCAACCCATGATTATCAGGGAGCGTCCTGAAGGACCCTGGCATGAATTAGCCTTAGACATTTTAGGTCCAGTCACAGGTGATGGTGGTGAAACGTACGTGTTTGTTCTGATTGACATGTTTTCAAGGTGGCCAGAAATCAAGCTTACTAAATGCATTGATTCCAAACATGTAATTTCTTTCCTAAAAGAAATCTTTGCACGAGAGGGTTTACCAGGTTGTCTATTAACAGACAATGGAGTACAATTTGTGTCTATAGAAATGGAAAAGTTTCTAGAAAAGTGTTTCATAAGGCATAAAAAGTGTTCACTCTATCATCCGGAAACTAATGGTATGGTGGAACGCTTTGTTCGAGTGCTCAAAGAAACCATTTCAATGTCTAAACAAAATGGCTTGGATTGGAAAAAGGAAGTTAACAGGCAGGTTGAAGTCCATAGGTTCTCCCCTCATGCTACGACTGGACGCACACCTTTTGATCTTCTTAAAGGAAGACATCCCAACACTCTTGTGGCTCCCTTTTGGGTTAATGATATGGTTACAAAAAAACAAAATGTGTTTGAAGATGGGGATTGGAAATGTAAAGAGAAAGATAAAATTGTGGCACGGAAGATGAAGTTTGATGTCAGGAAACCAGTTAAAACCACAGTTGTGAATGTTGGTGACACAGTTATGATCAAAGCCCCTTTTGGACGGAAAGCTTCAGGTTTGTTTCAAAGACCACATAGGGTCATCAAGGTTTTAACTAATGCTATTAAGACTGAAGATTCTCGCATATGGAATCTTAATAGGGTGGTTGTCATTAAGAATGCTTCCCTCATAGGGAATGGTTTAGAAAATGTTCATCCTACTTGCAGTGATTCTTCTACTTCTCTTAGTCACAATAAAGGGAGGTGTGTTAGAACCAAGACCATGCCTGTGAAATTTAAAGATTATATTATGGCTAAGTAGCTTTGTTGTTATAGAAGGAAGGTATGTAATATATTGCTTATATTTTATATGTTTGTTATATCCTCTATCTGCTTTCCCTGCTGTATACATGTTTCTCTTCGATTAGCACCATGGTGATGGAATGCTACTGTTCCTTGTATGGTCAGTTGCACCTGACTACTGCTTGCTGATGGATGGGACATTTTATCCCCTGGATTAAACTCTTTTACATCTACTTTGAACCTTGGATTCATTTACTTAATTTTACACTCCAGTACTAAACATGATCCTTTTATCTTACGGAAATGGAATAAGATGATGACTAATCTGAATCTGATTAACCAACTAGCCTCCACTGCCCCGGTTCTGACTGGAACATTGGACGTTGACCTTAAGTCACTTAACAACTGAATTTCAAACACAGCTATGGAACTATCTTCCCCGCTTCAGGCCAGTAAAAGCAATTCAATCCCCTCTGCTCCCTGATTATCCACTAAAGTAGCAGAAATGAAGCTGCATTGTAAACAAGTTGAACTTAAGTGGCATCTGGTTCATAAACCAGAGGCCTTGTTCTGTTTTAAATATGCTCTCAAATCATATCATAAATGTATTAAGGCCACTAAGAAAGGGTACTATACTAGGCAAATTGAAGGAGCCCATAATGACTCAAAAACGATATTTAAAATTTCACAATCTTTCCTATATCCTAAAGCCCTTACTAGGGAAATACCTCCCTCCCAAGATCTTTGTGACCAGATCTCTGTTTTCTTTCAGGACAAAATCCAGAATATACAACAAAGTTTTCCACTACATACCTCAACCTCCGACCAAGCCTCTAACTATATCCCTTATGTTCTGAATGAAAGAATGGACGCTTTTCAGGAAATCTCTTTTGCATAGTCGCACCAAGCTATTCTTACATGCAAGTCTGGATCTCCTTTTGACCCCTGTCCTCCTTCCATTCTTCATAAGGCTATAGAAGTGGTTAACCTGATGAATGACCAGATTTTGAATCTATCTTTGTCAACAGCAGAAGTCCCGAATACTTGGAAATTAGCCGCCGTGAAACCTCTAAAAAAAAAATCTTTAGCAGATCCCACCACGTTATCAAATCTTCAGCGTATCTCCTTACTGCCCTCTTTGAGTAAAATGTTATAAAGGATTGTTAATGGGTAGCTTACTTCATATTTGGAGTATCTAAATTTACTTCATCCCCAACAATCTGGTTTTGAGCCAAAATACTCCAAGGAGTCAGCCTTACTGGAATTGTCTGAAACGATCAAAATGACCTTAGATGCTAGGAAAAAAGCAACCTTGATTTTATTTGATCTCTCTTCGGCATTCAACACAATTTCCCATGAGATACTTCTCCAGCAAATCCAGGAATGTGACATTTCACTCAAGGCTCTCTCTTGGTTTGAATCTTTTTTAACAGATCAGAGACAAATCATTTTGTTAGGGCAATTTCTATCACAAGAGAGAATAGTGCCTTTTGGAGTTCCTCAAGGCTCTTCATTGAGCCCAGCACTATTTAACATTTACATGTCTCCTCTTAAAACCTTGATCACGTCATTTGGTTTAGCCACAAGTTCCTATGCCGATGATACCCAATTCATTTTATCCTTTGATAAAAGCTCCTTTGGTTCTGAACACAATTTTCAAAATTGTCTCACTAATCTTATTCTCTGGATGCAGAACAACTACTTGAAATGTAATTCTAAGAAAACGGAAATAGTACTATTTGATAAGACTGATCTTTTTTCACCCATCCAATGGTGGCCTTTTTCAGTACCTCTTCCTTCGGCTCCTGTGCAAGTTGCTAAGATTTTGACTACCCCCAAGCGGTAGCAGTGGCAGGAATGTGTTTTCAAATGATAAAGTCACTTAAAAAAAAAAAACAGTTTCTACAATTTACTGCCAGGAAAACAGTGTTTTTTTGCCCTAATAATTATAAATAATAATAATTTAGAGAGATTAGATTATTGCAATAGATTGTATGCAGGTGCCTCTAAGCAGCTACTTCACAAGCTCCAAATGGTACAAAATGCTGCTGCTCGGCTAGTGCTAAAACTTCCTAAGCGGATGTTAGAACTGGGGGTCTCTAGTTGGCAATGGTTTGCACCTTTGTCCAAATAGGGACCCTTGCTTCTAGTCAGGATAAGGGGGAAACACTCCTAAAATAACCCCTGCTCACCCCCTGGTAGCTTGGCACGAGCAGACAGGCTTATCTCAGAGGCAGTGTGTAAAGCATTTGTGACCACATACAGTAATACAGTGAAAACACTACAGATGGACACCACACAGGTGGTTTATGTAAAAATAAGTAATCTTTATATAGACTTATCACAAGACCCAATAGCAAAAATCCACAATACAGTACTCAAAAATAGACTTAAAATGATAGAGACAGTTCACGTTATCTTCAAAAATAGGATAGTCAATCAAATAAAGCTTGTAGCAACAAATAACTCCACTTGGAGTTATCACGACGTCGTGACCGGTGGAAATCCCAAAGTACGGCGCCGACCGCGAGGTGCGCGGCGTCGGGCCCGGAGTCGAGCAGACCCACAAAGAACAGTACCTGGAATTCGATGAAAACAAAGACGGTGCACGGCGTCGGGGAGGTGATGCTTCGTTGGCGCCGGCGGCGTCGGTTCCTTACGACCCCAGGGGAGGTGATGTCTCGGTTCCTTACTGCAGCGCAGGGAGGTGAGGCGTCGGTTCCTTACTGTGTCGGGAGGTGACGTCACGGATGGCGGCGAGCGTCGGTTCCTACGATGGTGCGGTGTCGATGGATTCGGGGTCACCACGTCGAGGATCGGCTCCGCGATGATGAAGCCCTGGCGTCGGTGAAGTCGGGGCTGCGGTGCGAGTCGGGACGGTGCGTCGTGAGCGTCACGAGCGGTGTCCTCGGCTCCGGTGCAGGCAGCGGCCTCGATGGCGGCTTCGGAGTCGATGTCGCACGGCGTCGGCAGGCGTCGGGCCTACGGTGCAAGTCGGGCGGTGCGTCGTGCTCTTCACGAGCGGTGCCCACGGCTTCGGTGCAGGTTACGGCGTCGCTCGCCGGTGTCGGTGTTGCAATTTCCCTCTGTTAGCAGCTCAAACAGCAGTTCCAGATGCAGGCAAACAGAAGGGGTGAAGTCTTTGTGTCCCTGTGACTTCAGGCAGGAGGCAAGCTCAGTTCAAGCCCTTGGAGATTCTCTTCTTCAAGATGACAAAGCACAGCAAAGTCTTTTCTCCTGTCCTTGGCAGAAAGCAACCACTGCAGGCCAACCCCAATCAGCAAAACAGCACAGGGGCAGTACTCCTCCTTCAGCTTCTCCGGTTCTTCTCCTTGGCAACAGGTTTCTTGATTTCCCAGAAGTGATCTAATTTCCTAGGGGTCTGGGTCCCCTTTTTATACACAGTTTTCCTTTGTTCTCTGAAGGCAGAGAGGCCTCTGCCTAGTCCAAAACCAGTTCTGGTCAGTCCTGGAGCACTTTGTTTTTCTGACTCCTTCTTTCCTTTGTGAGTGAGGGGCAGAGCCATCAGACGCCCGGCAGGAGGTGGAGCCAGCATTGTGGAAGGCAGGCACAGCCCTATTCAGACCCAGGTGCAACTCCTCCCTCCACTCTGGATGCAGACCTTCCTATTCAGCCCTGTGCTGACTCACCCTGTCTCCTGTAGCCACCCCCAGCCCCTGTCACTCAATCTCTAGACAAGGAATACACAACCTAGCAGAGGCAGGCTTGGAAGTTTAGGCAAGAAAATACCCACTTTCTAAAAGTGGTATTTTCAAACACAGAATGTTAAAACCAACTTCACTAAAAGATGTATTTTATCATTCTGAGTTCAGGCATACTAAATTCGTTTTTCTACCATGTTCCCTGGGTCAGTTCTGACTATAAAGTGTAATAGTCAGTCTGCCCATTCTGGCCTATGGGGAGCAGGTAGCCTTGCAATAGTGAAAAACGAAAATGGCTGTAATTCACTATTAGGACATGCCACACACACCAGGGCATGTCCTACCTTATACTTACAATGCACCCTGCCCTTGGGCCTACCTTAGGGGTGTCTGATATGAAGATAAGGGAAGGTTTAGGGACTGGCAAGTGGGTGCACTTGCCAAGTCGACTATGGCAGTCACAGACTGCACACAGGCTCTGCAATGGCAGGCCTGAGACACATTTTACAAGCCGCTTCTGTGGGTGGCACAACCAGTGCTGCAAGCCCACCAGCGGCATTGGATTTACAAGCCCTGGGCACACTCCGTGCACTGTACTAGGGACTGACAAGTAAACCAATCATCCAATCATGGAGTCACTAATCCATACATCAATTTACAGTAGGGAGCACTTGCACTGTGGCACTGAACAGCAGTGGCACAGTGCCCAACAGCATCTAAAACCAGCAAAACATAAGAGGCAACAGCAAAAAAATGGAAGGGAGACCCACGCCAATGGTGCCAAGTCTAACACGTGTCCCCTCCAGCTGAAATGTGGGGAGAACTACCCTTCCTCCTGGGAGTTCTCATCACTAAGGCGGAAAAATCTGGACAGACCATCAGCATTGGCGTGTTCTGTACCAGGGCGGTGTTCCACCGTAAAGTCCATCCCCTGTAGGAAATGGACCACCTCAACAGTTTTGGATTCTCACCCCTCATCTGCATTAACCATCTGAGGGGCCTGTGGTCTGTCTGAACCCGGAAGTGAGTCCCAAACAAATATGGTCTCAACTTCTTCAGCGCCCAGACCACAGCAAATGCCTCACGTTCAATCGCACTCCACCTCTGTTCCCGTGGGAGTAACCTCCTACTAATAAAGGCTACAGGTTGGTCTAGGCCCTCCTCATTCATCTGTGTAAGCACAGCCCCAACACCATGCTCTGAAGCATCTGTCTGCACAATGAATTCCCTTGAGAAGTTGGGCGCCTGAAGCACGGGCGCCGTGCACATGGCAGATTTCAGGGCATCAAAAGCCTTTTGGCAGGCATCAGTCCAGTTCACTTTCCTGGGCTGCTTCCTGGAAGTCAGCTCAGTCAAGGGTGCAACAATGTTGGCATACCCCTTGACAAACCTCCTGTAATACCCGGTGAGTCCTAAGAAGGCTCTCACCTCTGTCTGGGTTTTGGGGGTTCCCAAGCCAGGATGGTATCTATCTTGGGCTGTAGGGGCGCCACCTGGCCGCTCCCTACCTGGTGTCCCAAGTACACCACAGAACCCTGCCCGATCTGGCACTTACTCGCCTTGATCGTGAGGCCTGCCCTCCGCAGCGCCTTCAACACTTCCCAGAGGTGGTGCAGATGTTCCTCCCAAGTGGCGCTGAACACTGCAATGTCATCCAGGTAGGCGGCACTGAAATCCTCCAGCCCAGCCAACACCTGGTTGACCAACCTCTGAAAGGTGGCAGGGGCATTCTTCATCCCAAAGGGCATCACCCGGAATTGGTAGTGCCCATCTGGTGTGGAGAATGCTGACCTCTCTTTGGCCCCATCAGTTAAGGCGATCTGCCAGTACCCAGACGTTAGATCAAACGTGCTGAGGTACCGGGCAGCCCCTAACCGATCAATGAGCTCATCAGCTCTGGGGATGGGGTGCGCGTCAGTCCTTGTGACTGAATTGAGTCCTCGGTAGTCCACACAGAACCGGAGTTCGGGTGTGGCACCAGGCGCGGCAGCCTTTGGGACCAAGACCACTGGGCTGGCCCAAGGACTGTTAGAGGACTCAATCACCCCTAAGGCAAACATCTTGGAGACCTCCTCCTTGATGCAAGCTCTCACCCTGTCAGTCACTCTGTAAGTTTTGTGCTTTACAGGAGGACTGTCCCCAGTGTCCACATCATGGATGCACCATTCAGTGATACTGGGAGTCAGGGAGAACAGATCAGAAAACTGTCCCAACAGTTGGCGACAGTCATTCTGCTGCTCCGGGGTCAGGGTGGGAGAGAGGTTCACACCATCCACTGACCCATCTTGCTCTTTTGCATACAGGAGATCAGGAAGAGGTTCAGTCTCCTCTTCCATCCCAGCATCTGTTGCTAAGAGCATGCCCACTTCCGACCTCTCAAAGTGGGGCTTCAGGCGGTTCACATGCAGGACCCGCAAGGGGTTCCTGGGAGACTGCAAGTCCACCAAGTAGGTGACATCACTCTTGCGCTCCACCACCTCAAATGGTCCGGTCCACTTATCCTGGAGCGCACAGGGCTCCACTGGGGCCATGACCCAAACCTTTTGTCCAGGCTGAAACTCGATCAGAGTGGCGTTCTGATCATGCCAACGTTTCATCTCTTCCTGGCTGGCTTCCAGATTCGCCTCAGCGAGTTGTCTGAAACGCCGAGTCTGGTTCCTGAAGGCCAGCATGTAACTAAATACATCCTGGGAGTTTTCCTGGGAGCTTCCTCCCAGCCTTCCTTGACCAGACTCAGAGGTCCTCTTACAGGATGGCCGTACAGCAGTTCAAAGGGACTGAACCCTAAGGACTTCTGGGGCACCTCTCTGTAAGCAAAGAGCAGGCATGGCAAGAGGACGTCCCACTTACGCCTCATGGGTTCTTCCAGACCCATAATCATGCCTTTAAGGGTCCGGTTGAATCTCTCAACCAGTCCATTACCTTGGGGTGGTAAGGAGTGGTGAACTTATAGGTTACACCACACTCCTGCCACAGGGACTTCATATACTTGGAAATGAAGTTAGTACCACGGTCAGACACCACCTCCTTGGGGAACCCCACACGGGAGAAAATCCCCATCAGTGCACGTCCCACCACGGGGCCGTCACTGTCCGAAGAGGATGGCTTCCGGGTACCGGGTGGCATGGTCCACCAAGACCAGGATGAACCTGTTGCCCATGGCTGTCTTGGGATCCAGAGGCCCCACAATGTCAATACCCACCCTCTCAAAGGGGTGCTGACAACAGGGAAAGGTTGGAGAGGAGCCTTGTGCTTCCTCCCACTCTTACCACTTGCCTGGCAAGTCTGACAGGTCCTGCAATGAGTATCTGAACTCTTGCGCATTTGGGGCCAATGAAAGTGGGTGACAAGCCTTTGAAAGGTCTTGTCTTGCCCCAAATGTCCTGCTAAAGGCACATCATGAGCCAGACCCAGTAGGAAGGCTCTGAAGCGCTGGGGTACCACCAGCACACGGGCTGACCCAGGCTCAGCAACCTTAGGCTCACTATACAGGAGACCATTCTCCCAGTAGATCCAGTGTGATCCAGACTGATCACCTGCTGCCTGGCTTACAGCCTGTTGCCGCAAGCCCTCAAGAGAAGGGCACTTCTTCTGCTCCTTGCAGAATTCTTCCCTGGAGGGGCCTCCTTCCTGCTGCCAATGGGTCAGCTCAGGCAGGTCCCCCAGTTCAGCCACTTGTTCCCCTGTAGGTTCCAGGGCATCCCCCTCAAGGTCTGCCTCCTCCTGGACCGTGGGAACTTCGGGAGCCGGTTTCCCGCGCCCCCTGCCTCCTCTCTTTAAGGCAGGCACCTGGGCCCTTCTTCCAGGCTCCAGGTCCTCTTGAATACCCTTACCGGCTGCCATTGACCGAGTGGTCACACACGCCCACTCTGGCAGACCCAACATCTCCAAATGAGACCTCCGCTCCACCTTCGCCCAAGGGAGCTCTCCAAATCATTGCCTAGCAGACAGTCAACAGGCATGGCTGGCCTCACAGCTACTTGAAGGATACCTGAGACCCCCACTCAAAGGGAACCTGGGCCACCTTGCAGTGGCTCTCTGAGTTGTCAGCGGCAACTACAGGGTAGAATACGTTGGGGACCACCTGCTCTTCAGACACCAGCCGACAACTGACAGCTGTCACACTGGCCCCGGTGTCTCTCAGAGCCTCCACCCTATGGCCATTGATGGTCACCCACTGCCTGTATTTCTTAGTGTTATCAGGCAGCTGGGTCCTAGGGACCATCTCACTGTCTCCTAAAGAGACCAGGGACATCTCTGCGGGACCCCACCCACCTTGGGCACCCAACTCCTCCCCAGGGCTACACTAGCCATCTGCCGGGGTGGTGCACCAGTGGGTGCAGTGGTCACGGTATTGGGGCACTTGGGACTTCCTACAAAGTGACCCACCTGACCACAACTAAAACATGCTTTGGGCCCCTTCTGAACAGACTTATCTGTTGGGACCCATGGTCTTTTCTCAGTGGGAGGCTGGGAACCCTTACCTTGGTTCCCTTGGGGTTTACTTTGGGGCCCTTTTGGAACTCCTTCTGTTTACCCTTGTCCCCCCACTCTTCTGCTGGGGACCCTGCCCACCTTTGGCGGAGTCTCCCACAAGACCCTTGTGGACCCGGGTACTGACCCAGCGGTCCGCCTCTTCAGCAAGCTTTCTAGGATTAGTTAGCTTACTGTCAACTAGGTGCTGGCGTAGCTCTGGAAAACAACTACTGGACAAGTGCTCCCATGCAATTAAATCATAGAACTCCTGCAAGTCATTTACTTTGCTACCCTTCACCCATCCATCCAATGCTCTGCAAAAATAAGACACATACTCCACCCAGGTACTAGACTCCAGCTTTTGCAGTTCCTAAACTTCTGCCTATACAGCTCTGGAGTTAACCCATACCTTGCCACTAAAGCTTCCTTCAGGTGGGCATAGGACATCTGATCAATTGTGGGCAAGGCTAGCAAGGTTTCCTTCCCTCACCTGCAAAGCGGCCCCACAACCCCGCTCCCCAATCCTTCTCAGGGACCCGGTGTGATGTCATGGCGATCTCATATGCTTTAAACCATTGCCCAATGTCCTCCCCCTTCATGAAATCCTTAATAACCTCCTTGGGGATGTACACTCTACTTTCTACAGGCACTGGAGGTGTGCTGCCACCAGAGGGAGTGATTTCTAGGCTTCTAGCCTTTAGCTCTAGCTCCCTCACCACTCTCTCATGCTCTAAAAGCATCTTCTTTTCTTCCATAGCCAACCTCTTACTTTCTAACTCCAATTTCTTATGCTCAAGGCTATCATGGCTTCCCTGTTTCAGTTTGGCCATCTCCATTTCATGCATCCTGCTTTTGTCCCTGTCCTCCAGCTCCTCTGGAGACAGGCCCTTTGAGAAACACTGCTGCCCTCCCTGGAAGGCACTCTCCTCCCAGGTAAGCCCAATGGCCCCTCAAGCTGCTCATCTAAATTCTCTGCCTCCTCCACAGGCTCCTCGGACTGCCCTCTGGCATTCCGTGCTTCCAACCAGGCCCTTAGCGCCTTGTGAAACTCCTCCTTCCTGGTGAGGCCTCTCATAGAGATTTTAAACTTTTTGCAAACAGCTTTGAGTTCTGTCACCGTGTAGGTATCAACCCTATCTTCTTCAAATTCAATATCTGCAGGTGCAATGGATCCTTTTTGCTCATGGTGAAAATTGGCAGTTCTCAACAAAAATAAAGGTTCCAAGGAAAAAAAGTCCTATCAAAAAGGTATGTGGTCGCGTATTGGTCTGCACTCACTAGTAGTGTACACCAATCACTGTATATGAATCACAAATGCAAGTCCAAATCCTCACCGCTGACACCAATGTTAGAACTGGGGGTCTCTAGTTGGCAATGGTTTGCACCTTTGTCCAAATAGGGACCCTTGCTTCTAGTCAGGATAAGGGGAAACACTCCTAAAATAACCCCTGCTCACCCCCTGGTAGCTTGGCACGAGCAGACAGGCTTATCTCAGAGGCAGTGTGTAAAGCATTTGTGACCACATACAGTAATACAGTGAAAACACTACAGATGGACACCACACAGGTGGTTTATGTAAAAATAAGTAATCTTTATATAGACTTATCACAAGACCCAATAGCAAAAATCCACAATACAGTACTCAAAAATAGACTTAAAATGATAGAGACAGTTCACGTTATCTTCAAAAATAGGATAGTCAATCAAATAAAGCTTGTAGCAACAAATAACTCCACTTGGAGTTATCACGACGTCGTGACCGGTGGAAATCCCAAAGTACGGCGCCGACCGCGAGGTGCGCGGCGTCGGGCCCGGAGTCGAGCAGACCCACAAAGAACAGTACCTGGAATTCGATGAAAACAAAGACGGTGCACGGCGTCGGGAGGTGATGCTTCGTTGGCGCCGGCGGCGTCGGTTCCTTACGACCCCAGGGGAGGTGATGTCTCGGTTCCTTACTGCAGCGCAGGGAGGTGAGCGTCGGTTCCTTACTGTGTCGGGGAGGTGACGTCACGGATGGCGGCGAGGCGTCGGTTCCTTACGATGGTGCGGTGTCGATGGATTCGGGGTCACCACGTCGAGGATCGGCTCCGCGATGATGAAGCCCTGGCGTCGGTGAAGTCGGGGCTGCGGTGCGAGTCGGGACGGTGCGTCGTGAGCGTCACGAGCGGTGTCCTCGGCTCCGGTGCAGGCAGCGGCCTCGATGGCGGCCGGAGTCGATGTCGCACGGCGTCGGCAGGCGTCGGGCCTACGGTGCAAGTCGGGCGGTGCGTCGTGCTCTTCACGAGCGGTGCCCACGGCTCGGTGCAGGTTACGGCGTCGCTCGCCGGCGTCGGTGTTGCAATTTCCCTCTGTTAGCAGCTCAAACAGCAGTTCCAGATGCAGGCAAACAGAAGGGGTGAAGTCTTTGTGTCCCTGTGACTTCAGGCAGGAGGCAAGCTCAGTTCAAGCCCTTGGAGATTCTCTTCTTCAAGATGACAAAGCACAGCAAAGTCTTTTCTCCTGTCCTTGGCAGAAAGCAACCACTGCAGGCCAACCCCAATCAGCAAAACAGCACAGGGGCAGTACTCCTCCTTCAGCTTCTCCGGTTCTTCTCCTTGGCAACAGGTTTCTTGATTTCCCAGAAGTGATCTAATTTCCTAGGGGTCTGGGTCCCCTTTTTATACACAGTTTTCCTTTGTTCTCTGAAGGCAGAGAGGCCTCTGCCTAGTCCAAAACCAGTTCTGGTCAGTCCTGGAGCACTTTGTTTTTCTGACTCCTTCTTTCCTTTGTGAGTGAGGGCAGAGCCATCAGACGCCCGGCAGGAGGTGGAGCCAGCATTGTGGAAGGCAGGCACAGCCCTATTCAGACCCAGGTGCAACTCCTCCCTCCACTCTGGATGCAGACCTTCCTATTCAGCCCTGTGCTGACTCACCCTGTCTCCTGTAGCCACCCCCAGCCCCTGTCACTCAATCTCTAGACAAGGAATACACAACCTAGCAGAGGCAGGCTTGGAAGTTTAGGCAAGAAAATACCCACTTTCTAAAAGTGGTATTTTCAAACACAGAATGTTAAAACCAACTTCACTAAAAGATGTATTTTATCATTCTGAGTTCAGGCATACTAAATTCGTTTTTCTACCATGTTCCCTGGGTCAGTTCTGACTATAAAGTGTAATAGTCAGTCTGCCCATTCTGGCCTATGGGGAGCAGGTAGCCTTGCAATAGTGAAAAACGAAAATGGCTGTAATTCACTATTAGGACATGCCACACACACCAGGGCATGTCCTACCTTATACTTACAATGCACCCTGCCCTTGGGCCTACCTTAGGGGTGTCTGATATGAAGATAAGGGAAGGTTTAGGGACTGGCAAGTGGGTGCACTTGCCAAGTCGACATGGCAGTCACAGACTGCACACAGGCTCTGCAATGGCAGGCCTGAGACACATTTTACAAGCCGCTTCTGTGGGTGGCACAACCAGTGCTGCAAGCCCACCAGCGGCATTGGATTTACAAGCCCTGGGCACACTCCGTGCACTGTACTAGGGACTGACAAGTAAACCAATCATCCAATCATGGAGTCACTAATCCATACATCAATTTACAGTAGGGAGCACTTGCACTGTGGCACTGAACAGCAGTGGCACAGTGCCCAAAAGCATCTAAAACCAGCAAAACATAAGAGGCAACAGCAAAAAAATGGAAGGGAGACCCACGCCAATGGTGCCAAGTCTAACAGCGGAGCTCTGCATCTACTGCACTGAGAAAACTTCACTGGTTGCCCATACATAAAAGGGTCCTTTTCGAAACTCTCCTACTGGCGTTTAGAGCATTCAACAATAGTGGACCATCATATCTCATGGCCCGTTTTGTACATTTCAAAACACAGAGGGTGTTGAGGTCCTCTTCAGCCAATCTCTTAAAGCCCCCACCTTTTTAGAGTAAAGACCCGAGGGGGAAAGTCAATTTTAGGTCTTGCGCTGGTCTGGGCGAGACATTTAGTCAGTGGGCTTTCAGAAATGCGACCACAGCTTTTTTGGCTTGCCTAGAGCATGCGGGTACGCGCACAGTAACGCGCATTCCTTGCATGCTCCAGGCGCCATCTGGCTTTCCTCTCACTTGCTCCTCCACCTCCCCACCACAGAGCGCGTCTCGGGGCCGCGCGGCCGTGTCACTTTCACGGTCGCGCGTCACTTGCTCTCCCACTCCTCCCCCTCCCCCACCACAGAGCGCGTCTCGCACGGCCGCGCGGCCAATGCTTGTTTTTATCCCATTTAAAGCCCTGAATACCTTCATAGACTTTAATGGTGTTACATGCTTTTTAAGACTTATATTACTCCCCCCACACAAAAGTATTCAATCCCCATTGACCTTCATAGCATCACTCTCTTAAATGCCTGACTGCCGCATTTTTGAGGCAAGAGGGTATGAAAGAACACCCAATCCTGTTATTACTTGTGTGTCCTTGTTTTGTTTTTGAGAAAGGAAAGTATTCAAAATGTAAAATAAAAAAGAGCACCCCAACTCCACGAAATGAGTGTCAGGTTGGTTCGTATACGTCTGCCTTCCCGTTTCAAATAAGACCGAGGTATTCCAGCACACACAAAAAACATCTGTACTTTGAGTCGGTGGCGTGATTAAAGAAGCCATGTTTGCATGACGTTGGTTACGTTCACTGCTATCAAAAGTAAGAGTTAAACTGGAATTAAAATAGTAGTGTACACTTGAAAAAAATTAAATCTACATTTTGTCCACCACGTTTATTTTAATTACATAAAATAACATATAGACATACCTCTAAATTTTATTCAGAGAAACTTTTGAATATTTTTACTTGAACATTAAAAATTATCAGGACTATTTCTCCGTATCATCACTAATGCTTCGACGTCTTTGTAGTACGCTCGTTGGGCAGCTTAGAAATTCTCTCTTTCCAGTATGGCTTCCGGCTCCGTGCGAGCCCTGGATCGGTGGCAGACGGGGCCTTGAGAGCAGCCCGTCTTCCATGTTAGTGGCTTCTCCCGAGGGCAGGGTCGATGTTCAACTGTCTGCCAGTTGACTCCCTTTCTCGTTGTGCGCGAGGGGACGGCGCTGCAAGGTATGCTCTATGTAAACGGGCCGTTACCATTTCCGTACTGCTTTGTACACCACTCCGGAGAGTTAGAATACTGAACTTGTGTAGTGCACAGAAATATCTGTTGGCGTGTTTCGTTGATATTATTACATAACTTAGCAGAACAGGAAAGATTAACGCCTGAATCACCGCTGCAAAAATTTGCTATCACGTGGCCCCATTTCTCCGTGATAAGGTAGGCAAGGACCACATTGAATTAGGGGATTTGTAGTTTCGTGCGTAAAGGTAAATATGAAGTCACACGGACATACCCCTATTCGGAAGGCTGTAGCTTAAACAAGAAAAATAAACACACGCACCTAACCTCCCACCCCCAGTAAACTCAGGTTCCATGCACATGTAACTACGCGTACTTGTGACGTGCAGATTAAATACAGAATCCTGCAACCAGCGCTTAACTGTGCTGTCTTTCACGTACAAAGTTCCAGAATGCACGATTCAATCAATTCTGGGGACATGTTGGCTGTTGGAATTAGTTTAGTAGGAGATCCTGTTAATCATGGCTCATTATTATTTTCAAATTGCCTCCAGCAGTGACCTCAATGCCTCTGTCAGATTGCAGTAGCTCATGGTTTTTGAGTGAAAGCTCCCTGGTTGCAAAAGTCCTACTGCATAGACCGGTTTCAGATGGAATATCACTAGCAAGTTTACACAGCTAATGAAGTTCAACGTTCAAACCGGGGTATTATAGAAATTCACAGTCAGAAACTATAGCAAAACCTCGAAGTCCCTAACCCTGACTGCCTATAAATATGAAGGTCGGTTTTTAATGCAGCATCACCCTATGCAGTGGCCTAAGTCATGTGGCACTGCAAAAAACGCAAAATAAAAAAACATCAAAATACAATCTTCAGCTTACTCTTTGCCAGGCCTATTCTAATCAATGAACACGTTTCTACTCTCTCTCTCTAGCTCTCTCTCTCTACCTCTCTCTCTCTACCTCTCTCTCTCTCTCTACCTCTCTCTCTCTCTACCTCTCTATCTCTCTACCTCTCTACACCTCTCTACACCTCTCTACACCTCTCTACCTCTCAACCAGTTGAATTCCAGGAAACCCAAACCATCAGTATTTCAAATCTGCGCGTGAAACGTGGGTAGGATGAGCCGTGCAGCTCAGAAAGGGATGTTCTTTTTACATAATTTGTATTTAATAGAATTGGGAAGCAGGAGAACAGTCTCACAGTTGAGATAGGGATTCACATACACTGGCGACCGCTTTTGAATTGGCTTTAAAACCATTCAAAGATGGCTGCAGAGTCTACGTGGGGCTTGTCCTTTAAAAAAAAAAAAAAAAGCATTGGCATAGCCAATATGTCTCCCCTTTGGGACCTTATAAGTGTTTAGTTATCCAGTACAATATCCTTGGTGCAACAACATCAAGTGTTGCATGGCTAAACACTTATAAGGTCCCAAAGGCGAGACCTATTGGCTATGCCAATGCTTGTTAGTACTTGGCACTAGAGCCTGGAACCAACTTCCATATTCCATCCATACTACAAACACTGAAGCAACATTCAAGAAAAGTCTGAAGACTTGGCTACTTACTGCACCTGACTCATGCACTAATTTAATTTCCATCTTCTCCAATCTCAGATGGTTTTACGGTTTCAGCCCATGTTTGAGCGCCAGGATGCTCCTGTTTTTTGCCGTGACAGTTGCGCTTTAAAAGAATGCCTCTCATTCAAAGACCAAGGGGCCGATTCCGATTCAGGCCAGAAATCACTCCGACCGAGCCGGACCCGGAGAGATTTCCGACCGAATCGGACTCTGGCAGTCCGACCGAACGAGTACGATGCGCACGCATGCAATCGGACTCGAGTCGGTCGGACTCCCATTGAAGTCAATGGGAGCCGGGCGTACAACGCGTACGCGGGCTCCCATTGACTCAATGGGTGCGAGGCGAACAAGGGCGCCCCCTACAGCGGGTACGCCTCGAAGCGACTCGCGGCATACATGCACAGGTAGGGGGGACCCATGGGTCCCCCCTGTGTGCGACTCGCGCGGCTACGCGTACAGGGGGGTCCGACACGGACCCCCAAAGTTTGGCTCCGACTGCTCTTTCGAGCCGGACGGTGCGAGCTGGTCGGACTGCTCGAGGCGCGCATCGTACTTGCCCGGCCGGGGAACGTCTCCATTGCGCGGTGCGAGTCGTGTCCGTGCGAGTCGGTCGGAGCGGTTCGAACCCGCGAACAAGTCGGTCAGCGATTTCGCGTGCGCTCGCATCGCACTCGCTCGGCCGGACGCACGTACGAATCGGTCGGGAAAGAGCGCTCTGAATCCGATCCGGTTAAGCCAAATCCGATTCAGTGCCCTACCGGCCGAGATCGGAATCGGCCCCCAAGTGTCCATACAAGAGAAAATTTGAAACAGAACAAATAATGAATGAAGAAAATCAGGAACTGAATGTTATTAATCTTTCCAAAACAATAATGACAAATTCGGAAATTACCCTCCTTAAGAAAGGACTTCATTTCTACACACATTTATATTACACAAACAAGAATTGATGTATATAAATACATTCTGGAGATTAAGTTGGCAAAAATCTCTGTAGAAGCTAAACATAAAACCAGGCACACAAACCCGCAAGAAAAACCAACCACAGATTTATCTGTGGAGGATAGACTCAGACTTATTACCTTAATCACTCTGGATGAAACAGAAACGAGCCAAGAGACATCAAAATTGGATGAGCAAATCACTCCCCTAGGAGCTGGCATGAATGGTAAGAAAACAAAGTCATATTATTACCCAAATGTACCACCTGGTAATAAAATGTACTTGTTCCATGAGGCTGTTATACATTACATTTACAAAATACAAAAAGGCAGAAATAAAGACAATCTAACAAAGGAAGAAAGAAAATCAATATAAATTTCATTTCCAGACCTGAGGCTACCATTATACATTATATCCTTTAATGCTACTCCTGCAGCACCTTCAAAGAACGTTACAAAAATAAAAAACACTAGAATCAGAACCCTCCAGTCCATAAATTTCACATTCACTGAACATTCCTCCTCTTTTAATTGCGGCTCCTGGAGAGATAAGTACCTTTAATATTTGTTTACAATTACAACCAGAATATGTTTGAAATTTGAGATTTATGGTAGAGATATGGGTATGACAGAGGTATGAGAAGGCATGATATGAACATTTGTTTGTTTGAACCTAGGCTTCTAATTTACAGAAGCGTTGGGTTGTTTGTTAGATGGTCGAGTTAATTTTTATATTTTGAAATACGAAATGGCTGGTAATGTGTGAGAAATAAATGTGACGCATTGGGTGAAGTTTAGGAGTTTGGTACAAGCGCTGCTTTTGTTTTGTTTTGTTCACCTTTGGGTTGGAGCCCTCTGAGTCGTGGCTCGTGACAGGCAGATTATGTGCATTTTTTCAAATGAAGCAGCCGCTTGACTATGCGGCTCGTGTCAGGCTGTTCTGCTGCCGGGCAGCCGCTTGACTATGCGGCTCGTGTCAGGCTGTTCTGCTGCCGGGCAGCCGCTTGAGTATGCGGTTCGTGTCAGGCTGTTCTGTTGCTGTGATGTGCTTGAGCGCGGCTCGTTGCTCACAGAGCAGTTGCGCTGTCTCTGAAGCGAGGAGAAGAGAAAGGACAGTCGAACGTGCATCATGGGCAGTGCATGTAAGATGCGCATGGGCAACACATTCTTTAAAACAATAACGTGGTACCTCTTGCAAGAGGTATGCAGCCATTTTAGTTTGGGCAGTAATAAGTAGGGAGCTAGTGATAACACGCTGGTGCGGAGGAGGTTGAACGGACAATTAGGTAAGGTCTATTGGCTGGTTCATTTTGACTTAGAGAGAGACAGGAAAGTGATTATATTACAGAGACTAGTAGTCAGTAATATTTAGGATACTTTTTGTACTGGAAGTGACTAAGTTGGTATTTTGAGGTGACTAGGCTGGTTTGGTTTTTTGTTTGAGAAGGTATGGAAGCAGAACAGGGCAGTGGCTTCGCTGTAACAGGCGCAATGGTGAATGAGGAAGTAGTGAAGAGGCTTATACAGCAGGAGATGAGGAAACAGGTGGAGGAGGCTGTGGATGGCGTTCTGAAGAATAGGAAAAGAGAGTTAGAGTCTGGGGAAGAATTTTTTCTGAGGGAGAAGGAGGAAGTGGTGATTTAGGCAAAAAGAGATCACAGATTGTTGGCAGAGAGTAAAAGCGCACTCTTTATGAAAATAAGTCCCAAACTTAAGGCACAAGGTAGCATGAGAAATGTGTCTGGAAGTGGTGTTTTCGGCAGGGCCAGTAGGAAGGGACCCACTACTAGCCGAGGGATTCAAAGATCCCAGTATAATTCCCAGTATGGCAACTCTTTTAGAGGAAGAGGTTTCCATTTGTCCTCAGGATTTTACCCTAACAGAGAAGATTGGGTAGACCAGGCCGAGAAAGTTTCTCAAGAGGACGAAGCCAGTTGCAAGGTGGAGGACAAGGTGAGTACGGAGACTATTACTGGTTCTATCTGAACAAAAGTAGGGGTACGTTTGAGATATTTCACAGAGGAATGGAAAAAGGTAACGCAGGATCTTGGGGTATTAGAAGCAATACAAGAGAATGCAATAGAATGTATGGGTTGTCCTCAACAGACAGGAGAGCAAAGGGAAATAACAATGTCAAAGGAACAGAAGTTTTTTAAAAAAATTTAAAATATTTTTATTGATCAGCTTGTAACACAAATATACATAGTCCCACAGTGGGAACCGACCACAGCTGTTGTAATAATATAGCAGTACAAGCATTTTATATCTGACAAGTACTCAACGAACAAACCCTCAACCCAACCCCACCCCTTCCCGGCACTTTAGCTGTTATTCTTGAACACATAGCAACTTATACAGCATAATTATGGCATCCCACAGTAACAGACCCAACCCTTGCAAACATTTGCAACCCGCACATTGATGCATCATGTCTGCTGTAAGTCAGGATTCCCAAGTAAGTACGCAGTTAGCGGAGCCCAAAAAGCCTTCGGCCGAGAGGCCTCGGGTAGATCCTCTGCATAGGTCCCCAGCTGTTCTCTGCAATATATCAAATCCCGGACCCACTTTTTCACAGTTGGGGTAGCTTTGGCACCTCAGCATTGCGCCACCGCCCGCTTGGCGAACAGGGTCGAGACAGCAACAATTCGCCGATTACATGGTTTAAGCTTCTTCACCCATCCCAGTAGACAAACTTCAGGCGTACACTTCACGTTTTCTAACACAACCTCAGTGAGCACTCTTGTTACTTGAGTCCAGAATGTGAATATTTTATCGCAGCTCCATGCAAGATGCATAAAGTCTGCATCATCCTGCCCACACCTCACACTGCATGCATTCTCCCGCAGACCAAACCTCCGCAATTGAATCGGTGTATAGTAGAACTGGTGTAGATATTTAAAATGAATGATGTGGAGGTTACAGTTTGCCGTCAATCGGCCAGTCAGCTCGCAGCAGAACATCCATTGTTCCAGCGACAGTGAGGACCCAAGCACCGCATTCCATTTATTGTATGAGGGGCTTTCAATGAGTTCCCTTTCTCTCAGTGATGCATTGTACATTTTAGTTATCAGACCCCTACATTCCTCCCCCGCTAGCACCTCCTGCAGCGCCATCAGTGGTCTTGGCTCTGCTGGATAATCAGGGTAAATAGTTCTGACCGCCTGCCGCACCCTTACATATGTGAAACCCAGCATCATACCATGGTCCCGTCCACCCCGCAAGTCCAGAAGTGACCGAAACTGGCCATTCTTATACAGGTCTCCCAGCTGTTTAATCCCTGCTGCCCCCAGTGTTCTCAAGGCTGCCTGCTCCTGAGTCGCGGAAATTTCCGGGTGCGAGGCAAGCGGTAGTCCCGGGGCATATAGATAGTCCAGCTGTGCCCTCTTAGCCAGAGTCTTCCATGCCCACACAGTGCATTGAACAGAGTTAATTTCAGCTCTCGAACCGCCCCCTCCTCCCGACAGCGCCACCGCTGCCAGAGGCACCGTGTTCGCAGTATCCGCCTCAATTGCGGTATGTGGCAAGAACCGCTGCGGGAAGTACCAATAGTGCGCAAACTGCGCCTGCGCGCACAATTAGTACATCCGCATATCAGGAGCTTCAAAACCTTCCCGTTCAAATGGTTGTGTAAGCACGCCCCAACTGCATCTGGGTTTCTTGCCTCCCCAGACGAAGGTCAGTAGTGCCGACTGAAGCGTATTAAATAGTGCGATATTTAGCCGAATGGGGATGTTGACAAACAAAAAGAGGAGTTTGGGCAAAATCGTCATCTTTGTTACCGCAATTCTGTCAGCGAGCGAGAGAGGCAACTTAGCCCACCGCGCCGCTTGGTCCGTGATCTGTGTAATGACTCGGCCATAGTTCATGGAGAGTACCTTGTCAGGATCCCTATGCAGCCATATCCCCAAGTACTTCACTGGGTCCTTTGACCATGACAGCGGAAAATCCAACTCCACCTCTTGGGTGCCAGCCGTCAGTGGAAAAACTGTTGACTTTGCCCAGTTTATTCCTAATCCAGAATATCTCTCAAACTTCCCATATTCATGCAGGAGCTCCGGGAGATGCGTGGCAGGCTCGCGAACATAAAGCAGCATGTCATCGGCATATAATGCATGTTTTTGACGAAGTTTACAGGCCAAAGGCTCCAGCGCAAGCGCGAAGAGCATCGGCGACAGGGGGCATCCCTGCCTCGTACCTCTTCTTATTGGGAATGCATTAGAGACCCAGCCGTTTACACGTACCCGAGCTTCTGGCTCAGTGTACAATAGCTGGATCCATTTAAGGAAAAACGGTGGCAGGCCCATTCGCAGTAGTACAGTAAACATATACTCCCACTGCAGGGAGTCGAACGCTTTCACTGCATCAAGCAGCACAGCCACTGCCTGGAAATCTGGCTCGAAGTAATGCAAAGTTGCAAAGACCGTGCGCAGGTTGTGCGTCGTTGATCTAGTTGGCACAAATCCCGACTGGTCCGGGAGGACCAACTTGGGTACCAGGGGCTGCAGCCTGTTGGCTATCATCTTCGCTAAGATTTTGGCATCTATGTTGATGATTGAAAGAGGCCTATACGAGTCGCACCTATTTGCCGCTTTGTCCGGTTTCAGTAGCGTAACAATAAGTGCTTCTTTGAGTGAGGGAGGGAGCTTCCCCGTGTCATATGCCTCAGCGAAAACATCTAAAAGCCTGGGTGCCACCTCCTCAATGTAAGCCTTGTAGAACTCACTTGGGAGCCCATCGAGGCCCGCTGCCTTACATGTGGGAAGGGACATTCTGGCAAGTTTGACATCCTCTACGTCAAAGGGCTGCGTGAGATACTCCCTATGGCCCGCTGACAGCCACCCAAGCGCAATATCATCTAGATAGGTGCTTATATCAGCTGCCGGCGAGTGCGCCCTGTCACCATAAAGTGCAGAGTAAAAATCCAGCACTACCCTACTGATCTCAGGCGAGGTGTGGTGCGCCACTCCTTCCCTATCCAATATTTCCATGATGCAATCCTGGCCCCTTGGCGCCGCCAACTTCTGGGCCAGCGATCGGCTGGGCCTACCCCCTTCCCCATAGTAGCGAGCATTGCTCCGTCTTGATCTGTGCGCCATCTCTTGGTCAACTGTTTCATTATGTTCAGTCACAAGGTCCCTGATTGCGGCGAGCGTTTCCGGGACCGGGTTCCGCTCATACTCACGTTCTAGAGTGGATATTTCCGCTGCCAGCCTACTGATTCTACGCCGCAAGTCCTTCAAGACTCCAGCCTGCGCGCCGATACATGCACCCCGGAGCGTAACTTTAAATGCTTCCCACAGGACCCCTGCACTGCCCACTGAGCCCTCGTTTTCCCGGAAGTAATTTCGTATCGCCTCACCAATAGTGCTCTTAAAAATTGGGTCAATCAGGGAAGCCTGCTGTAACGCCACATAAAAGGAGGCCTCTCGTACTCAGGGACTCGTATTTCAAGGAGTACTGGGGAGTGGTCAGAGAGCGTCCTGGCCAGATGGCTAACATGAACCACCCATGTGCATGCAACCTCAGACGCGAGCCAATAGTCTAAACGGGACCACGTCCCATGTACCGAGGATATGAATGTGCTTTCCCGTAACCCAGGATGCCACAGTCGCCAAATGTCATGGATATCCCCCGCCTCTAACAACCCAGTTAGCGTGTCCATCGCCTGCTTGTGTCGCGCTGTCCCACTCCCCGATCTATCTATATTCACATCGAGACAAATGTTAAAATCAGCACCCCAGATTATTTCCGCAGGGGGGAACCGGGAGATTCGGCGCCAAACATTAACAAAAAAGGAAGGGTCATCCACAATCGGACCATAAATATTGACCAGGAGGACCCTCACGCCACCCAGCGTACCCTGCACTAGCGCCACCCTGCCCTGCTCATCCGTCTCTGATCTAAGTATGGTAAATGGAACAACCTTCTTGACAAGAATCATCACACCCCTGGAGTAGGAGGAAGCTACCCGCACCCCAGCCCAATGTGTACTCACACTTTTCTCTGAGATCTTTGTGAGGTAAGTCTCCTGCAAAAATGCTAATTGGACATCGAGCCTGTCCATATACGCTATAACAGAACAGATTTTTTTGGGGCTGTTTAAGCCACGCACATTCCAGGTGAGAAATGTTATATTACCTCCCATACTTGCTACACAGTAAGACATGGAAGAAATGGTGATGGCCCAACATTGGTAATGAGCTGCAATGGTTCAGTTGCAATGCCTTTGTAAAGTGCCCAACATCCCTTCCCCACCCCCCCAAACCAACCCCCCAACTCCTACAAACCAATCGAAACATGTGGGGTACTCCCATGTGGGGAGCGACAGAGTGCTACTAGCCTCCTACTAGGGTAGGAGGTGGCTGATCTGATCTATTACAGGTGCAAAAAGTAATATAACCATCCTTTAAAACATTATGTATCTGAGTGGTCTACCATGCAAAGAGGGACCGAGCCCCACTGTGCGGCATCAGAGAGAATGAGTCATTATACATTAGCTAGAGTCCGAGCCCATAGGCAGATATCTGGCGCGGGCATGTCTGGCCTCGCACACATACGCTACTGCTCCTCTTTCTCCGGGTCAGCCGAGGCCTCACGCCGTCTTCTTTTTAGCTTCTTCGCATGATCCAGCGCCGCCTTAGGGTTGGTGAAAATTTTAAAGTCCCCCTCCTGGCCGATTCGTAAGCGAGCGGGGTACAGCATCGCATACGGGATGCCCTCCGATTGTAGTAGCTTCTTCACTTTGCCAAACTCCCTTCTCGTTGCCTGTACCATGACCGTGAAGTCTGGGAAGAATGCCAGCGAGTTCCCCTGGTGTTCTATGGCGCCTTTTTCTCTAGCCATCCGCAAAATGGCGTCGCGGTCTCGATAATTTAAGAATCTAGCGATGATAGGGCGCGGGGTTGCACCCGGAATTGGTCTTGCAGCCAAGGACCTGTGGGCCCGCTCGATGATGAACATATTTGACAGGTTGTCTGGGCCAAAAATGTCTCTGATCAAGTTCTCAACATAGGTCTCCATCCTGCCGGTATTGGTGGACTCCAGAAGGCCTGTGATTCTAATGTTGTTGCGATGGGACCTGGCCTCTAAGTCCTCGTTCTTTGCCTGAAAAGCGCCAGAACTTTTTCCATGTTGAGTGTTTTGTCAGAGACCTCACTAAGACCATCTTCCGTGGAAGAGACCCTTTGTTCAACCTCCCCCATTCTCGTGTTATGCTTCTCCAATTGTGCGGACATGTGGTCCAGCCTGTGGTTCAGCGCAGCCATGTTACCTTCGATGGATTGGAGACTTCGCTGCATTGCCAGGAGCTTTGTTTCAAGCGTGGATGAGGCCTCCCCCTGGCCATCTGCCTCCGAATCCGAGGCCGCTTTTTGCTGTGCTGTACTGGTCTTCCGTGCTTCGAACGTGAGGCGAGGCTGGGATTTATCCGTCTTCCCCATGATATGTTGCAAGCAACTCCAAGTTGCGAACGCAGCAAGGCTACTAAGGTTGTACGCTGCCCTGTCCGCCCTCAAACAGGTACACAGTAATGAGCCGTTTCACTCTGTCAAGGCCCTCTATGCCCTGTCCTCCGTTAATGCCGTATAGCCACCAGCAGTCAGCATGTGCCTCGCATGTGATTATATGGGGGGGGTCTACTGTCTCTATTGTGTGCCAGGGAGCTTGCTGGGGCAGCAATTTTGAGAATTCAAGGCACCACCAGGCCTCTTCGCTGCCCCTCCGCGATCCCTGTGACCTTGAAAGGTTGCGGCCGCAGCGCAGGACTCCAGGCCCCAGGCCTTTCTCCCAGCAAAGTAGATGTCTCTGGGCCCACGTTTTACACATCACTCCCCGCAGCGCCGCACTTCTCGCACCACTAGTCAGCAGGGGAGTCAGGTGCCTCCGATATCAGGCGCCACTATCCCACTTGCTCCCGCTGGCTGCAGCACCCAGTTCTCCTGTCCCGCCAGGAGCAGCTCGTAGGACGCGGCCTTGCGCCCGGGCCCGCACCCACCGCCGCAGCTGCTAGCCCAGGCCAAACCGCACCCGGCTTCCGACTCAACGGTCTTCCTGCGGGGCCTTTCGATAGTGGTTGCAGGACAACTCTGGCAGGCCTCCGCACATCGCAGCAGCTCCGCCGTCAGCTCCACGAGTGCACTCGGGCCGATGCACTCTCTCCAGGTGGATCATGCTGCGATGCAGCCCAGGAGGCTCCGATCTGGAACAGGGCTGTCCGCGGGTCGCCAACTCAGTTGTGCCTGCCCGCTCACCTCGCACCAGTGGCTTCTTCTCCACCGCCCGTTAACACAGCATCTCGTCGCTCAGCAGGGCTGTGGCGGTCGCCATCTTGCACTCTCCCCAGCGGGCTTTCTCTCGGAAAATACAAGCTTTTACTACTGCGCCAGCGGCCCGCAGAGCCACCACAGTAAACCGGGGTGTTTCGCCGCTCAGTGCTGTCATTTTTCGCGTCTTGATGCAGCGGATTTTCAGCAGATAATAGGCGGATTGTGGATCAGCCGGGCAGAGCTGCACTACAGCACAGCCATCAATCAATCAATCAATCAATCAATCAATCATGTCACTTATAAAGCGCACTACATACCCGCGAGGGTCTCAAGGCGCTGGGGGAAGAGGGGGGTGGTGCTGCTACTGATCGAAGAGCCAGGTCTTGAGGAGTCTTCTGAAGGCCAGTAGGTCTTGGGTCTGCCGGAGGTTGGTGGGGAGGGTGTTCCAGGTCTTGGCGGCGAGGTGGGAGAAGGATCTGCCGCCGGCGGTCGTTTTCCGGATGCGGGGGACTGTGGCGAGGGCGAGGCTGGTCGAGCGGAGCTGGCGGGTGGGGGTGTAGAAGCTGAGTCGTCTGTTGAGGTAGGCTGGTCCGGAGTTGTGGAGTGCTTTGTGTGCGTGGGTGAGGAGCTTGAAGGTTATCCTCTTGTTGACAGGGAGCCAGTGCAGGTCTCTCAGGTGGGGTGTGATGTGGCTGCGTCGGGGGATGTCGAGGATAAGACGTGCAGAGGCGTTCTGGATGCGTTGCAGCCGTCTCAGGAGCTTAGCCGTCGTTCCTGCGTAGAGGGCGTTTCCGTAGTCCAGCCTGCTGGTGACGAGGGCCTGGGTGACTGTTTTTCTTGTTTCGGTGGGGATCCACTTGAAGATCCTGCGGAGCATTCGGAGGATGTTGAAGCAGGATGAGGAAACGGCGTTGACCTGCTTAGTCATGGAGAGGGTGGGGTCGAGGATGACCCCTAGGTTGCGTACGTGGTCGGTGGGTGGCGGGGCTGTTCCCAGTGATGTTGGCCAAAAGGAGTCGTCCCAGGCTGAAGGGTTGGAACCAAGGATGAGGACCTCCGTCTTGTCCGAGTTCAGCTTCAGGCGGCTGGTCCTCATCCATTCGGCGACGGCCTTCATTCCTTCGTGGAGGTGGGCTTTGGCGGTGTGAGGGTCTTTGGTGAGGGAGAGGATCAGCTGGGTGTCGTCGGCGTAGGAGATGATGTTGAGGTTGTGCTGTCGGGCGACGTGGACGAGGGGTGCCATGTAGATGTTGAACAGCGTTGGGCTGAGGGAGGAGCCTTGGGGTACGCCGCAGATGATCTTGGTGGCCTTGGATCGGAAGGGGCGAGGCGGACGCTTTGTGTTCTGCCGGAAAGGAAGGATGTGGTCCAGTCCAGGGCCTTCTCTTGGATCCCGGCGTCGTGAAGGCGTGTTCGTAGTGTGTGGTGGCAGACCGTGTCGAAGGCGGCTGATAGGTCCAGGAGGATGAGGGCTGCTGTTTCTCCGTTGTCTAGCAGGGTCCTGATGTCATCGGTGGCGGCGATGAGGGCGGTTTCGGTGCTGTGGTTGCTGCGGAAGCCGGACTGGGAAGGGTCCAGGATGTTGTTCTCCTCGAGGTAGCGGGTCAGTTGTTTGTTGACGATTTTCTCGGTGACCTTCGCGGGGAACGGGAGCAGAGAGATGGGTCGGAAGTTCTTGAGGTCCTTGGGGTCTGCCTTGGGTTTCTTGAGTAAGGCGGTGATCTCGGCGTGCTTCCAGCTTTCCGGGAAGGTTGCTGTCTCGAAGGAGATGTTGATTATTTTCCGGAGATGGGGCGCAATGGCTGTACTGGCTTTGTTGAAGATGTGGTGAGGGCACGGGTCTAGCGGTGAACCGGAGTGGATGGTGTTCATGATCTCGCTGGTGTCCTCGTCGTTGATGTTGGTCCAGGAGAGCAGGCGGTTGGTGGTTGTGGGGGCAGTGGTCTCGGTGGTTGCCGGGGCGGTCGTGGTGTTGAAGCTGTCGTGGATGTCGGCGATTTTGCGGTGGAAGAAGGTGGCCAGTGAGTCGCACAGGTCTCGCGACGGCTGGATATCGTTGGTGTTGGAGCTGGGGTTGGAGAGTTCCTTCACGATGTTGAAGAGCTCTTTGCTGTTGTGTGCGTTGTTGTCTAGGCGGTCTTTGAGTGAGGCCCTTTTGGCGGATCTGATGAGGTGATGGTGACTGCGGGTGGCGCTCTTGTGGGCGGCGTAGCTGTCCGCTGTCTGTTCGTGGAGCCAGATCTTCTCCAGTTTTCGGCATGTTCGTTTGGAGGCCTGGAGGTCTTCGGTGAACCAGGTGGCTTTCTTGCTGGTGTGGCTGTTGGGCGGATTCTTGAGCGGGGCGAGGGTGTTGGCGCAGTCGTCGATCCACTGTCTGATGTTGCGGGCAGCGGTGTCGGGTCGGAGGGTTCGGCGGGTGGGCTCAGGGCGAGGGTTGTGGTTAGCTGGTCTTCCGTGACTCTGCTCCAGCAGCGGCGAGGCATTTGTTCGGTGCGGTGGTGCGTGGTGGGCTTCCTGTAGGTGAAGTGGATGCAGTGGTGGTCAGTCCAGTGGGGTTCGGAGGTGTGGTTGAAGGAGACGTGTGGGCTTGCGGAAAAGATGGAGTCTAGCGTGTGGCCGGCGGCGTGGGTGGGTGTAGTCACGAGCTGTCTGAGTCCGAGGGTGGCGAGGTTGTCGATCAGGGTGGTGGAGTTGGTGTCCTTGTTGTTCTCGAGGTGGAAGTTCAGGTCCCCGAGGAGGATGTAGTCCATGGAGGCGATGGCGTGTGTGCTGACGAAGTCAGCGATGGAATCGCTGAACTGTGGTCGGGGTCCGGGGGTCTGTAGATGAGGGTTCCTCTGAGGGTGGTGTTGGGATCGGTGTGGATCTGGAAGTACATGTGTTCGGCGGTGCTGAGGGTGTCGTCGGTGTTGGTTGAGACTCTGAGGGTGTTCCTGTGGACGATGGCGATGCCTCCTCCGACTCCGTTGGTGCGGTCCCTGCGGGTGATCTTGTATCCGTCCGGGATGGCAATGGCGATGTCGGGGGCTGAAGCGGGATTCAGCCAGGTCTCCGTCAGGAATGCGACATCTGGGGAGGTTGAGTCGAGAAGGTCCCAGAGTTCGATGGCGTGTTTGCGGGCGGAGCGGGTGTTGAGGAGGATGCATCTGAGGTAGTTGGGTTCTTTCCTGGGCGGTGGTTTGGCGGGGCGGGTGCTGGCGAAGCTGCAGTTCCGGCAGGTGAAGGGCCCTTGGGTGCGCTTCGGGGTGGCCTGGTAGCAGGCGTGATCTTTTCCGGGGTTGAGTGCGTGGAGGGTGCTGGCGTCGTATCGGCGTCTGTTGATGTGGCGGGCGCGGCGGATGCCCGGACCAGGGGGTCTGGCGCTGGGCGCGGTCACGGCGCGGACGGGCGCAGACGGGCTTGCCTTAGGCGCGCCCGCTGCGCATGTCCGCTGCTCGGCCGCCCAGCGGCCGCCATAAATGGGGCGGTGGGAGGGAGGAGCAGGGAATGGGGCAGCGAATGGGCAGTGAGGGGGCGGGGCCGCAGGGGCGCAGCGGCGGGAAACAGGTACAGAAGGGAAAACGAGCACAATCAGGGCATCAAGGGGGCACAGAGAGGAAAAACGAGCACAATCAGGGGCAGCAAGGGGGCACAGAAAGGAAAAACGAGCACAATCAGGGGCAGCAAGGAGGCACAGAAAGGAAAAAAACGAGCACAATCAGGGGCAGCAAGGGGGCACAGAAAGGAAAAACGAGCACAATCAGGGGCAGCAAGGGGGCACAGAAAGGAAGAAAAAAACGAGCACAATCAGGGGCAGCAAGGGGGCACAGAAAGGAAAAACGAGCACAATCAGGGGCAGCAAGGGGGCACAGAAAGGAAAAACGAGCACAATCAGGGGCAGCAAGGGGGCACAGAAAGGAAAAACGAGCACAATCAGGGGCAGCAAGGGGGGCACAGAAAGGAAAAACGAGCACAATCAGGGGCAGCAAGGGGGCACAGAAAGGAAAAAAACGAGCACAATCAGGGGCAGCAAGGGGGCACAGAAAGGAAAAACGAGCACAATCAGGGGCAGCAAGGGGGCACAGAAAGGAAAAACGAGCACAATCAGGGGCAGCAGCAGGGCACACAGACGGAGCTGTGTGGTGGGGGAGCGACCTACCAGTCAAGGTCAGGGGTCGCTCTTGCCATCTTGCCGTGCGCCCTCTAGCCCCCCCCCAAAGGAACAGAAGTTAATCGTAGATTCAGAGATGGAGTAGTTAATTCAAATAGAGCGCATAGAAGAGTCTGCAAAGGGCTTTGTAAGCAATATATTTTTAGTTAAGAAGGACAAAGGATGGCGACCGGTTATAAATCCCCAAGAACTGAACAGATATTTAATATACAGACATTTCAAGATGGAGGGAATCCATTGTCTGAGGGATTTTTTGATGGAGAAGGATTGGCTAGTGAAATTGGATCTAAAGGATGCCTATTTCACTGTACCAATAGAGAGGGAGAGTCGCAAATGTCTGCAGTTCAGATGGAGAAAAATACTTTACCAGTTTCAGTGTCTTCCATTCTGCCTATCTTGAGCACCTTTATGTTTCACGAAGGTGATGAGGGTGGTCGTGTCATATTTCTGTCAAAGGGGAGTATGCATGATTATTTACTTAAACAACATTCTTTTAATGTCACAGGATCAGGAGATACTGAAGAAGGTGTTGAGAAAGTTGAAGGACTTAGGTTTTTTACGAACAAAGAGAAATCCATGTTAGTACCTTCTCAGAGGATGGAGTTTTTTGGTTTCCAGATACATACAGTGGAGAGTATTTTGCTGCTACCTAAAACAAAAGTGAAGATGATAAAGATGGAGCTCGATCAGAATATGAGAAAGGAGTTTTTGACTTTGAGGGTATTGGCATGGATAGTGGGTTTGCTGTCTTCTTCAATACAAGCCATATTTCCAGGACCCTTTCAATACTGAGCTTTGCAGAAGCTGAAGGGGGAGGCGTAAAGGAAAGGCTTATGGTATGGAGACAGAATCTCATTGAGTGCAGAGGAGAAGGAAGAGTTACTACAGTGGATGAACAATATGGCGGCCTGGAATGGGCAAGCGATTTTTGGAAGTGCTCCAAACCTTGTCTTAGAGACAGACGCAAGTTTGAGTGGATGGGGGGCATGTTTAGGGCAATGTATTTTGGAAGAAGGGGCCCCTACATGCAAAATTTACTTGCTTAACGTAGGGAAATTAACACTAAAGGGGGAAAAAGAACTTAAGCAAGTATACAAAATACACAAAATGTAACCGGGCAACACAACAATTATTTTATACAGAACAATGTGCACTACTTATAAATATTAAACATGACAGTATTGATTTATTTGGTAGAAAAACTTACTATTTTATTTTTTATTTCTTTTATCAAAGAATTGTTGTATCATGATAGATAGTTTATATAGTTAAAACCATTAATACAAAAAAAGACATTGTATTACAATTGTGTATCCATGAAAACCAGTTCATTTAACAATCATAGGTGTTCTAATAATTTGTTAAATTACACAGTATAAACAAGTGGCGAGATCCAATATGATCGTAAGAAGTGAGAAGGCTGGCGGTAGGTTGTAACACACTACGCACGTTTCGGCTGGGGTGCCTTCATCAGCGGACCGTCACAACATTCACTATCACTGTGTTATGAATGGCTACAAAAAGTATAGCCACTTTCTCTTGTCTGAATCTGTTGTCAAAGCTTCCTGTATTTTATATTAGAAGGGTCTTCTCTAAACAGGACATATCCAATTGCTGTCCAATGGTGTCAAGACGCTTATAGGAGCCAAGTGCTTAGGGTCCAGATATAGATTTCTGAGTGTACTACCAGAGGACAATAATTACAGTAGTAGCCACCATTGGCTTTGGTATCTAAGTGCAGCACAATCAAGGTGGAGGAGGTAAACCTGGGAGAAGTGAAAGGAAACAGTAGGACTAGGGCGGAGGGAGAGGAAACCAGTGGTTCCCAGTGAGGTAAGTCGTGAAGGATATCAAGGGGGGGGCCTTTGCTTGCAAAAGGGTGGTGTGCTCAGTAGGAGCCGCGCGAGAGGGAGGAGGAGCTCTATATCTAGTCACCAAAAAGGTGGCAAGCCCTTAACCTAGAGGGTTGGACGCATAAGTATTCCAAGCGGGATAGGCAGTGGACAAGGTGTGACCAGAGTCGCTGGAATTTCTTGTCTGTGTGGGTGAACTTGTGTGTCATCTGCTCCAGTGCAATTGTGTGCCAAATTTGTGTGAACTATTGTCACTGTTTTTGACGGCCTACAAATAGATATTTGGATTAAAGAGACTTTCCAAGAAGTTGGCAACTTTATTGTGTTTGGTATCATGCAGGAGAGTTTCGGATTTGAAAACGTTAGAGGTAACTAACAAGATAATTGGCCCAGACTGGGTGTAGTTTGAGATCTGGAAGAACAAAGACAATGAAAGAGTCGATTTATTATCCAAACTTTCCAGTTGAAAGGAAGTTGTGTGTAGTGGATTGTATGAGTGAATATGAGAGCCGGGTATTGGAATTTATAAAGCATGGGGAAAGTCAGTTATTGATATCTGCTGTGAAACCGTATGGTGCGGTGAGCACAGCAACAATTGCAAGATAGGTGAATGATGTCATGAGGGAAGGTGGCATTGATGTAGGCAAATACAAATTGCACACTTTGTGAGGGGAGGGGCGAGTAAGTTATATTTGGGGGTCGGCTGGAAGAAATTTTGAAGGCAGCTGATTGGTCAAATGTGAGTATTTTTGCAAAGCATTATTTCAGACCAATAACACATGTGTCAATTGTAGTGTTAAAGAGCTTCCATCATGCATAATAGTAGCCTCTGGTCTTGAAATGAAATGGCGAGTCTCCAAATGTAGTGAAATGTGAATCAAGATTTCATTAAGGACACAGAGGATAACATTATCCCGCCCTCTGCAACCCTCGGCAAAAAAAAAAGGTGATACAGAGGGTGAAAGGAGGGAAAATGGGAAATTAATTTCAACAAACAGTATGGGATATGCATTAGGATTGTTTTGTAAAAAAAACAAAGAATATGTAGAAAGAAGAGAATGTTGATGAGTTTGGTGTTTTTCTCAGCAGAAGGGCATTTTGGAAGGCTTCTTGGCAGATAGGAAGATGGCGATGGAAAGGAGAAAGGATGTTCGCAACATTAAAAGAGGAGGAATGTTCAGTGAAGGGGATATTTATGGACTGGAGGGTTTTGGTGTTTTTTATTGTTGTAAGGATTTTTGAAGGGGCTGCAGGAGTAGCATTAAAGGATATAATGCATAATGTTAGCCTCCGTGTCTTTAATGAAATCTTGATTCTCATTTAAATATGTTTGGAAAATTGCCATTCTACAACAACAAAAGTAAACCATCGAAATTAAACCCGCAGACAAGGGCGGAAACATCATTCTGTCACGACCGGAGGCTCAGATTATGCCATTCTTTCTTTGCTTTATTTATCCAGCAGCCATTTAAACACATAACAAACTACTACTTCCATGAACAGCAGGGAGTATGAAAAAATGTTCCAACAGGAGTCCTTCCTCTCTGTTCACAGTCCAGCCTCCACTTGGTTACTCTACTGTGTTTCCTCTTCCTTCGCTGCTCAGCAGCAAGTTAAATCGTTTTTCCCTTCTCTCTCTTTTTGGGGGAGGTTATTGCATGGTTTGCGGGCCGATAGAGTTGCTTTTTTGCATTTTTCTGTTCCTTGACAGATTCCCTATTGTCGCGGAACGCGTTTGCAAGCCTTGCGTGACTACATTCCCTTGTGTGCTGCTGTGAGGTCCTCCCACCGCTTGGGGGCGCTGTGCCCTCTCTCCTGGCTCACAACAACACACTTGCCAATACTGATGTCTAATCACACTTCATTCCATACGATCACACGTGACACTCAATGTGACCGAAGAAAGTTTTCTTTGTTTGATTTATTTCATTTCATTAAGTAAAAGCTTCAAAATGAGAACTCGATTTTAGAGAATTTCAATGGTTTACACTAAAACATTAAACAAATGATACATAAACCACACCTTTTTTGACCCATACATTACATATATTATATATATTGTACTTAGGACATATTGGACAACACAAAACATGACATAGACAACAAATCCAACATTTTAAAGGTGAACAAGCTCAAGTTGTAAATTTTACAAAAAAGTGAATCTAACAGAAAGAAAAATTGAAAAAGTGAAAAAAAGAAAGCACAAGTTGGTTGCAAATTACTTTAAGAAAAACAATTTCTGAGCAACCTTGATCTGGGCAGTGACCAAACAGTGGGGTACTATTCAGGGTACCCTAATGACTTCAATAGACTTTTCACAAAATTTCTTTACAAAAATGAAAAGAAGGGTTAGCCTGATAGTGTACTTTCGCACACTTGGGTGGTCATATAGTGGTCTCCTGGCAGCATGAGTCTTGCACTAATCATAGAGTGCTGATGAGCGCTGCCTGGTAGAGAGCCGAGCCCGGTCTCCAGCCTCCAGACTGATACCTGTTTGGGTCTGTACAACCCCTGTTTCTGTTACGCCCCTCTGGGGTCTGTATCTTCTTGTGCTTGACTCCCCACGGGGTAGTATTAGCGGCTGCAGCACCAAGTGGGACACTTTCTCGGGTGGCAGGCGCCCCTTCATATTCCTCAGGGCGTCAGTGTCCCCAGGGCTCTGCCCACAAAATTGTGTGCCTCAGGCCCACCCAAATTTGTCTGGGCTCCCTCCCAGCTTTAATTTACCGACGCTCTGCATGCACACATTGACTGCAGTGCTTCTAGTGCTTAAGGGAGTGCATACTGGCCATAGTGGTTACTTACCTGTCATGCAGGACCAAGACCGGTATCAGGAAGAGGACGCCTTGTCCTTCCTGCCTTAGGATGATGATTTCTACCAGGCAGTAGACAATTCCATTTACAGGGCTCTGAACCAGGCCAAGGAACCCTTAGAACAGCGCCTCTCTGCACAGATTGCGCGGGAGTGTGCCAGATGGGCCAAAGCCGCCCCAAACCCCTCAGATGTCCCCAAGACACCGCAGGAAGAAGGGCCCCCTCTTGCAAAGAAGCAGTGCAACCTCGGGGCGTAAGCTGATGCATTTTCATGCCTGAAACAGGCCGCAAGCCCCACCTCCGCAATAAGTACCGGCGGCCCCCTTGGATAGTTCCCCCATCCCCCTCGCCCTGCTGCTCCGGACCCCCAAGACACCGGGGATTTCCCGGGAGACACCGACGAAGACGCAGGTCCCTCGAGGCCATGGCTCCCCACCCCCCCTTCCGCCCCAAAGGGCCTCTCGTACATGCTGGACCCGGACGATATTGTCCATCCTCGGTCTACGGGCTGGGTCCCAGGAGACAAGGTGGCCAAGTATCTGGCGAGTCGTCTTCGTAAACCTATGGAAAACGACGCTCGAAACCACAACCCTTGGCGGAATGCCCCCACCCTTGCCTGGAGGACAAAGTCACCCTTACCCCAGACATTGACCCTAAGATGGCGACTTTCCTGGCCAAGTTTGTCAAAGAACCGAAGAAGGGCGTTGACCGGTCCTGGCGTTCTTGCCAGGACAAGCTCCTCGATACCGTAGGGCCCGTCACCAAAATCTTAGATGTGGCTGAGGAGGCTAAGGCATCTGGTTCCCTGATCTTGCCTGAGGTCCTGTCAGGGTGGGTGCAGCACCCCATTGTGTTCCTAGGAAACGCCAACTGTGCGCTCACCACGGAGAGGCGCCAGTCACTCTTAATAAAAGTGCATCCTAAGTTAGGGGACCTTGCCTCTTCGGAGGCTGGCGTTGTTGTCCAGGGGGGGTTTGTTTGGGGACCCCTTCGTAAAAGAACTGAGCAAGTTCGTGGCGACATTCACGTCACTGGATAAGGCACAGTCCAATATCCGCAGGGTCTTTACCCCCCGGGGTTTCCAAGGGGCCGGCCGTGGCAGGGGCCGCTCGACCGGCCGGTCCAACTACTCCAACCCTGGCGTGGCCAATACCAGGACGGTACATGCTTCAACACGTTCTACCCCACCAGAGGACAGAAGGTCGCGGAGGCTTCAAAAGACAATCCAACAATTCTGGCAAAGGTGAGTGTGCTGCCCTCGGCGCGACTGCGAGTGGGGGGTCGTTTGGCAAACTTCCTCCCAGCTTGGGCCTCTCTCACGAGTGATGCTCGGGTACTGCAGACGGTGCAGGGCTTCCAGGTGGAGTTTCACGGCCGCCCTTACCAAGCGTCCCGTCCCCATCCCATTTCTTTCTCTCAGCAAGACGCGGAGTTGATAGTTGAGGAAGTCTCTGCCCTTATCCGGAAAGGGGCGATCTGTCGTTCTACGAAACATCCCCATGGTTTTGTCAGCAATCTGTTCCTGGTCGATAAGGCGGACGGGGTTCAGAGACCTGTGATCAACTTAAAACAGTTCAACGAGAGGGTGGTTTATCGCCACTTCAAAATGTAGCGTATTCACCTGCTCAGGGACGTGCTGAGGCCTCTCAACTGGATGGTTCGACTGGACCTGAAGGACGCCTACCTCACTGTTCCGGTGTTTCTCCCTCACTGTCGTTTTCTGCAGTTCAGGTGGGACGGTCAGGTTTTCGAGTTCACCACTCTGCCTTTCGGGCTATCCTCAGCACCCTGGTATTTCACGAAGGTCCTGCGGCCGGCATTGGAATTCCTAAGGGCGCAGGGTATCTGGATGATTGTGTACCTCGACGACATGCTGTTTATGGCCCAATGCCCCAAGATGCTGACCAGTCACTTGCAAACAGCAGTCAACTTACTGCAAGGGCTAGGCTTCGTCATCAACGAGAAGAAGTCTCTCCTTACCCCGGTGCAAAGCGCGACCTTCCTGGGGTTCACAATAGATTCCACCTCCTCGACTCTGAGCCTGCCGGCCCGAAAAATGGCAAAGATCAGGCACGAGCTCCGCTAAACATTGGCCAAGTCACACACCTCTCTGCGCCAACTTGCTTGCCTAGGGGGCCTTCTCTCCTCCTCGATCCAGGCCATCTTTCCCCAACCCTTTGCATTACCGCACGTTGCAGCGGCTCAAGGCACACCATCTCAAGAGGGGGCTGACTTATTCACAATCCGTCCCTCTTACGTCAGAGGTGAAGGAGGAGATGGTTTGGTGGCTTACCCATATGAAGGCGTGGAATGGAAAAGCAATCTTCGGTTCCGCCCCAGACATTGTAATTGAGTCAGACACCAGCCATACTGGCTGGGGGGCCAGATGTGGAGATTTTTCCACCGGTGGAGCCTGGTCAACACAAGAACTATTGTCTGGCGTTACTAGCGGGCTCGTTCGCGGTGCAGTGTTGGCCGAAGTACAGAGTAAAGTCCTGCGTCCTCCTCAAGATGGACAATATCTCCGCCGTCAGGTACATCAACCCTCTGGACGGCACCAGGTCCCGTGTGCTGGCGAACCTCGCCAAGGAATTTTGGACCTTTTGCCTGCACAACCAGGTGTCAGTCATGGCGGAATATCTCCCAGGCCGAGTGAACGAGGTCGCAGATTAGCACTCTCGTCATCTCCTGGATGCCAGTGTTTGGAAATTGGATCCCCAGGTTTTCTCCCATCTAATGGAAAGGTGGGGGCCTTGTTCAGTCGACCTTTTTGCGTCGTGTCTGGATCATTAGTTACCATGGTTCTTTAGCTGGAGACCAGATCCTCAGGAGGAGGCGACGGATGCGTTCCTCCAGGACTGGCAACGGGAACAGGGTTACGCGTTCCCCCCTTTCACCATGATCACGTGACTGTCTGCTCACGTTCGCCACCAACAGGCAGAGATGGTGTTGATCACCCCTCTTTGGCGATCTCAAGTGTGGTTTCCAGTTCTTCTGGAACTTTCCTGGGATTTTCCAGTCCGACTCTGTCACAGCCCCCCCCCCCCTGTTCCCCTAATGTCACCCTGTCTCACTCCGTATCTGCCGAGGACAGGAATCTTAACGCAATTCTAAACGCGTTCAAAAAACATTGGAATACAAACAAAACTACAGCTTCCATGATTCTCGGAGCGTCATGCACGTTGCCGGGACGTGGCTCACGTTGATTCCGGGAAGCGGGAAGCGGCAAGCGGATGAGGATAAAAGAACTCCGCTTCCTAGTGAACGCTGCCGCTAATTCAGGAAACTCGTTGGAGTACATTGGAGAGAACTCTTGTGGGTATTCGTTATCTGGAATCCGGTAAGGGTGTCGTGTACACCTCCAACTTCTTGTCTTATTCCTCAGACCACTTCAGAGAGGGTCCGCGCTCTTTGCCATATTTTCTTTGGAGGCCGAGGTTGCTTCAAATCTAATTGCGGTGTCCCTCCCCGTTGGCAAGACACACGTCTGTAGTCTCTTGCAGGTTGTAGGGATACCGGCAATCTTTTTGTGTTGTGTGTGTGTGTCGTTACAAAAGACTTATTTGGAACTGCTGTGCTCACTTAATTTAAGCTCAAAAGACTGTGTTCATTCTAGAACAAAGGTGCACACCACTTTTATATTATATGTTTGTACGTCTGTAGCATGTATCATTCATGCTCATGATTCAGACGCTGTCTGGCCTCAAAGTATATACCTGGTGAGGTAACCGGGATACTTCTGTTACACAGCTTATGCAACTCAGTCAACCGTATGGGAGATAACTATATGTGTTTGGCATTTCATTATTGAATGTACTGTGTTTCTTTCCATATTCAGGCCGTATGTTGTAGCAGGGAATAGTAGAAGAGTATGTTGGCAATTTCTCTGACTACCCTGTGAAGCCAGGCTTGGCAATTGATAAGTAGGTTATTGGGGTATAAATGGTTTATTATAAGAAATCATTTTCCTGTTACAAAGAACCACGACAGTTGCAATTATTGTGCTATTTCCTTGTTTTTGTTCATCTTCTAGATTTACTGCAAGGGGTCCTTCTCTGACGGTGCATGGTTCTGATCCTATGCAGAAAAATAGGAACTGTGGTCACCACTAAAGGCTCTTATGCAAGATCATGTTCTTTTTGTTTACAGGTACTTAGACAGCTTATAGGAGAGTTGGTTATTGCATTTGGCAAGAGTCACTTGCTGTTATTTACATTACTGTTACTGTCATTTCAGGTCTCCCTCCCTGCTGTCCCCATCCTTTCCTTCCCTCGCTCGATCACTTCACTGATCTGTGCTATAACAACAAACAGACTTGAAGCTATCGAGAGGTGGACCATTTTTGAGCATCGCACCGATCCTGAGGAGTAGAGACGCGACAGAATTAGTGGCCCACGGATATTACTCCTCCTGATCGGTCTCTTTGCTCCAACATGGCTACTTTAGAGGATATGTTGACCGCTCTACAAGTGGTGCAACAAGAGCTTGCGGCTTCAAGAATAGAAACTGCAGCTTTACAAGTCAAAGTAGATCGCTTGCAACGGAACCCTTTTGATGTGGGAGGGGGTTCACCTTTTTCTTCTTCTCATCCTATAACGGTAGAAATGCCCACCCCGATTCCATTAGCCCCCCCGGAAAGATATAATGGAGAGGCCAGTAAGACGCAAGTATTTCTCACACAAGTGTTGCTACATTTCAACCCAAGGTTTTTGCAACTAATCAATAATCAATCCAGGGTAGCCTTTCTGATTTCATACCTAGCCGGGGATGCTGCATTATGGGCAGTACCGTTAATACAGAAGGACGATCCTCTTCTTTATGATTGGGACACCTTTAGGGCAGAATTTGAGAATATCTTTGATCGGCGAACCCATACACTATCCGCAGATAGAGAACTCCTAGAGCTCCGACAAGGCACCAAAGAGCTACACGTATATATCACTACATTTAGGAGATTAGTGGCTGAGGCTAATTGGCCAGAAGAGAAACAATTCGCGATCTATTACCAAGGGTTACGAGATGAATTGAAGGATATTATTGCACAGATAGACCCTCAACCTAGAACCTGTAGTGATTTAGTGCATCTTACTTTAAGATTAGAACATCGTTTGGGCGATAGAAAAGGAGACTCAAAAAGGAAAGACAAATCTTATACGAGGTTTGAACGTCCTAGCATTTGGGAACAAAGGGCTAGAAATACACCAGAGCCCATGGAAATAGGCACAGTTAGAGCAGCATTAACTTCTGAAGAAAGGGATATGAGAAGAAAAAATGGCCTTTGTTTATATTGTGGTAAGCGAGGGCATTTTGTAAGAGAATGTCGTCTAAAGCCTCAAACTAATCGAGGAGGATACAAACGGGAAGAATTATCTTCTCACACCAAAAAGTCAGAAAACTAGAACGCTCGAGTGACAGAAGAGGGGAACCCTCGAGCATTAGTGTTCTTCCCTCACTGAAAGAGAGGTCAGAGGCCTATTTAAAACGGTTCTTTTTCATTACCATTACCCTAAAGCTAGAAAAGCAGTGGGAAGAAAGACCCGCAATGATTGACTCAGGAGCCACCGACATATTCATGGATGAAGAGGTAGCAAAAGTATTGGGAATACCGTTGATAAAGAAGTCTCATCCTGAAATAGTAATGGCAGTAGATGGTAGAGTACTTGAATCTGGTCCCATTGACTTTGTGTCTGGTTCAATTGAAGTATTACACGGATTGGAACACTGTGAAACTATGGTTTTCCAGATCATCAAGGCCCCACAATACGGTATTATTTTAGGTCTACCTTGGCTTCAAAAACATAATCCCTCTATAGAATGGGTACACAAAACTCTTTCGTTTACCTCCCGATACTGTCTTGATAATTGTTGTGGCACACCATCTCAAACATTGTCCACCTGTCAGTGGATCGCCACTGCAGCTGAAAAAGACACGGAACTGCCAGATCAATATTCCAGTTTTGACGATGTATTTAATGAGACACAGGCAGAAACACTCGACAATATGATTGTCAAATTGACCTCATTCCTGGTGCGGTGGTGCCCTGTGGGAGAGTGTATGCCTTAACAGAACCTGAAAACGACCATCGACGAAGTTATCTAGATAAATATCTAGAACTTGGATTCATACGTCCCTCAAAGTCACCGGCAGCCTCGCCTCTATTTTTCATCTCTAAGGCGAATGGCGAGCGGCGCACGTGCATAGATTTTAGGGCATTGAATGATATAACGGTTAAAAATCGTTATCCCTTACCTCTGATACCAGTGCTACAAGAGCAGGTAAAACATGCCGTGATCTACACTAAATTGGATCTTACAGGGGCTTATCATTTAGTGAGAATGAGATCAGGGGACGAGTGGAAAACCGCTTTTAAAACTCGTTACGGATTATATGAGTATTTGGTAATGCCATTTGGGCTTAGCAATGCGCCTGCTGCATTTCAATACTTCCTAAACGAAGTATTGAGAGAATTTTTGGATCATTACGTTGTTGTCTATATTGATGACATACTCATTTATTCATCATCTACTGACAAACACTACCATCATGTGTGTAATGTACTACAGGCTCTAAGAGAAAACCAGCTATATTGCAAATTGAGTAAGTGCGAATTTCATGTGGACACTGTGGAGTTTTTGGGAGTAATGTTAACACCCAAAGGACAGGAAATGGCAGAGAGGAAAGTAATGGCAGTGAAAGAATGGCCAGTTCCTCAGAACGTGAAAGACATTCAATGTTTTTGGGTTTTGCCAATTTTTATCGGAGATTTATAAATCAATTTTCCAAACTGATTACTCCCATCACCAAGTTAACTCAGAAGAAAAACCCGTTTCTATGGTCCAAAGAAGCACAAGAAGCTTTTGACGGATTAAAACAGGCTTTTATCACAGCACCCGTACACGTTCATCCGAATCCTGAAAGACCCTATGTTGTTGAAGCGGATGCCTCAGAGTATGCCATAGGAGCAGTGTTATCCCAACGCCATGATTCCACTGGACAATTACACCCTATAGCTTTTATGTCACACAAACTGAATGAAGCTGAAAGAAATTACACTATAGCTGAGAAAGAGTTACTGGCCATTAAAACAGCATTTACGGAATGGAGACATTTTCTATTGGGGGCCAAAGAAAGAGTGACTGTTTACACAGATCACCGTAATCTACAATTTATGCGTTCCGCTAGACATCTCACTCCTAGACAGTTAAGGTGGATGTTGTTTTTTGGAGGGGTTTAACTTCATTGTCACCTTCAGGCCAGGCAAGGACAATAAAAAAGCAGATGCTTTAACCAGGCAAGAATCATTACAAAATGAGGAGGAAACCATGGAACACGCCATACTACCTCCCACTAAGGTTGTTTGTGCAGTACAGACACGTGATTTCCTAAAACAAGTGGCACGTGGAATCAGGACTATGAAATGGAAGACCTGGTTTAAGATTCACAAGGAGTGGAACATTAAACAAGGAATTCCAATAAGAGGAGGTCAGTTGTTAGTCCCCTCTAAACCACTCCAAAAACAAGTATATCAATGGTGTCATGAAATACCTAGTGCAGGTCACTTCGGCGTGGAAAAAACTACTGAAAACATTCTTCGGCAATTCTGGTGGCCCGCTGTAAGAAAAGATGTGGTTTTCTGGATAAAGAGGTGCGAAGTATGTGCACAAATGAAATCAGATCATACAAAACCTCAGGGGTTGTTACAACCTCTTCCTACTCCTGATACACCATGGGAACACATATCTATTGATTTCATCGTAGGTCTTCCATCAGATCAGGGTTACACTACAGTTCTGGTGATAATCGATTACCTTACTAAGATGGGGCATTTTGTAGCTTGCAAACTGATACCTTCTGCGGAACAACTAGCCAAGTTGCTGCTAGTACATGTTGTCAGGTTACACGGACTTCCGAAAAAGATAGTTTCAGATAGGGGGTCCCAATTCACAGCCCGCTTTTGGAAAGTATGGTGTTCAGCATTACAAATACAGGTGGCCCTATCCACAAGTTTTCATCCGCAAACGGACGGACAAACAGAAAGGGTGAATCAAACTATTAAACAATATCTTTGTTGCTACGTAGACACGAATACTGATGCATGGGTGAAGTACTTGTGGTTAGCAGAAATAGCGTATAACAATGCAAAACATTGTTCCACACACACCTCGCCATATTATAACACCTATGGTTTTCACCCCAGATTTCTCCCTTTTTTACGTCCTCACTCTGTATGCGATCTTCCGGAATTACAAAATAGAGTAGAACATATTCAAGAGATCGTAAAAGAAACTCAAACGCATTTAGACAAAGCTAAAACGCTATATAAACAAGGGGCCGATAAACACCGCCGTCTAGGTCCTGTGTATAAAAAGGGAGACCTTGTATGGTTGTCCACAAGAAACATTTCTTTTAGAAAAAAGAATGCCTTCTCTCCTAAATACATAGGTCCTTACAAGGTTTTGAAATGTGTGAATCCAGTGACTGTAAAACTTGCTTTGCCTTGCACTTTGAAAATTCACCCTGTATTTCATATATCATTGTTGAAGCCCTCTGTTACCCCCATAAAGAAAAGACCTAGCCCTTTATGGGTCAACGGGGAAAAGGAATATGAGGTCTCTCGTATTTTGGACACCAAATTGAGAGGAAGACAAAGATGGTATCTTGTTGCGTGGAAAGGGTACGGACCAGAGGAGCATTCTTGGGAACCAGTAACCAAGATACACGCCCCAAGATTACTTGCTGCTTTTCATAAGAAACATCCGGAAAGGACATGACAATCGACAGGGTTCTCTGGAAGAGGGATGTACTGTCACAACCCCCCATGTTCCCCTAATGTCACCCTGTCTCACTCCGTATTTGCCGAGGACAGGAATCTTAACGCAATTCTAAACATGTTCAAAAAACATCGGAATACAAACAAAACTACAGCTCCCATGATTCTCGGAGCGTCACGCACGTTGCCGGGACATGGCTCACGTTGATTCCGGGAAGCGGGAAGCGGCAAGCGGATGAGGATAAAAGAACTCCGCTTCCTAGTGAACGCTGCCGCTAATTCAGGAAACTCGTTGGAGTACATTGGAGAGAACTCTTGTGGGTATTCGTTATCTGGAATCCGGTAAGGGTGTCGTGTACACCTCCAACTTCTTGTCTTATTCCTCGGACCACTTCAGAGCGGGTCCGCGCTCTTTGCCATATTTTCTTTGGAGGCCGAGGTTGCTTCAAATCTAATTGCGGTGTCCCTCCCCGTTGGCGAGACACACGTCTGTAGTCTCTTGCAGGTTGTAGGGATACCGGCAATATTTTTGTGTTGTGTGTGTGTCGTTACAAAAGACTTATTTGGAACTGCTGTGCTCACTTAATTTGGGCTCAAAAGACTGTGTTCATTCTAGAACAAAGGTGCACACCACTTTTATATTATATGTTTGTACGTCTGTAGCATGTATCATTCATGCTCATGATTCAGACGCTGTCTGGCCTCAAAGTATGTACCTGGTGAGGTAACCGGGATACTTCTGTTACACAGCTTATGCAACTCAGTCAACCGTATGGGAGATAACTATATGTGTTTGGCATTTCATTATTGAATGTACTGTGTTTCTTTCCATATTCAGGCCGTATGTTGTAGCAGGGAATAGTAGAAGAGTCTGTTGGCAATTTCTCTGACTACCCTGTGAAGCCAGGCTTGGCAATTGATAAGTAGGTTATTGGGGTATAAATGGTTTATTATAAGAAATCATTTTCCTGTTACAAAGAACCACGACAGTTGCAATTATTGTGCTATTTCCTTGTTTTTGTTCATCTTCTAGATTTACTGCAAGGGGTCCTTCTCTGACGGTGCATGGTTCTGATCCTGTGCAGAAAAATAGGAACTGTGGTCACCACTAAAGGCTCTTATGCAAGATCATGTTCTTTTTGTTTACAGGTACTTAGACAGCTTATAGGAGAGTTGGTTATTGCATTTGGCAAGAGTCACTTGCTGTTATTTACATTACTGTTACTGTCATTTCAGGTCTCCCTCCCTGCTGTCCCCATCCTTTCCTTCCTCGCTCGATCACTTCACTGATCTGTGCTATAACAGCAAACAGACTTGAAGCTATCGAGAGGTGGACCATTTTTGAGCATCGCACCGATCCTGAGGAGTAGAGACGCGACAGACTCCCCCACTTTCCTCACATTCTGCTGAATCCGGAGCACAATACTCACCGCTTGGTAGTGGAAGGGACGCTCCAGTTGATGGTCTGGCGGATCTCAGGCGACTCTGGTCACTCCTGGGCCTTTCGGGACATGCTGAGTCCTTAGTATCCAAAGCATGGGTGGATAGCATGACCAAAAGATACCGTTCTGCCTGGAACAGATGGCGCCATTGGTGTTTGCGACGGGGTGTCGATCCAGTGGGCGCAAATGTAGTCCATGTCCTCAATTTTCTGGCGAGCCTTGCGGAGGAAGGGTTGACTTACCGCTCTATCAATACCTTCCGTTCGGCAATCTCAGCGGGTCAAACTCCCATCCAGGGATCCCCTGTGGGGGAGCACCCGTTCGTGTGTAGGCTCCTTAGGAGCGTTTGTCTTTCTCTCCCACCGGAACCACGCTACTCTGTATTGTGGGATGTGAATATAGTGTTGAATCTTTTCCTATCCTGGCATCCGAATAGATTTCTGTCACGCAAAGAACTCTTGGGGAAATTGGCGACTCTCTTATGCCTGGTTTCTTGCAGGCACGTGTCTGACGTACGATCCCTAGATATCTCGGTCAGAGTGTTCTGCCCGGATGGGGTTTCTTTTACAGTCAGTAGAAGGACCAAATGTCATACCAGGGTGATCTCCTACCCAGCCTTTCGAGAATCCCCCAAGTTGTGTGTGGTACAGTGCCTCCGAGCATATGAAGAATTGACAGAGGAAGTCCGCCCTCCGGGTAAAAGACAGCTGCTTATCACACTACGGGGACCGTACAAAGCGGTTTCTTCACCAACCATTCCAGATGGGTACGTTGGGTGATGCTGGAGGCGGGGATTGACACCAAGAAGTTTGGGGCCCACTCAACAAGAGGGGCTATGGCCTCTAAGGCATTTTTGCTCGGAGCGCGTCTAGAAGATCTTATGCGCGCAGCCGACTGGTCCTTGGGTTCGACCTTTAAGAGGTTTTAATTTAAGCCAGTGTTAGAGGTCACTCAACTGGTGGTGGATAAGCTTTGAACTGGCATAATCTGAGCCTCCGGTCCAGACATGAATGAAAATATGCTTAGCTCTAGTACAGGTAAGTTTCAATTCTATTAAGAACACGGAGGCGAGGATTATCCCACCCGGCGATCAATGAAGACGCGGACCCTCCCCGTTCTGGAGTAAGTACTCGATTTCAAGAGTCAGTTAAAATGTTGGTCTATTAAAATGTTTGGTACATGCTTGGTTACTGGATATGGCCTTGTATTGCTTAACTGTGCCTGGTTTGTGTTCGCTCTGATGACTTGTTTATATTGAAATTGGTTCTGACGCTGCCTGTTGTTGTCGGAAATGATGGGTCCAAACAGGATGCCTGAGGTTCGTAAAGGAGCTGTTCGCTCGAAGAAAGAGGAAGAGGAAACACAGTTGAGGGACCAAGTGGAGGCTAGACTGTAAACAGAGAGGAAGGACTCCTGTTGGAACCTTTTTTCCTACTCCCTGCTGTTCATGGGAGTAGTAGTTTGTTATGTGTTTAAAATGGCTGCTGGAAAAAACTGGTTCGTTTTGGAGTTGGCCCCTACTTCCTCAGCTTAGTCCAATTGTTATATTGTGAGCCGTCGGTTCGGGTTCGGACGGGCCCATATATTTCCGATCCGATTCAAGTGCGGCGCGGGACCCGGCAGGGGTGCCCGTTATCCCCGCTACTCTTTGCGTTAGCGGTGGAGCCTCTGGCGGCTCATATCCGCGCGCATGTTGATATGGGAATAGAACTAGGCGATGGCATTCACACCATTTCGCTCTACGCCGATGACTTGTTAATATATGCCAGGGATCTTCATGAAATTCCCCTTCCCTTGATCGGGCCCTTGATCACTTTGCGCGAGCCTCCGGGCTGAGGGTCAACCCGACAAAATCCATACTCTCCCCGTTCCTGGGGGATACACCGGATCCAGGCTATACACTTGGGGGGATAGCGGTGGCCTGGTGCACCGACCCTTTTCGTTACTTAGGTGTTCAGGTTTATCGCGCCAAAGCTGACCTCTTTGACGGAAATATCGTCCGAGCTACCACGGCGATTCGGTCTCAGATGAGTTTCTGGAAGAATCTACCGTTGGCAATCTCTGGTAGAGTTGCGCTGGTTAAAATGGTGGTCCTTCCCCGGCTCCTTTATTATTTTGCCACACTGCCCCTCATTATCTCCCCCACCTTCTTTAAACAATGGGAAAGAATAGTACGAGATTTCATATGGGGACTTCACGCCATAGAGTGTCCATGGGAAAGCTTTATCTACCTGCCGAGCTGGGCGGACTTGCGGTGCCCAATTTTGAGCATTACTACCTGGCATCCCAGCTGCAATGGGCCGCCAGGTGGATGTCCTCCCGTTGTCTGCCAGACATGGCTTCTCTGCGACCCCCGTTACTACTAAAAACCCTGCTTCAGATTTTCCACCCCTGCTCCACACTTAGGCCTCCGGATAATTTCCTCCTTACTGTAGCGCACAAATGCTTTCGCAGGTGCCTTTTCCTCACTAGAGCCACTATTCCGTACGCACCTGCCATCCCTCTTTTGGGAACTCCACGGGGGATACCTACACGTCGGCAGCAGAGTTGCATCGCTGGACCTCGGAGGGGATACAGGACGTGGGAGACCTCTTTCAAGAAGGCGCTCTTATTCCGTTCCAGAACCTCATAATAGGAGAAAATATACCTCCTGGGCAGTTCTTGTTGCACAGAGCACTCATAGCCTCATTAGCGTCCAAATGGGGTGCGCTCATCCGGGAGCCACCCATGCATCATACTATGCAGTACCTTCACGTGATGGGGGGAGGGGGGCACCTTACGCGCTGGTTCGCATCCTCACTTCGACAACACACGGAAACAGATCTCACTCGCCTTCGGCTTCACTGGGAGGGGGCCCTGGGTAGAGCATTCACCGATAGGGAATGGCTAGCTGCCCGTAGCGGTCCGACCCGCATCCCACGGAACCAACGGTTCCGGCAGATACAATTTTTCATACTACACCAAGCCTACCTTACCCCAGCCCAAATAAACAGATATTTCCTCCGCATAGATGCGGCTTGCCCCCGCTGCCGGCAATTGGATGCTGACTTGATACATATGCTTTGGGGATGCCCGGTCCTGACTGACTACTGGCGCACCGTGACAACCACCCTCATAAACTGTGCGGCCCGCACCATTCCCTCGACATGGGAAGCACATGTACTGCACCTCTTTAGCAGGAACAAGAAATATAGAGCTGCTGCACGGTTTCTTGACCTCGGCCTAATAACAGCCAAGCGCCTGATCACTAAGCGCTGGAAGTCCCCCTGTCACCTCACCCTCTTGCTTGGCACCGATCCTTCTCCAATTGGGCGAGGGCGGAGGGTGCGGTGCTGCGCAGAGAGGATCTGCTTGGCATTCGTATGTTCCCCTTGGCGCCTCAGTGGGATGCGATGGTCTCCAAGCTCTTGGGGGCAGACACAGACATGGGACCCCTGCCTGCATCACGGAGGGCTATCGCTCAGGGTGGGTCCCCCCGCTGCGGCGACTCCAGACTGACACCAACACCCAGACTGCCGTTACCCCTCTGCCACGGAACCCCGCTGCCACTGAATCTTAGGGGTGTTTGAGGTCCTCCAGCGAATTTAGCTATGGCGGCAGGTCTTGCGCAACCCTATCCTATCCTTCGTTCGCTTTTGTTGCCCTCATTTTGTTGTGCCCTATGCCCCTGGTTACGTTTGAACTGCACTGCTCCTGCATTACTCACACATTACTCGATGCTGTGATTTGCTAACACCACTCTCTTTACTGGGACATTGCCATAAGCTTTGATGTTATTAATGCGCACTGAATTTTTCATCGTCATGTAGTTATTGATCCGGTTGTCCCTTGTTAATGGCAATCTATTCTCTTTCCCTCCTTTCTCCGTCTGCTGCATGAGTGATACCCTACCTGTATGCCTTGCTACTTGTATTCTTCGCATATTACCAAATGCCGTACCTTGTGAACATCACTCCGCCTTTCCTGGGACATGGCCGTAAGCTTGGATGTAATTAATGCGCCCTGAATTTTCATTGCCATGTTGTAATTAGTCAAAGTGTACCTAGCCGCTGGCAATCCATTTTCTCCCTACCACCCTCCTTTTTTTCTTCTCATCTGTAGCATGAGTATTATTCTGACTGTATGTTTTATTGACCAATGTGCAAAAACAAACAAAAGTTAATAAAAATGATTTAAACAAAAAAATGGCTGCTGGAAAAATAAAGCGAAGGAAGAATGGCATAGCCCTCGCCTCTGTGTCCTTAATAGAATTGAAACTTACCTATACTAGAGCTAGGCAACTTTTCATTGTCCTCAATAAGGACGATTATATTAAAGAAGCAAATTGCCAATTGGGGGATGAAAAATGCTACATGAAATTGACAAATATTCCTACATTACAATATAAAAAGGAATTGCAAACAAAACTAGCTCATTGAATGGAATTAAAGCTAATTGATCTTGATGAACAGAAATATATGAAAATAGATAATCCAGTCACACCGACAATACACTTTCTTCCCAAGATCCATAAAAATCAAACAAACCCACCAGGCAGACCTATAATCTCTGCGAAAAAATCATTACTAGAACCAGTGCCAAACTGTGTTAATTTCTTTCTTGCAACCTTTGTCAGAGATCTCAGCTCATATCTGAAAGATACAGGTGATTTAATGCAACATCTACAAGAAATACCATTGCAGCCAACAAACAAACTTATTACCATGGATGAAACATCACTCTATACAAGTATAGAAAATGGAATAGGAATAATGGCATGTGATTACTTTCTAAAAAAGAGAAATATACATTTCTATCACAATAATCAAATGTTATTGGAAATGGTCAGAATGTGTTTAACCAATAACATCTTCCTGTTCCACATATATGCATATAAACAAACAAGAGGAACCACGATGGAGATTATTCATCTGAGAGGAAAAAGCATTATTGTTTAGTATGCTTGGGAATGCCGGACAAGAAAATTCAATAATCTTTCTGAAAGTGAACGTCCACTTGGGGGGTTCATTCCATGGGATGTTTACACAGAAGCTGTTAAACGTCTTCGTTTTACTAAAAAAACAAGTATAATGCTTAGGGGCACAGTTTCATTCAAAAGAAGCAGTATGTAGAAGAGAGTGTTAAGGAGTACATTTCTAATTTACGTATTTTGGCTTCCAAATGCGAATTTTGTGAAAACCTGGATACATACCTGCAAGATCAATTTGTTTTAACTGTCACTGGTAAAAAAAATCCAGGAACGTTTGCTGGCTGGTAGGAATCTGACACTTAACAAAGTTCTGGACATTGCCAAAAGCATAGAACGATCTTCTCTGTCGACTAGAGTCGTAACAGGCGCAGATGCAAACTCAGAAGCATTTTGTGTTGTTTCCAACAAAGGATGGATTGGCGAAACTACTAAAGGGACAAATACTGTTGTAATTGTAGTATCGGCTTCCCAGCTTATTCACTGCTGTCATCATTTGGAATGTGATTATTCATGATGACATATTAGAACGTTGGGTTCTGAGCTTGTCAGTTAGGAGCTTGGGACTGAGCTGAAAGGTGACAGCTCATGGTGGGGTCTTTATCTTATTCTTATCATCTTAATATCTATGAATTACCACCTTGTACCATCTTACTCAATAAATACCTATTCTTACAAGAACCTACGTGGACTTACTCTTCATTTACATCACTACAGAATTGGCGACGATTTGGGCACTTGTGCTTACTACTCCAATGGACATTTGAACTTCAAGGTAAAGAATATTCTCTGATTATTCTACGTATTCTTAAGCATACTGGCACGCTAAAACGCTAAAAAAAAAAAAACCACCAGTGACCATTCCACTTCTGGTCGTTCTCTTCTTGACCTGCCAGTCCCTGCTATACTTTCTGCTATTTAAGTACTTTTCTTCAAACTAAGGCAGCAATTGATTTCTACGCCTGCAGTGATTCATTCTACTTGCCACTTAACTCCCGTTTCACTGCCAGGAAGCAAATGTCATTTTGCCCGTGTTTTATTATTCCTTGCTTCCTTTATGCAGCGTTGCACACGAGACTTTCAACCCTTTTGAAAACTACTGACCCTGCTTTACTTTATTAAACATCATTAATTACTTTCAAGCGTTTGGGATTCAAACTTATATCTCTCATGAATTGGATTTATGGCGTTTTCAAATATGTTTCTACTACTTGCCTCTCTGTCTCGGCAGTTGAACCGCCACTTTTTGATTCAAATGAGGCTCGAGATGACATCCAGCGTGATCACTCTGCGCGTGCACCCGTACAGATGCCCGACGCTCCTTCGATGTGTCTTCTTTTACTGTGACGCTCCTTCAACGTCAATAAAGCTGTGGCACAGCTTTGAGTGCAGTATTTTGCCTAGAACCACCCGGCACGACGTCAATAGCGTGCCGCCATCTTTGATTTGGCACTTTTCCTCAAGCCTTTGTACTTCACGTCACATCTTACAGTTTAAATAAAGTTTTCATGTGAGGCTTTCACCCGCACGTTTTCTGATGCGCCTTCTTCATACTAATGCAGCCCCTTCAAATTCAGTGCCTTTTCTCCTCAACTTCAATATCCTTTACTGCGGAGTGCTTCTATTGAACTTTGTATTTCAACGCAGGTACTGTTTCTTTTGTCTTCTCTTCTTATTTTAACAGTGCAATAACCAACACCGCGCATGTCTTCCTGCTTTCGTTGACATGCACACCATTTATTTATTTATATTACGGCAAGTTCAGTATTTTATAAAGTTACAGCGCCATGTCCCTACTACAAGTTCGTTGATAAATGTCATTCTGCTGTGTTTTTGACTGCGAATCACCTGCGCTGATTCGCACAGCCTTTTTCTTCCTTTAATTCTTCTCAAAGCACATTGACAACGGTGACAACTTTATTTATTTTATTTTATTGTTTTCTTCTAACAATTGACAACGGTGACCACTTTACTTGTTTTAGTTTATTGTTTTCTACTATCAATTTATCACATATTAGGTGAGAATTCACTCACCAATTTCTGTTTCAAGTATATTTGCTGTACGGTACGCTGTGATTTGAACTAATGTTTATGGTGTGCACTATATGTTATGCCTTTTATAATTTTATATGCAATATGATTTTTGGGTTGCAGCAGGTTTAATTACCAGTTCTTTAATTACGTTAATTTTTCATGGTATTATTGCTTGATTATAATTTTCTTTATGATTCAATGCTCATTATATTTCCTTTTATGATTCAATACCATTTATATGATTGCTATATGCATTAGGTATAAATATGTACCAGTTCTTTACTTATGCTTAATTTTAATGATAAATTCTTCGTTTCTATTTCATTTTTATGATGCATCACACAGTTCTGTTATTGAACTTACTTAATGAATTAATTCATATTTCTGCATTCTACATGAGTGGACGTTCTTAGTCTACATTTACCGGTTTCAAATGTTAAATGCTGACGTCAACCTTTAAGGTTCAGTACTGTTTACTTATTCTTCATGAGCTCTATTATTGGTAATGTTTTTACTTTTGCGCAAAAGTTTTATTCTTCTAAACATTTTCTTGTGTGTTAGACGTACGCTACATGAAATTTAGTTTTAAATGTTCTGTGCATTTAACGCTTTTATGTGATTATTATGCCAGATTCTCACAGCCTTTTTAAAGGTTTCATTCAGAATTAATTATTCTTACTGGCAACTGAGGTTTTCCTCTGTTCGTGCTCCTGTTAGGTGTTAATTTTCACCTTTCTGCTTATTATTTCTGGTGTTACTAATTGTTTTCTTATGTGGAGCACTTCCTTTGTTCTTATATATTCTTTATGTGGTTCTACCTTTCACTTCTTCGTTTGTTGGTTCACAATTTCTCCAGTCTGGCCAATTGGTGTATTTGGCGATACTTTCAACGTTTGTGTTCGGTGTCCACCTTCGTATTATCTCTTTCTCTTTGTCCTTTAAAGAGAGGATGTGTTCTCTTTCTTATTTTAATTCTTCTCTCCTCTACTCCTTGCTTTGCTTCCTTTTGTTATCTCTACTCCTTGCTTTGCTTCCTTTTGTCTTTTGACTTATTCCTTCCTTTTATTCACCTTCCTTTACTACTTCGCTTGACTCTTTTCTTCTTTCATTTGTTCATTGTTATTATTTGTAATTGCTTGGTTCACATCTAAGTTTTAGTTGCAATTGCAAAATGTATAAAAGGGGAAGATGTGTAGTGTTGGCTTTCCAGCTTACTCACTGCTGTCATCATTTGGAATTCCTTTATTTCTTCTCTTAACTCTTCTCACTTTAAATATTTCTTCATTCATCACCTCTTGTGTTCAACTGTTCCTATATTTATGTTCTCCTTTCTTCATATTATTACTTACCCCGTTTCTACTTTTCTTTCTTATGTTCATTGTTATTATTTGTAATTGCCTTGTTCACATCTAGTTTTAGTTGCAATTGCAAAATGTATAAAAGGGGAAGATGTGTAGTATCGGCTTCCCAGCTTATTCACTGCTGTCATCATTTGGAATGTGATTATTCATGATGACATATTAGAACGTTGGGTTCTGAGCTTGTCAGTTAGGAGCTTGGCACTGAGCTGAAAGGTAACAGCTCCTGGTGGGGTCTTTATCTTATTCTTATCATCTTAATATCTATGAATTACCACCTTGTACCATCTTACTCAATAAATACCTATTCTTACAAGAACCTACGTGGACTTGATCTTCATTTACATCACTACAGTAATCCTCTTTCATTGGAATACTGGTTTTGCTTTAAAGTCGGAATGTCCTTACCTCGGCATTCCAAGACTATTGTGATTTGTGTTGATATTCCACATACTCCCAGTTGCTTGCTGACTTGTGGGGTGAGCACAACGCTTGAGAGTCCTGTTTTTAAAAAAAAAAATTGAAAACCCCTTATCTCTGGATGTGTGATCATTACGTAATTTTGCCAATGAGTTGCCAGTCGAGTGAGTCTCAGTGAGAGGATTTACTTTTCCTCCCTTTTTTTTTTCTCTTCCCCAGCGCCTTGAGACCCTCGCGGGTAAGTAGTGTGCTCTACAAATTCCGTGATTGATTGATTGATTGACTGATGTGACTCTCTACGTGTGGATGCAGCAAACAAACCCATGAAGCCACAGACTTATTTCCTGTAGGGAGTATATCCCAGACTGTTATCGGAGGCACAGTGGATTGTTTGTAAGGCATCTTTATTTAATTATTTTGCAAGGGTTTGCATGTGGGTAGTGATGTGGTGTAAGGAAGTATATGGTACAACTGCCTCAAATACTTCCACAAGCAACTGATAGAATCCCGCTTTAGCGCAGTAACCTGCGCACCCTGCCGGAAGTGCGGGGATCTCGAACCATCCAAAATGAAATCCTGTTTTAGTGCAGGCCCTTGCACGCTCTACCACAAGCGGTTGAACTTCAGTGCAGGCCCCGCATGTCACGGTCCCACTCACTTGAAACTCAGGTTTCACTGGAATGGAGATAGTCCATCCTCTCACCTCCAGGCTAGCTCTCAACACCAAATAGTCAATGAGTGTGGGTGATTAGCCTTAAGGGGAAAGAGGGGCAAAAAATAGGGAGAAAGGAATATTCATGGGGACAGAGCAACTGCTAGTGTGGTACACAGCACAATCCCCACAGGTAATGACATCAAACCAGTATGAACGTCCTCTGGCAACATGTCTCTTAAATCGAGCGAACACAAAAAAGGAGTAAGTATCATTCAGAATATGAGGTTGCCCAGAGTATCGCCCCAAAGGCATTTCCCTCGAAGCATCAGAAATACACTCACTAGTGTTATGAAATTGAGGACGTCAAATTTCCAAAATTCCTATTAAATCATAGGAATATATCCAAGAATTCCTATTCACAGCATAGAAAAAACAGGACGCCAAGGGAGGGACTCAGTATAAGAACAGTATCACTATTTTGGTGAAGTCTAGAAGAAAGTTTCATATAAAACAGGTGCTTGATAGGGAACACGAAAGGAAAAGCTGCACAATGCTGTGCGTACGGCGTATGGCTCGCTAATTACAGTTCACAGAGCGAGTACCCTAACCCCTCACAAAGTGGACTACGGTGCAGTGCACTGACCTCTATATGGGAAGGTAATGAAGTAAAAAAAACAAATAAATTGGGCAGTCTTGCAGCGTCTTTGATCCAGTTGAGAAGATTCAGGTATATCCAGCCATGTTAAAAGAGCTCAGTTAGGTTAAGAAACCCGGGGGGAACAGGATACAAGAAATCCAGAGCTGGCATAGGAAGATCCTTCTCCCTGATTGGAGGATCGAAGCCAAGCATCAGGGAAACAGTGGACGCAATCTAAATAGACCACGCCCCTTCACATGATGGCCGCAAATAGCGTAATGTCGAGATCTTGCGAGCTCTCATGTACAGCGTCAACCAAAGGAAACAAAAAGAGTCCTAAACAAAAGGTGAGCTCCTGATTCCCAAAACAATCAGGGAACCCCACAAGATCCTCACAAAGTATCACAACATAGAGGAACGAAAACCAAGCTGTGGACATAAACAAACAGAGTGACATGAACCGCTAAGAATTGGGAATGGAGGGAAAGTGCCTAGGGGGGCCTACCATCGATTTCAACAAGGGCCGTTACACCACCACATGGAGACACAGGAGGGGAACACACCACATGAAGCGTGGGTTCTGACAGTACACCTCCCCAGAGGGCCGACAAATGAGACATGGCTTAGTTGGATTATGAGCATGGAACAGTTGTATGAGGCGGCAAGAGTGCAAATGAATAGAAGGTTCCCAAGAATGCTCTTTGGGTGGATAACCTTTCCAATCCACCAGATACAGCAACTTCCCCTGATGTCTCGGGGAGTCCAGGATACAATTTACCTCATATTCCTCATGTTCTTCAACTACAAGAGGAGGTGGAAGAGGGTAAGTAGTGAGAACATAGGGCTTGAGTAGGGAGGGATGGAACACTGGATGGATCTGGTATTCTGCAGGTAATTCTAGTTTCATGGCCTTTGGATTTATGAGTTGTAGAATCATAAATGGCCCAACATAATGGGGCCGAAGCATTTCAGATCCCTTCAAATGCATGTTTTTAGAAGCCAACCAAACAAGGTCAGCAAGGGCATAAGAAGGAGCTGGAAGTCGGTGCCTAGCGGTCTGATTTTTCATATGCTCCTTAGTAGTCAGTAAATATGTTTGTGCAATTTTCCAAATGTCTGTTAGCGCTGTTCAAAGAGCATCTACTGCAGGTACCTTATGTGTGGGCTGTGTAGGTATAGTTTTGTGATGAAAGCCCATATTACAGAAAAAGGGAGACATTCCTAAAGCTGAACGGAAACTATTGTTATAGGCGAATTCTGCCACAGGAAGTGCCTTAACCTAACTACTTGTTATTGTGGACAACAGACAGTATAGGTACTATTCCATGGACTGATTGGTACACTCGGTTTGCCCAGCCGTTTGTGGATGATACACCGATGATAACCAGAGATCCATTTGTAGAGCTGTGCAGACCTCTCACCAACATCTAGGTACGAATTGTGGCCCCCAATCAGATATTATGACTGAGGGTATTCCATGGGGTCTTATTACATGTTGAATGAATGTAACAACTAGGTCTTTAGCTGTGAGCACCTTAGGCAGAGTGACAAAGTGAGCCAACTTGGAGAATAAGTCCACCACCGTAAGAATGGCAGTGTGACCCAGGTCTTTCGGGAGATTCTTAAAACAATCCATACTAATGTTGTGCCATGGGGAGGGGCGAACTGTGAGGGGTTGTAAAAGACCCACAGGTTGAGTGTAGGAATCTTTATCAACCACAAAAATCAAACAAGATCTTACTAAGAGTGTTTTACAAATGGTAAGACTGAGGCAAAATGAAATTGCACCTGTCGCATGTAGTGAATTTAAGTTATATTTGTGTGGTGCCCAAGATCTGGAAGAACATCCTTCTAATCTTACTCTTAGGGGCAATGTCCCATGATACTGTTACTTAAAAAATGATCAGCACACACAATTTATCATTTAAATAACCCTATGATGTACATCAATTCAGTCACAGGATGTATAAACTCCATACACATGTGTTTCCTCTTTGTTTTCAAAAAGAGTTTCTTTATTCAAGTCTTCATAAAAATAATTTCCACAGTGTAGCCAACGCATTTCGTCTCGTTACAAGAGACTTCTTCAGGGCTACAAGAATACAAACAATACAAATATACAATTTTAAAAAAGTGCTTAGTAAAAATTCCTTTATTTTAAAACAGTGCTGTACATGTTACTGTGATATATAACAATTTATTAATTTTTTAAACCATGTCCCAAAACTCTATCTACCTGTTTTTCTCATAATTTAACTACTATATACATCCATTATATTAAATAGAATTATTTCCACATCGTCATTCCAGTAAGGTCTCTGAGGCTGATTCTATATTCTCCTACAGTTGCCTCAAATTGAATTGAGACAAACAGTAAGTAAGTAAACAGGCTTTATTCGATTTCCATTTGAAAAATCATAAAAGCACATCATAAAAATACATGATTATTCAAATTTCAACAAACCCCAACTCCTTTCCCATAAAAATAGAATAGTAATGTGTGAGAAGTTGGCCTGGTATATGCTGTTCACTAGTTAAAGTGGACACCTTGCACCAGTACAATTCGACTCTTATGGTAGGTAGGTTTAAGACAACCTTTACAGAAAGCTATCCTAGTGGTAGCTGTGGAGAGCAGCCTTCAGGCTAAGTCTTGGAGGAATGTAAAGCAGCTTGTTTTACCACACAATCTCTTGAATCACCAAATGAAAAGACACCACACAGGTATATATATCAAATATATATGTATTTATTACTAAACAACTCTCTACTAATCTCTTGTGAGATTAGAAGTCAGGAACATATGCACAAATCAACGTTTCACAATAAATTGAGCACAAATATGGCTGGGGCCCTAGGGCGTACCAGACCATATACTAAAAAAGAGACTTAAGAACAACGACTTGCAAAGGGACAAGGCCCAGGGCCTTCAGAAGTGCTGGGGCCTCACGAAACCACCCAAGGCAGGTAAGTAAAGGACCCACGGGGGACGCGTGCAGTGAGTGAACACAGGCGCGGATCGCCGTAGACTTCAATGGGGCAAGTCGCGGTTGGAAATTAAGAGTTTAAGGGTACTTCGGGAGTAGCTACAAGCAAGTCACTTACAGGGTAAGTAGTTCTAGGGCCAACACCCACAGGAGCACCGTAGTGCTGGAGTTACCTCACCCAGGGAAGCCGGGTGCATAGGTGTCCTTTGGTGTCGGGTCGCGGCGTCGTTTTCAATGGGAGCCAATGAAGACTTGCTGCTTGTGAAGCCAGAAGAAGTGTCCGGTGGAATCCAAGCCTGGATTCGGAAGAAGGAAGACCTGAAAGCAGAGGGGACAGTGTTCAAAGTCATTTGGCAGTGACCCGGGGCAAGGAAGATGAATGCCCACCGTCGTCGACAGATTCAGGTCGTTCACGGGTGTCTTGACTCTTCGGCCACGAGGTCCAGGAGGCGTCGAGGACGACCAGGAGCTGGATTCAGCGTGTCCCACAAAGTCTGCAGCTGACTGCGGTGTCGGCGACCCGATTGGAGCCAACAAGCCTTGGTAGCAGCAAGTCTCGTGGAAAGAAGAAAAAGTCCATGGTGCAGACCAGCAAGGTCTGGGGGACTCACCCAGCGAGGGTAAGTCAGGGCAGGCCTGGAGCAACCAGGGGAGCTTTTTTTATTTGTAGAAAAGTCTTCAGGGGACCCACAAGCCAGCTGGCAAGGGATCGCGAAGACACCTCGGGAGGATTCCTTCAACAGGGGCCCACGGTCACTGGGACGGGGTAGGCCTCTGATCTTGGGAGGGATCTCTGCTAGAGGCTGGGACCACACGTGGTCCAAAGCACAGGTTCGTAGAATGTCGTGAAGGGGTTGCACTTGAAAATAGTGCACGGTACCCAGGGACTGCGGTTCCTCATCACTCGTGGGGTCCACTTGCCTCAGCTTCGCTGGGGACTCACGATGGCCTTGGAGAAGTCAGGAAATCCTCTTCCTGGGCTGCAGGGACTTCGGGCTCCGGCGGGAGCGGCGTAGTTTGCGACCGTCGTTGCAGTTTTTGGTGCCTGCCAAGCAGGGGAGTCACTCCTTGACTCCAAGGGAGATTCTTCAGTCTTCCAGAGGTAGTGGAACGTCGAAGGTCCGGGATTCTTCTTTAGAGCGTCGTCCAGGGATATCTAGTTTGCAAGTTCAAGGGTTCCCTATCTTATACTAAAAGGAAGGGAGGGACTAGCTCTATGACCCCACCTATGGGAGGGTCAGGGGAGTAGGTGGCTACACCCACTTCCCTTTGTCCAGTTTCGCACCAGAGCATGGGCAGGTAGCCCCTGAGCCGGTTTGAACTGGTGTATGCACAGAGGAGCCTTCTGCTCCCCCAGTGCAGGACTTCAAAGCACTCTAGGAGTGCACCCACCCAGCCCCAATACACTAAATCCTGTCTGGGAGGTGGTCACACCTCCCTGTGACAGGATACCTATTGTTGGGCCTCCTCCACTGCGAGTTTCGGTCATCAGCAGGAGGGCAGCCCAGTGTCTGTGACTGGTGGCATCCATTTTGTGATGCCAGTGCTCTTCAGGATTCTACCGCGTTTCCACAGTAGATACATGTCTATCCCTCTAGAAGGGTGGGATCATACTCCACACCAGGTACTGGTGTGGGGGTATGATTCCAAGGTGTTTGACACCAAACACGACATGTTTTGATGCAGCCATTCCAAAGTTAGCATTAACCGCGAGGTTATAATGCACTTAAGAGTATATGGTTTGACCGCATTCACAAACAGCCCCAGAGAATGGACTCTGAGAGCTGCAGAGGGCCCTGCTCAGGCAGAGGCACCCTCTCACATAGAAACTAAGCACCCTGCCCTCAGGATTGATAGGGCCTGCCTTAGGGGTGACTGATAGGTTTAAATGTGTGTGCAGGGGAGATATAGGGAACCTATATCTCAGTGAGGGGTGCTAGCACCTCCTCACCCAGGCTGCAGTAGCAGGCCTGTGGTGTCAGATTTAGTCTGCTTCCCAGGGGTGGCATAATACATGCTTCAGCCCCTGGTAGGCCTGTGAAGTACCGATGCCCTTGGTACCTAAGGTACCATATACTAGGGACTCATAAGGTACCACAGTATCCAATCACTAGTGCACCTAGAGTGCACTCCAAGTCGTTTAGAGAGAACAGAGAGGCTGGGGCCCTGATTGGCAGGGTCCCAGCCAGACTATAGCCAGAAACCAGTGTAAACATCAGAAAAAAAGTGGGGGCAACATAAGAGGCAGATCCTACTCTCCTACATAATGCAGATGGTCCATCACAATATTATCGATTTCCTACATTTTATCACACTTTTCAAAAAGTTTGTTAAAATCCATATCATAAATTCATTTTCTAAAAGTTGTAAAGCTAAACACGCTGGTCGGCATCGTCTAAAAACAAGTTTCTTTAAAAGCGGCACTAACCATTTTTTCCTTTGCAGGTTATAAAATTTACACAAAAAAAAAGACTACATGAATTGTTGTTTGCTCTGAGCTGTTGTCACAGGGGCATAATTGCATCACCTTTGCCCATTCGTTCATATTAGGGAAGCTAGTAATACGATGGAATATGTTTAATCTAAGTCTTGTTAACAGCAACCTATCATAGGAGCCACGCACTAAAATGAGATAAGGTTGGATACTGTAAGTTATTACTATCATCTGATGATACATTACTGTGGGCTTAGCAATTTCTTCTGATAGTCGACATGATTCAAGTAATGATAAACATTTAACTTTCAGCTCCTTTCTTGACATCGCACTCATTGTGCTTGGCTCGTAGTAAAACTCAGGGTAACCAATATCACACAAAAAGTCCCGAACATATTTTAACCATTTCATTTTTAAAACACCAGTCAAACAGTATATAATACTTAGGGGGATTCTGAACACTATGAATTTCAACAGACAGTCTTTGTTTCTCAAGAAAAACCTGCCATATTTGAGTACATGAGGATCACATTGATATTAATAAGATATACAAGTCAAGTCAAAGTATCTTTATTTGGTTTCAAAAGAAAGCCATAAAAGTTTATAAAATCAACATTACAAATTATGATTCCAGTAATCTATTTACAGAGCAGCAAGAGAGGCAATTCATACAATTCAATTAATTAAGAAGAAATACAATCCTTAAAATCAATCTTCTGATAAAAATGCAATCTATATTACAAGGCACTTAATACCATTACAATGTGCAGCTCCCTACATAAAAATACATCAATACTTAGATTGTGTGCTAGAGAATTACACTGTTCGGGTCCAACTGCAATAACTAATACCGTTTCCTAATAGCCATTGCAATTTAATGTAGTTGGAAACCCTAGTGCATATATCATAAGTAGCCAAAGAGTGTAAATAATTAAAACCTTCAATATAGAAACATGGCCTGATTTCTTTAAAAATTGGAACTAAAAATTTCCTCTTGGCTCTTTATAGAGGGGGCAAAATTCCATAAAGTGCAATGTGCTCTGAGCTGCCAAATTATCCTAGGCTCCAATTTATCTACCCACCCTGATTGTTTTGGGAAAGCCACCAAAAAGTGCAGGGTGAGTAAGCAAAATCTTGTTAGATAAAATCGTATCTGTACATTTATGGTGAATGTTAAATAAAATTGCTGTTTGACAAGGAATAAACAAGGGAGTCCTGTTGCGTCGGGTTGAGAGCGGCATATATTCGCCCCTGTAGAATGTGCCTCTTTTATGATATTTTTAGCATTTTCAGGGATGCCAGCTGGACAATCAAAGTAGTGCCCCAAACCTAGCTTATAGAGGTTATCCCTTGCAAATCGGAGCCAAGGGATAGTTAGTGCTCCGTCAAGATTAATACAATCTTTGATAACCTCTCTGGAAAACACTAACTCGTCAGACAACCAGATTTTGTCCCATAATAGCAGGGGGCAATGTCTATACGATCCTCTACAAAGTCAAGCCCCAGCTCATGATGACAAAAGATTGTGGGGGCACTATTTGGAGTCATCAGTAACCTTTTTATGAATTTATTTTCCATAATCTGTAGCTGGTGGCTGATATGGTATCCCCACACTCCAGCTCTGTATGTTGCAACAGGCACACATTTGGCTTTGTAAAATGTAGCCAGCTAAGTCACTGGCTTTTGGCCCAGCTTACGGGCAAAGCGAAAAAGCCCCTCAACCACCCTGCCCACATGTTGCACCCTTGCAGTAACAAGCGGTTCCCAATTCATCCTGTTGTTAAAAATATTCCCTAGATAATTAAAATTATTCAATTTACCAATCCTCTTATCTCCCACAGCATATTTCCTAGTTTTGGTCATTTTGGGACCACACACCATAATATATGATTTGATAAAATTAACTTTTAAATCAAGAGCCAGCATAAAATCTGTGAATGCATTAAGTAATTTTTGGAGGCCATTTGCTGTCAGGGCCATTAACACGGTGTCGTCCGCATATGAAAGTAGCGGGGCCCGTTTGGACAGTCAAATTCTTTATCTGTTAAAAAAGCCTCTAGACCATTGGTATAAATAAAAAAAAGAAAAGGGGCTAAAATACATCCCTGCCGGACACCTTCTGTGGAAGCTATCGGCCTAGTTTTTCCCCTTGTGGGCCGTATCTTATAACAACAGAGGTGGATGCATGGAGCCTACGAAGAAGAGAAATCAAAGCCTCCTCGACTCCCATTTTCCCCATAAGTGCCCACAACTTCTCCCAATTTACGATGTCAAAAGCACTGGACAAGTCCATGAAGGCCAGGTGGATAGAACCCTACCTGGCCTTCATGTACTTGCCCATAATCAGTGACAAGTTGAGGCACTGTTCAATGGTGCCCATCCGTCTCCTATAACCATACTGCGTTCTTGCCATCACCCCTGTATCGATCGCCCAGGTTTCGAGTCGGGCAAGGACAACCCTTCCCAACAGCTTTGCTGTGGTGTCAATAAGGGAAATTGGCCTATAGCAGGCAGGGTCACTTCTATTACCTTTTTTGAACACAGGGACCACGACAGCCTCCCTCCAAGTTGCTGGGATGGGGCCAGTCACCACTGCTTTAAAAAACATTGGTCAATAATGGAGCCCATAGCTGAGGATTACTTTTAAAAAGATCTAATGGCACTCCATCCAGACCTGGAGCTTTCATGCTAATTCCTTTTGCTATGGCCTCCTCAACCTCAGCTACTGAAATTGATGCACTTAAATGAGAAGCCGAGGTTAGGTCTAAGGGCAAATCCCCACTAAGTACCTCAGGCTGGCGGCCGTTAGGATTAAATATAGCCGCAAAATGAGTTTCCCAGACATCCCCCAGGATCAGGGAATCTATCTTCCTCACCTCTTTGGTGAATAAAAGACGATTTATGATATCCCAGAAACTTTTAGAGTCCTTAAGGGAACTGGCTCTCTCCAAATCATCCTAGGCTAAGCACCTCAGTTCTTCTTTCCTCTGCTTAACTATGCTTTTATAGGCCTTCCTATCGTTTTTAATTTGAGCCCTGTCGCGAGGGTTAGCATGGAGTGGCAATTTAAAAAAAGTTTGGGCTCTTGAGCATTCCGCATTAAACCATCTTGTCTCTGGGAGATCCCTGACCTTAATCGATTTGGTCAGATTTTTAGCTATATCTGAACAAATCAGTTTGAATTCACGAATGATCTCTGCTGGGGGCAAGTCATGATGGAAACACCTCATGATCGAATCATAATTAGCTGTGACGGTTTTTACCTCAAATTCAGATGGGTTTACTTTATTCCAATCGAGTCTTACCCCTTTATTAGGATTACAATGAATTGAGCAGTCATCTACTTTCCCTCTCTGAGCTATTGTACTGAGTGACGCTATGAGGGGATTATGATCGCTAGCATTATTTGGCTCCACCTCAAAGTCTCCAATAAGCGGCAAGAACTTCTGTGAGATAAACATAAAATCAATGAAACTTTCCCTTCCTCCTCCAACATAAGTAGGGCACTGTGTTGAGGGATTACTAGCTAAGTCATTAATGAGGCCCAAATCATTCTCCATAATAATAGAGTTTAGGGCCTCACCCTGAGGGGTGTGGATAAGGTGCGGCAGGGGCTGCCCCTCTGTGTTTAGCAGCCCACAGGCATGATTAGAGCTGTGGGGGCAGGAAGAGCAATTAAAATCACCCACCCAAAGAATGCATAATGGTTGCCATTTCTCAGAGGTATTATTGATTTCCGCCTGCAAAGCCTCAATAACCTGACAGCTGTTTTGATGAAAGATATTATAATACCAGTTCACCACTAGTAGCTTGACCTGCAGAATATTAGAGATCAAGATTAGTTGAAACCAAGGAGATGTACCAACAACGATAATTTTTATGGCCTCATATTTAACTGAGATTAACAGTACCAACCCTCCTTTTGCCCTCCCTGCTAACGAGGGTGTTGCGTGGACCGTGTAAGAACAATAACCATTCAACACGATATCTTCCTTATACCACGTCTCCTGTAGACAAATATTGTCAAAGCCTCTAATATATTTTAGCCATACCTTGTCAGTCAATTTGGGGCAAATTCCTGCTATGTCCCATGAAATAAATTTAAGTGGAGACTTAATATGACCCTGATTTGCCAATCCCACAAATTCATTATTTATAGCTTGTTCAGCTACGGTGGTAGGCAGATCCGACTCCTCACTACCAGTGGTGTCGTTTGGGATTAAGTTACGGCGCGGTGAATAGTTTTTGGGTTTGTCTCTGCTCTCCTTACTAATATTTGATTTGGGGGAGGAGAATTCAAGTGAATCCACAGAACCCCTATTACTGAGTTCATCTATATAAATTCCTCTTCCTTGAGCACTACAGTGCAAACCCATTCCCATCATGGCAACTGGTTGTCTAGAGCACCCACTTATTCAGTCAATTTCAGACAGCCCAGAAAGGACATCAAAGCGATTAGGATGAACAAATGGAGAAAGCTGTGTAAGGGGATGTGTACTTGAACCCAACCACGCAGATTGTTTTCTCGCAATGAATTCATGATATGGTGGATAGAAAAAACCGAACCGATGAATCTCTATCGAATCACCAGGTAAATCTCTAAAGTGCGTTAGGGCAAAGCGGGCGCACCATGCATTACTAAAATTAAGCACAACACAATCCCCTTCCCCACATTTGGTCGTATGGCCCAACCAGCTCCCTCGCTTGGCCATAATAATTTTTTCAGACCAATTTATCTTCCGCGAAATTCTCTTAAAACACCAATGAGCCGATTTATTAACAAGGCTTTGACAAGTTTCTTGCTGGCCAAGGACCAAACAGGGGACCCCCTTCAAGTGTGTGCATGTGTACATTCCGGGGGTAAGTTTAGTACATCTTTTGCACCCCGCCCGTTCTTTGGATCATGCACTGGGCCATTTGTATTTATATTTCCTTGTAATGATCTACCCCTATCTATCATGATTGATCTTGATTGATTTGTAACCCCCTAACCCAGCTTTTGATTGTTACTATGGGAGTTCCCAACCAAAATGGGGTCCTGTGGTGTTGGGGCCATAGGATTATTACTGACATTATTAAGAAGGGACTCTGTGCTGGGGACCTGGCCATTTACAGTAGATATTGTACTTAAAGGGATCAAGCGATTCATCGGGACACTAGGAATAACATCATCTTGTTTTGAATCTGAGTTTCTTGGACAAGTAACATTGTCAATCTGTTTGTCAGATACTGCGTTATTATCTAGGCCCATCAACACTCGGGCAAGATGCTCTTCAATGCAGGCTAATCTAGATAGAATAGGTGTCAGAGTCTCTTGCACAATTCTACTGAATTTACAACAGTGTTATCCATTTCATTTGATACGCTACTTCTCCCTCCTCCCAACCGAGTCCTAGATGTGTTTCCAGTTAAGTGGGTTTGTTTAGTTCTCTTGACCCTCAGAGAATGTCCTTTTAATGTACAATCAGCCCCCGCCAGGTCAGTTCTTTTCCGTTTCCCTCCGGGTACAGCTTGCGGTACAGTAGATTTCTTCACTAGGCAAGTGATAGAATCAGCTCCTTCATTGGGGGCATGTAGAACACCCTGACTCGAAATGATTACAGTGGGTGATAGAGGAGGTTGCGGTCTCTGTACAGGAGCTATTTCTGGTGTAACTACTTGAGAGTCAGTTGGGACAGGTATGATTGGGCAGGGCTCTAATGAGAGTCTTCGCTCAGCGATTTCTATTTCCTTAGTTATCGCCCCTACCGCTTTTTGGAGGTAACCATCCAAAGTTGTGTCCGTTGTCTTTGGTGTAGGGGTAGGTTTTTGTTTTCCCATGATACAAATTGCCTTAGTGGTGAACTATGGGAAAATAAAAACAAAAATATTTTACCTTCATGCGGTTTTACAAAGCTAAGTCTTAATACCAGCAGTCCCCAAACCCGGGTGGAAAAAACCAAGAGAGTTGGCCCAGCCCAGTCTCTTCCGGGCTCTGATGGGCCCGACCTTGGTCCACCCTTGGTCCGGGCGCGCCCGCGCATGTTCCTCGCTGCGGAAGCCCAAAGCAGCCTTTATGCGCCCCCCGGCGCAAGGAAAGTGACGTTGGCGCCTCCTGGCGCGTTGCAGAACGGGGGATGTAGTCCCCCGTGAGGCTGGCGATGACCAGCAGAAAAATCAAGTCAGTTACGGGCTCCCGCAGTGCGGGAGCCCAAAGCAGCCTTTATGCGCCCCCCGGCACAAGGGAAGTGACGTTGGCGCCTCCTGGCGCATTGCAGAACGGGGGATGTTGTCCCCGTTGAGGCTGGCGGTGACCGGCACAAAAATCGAGTCAGTTACGGGCTAAGATATACATTGTTAAGCCAAATCAAACCTGGAAACTATTCCTTGTCATATGGTCTTTATGTCACAATTTTTTAACTTTTTCTCTACAAGTCTTAAATGATCAACTTTCATAATGTAAAACAACCTCAAAATGTATATACCTTAGTGTATTCAATAATGTCTAGCAACCACAAAAGCCTTGCTCCCGCGTGTTCAAACACTCCATGATCAATTAAAAGGTCTTGTCATCGTTCCATGCCTTATATATTTGTTTGGTAAACATTGTATGTCTGTTGTCATTTAATTTTGTTCTGTAAAGTATATTAGCACATCGTTACTTGTAGTGCTCATCCATCATTAAGAAAGGCATCAGTAATTCTTAAAACCAAATATAGATAATGTACTGCGTGTAATCGTGTTGCAAATCCTCTCGTCTATCTGGAGGGATCTCAGAGCATATGTTCTCAGGCCTATGTTGGCATTGTGGTCTGTTAGGGTTATGGATATGATGATATCATTAAGTTGCTGTTCTATTTCCCTTCAATATATATCATAGCTACAAAACGTTGCTTACTAAGATTTGCACATCTCGTGCAAGTGTCTCCCAACAAAGCCACCTAGTACATAATTCCTTGGCTTTTGCTATCCCAGTATGACTGGCTAAAGATGAAGAATGACAGCATTGCAGAATCTGGTCTCTGTACTCAGAAGGAATGAACAACTTCTCATCATGAGATATAAACCCCATGTTTTAAAGAATACAAAGGATAAGACAACCATATGTTGTTGCCCACTGATTCCAGTGTTTTCTTAATCTCAGCAATGAACTCCTCTGTGGAACAGCTACTAATCACCTTATCGATTGGTATCATGAGTGCTGTCTCTAAAGTGGTTTTCTTGTTTAGGGGAGGAATACAGATATGTGAAAGGGCATCTGCTTTTACCTGTTGTGCAGCTGGCCGGTAGGTTATAACGAAATCAAATTCATTAAAGAACAAAACCCACTGCATCTGATGGGGTGTAAAAGCTAGAGCAGGGCAAAAAAACTGCAAGTTCTTCTGGTGGGAGTATATGGTGATGGGATGCCGAGCCACCCACAAGTAATGCCTCCATTCTTGGAATGCTAGTTTGATTGTCAGCAACTCTCATATAATTTTGTTCTGCTGGTAACAACGTTTTAGAAAAAAAAACTATGGGACGCATAAGGCCAGTTTCCTTGTCACGTTGCAACAAAACCCCACCCACAGCATGTTGACATGTGTCGGCTTCCACATAAAAGGGTAACACAGGATACAGGTGTATCAAGACAGGAGCTGTAGTGAATTTTGATTTTAACAAGTTACAAGCTTTTTGAGCTTTGGTAGATGAATAAAAAGAAAACTTTTCTGAGTAGTCTAGTGATTGGGGTAATGCTATCCAAGAAATGTGTAATAAAACGCCTATAAAAATTAGCATAGCCCAATAAGGTCTGCACTTCCTTTACACAGGTAGGGATAGGCCACGTCAATATTGCTTCTATTTTCTTTTGATCCATTTGGATTCCAGCAGAGGATATAACAACGTCCAAAAAGTCTACCTGAGGGACATGAAACAAGCACTTGTCTAGCTTGATGAATAAGTGTTGTTCCTGCAACTTTTGTAGAACCTTTTTAAAATGATGTTTGTGTTTATGTGGGAAATTAGACAATATCAAGATATCATCCATATAGACGATTACAAAAAGATCAAGAAATTCTCTAAGGATATAATTTATGAAAAACTGGAATGCTGCAGGGGTGTTACACAACCTGAACGGCACAACACAGTATTCATGTAAACCTAATTTGGTATGGAACGCCGTCTTCCATTCCCTATAATCGATGCACACGCGGAGATCCCCCTCTTTTTTGGCACAAAAAAAGAGGAGATGAGACAGATGAGGAAGAATGTCTGATGATTCACACAGTCTAACATCCCGTCCAGATATTCTCTCAGATGTTTGGTTTCTGGATCTGAAAGGCCATATATCCTGCTACATGGGAGTGTGGAACCTGGCACAAGATCTATTCTACAGTCGAAACTGTAGTGAGGTGGTAACCCAGTGGCTTTTATTTTATCAAAATCAAGGATTTAGGGATTCTCTAAACTAACACAGGAGCCACATGTGAAAGGGGAAGCCCAATCAATGGTTTCTTGATAACAGTGCTGTAGGCAGTGTTTAGAATCTAAGGTGGCTGTACAGGCTACCCAATCAATCTTTGGATTATGTAGTTGTAACCAAGACACCCCTAGGATGGCACCGAATGTAGGGGTATCAATAAGCTGAAAACTGATTTCCTCGGAGTGACCGTTATCACATATCAAAGTAATAGGTTCAGTATAAAAGGTAATTAGATCTGATGATAACTCCAACCCATCCACCGCCCAGACTGGTTCTGGTTCCTTCTTTCGAAGACAAGGAATGCCTAAAGTCTTTGCTAAAGTAATATCCAAGAAGTTACCAGTTGCCCCCTGTTAAAAATGGAGGTTTCTGGTGGGCAGAGTATACACCCTGTCCAAGCAGGAGCCACAATCCTAGTCAGGGTAAGTGAGATCCACACCCTAAATTAACCTATGCTCACCCTCTGGTAGCTTGGCGCAGAGCAGTCTGGCTTAGCTTAAGGGGCAATGTGTAAAGTATTTGTGCAACACATAAATTACAGTATCATAGTGAAAATACCACAAAAAGACTCTACACCAGTTTAACATAAATAGAGAATATTTATCTGAGTAAAACAAAACCAAAACAGCAAACATCCAATAAGTAGAACTTGAGATATTAACTTTTAAAGATTAAATGAGAAAACAGTGCTTAGAAGTCACTAGGGGTCAAAAGGTTACTTGAGGTCGCGAGGGACCAGTACAAGTTCAAAGTTCAGGCCAGACGCGATGGAGGGCAGGCCGGCTACAGAACCCACGCAGGGCCCGCTGAGAAAAGTACCTTGTATGGAGCAAAGTGTTGCAGTCGAGCACACGAGGCAACAGAATTTTCCCCGCAGTCGCGTCACTGCTTTGAAGATGAACCTCGCAGACGGTGTCAAAGATTTGGCACTGCATCGTCGTCAAGACTTGCAAACGGTGATGAAGAATCGGCGCTGCGTCATCGTTGAACCTCGCAGTCGGGACCCACATCGCTGTTGATTCAGCACTGCGTCGTCGTCAGAGAGCGATGCGTCAGCTTTTCTCACTTAGTTGGGTCGATGCACCAGTTTTTACAGAAAAAACAGCTGCAGAACCCACTTCTGAGGCCCAGGACTGGAGGGGGCACCTCAGGCAAGGGTAGGACTCACAGATGGCAGAGTTAAGCAGCACCAGCAGAGTTGCAAGAAGTCTTTTATGGCCCTGAGACTTCAGAAAACAGGAGGCAAGCCAGCAAGCTCTTGGAGAATCGTGGGTTTAAGGATATAGAGAACAGGTCCAGTCCCCCTCACTCCCAGGCAGCACACCAACACAGCAATGGAGGTAGCAAAGTGGCAGTCCCTCCTACAGCACAGCAGCTTTGTCCAGGCAGAATGTACTTTGTTCCAGTAGAGTTCTGACCTGGTGGTGTCAGAGGAACAGTACTTATACCCAAATTTGCCTTGGAAGTGGGAGAGAGATCAAAGAGGCCTTTAAAGATCACAAGGTCCTTTCCTGCTCTTGCTCCAGACACACTACGGGAGTATGTAGCTCTTTGTGTGGGACAAGCACAGCCCTATTCAGGTGCAAGTGTCAGCTCTGCCCTCCCAATCTAACTCAGGAAGGCCCATCAGCCTGGTGATGGGCTATCAGGATGCAAATGTCACACCCCAGCTCCCTTTGTGTGACTGTCTCTAGGGAATGCACAAAGCTCAGCTGTCACCCAACCCAGAAGTATATTCAGAGATAGGCAGAGGCACAGAATGGTTAAAGAAAAGTGCCAACTTTCTAAAAGTGGCATTTTCAGACTTACAATTTAAAATCCGACTTCACCATAAGTTGTGATTTTAAATTGTGAGTCCAGAGACACCAAACTCCACATTTCTATCTGCTCCCAATTGGAAATTACACTTAAAAGGTGTTTCAAAGCAATCCCAATGTTAACCTATGGTAGAGATAGGCGTTGCAGTACTGAAAAGGAAATTTAAGAGTATTTCCCTACCAGGTCATGTAAAACTTAAAAGTACATGTTGTACTTTTTAAATACACAGCACCATGCCCATGGGGTACCTAGGGCCTGCTTTAGGGGTGACTTACATGTAATTAAAAAAAAAGGCTTGAGCCTGGCAATTAGGTTTACTTGTCAGGTCGAAATGGAAGTTTAAAACTGCATACACAGGCTCTGCAATGGCAGGCCTGAGCCATGTTTAAAGGGCTACTGAGTGGGTGGCACAATCAGTGCTGCAGGCCCACTAGTAGCATTTAATTTACAGGCCCTGGGCACATATAGTGCAGTTTATTAGGGACTTACAAGTAAATTAAATATGCCGATTGTGAATATGGCAATGTTACCATCTTTAGAGTACAGAGCAAATACACTTTAGCACTGGTTAGCAGTGGTAAAGTGCCCAGAATCCAAAAGCCAGCAAAACCACGCCAAGGATGCCAGGTCAAATACCCCTAAATTCAACAGGATAGGGAGAACCCTCCAGTCAGAGTTTCTGCTAACCATTGTAACTGTAATGGTAAAATGTTGTGGAACCCGAGTAAAAGTATTTGCTAGAATATAGGAGGTTTCATTGGTTGCACCCAACGAGCTGTTCCCAATTCATTTTAGATGTTCCACAGTTCCCGGCATGGAACCTCCAGAATCCACTAGAGCAACAGATGTTTTGGGATTTAGGGTTTTTTGGTTTTGTGGGGCATTCACAAGCATAATGCCCCCCTTACCACAATAAAGACATAGATTCAAAGTCATTTTATTCCTTTGTGAGAGGCCCTCTGATTCCTCCTGTTTGCATATGTTCAGGTGCATTGCTGGGTTTATTATCTTCTTTTTTGTCCCCTCTAAACATGTAAACCCGAGGGGCATCGGTCTTTCCCTTTTGTCCCTGTCATTCACTTAATTGGTGATCCAGTTTAACCACCAAGTCTATAAAATCAAAACAATCTTCCAGAGGATCTACCGCGTGTGACAGAATGTCCTTTCAAATCATCACATAGCCCCCGATTAAAACAAGGAAGACCAATGTGCCTCTGAAACCAATAGTTGAAACTACTTATATACATCAGTAAATCTTCTTTTCCTTGTCTGAGGTTTGGAAGTCCTGTATTGCTTGCCTGCATGAAAGTGTGTTTAGCGAACAGTCACCTCATTTGTTCTTTAAAAGCTAAGAAATTATAAAGAATCGGATCATCATTTTCTACAAGCGGGATAGACAAATTAACTGCAATACCAGCCAAGTAGGAAATGACAAAAGCCACCTTTGCAGCATTGTCCGGAAATGCTATAGGCCTACATAGAAACCATAGATGGCATTGGTTCATGAAGATGCAAAATGTACTGCTATCTCCACTGAACCATTCAGGGGCAGCCAAGGGAAAAGGTACCGGGGGTCACAACGGTTAGGTTAACAGATGGGTTTCCACTACATGTTGGGTTTTATCTGGCTGAAAAGTGGCTGTAGGACAGGAGTTTGGGTTTTAGGGTCCGCACCACACGATCGCCCCAGGGATCCCCCTCCCCCGGCATATATCTTGTTAGTGCTCTCTTGAAGGTTTGGTTCTCCTCTCTCAGAACATGTACTTTCACCTGAATAGCTGATAATGTGTGAGCTAGTTCTTGCATGGTAGGTCTAGATGCTGCACCCCCTACCCCTGAGAAAGGTGTGATTCCCTGAAAACCCTGCCTGATCTATCTCCGTTTGGGCAAATTAATTATCCTGGGCTTTGGCTTTCTGTCATGGTCCCACTCACCTGAAACCCAGGTTCCGTGGGAACGGAGATAGTTTGTCGTCACACCTCCAGGTTAGCCTTCCACACCAAATAGTCAACTAGTGTGGGCGATTACCCCTAAGGGCAAAAGAAATAGGGAGAAAAGAATATTCATAAAGACAGAACAGCTCTTGATATGGTGCACAGCACAATCCCGTCAAGTAATGATACCAAACCAGTATGACTGTTCTCTGGCAACACGTCCCTTAGATAGAGTAAACCCAAAAAAAGTGGTATTATTCAGAATATAAGGTTGCCCAGAGTATCACCCCAAAATCACTTCCCTCCAAACACCAGAAATACACCTCAACAGTGTTATGAAATTGAGGGCATAAAATATTCAAAATTCCTAATAAATCATAGGAATGTATCCAATAAATCCTATTGACAACATACGAAAAACGGGACGCCAAAGCAGGCATGGGTAGAAGAACAGTCTCACTATTTTAGTGAATTCTAGAACAAAGTCTTGTATAATACAGGTGCTTGACAGAGAACCCGATAGAAAAAGCTGCACAATGCTGTGCGTACGGGGTAAGGCTTGTAAATTGCACTCCACGGAGCGAGTACCCTAAACCATTCCCAAAGCAGACTACGGTACAGTGCACTGACCTCTATATGGAAAGGAGATGAAGTAGGAAAAAACTGATAAATTGTGCAGTCTTGAAGCATCCTTTATCCAGCTGAGAAGATTCAGGTATATCCAGCCATGTTAAAAGAGCTCCGTTGGGCCGTCGAGTTAAGAAACCTAGGATGAACAGGAAACAGGAAATTCAGAGCCTGCATAGGAAGATCCTTTTCCCTGATTGGAGGATCAAAGCCAAACGTCAGGAAAACGGTGGATGCAATCTAAATAGACCTCACCCCCCTCCCATGATGGCCGCAAATAGCGTAATGCCGAGATCTAGTGCAATCTTGCATACAGCGGCAACCAAAGGAAACAAAAAGAGGCCTTAACACAAGGATTCCCAAAACTAGGGACCCCCACAAGATCCTCACAAAGTACCACAACATAGAGGAACGAAAACCAAGCTCTGGGCATAAACAAACAGAGTGACATGAACCGCCAAGAACTGGGAATGAAGGGAAAGCACCTAGGGAGTTATACCATTGATTTCAAGGAGGGCCATTACACCACCACATGGAGACATAGGGGACGATTCTGATGCGGGTTGGAAAAGCTTCCCGACCGAATCGGTTGGGAAATGGTTTCCGACCCACTCGGATCGGGAAAGTCCGACCGGCGGAGTAGGATGCATCCGGATGCTTCCAGATACGATTTGGTTGAACTCCCATTGACTTCAATGGGAACATTTGTTCCTAACCGCATCAGAATTGGGCCCTCGGTCGGGAAGACACGTTCCCGATCCGATTTGGAAGGAGCAAATGCCGTTAGGAGGCCTTCCTAACCGCATCAGAATCAGGCCCTCGGTCGGGAAGCTTTTCCAACCTGCATCAGAATCGGGCCCACAGAAGGGAAACAGACAACGCATGAAGTACAGATTGTGACACCGCGTGCTCTACAACGAGTGCTAGAACCACGAGTTGTCCACAATGCAGGCCCTGCACATTCTGTAGCGAGTGTTGGATATAACTCACCTTAACTGGCTAATGTTTTCCAATGTGGACGCTGGTTGGTGAGTGGGAAGCAAACTTCTGTGTGGGAGCTCGACTTTGCTCACACAACGCTTGAGCTGTCCTCTCTGCGGTAAAGTCAGTCTGCTTGTGTGCTAATAACACACCCACTCCAGGTGATACAGCGAGAGATCCGTATGGTGTTGCTTGGTTTGTTGCCCCGACCTAAAAACAAGAATCTCAGCAGGAAGTTCGTTCTTCTGGGGCTGGTGTTGACGAAAAGTCAGATAGCTATCTTGTGGTTGAGCCGCAGGCCGCCTCGAGTGGCACAATGGGTGCGAGACGTGAATGAATGGGCAACAGCTGAACTGGTTCGAATGCAGCAGACCAGGCGAGATGAAAAACTAGAGGATGATTTACAGGCCTGGAGAGCAATGTTGAGGGATATGCAGACTGATGGGACGGGCACTGGGTCCCAGAATGTAAACATTGAGACTGAACAGGTAGTGAGTTGAACAGCTGACTATTAAGAGAAGTGGGAGGATGCTCACCCTAGAAATACTAGAGGACGTACTGGAGCAGACAAGAGGAAGGGAGTATATTTTAAAACAAAAAATACACACCCAGACATGAAAGGGGGGTATGTTTAGTTAAGGGAGGGGGTAGTTTGGTTTATACAATACAGGTTTGTCTTTGGGCATTTTAGAAACACTTACCAAAGGGCGGTGCCTCACTGGGGTAGGAGCTGGAATGGGGCAATTAAAAAGCAGGGTTGATGATTCATGATGACTAATATAATGTATATATGCAGCCTGTATTTGCCCTACTTCTCTCAGTGTTCATGGCTACATGATGTTCCTTAATGTATACGCCTGAATATGTTAAAATGCCATACATTTTATTTTTGTCTCAAATATCAATAAAGATATTTTTTTTTTTAAAACACACCCACTCCAGCATTAGAGGAAAAGCCTTATTTGTTGAACAGAACTCAAGGCTCTTATTCACGCCTCAGTCAAGCATTAAAGGAAAAGCATCTCATGAAAGCAAGCATTAAAGGAAGCTTAGTGGACAGAAGAATCTTCTGGTTACTGGCTATCCCAATACACTAGGGTTGAAGGAAAGTCATCTATATTTGCTCTCTACAAGCCCCTGTGGAATACAAATATAAATTTTTAATGGGACATTTTGAAGTGGAATGGTCTTCTATCACCTCTCTTCTTGGCACAACCAGGTGCGACACCCATAGTGGTAGGAGAGGAGTGGGTGGATATATTTGATAACTATTTGGAGGCACTTGATGGACAGGAGTTTAAATCAAGTCGGAAGTAAGCTATTTTTTTAGTACTCTGGGGAAGGAAGGGCAGCACATTTTCAAATATTTGCTGACAGCTGTAAATCCTGAGGGTCAACCTATAAAGATGTGTACTGTGAAGCAAGAAAGAGACTAGAACTAAGATGTGCAAAAGGTTCAAATGTAGTCATGAGAAGATACCAGTTTTTACACAGCCACAGAAAGCTGGTGAACCTGTGGATTATTTTGTGACAAGGCTGAGAGAATTTTCAGTCAAGTGTAAATTCAGTGCGATGACAGATGGGATGATAAGTGATCAACTCATTGTGCAATGTAGTAGTAGAAAGATGCAAGAGAGATTGTGGGAAGCTAAAGATCCTTCTTTGAAATATGCCATCGAAATGGTCAAAGTAGTGGAAGAATCAGAATATTGCATGACGGAGATGGCACGAAGGGATATTAAAGGGAAGAGCAAAGTGTCAGTTGTGTATAAAGTGGAGGAAGACGTGGCAAGAACCGCTAAATGGACTGCAAAAACAGGGAAAGGGGTTATAACAGTAAACCTTCTAACAAAGTATGCAACAGGTGTGGAAATAGCTATTGTACGCCAGATGGCAAGAATTGTTTTGCCATTGGAAAGGGGTGCAGGAAGTGTGGACGTAAAGGGCACTTTCTCAATATTACTAAAAGAACCCCCGTCCAATCTTAATTGATCAATAAACCTCCGTCTTCAGTTTGACTAGAATGTGATAAAGGCTCAGTACAATTACTGTTTGCTTCAACAATATTTATTTGTTCGCTTGTAATGATACATTTATTCCTTCTTTAATATTAAATGATCATTTTATTTTCATGATATTTAATCTTTTGCTTTTAAAGGGCTCTTTGCCTGCATGTGCAGGGACAATGGGAGAGGAAAGGTGGCGGTGTTAATGAAGGAAGCAACATTTGTGGCTGGGGGTACAAGTTGTGACAGAGTTTTGTGTGTAGGCGGAAGTGAAGAGAGGCTGGGTAGAGTGAACAGCCCTAAAGCGGAGTTTACCATTAGGAACATGAAAGTGGAGCTGATGGTTGACTCTGTTGGATGGTTTCATCAACATGATCTTCACATTATCATCAACCCACGGGGCCCCCACTCAAGTGATGGTTGTAGAAGATACGACCCTGGATGACATACTGGAGGCAGCTAAGAATGTGTTCAGAGAGGAAATGGGAGAGTTGAAGGGGTACGTACATGAAATAAAATTGAAGCAGGGAGCCATTCCTGTACAACATAAGGTCAGGAGAGTGCCTATTTTAGTAAGAGAAGAAGTAAACAAAATGTTGGGTGACATGCTGAAGAGTGGGGTGATTGAGCCTATTGAGACATCGAGTTAGATTTCTCTGGTAGTAATAATGGAGAAGGCTGATGGAAATTTGAGGTTCTGTGTGACCATGAGAGTCTAAACCAGTACATCATTAGTAACAATTTTCCTCTGCCAAAATATAAATGAACTCATTTTGATGATTGAAGGGGGAAATCATTTTTAAAATTATATATTAAACATGCTTATCACCAGATCCGCCTTCATAAGTGTTCCAAGCCCTTGACGGCATTCATAACTATGGAAGGCACTTACCAGTTTACTAGAATGCCGTTCGGATTATCATCTGCAGCCAGTGTCTTCTAGAGGATGATGGGTGAAGTGTTCAGGGGCTTGAACAATGTCATCTACTTCCAGGATGAAATTCTGGTGTTTGGGGATAGTGATGAGAATCACAGTAATGCATTGAAACAGACTTTGAATAGAATCTCACACTTGTGTTCAACACTGCAGAAAGAAAAATTTGTATTTTTAGTAAACGAGGTTGAGTATTTGGGACACACTTTGTCTGCAGAAGGTGTTAAATCAAAGAAGGATTTGTTGTCTGCCATAAAGTTGGCACCCACGCCTCAAGATAAGGACCAGTTGTGTTGTTTTCTTGGGCTTATTGAGTACTACTCCAAATTTGTCAAGAATTTTGCTAGTAAAACAGAATGCTTGAAAATGCAATGAGAAAGGGTGTCGATTTTACATGTGATCAAGATCAGCAAAACTGTTTTAAAAACATTAAAGAGGAAGCGTGCAATACTGGGTTCTTGGTTCCTCATGACACTAGAAGAAAAACAATTGTCACGGTTGATGCGATTGCCACTAGCATTGGGGCTGGGTTATCACATAATGTATTGTACCTCGGAGAAACAGTTGCTTTTGCCTCACGTTCTCTAACAGTGACAGACAGACAGTATTCTGTTATTGATAGAGAGGTACGTGCTGCAGTGCGGGGTTAGAATATTTTAGGACATAGCACTATATAAATGCAAACCTTTTTCCCTCTTCTATCCCTCCACTATCCTTCTCAATTGAAATAACTAACTAACATATCCACCACTCAAAGTACTTTCATAAAACACTGTACTAATTCACCGCTAATCCTTTATGGGTTCCGGAGTAGCGTGCTACTCGCAGAAAAAGCACTTCGCCGCCTCATTGGGGGTAGTAAGCGGTGTATAAATGCAAACCTCTTTCCCTCTATCCCTCCACTATCCTTCTCAATCCAAATAACTGATTAAAATATTCACCACTCAAATTACTTTCATATTTTCACTATACTAATCCTTTATGGGTTCTGGAGTAGCGTGCTACTTGCCGAAAAAGCACTTCAACACCTTATCAGGGGTAACAAGCGCCATATAAATGCAAACCTTTTTCCCCTTTCCATCCCTCCACTATCCTTCTCAATCCAAATAACTAACTAACATATCCACCACTCAAATTACTTTCATATTTCACTATACTATTCATCACTAATCCTTTATGGGTTACGGAGTAGCGTGCTACTCGCAGAAAAAGCGCTTCGACGCATCATCAGGGGTAGTAAGCGCTATATAAATGAAATTACGATACAATACAATGTGTGCGGATGTCAAATTGTTCGCCGCACCAATCACATGACCTTCATGGAAACTTTATCTCCTGGAGGAGCTTGGAAAAGTTTGGCAAGACTTGCCAGGTTGGCCTCCCATTTACAGGAATATAATTTCAATATTGAATATATAACAGGGTAGAGGAATGTTCAGGCGGATTGTTTGTCTCGTATGCAGTTGGATTGGGAGTGTGTTGATTGAAAAAATGTGATTCGTAGTGAAAAGGAAGGGGCAGTGGCAAGTGTGGGGGATTTTGTTCATTGGAGCCAAGGAGCTGTTAGTGACTTGGAGTGGACCTGTGCATTGAATAATGATGTGTTGAAATAGTCAGTAAAGGTGGAAGAGAGAGTATGTTGCACAATGCGTTAAGACCTTATGGTAAGGTTTTAGATGAGTTGTCTGAAGTGGACGGAAAGGTGGTAATATGCGGTGATAACATTGTACCACCTAGTGATGTGCGGAAGAGATTGTTTGAAATAGCACATGAAGGGCATTGGGGCAAACTCTTACCAAGAAGAGATTGAGAATGTAAATCTGGTGGCTGGGAATGGAAGGTAGTTTCTTGGGTGCTAAGCTGTAATGACTGTAAGGAGTGTGGGAAAAGGATCAGAGTTGGTTCTCGGGCAGATCTAGGCAGTATCCATGATCTGGGACAGGTTTGGCATAGTGTTTGCATTGACATTATTGGTCCCATGTCAGACATTGATCGTGGGAGATTTTCTATTGTCATGGTGGATGTTCTTTTGAGGTGGTTGGTGGTAAAATTTCTTCCTGAGATTTCTACCAAAACAACCATAAATGTGTTGCGAGAGGTTTTTCGGGAGGAGGGTTTCCCAGTTGTAATTGTCACCGACAATACTACCTAGTTAACTTCACAGAATATGAAGGACTTTCTGCTTGTTTATGGTATTCAGCATTCACGTACGGCATTGTATAATCCCCAGGCCAACGGTATCATTGAGAGAGCGAACCACATGATTAAAGGTGTTTTACAGTTGACTATAGCCAGCAAGTTGAATGTGGAGGATGTGATTTCTGATTTGATTTGGGCATATTGTACTACGGAGAATTCCATCACGGGCTGTATGCCTTTTGTGCAATGAGACGGAGAAAACACAATACCAAGCTCATTCCCTCATGGATGAGAGATTTGATTTAGGGGCTGATTTTGTTGACCAATAATGAGCGACTCGTGGTGGAAGCAATGTTGGAGGAAGAATCTCACCTGGTGATTGGGTCAAGATATGTTCTGGACGTGTGAGGAAGGGGTTAAGCAAATTTTGCAAGCCTTTTGAAGATAAAGAAGTACATCATTGGCGTGCTGTTTTGGTCAATGTGAGCGGTGGAATCTCCGGAGAGTAGCAAAGTATGGTATGCCAGGATGTGTAAAAAGAACACATGTGGATGAATGATGCAGTGGTCTTATGTTGATGAAAGATGAAGAAGTGAATGGCACAGGTATGGGTTTCAGCCTGTATAGTTCTGAGGAAGAAGTTGACAATTTTGTTGGGAATGGAAACCAGGGTAACTGGATGAAGGGTGGAAATGGAGGGCGTGTATCAAGTAAAGGGGGGAGTGAGAGGATATGCTACGTTCATCCTACACAACAAGTATTACATCACAAAAACGAGAACCCAGCTATGTCAAGGAGACTAACCCTCCACCAAAGAAAACAGAGTTTTCTTGTAAAACCCTCACCCACCAGGGTTACCCTTTGGTGGCATGCTTAATTGTCCATCCCGTTCAGCTACGGAGCCGAGCATGCTGTGACCTACGGACTACGCCACAGCACTTAAGTGACTATGCAATGATAAAGGAGATGGTGTTAAAAATAGGAGTGGGTTTTTTTGTGCTGGAGTGCATCTTAAAAATACCTAGCTAGTAGGTGTATCCTATTTAGTCTGGTCTCTAGTAGGTATGATTAAAAAAAGGGAGCATTAGGAAAGGAGGATGCTGCGTACCTGCTTTCCTAAAAGGGCAACATGTATAAGCCATATCCCTATTGGCTTTTCTTCAGGTCCTAGGGAAACTAACTCGCTGGTACCACTCCTGCTGTTTCACACTGGACCTACACTCATTGCATGCTAAAGAAAATGTTTTATATACATTTACCACCAATTTGGCGATCACTGTCTGTATTTCTGTGGAGATATAAATGGCGAGTTAGACTTTACAGCACTGTGGCCATATGCATGTTCCTTCCTTTAGGTTCAGTAATATCAATTTCATTGTAGTGAGCACCTACAAGTGAAGAAAACATGAGATAAAATCATATTGTGGGGAGGCACATCTAGTGTGGTCCAAATAGAACTATTTGAATCAAACAATATGTGGTCTCAGGATATATGGTCAAAGGCACACACATAATACAATAAAAGCACACATCACATACATATAAGATGCTTGAATATCGCTTCATGGCTCCTCCGGGGGAGAGGGTAGCCTGTAGTCACACTCTGCGGGGAGAAATGTGGTGGGGGAAAGAAGTTTCTGTAATCAATACGGACGATTTTTTGGTAAGCTCTGCGTGTAATCACAGTTAGTGAGAAATGAGGAAAAAGCAAGCGGTAAGCACCATGCTGACCGCTAGCGAGAAATGAGGAAAAAGCAAGAGGCAAGTGCAGCGCTTACCCTTCCAAGGCTCCGCCTCTGCCTTGCTACCTGCTTGGTGCACCGCCAGGGACCACATAGTGCAGACGCGGTGTGTCCCGTCTTGTTAAGTTCTGTTTGGAGTGCTTGGACATTGCGTCCTCGTGCTTAAGAGAAAACTAGACCGTGGTTGAGAAACCAAGATGCCGGTCGAGAATGGAACATCCACTTTGTTCCATTGGGTACAGGATTATAACCAGAAAGGCCTATTCTGAATGCGTGACCTTGTTTTATCCAAAGACATACATAATATTTGTGTATATGGATATTGAAGGAAGTGTAAAGGGACGTTTTGCAACAGAATATAATTGAAGTAGTGTGTATAGAAACTGTGTTTAGAGGCACTGCGAGGAGAAAAAGAGAAAAGGACAGGGGCATGATTGAAGGCTCAGATTTAATGCGCCCTTTTTCTGTTCAATATGATTATGTTGGCTTACACAGAGTATTGATGTAAGCAAACTGAGTAGTCCTCTAAGGTGAGGGACATGTGTGTTTTGCCAGCCCGGTTTCATCTAATGAATTGGCTCCACGGGATATTATCTTTCAGGCCCTCTACTTGTGTTTTGAGTTTACAAACCCAGCATTGTTCTCTTTCAAATAATCTTGGGTCAGAAGATCACTGTATTATTCATGTGCTCAAGGATGATCCATTGGTAATCACGTGCTGTATGTTTCATTTCTATATAATGGGTCGACATCTTTGTGGTTGCACTGCCACATCTCAATTGCTGCAATGTTCACAGATCTGGTTTTAATCTTTCTGGTTGTCATCCCTCCATAATGTAGGTTACAGGGGCACGTTGTTAGATACACCACTCTTGTATTGCAATTAGTGAAATTCCTTAGTTGCCAGATCATTTGATTGTTGAATACAACTATTTTCGTTGGTTTCGTTAGATGACAGACACTACAGCTACCACATGAGTAGTGGCCCATGATTGGTGTTATGGTGCTCTGTAAATTCACCGTAGGATTCTGTGTTTTGCGGGGGAAGGTGTGTATCAACATATCTCTAAGGCTTTTTCCCCACCTGTGGGAAAACATAGGGTGTGGTATTGACAAGGACCACTATGCAGTATACGCCAGTGCTTGTTGATGATTTTCGTCACTAAGTTTGATGCTATATTGAAAGTGGTGATACATATTGGTCTTTCCTCCTTGTTTTTCTTTAACTGAGGCTCCTGAAGGGCATTCCTGTTCTTATTTTGGGCTCATTTTTTTGCCCGGGACTCCATCTTTTTGGGATACTTCCTAGCCTCCAGTTTGCAAGCGAGGTGGATTGCTTGTATTTTACAATTCCTTAGCTCAGAGCAGTACCTCCTTAGTCTTAAAAACTGACCAAAAGGTAAATTCTCTCTTAGGTGTCTAGGATGAAAACTGTTGTACAATAGAAGGCAATTCTTTGCAGTGGCTTTCTCAGGAGTAGGGTTTTTAGAGACCCCTGGTACTACTATATTTAGGTCTAGAAACACCAATTCCTTTTTACTCATGGTGTTTGTGAATTTCAGAAATTCATTGTATACATTTAACCAAATCAAGAAATTCGTCGCTGTGGCTTCGTTGCCTTCCCAGATTACCAAGGCATCATCGATGTATCTTTTCCATATCTATATATGTTTCAAAAAGGGTTCTGGAAGACGTGCCAATAGAGTGGCGAGAATTCCCAGAGTAAGAAGATCTCCAGGTTATCTGCAAGAGTTTGTAAGATAGGTTTATTTTTTTTTTTTAGGTTTGTGATTGGCTCTTGGATGGATGCCTGAAGACTTGGGACCTGTCCTTTTTTTTTTTTTTTTTTTTTTAAACTCTGTTTTTATTGTTTTTTTTGTTTCAATAAAGTGATACATTCACAATTCCTGAGGCAGTTGGTACACATGTGGTTATCAATAAATCATAACTTTACATTGCTTATCCTCACATTCACGTCTCATGTCATATACATTGATCTACCCATTTTGTATTACATCCATCGTCTTTTCCCAAATGTAACAATGCTACACAACGTACATTTTAAAAGTAGGATTCTTCAGCCCTTTTTCATGTCTACTCGGACGACATAAGTGTTGGTCACTCTCTGTTGCCGAGGGTCTTCAGTAAGTTAGTGCTACGTAGCCAGCGGGCCCAGAGTTAAACCATGCTGGGGCTAAAGTGGCTGCGGGGAGCTAAGATATATATTAAAAAAAATAATAATAATTGCGTCTAGGGTCAGGGGGGGCACCACAAGGGACAGTGCCGCCTCTATATCCACCTTTACGGGTCAGCCTCATCTGTATGCAGAGAATGCGTGAGAAGATAATGTTTTAAGGGGTCCCATATATCTTTGGGGCGCGAGGCTCTAGGGAGTAGTTCTGCATAATTGGTGAGTTGCTCCTGACAATATATCAAATCGGTGAGCCAATTTTTGAATTTGGGTGCTCGCCCTCTGCCCCACCGACAAGCTACCCGGCGCTTGGCCATTAGGAAGGCGATGGCGAGATAGCTGCGGTGCGGCTTAGCGATAAGTTTTGTGTATCCTAGCAGGGCGACCAGGGGAGTGCGCTCCAGGGTCAGCATCGTCATCAGGTCAAGGGCTTTGTACACCTGCTCCCAATATATGGACACTTCGGGGCAATCCCAGGCCAAGTGTAGAAAGTCAGCCTCTGGGGTGTTGCAGCGTGCACAGCGGTCTGAGTCTCTCAACTTGTATTTGTGCATTTTTACAGGGGTGTAATACAGGCGATGTAGGAATTTTAAGTTCGTTATGCGTAGTTTACTGCTCGCAGAGATTTGCTCCGTTTGCAAACAGCACTATGCCCATTGTTCATCTGTGAGTACGTATCCCAGCTCCGACTCCCAATGCGCTCGGGAGGGACATGGTGATGTCTCCTGTGTCATATGGATGTTGTGGTAAAGCGTGGATACCATGTGTCCTGGAGAAGGCGCCTGTAGTACCATGTGTAGGGGGACCACAGTAGGGGGCTCGTGAGGGAAATCCGGAGTGACGGTGCGCATGCCTTGTCGGAGTCGCACATAGAGGAATGCGTCTAGGGGAGATGGCTGGGCCTCTTGAAAAATATGGTTCAGCGCGCGAAATTGTCCGTTATGATAAAGATCACCCCACGTGGTGGTAGTCGTACGCTCTAGTAGCTTGTGAAAGCCTTTTTCCTGGAGGAGCTGCATTCGGGGGTGATATACAAATGGGAGTAGTGGGGAGTAGAGCATAGGGCAGTGTAATATACGTAAGATGCGTTGCCAGGCTGTAATCGTGCAGGTGACTGTGGTAGGTGTTTTGTCTCTGGGTGGTGGGGCGTCATATAATGCTCCCTCTAGGGGTACAGGGTCGGCCAACCAGTGTTCCGCCGCTACCTGTGGCATATAACTGGGAGGGTGGAACCAATAATAAGCATAGTGTGCTTGAGCACATGTGTAACAGAGCTCGAAATTTGGAATGTCAAAACCACCCATCGAATAGGGCCTAGTGAGTATACTCCATTGTAATCGTGGCTGTTTGCCTCCCCAGACCAATCTAATCATTTCTGTTCGTAAGGCCTTGAAAAAATGACAACCGGGATTGTAAGGGATATTGAGAAATAAATATAACAATTGCGGGAGGACTACCATCTTGATTAGGGAAGCACGGCCCGCCAGGGAGAGGGGAAATCCACCGGGTGACATTGTCTGTAATACGATCTAGGGCTCTGCCGTAGTTAAGGCGCATGAGTTCCTCCTTGTCCGTAGTGATACGTATCCCCAAGTATCGCATATCGGAATGGCACCACTCCAGCGGGGAATCTAGAGGGAATGGCTTAGCTGCTGAGGTGAGAGGGAATATTTGTGACTTGCCCCAGTTTATGTGTAACCCTGACAGTTTCCCAAAAATGAGAAATTCCCGTAGGAGTGGGTTGATGTTGGCCTGTGGATCTCGAACATATAAGGTGATGTCATCTGCATAGAGAGATAGCAGTATCTGACGCTGATAGCATCGCAGTGCCTTGTCTTGATGGTGTTGGCGTAGCTTGGCTGCCAATGGTTCGACCGCTAGGGCGAAGAGTAAAGGGGAAAGCGGACACCCTTGTTGGGTGCCCCTGGTGACATGGAAGGTTGGCGATACGTGTCCATTGATTAGAACTTTAGCCACCGGAAGTCGGTAGAGCAATCGAACCCAGGAAAGGAACAGTGGAGGAAACCCCATTTGTTGCAGTATTCCAATTAAGTAGTCCCATTCGACTGAATCAAATGCCTTGGTGGCATCTAAAAATATTGCAGCGAGCGGCAGGTCGGGGTCAACATTATGCAGGATAGAAAAAAATGTACGAAGGTTATATGTGGTCGCTCTTCCAGGAATGAAGCCCGCTTGGTCGGGAAGGGCCAGCTTATCCATAAGTAAGTTTAATCTATTAGCTATTAGTTTGGCCAGTATTTTAGTGTTGCAATTAATGAGGGAAAGCGGCCTGCACGAATCACAAAGAAGGGCGGATTTCCCAGGTTTAAGCAGGGACAGGATGAGGGCCTCCCTCATAGACGGGGGAAGCATGCCAGTGTCTAGTGCCTCTTCGTATACTTCTTGAAGAATGGGGGCTAAGTGGTCTATGTACATTTTATAGAATTCTATGGGGAGCCCGTCTAGGCCAGGCGCCTTACCCGATTTCGTGTGGATTATGGCTTCCCGAATCTCGTCCAGTTCGAAAGGGGCACTTAGGAATTCACGCTGGGTGTCGCTCAGCCACGCTAGCGCTACGTCCTCTAGGTAGTTATCAAGGTCAAGCTCATCATGTCTCTGCGACGTGTATAGGGAGGCGTAGTGTGTCGAGAAGGTGCGGAGTATGTCAGGGGTATCCCTATATGTAACATCACCAGGCCCCACAATTTCAAGAACGTGATTAGAAAAACGGGGTGGTCATATTGTTGCAGCTAATGTTTTCTCCGGACGTTACCCCTCGCCATATCGCCGGGCCACCCAATGTTTACCCCTAAATTTCGCCTCGCGGTCTGCAGTGGAAGTGTATTCGGTTAGCTTGTCTCTGAGTTCGTGCTGAGCGCGAGTATCATATCCCGCAGCTAGTTGTGTTTCAAGCTGTTTGATCTCAGTTTCTAACTTTTTTAATGTGCCCTGTATGTCCCGTAAGACTCCCGAGCTCTTGGCTATGCAGAATCCCCTGACGGTGACCTTAAAGGCCTCCCACACGGTCTCGACGCTGTCCACGGAACCTTTGTTTTTCTGAAAAAACTCTTGGATCTCCTGTCCCAGTTCATCTTGGAACACCGCGTCCAGCAACACCGTGGGCTGGAGCCACCAGACCCTGCGTGGAGCGTCATATCCCGGGGGCGCAAAAACTAATTTCACGGGGGCATGATCAGAGTACGTTCTTGGTAAATGAGTAACGGTCATGAGGAAAGGGCCCAGGCCGCGTGAGAGCATTAAATAATCAAGACGGGCCCAAGATGCAAACTTGGTCGTGTAGTGTGTGCCCTATGTAGTGTGCGGGTTGAAGTGGCGCCAGGCAAACTGTGACTCGCTATTATACCTTAGAGCGCTTTCTGCGATTTGTTATAATGATGTGGGGCAGGATTAGATCTGTCTACAGCCGGATCGACTGCGACGTTAAAATCCCCTCCCCATATGAGATGAGTGGAGCCGATCTCTAGTATTTTGCCCCATAGCATGTGAAAAAATTCAGGGGAGTCGACGTTGGGGCCATAGCAGCATGCTAAGGTGACAGAGTCTGTGCCCAGCCTACCCCATGCCAGGCAGTATCGCCCGTACTGGTCATATGCTGATCCGATCAAGGCAAAGGGAGTATTTTTTTTATAAGTATAGCTGTCCCTCTGGAATAAGAGGAGCATGAGGAGAAAATTCTGTGTTCGGCCCGTTTGCGAGCGAAAGTACTGTTGTGACTGGGGTTGATATGAGTCTCCTGGAGCATTACTATGTGGGCCTGATGCCTGTCCAGGTATGCCAGTACCCGGCATTGCTTCCTCGGGTCTCCTAACCCCCTGACGTTCCAAGTAAGGACGTGCACATCCTGGTTAGTTGCTACTCTAGCCATGTGTAGCGGTGTATTATGATTGTAACTCGTATGTGCCTATGAGGAAAATGAAGCAAGCAATAGTACATTTGTTCATCACGTGATCTGAATTGTGCATTTAACTACCAAAAACGGCCCCATACCTCCCCCCTCCCACTGAAGCATCCCAAACATGCCAGAATAGGTTACCCCACCCCCCTCCCTAAGTCCCTGGAACTTTATAAACCAGCTGCCTGGAACAATGCAGCTCAGAACAAAAGGGGAGCACCCGTGGGGGGGAACTCCTAGGGTCATACACGTATACTCCCTGCCCCCAGAGTGATGAAACTATGGAGTGATCTGGCTCCAAGAGGGCGAGGGTGCCCGGTAAATCAGTACCCCATGGCCCCGCATTGTCACTTATCTGATTTTTGCCATCGGGCAATTAGCAGTGTCTCAGAACTTATGTTTATTGTCCGGTGGTCTTGCGGTGCAGTTGTAGAGATTGGAGATCTGACTGTGCTGCGCCTTTTTTGGTTTTTGCGGTGTGTAGAGGAGGGGGGCATGTCTTAGTCTGCCCCCATTGACTACTCCTCCACGATCGGGGATCTCGACCGAGGCGACGGCGGTGACGTGGCGGGAGGATTGTTATTACACCTGATTCTTTTAAAAAATTCTTCCACTTGGTGCGGCTTGGTAAAAAACGTCTGTTTACCCTGGTGAGTGACTCTCAAGCGTGCTGGGTAGAGGAGAGCATAGTCTACTTGGGCCGCTCGCAATTTCTGTTTGACTGGCATGAACTTGCGCCTTTGCTCTTGCACGACTGCAGTAAAATCTGGGTAGATCGTAAAATGGGTACCTTCAAAGGTCAATTGACGCTTTTCTCTGGCCACCTTGAGAGCTGTGTCCCGGTAGTTCAGCAGCCGGGCAATGATGTGGCGTGGCGTGCTGCCTGGAGGAGGCCGGGGTCCGAGTGACCTGTGCGCCCGTTCGACAATAAACTGGGAGAAGCATTCAGCACCGATGGTGTCAAGTAGTAGCCGTTCTACATAGTCCTCCATCTTCCCAGTGTTGGCACTTTCAGGAATACCTAGGACTCGTATGTTATTCCTTCTGCTGCGCGCCTCCAAATCCTCGTTTTTCGCTGCAATGACTTTCAGCAGTTTGTCCATGTTCGCCACTTGTGTCTGTAGCTGGGTCGTGGTGTCTTCTGTATCAGAGATGCGCCTTTCTGCCTCTGCAATACGTTCTTCATGTCCCTCTAATTTGTGCACAACAGCATCCATACGATTACTCATTGTGTCCATTTTCTCAGCTATCGATGCAAGGCTTTGGCGCACCTCCAGTAGGATGGCCTTCATGTCATTGTCCTGTGCAAGGGATGACCCCGCAGTAGCTGCGTCGCCAGTCGCTTCGGATTCATCTTGTTGCGCGCGGTTACTTTTCCTGGCCTCGAATACCAGCCTGGGCTGCTTTGGATCCGCTTTCCCCATGTCGGGCACACTGCTATTAGGGTAGCCTTATCTGCAAAGTATGAATGCTGCCAGGGTGTAGGCTCTGTTACGAGTGGTAGCTGCTGTGTATGACCAATGCTTTTAGTAGTGCAATAAGGATGAATACAGTGAGGCCACTGACTGTGTCCTTGGTTATTTCCCCCCCTCCTGGAGCCTGCTGGGGGGGCAGCGCCGGTACTGCAGGCAACCTTCGTTGGATGTATACCACCTCTGGTAGGGGCTGCAGCGGCGCTGGGGCGTTTCAGGCGGCAGAGTGCAATCCACACCCTTTCTCCCGCTTTCCTGTTGGTTTCCCTACCGTGCTCTCTTGGCAATGAGACAGATATGGTCGGGCTGCCGAGTATGAAATTAAGGCTCTAGCGGTTGATCCTGTGCGTCCGCTGCAGGGTCGGCAACGCACCGCCACTGCTCCAGTAGGCCTCTATGCACCTCCGCAGGGCAGGCAGGGGTATCCCGCGGGGTGGCAGAGTCGGGACCAGCAGGGAGTTCCTGTCGACGTTCGGCGACTTCGCGCTTCAGGCCCATGCATCAGCAGCAGTGCGGCGTCGGCAATCGGGCAGCGGCAGGGCGCTCGTTGGTGCGAGGTGTTGCTTTCGGCAGGTAAGCGCAGGGCACACCGTGGCAGCAGACGCGGGGGGGCGAACGGTATAATAACACTCACCGCGCTCGCCTGTAGGTGCAATGTGGCAGAGGGCACTGACTCGTGGCCTAGACACCACGTGGGCGCCGCGGTACTTGCGTGGCGTGTTCTGCCCAGCAGTAGCTCCAGGCAGCCAGGTCAGCAGCAGCGGTGATTTTTTGCAGCGTTGCGACGGCAGCCAGGAGCGTGCTCCATGCACCAAACTTGCAGGGGTTGGGCCGACGGATATTGTCTTTCCAGTGCGCCGGTTATTTAGCGTTTGGGACCATCAGAGTAGGATTTCTGGAAGGATTAAGATGCCAGGCTGCAGGAGCCTCACTTCAGTGCGGCCATTCTGCTTGTGCGCCCCCTAGCGCCCCGTTTGTAAGATAGTTTCTTTTTTATATCTGCACTATATTATTCTTTTGCAGTGTTTCCATTGCTTATTGCATAAGTTTCTTCTTGTTAATATTATCATCTTGTATTGATAAAGAAGGGGGATATGTTGTAATCCTGTTTGGTTTCAATACTGGTTTTGCTTTAAGGTTGGAATGTACTTACCTCGGCATTCCAAGATTATTGTGATTTGCGAGGAGATTCCAGACAATGGCAATTGCTTGCTGACTCGTGGACGGAGCACCACGCTTGAGAGTCCTACCTTAAGAATAAATCTTGAAAACCCTTCTGGATTTGTGATCATTACAAATACCTCCTTGCAGAAAAAGAAACTTGTGTGTTATAGATGTGGGTCGAAGTTGCATTTAGGAAATAATCCCAACTGTCCTAACATGGGCAAGAAATGCAACAAATGTAAAGAACAAAGTTATTTCCAAAGAGTGTGTAGGTCCAGTAAAAGCAATCATTATAATTAATTCATCAGGGTGAATGTTGTGGATGCATTGCAAGTTGGCATAGTCAATAATCTAGTTTTGACTATTGATGGTGAGACTACTGTTACAACATTTAGAGCACCTTTGGGTACAGCTCAAATTGGTGAAGTTATGGCAGACTCTGGTTCACCCATAACCATTTGTCTAATGTCACCTTTTACAGTAAGAAATTTGAAAAAAGGTTAAGTGAAACGGATGTCCATCCTAAAGCATTTGGTGATCAAGCCATCAATATGATGGGTTATTTTCAAGACACTTTGAGGTTTTTAGGCAGAAATGTTATGACCAAAATCTACGTAGTCATTAAAGGGTATGACATTGTGGGGTGACGTGATTTAGGCAGGTTGGCATTTTGCTGAAGCCTGGAAGTGCCAACGCTATAATGTTAGGTGAAATGCACATTGCCTCTGTTGAAGTCATATGTGACAAATCCATGGGAAATGTTAAAAGCAAATTTCCTGAGATTTTTTAACAAAGGTGGGGTGTGTGAGAGACGTTGTACATAATATGAAATTGAAAGCTGGTGCTCTGCCAGTCAAACACCAGCTCAGGGCAGTACCACTTAATGTCAAGGAAGATTTAAAGAAATTACTAAATGACATGTGCAAGGATAGCATCATTCAACCCACTGATGCATCTGAATGGGTTTCAGCTATATTTTTAGCAAAGAAAAAAATCTGGTAGCTTGCTTTTGTGTGCTAACTGTTGTATTGTGACGCTTGTGATGCTGTCATGCACGCATGGTGTATTCCTTTGAAAACTCCTTGTGCATGACAGCACGCTCTCTCCCTTGGTGTGTGTTCCACTGTTATCTGGTAGAGCACTGCAATCTGGACTCCGGGTCGGACAACAGCGCCTCCCTGCCTCTCTTATCTGCTCCTTCGTAGGCTTGTATTCCAGCTTTATAATGCATGTGGATTTGCATACATAAACTTCACTGGAAGCATCATCATACTCTTGCCTCTTTTATATCATGGATACCACACTTACGTTCTTTAAATAAGAACCTTGCAGTTGTCTGCCATCCATTGCCAAAAATACAAGAAATGTTAATGGCAGTGGGAGGATGTGCTAATTTTTCTATTACGGACCTCAAGTTCGCATACCATCAAGTTTCTTAGTCAAAAAAAATTACAGGATCTAACTACCTTTGTAACTCCATTTGGTGCTTTTAAATATTTGAGACTACCTTTCGGACTAGCATTCGCTGCAAGCGTGTTCCAGAAATTTATGGACACATTATTTAAAGACGTCAAAAGAGTTCAACCGTTCCAGGATGACATTGGAAGAGTGCAGTTGAGCATAATATGATATTGGAGTGTGCACTTAGTATACTGTTTGAAAGAGGTATGACTATGTCGAAAGAGAAATGTCATTTTTTGGTAAAAGAACTTGAATACTTGGGCCACACAATCACTGCTGCCGGTATTAAAACTCAAGAAGAACCTCATTGTCAACGCCCCACCACCTAACGAAAAAGATTTGTTGCGGTCATTTTTGGGTTTGAGTCAATATTATGCGAGATTTGTCAATGGATATGCCATTCATGTTGAAACTTTGAGATGTTTAGTACATAAGAAAGAGAAGTTTGTATGGTGAAAGGAACAAAACAAAGAGTTTCAGGTCATGAAGGACATGATTAAGTCTGCACTTACGTTACAGCCTTTCTGCGGCTCTGATAAGTGTGCTCTAATTGTGGATGCCAGCTCTGTTGGTTTGGGTGCCATGCTTACACAATCACATAATGGAAAACAACACATCATAGCCTTTATTTAACGCACTCTCAAGGAATCGGAATGTCACTAGAAGCACCATTGAAAGAGAGGCATTGGTATGCACATTGGCTATTGAAAAATTCAAAACTTATCTTTGGGTTAATCGTTTTGATTTACTAACTGACCACAAACCACTCGTATACCTCAAGAATGGTAATAGAACTGGGTTAGCTTCTTCAAGACTTGTCCAGCTTCCGGCTACTAAGTTGCAGGAGTATAATTTTGAGATTCTGGGTCTGATTAAGATCTCAACAGACAGGTTATGTCACAACGGTGACGGATATCCAGTCTGCCAAAATATAAATCCCATTGTATCCTATGGGATTTATATTTCGGTGGACGCGTTATCCGTCACCGTTGTGACGGAGTAACCCGTCCGTCGAGATCTAAATCAGGCCCTAAGTATGTACTCGGTGGGAACAATTTCAGGGTTGATTGTCTTTCTTGCAGGCCAGTGAATAGTGAGTTGGAACTCAGCGTAAGTAAGCAAGATAAGTGTGTGGTTTCTGCAATAGATGCTTCATCAGTGAGAAGGAATGGATAGAAGGATATGAAAAGGATGTTATGTTGTGTCAAGTTAAAAAATTTATTTTAATGGATGGCCACCAATTAAGAATTTACCCAAATGTTTTGTACCTTACCAGCAAATTTTAGCTGAACTGTCTTTAGAGAATGAATTGGTAACTAGACAATGCCTATTTGTGCCACCTGCAATACTAAAGAAGAAACTGATCCAGGTAGCAAATATAGGGCATCCATGCATGTCCGGCATGAAAGAACTGCTGGGGAAATATTATTGGTGGCTGGGCATGGATGGTTACTTGAAACTTAACAGGCTGGTTATAAGAACTCTTTTTACTTTCTTCCTCTTTCCATACTTCTTATCTTTTGCTTAACCTTACAACAGCTTCTTTTTGCTATTCTTTGGAATTTGCAGTTGCCCTAGCACATTTATTTGATACTTGTGCTTTCTTTACCACCAAAATTATTTCGGTTACAGAAGCTTCTCCATAAAGCCAAAGCCTTTTGTGAATATGCTCATTGTTCATATATATGATGATTTGATCCCTTAGCAACTCATCATGCAGGTAACAATCTCTGCAAGTTAAGGCTAACCCTTTTAAAGCAGACACTTAGGGGCCGATTCCGATCTCGGCCGGTAGTGCTCCGATTCGGATTCGGTTCAACCGGATCCGATTCGAGCCCTGTTTCCGACCGAATCGGACGCGCGTCCGGCCGAGCTAGTACGATGCATGCGCTCGCGAAATCGCCGACCGACTCGGACGCGGGTCCAACACGCTCCGACCGACACGGACGGACACGGATCGCCTCGCGCAATGGACTCGCTTTCCGGCCGGGTAAGTACGATGCGCTTCTAGCAGTCCGACCGACTCGCGCCGTCCGGCACCAAAGAGCTGTCGGAGCCGCACTTTGGGGTCCGCGTCGGACCCCCTGTACGCGTACTCGCGTGAGGCGCACACAGGGGGGACCCATGGGGTCCCCCCCTACCTGTGCGTGCACGGCGCGAACCGCTCGCGCCGCTGCACTCGCTGTAGGGGCGCCCTGTTCGCCTCGCACTCCATTGAGGCAATGGGAGCCCGCGTACGCGTTGTACGGGCGGCTCCCATTGACTTCAATGGGAGTCCGACCGAATCGAGTCCGATAGCATACGTGCGCATCGTACTCGTTCGGTCGGACTGCCAGAGTCCGATTCGGTCGGGAATCTCTCCGGGTCCGGCTCGGACGGAGATTTTCCCGGCCCGAATCGGAATCGACCCCTTATTCTTCAATAGGTTCACTCTTATGCTGCTTACTCCTGAATTTTTTTTTCTATCTATTGCAATACAAACGGAAGTAAAATATTACTTGTCTAGATCCTCCAAAGCATTTTTTAAAACTTCAGTTTCACTCGACCTACGTGGTTGTTTCTCTATTGCATATAAACAATAATACTTTGAGGACCTAAAGATTGTAAAAGGATTTTTTTCCTAGCTTGTGTCAGATCCTCATCCTCTATTGTATCAATATAATTTAAAAAATACTGCTTCTACTCATTCCATTTGATGGGTGGATCTCTCACTCCTGTAAGAAATGGCTGTGGTGGTGTTAATGAAAAAGTATGTGAGGCACACATGTTAAAATTAACCACTGACAATCTACACAATAGAGAAGAATAGCTCTTGAAATATTTCAAATGCAGACACCCCCAACGAAAAAGAGTAAGCTTTTTTTTTCTACTTTAATGAGGCAATGCCCTACTAGGAGCGACCACAGCTTTACTTTGTCATCAACTCGTCTCCAAGTCCATTCCTTGTTGAATTCTCACAAAGATAAACGGATGCGCTTGCAGACACCCTTACTGTGCAATGAAATCCAAGACGAATCTGCTGATATCACACGTTGGATGCAGCGTTGTATCAATAGTTATTCCTGCTTTGAACTAATGCAGATACCCACGTTGGTCACACATCACATTAATAGTTGTTCTTGCCTGGAACAAAAATTCCACCCAAGATGGCGGCACGTTGTAGCAGAATGCGTATAATGCTCACTGGACCGATTCCTTTCATTCAATTCGCACGCAAAAGATGGCGGCACGTAGACGACCTCCCATGTAGGTAGCGAAGAATATTATGCTCACTGGACGCTTCCTTAAATTCAATTTGCCCGCCCAAGATGACAGCATGTAGATGACGTCCCACGTAGGTAGCTAAGAATATTAGCCACTATGCCGTAGCATGACAATGCCTCCAATTGCATCCAATATAGTGGCACGCTAGAAACACAAGCGTAAGTACGTATGCAGCATGCTCTTCCACTAGAGCACAGCAGTTTACAGTTAAGGATTCCGTTGCTGCCTGTTCCACGCACAATTGTCTTGTGCTGTTCAGCAAAGTCACGAGCCAGGTAGACATGAATTCCGTACCTGCCAATCTCCACGCGCCTCATTACTTCTCAAAATGCCACTATATAATCACTAAGCAGCACTTGCGTTGGCCCCACTCACCATCACAATTGTCAGCCCTTGCTTCAGAACGCCTGAACAGCTCGACATGGAAATGTGCCAAATTAAGAGCGCAGCACGCCGTAGTTCTTCCTCAGTCCATCGCCAAAATTGTTATGTTGAAGTCGCAGGAAACACAGGTTTGTGAAAACTTCTTTTTTCCGAAGTTCAAACAGAGTTGGGGCCAACACGTCCAATCACCTTGGTAGGAAGCAAGTAAACTGCCAGCAGTGGAACACATACACGTCAGCCCCACAATAACCCATAACATTCTATAATACATCATCATGCATGCCAACCCTCCCTATTCAGGCGGGAAACTACTGATTTAAAGGCTAGTCTCCCGCCTCCCGATTCCTGCATGCAAAAACCTGATTCCTTCACAGGCTTCAGCTGACAGGGCCTTTGTATTGTGTAACTCGGTGTATGCACTGCCAGTAAGCTGCTCCTGCAGGCCAGTGCACAACACTTGCATCACGCTCTATCTGCCTGCCATAGTAAGTAAGTACGTTTATTTGCAGATTAATTAAAATCATTGCAATATTGAACCATACAGGATGTTGAATAAAATTATTGCTTAGAGAAAGCATTATTAGTTAAAAAAGAAAATCATAGTTAAAAGCATCTTACATTGCATGAACAATAATCTAAAGCTTTATGACTGTTGGTTCGGTTATGTACTCCGTGCCCAATTCTTTACAAGTGATTTTAAACCAACTTCTGCTTGGGAAGCAATTAAGAGACACCGTATGAATTAAAGAGAGTTCATTTTTGGAGCATCATGCTGTACCGAGGTGTCCTTGTACATTACAACGTATAGTCCATGGTGCACAGTCAAAATATCGACTTTCAAATATCGACCTACATTAATATCGAGTCTTAAATATCGTAGGGACAGAATATCGACATCAAGAATATCGGTGACCAGAATATTGACCTGAAGGTAAGAAATATCGTTTTTGTTAATATCGAAATTGTTAATATCGATAGTAAAAATATCGATGTTAATAATATCGATGTTTATGTTAGTGTTATGTATTTTAGTATGTATTTTATATGTATGTGTTCCACATGTTTTGTTATGTTTTGTATTATTTTTAAATATATGTATTAATTGTTTAGAAGTTAGTAATTTTTTTAAAAGTAAATTTTATGCGTTTAGTACCGTAGAAGGGTTGTGGGTTTATAGGGGAATAGGGTGGAAGTAATTTAATTATAGTAAATTAATTCATAATTTTTGAAATTATTAATTATTTTTAATAAAATTTTAGCATTTTAGTTCTGTAGCAGGTTGTGGGTTTATAGGGGAATAGGGTGGGCAGTAATTTAATTGTAATTAAGTAATTATTAATTTTTATTTATTGTTATTGATATTTAATTTATTGTTAATTAATTCTTAATTGGTAATTAATTTTTATTAATTGATTAATTGATAATTATATTAATTGTATACATTTTTTAGTGGAGCGGGTTGTGGGTTTATAGGGAATAGGGTGGGAAGTCAATTAATTATAATAAAGTAATTAATAATTATAATTTTTGGTATTGATAATTAATTTATTGTTTATTAATTATTAATTGGTAATTAATTGTTATTAATTAATTAATTGATAAATATATTAATTGTGTTAATTTAGTTTAGGAGTGGGCTGTGTGTTTATAGGGGAATAGGGTGGGAAGTAATTTATTATAATTAAGTAATTTATTAATAATTATTGGTATTGATAATTAATTTATCGTCCATTAATTATTAATTGGTAATTAATTTTTATTATTTATTATTTATTGGTATTGATAATTATTTTATTGTTAATTAATTATTAATTAATTTTTATTAATTAATTAATTGATAATTATATTAATTGTGTTACATTTTATGTGGAGTGGGTTTTGTGTTTATTGGGGAATAGGGTGGGAAGAAATGTAATGTTATTAAAGTAATTATTAATTTTCATTTATTGGTATTTATAAATAATTTATTGTTAATTTATTAATAAATCATTATTTAATTAAAACAATTATTTAATTGATAAGTATGTTATTTTTAACCCCTACGCTATCCAACACTTTCCCTACTGTTGCACTCTCTGGAGTGGGAATAGTAATTTTACCCCTACGCTATCCAACACTTTCCCTACTGTTGCACTCTCTGGAGTGGGAATAGTAATTTTACCCCTACGCTATCCAACACTTTCCCTACTGTTGCACTCTCTGGAGTTGGAATAGTAATTTTTACCCTACGCTATCCAACGCTTTCCCTACTGTTGCACTCTCTGGAGTGGGAATAGTAATTTTTACCCCTACGCTATCCAACACTTTCCCTACTGTTGCACTCTCTGGAGTTGGAATAGTAATTTTTACCCCTACGCTATCCAAGGCTTTCCCTACTGTTGCACTCTCTGGAGTTGGAATAGTAATTTTTACCCCTACGCTATCCAACACTTTCCCTACTGTTGCACTCTCTGGAGTTGGAATAGTAATTTTTACCCTTACTCTATCCAACACTTTCTCTACTGTTGCACTTTCTGGAGTTAGAATAGCAATTATAACCCCTACGCTATCCAACACTTTCCCTACTGTTGCACTCTCTGGAGTGGGAATAGTAATTTTTACCTCTACGCTATCCAACACTTTCCCTACTGTTGCAATTACTGGAGTGGGAATAGTAATTTTACCCTTACGCTATCCAACACTTTCCCTACTGTTGCACTCACTGGAGTGGGAATAGTAATTTTAATCCTTTCGCTATCCAACACTTTCCCTACTGTTGCACTCTCTGGAGTGGGAATAGTTATTTTTAGCCCTACGCTATCCAACACTTTCCCTACTGTTGCACTCTCTGGAGTGGGAATAGCAATTTTTACCCCTACGCTATCCAACACTTTCCCTACTGTTGCACCCTCTGGAGTTGGAATAGTAATTTTTACCCCTACGCTATCCAATACTTTCCCTACTGTTGCACTCTTTGGAGTGGAATAGTAATTTTTACCCCTACACTATCCAACACTTTCCCTACTGTTGCACTCTCTTGGAGTGGGAATGGTAATTTTTTCCCTCCGCTATCCAATATTTTTCTGTATTGTTTTACTTAATGTTGTGTATAATTTATTTTACAAAAATTTAAAATATTGTAATTTTTTTAATTTGTTAAATATATTTTTAAAATTTTTAATAATAATATTCTTGTATGTGTATGTCTGTATTTATAATTTATAAAATATTTTTAACAATTTATAAGTTATTAAAATTATTATTTATGAATATTATCAAGTAAGTATATATATTATATTTTATATGTATATGTTTAATTTATTTTACCATTATATGTATCGTTTTTATTTTTAAACATTTTTAAATAATTTTAACTGTTTCTTTTAATTATATGTATTATTTACTTTATTTTAGATTATTTTTTTAACATTAAAAAAAACCGATCTTTTTTACAACGATATTTTTGACATCGATATTTAATTTTCGATATTTTTGTACTTACCATGATGTAGATAGGATGTCGATATTCTTGACTTCAATATTTTTGTCACGATATTTTTGTACCTCGATATTTTTGAGGTCGATATTTTGTCAGTGATTCATAGTCCATAAGGTGCTCCATGCGCGGATATTGCCATAAAGAGTTTTTGATTTCTACTTGGGAGACATCAAGTAATTTGCAGCCTTGGCGAAAATGAGTTTGACCGGACTAGATTGGGCACTAGGGGCCTGCTGGGTAATGACTAAATTATAAAGTAGTAATGAAATGTAGGGGTACAATTGAGCTTACAAGTGTTGGGAACTTTATCTAAAGATTCCCTGCCTTACGACGGCCATGATTTGTCTGAAATGACTGAGTTGACTATTAATAGTTTGTTCACTTTTAGCAGGAACTTGGCGGTCCCGCAAGAGAGCTGAATTGATTTGCTGGTCAATGATTTCAGCACTGCAATATTCGGCTATCTTTGTTTCCAGGATGGAACCTGGTCTTTTGAAGGAAAGGCTCACATTCGTGTTATTAAAAAGAAATGCTGGATAGTTTGAGAGATGCTGGATGTGAGGTAGGGTTGGGGCCCCCAAATGATGTACGACTGTGGGACTGTCCAGCCGTGTTTTTTGCCTGCCATTTCCGCCTTATCAAGGGACCAATATTTTAGCTTGACAGCTTTGTTGGTAATTTTCTTAAATGCTATAATGCTGATATTTAGCTCCTATGCCTCATGTAGGTTGAGGTATGTCAAAGCTTGGTAGAGCACTGTTGGCCATTCATTTTTGTTGGTGTGCTGGCTTTCCATTTCAGACCAAGACAAAGCGGCCAAGGAGTCGGGTGGGGTGGCTCTCATCTTCCAGCACAGTTTGATTAAGGCGGCCTACCTCACCGGATGCTGGGGCAGGAGCCCGAATTCCAGGCACACTTGTGCTTGGCAGGAGTGTTGTGGTATGCGAAAAATACTTTTGAACAAGACGGACTGTAGGTTGTTGAGGGTCGTTACGTCTTTGCCCTTTAGGAGTTCTGAGCCATAGGCCAATGATGGTAAAAATTTGGCTTCAAAGATTTGCAGTAGATATGACTGAGACGAACTCCCCATCTTTTTTTTTTATTAGATTGTGGGCAAAGAATAGCTTACTTGCTAAAGCCCTTCGTTGTACAAGATACTTTTTAAAATGTAATCTTGCTTCAATTTCCACCCTTAGATATTTGTAGGTGCTGACCTGGTTGATCTTGTTCCCAGCAGCTTTCCATTTGAATTTTGCTGTCTGTTTTTCAGCTGAAAGTAGATGACTTTGGTTTTTCTGTAGTTTAACTTCAGGCCTAAGCCTTCAGTAATGCTATGGAGGGCAGTTATTTGGCGCTGCAGGCCAATGGGAGTCTGGCTACATAAGACAATATCATCTGCATATTGTAAACTACGCACTGGTTTGTGTGCGAGTTTTGGTGGATCATTCGAGACTTCTGATAACAGTGTTTCAAGGTCTGCTGTATAAATATTGAAGAGGCAGGGGGCGAGGACGCATCCCTGTTTAAGACCAATGGATGTAGGGATCTTTCTGGTCGTTCTGTCGCCCTTGCCTATTTTAATTTGTACCCAGGTATCAGAGTATAGATTGATGATGGCTTTGAGAAGGTTTGGGGGTACAACCAATCTGGCCATTTTTGCCCATAGTAGGCCTCTCCGGCCGTGTAGAATGCTGATTTTAAGTCGACGAAGCAGGTGTATAAATTGGAGGCCTTATGAATTGCTTTTTTGATCATGAGGGTAAGGGCCAGAAGATTGGTGGCTGTGCTCATGCCAGCCCCTAAACCCCGTTTGGGTAGCCGGGATGGTGTTTTCGGGTGCTGCCCATGCTTCCAGATCTTTCAGAAAGTTGGCGGCATAAAGTTTAGCTTTGACACCGATCAGGGCCATTAATCTATAGTTCGCAGAATTTGTCTGTGAGACTGATTTAAAGATGGGATAAAGAACACTGCCTCTTCATGATGATGGCATTGTGTTGGTGGTAAATGCCAAATTTAATAGGGGAGTAAAATACGATGCCCGAGAGGCCTGATCGTGCTTGAATACAGCGTTGGGGAGACCATTCGATCCCGGTGCCCAGTCTGGTCTCAGTTTCTTCAAGGATTGCCCAACCTGCGATTCTCTCAGCCAATTTACCTCTGGTGAGCTTGCTGTGGGCGATGGGTCCTTGGTGATTGCACCATTTAGTGCAGCGCTGTTCGTGAGTTGCTCTGGGTGGGCTGCCTCAATATACTCTATCCAATCTGATTCTGAGATTCCGGCAATGTGATGGCAAAAGGTACCGTTTGCGAGTGTGTTGATTTCTGCCCAGAACTGTTTGCTGTTTTTTAGTTTACTTGTATGAAACTATTTTATCCATATGTTTTCCTAGTATGTTTTTTTGCTGACCAGTTTGCCTTTTTGTAGGTGCGCCTCATTGCCGCTATTTGCTCTGTGATGGAATGACTAGGCATCAGGTTATTTTTCCACAGCTGCCTAATGTCCTTATTGATGGCTCTTTTTTTCCTCTGAAGGGCTGCAGAGAACCAAGGGGCCCCTTTAGTTGTTAAGTGAAGAGTCTGTGGAGGTTTGGCTGGCCAGTTAGTGACAAGTCCCGCAGTGAGGACTTCCCAGTCCACGTCACCTGTTGAACAGTGGTTATTTGAGAGGTAAATGTGGTTATGTAGTTCATTATTGCACCTGCCATCCTTCCATTCAAGGCCAAACGTTTTCGGTGGTAGGCACAAGCCATGAGGTTGTTACTCTCGGGGGCTCTTTTCAGATGTATTAGAAGCTCGACCTGCTGGGGAAAATGGTCGCTCTCTACTCTGGATTTTATGGAGAAAGACAGAATTTGTCAAAAATCTCAGAGTCCACAAAAGTGTAGTCGAGAGTGGGGGTGGTTTTGTTTGAAATCTTTGTAAACACGGCTGGTTGTTCTTGTGGGAGGCGGCCATTGAGCGCACACAGGCTGATTTCCTCTAGAGCGGTAATGCATGATTTCCAATGGTGATCGGTTTTTGATGTTTTATTATTACCGGGGGTAGTTGCTTCTTCAGGGCTCGAAAAATCATTTAATTTTTACTAGACCTTCAGGTCTAGTAACCTAAAAAATGTACTCGACCAAACTGAAGTGCACTTGACCACAGTTTCTGGACGCAGAGCAAATGTGACAAGTTAACAAGATTTAAAGGCATTTTTATTGCTCATTCACTTTGTGAGCAATAAAGATGCCTTTAAATCTTGCTATCTTGTCACATTTCCTCTGCTTTCAGAGACAGAGGTAAAAAGTCAGTTTGTCTTCCTACTCGCCAGAAAGGGCAAGTAGGACCTAAAATAGCTTGCACTAATTGAATCTGGCTCGCAAATGCGAGCGGGGCGAGCGGATTTTTCGAGCCCTGTTCTTGGTTGTCCCGAAGAACTGTTGGTGAACTTGTTGGAACTTTGTTTGTAGTAAACACATGTTGAAATCTCCAGACAGTATGATTTTGTATTGGGGAAATGTCTTCTAGAGAGATTTTAGGATTGATGCTAGTTAGGCAATCTGAAGCAAAAAAAGGGGGGACCCCCTCTGAAAGGATAATTTGAGGTCAGGGAGAAGAGGGGAAAGGCAGTAGAACAATATAAAGAAACTCCCTGCGTGACCTATATTTCTTTCACAGATCAAAAGATTACATTCAACATGGGCTAACCAGCTATAGCATAATGACAATGTGCTTCAAAAAAAGAAGGAACTTCCATAATTTAACATTTCTTCATTGTTTATTTGACTTCATTTTTTTATTTTACAAAAATATATATTTTTCTTAACTTTTTTCTCCTTTTTTAATATAAAAATGTCATTTTCAACATATACATACAAATAAACACAATACTAATATACATAATAGAATATAATACAATCCACCAAAATTAACCCGAGTGAAAGTTCATACAAAGAATACATACATACTACAACACAGACATACGCTCTCATACAAATTCATACAACATTCATCAATGCAGTAATCTGGAAAAAGTGGGAGACAAAAGATTGCACTATCTCCACGACCAGTTTGAATGGCTGTGTTCAGCACAATCTGAACAATATTAGGCAATCTGATCCTGTTTGCTCTTCTGACATGGATGAATATAAACATTGCAAAGTAGTATATTGACGTCAACTGTACTGGTTTGTGGTCCTAGGTCCCTATGAGATGAAAGTTTGAGGCATTGTACCCATGCAAGCCCAAGGTCTACGCTGTCTCGAAGCAGCTGGAGGTCGGTTGCTATGTAAATTGAGAGGCCTCCTGCTGCTCTACTCTCTTTAGATTTTTTTGTTGCTTCTTGTTGGTACTCTTTGAAGCCTATAATTGGTGTGGGTTCCTCAGCCCAAGTTTCTTGGAAGACGAGAATATCAAACTCTTGTAAAAAAGAGATGAAGTCAGACTCCCCCTTATTTTTAAGGCCGTTCACATTCCAAGAGCAGAGTTTCAACGATTGATTAGGAGGCGTCTTTGTTAGGCCCGGTTATAATCATGCCACTCACCTTGATAAAATGCGGGCCTGTGGGCTTTGCACAGAGACCTGTCTCATGCAACTCAGGTCTCCAGGTATTGCAATATGGGTAATGCACAAGTTATCTGTACTGATGGAGTGTTTTCCTGCTGGACCTATTGCGCCCCTGAGGATGCTGGATAATATAGTGCCCGTTTTTGGATGGTAATTTTGTTGTGGCTGTAAGGGGCTGGGGTACCTCTCCGGTTCATTTCCTTTTAATTCAATGTCCCAGTTTAAGAAGCAACCTCTCTGTTGCCAAACCATCGTAGCTATTTTTGAGTTGGACCAGGTGACCACCGTGTTTTCATAACCTGCCCTTTCTTGATTGTGTTTGAACTCAATGCTTTCTATGTCATGTGTTGTCACGTGGTTCAAAGATTCTATTATATTGATGAGTTTCAAGATTGCACTTCTATTCAATGTATCATGGCGTCCTCTGGACCTGTATTTGGGCATCATTTCTAATTTCTGTGAGGGGTCGCCATGTACTTCTGGGCGGAGCCAATGCTGGACGTGGTTGAAAATGGGGAAATCAAAGGGTAAATGGGCCCGTTGGCTATCCCTGAGACCGGTTCATATTTTATGCTCTGACATTTGAGAAGAAGAGTTGTGAACGCTCTGGTTGGTAGCAGGTGCTGTGGCAGTTTGTATGGTGGGGCAGGCTATGTTGGGTGGCCTTACCTTTGGTTCGGTCATACAGAGATACATTGTGGACCATTGATTGGGTGGGGCCTCTATCTGTTTTAATGCTTGCTTCGTTTGCTGTAAGAAGAGTTGATCACTCGAGTGAGTTGCGTGTGCTGTGGAGGTTGATTGCCTCTGGGGGTACGCACAGGCTGAATTTATCTCCCGGGGGTAATGCCGTGGAATTTTAAGGCCGTATCCTGGGGTCTCCGGTGGCTGGACTGCCTTGGCAAACTGGTGTGTTATGGGGGTCAGAGTGGACTTTCGGTTGGTACAAAGGGTGACCTATTTGAATCGCTGGTTCAAGGTCACAGTGGCCTTTGCTGTTTTTTTTTATTTAATTTGTTGGGCTGCGCTTTACATTTTTGAAAAATTGGGTACACGTCTGGCCCATAGTAAGTGTCACTGACCAATGTATGGTCAATACGATGTTGAGATATTTGAGGGTCTGGTTGAATTGGTAATCTTTTTGGTCCGTTATTCCTGGCCTTCCTGAGGCGTCTGCGTTCCCTTTTGGTTAAGGGGAGTCGCTGGTGTTGATCAATGTCCTCGGCTAGGGAAGAGGATCTCCCTCCTTGCTGGTTGTTTATTGCCGATCCTGGTTGGCAACTTTCTATTGGTGGAGTGAGATTGGCCACGGAGCCCCCCGTGGCCTAGGGGTCATTTGTCGGTGGTGGGGATTTTCTTGGGGATGATGAAGTGGGACTTTCCAAGCTTGCTGTAGGGGATGTTGTTAGTAATACAGGCAGCTTCTAGGACTTTACTTTTCTGAGTATTTCTGACAAAATGTTTGGAATTGTTGTTAAGTGGTCCAAAGCAGACGAACATTTGCAAGAATGGTATGCTGTGTTGGGGTCTTTTTGCACTAGCTTTATTAAACTGTTTAAGACCTGAAAATGTTGTTCTATACCTGAGACATGGGTGGCCAAGATGTTCAGTAAGTCCAATTGGATTTCAAGTTTTTCTGAGTGAAATTTTAAGGCCAATCAGATCACCTCCATTGTGTTTATAAATGGGGTCCACAAGGGTGCTGAGGACAGTGGGGACGATGCGCGGAGCCGAGCTGACTTGCTTTGTGTTGAAAATGAGAATGTGTTGCTTGCATGGGACTTATTGTTTTTAAGCGTGTCTTCGATAGTTTCTTCATGAGTGTTATCATGACTGGTGGGGCGATTTTCGCACTGGAGTCTAATTGGAGATAGCAGGGCGTTATAGTCGTGCTTGAGGACGGAATTTGCGGATATATTTGAGTGAACCGCTTCTTCATCCTGTTTCTCTTTAAATGGGCAGAGTAACAGTTCCTGCCACTCTGCTGATGACTCCAGTAATTTCCCTAGCTGTGTGGTATCGAAGTCTTTGCTACAAGGATCAAAAAAGTTAAGGGGGGGAGAGTGATGCTTGGACTGGTGATTCCCAGAGGTAATAACTGAAGTGAACCTTTGAATGGGGTCCAGTTTTGCTGGTGGTGTTCGGCAGTATGGACTTGAACTTTAACTGTTGTCTGATTAGGGAGTGTTTTTGTGAGATTATCTGTTGGAGAATCAGACGAGGTTAATTGCAGTGGTCTCAGCGTTGGCATGGCTTGGGTCTTTGGGGATTTAAAAAAATCTGTAATTTTAAGAGTCCTAGGGGTGTTTCTTTTTATAGAATGGTCCAACGAAGGTAATGTAGATGATTCAACTGTTGGGAAGGTGTCACCATTGACTGTATGGGCTGCTTGGGTAGGCTGCTTAAGCTTGGACTTTGAGGAGCGTTTTTTTTTACAATTTTAATAGTCTCTCGGGTCTTTCCTGATCTCATAATGACTCAAGCCAGGTACGAAATTGCTTTACTTTTCAGTGGTCTTTTGGCGGTGATCCGCAACTATGCGCTAAATTGGTTCTATGTTCAGCCGCTGTGCTCAGCTGCCGACCTTCCGGACTGTGGTGAGATAATTTAAGGTACTAAGGCCCGCTTTACTTCCTGTTGGGGGCAAATAGGATTATTAGGGCTGTGGGCTCACCTGATGACACCTGGTGTTGCCTAGTGTCACTGAGGTTGACGGTCGCGAGGCGTCGGTGAGGCTCAGGGTGGGCAGAAGCGGTTCTTTTCTAACTTGCAGACCGCGCCTCACGCCGGCCGTCACTGCGCTGCTGTGACGAGGTCGCAGCTCTGACCTCTCCACCTATGCGCTGCAACAACTCAGCGGCCCCTCCGCCGCCTTCAGGCCCCTTTGCCGTACAGCCACGCTGAGACTCAACTCACACTTGCCTCGCCTCGCTCTTCTCCGTCTTGATCCAGGGTCCTTGATCTCAGTCGCTCTCAGCTCTCTCATGAGTCGCAGGGATGTTTCCTGCTCCTGCTCGTAGCTTCCCTCCAGGATGAGTTGTGTGGGGAGGAGACAATCAGCGCTGGACCGACTATGTGAGTGTGGCCTCTATGGGGGGCCGTAGGCTGCACCCGGAACTAACCGGGCCGCCTCAGCGGCGTGCCAAGAGCCTCTCTCAGCGGCCACCACCTAAAGGCAGCTGCACTCGCTGTTGGGCACCCCCGCTGGCACTCGCTATTCCACTGAGGAATGGACAGGCAAGGAAGGGCGCGATGGCAGGGCAGACAGCGAGGTAGACCGCGGGGGACAGTGTGGGGTCTGATGAGGTGAGCGCGGGATGTATCTCACACCCGCTAACTCCCGCTGGCTCGCTGTGTCCCCACTAGGAAGTCCCGCTCCTGCTCCTTCAGCATCTTTCTGCGCCCTACACCCCTGCTGCCCTGCGGGGGCAAAAACCAGGGGTCAAGCTCTGAGCTCTGTTCCGGCTAGAGCTCCCAGTGCTCCCCCGACACCGACTTATCCTAGGCGGCCGTTTGACGATTAGAGGTCGTCAATGGTGCAAACCGGAAGATTCTCCAGGAGCGAGCAGGAGACGCCACTCGGTCGTCGGTCTCACCTTGGCTTTGCCTTCTCTGCTACCGCAAGTGACGATGCACTAACGAGTCAATCCTTATAAACATTTACAGCATCAGCCTGCCATAGCGCATTCTCATTGCTTCTAAAAAGGTAAGGAAAAAGAAACGTATGTAATAATGGCAGGATTCTTCTTCAAGGGTTCATGGTAAGTTTTTTTCCTGATAGATCCAGACACGACTGGTTCCATAGGTATCACTGAACATCTGACAGGACAACTGATCATTTACTGTCAACTGTGGAATGCGTGAGTGTGGTGTGACAAGCAGTGCCAATCACAAATCAAGAACTGTATTGCATCACAATGCCCTGTGGATCACACTATATTACATTATTGCAGCAGATTCTCCTTTCACACATGCTAAAAGAAATGTCAACTAAAGATGAAAGCAAATGTGTTGAGGCATATAACTGGAATAACATGAACAAGCTCAGCAAGTTACATTGTGCGTGAGAACTAGAATACTGTACTGCTGACAAGAAAACAGTTATCTAGTGAGAACTACACATAAGTAATAAAGTCATCATATTACTTTGGTTTGTTTATGGGTCTACCAAATCTACCTGTATTGCCTTGGCTGCTAACAGGATTATCCAACCACATAGATGCATCAAGACCACTCCTTTGACTATTCATAGCGTTAGTGGAGGACTCAGAGAAATTGGTGCTCCATCAGCATCACCATTCCTTTCACACAAAACATCCTCCAATTTATTATACAATTTACTGACGTCATTTCTTCTGTCATCAAAGTCCAACCATACATCGCTGTTACCTTCGTACACCCCGTTATGTTTGTTGTCTAAAAACCTTCCATTGGACAAACATTTAGCTACTCTGCTCATGTGCCAAACCTTTCCATCGCTTAGTTTAACAGAGCTGCAAAATATTTCGCAAATGTGCAACGGTTGGGAGAATCTGCTCTCACCTTTCCTGACTTTTTTTTCCATGCAACCTTTAACTAGATCTCCACACTTAAACAACGCCTGTTTCGATCCATGCTTTTTGTCATACCACTCCTTGTAAGATTCCTGTGCCAATGCAATCTTCTTTCTTACAAGTTTTGGGGACCACTCAGCTTGCTTAGAAGCAGACATCCAACTCATATATTTGCTCAAAGCCTGCCTTCCCCTCATCATTATAAAAGGACTGTTGCCCGTAATTAAGCTGGGAGTGATCCTGTAAGCCCAAATCAGTTTGCAAATTTCACCTTCCCAGTTCAATTGACTGCACCTTGACAATTGAATACTACCTTTGAGCACCCTTTTGAAGCGCTCAACTAAGCCATTCCCCTTGGGATGATACACAGATGTCATATTATGTACTTACACTCACCATCTGTACCTTCTACAGGTCCAACCACATCAACTCCTATTCTCTCCCATGACATACTTGGACTTTTAAATGGACTCACTGGAGGTTTACAGGTTTTAAGACACTTATCAGAATCATTACACGCAACACACTCTCTCACCAACAACTCAGTTTGTTTGTCAATACCTGGCCACCAGTAATTGTATTTTACTCTTTGTTTGGTTTAGATATTCCAAGGTGACCCTCATGACATATTTTTAATACTCTGGAGGAATCACCTTACAGGATCTGAATAGCAAGTTATCCTCTACACACAACTCCTTCCTGACTTCTCAAAACATTCTTTCATCCATTATAAGTTTGCTCTTATTGGGCCAACTTTTAGTCACATATCACGCAATTCTCTTCAAGCTGATATCCTTGGACATGTGATCCTTTCACTCAGGAAGTGCTATTCCTTTCAGACCATCATCGAATAGTAGTGCAACTTTATCATCATCTTGTAACGTCTGTTCTTCTTCTACAATGGGTAAAGGAAACTTGCTTAAGAAGTCAGCGACCCTGTTCTTTACTCCTGGCCAGTACTCCTGGCCAGTACTCCACATCATAATTATAGTCCAGTAATTTCACTGACATTCTACTTAGCCTTGGGGATGCATTTTGTAGTCCAAAAGTAGTCAATATTTTTGTACGGGGCTTATGGTCAGAATGTAACAAAACTTGAAAACCCCAAACATACATGCGGAAATGATTCAGAGCCCATATTGTATTGTAATTGCATTTATATAGCGCTTACCACCCCTGACGAGGCTTTGAAGCACTTTTTTGGCGAGTAGCACGCTACTCCGGAACCCATAAAGGATTAGTGTTAAATTAGTATAGTGAAATATGAAAGTAATTTGAATGGTGGATAGGTTAGTCAGTTATTCGGATTCAGAAGGATAGCAGAGGGATAGAAGAGGGAAAAAGGTTTGCATTTATATAGCGCTTGTTACCCCTGATTGAGTTTCTGATGGATACATGTGCCTGTGGATTCCTCACCTTATGAATATCCCCTGCGCCAGCATTCCGCGGAATTTTTTCCTAGCTCTCCATGCCGACGAGGACGTCGGCTCCGCTCGCCACTCCGTATGACGTCACTGGAGCCATAAGAGAGCCTCGTCGGCGTGATGACGTCCAGTTCCCTTTTCCGCGCCGTCGACGCGTAACGGTTTTCTAGCACTCTCCATATTTGGTGGAGTTACTTTGTTGTTTTTCATCTTTAACTGTTGCTAGAAGGGATGTCGTCTTCGAAGAAGTCTGGTTTTAAACCCTGTAGGGAATGTGGGGGTCGCATGTCCATCACTGACCCCCATGAAGATTGCTTATGGTGCTTGTCATCGGATCACGACGTGGAGGACTGTTCCTGTTGTAGGAAAATGAACCCAAAAGCACTTAAGGAACGGGAAGCCAAGTTGTTTCTGGCCAAGGCGAAGAACGAAGGAAGAGGGCGTAAGCGTGAAAAGTCGAAGTCGAGGTCGTCGACTTCACACACATCGAAGTCGAAAAAGCATAAGAAGAAAAGAAGACATGGATCTCGGCGCCGCTCGGCCAAGGGTAAGGCTTCGAGGTCGCCTTCGCCAGCTCCTCGACGTCGCCGTAAGGACTTTGTATCTCCTTCGCCCTCTCCTTCTCCTCGTGTGACTCCGACTTCGCCTAGAGGTACTCCGGCGCGTTCTCCGGCGCCGAGGGATACGGCTACCTCAGATGTCGAACTGGTTCAGGATGTACCACCTTCTCCTGTGCCTGAGGTTGATCCGGTGGATTTGGCAGTGGATCCGGTAGGTCCGACGTCGGAGACTCCCCGTTTGGATACTGGTTCGAATCCATATCCTCAATTCCCGACTCCAGGGGCGGATCCGTCGCATTTTTTAAATGCCATGTACGGAGTTTTCGCAAAGGCGGCCTTCCCATCCGGAGCACCTTCGGGTCCCGTGGGTCCGCTGGCATTCAACTTGGGTGTGCCCCAGCACTACGCCCAGTCACCCTTCATGCCGATGGCGCCGTCATGGCAGTTTCCGGCGCTGAGAGTCTTGACGTCGTTGATGGAATCCTCAGCGCCGTCTGGTGAGCCCTCCTCTCGACCTCGTGTGGAACTCATGCCGCCGTCAACGCCGGCTTTGGAGCGGTCGGCGCCGCATACGGCGCCACCGACGCCACGTCCGGCACCACCGACGCCGCGTCCGCGGATTCGTTCACGAAGAGAGGCTCAGAGACTTTTAGAAGAGGAGCAGTATCGTACAGAGGAGGCTGAGGAGGGCGAGTTGGAAGAGTCTCTGGATGAGTTTGAGGGCATTCAGGAGGCGAGTGGTTTGGATACCTCTCCTGAGTGGGAACTCTCTTCTACAAGGGCTTCTCCTCCTCAAGAGGTAGCTCCCTACCATTTGGTTATAAGGAAAGCTGCGGAGCTGTTGGATTTGCAGTTGCCCACTGCTGAATATAAGCCAAATTTGTTGACGGAGGTGTTGCATTCTCCTTCCTCCACAGTTGAGCCTCTTTTACCCTTTAATGAGGCCTTGTTGGATCCTATCCTCGAGGTTTGGCGTAAACCACTTTCTTCGCCTGCCGTTTCTAAATCTGTGGCTAGGAGGTATAGGACTGCACCAGGGGATCCGGATTTTCTCTCATCCCATCCATCTCCAGAGAGTTTAGTGGTGCAGGCATCTTGCTCCAAGCAATCTTCAGGTGCTTTCCCTCAGGCCCCAGCTGACAGGGACTCAAAGAAAATGGATCAGTCAGCTAAAAAGGTTTTCTCCTCTTCTAGCATGGCACTGAAATCGACCAACGCCACTTGTCTATTGGGCCGTTACATACACGCCTTGATGGACTCGGCAAAGCAATTGGCACCTAAGTTACCCGACGAGGAGAAGGGAAATTTTATGGAGGTCCTGTCAGATGCTCAAGCGGCAGCTAGGCAAGTTATTCAGTCAGGCCTGGATACGGCTGACTCAGTGGCCAGGGTCATGGGCTCCTCCATAGCTGCAAGAAGGCAGGCTTGGCTTAGTTCTTCCGGATTTTCCCCTGATGTCCAGGCCACTCTTTTTGATTTGCCCTTTGACGGATCAAGGCTCTTTGGGGAAAAAGCGGATTCGGCCTTACAAAGGTTTAAGGATAGCAGAGCTACAGCGAAATCCTTGGGATTGCAGGCCCAGTCGAGAGGTTTTGGCTACAAGAAGTATCGGGGTTTTGGAAGGTCTTCCTTTCGCAACTTCCGTTCACCTCAGCAGCAGCAGCAGCAAAATCCACTCTATAGATCTTATAGAGGAAGAGCCAGAGGTCGCCAACGAGGTTCTGCCCGCAATCTCCCCTCCTCCTCCTCTTCTGCCTCCCCTGCTCCCCCTGGTACCGCAGGAAAGCAGCCCTAGATCCCCCATCCTGGATCATGTGTGTCCTGTAGGGGGTCGGCTGTCTCACTTTCTGCAGGGTTGGAAATCGGTCACGACAGACCTTTGGGTTTTGAACCTTGTGGAGAATGGGTACGCCCTTCCCTTTCGGGAGTTTCCTCCTGTTTACCCTCCTTGCCAGGGATTTTGCTCAGAGGACCATTTGCTTCTTCTGCAGAAGGAGGTTCTTGCATTGCTACAAAAAGGTGCGATAGAGGTGGTTCCAGAGCAGGAAAGGGGTCAAGGATGCTACTCCCGGTATTTCCTGATCCCCAAAAAGGACGGCAGGTTACGTCCGATCCTGGACCTCAGGGTCTTGAATTTTTACCTGAAACAGGAGAAATTCAAGATGCTGACCCTTGCTCAGGTTCTTCTGGCGTTGCAGCAGGAGGACTGGATGGTGTCGATCGACTTACAGGATGCGTATTTTCACATCCCCATTCTGAAGTCGCACAGGAAGTATCTCCGTTTTACGGTTGGGTCGCAGCACTACCAGTTTGCGGTCCTCCCGTTTGGTCTTACTACTGCACCTCGAGTCTTCACAAAGGTGATGGCAGTGGTGGCAGCTCATCTCAGGAGGTCGGGGATTCCAGTTTTCCCCTATCTGGACGACTGGCTGCTCAAAGCAGAGTCGCCGGGGATGGTGCTGCATCATCTGCAGGTAACATCTCAACTGTTGTTCAACTTGGGTTTTTCAATCAATGTGCCCAAATCACACCTGGTGCCCTCTCAGCGCAACCTGTTCATAGGGGCGGTACTGGACACTACTGTGTGTCGAGCATTTCCTCCTCCACAAAGAATTCTCGACATTCAGGGGATGATCCCTTTGTTTTACAATGGAGCGGATGTTCCGGTCCTGAAGGTCCTTCGCCTGCTCGGTCTGTTCGCCTCCTGCATTCTGTTGGTCAACCATGCACGCTGGCACACGAGGGCACTCCAGTGGTGTCTCCGCAGGCAGTGGTATCAGCACAACGGAGATCTCAGGGATTCAGTCAGGATCTCCAGAGAAGCTGCAGCGGAGCTGACTTGGTGGAGCGTGGAGGGCAATCTGTCTCAAGGAAATCCCTTTCATCTTCCTCCATCGGTGGCCACAGTAATAACGGACGCCTCTACCCTAGGGTGGGGTGCTCATCTGGGGGATCTGGAGATCAAGGGTCTTTGGTCTCCAGAGGAAAGGTTGTCTCATATCAATCTTCTGGAATTGCGGGCGATACGTTTGGCGCTCAAGGCCTTTCTCCCTTTCCTTCGTGGTCAGTCGGTTCAAGTCCTGACGGACAACACTACTGCGATGTGGTATGTCAACAAGCAGGGAGGAGTAGGGTCGTACCGTCTCTGCAGAGAGGCGTTGCGGCTTTGGTCCTGGGCTCAGGACCATCGGATTTGCTTGATAGCGAATCATTTGGCCGGAGTGTTGAACGTGCGTGCGGACAGTCTCAGTCGTTAGTTCTCTGCCGACCACGAGTGGAGGCTTCATCCGGAGGTGGTTCGACACATCTTCTGGACGTGGGGGACTCCTCGGGTGGACCTGTTTGCCACTCACGAGAACGCGCACTGCCCGTCGTTCTGCAGTCTCCAGTTTCCGTTGCAGGGGGCGTTGGGGGTCGCGTTTCAGTTGAGTTGGGACTCTCGACTCCTTTACGCGTTTCCTCCCATACCCTTGATTCCTCGGGTTCTGAGGAAGATTCGCCAAGACCGGGCCCAAGTCATATTGATCGCCCCGGATTGGCCAAGAAGAGTGTGGTACACAGATCTTCTTCACCTCTCATCGCACCCTCCGCTCCGTCTCCCTCTCAGGGCAGACCTCCTCTCGCAGTCGCAGGGGCAGGTTCTACACCCCCACCTCCAGAGCCTGCACCTTCATGCCTGGAGATTGAACGGGGCAACCTGAGTTCTTTCTCTCTCCCGCCTGACGTGGTGGATGTTATTTTATCGGCCAGGCGACACTCCACCAAGTCCATTTACTCCTACAGATGGTCAAGATTCGTAAAGTGGTGTGGAGAGAGATCCATTGACCCTTTAAAGGCCCACTTGTCAAATGTTCTTCTGTTTGCCCTTTCCTTGGCTCAGCAAGGTTGTGCTGTGGCCACGGTTAAGGGTTATTTGTCAGCCTTATCGGCTTTTCTGTGTCTTCCTGATCAGCCGCCTTTATTTAAGTCTCCTATCGTTTTGAGATTTATCAAAGGCCTTACCAATAGGTTTCCGCCTACTCCTTTTGTTATGCCCCAATGGGATCTTAATCTTGTTTTTAACTTTTTTGATGGGTTCCCCCTTTGAACCCCTTCATAGCTGTCCTTTGAGGCTTTTATCTTTTAAAACTGTCTTTCTGGTAGCCATTACCTCAGCAAGGAGGGTGAGTGAGCTTCAAGCTCTTAGTTCAAAACCCCCGTTTTTGACCATACATGCTGAAAGGATGGTCCTCAGGACCAGGGCTGCTTTTCTGCCTAAGGTGGTTACTCCCTTCCACCTAGGTCAGTCCATTACTCTTCCTGTTTTCTATCCTCCCCCTCACCCTTCCAAGGAGGAGGAGAGACTTCACCGTCTGGATCCTAAGAGGCCGGTGAGCTTTTATTTGGACAGGACTAAAGACCTTCGTTTGGATGATCAGCTCTTTGTGGGCTATGTTGGACGCTCAAAAGGCAAAGCTGTGCACAAGCGCACTCTATCCAGGTGGATCATCTTGTGCATCAAGATCTGCTACGCCCTTGCTGGTAAGGAACCACCTGAGGGTATTAGAGCCCATTCTACTAGGGCTAAGTCTTCCACCTCTGCTCTAGCCAGAGGGGTTCCTGTGTTGGATATTTGTAAGGCAGCGACCTGGGCCTCCCTCCACACTTTCGCTAAGCATTATTGCTTGGATTCCGAGGTGAGGAGGGAGGGCCATTTTGCGCGCTCTGTCTTGCATGACTTTTTGGTATAGGAAAGGTGGACACCCTCCTCCGGGAGTGGGACTGCTGTGGGAATCTATTCATAAGGTGAGGAATCCACAGGCAGATGTATCCATCAGAAGAACAAGTTACTTACCTTCAGTAACGCTTTTTCTGGTGGATACAGTATCTGCCTGTGGATTCCTCACTGACCCACCCTCCTCCCCGTTGTCCACCTTTGAATACCTTGAGGTATGCCTTAATTGGCTTGTTGTTGTTTTACAATTGTATCTGGTACATTTATAGGAAATGCTGATGTTCTTTAGCTTTCCTTTGTGATTTTGTACTGTGTATATTGGTTCAAATGTTGTATACTGTGTATACTTTAAATCTGTTGTCGGTCCACCTGTTCGCCTCGGAGGCACGGAAAAAATGGGTGGAACTGACATCATCACGCAGACGAGGCTCTCTTATGGCTCCAGTGACGTCATACGGAGTCGCGAGCGGAGCCGACGTCCTCGTCGGCGTGGAGAGCTAGGAAAAATTCCGCGGAATGTTGGCGCAGGGGATATTCATAAGGTGAGGAATCCACAGGCAGATACTGTATCCACCAGAAAAAGCGTTACCGAAGGTAAGTAACTTGTTCGTTGAAGCGCTTTTTTGGCGAGTAGCAATCTACTCCGGAACCCATAAAGGATTAGTGGTGAATTAGTATAGTGAAATATGAAAGTAATTTGAGTAGTGGATATGCTAGTCAGTTATTTGGATTGGGAAGGGTAGGGGAGGGATAGAAGAGGGAAAAAGGTTTGCATTTATATAGCGCTTGTTACTCCTGATGGGGTGTTGAAGCGCTTTTTTGGCGAGTAGCAATCTACTCCGGAACCCATTAAGGATTAGTGGTGAATTAGTATAGTGAAATATGAAAGTAATTTGAGTGGTGGATATGTTAGTCAGTTATTTGGATTGGGAAGGGTAGGGGAGGGATAGAATAGGGAAAAAGGTTTGCATTTATATAGCGCTTGTTACTCCTGATGGGGTGTTGAAGCGCTTTTTTGGCGAATAGCACGCTACTTCGGAACCCATAAAGGATTAGTGTTGAATTAGTATAGTGAAATATGAAAGTAATTTTAGTGGTGGATATGTTATTCAGTTATTTGGATAGAGAAGGGTAGCGGAGTGATAGAAGAGGGAAAAAAGGTTTGCATTTATATAGTGCTTGCAACCCCTGATGAGGTGTTGAAGTGCTTTTTCGGCGAGTAGCATGCTACTCTGGAACCCATAAAGGATTAGTGGTGAATTAGTATAGTAAAATATGAAATTTGAGAAGTGGACAGGTTAGTCTGTTATTTTGATTGAAAAGGATAGTGGAGGGATAGAAGAGTGAAGGATTTAGACTTTTTTTTGGAGGTCATAGCAGTAGGAGGAGGCTTGGGATGAGTAAAAAGGGATGTGGAGTGGAAGAGTCAGAGGGATGAGTTTAGAAAGGCTTGTTTTGGGGGATCGGTATAGTAAAAGAGGAGTCAGAAGATGCTAGGAGGGGTAGAATAGGGGAGCGTCTAGAAAGGTTTTTTTTGGAGGATCATAGTAATGGTATGGGGTTTGAGATGAATGAGAGAGTGGATGTAGAGGATATATTGATAGAGGTATAGGGTGAGAAATTGGGTAGTGCATTGGAAAGAGTAGTAGAAAGAGGTTTGAGATGAGTCAGAAAGTTGAGGTAGAAGATATATTGAGAGAGGCATAGGGTGAGAAATAGGGACGTGCATTGGATATGCTGAATTAGAAGAAAGTAATAAATATATAGATCCATGAGTATATGAAAAGTTTATAGATGCATAAAGGAAGGAGTATAAGTAGATTAAAGATATTGATAGAAGTAGAGTGAGAAATAGGGTAGTGCATTGAATAAGCTTTTTTAGGAGAAAAGTAATAAATATATAGATCCAAGTACATGGAAGTTATATAGATGCATGAAGGAAGGAAGTATATGTAGATTAAAGATGCATTAGAGGAACTCTGGTTTTTAAGTGTTGTTGTACTCACGCTCTATCACTGAATATTTTTCTTCAGCTGTAGTAAGAGAGTGTGATGCAAAAGCAACCACCCTATCTTTGCCTTCATTGTCACATTGCAAAAGAACAGCCCCTAGACCTTTATTGATAGCGTCGATAGTTACTATGATTTGACATGATGCGTTTCTAATATCCGATCCTGCAGCAGTAGATTTGCAAAGCCCATAAATATCAGTAACCAGATTCAGGACCCAATAGAAATCAATGGGGGAAATACATTCTCCCAATATATATTTTTTGTATTTCCCACTTTTCTTTTCTAAAATGTTGGCATGTATGCATTATACACTCTCGAGCTCACAAGAAACTAGTACACACAACAGTGGAAGCAGCATGCACACGTGCCAACACTGTGAACTTGGTAAGAGAGAGAGATTTTGAAAAAACGATATGGGGGGCGGATTTTCCCCATTGACTTACTCTGAAGAAGAGAAGACCTTTAGGTAGGAGACACATTAAAGAAAACCATTTTCCGTTTAAAAAAATCGAGAGCCTTTCGCCTGAATGGGGCCTGTTGGCATGTATAGCATCGATAGCCACCGACCCCCCGCCCCCCGATCAATAGCACGCGCTCCAAACTGCGAGCAGCCCACCAAATAATAACATAGGACAGATTAGACACGGTTGCACACTCTCCAAAGTATGCGCAACTCCTCTGTCAACGAAACACTTTCAGAAATTTTGTGGGCGTACTAGGATTGGCTGATATGCCCACAATGCTCCAATCCTTGGTCACCTTACACATCAAGATCCCTCCCACTTTGAACGACTCTGAAAATTTGTTCAGCCATTGGAGTGCCAGCAATATGACCCGGAAGCACTGAAATTATTGTATCCAAACGTCGACCGTATGGAAAAAAATCAATAAGGGATGTTGTTGTGAATTACGGACGGAGCTTGTAAGATAGAGACGGCTGGTCACCTTAGGCAAATAGGTAGTAGTCGTTTGAAGGTTCTGGAGCTTGCTGACGAAACATCGACTTGAATACGAGGTGACTCGTGTTCTGCATCATATGGTAGGTTCCTATCGTTTGTTGTGCGCTGGTGGTCCTCGTGGTTTGTCGGGCGTTCCCGGTCTGTAATATGTCTGGCTGTTTTTGAAAATATAACTTACTGTAATTTGTGGGTCGTGCATGGGCAGACGCTTAGCTTATTTTGTGATAGACATAAATGCGAGAAAGGACCCTAACGTTTTATTTTTTTAAGCACCCAAAACTGCCTAGTCTTGGTTCTTCGTCGTGCTTCTTTCTTCCGCTTCCACTATTCTTGCTCCTATATCTATTTTCGTAGGCTCTTATCCATCCCCCGGCTTCCTCCCTTTTGTCATTGTTTTCGTACCCCCCCCTCTCTTTTCTTTTCTTAAACTCTTTTCATGGGTCAGAGGCTGGAGATGCATTAGGAGTCTTAGTCCCCAAATATGGCGTGATGGTCCCCACCATTGGCACAGATACAGCACTTGTGGGATGGGTTTCGATATGTTGTGCTGTTGACTGGACGAGTTCTGCCTTGTTATGTCTTGTTTCAGTTGGCTTTTTGCAGCCGGACGCTCAAGAGATAATTAGACTAATGCATTTGAATGCTGGTGTTTTTATCACTGCACTAAAATGCATTAGTCGCGCAAATTATAGCCCCCCCCACCCCGGAGTTGGCTCACCAGCCTGTGATTCTGGGAAAATCACTTAATCTCCTCGTGCATACCAAAAATGAATGTGCTCTTATGTGTAACGTAACTGGTCCTCTTGTAAAGCGCTCCAATAAACACCTACCTTAGGGTCGAGTTCGCGCTTTATAAAACTGCAAACAAAGAAACAGGAACTGCATCTAAGCAGCAAGCGGACTGCGCTGTGGAAAACCTGCATCCCTTTTCACTTTTCTACTTGTTCCTCTTCAAAATCAACATTGGGTGCAGGACCGGCAAATGTAACCACCCACTTCATACCTAACTGGCTGCTGCCCGTAGTGTAAAACACGTCTTCATTCAGCACATGGCCATATAAATAAAAATAAGCATTGGCTAAGCAAATGGGTCTCGCCTGTGGGAGTACTGGCTTTATCGGTGTTTTTAGCCCTTTTGCACAATAGCGTGGACGCTCTGCACCATGGTTGAAAGTAAAGAAATTAAAGCGCTATAATGTGGCCATAGTTGACCCAATCATAGCTGTTTTTATTTTCTTTACTTTCAGCCACGTTTTTGCACAGAGACCGTCTGCACTGGTGGCCAAAATGGTAAAATAACATCAAGCACGTGCAATGCAATAGGTCTTGCAATTGCGAGATTTTGAGCTATTGGCATTGTAAATGATGATGCCTTTTATTTGTGTGTTTAAAAAACCTGCAATAATAAAAGGCATTGTCATTTATAATACCAATAGGTCAGTTTAAAAAATGGGAGACCTATTGCATAGCAAATGCTTGTTGTTTCCAAGCGCCCTATGCTTCGCTTTCCCGTTAATAGAGGCCACGCCCCTTTCTTTAGACAAGCCGTGTCTAAAGAAAGGTCGGTGGCCGCTATGAAAGTGAAAGCGTGGTATGGGGCGCTTTTACCCCCCAAAAAAAGCATTTTTGTCAAGTTGACAAACTAATTGTTATGCCTTAGGACAGGTTGACACGGGTAGCAGGTAGAGTTTTGTAGTTTACTTTATTAGTTCCATGTTGCAGGTAACATCAGTCCATATTCCAGTTGTCAGCCTTCACTCCAGCCTGTTCTGGTCAAGCACCAGCCCCACCAGGAGCAGCCTTCCTGCTGCTCAGCCCATCTCCAACTGTCACCACTCATCCACACAGGCACCCAGGCATTCCATTCATCACAGTCACACCAACATTCCAATACCATCTCTCACTCTGGCTGAGCAGCTAGGAGACAGCTAGGCTGGATTACATACAATGACACATAAGAGGATATAACACTAATGCTCTTTTTTGTAAAAGTGCCCTGTGAAAGCGTGCATGGTGCGCTGAATGTTACAGGAAAGCATGTAGTGCCTGCTGTAGGAGAAACTCACTAAATAAAATAGTGCTTACAGACTACTGTGTACCAACCAAAGTAAAAGGGCCCGTCCTCATGGGAGGTTATAAATGAAGACAAGGCGGTACTAAGGAGGGACAAACAAGCCTATTAAGGAATCGGAAGCCAGCATTTACGAAGGACGATGACACAAGTCAATGACACATATGGGCGGAGAGTGGGCGGGGCTTCAAGTCCTTACTCCAATACAGCATGCAGAGCAGCGCATGCGCTGCCTAGGATCGACCTAAAAAAACGACAACACCCATAGATCTCGCATTGGCGAGACCTATTGGCTTTGCTAATGTTAAACTCTCCTCATGCGGCTTAGGTAGTGGCAACCCGCTTCTAGATGTGCGCTACGAACTAGGAAAGAAGAGCTTGAGCATACAGAAGCCATTAATCCAGAAGCAAATTGTGAGCACAGCGATGGGAGAGGTGCTAGAAACAGTAAGGCACTAAGGAGCACTAACCTCCCCTACCAAAAAAAAAAAGTGTGTGTATACACCCCAGAGGAAGATATGTGGCATCGCCATAAAAGATTGTTAAACGTTGGGTTGCCTGACATGTGCCAGCATTGAATTGGAATGCTGGGGAAAGGAAGTTCGGGCCAAATGTTAGTTGGTGGATGTAAGCAGAGGTGGAGGGTACGCCGCTTTGCTCCTGGCACTTATTAATAAATCTATACCCTTATCACCAGCTGATGGTCTAATCTTCTTATTGCAACAGCCAGCTACACAGAAAATAGTGAGTTGAGCACAAAAAGAGATCGATTGCACAGAATTATTTTCAAAGTTCATAGCGTGAAAGGGAGAGAAAAGTGAATAAAGCACTCTAAACGTTTTCACCGTACCTAGCTAGTGTAAAGGAAACAGCACGGTATTGCAAAAAAAAATAATTAAAAATAGAACATACACAAAAACAGAAGCAAATAAACTGTTAACAAGGGTACGAACAGGCAACAGCAGCTACGCAGAGGAGATAGCTGGGGATGGACAAGGGTGGACGGTGTGAAGTCTTCCCACTATTTTTGGAGAGGTGACATTCAACTCCTGTAGCCCCAGACTGCAAGATGTCGGTGGTATTATCGTATAGTCTACAAAATTAAATGCATTACGTTTTTATACAACTAATATTTTGAACTCTCATATTTGAAAGTTCTTTCATACGTGATAATGAAAAAGGAGTTTTTGTGAATTAAAATATTTGCCTAAGATCGCACAATTTAAGTGGGTAAGTTATGATTTACCTGTGTTTTCTGGTTTCACTTTGTACAAATCAGCCACTAAATTGGTATCTTTGTCTTTCCTTTTGCTAGTTATTTTTTACCTCTGTGGTTTTTTAGGTCGAGCCTCGAGTAGCGCTCAAGCGCTGCTTAGAGGCGAAGACTTTTAGTAAGCGGGTTTAAAAGCAGTCCCAAAAACACTTGTGCGTCGTGGCTGGCCTTTTTGGGATGGGTACGCGCGGCAAACATGTGTTTCCAATTATCGTGCCCAGACGCGGGCGCGATAAGTGGAAACACATGTCTGCCGCGCGTACACATCCAAGGCCAGCCACGGCGCACGAGCGTTTGGTCAGCTCTGCAGGCTGCCGCGCTCGCTCGCCCCCGCTCCCTGTCCCCCGATGCGCCCCGTAGTTTCCGGCTTCGCTCCCTTCTGCGGCTCACCGCTCGTTTGAAACGTGATATAGCATTAATGTTTACCAGCTTTTCATGTCAAATTAAAACACTGCAAATTAGCTGTTTCCTTCTCCCCCACAATTTGTGCGAAGATGAGGAGAAAGCATGTGTATCAGCTGAGAGCCTTCTGAAATGCTGAGACACTATAGCACAGAGGAGAGACTTTAAAACAATTGACATTTTGTTGATGATGTTTAATCGCGTGATAATGTATCAGGACAGGAGAGGGCCCTGGGACAAGTGAGCTAGCACTCTATTTTAAATATAACGTGCACGCTCACACACCCTCTCCCCAAAACCGGGACATTAATTAGTTTTAATTAAATCTGTCGGGACTGAGCATGTTAAACCGGGACTGTCGGGAAATCCGGGACGTCTGGCCACCCTACGATAGTTACCAAACACAGTCAGCCTGTGTAGGCATCTTGAAGAGGTGCCTTCTGGGAGCTGACGTATTTGCATTCTGCGAGTGCCGCCGTCTGCGCCGGACCTGTGTGGGCCGTCCGATCACTAGGTCTCGCGCTCCTGTCCCAGCTGCAGAGCAGCCACTGAATCACCCGCCTCAGCCGAGCCTTGCCTATGACACCTCCCAGCAATCTCGCGCGGCGTGAGCGCTGCTGATAAACGGCAATGCAGTCCGTCTCCGCCGAACGGGGATCTGTTTGTCTCCTAACTCACCAGATTACATCTCCTGCTCTGCCCGCCTGGCTGCAAGATGTGTTCTGCTGCAAACAGAATTGGCTTAACTCCTTCCCTGCTGGGGCCAGCACGGGCTGCATGGTTGTGAACGCAGAAGCTGTGCTTGGGAAAGGAGTGCTTAATTTGTGCCTGTGATTGCAAGTGGTGGGTATCCGTACTCTTTTTGGGGACTGAGGTTAATTTTTCATCATCAGGCTTTCAGCAAGAGAGAGAAATGCAGGAAGAGAGTAAGAAAAAGTAAGAGCGAGGAAAGAAACCAGTAAGTATGGAAGAAAAGGACAAAAGTGATGAAAATGAACGTTTAGGACAGGAAGTGTCAGTGATGGAAGAAAGCTGGTGGAGGCATGAGGTGGGATCAGGACTGGGCATTAGAGGCGCAACAAGAGCCACATTTTTTGGGGGGGGACTACTAAAGATTTGGGGGTGAGGCTAATTCTACCAGCAATAGGCAGAGTGGAGATGCAGGGGTTCTAAGAAAGGGTGAAAAACAACAGAGCTTCATTAACAAGTAAATGGTCTTTTAAAAACCTGTGAAGTACTCAGGTGCGGCTGCGATAAGATGGACGCCAGACCAGCCAGCCCACAGCAGCTCAAAAACTGTCTGTGTGTGCCCCGGAAGCTGTTTCAGCCCGGGCTGACACACACGACGGGGACGGGGAGGGTGGGGGGTAGGGGGATCGGGAGGCTGAAGCCCTTTGAGCCCAATGGGCGTTGCGCGCCTGCTAGGCATCATTGGTTTTGGTAACTCCAGATTTAGCAGCACTAGCGGCGGGCTGCCATGAACATCATTTCACCAAAATGTCAGGGGTAGCAGAAGTTACATCGTATGCCATTTGACTTTTACTTTCATACACACACATTAACTCATACACACACTTTCTCTCAGGTAAACACACTCTCACCACAAGAAAGCACACAGCATACATTTAAAAGCATTCTTCACTTACCCCTGCTGCCAATTGGGGTCATATTCCAGCTAATTGTACTCAATTTTTATTACAGTAATAGTGAATGAAATATTATTCACTATTAGTATAATAAACAAAAATGACAGAAAACCAGGAAAGTGGAGTCCCAACTGACATCCATAGGGACAAGCTGCCCCTGTGTTCCTGGGACTGACAATGCCACTTCTAAGGCCAGGGGTCACAGGGGCAGTGGTGGCTCCCACAGATCGGGGGTGGGAGGGCGGGGGGGAGGAAAGGGGGTAAAGAAAAAATAATTAAACTTACCTCCTCGCCGCGTCTCTCCACCATAGTCTCTCTCAGCACGGGAACAGGAACAGAGCACCCAGGAAGCACCCAGGCTCCCCTAAGCCAATCACAGCGCTGCAATGCAGTGTTAAGATTGGTCTGAGCACTGTGGTTCGGCGCTCAGGCAGGGACTGGGAGCCTGGGCATCTTTTCCACCCAGGCTGTAATGCTTCCTGGGTGGAGAACATGCAATGTGCGCCTGACTGTTTGGCCAGCTCAAGACGGCAGGCCAAACATTCATGCACACTTAGATAGTGCCACCACTCCTCCCCTGCTCTGAGAGCAGAGCATCCCCGCCCCGCCTGCAAAGCTGCAGCAGCAGGAATAAATAAAATGATAATAACAAGTTATTATCATTTTATTTTTCCTTTATTCACCCTGGTGCAAAGCAACCCCTAAATGACGTTCATGCGGGCCAGTAAGAAAAACCTTGGGACCCTGCATTTATTATTATTATTTTTTGATTGGCAAATTGTGCACGCAAGTAAGCCAGACTTTCTTGTGAACATGTGACTCTTCATTTAGCTCTCAGCTGCACTGATATTACATTAAAGGCACATATCAACTTAGAGGCCTGCTGCATGATCTACAAAGGTCAGCACATGTAAAAAGCAGATTACTGTCCCACCAACCTTAACGTCTCCCTCACCACACGCAGTTCATCCTTGGCCAGGCTTGAAATTCAAGAGACTCACATGGTTGCTATGATCTGCACCGTCCCCCATGTTCGACCATCCTCCATTGCTTTCTAACTTGCCTTTTAAGCATCCCTGCAGCCTCACGAGCGAGCCTCATATTCTTATTGGTATATATAGTGGTCTGCTAACTTTCTCAGCCAAGGTCACCCTCTTCAAACAACCCTTAATGAATAAAATAAACAAGCATTGGCATAGCCAATGGGTCTCGCCTTTGGAACCTTATAAGTGTTTAGCCAGAGCTATTGGCTTTGCCAATGTATTTAAGCTATGCTGTAAAGCAGCATGTTGAAAAGTTATAATAAAAAAAGTGTTATAAGTATTTTTAGGTCTCGGCCTGCACCAGCGCTTGCGCTGGTCTGGCCGAGAGTTTTAGTAAGCGGGTTTTGGAAGTGCAAACCCACTGGCTTTCGGCTGGCGACCAGCTTGCGTTCACGATGGCGTGCACGTGCACAGCTGCCATCCATTCCTCGCATCGCTGGCGAGGCGCCATCTGCCTTTCCTCCCCCTCCCTCACCCCTCCTCCCCCACCAGAGAGCGCGTTTCTTGGCCGCGCGTCTTGTTTTCAATTAGTGCTCGTAATGTTCATCTATATTTACCAGTATCCAGGCTTCTCAGTTCCATGTTTCTCTACAGAGCGCTTCCGCTCAGCGGCTGCCAGGAAATAATAATCATGGCGACATCGAAAGATTACATTGGATTGCACTTATGAAAGCCGCTTTTAAGGTACGGTAAATGTGCAACTCTTGCAAAGAATCTACTCTTATACCTGCAGAGTCACAATGAACCCATTTTGATGTGCTTTGCTTATTGTTTTAAACATTAGGCTTTGCAATGGGGACTTTGCACATGTCAACAAATGCGTAACAAACGCACAGGGGAGGGCGGGCAGGTGCCTTGTGTGTCGAAATGTCAGAAACAACAGCGTGTCAACTAAGAATGATGACTACGGGGTTTGTTTGTGTAGCGCCTCGAACCGCTACTGCTCCAAAGTTCAATGTACCAGAGCCTTACCAGCCAAGCCTTCTGATGTAACCTCTTTTTGGAGTGGAGGGGTCTTGAAGCTGTTCTTTTGTTTCACAAAGGCCTCTGGAGTGTACACGCCACTTATGCTCTCGTAATTTGTCTATGATACTGGGGCACCTTTTTACACGGAGAAGTTGCCGTCACACCCCTGCAGTGAAAGAGAGCCCGGTTCTGTAGAGGGATGCGCTGGTTTTACTCCTCTTGGACGCCGCAGGATTCTAGGTGCTAAGATGGACATTAGCGCCCCAAGGAGATGTGGCGGCGGTTGTCACTCTCGAGTGATGCCCTGTGCTCCCCTATCGGCCACTCTCCGCTCCGCTCATCTCAGCTCCTCTTTCTTTCTTAAGCGGCCCTGTCAGTGCGGAGATCTCAGACCGGCACAGGGAACAGTGAAAGCGCTTGATTCATCAGTGCATGCTACCGCCCCCTGCACAGCTGCTAGTACACACCAGACTGCAGCCCTGTTAGCAGCATTCGTCTACTTGGCAAACTTCCCTATGGGCTTCCTGTGCTCACAGCGTAAAACCAAGGCCACAGGCAACTACACAAACTCAGCTCCGAGGCCATTGAAAAAATGGGCACACAGCCATGGGTTGTGTTCTCCGGCCCGGGATGGGAGTGCTCGAGAGAAGAGTAATGGTTGCATGATTTTGCACCAAGTTGAAGTTTTGTGTCGTCGCTTCTCCCCCACCCCCCGCAGTAGGACCTATGACGTGCCCAGGGCTCCCACCCCTTTGAGACACCAGAGAAGCCCATACTACCATGGGACTCTCCAGGGCTCCCACCGCCGTGACACCACAGGGCTCGCACCCCTTTGAGATCACAGGACTCTGTGGGCAGCGGCTCTCCTCCCTCATATTCCGCCCAGGACTCCCACTGCCTGGAGACTGCAGGACTCCGTGCCCACGGGCATGTGCCAATGGAGCTGGGCACCACTCTTAAGGTCGAGGATTCTGTACTAGTATACTGCCCTCCAAGATGCAGGGGCATCGTGCCTGTGAGACCGGACATGAGAACTGAATATTCTTTTCGCTCCTATCAACTTGAAACATCACAGACTACTGGTGCTGGATAAGTGTTATTGAGGCAGGCTCCTCTCATAGCACATCACAAGAGTTGCACTATCTACGGCATGTACACAACTCTGCGTCAGCATGCTTATCAGCCTGAATTTAAAAGTTACAGGTTTCACTATTTTGATCATGTATTTGTCTTTTTAAAACCACATAAGGAGATGTAATATACATGAATAATACCTGCTGTTAAAACCTGTGTTTACGTTGCGGGCCACTGATTCGTGTCAAAACTCTGTGGTCTAGTGGAGCTCTCAGTCCTTTCAAAGCAAGGCATGTGTGGGCTAAGCAGGAACTTAGATGGCCTTGTATAAACTATTTGGCTGTTCTACTTCACATGTTCGCAGAATAGTTAAGGGGCGACCCGCTTCCAAGTGATATACTTTTGCATCAAGGACAGAAATATAGTGCACCATTGACTTTTACATGCGCCATCTTTGGAAGCTACCAATGTCTTCATGGAGACAAATGACCTTAGCCTTAGAACAGGCTGGATATTTCATATTTATTTTTTAAATCAATTTATAAGCACAAAGCTTCAAGCACACACACTTAAAAAATTGTCCAGCACAACTACCAATGTTACACAAAATGTGACCAGTTGCTTTGTCTACTTTCTTATGTTTGTAAACTAGCAGCTTGTGTGCTGCATGGCTAAACACTTATATGGTCCCAAAGGCGAGACCTATTGGCTATGCCAATGCTTGTTTTCTGCAGTTTTTAAGTAGTCTGAACTAGACCTGAAAATATTGAAGCGCTTTACATGAACACCAGTTAATTGACACAAGGACCATCTAATTTTTGTGGTTTATTTAGACACGTAGAGATTAAGCTATTTGTCCAGAATCACAGGTTGTTGAGTCGACACTCAAATCTGGTTCCCCGGTTGCAATGTTATATGCTGTTGACATAGCGTCATATCCTGTTTAGTGGTGGTGGCGCATCAAATCTAATTCTGCCTAGCACTGCCTCTGCGCTTAGCTCCCAGTCCAAGCAGCGTTATAACATTTGTTTAAAGGTTGAATATAGACTATGCTGTTAATTGAAGGGTTACTACAGTATTTCAATGTGCAAGACTTGGAGATGCAGGCACCGTTTAAAGAAGTGCTTCTGCAATTGTCTCTTCGAATTTTCTGTTTTGAATACTGCTTATTTTTTGTCAAATGTATGTGTTTAAACTTTTTATGGGGGAGGGAAGGAACATCTGAGTGAGTTGGATGCCCTCCCTTTGCACGTTTATGGCCGCTTTTCCGTGTAAAGCCACTTTATACAGTAACAACTTCAAATGCACCATTAATCTATAGTAAATAGCGTTGGGATTGACTCCTTTAGTTCACTCTTCAATCGGAAATCTATTGTTGCAGTCTCAGATTAAAGCATGGCAAAACTGGATGGCAGACCAAGCAACAATTAACACAGAAAGGGGATTCAAACAACAAAACGCTGGTGGGCAAGTAACAACACAAAACGTTGGACAGGGGGCAAGAAAAACAAGCAAGGAAGGGGGAACAAGTGAAACTAGAGTAAGCCAACACGGGAGAAGCATTGATGACGTAGAAAGAACAAAAAGAAAAGTACCGTATTATGAGCAGTTGAAGGACACCAATAAGGACCTCAATTAGTACTTGGTCCTTGCTCCATCAAAAGGGACGAAAAAATGAAGAGAAAGTGAAGCTTGCTGATGACCAACGAGGAGGAAGGACATTATAGTGACTAGGAAGCCAACTAATGGTAAATAACGGACGGCTCTAAGCCCTTTTTGATACATTTTTTTTTTTACGGACATTAGACTTACAAGGGCATGACTTAATAATTCCGAACCTGACTCTGCTTGGCAGACCGTTCTCCACATGGGTTTTGAGGGGCAGCACTGTGCGTACTGCAGCTTTCTGGCACGGTGCTAGACTGTGTTGGATGCTCTGAGACAGCAGCAGGCTCCACACAGAAGTTTCTGACCTTGGGCTCCAGTTGCTGGGGAATAATCACTGGTTTATCTCTTGCCGGACTCCCACAAGCCCCCTGGATGTTACTGTAGTGTCACCTAAACACACCATCCTTCCTCTGGTCACATGAGGCGTTCCCCGTCTCTACTCACTACACCAACAAGATTCTGGAGCTCGGGCTGAGTGACGATTTAGGTATGGTCCATGTGACATTAGCTTTTAATTGGTTATTTAGGTTCTTCTTGTGTTTTTTTTTTTTTTTTTTTTGTCATAGTTGAAACCACATTTTTTTTGTTTGCTATACTCCTTTTACAAGGTTTTCTTTGTTTGTTTTTGCTTTAATGTATTCTACTTTATTCTTTTATGTTAGTTTATACAGGCCTCAAGAAATCAAATCGCTCACTCGCTATGGCGAGTGAGATTTTATCAAGCCGAGCTATTTTTAGGGCCTAGTAACTGGTCTGGTGAGAGAGAGCTTCAGCTGGGAAAGAACAGGTGATCTGTTCATTAAGAAAGTGAATGAGCAATACACACGTTTTTACATTTTGTTTATCTATTGACATTTGCTGCTCATTCAAAGACAGAGGTCAAATGTTGGCTTATATCTTCTTATAATATGCTGCATACTTTATCGGTGAGATTGGTGTTTACTATAGCCTTAGAGCCTGCTGTAGCGGGCTCTACTGGCCATTAAAGGTCCACTCAAGCATTAAAGGTCAGAGTTGGCGGCGAGGGCCTTTAACAAGGGAGCATGCCTTTAATGGCCGGGTGAGCCCGCAATGGAGGGCTTTAAGGCTATTACAACATTCTGCCTCTAGAGAAATACATATATTTCAGTAATGAGGAAAGCACTTTTTTTTAAAGTCTGAAGTGAGATGGAAACGAAGATTTTAACAGGATCAAACCAAATCAAAGTACTTTACTTAGTGAAGTGCAAGATTAAATATTTGCTGAAACCTGACGTGCACCCATTATCATTTGTATGCTATGTAGTTTTAGAAGTAAAAATGTATTCAACGAAAAAAACAGGTAGTAGTGTTCCCTTTGAGGGGAAAAAACTGCACATCCAATAAGTACACGTATTTTAAAGCATCAATAATTGGCGTGAAATATTCTATAAGTGTTGCTAAATTGGCAACCAGGTGCTAAATCAGCTTCACACACCTACTACCTAGAGGTGTCAACTGCACATTAAGACTTAACATGCATATAACTCAACACAACAAAAGAAGCTACTAACAGCGCACCATTTAGACATGTTAATTATCCAGAAATAGTACTGGTCCAAAATCAAGTCAACTAATAACAGAATTAATCCTGCACAATGTGGACGATAAGAAAATATCCAATGTAAGCAAATCAATCCAGTGAGATCATCAGTAGAGATTTCTTATCCTTTATTATTGTCCAAAGGTTAAAAATTCCCAGCACACGATAGCCGACACGTGTTTTGTCTTTACTCAGACTTTTTCAAGGCAAAATTTGGGAATCTTGACAATCTGAAGTCAGAGAACGAGTCCGTCCCTCCAACACATCCACTGTAAGAATTAGGTATCCAAGTGAAGATATCACAACAAATACTGAGAAAGACACAAAAATAAGTATCTTCACCACACCTGACATCCGTCAATATGAAAGATCCCAAGGAAACGGAGCCGTGGGGTGAGCTCCAATTGATGAAGTAGAAACGACGAAGACCATATGATATTGGTACACACTGCAAACGTAACAAACGCTAATGGAGTGTAGCTGAAATCCAAGGTACATCCATTGATCATGGATACCACGGGGTACAACCCTGATAAGTCACCCCTCCAAGGGCGAGTAATCCGTCCGGACACACACGTGTAGGTGGTCGTAAAAATGTATGTCAATAGGAAAATTTGACAAACATGCTGAATTCACATATTTTAAGGTGCTCCTGTATATCATAATGAAGAAAAAGGCGACTCAAAATAAAATAGTTGCCCAGGATCACACAATTTGAAACGAGTTTATGGGTCAAGCTCATTACAGGGAGGTTATTCGAGTCACTAGATCTTTCTAACATGGCTGCAGAATAAGAGAAGGTATGAAAATGCTGAGTGGTGAATAATAATGGCCATTTTCTTACTGGTAATCTTCATTACTCTTTAGTGCAAATCGTTCTTGTCCCGGCCTTTACATCATAAGATTATCCTCAAATCTCCGATACAGGAAACAAAACAGGAAAGGCTTAACCTAAACACCACTCTCAGCTAGGTGCTATAAATAGCCTACTATTCCCCAGCACTTTTTGAAACCCCCAAACCCCTTCAAAGGCCTGGAACTAAGAAGAGTGGGCAGGTTGTAATGACTGGAACGAGGGCAAGTTGGACTAAGAGTAATGCGGTTATTACTTAACGATAATGGCATTATGGTGAGTTCTTCTCCTATGCTTTAATTCATCACAATTGATGCGTCTCTGCCTCTCCCAGACACAAATCACACACAACCTCAACAAATAAAAGCCCACCTCCCTCCATGTTTATTTTCAGTAATCAAGGTCACAACCAGCTAAGTTGTCAATTGTTCATACCGGGAGGGAATCTGAATTAAAGCATTACCCTTTAGTCCCTCCACTGCTTGAGTTCATAACAATTGAGATTTAGCCAGTGAAGAAACCTGGATAACTAACCATATATGCTGAACATAAACAAGCTTTATTGAAAACAGAAATTCAACTTTCCCCTATTCATTCAGAGGATAGAACCTTCTGTCCAAACACATCATGAATGCTGTGTACTTTTGAGCACATATAATGTTTAAAAAAGGTAGAAGAATTAGACCATGTGGCAGCCTGACATAAAAAAAAATAAAAAAATTGACACTCCCTGTAACTATTGTAGAAGACCTGCTATGGGACAATCTCCCTTGAATTGCCAATGGAAAAACTTAACCTTTCACCTCCATATGCCTTTCCAGTAGGTGAGAAGAACCATCCTAACAACTAACAAGTATAACTTGCGCTCTTCTTCCGTAAAAGGAGAAAATTCAGGCAAACTCACTCCTGTTGGTTGTGAAAAAGTAAATACTTTATGGAACAAAGGAAGGACCTGGCACTAATACCACCCTGTCCTGAAAAGCTCTTCAGAAAGGAAACTTACAGGATAAAGCCCATAGCTCCCCCAGTCTGGCTGACATTATTGCTGAAAGAAAGACAGTTTTAAGAATCAGATACTGCAGGTCTGCCTGTTCTAGAGGCTCAAATGGGACCTTTGTCAATTCCAAAACCAAATTCAAATCCCGATTTAGAAACTGTGGACGGTCTAGAGTAGGTATTTGGCAAACTCTTCAATAGCCTAGCAACTAAACCCTCTTCATCTGCCAAATTCTTGCATGGTCCCCGGAACGCCTGCATTGCTTCCCATTCTTATCTAAGGGTAGACAGTCAATCACAATAGAGTCCCTTCCTTTGAAAACTTAATTATTACGATCAAACTCAGAGATGTGTGATCTAAGCTTTTCCTCTTTCACCACCGTGAAAACAAAACCCAGTGTCTGTTATTTCATCTGCGAATTGATCAATTCCTGGAAGCCTGTAACCTAACCATCACTTCCTCCCGAACTCCCTGGCCCCTCAGTTCTCCTCCTTTCAACCTCCAAGCCGTCAAGCAGATCTTCCGTAAAGTCTCTGTCCTCAAGACCGGAAAGTCGAGATGAGTACAAACTAGAGGAAGGGTCCACTCTGGAGACGCCTTCATCAACTGTAAGAGAGGAAACCAATTGGCCTGTGGCCAGCAAGGAACAAACAAAATCACACGTGCTCGCTCTTTCCTAACTCGCACAAGGAAAGGTCTGATGAAAGGAAATAAAGAGAAAGCATACAACAGACCCCTTGGTCACAGACATGACAGTGCATCCACTGCCAAAGCCTGATAGCTGTCAGACAGTTGGGTAACTTGCGCCCCAGAGTAAAGTATCTTGTTCAGGGCATTGGATCGCGTTCCCCCTTGTTTGTTGACAGTCTTTGGTCCTGATATTGTCAGTTTGAACTAAGACTGCTTTCCCCACCTCAGTTGAGACTTGAAATCGAGTGGAGTGCTTCCCACTGCATCAAACTCTCTTCAATTTGAGGACCTCTGTGCCTCCCTGTCGGAGCAGAACCCCTGCACCTAAAAAAACTGTCCCCATGCCCCCCAACCTTGAAGACTGGCGTCTGTTATGATCATCGTATTTAGGGGATCTAACTGAACCCTTTCAGCGGATTGTCCAAGTTCATCCCTCATGCTAGATAGTCTTTCGCCTGCTGGGTAACTGCAGTTCAGCGAGTCAGATCTTGGGAAATTGGATCCCAATTGGTCAAAATGCATGACACCAACTTGTGGAGGTGGAATCGGGCCCATGGGAAGGAAAACCTTGTTGAGGCAAGATCTCCATGCACCCTTAGCAATCAAACCACTTTTGGGCTTTTGTGCGCCAACAATTCCAAACTATGGTTCCAAATCTTGGCAATCTGCACAGGAGGTAGCAGCACATTTCCTTGAGAGCCTGAAATCGTTCCCCCTATAAAGGTCAGATCTTGACAAAATTTCCCTTGGAATGCAGAAGAGCCACCAACGGTGTTAAAAAGTTGGTGAAGACCCTGGGGGATGACTTGAGTACGAAAGGAAGAACCTGGAACCGATTGTGGTCATTCTCCAGAGCGAAACGCGAACATTTTTGATGCAATCTCCTGATGGGCACATGAAGATAAGCATCCTCTATATCTATTGATGCCAACTAATCTCCTGGGCTGATTAGTGGGATAATGTACTGCAGAGTCACCGTACGAAAGTGAAGTGTCTTTATCAATGAATTGACTCACTTTTAGTATGTAATTGGGCCATTACCTGTGCATCCCTCACCAAAGCAAGAGGCCTTTGATGTAAATCTTAAAATGTATGCATTCATATATACTGCAACATCCATTGAATTTAAATGTATTTTGGTGAACTATGCCAAAGAAAGCAACAGACTGTAGGCAGATATTTAAGTTACCTCAAAATGTAAAACTCTTATACCAAAATTTCATCCCCTATTAGAAGGTTCTGCAGATAATGATGTCTAATTAAAGTTTGTTTAGAAGATCAAGTTCCAGATCTAGAGAGATTCTGTAGTGGCACACCCTGCAGTTCAGCACATAATACTGAATCTCCTCAGGTTGATTGTGCTTCAAGATTCTCTGGAATCAATCCATTCTGATTCAAAAAGAGTCTTTTTGATCCTTCAGCTTATAGTCATTATAGATTTTTTTGTACCTGTACCAGGCATACCTAAGGTAACAAACTGTCTATTTTTAGGTCGAACCTAGCGCAGCGCGCATGCGCTGCTCTAGGAGATGACCTTTTGGAATTGGTCTGCACTTTTCTAACACTTGTGCGTGTGGTGGCATCCACCTTGCGGGAGCGAGCAGCGGCGCGCAGGGGCCATCTGTTTCTAATTAGCGGGGCCGCGCTTGTTCTCTTGGTAACAGAAGGACGTCATTGCTTAACACATCACACGTTTCCCATTGTAATCCCTCTCTCCTGTTGTGTTCTGCTGCCACCTGGTGGCAGAAAGCACCCGCGTACACAGTAGGCTAAGACCTCTTGTATCACGTTTGCAACAAGGGCATTTACCGATGTATCTCCATGTCCAAAGGAGGCAATTGGGGAACATGGATGTAAACTGACTTTTTCGGCCATTATTTATTATTATTATTTTTATTTGTTTTTTTATAATGCGCGTACTTTACCCGAAGGTGTCCAAGGCACAATGCAGATTTTCCCTCACAGTGATAATGATACAACGTATTTGCCTTTGTGTACATTTGTTTTGCTACCATCATCTCGCAGCATTTTTTTTCTCTAACCGTAACACGTGGTACTAATACCAAACTCCACTTCTCATTTTATTGTCCTCGAAGCAGTTAACGGCTGCTTGTTTGGGCTTCACGGCACATGCCTGAAACTGCCGAGCTCTCGTTCTGGCTATCTTATAGGCTCTTTAAGAACCATTGAACAGGCACGTGCTTCCTCTCAGAAGAATGCATCTACATATGCGGCAAATTGCCATTGTTGATTTTTTTATATATATATATAGATGTGTGATCAAGGCCGCATGTCTGGCGGCCGAAACGCGTCACTTTTGGACATAGATGTGTGAATAAACCCATCTGTTGAATACTTCTGCCTTTGGAGTCTGTGCCTGTGGTGTTGCGCTGCTGCTGCTGCCGTAGCGGATACATTCCTGGGATTTTCGTGGTGATATATATATATATATATATATATATATATATATATATATATATATATATATATATATATATATATATTTTTACAAAACAAGTACGAGCCGCTGGGCCATCTCCTCTTTAGGATTATAACCTAGTTTACTTTGGTTGGTGTATTTGATTGATACGTGTCTAAAGTACATTTATAAATGCGTTACGTTTTGTCTTTCCCAACCCGCTGACTAACTCCTGGGTATTGAAAACATGTTATCTGTCCTAGATGTTGGAGAGAAGTGGCTGCGCACGTGCATTAGCATGCACGTCACATACGTTCAATGCCAGCATACCACGCTGCCTACAATATGCCAGGAATTACTAGCTTTAGGCCTGCACCTGCATTATGCTACGGTGGGCACAACCACCGTGGGTGATCATGTGGGAGCCAAGGATGTCTCTAAAACGTCAAGAAGTAACGCAGTGGTGCAAAGGATGCCTACAATATCTATGAATGGTCTCATTTATGCCAGGGTGAACCACATGCCACAGTTTGGCGCCATGGTGTAATGGATGCCAACAATATGCCAGTAATTAGCTCCATACTGCCACAATTACCATTATGTCCTAGGTGGGCGCACAGGATGCACACGACGCGTCACAAATGATCATTCTGTAAGGGCCAGTGTTAGTCAGAAATAGGGACTACCACCATTGTGTCAGACCAGAATGTTACCAGGGACGAGCAATGGGCCGCCTCCTGCTGACTCTCACTGACTCTCTCACTGACTCTCTCACTCACTGACTGACTCACTGACTGACTGACTCACTGACTGACTCACTGACTGACTGACTCACTCACTGACTGACTGACTCACTGACTGACTCACTGACTGACTCATGACTCACTGACTGACTCACTGACTGACTCACTGACTGACTCACTGACTGACTCACTGACTGACTCACTCACTGACTCACTGACTGACTGACTGACTGACTGACTGACTGACTGACTGACTGACTGACTGACTGACTGACTGACTGACTGACTGACTGACTGACTGACTGACTGACTGACTGACTCACTGACTGACTGACTGACTCACTGACTCACTGACTGACTGACTGACTGACTGACTGACTGACTGACTGACTGACTGACTGACTCACTGACTGACTGACTCACTGATAGAGAGGATAGGCCAGGCAAAGGGGAGAGAAGGAGTGGGAGGAGCGGGGAGGGATGTGTTGGGATGAAGGGGGGGGGGTGGGTATGGAGTGGTTAGGGAGCAAGGGAGGGAAGGAGTTGGCATGACCTAAGGGCGTTTATATTGAATAAAGGAGTCTAACTTGGACCAGATTTTTTTCCTTGATTTAGTATTAAGAAACTCGTTCCAGGAGTTGTCTGGTCCTCTCATGAATTGTACCCCTTCCCGCCAGGCTGTGGACTTCGTTTCAAGAGGTCCTTCCATTCGGAAAGAATTACTTTGAGACCGGTTGATACCAGGATATCCCAAAAAAGGCAGTCTTCCCTACTTAACTGATATTGCATGTTAGTGGGAAGGATACCTAGTAAAATAGAGGCTAAGGTTGGTGGCCAAGTCAGTTTTAGAATTTGTGTTCTGGTTTTACTTGTTTCCGCCCAGAGTAATTGCAATCTAGTAGCATGTGTGCAAGGTCTGATGGTCCCTTCTCGCAGCTCCAGCATGCGTCCGTGTCATGGAGGTCCAGTTTAAATAGTTTAGCAGGGGTCCAGTGAGTCATATGCACCCACCCAGTATCTACCCTGAGCTAGAGCAGGTGTGAATTTGTTAGATGTAAGGTTTCGTCCAGTCCAAATATAAGACCAGTTCAGTGGATTGGCTGTAGGGTTGTTTGTGTCATAACGGAGTGTTTCCCATTTCTTTTGGTTTAGGTAGAGCTGAGCTTGTCGGTGATAAGAGGGAGTAAAGTTTAGAGGCTATGTGGTCCCCTTTGGAATATGAACGTAGCGTGTTAGGCAGGTCAGTTATCATTGGGGTTTTACGCCTGGCGATAATGACTTTAATTTTTAAAAACTGATAGAAATCTAGGTCATTTAAGTCAAATTTAGCTTTAATTTGAGAGAAGGGTGTCTGATCGCAGGGGGAGCCTAGGTCTTCTATGTGTACTATGCCCTTATATGCCCAGTTCTCAGAGTAGTGTTTTTCCATCTATCTTGAGGTGTTCATTGCGCTATAGTGAGGACAGAGTGGAATATCGCATTTTATGTGGAAGTTTGTTAATTTTACGGAGGGCTTGTGCTGTGCATGTGAGTATGCCGTAGAGTGTTCCGCTATTATTTTCTTAGTAGTGATAAGGGAGATGAGGGTTCGGCTAGGTACTTTTCAATCTCGAGACACGAGGAGGGGATGTTGTTCGATGGAGACAACCAGAGGCTACCCTGCTTAGCTAGGAATGCATGTTGGTATCTCCTGTAGTCTGGTAAGTTTAGGCCACCCAGTGATTAGGCATTCTTAATTTCTTTAAGGCAATTCTCGTTTTTTTGGATTGCCATAGGAATTCAGTGACAATTTCGTAAATTTTGGTGAAGAAGGAATCAGAAAGGCGGATCGGTGACATGCTGATTAGAAATTAATGTGTGGGGTGATCATCATTTTGACCGATTCAATTCGTCCCCACCATGTATTTAGAGAACCAATTATCGATTTATATTTTGGATAAGATAATTTTCTCATTATGATCTATGGATTCCTTTAGGTTTTGGGTGAACCATAGACTCGGGTATTTTATTTTGTCAGGGGTCCACTTAAGGCCAAGGTCTTTTATAATGCCGCCGTTGCAGTGTATATTAACGGATAGCACCTCTGTTTTTTTCTTTATTGAGACAGTAACCTGAGGTTTTGGCATATTTGTTTATGGAGGATATGATGTTGGGTAGGGCTATCTCCGCTTGGGAGGTAAATAGGAGAATGTTGTCGGCATAGGCTGCCACTTTCTGCGTTCCTGCTTTGAAAGGGATGCCTGGAATGGAGGAGTCCCCTCTGATTTGCGTCAGAAGGGGTTCCAGTTTTAGGAGGAAAAGGAGTGGGGAGAGAGGGCAACCTTGTCTTGTGCCTTGTTAAATGCATTGGATAGGCTACCGTTTATGTTTATTCTGGCTTTAGGTTCATTATACAAGACGAGGATCATTTTGATGAAGGAAGGACCCAAGTTGAAGGCAGTGAGAGTGGCATGTAGGAAAGGCCAAGAGACCTTGTCGAAAGCCTTCTCTGCATCCGAAGCTATTGCACAAGCAGCTTGGTCAAGGTTGTGGGCTTTCTCAGTTGCATGGCTGAATAGTCTGATGTTGTCTGCACTAAATCTGTCTTTGATGAAGCCGGTTAGGGGGATGTATAATTTTATGAAGTATCAGTTCTAATCTTAGTGCAAGGATTTTCGTATATATTTTGCAATCAGAATTTATTAAGGAAATAGTACGATAGTTCGTAGGGTTGGAAGGATCTTTCCCTTCCTTGGGGAATTAATCAGGGTGTCTTCATCAGAGCAGGATGAAGAAAAGAAAGCTAGAAGAATGATTTCCTAACAGGAGGTACTTTTAGAATTCGGTTTAGGTAGAATTATTTTTTTATTTTTTTTGTTTAAATTATAGCCAGTACAATAACAAATTAAAATTCATCTTCATTCTTTTTTCAAACAGCAGTTATCTATATACATGTTATTTTTGTTATACATTCATATAGCATAGACAGTAAAATGGAGACCTACGTAAAACCTCATTTCAGTTAGTCTATTCATTGTCCCATGTAAGGCGAAGCTCTTGCTTGAGCCTCTTTCAGCGGCGTACATTCTTTACTCTCTTGTGAAACTCTTCTTATTTTCCTGAACCATTCTTTAAACTGAGGGGTATGTTTTGCTTTCCATTGTTATGTAATTATGGATCTTCACTGAGTCAGACCAACCGCTTGATACATTGGGGATATTTAATGCTAAATTAAGAGTAGCCAGAATGGACTAACATTGATCACTTGGGAGGGGGACTTGCAGTTTACATTCTTTATATAAAAAATGTATTTGCAAAATGTTAACATATTTGGACAGAGCTAAACTAAATGTATCCAATCCATCTGGCCTTTGTGGATCATCTAAAACAACCTGGCTTAATTCTTTTGTTCCTCCTTTACTTTAAAAAAAAAAAAAAAAAGTGTCTTATATCTCACTTTATTTGGATATTTGTAAAATATTATCCCCTGGCATATCTGCTATCATAAGCAGGAGCAAATTGTTGATAGCAACTTTTGATACTTTTACGTTTGTGAACCTAAAGCTGTGAAATGCAAATGCAGAGAAGTAATATAGTTTTATATCTGGTGGGGCCAGCCCAGCATCCTCTTTTGATAGATGTAAAATACCTAACTGTAACTTGGGGGGGGGGGGGTCTTCTGTCCTCGTATGAAGTATGAGAACGTACTTTGTACTTCATTAAAAAACTTATTGTGGAGGATACACGGAATGGCTGTGAACCAAGTTAGGAAGAGGCAGCAATGACATCTTAATGCAACTTTACCTAATATAGATAGAGAAAAGGTTGCACATCGTGTCAATAGAGATTTCGTGTATGATTTAAGTTGTATAGGTCTTTTTAATCTGGTGAGAAAAAAACCACCCACGGGTATCTTTTGGGCTTATCAAAGTGTAGGGTCTGTAATGGAGGTAGTAGTGAGTCTTTGGAGGTATTAAGCAGCAGAGTCTCCGTTTTAGAGGGGTTGATTTTGTTACCTCTAAATTATTAGTACCTAGAAGAAATCTTAAAGGGGTTATTTATTCTTGAATCATCTGAATATGGAAAAATCTATCTGTGTATAGTTTTATTTTGGACATATTAGTGGTGATTGATATATTTGTTTACACATACAGGAATCACTAGAGGCTTTATGGAGAAGGCAAACCTAGCTGGGAATGTCCCTGTCTGGTTCCACATTTGACTTTTACCTCTTTACTTACTGTTGTGTTAACCAGAATGTTAGCAATGGGTGCCTTTTATATAGGATATATATATATATATATATATATATATATATATATATATATATATATATATATATATATATATATATATATATATATATACTGCCTTTTAAGCTGGGATGGAAAATTGAATTTACGAAGAATAAAAATAAACTATCCCAGCTTATGAAGTCCTATGCTTTTTCCACATTGAGCATCATTGCTACTGCTGGTATTTGTTATTGCATGAAATAATCTAGTGCATTCATCAAGTAATTTGTGGGTTTTTAGTTCCCTGCTTGCTATAAAACCATTTTAGTCCACATGAATCAAAGTATTGCTATATTTATTTATTCTCTTTTCCAGTGATGTTGCTATAAGCTTATAATCCACATTGAAAAGTGTTACCTCTGATTTACCTCTTGGGAGTTTTGATCGCCCCTGCTACCTCCTCTTTAGAGAGAGAGAGAGTGGCTTCACTGCCTGAGAAGCAATCTCTAAATCTAACTTGGGGATCAGCAGTTTTCCTGAAAAGTTTCTAACTCAATTAAATCTATATCCTGCTGTTTAGAGTAGATATTTTTATAATGGTCTACCATTATTTTCAGAGCTTCCTTTGATTCATTCTTATTTTTTGTAACCAGGTGTTAAAGTGCTGTTACCTTATTTTCCTTTGTTCTCTCCATGGCAGCCTGTGCTAAATAGTTCCCTGCAAACTTGCTTTGCTCTTAACTCATTTGTAGATAAGTATTGTTGTTTAATTGAACTTATTTATACAAAAGAAATTCAGGTTCTCCCTTGCTGTTTGTCATTCTTGTAGATTATGTGACAGATAATTCAATATTATCTTCTGCGGAGCAAGCTACTTTTGTTTCTATGTCTGCAGTTATCTCCTGTTTGTAAATTCAAAGATGTTTATTTGACTCCATAATGACACTTTAAACCTGTCCGAAACTACTACTAAATCTTCTAGCAAAAAGCTTCTTTATAAAGTTGATAGTGTGTTTTGTCCACATTTCCTCTTCCAATAAAACCATATTAAAAATCCACCTTTTAATTTGATTACGTTTACGTGGTGCCATAACTTTTAATTCAATAGCAGCATGGTCAGAAAAATTATTTGGGGAATAATAGTTGATTGTTACTCTGCAAAGATTCAGAAAGGAGAAAAAAATCTTACTACACGACCAACTTGTATGAAAGAGATGGACCTGTAAATTCTTTAAAAGTTTTTTTTTTCTTCTTCCTTTTTTATTCTCCTCCAAGGATCATAGAGCTTTTAGGACCAGATGTACTTAGCTTTTTCAGCTCTCAAATGGCCCGATTTGCAGAATCGGGCCGTTTGTGACCGGAAAAAAGCATTTTCCTATGTACCAAACCCTATTTTGCGATTTGGTGTCCTATTACCGAATCGCAAAATGGGTTTGGGATCAAGTATTAGGAAGGGGCATGTTTAGGGCGTCCCTTCCTAATAGCGACTCGCATTGGTATGTGAGAATGTTTTGCGGTAGCAAAACATTCACATTTTGCCGCCTTATAAGTAGGTGGTAACCCGTTCGCAAATGGGAAAGGGCCCCAAGGGACCCCTTCCCCTTTGTGAATGACTGCAATAACGTTTTATAAGAGCAGGCAGTGGTTCCATGGACCACTGCCTGCTCTTAAAAAATGAAACTTAAAACTTTCATTTTTCTTTTTGAAACTCGTCTCCTTTTCCTTTCGGAAAACTGGCTGCATTTGGGGAAAAAACATGGTTTATTTAAAACCAATCGCAGACATGGTGATCTGCTGACCAGCAGCTCACCATTCCGGTGATTTAAGCGATTCCCAACTGGTCGCTGTATGTCGGGACTCGTGACCCTCCGCAGTAATCCTGTCATTCTAATGACTGCCATGGTAAAAATGTTGCATTATTAAGATACACGAGACAAATACAACATGCGCATGCAGATATGACATACCTCAGCCAACAATTACACTGCATATACAAGCTTACTTAGCACAAAGGGAAAGACTAGGGGATGCCCTTCATGGTTGACTTTGCAAGGTTCCAACCCCCTAGTCACTTCCCTCTCTTCGTTCAGGGATTAGTGTAGTTTAGCGGAATTGGCGCTTGAGTTTGGGCAGCTTCACCTGTTCATGAAGTCTTCCCTGTAGGTATTCCTACGCTACCACGTTGGCTCCTATGTTACGCACCAAGTTGTACGGGCCTACAGGGAGGATGCGTATCTGAACGACTGATGTCGCTCAAATTCACAAACGCGCGCCAGCCCTGGCCTTGGGATACCCAATGACCCCCCCTGACGCAGTAACATGATAGCACAACAGATCCTTACATGGAATATCTGGGGCCTCTGGACACCCTTCCGACTATACGCAGCTTACTCTTATCTTAAGAGACACCAGGTTTGCATTGCCCTGTTACAGGAGACTCATTTAACACACTGTGAAACAACCAGACCACAGCGCAAGTGGAGGGGCAAGATTTATGCTATGAACTTCTCATCATACTCCCGCGGCGTACTGATTAGGATCTTCCCCCAACACTCCCTTCTGGTCAGAAGAGGTAGTGACGGACAGGGAAGATTGATACGTGTTCATAAAAGGCAGGTTAGATGGACGACCTATTCTGTTGGGAAAAAGGCAACAGGAGTATAACCCATAGACCAGGTTGAGATCTGGGTAACTAAGCGTAATTTACAACAATGTCTCAACCGGATTCAATAAGGAAGGCAAATGCATATATATGTACACAACATTACAAGGCAGACGCAAAAAGAGGAGACTCCGATCTTCTTTCAAAAGTGCTCATGGCATCATATATTTAAAATCTCAATTCATACAAAACCGTTATAACAGCACTGTAAGCAAAAATTGCGAAGGCAACCCAAGAGGACTTAGTGCACGTTGTGCTCGTGATGCAATAAGTGACGGCGCAAGTGACAAGTGAAAAACACAGCGGAAGACGCAAGGTGACAAAGTGAAGAAAAGTTATGTACAAGAATCAATGGTTCAATCGATATTGGTCATCTTAGTAATTTATACAAGATATATAATTTTGTGAACCAGAGCTGAATGTGCGCCGTAAGTTGCGCTGTAAGATCGGTCGACGGCATTTCGATCCTATTTAGTCAGGATCATCTTCAGGACCGGGTTGACAAAAGTTTTTGGGGGTGCTGGAAGGTGACCAGGGCAGACTAACTGGCAGGTCGTCAAGTTAATTGAGGGACCCGTGTGGAAGGCGGTCCCGTGTACACAATGTATCCGGGGTCAATCGGGGCAGAGTCCCACCGTTGAGTGTGGGATAGACCGGAGTGAGAGAGGAAAACACAGATCCGGTGTAGAAACAAGGCGCATCAACTGAAAGGAATCATTAAACATGCTAATCTCCGCAATACAGCTGGAGAAAGTAGGCAGCAATGATTGACCGGACGAGACCGCACACGAGCGTGGCGGCCAGGACCTAATTACAGCGTCTCTGCGGCTCCGTGTTTCACTCACGGCTTTGATTTTCCCTCTCTCTAGGTACCCTCTCCGGGACCAGTTTATGGTTTCGGGCTCCCGATCCTGCGAGCCTTACCCTTTTCCCCCAAGGTACCCACTCCGGGCCCAGCGCATTGGATCGGGTACCCGACCTTGCTGCCTACTTTCTCCAGCTGTATTGCGGAGATTAGCATGTTTAATGATTCCTTTCAGTTGATGCGCCTTGTTTCTACACCGGATCTGTGTTTTCCTCTCTCACTCCGGTCTATCCCACACTCAACGGTGGGACTCTGCCCCGATTGACCCCGGATACATTGTGTACACGGGACCGCCTTCCACACGGGTCCCTCAATTAACTTGACGACCTGCCAGTTAGTCTGCCCTGGTCACCTTCCAGCACCCCCAAAAAATTTTGGCAACCCGGTCCTGAAGATGATCCTGACTAAATAGGATCGAAACGCCGTCGACCGATCTTACAGCGCAACTTACGGCGCACATTCAGCTCTGGTTCACAAAATTATATATCTTGTATAAATTACTAAGATGACCAATATCGATTGAACCATTGATTCTTGTACATAACTTTTCTTCACTTTGTCACCTTGCGTCTTCCGCTGTGTTTTTCACTTGTCACTTGCGCCGTCACTTATTGCATCACGAGCACAACGTGCACTAAGTCTTCTTGGGTTGCCTTAGCAATTTTTGCTTACAGTGCTGTTATAACTGTTTTGTATGAATTGAGATTTTAAATATATGATGCCATGAGCACTTTTGAAAGAAGATCGGGAGTCCCCCTCTATTCTGTTGGGAAGGATCTATGCTCCAAACACAGAACAGGACTCTTTCTGGGACTCGCTCTCTCTGGTACTAGCTAAGTGGTGCGGCATGGCGTGGTTAATAGGGGGCGACTTCAATAGAGGCTTGAACACAAAGCGATACAGATCTTTCCCCCTCCCCTGCGTAACACTACTGCATCCTCCAATGCATTACTCCTGAGAAACTGGGCACACAGCCGGGAGTTGGAAGACGTGTGGAGACACCGCAACCCCATATCGCAGATATACTCATTCTATTCCGTTCCACACACCCTGCATGTCCGCTTACACAGATTTCTGTGCACTCCCTCCCTGCTTCCCTCTGTGGCGGACACAGACTACTTGGGGCACACCCATTCAGACCACAACCCACACTATGCCACCTTAACATGGGAGAACAGGGCCCCACCAATCCCCACATGGCGGTTACAGCCGACAATGCTGAAGGACTCCGTTTTTCGAGACTCCCTTGGCACAGCCATAGGGGAATTTCTTGAGAGGAACTCCGGCACGTCCACTTCAACATGAGACAATGGGATGCAATAAAGGCCACGATACGAAGGAAATGCTCGGGAACGGGAGGTGGCATGCGGCGACAAGTAGCTTGATTTATTAGAAATGGAACGTGTTCTGCTACAACTGGAAATGCGTGTGACGATGTCGCCCACACATTTACCTGCACTGTCAGAGATGTGTGAGAAACACTCGGTTCTTATGGAACGCCTTAGATGCTTGAACTACACAGGGCATTCAGCAAAAACACATGCGCAGGCTAACCGATCAGGGTCCCTTCTCGCTTGGCTGATTAAGCAGGACAGACCAACGAGCCCCATCACATCGTTCGTGTCCCTCAGTGGCGTAATAAAATATACATAGCATGAAATGCATCACGAACTGACCCTACACTTCACATTGCTATACCAGTCCACATCGGAGACTATGGAACCCGACATACGTCACTTTTTCGATAGCCTAGTCATCCCCCGTCTAACACAGGAACAGCGACTGGAATTAGATGCACCCCTCACGACAGAGGAAATACGGGGTGCAATATGCGCATTGGCCTCTGGTAGAGTACCTGGCTCGGATGGCTTCCCGCCAGAATTCTACAAAGCATATGCTGACCTGCTGGCCTCACAGCTCCTCCGGGTATATATGGAAGCATTACAAAACACGTGCCTCCCAAGTTCACTTACTGAAGCAACACTGATCACCCTCCCTAAACCAGATGGGGACCTCACGCAGCTGAGCTCGCACTGCCCATTAGCTCTACTAAATGTAGACTGTAAAAAATTTGCAGGGACACTAGCAGGCAGGTTGTCATCCTTTATTCCATTTCGTATTCATGGGGACCAGAACGGATTTGTCCCTGCACGGAATACATCCCTCAATATCCATAGACTGTTCAGGGTGATGAGATATGCCCCACGCGACTGGGCAGAGTCGGGGTGCCTGGTCCTAGACCTGGAAAAGGCTTTCAACACCGTAGAGTGGCCCTTTATATTTGCTACGCTCTCACGATATGGGATCGGCCCATACTTCATCAGCTTGGCCAGACTATTAAATGGGGCACCCAAGGTTTGGGTCTGCACTGGCACCCTATTCTCACAGCCTATAAGGATTGGCTGGGGCACCAGACAAGGCTGCCACCTCTCCACTAATCTTCTCTCTAGCTATAGAAGCACTGGCACTAGCTATTCGGGCCTCGGCGTCCTCCTTGGGATATACTGATGGGCGCAGACACACACACCATATCGTTATTCACAGATGAAATTTTATTATATAGCAGAGATAACCGCTCAGTGCCGTCTGTAATGCCAGACACACTCGATTCTTTCGCATCGCTGTTTGGGTTGAGAGTAAATTGGGGAAAATCTTGCTTGTCCCCCTTTGGCACCCACATGGTGGACCCTCACCTCATTCTGGGCGACGCCCCTGTGACATGGCAACCAAATATGTTCCGCTATCTGGGGGTTCGGATCTACCACACTGACCAGGACCTATTGGACGGGTACCTCACCAGAGCAGTCACAGCGCTAAAGTCGCAGATAGCGTTCTGGAAAACCCTTAACCTATCAGTAGCAGGGAGGGTTGCGCTCATTAAAATTATCGTACTCCCGCGCCTGCTGTACCGTTTCACTAATTTGCCACTATCCGCCACCGCCCTTTTTCCGCGCGTTTGAGAGCACACTCTGTGACCTGATCTGGAGCGGAACGCGCTGCAGAGTTGCACTCGCAAAACTATACCTTCCTTTGCTCTAAGGGGGCCTAGCTGTTCCAAACATGGAGCAGTACTACTTGGCATCCTAAATACAGTGGGTAGCTAAGTGGATATCGGAACTGCACTTGTCGGACACGGCAGGATGCGGTCCTTCATACGCTTTAGACCAGATACTCCATATTTTTCACGCCTGTTCCAGACAGCCCGAACCCCTCCATCTGTTGATGCAAGTGGCTTACAGATGCTTCCGGTGCGGGCTGTTCCTCACAAGACTGGCCAAGCCGTACGCACCTGCCATTCGAATATTAGGCATGCCAAGAGAGACTGGCAGAGCTGGGGCACAAGAATTGGCGGCATGGCACGTGGCGGGCATCCACACTATAGGGGACTTATTTAGCGACTGAGTGCTTCTGCCATACGAGTCATTGGTGTGGGAAGAGGGAGTACCCCCCGGGCTCTTCCTCAGTCACGCCTCCTGGGTAGGCATTCTGCGCTGCCACTGGGGAGACATCATACAGGAGCCACAGACGCATCTGCTGCTGCAATATGTACACATACTATTAAAAGTGATAGTTTTTAAACATGATTTTAGAAACATTCCTGCCCCGCCCTGATGAAAATGCTGTTAATAACCTAAGAGGCAAGTCAGGGGTCATATGTATCCTATATGTGGCTATATTTGTATTATATATACACGTGCTCACGATCACATAATTTGAAACCAGTTTATGGGTCAAGATCATTACAAAAAGGTAGAGTACATTATTTAAGTCACATTTTTGATTTTTCGAGGCTATATATATCACACAGAGAAGATCTATGAGGAACAAGAATCCAGGCGAGCCCACTCGGTCGGTCAAGGCAGTTTATTTTCTTATGACAGACAAGGACGACGCATTTCGACCACGTCCGTGGTCTTGGTCACATGACCATCGCCTCCATTAGTTTGCATTTAAAGGTACGTGCACGTGATTTCATTAATAAACATAAAAGAAATGTTAATAGCACATGTAACAAAAACGTGAAAGAAAATAAACAGTGAAAACAGACGCAGCTGTTTAGAATGAAAATACATTTTGATATTTCATTAATTTACAGGTCATAAAGCCAACATTTGCAAAACATTTATAAAACAACCACTTCATATAATGATGAAGTATTGGCATAATATTTTTTGTTCATTATACAGTGCACAAGCGGAGAAAAGAGTTGAAAGTCAATCAAGAGATGAGGTTGTCAACAAAACCCCAGAACAGAGACCACATAGATCCGTCAAAAGAAGTGAAGTTAGATTCATCACCAAATACTGCAATCAATCCCATCAGATAAGAAACATTCTCAGAAACAGATGGGATATTCTCAGAAGAGATCCCATTCTGAGAAATGAAATAAACCCGGCTCCCTCAGTGACATACATGAGAAGTCCATCCCTAAGAGATATGCTGGTTCACAGCCACCTCCAACCGAAAGAAGGTGGCTGGCTGAAACAAACTAAGGGCTTCCACAAGTGTGGAAAATGTACACGAGTGGGCTCGCCTGGATTCTTGTTCCTCATAGATCCTCTCTGTGTGATAATACGGCGGCGGCGCCCGCCAACGAAGCCCCGACTCGACAGGAAGGGTACTCTGTGTTCCGTCCGACCCTCGACTGGATTAATATATATATATCTATATCTATATATTTATATATATATATATATATATATATATATATATATATATATATATATATATATCATCTACTGGCGGTCGCCAGTTTTTAGTTATAGTTGGGACCTATTATCCATAGGAAATTCATAACATTCTATTCCCAATAACTTTGGCGTCGTTTGACGATTCATCGCGAAATTTTCAAAACTAGTGGGGCGCTCTGGTCCGCTCCTGTCTTGAAAGTTTCGGGGTGATTCATCAAGCGGGGGCCGAGAAAAAAGGTAGGTCCCAAAACGTGTTTTCTCCATGTTAATTCCCATAGGAAATTTTAGCCACGGCCACAGCCCGAACTGCTGAACGGAATTACACTAAGTTTTGCAAAAAGGTAGCGCTTGGTTCAGAAAGCGACCTTTTTTTTTTTTTTTTTAAATGGTGTAAATCCGTTCAGTAGTTGCGGAGAAATTCAAAAAATAAGAGTGAAAAAATCAATTTCCCATAGGAAACTTTATGCAAGGCTACAGCAAACAAGCATTGGCATAGCCAATAGGTCTCGCCTTTGGGACCTTATAAGTATTTAGTTATACAGCACAATATCCTCAGTGCAACAACATTAACTGTTGCATGGCTAAACAGTTATAAGGTCCCAAAGGCGAGACCTATTGGCTATGCCAATGCTTGTTTTTATTTTTTACCCTCCGTGGGAGTGCGTGTCATTAAAAGGCGCGCGGCCTGCAAATAAAAAAAATTGCATCAACTCCGAAAGCACACACCTACCTCCTCTCCAAAACGGAAACTAAATTGCAGTAATCTTACCGCCAAGTCTATCGAACGTCCAGGGGTCTGAAAACAGCAGCAAGTCAGCGAACTTAGTGCAGGGCAAATTTAAATCTGCAGCACGCTGCATATAACTGCTCACTGTTGAGTTAACAGACCTGCACACACTGCCGCCGGCCGAAGTAAGCCGAGGCAGGCAACCGGTGGGCACTGGTGGTAGGGGGTATCCGCAGTGCAAGGTCTCAGCGTTCGCTCTCCGCCGTGCACTGAGAAACCCACAGCTGCATTTCTGTTCGGAGGGTGGGGGAGGGCTCCTAATGCGAGGAGGGAGCGGGAAAGCCAAAAACATAAAGAGGCAAAGACGGAAGGGAAAGATGAGGCGGGCGTAATATAAATGCCATGAATGCCGTCCAAAACATGGCGAAAAGCAGGTAGAGGAAAGTCTCTTTGAGGCAGTGCGCATTCTCTACAACTCCGGAGAATGGAAAAGTTTACATGTATGGGGCAAGCAAAGGGAAGAGAAAAAGAGCTGGCGCCACCCCACCTCACTTCTAAACCCAAGGCTGCACGTTCGCATAGAAAAATGTCTGAAGACATTTGCAGCCAAAGTGTTGTTTTTGGATCCATTTCACATGGGAACAAATCGAGGAACAAGATCAAACAAGCGCGCGCTGAAGGAAAAAAACACAAGCATTCGTGAGGAAGCGGGTGGAAGTGCAAACAGTGGCTTTTGCTGGCGACCAGCTTGCGTTCACGCGAGCGTCCAGATGGCGAGGGAAGCCATATGGCGCCTGATCGCGCGTGCACGCTCGCGTGAACGCAGGCTAGTCCGCAGCAAAAGCCACTGTTTGCACTTCCAAAACCCGCTTACTAAAAGTCTCGCCAGAGCAGCGCATGCGCGCTGGCTCAGGCGAGACCTAAAAACTGCTGAACGGAATTACACCAAATTTGGCAAAAAGATAGTGCTTGGTTCAGAAAGCACCCTTTTTAAAAATGGTGTAAATCCGTTCAGTAGTTGCTGAGAAAATCCAAAATAAAAGTTTCGATATCTATGGCCGCGGTGGATCCGCGCACCCTCCCGATCACGAGCTGCATGCTAATTGGCTGTCAACACTCCAAACCAGGAAGTGTTGGCAGCCATCTTGTTCCTCGGTAGAACCGAGGAACAAGAAAGCAGTAAAACAACTGCATAAAACGCAAAAAGGGGGCAGGGTAGAAACACCCTGACCCCCTAGGCCTGCTCAGGGGGTCCTATAAGGACCCCCAGGGCCAAAACATTTTTTTTTTTTTTTTTAAATCGGCAATAAACGCGCTGGGTGCGCGGATCCAGCCGATTTATTTAAAAAAAAAAAAAAAAAAGCGGGCTCCCGCGCTTCTTTATTTGGCCCCCGGGTGGGCCAAGTCCCGGGGGCATGCGGGGGGTTAATAAAAAATGGTTTGGGGGGCCTCTAAGGCCCCCCAAGCCCCGGGGACCGCCACCCCCCGGGGCTTTGAATTTTAAATTGTGCGGGAGGGCACTGGGCCCTCCTGCAGCCCCAGGGACCGCCACCCCCCGGGGCTTCTTTTAAAAAAAATTAAATTACCTGTGTGGGGGGGCTCGAGCCCCCCCACACGCCCCGGGGACCGCCACCTCCCCGGGGCACTAATTAAACAAATGTGGGGGTCCGTTTCGGACCCCCGAAGCCCCGGGGACCACCACCTCCCCGGGGCTTTCACGATGTTGGGAGGGGGGGCTGCGTGGCCCCCCTCCTGCAGCCCTTGATGGCCCTGGGGACCGCCACCCCCCAGGGCCGGCTCCTGCAGTGTCCCGGGGTGCCTACCCCTGGGACACTGCTGTTTGGTATGACAGGACGGGAGCCTCGCGGCTCCCGTCCTGTCATAGCAAACTGCTTTGAATTTTGGAAGAGAGAGCAGGAAACCTGCTCTCTTCCAAAATTCAAAGCACATTGCTTTTCCACATGGGGAGCTGCATGTTAGCAGCTCCCCATGTGGAAAAGCAATGCCGGCTCCCGCAGGACGCGGGAGCCGGCGGGACCGTGGGGGAGTTGGGGTCCCCCCACGGTCCCCAAAGGATAGGGCCAGCCCCGGGGGATGGGGTCCCCGGGGCAAGTAGTGGCCCGGGAGGGGGGCCACGCGGCCCCCCTCCCCCCCCCCCAAAAAAATAATAAAAATAAATAAATAAAGGCCTGCCCCGGGGGATGGGGTCCCCGGGGCAAAAGGAGGCCTGAGGAGGGGGGCCACGCAGCCCCCCTCCTTAAAAAAAAAAAAATCATAAAAAGTGTGGCCATGCCCCGTGGATGGGGTCCCCGGGGCCAGAATCGGCCACGGGAGGGGGGCCACGCGGCCCCCTTCCTGTTTTGTTTTTTTTTAAAAAAAAAGAAGGCCCTGGGGGATGGAGTCCCCAGGGCCCAAAAAAAGGAAAAAGGAAGGGGGGCCACACAGCCCTCCTTCGGGGAAAAAAAACAAACAAAAAACGATCGTGCTGCAGGCCCCGCCCCTTCCTTTACCACTCTGCAAACGCGCCCCTGGCGCGTTTGCAGAGGGGAACAAATTCCCCTTGAATACTGGGGTCTCTGGGGCCAACTAGCCCACCAGGAACCTCCAGTATGCGCCAGGGGCTGCATTGCAGAGAGGTGTACAGAGGCCAAGCCCCTTTTTACACCTCTCTGCAACGCAGCTCTGTGGCGCTTTTTGGAGGTACATGGTGGGCTAGTTGGCCTCCAAGGACCCTCAAGATTCAAGGGGACTTAATCCCCCAACTTAAAACGCGCCACGGGGCGCGTTTGCACAGTGGTGAAGGGAGGGGGCGGGGCTTCAGGTGACATGTGTGCAAACAGGCCCCATGGCGCGTTTTAAGATGGGGAATTAAATCCCCTTCAATCCTGAGGGTCCCTGGGGGCCAACTAGCCCACCAGATACCTCCAGTAAGCGCCACGGAGCTGCGTTGCAGAGTGTTGTAAAAAGGGGCGTTGCCTCTGAACACCTCTCTACAACACAGCTCTCTGGCGCATACTGGAGGTATCTGGTGGGCTAGTTGGCCCCTAGGGACCCTCGGGATTGAGGAGGAATTAATTCTCCAACTTCAAAACGCGCCACAGGGCGTGTTTGCAGACATGTCACCTCAGGCCCCACCCCCTTCCTTCACCATTGTGCAAATATTCCTCTAAAATCAGCCGAACTGCGAATTCCGATTTACTCACCTGTTATCAGGAGACCTCAGTGCTGCATCTTTGAGCCCAGTACAGATCCTGAAAAGTAATTCTAACCGTACTTACCAGTAACTTGTATTTCCTTCCATAGGAATCCATTGTCTGGTTTTCAGCAGAAAAGTTTGTGTCGATTTTCACAAACTACAAATATTCCTTAAAAATCGCCTGTATGACTTAAACGCATTCTTTCAACTGTTTGCAGGAGATGCACCAGTGTTGGATCCAGGATCCACCACGGAGTAAGAAAAAGTAACGATAACACTACTTACCTGCTAAGTGAATTTCCTCCCATAGGATAACATTGGTGATTCTATGTGAAGAAGTTTCTAAGTGTCAACTTTTAAAATACAATAATATTCCTTAAAAATCACTACTGTAACCAAAACGCTTTTACTCAACTGTTTACAGGAGATGTCCCAGGACTGAATCTAGGATCCAGTCCTGTGGTTACAAAAGTAATCCATAAAGTAACTGTAGGAGAGTAGGATCTGCCTCTTATGTTGCCCCCACTTTTTTTCTGATGTTTACACTGGTTTCTGGCTATAGTCAGGCTGGGACCCTGGAAATCGGGGCCCCAGCCTCTCTGTTCTCTCTAAACGACTTGGAGTGCACCGATACTGTGGTACCTTATGAGTCCTTAGTATATGGTACCTTAGGTGCCAAGGGCATAGGTACTTCACAGGCCTACCAGGGGCTGAAGCATGTATTATGCCACCCCTGGGAAGCAGACTAAATCTGACACCACAGGTCTGCTACTGCAGCCTGGGTAAGGTGGTGCATGCACCCCTTACTGTGATATAGGCTACTTATATCACTAAATAGATACACACATATAAACCTATAAGTCACTCCTATGGCAGGCCTTATCAATCCTGAAGGCAGAGTGCTTGGTTCCTATGTGAGAGGGTGCCCTTGCATGAGCAGAGCCCCTCTGCAGCATTCGGAGACCCTTCTCTGATGCTGTTTGTAGTGCAGCCTGACCATATACTCTTAAGCGCATTATAACCTCGCGTTAAATGCTAATTTTGGGATGGCCGCACGGAAACATGTCGTGTTTGGTGTCAAACATCTTGGAATACTACCCCCCCGCCAGTTCTGGCGGCGGGGGTAGCATTCCACCCTTCTAGAGGGATAGACATGTACCTACTGTGGAAACGCGGTAGAATCCTTGAGAGCCCTGGCATCACAAAATGGATGCCACCAGTCACAGACACTGGGCTGCCCTCCTGCTGATGACCGAAACTCGCAGTGGAGGAAGCCCAACAATAGGTATCCTATCACAGGAGGGTGTGACCACCTTCCAGACAGGGTTTAGTGTATTGGGGCTGGGTGGGTGCACTCCTAGAGTGCTTTGAAGTCCTGCACTGGGGGAGCAGAAGGCTCCTCTGTGCATATGCCAGTTCAAGCCAGCTCAGGGGCTACCTGCCCCTGCTCTGGCGCGAAACTGGACAAAGGGAAGTGGGTGTAGCCACCCACTCCCCTGACCCTCCCATAGGTGGGGTCTTGGAGCTAGTCCCTCCCTTCCTTTCTAGTATAAGGTAGGGAACCCTTGCCATTGCAAACTAGATATCCCTGGACGACACTCTGAAGAAGAATCCTGGACCTTCGACGTTCCACTACCTCTGGAAGACTGAAAAATCTCCCTTGGAGTCAAAGAGTGACTCCCCTGCTTGGCAGGCACCAAAAACTGAAACGACGGTCGCAAACTACGCCGCTCCCGCCGGAGCCCGAGGTCCCTGCAGCCCAAGACGAGGATTTCCTGACTTCTCCAAGGCTATCGTGAGTCCCCAGCGAAGCTGAGGCCAGTGGACCCCACGAGTGACGAGGAACCGCAGTCCCTGCGTACCGTGCACTATTGTCGGGTGCAACCCCTTCACGACGTTCTACGAACTTGTGCTTTGGACCACGTGTGGTCCCAGCCTCTAGCAGGAATTCCTCCGAAGATCAGAGGCCTACCCCGTCCCGAGTGACCGTGGGCCCCTGTTGAAGGAATCCTCCTGAGGCGTCTTCGCGATCCCTTGCCAGCCGGCTTGTGGGTCCCCTGAAGACCTTTCTAAAGAACCAAAGGGCTCCCCTGGTTGCTCCAGGCCTGCCCTGACTTACCCTCGCTGGGTGAGTTCCTCAGACCTTGCTGGTCTGCACCATTGACTTTTTACGCTTTCCACGAGATTTGCTGCTACCAAGGCTTGTTGGCTCCAATCGGGTTGCCGACACCGCAGTCCGCTGCAGACTTCGTGGGACACGCCGAATCCAGCTCCTGGTTGTCGTCGTCTCCTCCTGGACCTCGTGGCCGAAGAGTCAAGACACCCGTGAACGACCTGAATCTTTCAACGACGGCGGGCATTCATCTTCCTTGCCCCGGGTCACTGCCCAGTGACTTTGAACACTGTCCCCTCTGCTTTCAGGTCTTCCTTCTTCCGAATCCAGGCTTGGATTCCACCGGACACTTCTTCGGACTTCACAAGCAGCAAGTCTTCATTGGCTCCCATTGAAAACGACGCCGCAACCCGACACCAAAGGACACCTATGCACCCGGCTTCCCTGGGTGAGGTAACTCCAGCACTACGGTGCTCCTGTGGGTGTTGGCCCTAGAACTACTTACCCTGTAAGTGACTTGCTTGTAGCTACTCCCGAAGTGCCCTTAAACTCTCCATTTCCAACCGCGACTTGCCCCATTGAAGTCTACGGCGATCCGCGCCTGTGTTCACGCACTGCACGCGTCCCCCGTGGGTCCTTTACTTACCCGCCTTGGGTGGTTTCGTGAGGCCCCAACACTTCTGAAGGCCCTAGGCCTTGTCCCTTTGCAAGTCGTTGTTCTTAAGTCTCTTTTTAGTATATGGTCTGGTACGCCCCTAGGGCCCCAGCCATATTGTGCTTAATTTATTGTGAAACGTTGATTTGTGCATATGTTCCTGACTTCTAATCTCATAAAGAGATTAGTAAAGAGTTGTTTAGTAATAAATACATATATATTTGATATATATACCTGTGTGGTGTCTTTTCATTTGGTGATTCAAGAGATTGTGTGGTAAAACAAGCTGCTTTACATTCCTCCAAGACTTAGCCTGAAGGCTGCTCTCCACAGCTACCACTAGGATAGTTTTCTATAAAGGTTGTCTAAAACACACCTACCATAAGAGTCGAATTGTACTGGTGCAAGGTGTCCACTTTAACTAGTGAACAGCATATACCAGGCCAACTTCTCACAGTAACTAATTGCATTTAACTAGAAATTCACATTGAGCTCAATGTTGCATTATGTTTGAAATTGTGTTGCCCATTGCAACAACTGTAACTACTGTACTTAAGTCTATTGTCTATTTGCAAAGTATTTAAACTAAAGTAATTCATTCTGAGAAAGTATATTTTGTAATGTAATTACAATGTAATTTAAAAAATAAAATATCTAAAAATAAATAGTTTAAAAAAAATTGTAAATCAGTATCAAAAAAATAAATATAACAATTAATACATTTAAAAATTGTCATTTACAAAACCTTTGAAATTCACTGAAAAAAACGATAGGTTTCAGACATGTTATAGTTGGGAATTAGCATTTAAAAAAACCTTACAAATTCACTGAAAAAACCATAGGTTTTAGGGACAGTTATAGTTAGTTGGACATTGCACTCGTACAAAACCTGTGAAATTCCCCCGTTATAGTTAGTTCAGCTAACTATAACTCGCGCCCCCGCAATGCACTGCTGATGACGTCACATATTACATCACTCATGACATGGTCAGTGACATCACTGATGACATCACCCACGTGATAATCTGATGCACCTCCTCACACCCTAATATAACCTTTGATACACCCACTCTAAATTACAGACTGCCATTCGCAAAACCATAGACACTCCAACACCAATAACTACATACCCACTCACTGATTCTTAGGTCTACACACACATCCACTCACTTACCCGTACAGTCACTCATACTTGCGGTCACTCAGTACAGGACTATCATATGCACTCATACTCCTATATAGACACTCAAACACCGCCACTCATCCATAGAGGTACTCACACACCTAGTCAGTCATGCAAATAATTAAACACACTGCCATTTACTCACCTATACAGTTATACACACACCAGCTCACTTACTCATACAAATACTAGCACATTCTTACGCTCTTATACAATCACTGATACAAGCACACACTCATCCATACAGTCACTAACACAATCACACACTCTCGCTTATAGCTATTTATATACTCCAACACACATATATACTGCCTTTCACATATGTAGTTACTCACACATGTACCACTGGGACATACATTCACTCACTAACACACTCTTACACACACTTACCCACCCATACAGTCTATCACAGATGCACTCTTGAAACCATCCACCCAGTGAATCACCCACTCACACATCTATGCACAGTCGCACACACCCCACCCACACAAACACTCAGGCACCCATACAGATACTCAGACAACCAATCAATAACTCATATAGACACTCGTGTAGCTATTCACAAACCCATGCAGCCACTTACACAGCAACAGACAGACGGATACAGACATTCACCCAGTTTAGTCACTAACCCATGCATTCAGTAGGATACGTTTAATCACTCACTTATAGAGTTAGTCACGCACCTACTAAATCATCCATACAGACACTTATACACCCACTCATTCTTCAATACGCCTTTCCCTATATATATTAAACATATTTAAACTTTACAGAAACAGTCACTGGATGATGTCACTGGATGATGTCATTTGAGATGTCATTTGAGATGTCATTTGAGATGTCATTTGAGATGTCATTTGAGATGTCATTTGAGATGTCATTTGAGATGTCATTTGAGATGTCATTTGAGATGTCATTTGAGATGTCATTTGAGATGTCATTTGAGATGTCATTTGAGATGTCATTTGAGATGTCATTTGAGATGTCATTTGAGATGTCATTTGAGATGTCATTTGAGATGTCATTTGAGATGTCACTGACCATGTTATGAGTGATGTAATGTGTGACGTCATCAGCAGTGCATTGCGGGGGCGCGAGTTATAGTTAGCTGAACTAACTATAACGGGGGAATTTCACGGGTTTTGTACGAGTGCAATGTCCAACTAAGTATAACTGTCCCTAAAACCTATGGTTTTTTCAGTGAATTTGTAAGGTTTTTTAAATGCTAATTTCTAACTGAGAGAGAGAGAGAGAGAGAGAGAGAGAGAGAGAGAGAGAGAGAGAGAGAGAGAGAGAGAGAGAGAGAGAGAGAGAGAGAGAGAGAGAGAGAGAGAGAGAGAGAGAGAGAGAGAGAGAGAGAGAGAGAGAGAGAGAGAGAGAGAGAGAGAGAGAGAGAGAGAGAGAGAGAGAGAGAGAGAGAGAGAGAGAGAGAGAGAGAGAGAGAGAGAGAGAGAGAGAGAGAGAGAGAGAGAGAGAGAGAGAGAGAGAGAGAGAGAGAGATTTCCACTGACTTTGACGCAAGTCAAACACTGATAGTTTTTCCCTTTTGCTCGATTATTGGACCACAGTATCCATAATACACTGCCGAAGATCATGTTTCTCAAAATTAACTCTTCCACAAATTCTTCCGGCCTCTTAAATGTCACATTAAATTTGATCCTTGAATTTCACCAGTTTCATATAGGGCAGATCGCAAAATATCCTGCGAATAATTTAAGGGCAACATGCCAATCCATATTTAGTGTTATATGGACTTACTGACTTTTAGGGACAGCCTTCTCCGTATTTCACTTTTGATATGTGCAAGGGTAAATACCACATCCTGACCATCTTAATGTTCCTTCAGAGTAAACAAAATCCTGGTGGACCTACCGTCTTTAAGGCAACAGATTGATATTAATGCGACATTTGAAAGGCTGAACAAATTTGCGGAAGATTGAATTTTGAGAAACGCAATTTGGCAGTGCATTGTGGATATTGTGGTCCATTAATTGAGCGATGGGAAAAACTATCAGTGGAAACTTATAATTGTGTGGATTGTTAATGTTGTAAACAGAATGTGGCAGTACGTAACTATTTTATTAAGATCAGCCTCAGACTTTTTCAAATATATACATATATACCTGTGTATGTATGTGTGTGTATATACATATATGTACCCTGTGCCCAAGATTGCAGTGAACCAAGGACCAGGAGGTGGCAAGAAGGCAGACTTGTGCTGTAAATTTTTCCTGAAATTTTAAAGCGATTTTCCTCTACACATGATTGCATCATTTTTCACCTGTTTTGTTTAGAAATTTGAAGTTTTTACTTGCCCGTGACTGTTTCATATTACCTGTTGCATCGTGGGCTTTGTATTCCAAAATCTGTTGTATTTGCAAATTGCCCTTGGCTACCTGATTTTACCTCCTAGTTTCTTCCTTGATCTGTGCTCAGACCTGTTAAGCAATCCACCCCCAGCTCCCATTTTGTCTTAGTGAGTGAACCCAGATTGAGCCCCCCTGCCCCTTAGCAACAAAGATATTATACATCAGAGACTGAACAGTGGGTGCGCTGAGACTGCAGTAATCTGCTGTTGGTTGTTTAAACTGTGTTTTAAGGGATTGTAACATTAGTTTTTTTGGGCTAGGAGAGTGAGTTAAGTGTTGGAAAAGCTGTATTGGTAGAGGGCAACTTTTTTAGGCCCCTACCTGCAGTACTCCAGAGTGTGGATCAAGCCTGTCTGTCTCCTAGGACATTCTGAATTGAGGAGCAGCTTTCAGCCCCCTACCCAGCAAACATTGCCTGAGGTCGCAGTCACCTTTATATAGGCTGCTATTGAATACTACATGTGTGCACTGAGTGGCTTTATCTGGTGTTTCAATTGGATTAGGGTTAATGTTCTCATTGGTTGAGTATCTGAGGGTGCTGATTGGTTCCTGAGTCCGTGGTTCTATTGGCTGTAGGGCTTACGGTTAGTGATCTGATTGGAGGATAGGTTTAGGGTTTCTGATTGGTTCCTGGGGTTAGGTTTCTATTGGACATAGGGCTTAAGGTTTCCTGCATGATTGGCTGCTGGAACTAGGGTTGGGACTAGGGCTGGGGTTGGGGTTTCTAGTGGACATAGGCCTTAGGGTTTCATGCCTGATTGCCTGCTGGGACTAGTGCTGTGATCGGTTATGAGAGGCTGTTGTCCTGTTTGTTCTAGGGCTTAGCGCTAGTGTTGTGATTGGTTAGGGCTTGGGTTCCCATTGGCCGAAGGGGTCACTTGATTACTAGGGTTATTTAAGGCCCAGTTTCAGGGCGTCTCAGCCCAAGTGTCGAGGTTAAGGGCCGAGAGGACCATGGCAGCTGCCTGTTTGAGCCTGTTTGGGACTAGAGCCAGAAATGCTGCCCAAATTCACAGTCTCCAACACCCACTCTACCCCATCCACAACCACATTAACACACTTGCAGCACATCTACTCTACTCATTTACTACAAACAAACCCTACACAAATTTAACTGTCCCACCACCCACTACAAAACCCCAGAAACCACATCTATACACCCTTCTATCCCAGCTACCACTCATTTGCACCATCACTTACAAGCAATAAACAACTCTATCCTATATCACTAACCAATCCACTCATCACTAACACAACCCAGTTCCACACAATACCTAACTATGTCCCATCCAGACACACACACTCCGTACTCTAATTACTCCTAACAGACCCCTTTTTGTCACTAACAAACCTATACGCAGCCTGCCATCTTTTCATCCTCCAACACCCTTCTCTTCCTTTTACCACAATAACACAACCACACAAAAGGTACACTCCACTGCACCACACATATTACCTTTTTCAACAATGAAATCTAACATAACCACTTCTAACTCTTGTTGTTCACCTCTCACACACCACATACACCTTTCCTAAACACATCACCCCCCTCTGCCGTGCAACTTTCACTCACCACCAATACTTTACATACTTCTCAGAAAACAAATACATCAGCAGCTCCTTTCACTCCTCCTCATAAACAAAACCTAACCCACACATCAACACAACAAAATCTCTCACATATAACACCTCCCGCCCACAAGAACACAACCGAACCGAAGACCCTGCAATGCATCCTCCTCGACGTCCGATCCCTCCACAAACACGCCACTGAAATCTGGGACCTCCTTGACCGCACCACCCCGGACGTAGCGTTCTTCACCGAAACCTGTACCAACACCACCTCGGGACCGGACATTGCCATCCCCCAAGGATACAAGATCTCCAGGAAGGACCGCCCCACCCGCCCGGGAGGAGGAATCTCCATCGTCCACAAATCCACCCTCCGCCTGAGCACACTCCCCGACGAGCCCACAGACCTGATGGAACACCTTCACTTCAAGATACTAGCCAGCCCCACCGCCACCCTCCGAGGAACCCTCATCTACCGACCCCATGGACCCCGCGGACCCTTCGCCATCTCCATCACGGACATCATCTCCCCGCAGGCCATCGCATCCACCAACTACACCCTGCTGGGAGACCTCAACTTCCACCTAGACAACCAACTGGACCCCAACACCACATCCCTCCTGGGCAACCTCCACAACATTGGACTCCGCCAGATCGTGACTGAGCCCACGCACTCAGCAGGACACACCCTCGACCCCCTCTTCACTACAGGAAACTCCATCACCTTCAGCCACACCACCGAACTCCCATGGACTGACCATCGTTGCGTCCACTTCACCTTCAGAACACCCACCATCCACAGACAACAGCACCTGCTCCCACGAAGAAACTGGACCAAAATCACCGACGACCAGCTCATCTCCTCACTCAACAATTCCACCCCAACCATCGTGGAAAACGACCCCAACACCGCAGCCCGAACCCTGCATAGATGGATCTCGGACAGCGCAACACCATAGCCTTCCAAGAAAAACAACAATACCCACGCCAAGAAAGCCAGATGGTTTATCTCGAACTTCGAGAGTCCAGACGCACTTGCCGCCGCCTCGAAGGCCTGGAGGAACACCAAATCCACAGAAGCCCACAACAACTTCAGAGCCGCCACCAACGCCAACCACCAACTCATCAGAGAAACAAGGAAAAAAGCGATTGAAGACAGAATCTCCACCCACGCGAACAACAGCAAAGAACTCTTCAACATCATCAAGGAGTTCGCCCAACCCACGAGCGAGTCTACTGACCTCCCTCCCTCCCTCACAGGACCTCTGCGACAAACTCAGCACCTTTTTCCACCACAAAATCAAGAGCATCTACGACAACTTCGACGAAGACAACCAACACACTGAACCCTCACCAGACACCCGGAAACCAGCGATTGACAACTGGACAGCCCTCACCACCGAAGACAATGAAGTCAATCCACTCAGGGGCCCCCACCGACTCCTGCCCCCACCACATCTTCAACAGAGTCGCCGACCCCATCGCACCCATGCTCTGCCACACCATCAACCGCTCCCTGGCGACCGCCTCGTTCCCCGACGACTGGAAACACGCTGAGGTCAACCCCCTCCTGAAGAAACCCACGGCGGACCCCACCGACCTCAAAAACTACAGATCCATCTCCCTGCTCCCAGCAAAAGTCATCGAAAAAGCCATCAACAGCCAACTCGCCACATTCATCGAAGAGCGCAATATCCTCGACTCCTCCCAATTCGCCTTCAGAAAAAACGACAGTACGGAAACCGCCCTCCTCGCCGCAACAGACGACATCCGCACCCTACTGGACAAAGGAGAAACAGTAGCCCTCATCCTCCTCGACCTCTCAGCGGCGTTCGACACAGTCTCTCACCGCACCCTAATACGCAGACTCCGACGCAGGAATCCAGGATAAGGCCCTTGACTGGATCCGCTCCTTCCTCTCCGGCAGAACGCAGCGGGTCAGACTTCCCCCCCCCCCCAGCCCATTCCTCTCGGACCCTACACCTACCACCTGCGGAGTCCCCCAGGGCTCCTCCCTCAGCCTGACGCTCTTCAACGTCTACATGGCTCCACTCGCCCCCATCGTCAGAACCTACGGACTCAACATTGTGTCATACGCAGACGACACCCAACTCATCCTCACTATCCAACGAACCCAACACTGCCAGACACAACTTTCGAGAAGGCATGGAAGCCATTGCCAAATGGATGAAAAACAGCTGCCTACAACTAAACACCAACAAAACAGAAGTACTCATCATGGGCCCAAACCCAGACGCCTGGAGCGACACCTGGTGGCCCCCCGCCCTCGGAAACCCGCCAACCCCCACGGACCACGCACGCAACCTGGGAATCATCCTGGATTCCGAGCTCAAAATGGACCGCCAGATCAACTCCGTCTCTTCTTCCTGCTTCCACACCCTCCGCCTCCTTCGTAAGACCTTCAAATGGATCCCCCTCAAACACAGAAAGACCATCACTCACGCTCTGGTCACCAGCAGACTCTACTAAGGCAACGCACTCTACGCCGGAATAAACAACCTCACCCGCAAGCTACAGAACATCCAGAACGCCGCCGCAAGACTGGTCCTCAACCTGCCAAAACACTGCCACATCTCGCAGCACCTGCGCACACTCCACTGGCTCCCCGTCGAGGCTAGAATCACCTTCAAGATACTCACCCACGCACACAAGGCCCTCCACGACACCAGACCAGCATACCTGAACAGCCGACTCAAATTCCACGCACCCCAAAGGACCCTACGATCAGCCCAGCTCTCCTACGCTGTGGTCCCCCGCACCAGAAAGAACAGATCGGGAGGCAGCTCCTTCTCCTTTCTCGCGGCCAAAGCCTGGAACGACCTTCCGCTCCACCTCAGACCGACAACATCGCTCCCCATCTTCTCAAGAAACCTCAAAACCTGGCTCTTCGACAGACCCCCTCCTTGATGGACTGGAACCTGCACCCCCCCCCCCCCTATCCCTAGCGCCTTGAGACCCTTACGGGTGAGTAGTTGCGCTCAACAAACGCCTGATTGATTGATTGATAATACTTTCCATTACAAACATACACCCACTCCCACCTGCCAGACTACACAAATGATGCACACCATGAACAAACTCAAATGCCAAGCTTTCGGTCTTCCCCCACACTTAACACATACACAGCAACCCCATTTTAACCGCATCTCATCCATTGGACAATTTAGAACCTTAGTACATGACCCACATGCTGCACCACCACCCCTAGCTCATACACCTTCCACCCTAAACAGACACAAGCAAAATAAGCAACATGCCACCCCTCACAACTTTGCTTCTCCATGGGCTACTCTACAAAAATAACACAGCTCACTCTCAGCCTCCGTTTCCATCACCTGCACACGCAGACCCATCAAAATGCCTTCTTAGCCTGCTGGACGAGGAACACAATTCGGAACAGCTACACGATTGCTATCCTCGTACATCTAATACCAACACTAAGGACACACCTGCTACAAGCCCACAAAGTACTGCTCACTCTTCTACAAAACAAAGTCGCACTATCACCAAAGCGCATTCTCTAAACTGTCTAATAATAAATGCTCGATTGCTCTCTAAAAACAAACATCACACCTATGACCTTCTTACTGTCACAAAACCTGACATACTCTTAATAACTGAATCATGGTTGGGAGATGATATGGCTCCAGTCCTGCATGAATCCATTCATCTAGGCTGTCAAACTATCACGCAAAATCGAAATAGGCAAAATAGGAGGTGGCCGAGCTGTTGCGTTCAGGCAAACATTACATATCACTAAAGCGGACAACATCTCCATACAAGGTTGTGAGGCCCTTTTCAACAAATGCAATCCTATGCAGTCTTCCTCCTGTAACGTCCTGCTCCTTTACAGACCACCTCGCATTGCAACTTTCCCAGACACACTTCTAGACACGGTTTTTAACCTGATAACACTGCATTCTCTTCCAGGTGATCCTCATCAATAGTCCTAAGCACGTGAATATTCCCGCCCATGCGCGGGGACCCCGGAAAATATATAAAAATTATATATGAAAATATATATATATAATTTTTAAAACAATCAATGCAGCCTCCCAGAAAAACCAAACCCATAATAGGCTAAACAATGCTGTAAGACCTTGTCTTTGCACATACACAAACAAACCAGGAAGATCAAAAGACACTTGAACTGCTTTTAGTGAACAGCAGAAAAGTAGTCCTGCAAAGAAAAAGGCAGGCATTGTTAGCCCATAGGCTGCATTGGAACTTCAACAGCATAGAAAATGAAAGCAAATGTAGAAACTCAAAAACTGGCACTGTGCCTTTAAGGCAGCCATGACCCCTAGCTTCCCATCATGCCTCAGGTGTGACAGTTGGGTCAGTTGTTCTTTCCGGCTCCTTCAGTCAGGACCCTGGTTAATCAGCTCCACAGATTTTTTGACTTTTTTGTCAGAAAATATCTACTTTTTTTGCTGAAATTCATTTACTTCGACATTTAACACCTGTTGGAGTGATATATTACTTTTTATCTGGCAGTTTGGCATTTTTTTTTCCTATCCGAGATGCCTTCTCTGTTTGATCCTTGCCCTTCTTGTGGCAAAAAGGCCAAAACAGATTCTCACTCTGTTTGTATTCACTGCCTTCCGGATTCTCGTGTTCCTGAGACTTGCCAACACTGCCAAACTTTATCAAGACGCACTCTCAAGGACCGAGAGAGGATCCGTCGTTATTGTCTCTCTGAGAAAAGGAAAACTTCTACCTCTAGAGGCAGGTCGCCTGTGAGACAGAAGAAGAGCCCCAGATCGACTTCCAGAAGCAAAGTCCCGGTCTGTTCTTCATCGGCGTCTGTCTTGGCGTTGAATGCCTCCACCGGCGAAGAAAACGTCGACGACAATCCCTTCGGCGGCATCACTGTCGAGAGAACATCGGTCACCTTTGAAGACTTCCAAGCACAGAGGTACGTCAAGTTCAGCGTCGAATCCTCCCCACCGTTAACCCGGCGACGGTCGGCGTTGAGGAGTCGTTCTCTGTTGGTGCAGGTTCATCGCCCGACGTTGAGACCCCACTCTCTGTCGTTACGGCGTCGACGTCGAGGCACAGTCCTCCATTGCCGTCATCCAGGCGGCGGTCAACGTCTAGGCCTAGATCATTTACGACGTCGAAAAAGGGTTCGACATCAATACAGACTCTGTTGCAGCCCACGAGATGGCGCTCAACGCCGAGGCCCAGATCATCTGCGACGTCGAAGGGGTTCGACGTCGAGGCAGACCCCTCCAGTGCAGCCCACAAGACAGCGCTCAATGTCGAGGCCTAGATCTACGGTGTCAAGAAGTTCGACGTCAAAGACTCTCACCATCACCTTCTCCTCGTATGACGTCGAGGCTTGGTACTCCTCTTCTGACGTCGAAGCACAAGTCTCTGTCGACGGGGCATCAGTCAATGTCGAAGCAGAAAGAGTCTACACGGCCAACGTCGAAGCCAAGATCTCCGTCAGTGGACTCATGTCTTAGTGGCGCATAGTTGCTCGACGTCGAGACATTCACAGCTGTCGACGCATCATTCAAAATCGGTGAGGCACCGCTCTGCATCAAAGGGCCTCTCGGAACCTTCAGTGTCGAGGACAGGATCTCCACGTCGAAGCTCCTCTTCTCCGTCTCTGGAACGGCAAGTGCAGAAATCCACTCCGCAGATCACTGTTCCTTCTACACAATCTCCTTCTGTTCATCTCTCTCCCAGGTGGCTCCTCCCAGTTAATCACTGGCAGAAAGAGACATCACAGGTGCAACAGCCTTTGGACTATTCAAGTCCTCCCCATAGATCTCCTCTGGCTCGGCTGGTGCAGGCAGTGGATCGTTCACCTACTACTCCATCCAGGGGTCGCCAAAGGGACAAGTCTCCATCAGGTCGCAAATCCTCCTCCCATGGCCGTCACAGGAGACAAAGATCACCTTCTTGGTCGTCCTCCTCGACTCATACCTCCAAGAGGGATTACTCACCCACATTAACGGAGAGTCCACCCTCCAGAGTGTCACCTGTTGACGACATCAACACGTTTCATGATGGAAAGAGGGGCACAAAAGTTGAACATAGATGTCCGCACCTCAGACGTCTACGTCTGTCATTTTTGAGACTCTGCATCAGAGGTCTGCGTCGAGGCCTCTGCTGCCATTGGTTCCTGGACTCTTGCAACAAGTCATGGACATTTTTCTTACCCCAGCAACGCTCAAAACAGCTCCGGCAAGGATCTTAAAAAAATATAGACCAGCAGAGCAATATCCCTTGTTCCTCAGGTCAGAACCCCCACCAGATTCAGTGATTAATGCTGCTGCAAAGAAGACCCATGCAGTAGCCTCTTCCTCAACGGTCCCTCCGGACAAGGAGAACAGAGCTCAGGATTCTTGGGGGAGGAAAGCTTGCAGCTCTGCAGCTGCATCTTTGAAAGTGTCTAGTGCTGCAGCCCTGTTGGGACGTTATGATAGGGCTTTGTGGGTTTCACTAGAGTGTTTCAAAGAAAACTGCTCAAAGAGGACCGCCAAGATTTTGGGGAGATTCTCCAGTAGGGTGCCCTTGTTGTGAATCAGGTGATCTGTGCGGCAGCTGATGGAGCATCTCTAGCTGCGCACTCGTACTCGCATGGTGCATGAAGATCCTCCTGGTTACGGCCTACAGCCTTAAAGTCTGAAGCCCAACCATGCATCTTGAACCTTCCGTTTTCTGGAAATTCTTTTTTTGGTTTCACACAGATGAAGAGATGGCCAGGATGAAATCTGAACTGGACACTCTTAAGGCTGTGGGTTTAGAAAAAAAGGAAGGCATTCAGGCGTTGGTACAGGCCTTATGATCGTAGAGCGTTCCATCAGAGGGTTCAAGCCCCTCAATGGTCCCAGAGACAGTACCACCAGTCCAAGTCTCACTATCAGGGACGTCGACCTTCCAGGGGTAGAGGTGCGCCCCGACAACCCTCTTCCACGGCCAAGAACACTGGCAAACAATGAACATTCACTTCCTCTATCGCCGTTACCCCCTCCGGTGGGAGGAAGTATCGCCGGCCATGTAGAAGAGTGGCGCAGCATCACAAATGATCAATGGGTGCTGCGTATACTGAAAAATTTAAATGCACTACGTTTTCGTTCTCCTCCAAAGTGCACTCCCCCAGTAAAGACAAGAGTTCACCAACTGCCGTTGTTGCGTCAAGAGGTATCCACTCTCTTCCAAAAATTAGCCATAGAACAGGTTCCTCCATCACAACGAGGAAAAGGAGTGTACTCCAAATACTTCCAGGTACAAAAGAAGGGTCAAAAGGCGAGTTTCAGACCTATTCTGGATCTTAGTTCCCTCAACAAAGTCATCCAAAAAGAAAAGTTTTGTATGCTGGCGCTCCATCAAATATATCCACATCTTCAGAAAGGGGATTGGGTGTGCTCGATAGACCTCCAGGATGCTTACTTCCATGTTCCAATTGCTCCACGGCACCGGAAGTTCCTGCGCTTCATGGTAGGCTCCAAGCATTATCAGTACAGAGTCCTACCTTTCGGCCTGAAATCTGCACCTCGAGTATTCACAAAATGCATGGCAGTGGTGGCCGCTGCTCTACGCCGCCAAAGTCTGTTCGTCTAGCCATACCTCGACGACTGGCTTCTAAAGAGCTCATCTCCTCAGACGGTGAAAGACCACTATCGAATCTGTCTGAACTTGCTACAACGTTTGGGCCTTCATGTAAATATGGAGAAATCAATCCATCAGCCCACTCAAAGAATTCACTACCTGGGTGCTACTCTGGACTCCAGCACAGGAAAAGTGTCTCCTTCGGAGGAGAGACTATTATCAATCAAGCTGAAGTGCAATCTTCTTCAAGTTGATCAGCCCTCAGTTCGGCAGGTTGCATTGCTCCTGGGGTCGATGGCATCTTGCATTTTTCTAGTCCCCAACGCCAGACTGAGGATGAGACCTCTGTAGCAGGACTTGGAGGACAAATGGGATCAGACATCGGCACGATGGGAAGACCGGATTCTTCTTTCCCATGCTGCAAGTTCTTCCATCCCATGGTGGACTCATCGAAAAAATCTCCTGGTAGGAGTGCCTTTCCACCAACCTCCTCCGACACAATCTTTGATCACAGACGCCTCACTTCAGGGTAGGGGAGCACACGGGTTTTCTGCAGACTCCGGGCAGGTGGACAAACATATCACATAAACATGCTGGAGCTACGGGCACTGCATCTAGCCCTCAAGGCGTTCTACCCGTCTATACAGTCCAAGTCCATATTACTACAGATGGACAACACGACCACCATGTACTACCTAAACCAGCAGGGGGGGAACTCCCCTTCGCCCCCTGTCCCTGGAGGCTCAGGCAATCTGGCATTGGCTCCTGGCCAGGCAGCTCTCAATCACAGCAGTCCATCTGCCAGGGGAGCACAATTCTCAGGCGGACTCTCTAAGTCGTCACTTCGCCGATCAACAAGACTGGGTTTTAAACAACGAAGTGGTGGCGGACATTTTTCAACAATAGGGTCGTCCAACCATCGACCTCTTTGCGGACGAGTCAAACAAAAAATGCCATGCCTTCGCGTCAAGGTTTTACCGACCAGGATCGATGGGGAATGCCCTTTTGATCGACTGGTCAGGAACCTTTTTCACGCTTTTCCTCCTCTTCCTCTCATCCCAAAGGTCATAACCAAACTCACACGCTCCAGGATGAGGATGATTCTAATAGCACCAAACTGGCCACGGCAGTGGTGGTACCAGTACCTTCTGCATCTCTCGGAGTGTCCACACAGGAGGCTTCCATGTAGACAGGACCTTCTGTCTAAAATGAATGGGAGGATCCATCACCCCAACCTTCCCTCGTTGAACTTGGCAGCATGGCTCCTGAGGTCCTCCAGTACGGCCACCTAAACCTTCCTCAGGACTGTATGAACATTTTGAGGGAGTCCAGAAGACCTTCCACAAGGCATTCCTATTCTTTTAAATGGAAAAGGTTTTATTTGTGGTGTATACGTAATGGTTTCCAGCCTACCAGGGGGCAAGAGGAGGTAATTTTGCCCTATCGCCTGCATTTAGCCAAGTCCGGTGTAAAGTTTACTTCCATTAAGGTACACCTGGCTGCCATTACGGCTTACAGAAAGTCTCCAAATCAACCTTCTTTCTTCCAGCTCCAGGTGGTTAAGGATTTCCTTCAGGGTTTAAAGAATGTTTTCCCCCCTGTCCGGCCTCCTTCACCCCCTTGGGAGTTGAACCTGGTTCTTTCTAAGCTTATGGGTCCCTCTTTTGAGCCTATTCACATAGCGACCCTTCAGCACCTTACATGGAAAGCCGCCTTTTTGGTGGCGATTACTTCAGCTCGTAGAGCAGAGGTCTTCAAACTTTTGGATGCCGAGACCCCCTTGTCAACATTTTGAGGCGTAAGGACCCCCTCCTGACAAAAATTTCTAAACCTGTAGGCAGGGCTACTGGAATTATGAGGCAGGTGAGGACCAAATTACGTGACAGGCTTGACTAAATTGTGTGGGAAGAAAAGGTAAATGATGTTATGTGATGCCGTGTACACAGTAACACTGAGGAAAGATTTCACCCCATCAGTACCAGTGTATAACCAAAATACAGCAATTAACATCAGAAAGATTTCTAGTCAACCTTTGTGAAGGGCCTTCCACTCCGCAGGAATACGTGCTGCCACATTAGAAGCTCACTTGGCCCTGGCCGGGAGAAGCAGGGGTCCCTTAAAACCCTGGTGGTTTTGTGAAAGTTAAGCAGTTTACCCATGCAGCTTTCCTCTCACCCCCTCCCTTCCATCCCTCTGTCCTCTCCTAACCCCGGATCCCTCTCTCACTTTGCAGGCCATTTTCTTTCACCCCTTTTACAACTTCTGAACTCTCCCCATTCAACCTCTCACTTCACCTTTAACACTCCCAGCCAGGGCTGGTCCTAACACTGGTCGCACACGGTGCAACAGTCTTTTTGGTGCCCCACCCCCGTTTCCTCCTTCTCCATGAATTCCTTCACTGCCACTCACCAACAATTCACCTCATCTCTCTATAGCACCTTTCTGACAAACATTTCATTTTTTTATAGCGCTACTCATAGTTTACTCACACTCATTTCTGTGATCTGCATGGTACATATTCCTTGTAGCAGGAACGTTAACCCTCTGCACTGTGTGGGTGACAAGAGTGCCCATGTGAGTGCACGGTGAGCGATGCAACAGTGTGAGAGTAGGGTAAGAGGAGTGACTGCAGGGTGAGTGAGGTGGCTTATGAATTTAGGTGCGGATGCAAGTTCAGAATGGGACGAATGAGTGTATGATTACTGATGGGCTTGTTTGAGTGAGTTGCATATTGAGCAGTGAGGGGGACAGGTGAGTGAAGTGTCACATGAGTGCAGGATGAGTAGTGTACTCGTGTGACTGCAGGGTGAGGTATAGGATGAACAGCGCAAGTGCATTGTGAGTGCAGAGTGATCACTGTGAGTGCAGGGTGAGCGGGTGAATGGTGTGAGTGCATTGTGATCGCTGTGAATGCAGGGTGAGCGTGAAAGTGAAGGGCGAGAATGACGAGTGAGTTGTCTGAATGCAGAGTGCATTCCCAGACACTTGGAAGTAACTCAGCATGTTATGGACGGCGGCGTAGGGTTTAAGATCTAAGTTAAACTATTGCTATTATGGCATTAATCGGGGATCGAGGAAATAAATAATGTGCTGATCCTGCAACAAACTTCCAGTCCTATGGTTAGGGTTGCCAGCAGATTATTTTGATGGCCCAGTCGGTACAAAAATAAGCAGTCACCTAAAGCTGTATTTTAAGCACTTATCTGTGCATACTTCAAACAGCAAATATAAATAGAAAGCACTTTTAATTGTGTTCTAGGGCTGCCTCAATGATCCATGACTGATAATTAAAGAGAACAAAGACAGAAAAGTCACATAACCAATGCATACATACTTTTTTATTTATAAGTCTTTTTAGTGTCAAGAGGAGGTCTTTGCAGGCTCTTTAAACAAAACACGGCAGGCATTTTTCTTTTGGCAACCCTACTTTATATTCCTTTTCATGAAATGCATTCTCACACTGCAGCAGTAAATGTAAAATACAAATGTAAGGAATAGGCAGAGTGGGGGCCCAGGGGGTACTGGAACCAGGAAAAAAACTAAGCCTCTGTAACCAGTTTACAAAGGCATGTAAATATGCAAATGGTCTTTAAAGACCTGTGAAAAACTCGGGCGTGCCGGAGATAAGACTCCAGACACTGCCCAGCTGAGCCCCCAGCAGCTCGAGTTGCACTGCAGCAGCCCGGGCTGAGACGCAGGACGGGGGAAGAGGGGGGGCTGAAGCCCTTGGGCCCAGAAGTGTGACTGGGAAGGCGCGACCCCCTTTGCATCGCTCTACGGCCCCCCTGGGGGTCGCGCCCCACAGTTTGAAGACCCCTGTCGTAGAGTAAGCGAGATTCAGGCGCTCTGTTCCAAAGAACCGTTCAGTTTTTCACCACAACAGAGTGGTTTAGAGAACCCACCCCGTCTTCCTTCCGAAGGTGGTGTCGGATTTTCATGTCAAACAAAGTATCTCACTACCTTCTTTCTTTCCCAATACATCTATGCCAGAGGAAAGGTCTCTCCATTCCCTAGACCTTAAAAGAGTTCTGAAATTCTACTTGGATAAGTCTCAGACCATTAGGAAGTCTGATCAGTTATTTCTAAACTATGGTTCCATCAGAACAGGTTTCCCAGCCTCCAAGCGTTCCATTTCCAGATGGATAGTGTCTTGCATCAAGCTGGCTTATCAATTGGCAAATAAACCCCTTCTGGCATCTCCCAAAGCGCATTCCACTAGGGGGAAAGCAACTACTATAGCTTTTCTACATAATGTACCGATGGCTGAGATCTGCAAAGCAGCCACTTGGAAATCGGTACATACTTTCACGAGACACTATTGTCTCGACTCTGATTCCAGAGCAGATACTCAAGTAGGCCAGGCCTCCTTGAGGAATTAATTTCAATGCTAAAGTCATTTGAAGTGATTCTTTGATGTTACTGTCATTTATGGTACTCATTTGCCCGCGGGAAGAGGAGATGGGCTTGCTACTCGATTCAAGTGCTTTTGACTATTGATGAGGACCCCCTGGAAGAGAAGGATACGTTACTTACCTGTAATCCTAGTTCTCTTCCAGGGGTATCCTCATCAGTCATAAGCAGCCCACCCACCTCCCCGGGCAAATGATCCATAATTGTCATCTCTTTGTGCCCTGACCTCCGGGTCTTCGCAAAGAACAACTGACCTAACTGTCACCCCTGAGGCATCATGGGAAGGTAGGGTCATGGCTGCCTTAAAGGCACGGTGCCAGCTTTTGAGTTTCTACATTTGCTTTCATTTTCTATGCTGTTAAAGTTCCAATGCAGCTTTTCGGCTAACAATGCCTGCCTTTTTCTTTGCAGGACTACTTTTCTGCTCATCATTAAAAGCAGTTCAAGTGTCTTTTGGTCTTCCTGGTTTGTTTGTGTATGTGCAAAGACAAGGTCTCACAGCATTGCTTAGCCTATTATGTGTTTGTTTTTTCTGGGAGGCTGCATTGATTGTTTTAAAAATTATATGTGTATATATGTGTGTGTTTTCATATATAATTTTTATAAATTGTCCGGGGTCCCCGCGCATGGGTGAGCATATTCAAGTGCTTATGACTTTGATGAGGATACCCCTGGAAGAGAACTAGGATTACAGGTAAGTAGCTTATCCCCTCTAGCCTATGCATTCTGGGTGACCTCAACATTTGGTTGACGTACCCAATATGCCCCATCCAAAAACTATCATCACTGGCCTAGACCTACTGAACCTTCATCAGATCGTCCACAATCCCACACACATTGCTGTACACATCCTGTATGCCATTGTTGCAAATACATAACTAGTTACCTTTCAAACAATAACTCCAGTCACATAGTCAGGCCACCATTTGCTTGCTTTCCAACATAAACCCACACAAAGCACTGCACCTAAAACCATCTTAAATGCATCTACCTATACCGTGGAACAAACTCAATTTGGAACACTTGGAAACACAGCGAACATCCAGTACAGATCTAGACACAATACATTCTGTTAAACTATATCAGTGGCTACAGAAAGCTTTTGATATCCTAATACCACTAAAAATGACACAACAGAAAAAAAGAAAACTGGCACCTTGAAGAAATGTAGAGATAAAACAACAAATCAGAAAGCTGCTAAGTGCCTGGCTCAAAACAAACACCAATCAAGACAAACTTCGCCTACAGAAACATAACAGATTATACAAGTCGGCTAAGAAAAGATACTATTCAGACAGAATTCAAAATGCTAAATGTGCAAATAAAGAATTCTATAAAATTCTCACAGAATTTCATAAATCAAATTGTCTAGAAGGAGCTCATCCTGTTACTCAAGATTTCACAGACAAACTGGCAAATCGTTACACGGCCAAAGCAGACACGTTGGACTCCTATTTAAAACGAAGAAAAAGCACCAGCACCAACCCTTTTCCAAAACAATAATTCAAGAATACTCTAAGCCAGACTCTCCATTCCTTCCAACAAATTTCACACAATTTATGGACCTGGTCTAAGCAAGCAGGCCTGCCGGCAGCACTTCTGACCCCCGTCCACCGCAAACCTTCAAGACAATTCTTCTAACAAACTCTACTGCCACCACACCAGTAAGAAGAAGCATCCACAATTCCTTAACTACAGGAATATTTCCAGAAGAACTAAAGTCGTACATACGCTTATTACTGAAGAAAACAAACCTCGACCTGCTGAACTCCGACAACTACAGACCGATTACAAATGGACCTTTCCTGGGCAAACTGATAGAAAGAGCAGCATTAGCCCAGATGTCACAATTCATTGAGGATAATGCCATACTTTCAGACTTCCAAACCGTATTTCGTCCAGGAAGAGGCCGAGAATCTACCCTCGTTGCCATCTGGGATGACCTTAAGAACACAGTTGACCGCAACGGGGTTGCTGTGCTACTTCTCTTGGACTTCTCGGCTGCCTTTGACACGGTTGACCATAATTCTCTGATACAAAGACTCTACGAAGCCGACATAGAGGGGAGTGCTCTAGACTGAATCACATCCTACCTTCGCGACAGACTGTCATCCATACCCCCCTTTCTCTTCCAAACTGTACTTCACAAAAGCAGGCTCTATTATCTCATCCATGCTTTTCAACATCTATATGAATTCATTACCTGCACTGATCAATCAATTTCACCTTGCATGCTATAACTATGCAGATGACACGCAAATACTCCTTCAACTTGAATGCCCCAAAGATACTGATAAATTACTGATTTTCAGTTGTCCCATGGGTCAGTGGATGACATGGAGCCATCTCAAACTGAATGCTTCCAAAACCGAAATACTCATGTGTGGCAATTGGAAAAATTATGACCAGCTCGTCGCATGGCCTGATGATATGGGATAACCACCTTAAGTATCAAAGGAATTAAGAAACCTCAGAATGACCATGGACTCCAAGCTATCAATGAATGCCCAAGTAGACAAACTAGCAAGATCAAGCTTGGTTGCTATAAAAACTCTGCAACGCATCTTCCCCTACCTGGGATTCCCACACAAGGTCCAGGCTACCATCTCTCTTGTTCTGTCCGAACTCTATTACGCCAATAGTCTCTACCTCGGTTCAACTTTAACGACCATGAAAAGACTACATCGGACTCAGAACTTGGCTGCCAGACGACTCTTGGATATAAAGCCGCAAGCCCACATCTCCCCTGCCTTGTAAGCCCTAGATTGGTTAGCGGTTGCCAGAAGATCCACTTTCAAACTGCTTTGTATCACCCACAAAGCGGTACATGGAACAGGACCGCTCTTCATCAGGAATAAAATCACAAAATACATTTAACGAAGGAACCTCCGCTCTAGACTGGCACCTCGCCTCAAAATCACACCTTAGAAGAAAAAAAACATAGTTGGTACATCCTTCTCTTTTCAAGCAGCCAAACTAAAGAACTCTTTACCCCCGAATAGAAGAACCACGGATAACCACTTTATCTTCAGAAGACTACTCGAATTGGCTTTTCTCCACATAACCACCATACTCAAACATAAATATACAGCATATCCCTCTGTATATAAGATTTTATTTGGACTGTGTACCTACATATGTGTATCGGTTTGTTTAAACATGTATAATAATTGTTTTTAAAGATATAGGGCCCGATTCACAGAACTAATCTGAGACAAAATCCTAAACTTACTACTTTTGGTATTGTCAGAATGCACTTACTACTTTTGGTATTCACAGAATGGATTTACGACTGCTAACTTTACGTCCGCACTCGGGCCGGAATTTCCGCACTCGGAACGGAGTTTCCGCACCCGGAGCGGAATCTCCACCACCGGGCCGGAATCTCCGAAATTGAACCGGAACCCATTATTTCATACAGGAAATGACATACAGGAAGTGGGAGACAGGAAATATATCACAGGAAGTTGTTGGCAGCCATTTTGTGTTCATTCTGAGTCATCCTCTCTCACAGATCAGATCCTCTGCCATCCTGCTGCTCTTTTCGACCTTATTTCTCCCAAAATGGCTGAGGGTTATGAAGAGAAAGCACCCCCTTTCAGTGAAAGGGAATTAGACATCTTAGCTGAGGGGGTGATACTAAAATCTCCTCCGGTATATGGGGGGGCCAGAGGACCAGCTGAGTAATGCAGCGCGGGCCAGACTATGGGCCGACATTGGGGAGCGCGGCAGTACAGTGGGCGTTCACACCAGCATTTGCGAGGGCATGCCGCAAGCGCTGGGAGGACCTAAAACGCTGGGCCTGTAGTTTCATCATGACAACTGGGGAATTGAGCCACACAGGTGCATTTGAACAGAAATCTGCCCTGCCAGCACCATTAACAGTGAACCAAGGGAATCATAACTGATGTGTGCATTGGATGAGAAATGGTACAGACACTTTCCAGTATGTGTATGAGAGGCCAATGGGTATTGGATGCTGTGACTTGCATTGTTTTCGGTGAGTTTGGGTTCTGATTGAGACAGATCATCATGCACGTGTGTGGCTCAATTCCCCAGTTGTCATGATGAAACTACAACTCCCAGAATGCACTCTGCCCTGTACAGTCAATGCGCTACAGTGAGCCTTTTGCTTCATGATGACTGCTGCATAGACACAGAATAGGTGAATGGCGGCATGGGTCACACAATGGTACAGCTCTGTCTTCACTCTCATCATACTTCCAGACACATATTGCATATAATGCACATACCAGGTCTCTGCTGCTCATGCTCCTCCAGCTGAGCATGGAGGGTCGGATGAGCTGCACGCAGGACCCTCCTGTACAGTGGCGAGGACGATGCACATGGTGCTGGGAAGACTGGCCCAGTAGCTCCTCAGCCTTGTGCCGGGCCCAGCGTTTTAGGTCCTCCCAGCGCTTGCGGCATGCCCTCGCGTTCCTGGAGTGAACGCCCACTGTACTGCAGCGCTCACCAATGTCGGCCCATAGTCTGGCCCGCACTGCATTACTCAGCTGGTCCTCTGGCCCCCCCCTATAGCTGAGGATATTTTAGTATCACCCCCTCAGCTAAGATGTCTAAATCCCTTTCACTGAAAGGGGGTGTTTTCTCTTCATAACCGTCAGCCATTTTGTGGGAAATAAGGTCGAAAAGAGCAGCAGGATGGCAGAGGATCTGATCTGTGAGAGAGGATGACTCCGAATGAACACAAAATGGCTGCCAACAACTTCCTGTGATGCATTTCCTGTCTCCCACATCCTGTATGTCATTTCCTGTATGAAATAATGGGTTCCGGTTCAATTTCGGAGATTCCGGCCAGGAGGTGGAGATTCCGGCCAGGAGGTGGCGATTCCGCTCCGGGTGCGGAAACTCTGCTCCGAGTGCGGACGTAAAGTTAGTAGACGTAAATCCATTCTGTGAATACCAAAAGTAGTAAGTGCATTCTGTGAATACCAAAAGTAGTAAGTTTAGGATTTTGTCTCAGATTAGTTCTGTGAATCGGGCCCATAGATATTAGTTAGTTCTGTTTATAAAATGTACATATTACTTGTAGTTAAATTATTCTATGTTTAACATGTAAATAAGTGACTGCATAAATGAGAATCTTTTATCATAACTATCTACAATTGCTTCAATATTGAATTACAAAAATAAAAACAAATTAATTTAAACTACAACACTTGAAAGTCTGAGTTTATTAAACGCAACTTTAATCTACATAAATGAAATGAAAAATACATTTATTAATCGCATGGCTACTCTAGGGCATCCCAGCGCTGATGGCAGCAAGCAGCAGTGAACTGACCAACTAGGGAAATAGCCAGGTTTTTAACAACCTACAGAAGCCAAGGTGGTTGGATTCCTTGCGCATTTGGAGAGGGAGGGTGTTCCAGAACCTAGGGCCATTATAGGAAAACAGACGACCCCCGCTTCTTTCTTTCTGAATCCTAGGAATAGCTGCAAGATGTAAATTGTCTGAGCGAAGGGGTCTGTTAGCACGGTAGGGCCAGACAATCGAATGATTAATAAGAGGGCCCTTTCCTGTTAAGGATTTGTGTACTATGCACATAGCCTTGAAATAAACTCTCTGGTAGGAAGCCAGTGGAGAAGTTTCAAGGCAGGTTTTGCTGATTGGCATTTCGGGATATCCAAAAGGATTCTGGCTGCCCAGTTTTGTACTGTCTGGAGTTTTGCAAATGTGATGCAAGGGGCCCCAAGATAAAGGGCGTTCCCATAGTCCAGACGTGATAAAATAAGTGCCTGAACCATGAGCTTCCTTGCCTGCAAGGGGAGGAGTGGAAGAACTTTGCGGAGCATCTTCAAGATGCCATAGCATGAAGCTGCCACATTGCGTGCCTGGACTTTAAAAGTCAGTTAATGATCCAACCAAACACCCAAACTTTTTATTTGGGTTTTGGGGACCGGGACGGACCCAGGTCGACCGGCCACATTATGTTGGAGTCAAATAGGGATGGATTCCCCAGAATCATCATCTCTGTTTTATCCCCATTCAGTTTCAAAAAGGAGCTATTCATCCATTTAGCCACCTCTTTCAGGCAGGGAGAAAGGCTGGGGGAGGAGCTGTCTGCTTGATTGAGTTCCACCACCAGTTGTGTATCGTCTGCGTATGTCACTATGTGAACCCCAAAAGGCAGTACGATCTTAGCTAGGGGGCTCAGATAAATGTTAAACAAGGTGGGACTCTGGGATGATCCCTGAGGCACTCCGCAGCGTATAGGCATCTGTTTTGAGGACACTTCAGCAATGAAAACCTGGAAGAATCTATCGTCCAGGAAGGACTGCAGCCATGTAAGCGCGACCCCAGTCACCCCCAATCTTGCATGTCTGTGGGCCAGGATTTGGTGGTTGACTGTATCAAAGGCGGCACTAAGGTCTAAGAGGATGATGACAGCAGTGCCTCCTGCGTCTAAGACTCTTCCAGACTCTTCAACTACAGATAGTAGTGCCGTTTCAGTTCCTTGGAGAGGACGGAAGCCGGTCTGTGACGGGTGGAGGAGATTGTGGGTTTCTAAGAAGGTAGACCGCACCGAGTTGACATATTTTTCAGCTATTTTACTGATCCCTGGGAGGAGTGAAATAGGACGATAATTGCCCGGGGAGTCAGGATCAAGGTTAGGTTTTTTTAAAAGTGCCTTCACAACAGCTTTCTTCCAAGAAGGGGGGACCACTCCAGTGGTAAGAGAGGCATTAATCAGGTCCAGTATCGTAGGGTAAATGGTTGTGGCAACTTGTTTCAGGATGTAAAGCGGTGCTGGGTCGCTGGGCAAGCCACTCTTTACCTTTGAGGAGATGCTTTCGAACGCCTCAGAATTCATCGGGGGAATTGCCTCAAGATGAAAGTCTGGGCTAAAGGGACTGGGATCCCCTGTTTGAATGTCCATCGATGGAAAAAGACGTGTAGGTGTCTTGTATTTTGTTAGAGAAGAAATCTGCTAATTTATTACAACGTGAGCCTGAGATGTCCGAGGTCACAGGGGGCGGGGGAACTATGAGCAAGGTCTTTGCTATGCGAAAAATCTCGCGTGCGGAGTTGCCGGCCGAGCATATTTTTTCTTCATAAAATGCTGTTTGAGCAGATTTAATTGCTGTCTTGTATAGTTTGATGGCGTCCCTATATTCTAGTTTCTTACTAGGGGAGAAGTCCTTCCTCCAGGTTCTCTCTAGTTTCTTGCAAGTTTGCTTCAATGCCCGAAGCTTCAGGGAGTACCATGGCCTTCTATTAATTCCAGATTTTGTCTGGATACATTTTTTAGGGAGGACTTGGTCTAGGGAACCTTCTATCCATGTGTTGAAATTTTCATTGGCAATTATCGCATCTGGATATGGGACTGGCTTAGATTTTTCTAATTCTGCAATCCATTGGTCTATCGAAAGTTTGGGTTAAGGACGAGCCTTTTTGATAGTCGACTTGATAGGAGGCGTGGCGGAATTAGGGAACCAAGTGAATGGAATAAGAAAATGGTCAGACCATGGTACTGGGATGGGTATTCTTCCTGCTAAGTCCTCCAGATTAGAGAAAATGGGGTCTAATAGGTGTCCTTTTATATGTGTTGAGTAGGCAACGTTTTGAAGAAGCTGGTAGCCTTCTAGATACTTTGTGATCTCTGCCTCGGACAGCTGAGAGGTATTGTCAAAATGGAGATTAAAATCGCCCAACAAAGTAAAGTTAGTAGGAGTACTAGCCAGATTGGCGGCTATATCGGGTACAGATTTACAGAATTGACCCATGGGCCCAACGGGACGATAAATAAAAATTCCCGACAAGGTGAGCGTGGGTGAGAAGCTAATAGAAAATGCCAGATTTTCACAATCTGGTAAGGGACTCCCTGCAGTACGACAGGTCAGGTGATTTTTGAATGTAATAGCGATCCCACCACCCTTGCTAGAAGTCCGATCTAACCTCTGGATACTGTAGCCCAGAGGAAGGGTCCGGATAAGGTCGGGGTCTGAATCTGAGGTGAGCCAGGTTTCTGTTAAAAACAGCACCTCTGGCCCTTCCTCTTCAAGGAGAATAGAGATTTCTGCCGCATGTTTAGGCAACGACCTGCAGTTAAGGAGGAACATTTTATATGATATAAGGGAAGTGGCAATGGACTGTGGGGCTGTTGACGCTTTGAAAGAACAGTGGAAGCACTGAATAGGGTTACTATTAGGGTCGATGGTATGAAGACAATTCTCCCTAATAGCTCCCTTTACTTGGAGCAGGTCTTCCGCTTTATATTACCTTCCTTATGCATATATACCTTCCATGTACTTATGTTTATACCTTTTGTGTACTTATGTATCTTTATATGAATTACTTTGCTTCAAATTCAGCATATCAATTGCACTACCCTATATCTCTCGCAATATATCCTGTACCTCCACTATGACTCATCTTAAACCTCATTCTACTACTCTTTCCAATGCACTACCCTTTTTCTCACCCTATACCTCTATCGATATATCCTCTACCTCCACTCTCATTCATCTCAAACCCCATACCACTACTATGATCCCCAAAATAACCCTTTCTAGACTCTTCCCTCCTCTACCCCTTCTTGCATCCTCATACCATTTTTATTATTCTGATCTCTCAATCAAGCCTTTCTAAACCCTTCCCTCTGACTCTACCCCCACCACCCCGCTTACTCATCCCAAACCCCCTTCTACTGCCATGAACACCCCAAAAAAAACCTTTCCAGACCCTTCCCTCTTTTATCCCTCCACTATTCCTTTTTCAATGCAAATAACAGACTAACATGTCCACCACTCAAATTAATTTAATATTTCCCTATAATAATTTCACACTAATCCTGTTTGGTTTCCGGAGTAGCTTACTACCCGCCAAATAGTGCTTCAGCACCTCATCAAGGGTAGCAAGCGCTATATAAATGCAAACCCTTCCTTCTTTCATTCCTCCACTATACTTGTCAATCCGAATAACAGACTAACATGTCAGTCACTCAAATTAATTTCATATTCCCCCAGACTAATTCACCACTAATCCTTTTGGTTTTTGGTTCTGGAGTAGCGTGCTGCTCTCCTAGAAGCGCTTCAGTGACTCTGTGGGGGTGGCAAGCGCTATATAAATGCAAACCTTTTCCCTCCACTATCCTTCTCAATCCAAATAATAGACTAAGATAGCCATCGCTCAAATTAATGTCATATTTCACTATACCAATTTCACCACTAATCCTTTATGGGTTCCGGAGTAGCATGCTACTCGCCAAAAAAGCACTTCGAAGCCTCGTCGGTCGTAGTAAGCGCTATGTAAATGCAATTACTATAGATATATATATATATATATATATATATATATATATATATATATATATATATATATATACACAGATAGATATACACAGATACGTGTGTATATTTGTGTATTAATAAGTGTAAATGCATGTGTATATATAATATATAAATACAGCACTAACGTACATATATAAGTTAATTTCACCACATTAATATTGTAGTTTTAAACATTTTAAATTGGTTATTACATTTTTAAATAACATCTTTTTTTATAAGTTAAATAATTTGTTAATTTTAAGATACCATCACCTACAAACTTAAATTCCATTAACTTGCCTATACACTAACCCTAAACTCCTTGTTGGCCCTATACACAACTTACCCCTGAGCCATGAACATGTCATACAACCCCTGTGCACTGCCCACCTCTGAGCCCTAAAACTCTGTACTACCTTTATACACTACCCATCCCTGAAGCCTAAATACTCCGTACCACCCAGATACACAACCAATCCCTCAGGCCTGAAAACTCCTTACTACCCCTATACACTACCGATTAAAATATTTAGGTATTGGTTATTAATTTCGTTCATTAACTTAAATACTATTAATGTTAGATTAATGTAATGTTGCATATGCACTTTAATTTGCTTTTCCCTTGTACTAAATTATATATATATATATATATATATATATATATATATATATATATATATATATATTCTACTGGCGGTCGCCAGTAGATAGTTATAGTTAGGACCTATTTTCCATAGGAAATCCGCGACATTCTATTTGAAATAACTCTCTTGCCGGTTGACGAATCTTCGCGAAATTTTCAAACTTTATGGCCCGCTCCGGTCCGCTCCTACCCTGAAAGTCTCGGGGTGATTCGTCAAGCGGGGGCCGAGAAAAAAGGGGGGTCCCAAAACGTGTTTTCCCCATAGGAAACTTTAGACACGGCTACAGCCCGAACTGCTGAACGGAATTACACCAAATTTGGCAAAGAGGTAGTTCTTGGTTCAGAAAGAACCCTTTTTGTTAAATGGTGTAAATCCGTTCAGTAGTTCCTGAGAAAATCAAAAAAGGAAAATCACATATATATCTATGGCCGTGTCGGATTCGCGCACCCTCCCGATCACGAGCGGTCTGCTAATTGGCTGTCAACACTCCAAACCAGGAAGTGTTGGCAGCCATCTTGTTCCTCGGTAGAACCGAGGAACAAGAAAGCAGTAAAAAAAGTGCGCAAAACGCACAAAGGGGGCAGGGTAGAAACACCCTGACCCCGTAGGTCTGCTCAGGGGCCCCACAAGGACCCCCTGGGTAGAAAAAAGCATTTAAAAAAAAAAAAAAAAATCGGCAGGATGAGCTCAGGGAGCGCGGATCCTGCCGAAAAAAAAAAAAAAATTGAAGCGCGGTCTCCCGCGCTTCGATGTTAATTTGCCCCCGGGTGGCCCAAGTCCCGGGGGCATGGTGGGGGGTTTTTAATTTATGTAGGGGGGGCCTCTAAGGCCCCCCAAGCCCCGGGGACCGCCACCCCCCCGGGGCTTTATTTAAAAATGATGGCGGGAGGGTTCTTTGCCCTCCCGCTGCCCCGTGGACCGCCACCCCCCGGGGCTGTGAAATCGTTGGGAGGGGGGCCGCGCGGCCCCCTCCTGGAGCCCTTGATGGCCCTGGGGACCGCCACCCCCAGGGCCGGCTCCTGCAGTGTCCCGGGGTGCCTACCCCGGGACACTGTAGTTTGCTATGACAGGACGGGAGCCTCGCGGCTCCCGTCCTGTCATAGCAAACTTGGTTTGCATTTTGAAAGAGAGAGCAGGAAACCTGCTCTCTCTTTCAAAATGCAAACCAATTGCTTTTCCACACGGGGAGTAGCATGTTAGCTGCTCCCCATGTGGAAAAGCAATGCCGGCTCCCGCAGGAGGCGGGGAGCCGGCTGGGACTGTGGGGGGATTGGGGACCCCCCCACAGTCTCCAACGTGAGGCCAGGCCCCGGAGGATGGGGTCCCCGGGGCCATAAGTGGCCCGGGAGGGGGGCCACGCAGCCCCCCTCCCCCTCCCCAATTAAAAAATAAATAAATAAAAAAATAAGGGCAAGGCCGGCCCCGGGGGATGGGGTCCCCGGGGCCTTAAATGGCCTGAGGGGGGCCACGCAGCCCCCCTCCATATTTTTTTTTTTTAAAATGAGGGCATGCCCTGGGGGATGGGGTCCCCGGGGCCAATAGAGGCCCAGGGAAGGGGGGCCACGCGGCCCCCTACCCGTTTTTTTCAAAAAAAAGGAAGAAAAAAAAAGAAATGCACAGGCCCCGGGGGATGGGGTCCCCGGGGCCAAAAGTGGCCAAGGGAAGGGGGGCCACGCAGCCCCCCTCCCATTAAAAAAAAAAAAAAAAAAAAAAAAAAACGACCGGCATCGTGCCGGAGGCCCCGCCCCCCTCCCTGCAGTACTCTGCAAACGCGCCCCCTGGCGCGTTTTAAGTAGGGAAGTAATTCCCCTTGAATACTGGGGGTCCCTGGGGGCCAACTAGCCCACCAGGAACCTCCAGTATGTGCCAGGGGCTGCGTTGCAGAGAGGTGTACAGAGGCCACGCCCCTTTTTACACCTCTCTGCAACGCAGCTCTGTGGCGCTTTCTGGATGTACCTGTTGGGCTAGTTGGCCCCCAGGGACCCTCAGGATTCAAGGGGACTTAATCCCCCGACTTAAAACGCGCCACGGGGCGCGTTTGCACAGTGGTGAAGGGAGGGGGCGGGGCCTGAGCTGACATGTGTGCAAACAGGCCCCGTGGCGCGTTTTAAGATGGGGAATTAAATCCCCTTCAATCCTGAGGGTCCCTGGGGGCCAACTAGCCCAACAGGTACGTCCAGAAAGTGCCACAGAGCTGCGTTGCAGAGAGGTGTAAAAGGGTGTGGCCTCTGTACACGTCTCTGCAACGCAGCCCCCTGGCGCATACTGGAGGTTCTTGGTGGGCTAGTTGGCCCCAGGGACCCTCATGATTCAAGGGGACTTAATCCCCCAACTTAAAACGCGCCACGGGGCGCGTTTGCACAGATGTCACCTCAGGCCCCGCCCCTCCCTTCACCATTGTGCAAATATTCCTCTAAAATCAGCCGAACTACGAATTCCGATTTACTCACCTGTTATCAGGAGAGAACCCAGTGCTGCATCTTTTAGCCCAGCACTGACCCTAAAAAGTAATTCTAACCGTACTTACCAGGAACTTGAATTTCCTTCAATAGGCTAACATTGACTGGTTTCACTTGGAAATTCTTCTAAGTGTGGAGTTTTGGAACTTTAAAATATTCCTCTAAAATCAGCCGAACTACGAATTCCGATTTATTCACCTGTTATCAGGAGAGAACCCAGTGCTGCATCTTTTAGCCCAGCACTGACCCTGAAAAGTAATTCTAACTGTACTTACCAGTAACTTGTATTTCCTTCCATAGGAATCCATTGTCTGGTTTTCAGCAGAAAAGTTTCAAAGTGTCAATTTTCACAAACTACAAATATTCCTTAAAAATCGCCTGTATGACTTAAACGCATTCTTTCAACTGTTTACAGGAGATGCACCAGTGCTGGATCCAGGATCCACCACTGAGTAAGAAAAAGTAACGATAACACTACTTACCTGCTAAGTGAATTTCCAGCCATAGGATAACATTGGTGATTCTATGTGAAAAAGTTTCTAAGTGTCAACTTTTAAAATACAATAATATTCCTTAAAAATCAGTACTGTAACCAAAACGCTTTTACTCAACTGTTTACAGGAGATGTCCCAGGACTGAATCTAGGATCCAGTCCTGTGGTTAGAAAAGTAATCCATAAAGTAACTAATTGCATTTAACTTGAAATTCACATTGAGCTCAATGTTGCATTGTGTTTGAAATTGTGTTGCCTATTGCAACAAGTGTAACTACTGTACTTAAAAGTCTATTGCCTATTTGCAAAGAATTTAAACTAAAGTAATTCATTCTGAGAGAGTATATTTTGTAATGTAATGTATAATGTAATTACAATGTAATTTAAAAAATAGTTTAAAAAAATGTAGAAAATCAGTATCAAAAAAATAAATATAACAATTAATACATTTAAAAATTGTCATTTACAAAACCTTTGAAATTCACTGAAAAAACCATAGGTTTTAGGGACAGTTATAGTTAGTTGGACATTTCACTCGTACAAAACCAGAGAAATTCCCCCGTTATAGTTAGTTCAGCTAACTATAACTCGCGCCCCGCAATGCACTGCTGATGACGTCACATATTACATCACTCATGACATGGTCAGTGACATCACTGATGACATCACTGATGACATCTCAAATGACATCACTGATGACATCATCCATGTGATTATTTCATGCATCTTCTCACACCCTAATATAACTTTTGATACACCCACTCTAAATTACAGACTGCCATTCGCAAAACCATACACACTCCAATACCAATAACTACATACCCACTCACTGATTCTTAGGTCTACACACACACACACACACATCTACTCACTCACCCGTCCAGTCACTCATACTTACAGTCACTCAGTACAGGACTATCATATGCACTCATACACCTATATAAACACTCACACACCGCCACTCATCCATAGAGGTACTCACACACCTAGTCAGTCATGCAAAAAACTTAATCACACACCCATTTACTCACCTATACAGTTATACACACACCAGCTCACTTACTCATACAAATACTAGCACATTCTTACGCTCTTATACAATAACTGATACAAGCACACACACATCCATACAGCCACTCTCACAATCACACACTCACTTATAGCCATTTCAAAAACTCTAACACACATATATACTGCCTTTTACATATGTAGTTACTCGCACATGTACCACTGAGATATACATTCACTCACTAACACACCCATACACACACTCACCCACCCAAGCAGTCCATCACAGATGCACTCTTGAAATCATGCACCCAGTGAATCACCCACTCACACATCTATGTACAGAGTCACACACACCCCACCCACACAAACACTCAGGCAGCCATACAGATACTCAGAGAACCAATCAATAACCCATATAGACACTCATGTAGCTATTCGCAAATCCATGCATCCACTTACACACCAACAAACAGACGGATACAGACATTCACACAGTTTAGTCACTAACCCATGCATTCAGTAAGATACGTTTAATCACTCACTTGTAGAGTCAGTCACTCACGTACTAAATCATCCATTCAGACACTTATACACCTACTCATTCTTCAATACGCCTTTCCTATATATATTAAATATATTTAAACTTTACAGAAACAGTGTCACTGGATGATGTCATCAGTGATGTCATCAGTGATGTCATCAGTGATGTCATCAGTGATGTCATCAGTGATGTCATCAGTGATGTCATTTGAGATGTCATCAGTGATGTCACTGACCATGTCATGAGTGATGTAATATGTGACGTCATCAGCAGTGCATTGCGGGGGCGCGAGTTATAGTTAGCTGAACTAACTATAACGGGGGAATTTCTCTGGTTTTGTACGAGTGAAATGTCCAACTAACTATAACTGTCCCTAAAACCTATGGTTTTTTCAGTGAATATATATATATATATATATATATATATATATATATATATATATATATTCGATGTAACTTCCATCCAAGTAAAACCACTGATCTAAATTTACTGTGAAGAAACAGTGGAGAACATGGAGGCAAGATTTATACTGTTTGGCAAGCAGATGTGCAATTAGTTCACCATAAATCTAATTGTCATATCCCAGGCCAGGATATTATTACTACCTGTGCAACGGACTTACAGCAGTAGATGGATAAAAGGAGGACTGTACAAAGCTTTCCAAGTATTAGCACCGTAAAACATAAGACAGTCACTTAAGATACTTGAAATGCCAGCAACACTAGGAGTCATGTGACTGGCAATTTCTTCACTGTCTACGACAAAATCGGGGTTGTTGGATGTTCTTAGGCCACCATGAATGCAGCCAGTCATCTGACCTATGGCCTTCCACATACACTTCAGTGTTCACTGTTAAGCTGGCGCTCATTCTCCCTCATCCACCCTGCCACTATTCAGTTCAAAAGAATGTTAGGCGACTGATGCAAGTCTCCATCTAGCCTAATAATCAGTTGTGTGTTATTGGCATATCTGTAAGGTAAATACAAAAGAATTAATATTTTTTTGCTAATGGTTTCACATAAACATTGGAGTATGGCTAATGAATGATCCTGTACCACAGCACACTTGAGCTCTTTATGAATGGTTTTATAAGTTCAAAAAGTAACAGGGTGCTGAAGAAAACGACACTGCCTTCCAACCCTGCTTCTCCTGAGCATCGTAGAAGAACATGGGGGGCGGAGGGATGTTCTTCCTTATGCCCTCCGTGGAGGTGCAGCGGCTTTCGTCAGGACCAGTAGGAAATATTTGTGAGTAATAAAGATAAGGGAGGGAGGTTGTTTTGCGAATGTCGCAACAAAATTCTCAACATGGCTGTACTAGTCACGTGACCAGGGTCTTTCTGGCCGGACCAAGTGGGCGTGTGTGTGTCTGTCTGTCTGTCTGTCTGCGTGAATATATATATATATAATTCGGCATACCTGCCTTGTTCACATTGGCAGTCGTCAAAAAACAGAATGCTTTATTTAAACAGAGTACTGCGGTCACATGACCCAGTTGTTGAATGACTATGGAAGACAGACTCACGTTGCTGCTTTAAATTCAGAGTATACGCTTTCTCCTTACAAATGTTTTTTCAAAACGAACACAACCACAATTACATCATTGTCATCAGTACCAAAAATATGATAATATCAACATCACGTCAATTGATTTAAATACTTTGGACCATAACGTCTCAATGTAATGCTCATTTCTCTTTACATGATGAGGCAAAAATATTCAGAACAAATGCTCTACAACGCTCCACTTGTTTATTAATTCTCACAAGTGGTGCCCACTAACTCAGGAACCTTTGCAATAAATATCATATTGTCATTTTATACATTAAAGTCATATCAGTAATAAAATCATGATGTTAAAAAATAAATATATATACATTAGTAAAGGAGTCAAAAAATTTCTCTTCAGCAGCATCAAACGAATAAAGTGCAAGTTTCATTGATCAATTTCTCATAAGAATTGCATTTTGTTCTACTAACTTAAGAGGTGTTCTGAAAATGTCTTCTTTTCACTTTCCACCATTGCATCTGCCAATATAAACCGAAAATATATCTCATTTAGATACATACATAACCTCTTTCATAATGCAAATCTAATACAGAACTTGAAAAGACGGATGAATTTAGTTCAATTAAAGTGCAAGTGCTTTACAGTACTTAAATTACAATCCTATCTTCCCTCTTTGTGCAAAATTCGCTATTGAAAGTGCAAGTGCTTTTTACAAAATTTCATTGGTTCCTGATGGATTATTCATGATGGTTCTTAAATTCAACTTTAAAATACCTCATCTATTGAAATTTAAAATTTATAATCCAATCTTATAACTTGATCTTACCGGTCTGTCTTCCATTCTCTGTTCTATGTTAAAAAATATATCTTAAAACAATCTTACTGCAATGGATAACTCATTTATGTCAAATGGACATGCAGATCCTCTTCAGCATTAATCCATATGGATTTTTTGAGTTCAACAGCATTATGTATTTTGATTCAAGTTGGCGGAGTTTACCTTCTCTGTTTCCACCTCTTCTCAATTTTTGTACTTTATCAATAGCAAAATACGATAAATCATTAATATTCCCTTTGTGCACCTCATTGATGTGGCGGGCTACCACATAGCTTTTATCATTATTCTTTACCGCCCTGAGATGCTGCAGAATGCGAACGTGTACCATATGAATTGTACTACCAACATATACTTTAGGGCAAGTACATTGAATGATATAGACCACATAATCACTTTTACAGTTTAATGAACACCTTATTTTCCATGGGTTGCTCATCAATGGAGTTATGACTTGTTCGTTTTTTCCAAACCTACATGCTTTACACTTAAAACATTTGAGAAAGCCAGGACTGGCCTTTAGCCATCCTCCCCCTCTTACTATTTCTGGGTTAGTGTTAAATAAGTCATTTCTCATAGACTTTGCTTTATTAAAAGTCACCATGGGTCTACGTGGTATCTTCCCCTGTAATATGGGGTCTTGTTTCACTAGATACCAATGCCTGCACAGGCTATCTCTCACTTTAGCCTGGTAGGCATTATATCCAGTGATCATCCTGATCTGACTTTCAGTGCTCTTTTTCTTTTCTTTTTTCTCTATGTCAGATTTCAGTAGTATATCCCTTTCTATCTTATCAACTTTGTTTTTAGCCTGCTTCAATGTATTATGTTTGTACCCTCTTTGCAAAAACCTTTCAGTGAGGGCATCTTGTGCTTCATGTAAGGCAGTACGTTCACTACAGTTTCGCTTCATTCTCAAATGCTCCGCGTATGGGATACTCGATTTCAAACGTGGTGGGTGAAAACTTTGAGCATGCAGGATTGTGTTCCCAGCAGTGGGTTTCCTATATGTGCGAGTATGAATTATTCCTTGTTTCACATATACTTCAAGATCTAAATATGTAACACTAGACTCGCTAATGTGTTCAGTGAATTTCAAATTTAGATCATTGTCATTGATATCCTGTATGAACACCTCAGCCAATTCTTTTGATCCATCCCATAAAATGAAAAGGTCATCTATGAAACGAATCCACATAACTATGTGGTCGTCCCATATCTTGCTGTATTTGGTTTTGAGCACCTGCTCCTCCCACCAGCCCATATGCAAATTAGCAAAGCTGGGGGCGAAGCAGGTGCCCATCGCCGTACCTTGTAACTGCTGTACGTATGTCCTCCAAATATGAAGTGACTATTTGTCAGGCGCAATCTACACATCTCAACTAGCATGTTTGTGTGTTGGTATAAATTGATGGGTCTTGTATTTAGAAAGTGACGTATCGCTCGCAGGCCATCTTCGTGAGCTATGCTAGTATAAAGGCTAACGACGTCCAAAGTAATATATATATATATATCGCGAAATTTTCAAAACTAGTGGGGCGCTCCGGTCAGCTCTTGTCTTGAAAGTTTCGGGGTGATTCGCCAAGCGGGGGCCGAGAAAAAAGGGGGGTCCCAAAACGTGTTTTCTCCATGTTATTTTCCATAGGAAACTTTAAACATGGCTACAGCTCGAACTGCTGAACGGAATTACACCAAATTTGGCAAAAAGGTAGCCCTTGGTTCAGAAAGAGCCCTTTTTTTTGTTAAATGGTGTAAATTCGTTTAGTAGTTAATGAGAAAATCAAAAAATAAAAGTTTCGATATCTAGAGGCGCGGTGGATCCGCGGACCCTCCCGACCACAAGCTTTATTCTAATTGGCTGTCAACACTCCAAACCAGGAAGTGTTGGCAGCCATCTTGTGACTCGGTAGCACAGAGTCACAAGAAAGAGAAAAACAAAGGTAAAAGAAAAGGGGGCAGGGTAGAAACACCCTGACCACCCCCTAGGCCTGCTCAGGGGGTCCCACAAGGACCCCCAGGGCCAAAAAAAGCATTTAAAAAAAAAAAAAAAAAACGGCCGAATTCGCGCTTGGTGCGCGAATCTGGACGAAAAATTAAAAAAAAACGAAGCGCGGACTCTTGCGCTTTGTATTCAAAAAGCCCCCGGGTGGGCCAGGTCCCGGGGGCACCAATCAATCAATCAAGACATTTGTAAAGCGCACTACTCACCCGTGAGGGTCTCAAGGCGCTGGGGGGGGGGGAGGATGGGGTGCTGCTACTGCTCGAACAGCCAGGTCTTGAGTAGCCTCCTGAAGGTTAGCAGGTCCTGGTTCTGACGTAGGAGCAGGGGGAGGGTGTTCCAAGTCTTGGCGGCGAGGTGGGAGAAGGATCTGCCGCCGGTGGTTGTTCTTCTGATGCATGGAACGGCGGCGAGGGCGAGGTCGGCTGAGCGGAGCTGGCGGTTCGGGGTGTAGAGGGTGAGTCGCCTGTTGAGGTAGGCCGGTCCGGTGTTGTGGAATGCTTTGTGAGTGTGGGTGAGGAGCTTGAAGGTGATCCTCTTGTCGACGGGCAGCCAGTGAAGATCCCTTAGGTGGAGAGTGATGTGGCTGTGGCGAGGTGCGTTGAGGATCAGGCGTGCAGAGGCGTTCTGTATGCGCTGCAGTCGTTTCAGGAGTTTGGCCGGAGCTCCGTCATAGAGGGCGTTTCCATAGTCCAGCCTGCTGCTGATGAGGGCTTGGGTGACTGTTCTTCTTGTTTCGGTGGGGATCCATCTGAAGATCTTGCGGAGCATGCGGAGGGTGTTGAAGCAGGAGGAGGAGACGGCGTTGACTTGCTTGGTCATGGAGAGTGTTGAGTCGAGGATGAACCCCAGGTTGCGTGCGTGGTCGGTGGGTGTCGGGGCGACTCCTAGTGCGGTCGGCCACTAGGAGTCGTCCCAGGCTGAGGGGTTGGAGCCGAGGATGAGGACCTCCGTCTTTCCGAGTTCAGCTTCAGTCGGCTGGTCTTCATCCATTTGGCGACGGCCTTCATTCCTTCGTGGAGGTTGGATTTGGTGGTGAGGGGGTCCTTGGTGAGGGAGAGGATCAGCTTTGTGTCGTTGGCGTAGGAGATGATGTTGAGGTTGTGCAGTCGGGCGACGTGGGCGAGCGGCGCCATGCAGATGTTGAACAGAGTCGGGCTGAGGGATGAGCCTTGGGACACGCCGCAGATGATCTTGGAGGCTTCGGACTGGAAAGGGGGGAGGCGGACGCGCTGGGCTCTGCCGGAGAGGAAGGAGGTGGTCCATTCCAGAGCCTTGTCTCGGATCCCTGCGTCGTGGAGGCGTGTGCGTAGGGTGCGGTGGCACAGTGTCGAAGGCGGCTGAGAGGTCCAGGAGGATGAGGGCCGCGGTTTCACCGTTGTCCAGCAGGATCCTGATGTCGTCTGTGGCGGCGATGAGGGCGGTTTCGGTACTGTGGCCGCTGCGGAACCCGGACTGGGACGGGTCCAGGATGTTGTGCTCCTCGAGGTAGCGGGTAAGTTGTCCGTTGGCGATCTTCTCGATGACCTTCGCCGGGAATGGGAGCAGGGAGATGGGCCGGAAATTCTTGAGGTCTGTCGGGTCCGCCTTGCGTTTCTTCAGTAAGGCGTTGACCTCGGCATGCTTCCAACTCTCTGGGAAGGTCGTGGTCTCAAGGGAGATGTTGATGACTTTGCGGAGATGGGGTGCGATGGAGGCGCTGGCTTTGTTGAAGATGTGGTGCGGGCATGGGTCTGACGGAGAGCCGGAGTGGATGGTATTCATGGTTTTGATGGTGTCGTCGTCGTTCACGTTGGTCCAGGCGAGCAGGGGGTTGAGGTGGAGGGTGGGCATGTGGTCTGAGGCGTCGGTGGCTGCCGAGGCGGTCTGGTTGTTGAAGCTGTCGTGGATGTCTGCGATCTTACGGTGGAAGAAGGTGGTGAGGGAGTCGCACAGGTCTTGCGATGGCGGGATGCTGTTGGTGCTGGAGCTGGGGTTGGAGAGGTCCTTCACGATGTTGAAGAACTCTTTGCTGTTGTGTGCGTTGCTGTCGAGGCGGTCTTTGAAGGAGGCCCTCTTGGCGGACCTGATGAGATAGTGGTGGCTGCGGATGGCGTTCTTGTGCGCTGAGAGGCTGTCCGGTGTCTGTTCGCGGTGCCATTTCTTCTCAAGTTTCGGCAGGTTTGCTTGGAGGCCTGGAGGTCCGCGGTGAATTAGCTGGCTTTCTTGTCGGTGTGCCTGTTGGAGGGTTTCTTGAACGGGGCGAGGGTGTTGGCGCAGTCGTCGATCCATCGCCTGAGGTTGCGGGCGGCGGTGTCGGTGGGGTTGGGGGGGTGGGCTTCGGGCGAGGGTGTTGTTTAGCTGGTCTTCGGTGACTTTGCTCCAGCTGCGGCGGGGGGTCGGTTGAGTGCGGTGGTGCGTGGTGGGTTTCCGGAAGGTAAAGTGGATGCAGCGATGGTCGGTCCAGTGGAGTTCAGTGGTGTGGCTGAAGGTGACATGCGAGCTTGCGGAGAAGATGGGGTCGAGCGTGTGACCAGCGGAGTGGGTGGGCGTTGTGACGAGCTGTCTGAGTCCGAGGTTGGTGAGGTTGTCGATCAGGGTGGTGGAGTTGGTGTCGTTGTTGTTCTCGAGGTGGAAGTTCAGGTCTCCGAGGAGGATGTAGTCTGTGGAGGCCAGGGCGTGTGTGCTGACTAAGTCGGCGATGGAGTTGCTGAACTGGTGCCGTGGTCCGGGGGGGTCTGTAGATGAGAGTTCCTCTGAGGGTGGTGTTGGGGTCCGTGTGGATCTGGAAGTGCAGGTGTTCGGCGGTGCTGAGGGTATCGTCGGTGCTGGCCGAGACCTTGATGGTGTTCTTGTAGACAATGGCGATTCCACTTCCAACTCCATTGGTGCGGTCCCTGCGGGTGATCTTGTAGCCGTCCGGGATGGCTATGGCGATGTCCGGGGCCGAGGAGGCGTTCATCCAGGTTTCGGTCAGGAAGGCGACGTCTGGGGAGGACGAGTCGAGCAGTTCCCAGAGTTCGACGGCATGCTTGCGTGCGGAGCGGGTGTTCAGAAGGATGCATCCGAGGTGGTTGAGTTCTTTCTTGGCGGGAGGGTTGGCGGCTCGGAGGCTGGTGAAGCTGCAGTTCCGGCATGTGTATGTATGTATGTATGTATGTATGTATGTATTTAAGCTTATATAGCGCTCAGCTACCCCCAACGGGGGTGTCCCGGCGCTTGCAGATACAGTGGGGGGTGAAGGCAAGTTAAAGTTGTCGAGTCCTAGTTTGCTAAAGGAGACTGAAAAGCCAAGTCTTCAAATCCTTCCAGAAGATAGGTTCCGACTTGGCTTTCCTAATATGATCAGGCATGGAGTTCCACAGGGTCGCAGTTTTGACGGAAAAGGACCGTCCTCCTATTCTGGATTTAGAAAAACGGGGGATGACAAGGCACTCACGATGATTAGATCTTAGGGTCCTGGACTGATGGTATTTGCGAACTCTCTTCTTTAGATATTGCGGGCCAATATCATTAAGTGCTCTGTATGCAAGAGTAAGTGCCTTAAATTCAGTTCTTCTCTTAACAGGCAGCCAATGGAGACCACGCAAATGAGGGGATATATGATGTCTTAATGGGATGTTCCTAATAAGCCTGGCTGCTGCATTCTGCACAGTTTGCAGTTTCCTGAGCAGGTATGCTGGCAGCACGATGTACAGACTATTTGCATAGTCAAGCTGTGATGTAATCACCGCATGGACTATTGTTTTCCTGCAGTCCATTGGTAGGAAGTAGAGGAATCTCCGAAGGGCCTTCATTTTCCAAAAGCAGGATGAGGAAACATGAGCTATCTGAGTCTTACATGACAGGGAAGTATCTAGTTTGAACCCTAAATTCCTTGCAGACGAGACTGGAAGAGGAGGGGGGTTAAGTTCTACGGGCCACCAGAAATCTGATAATGGAGGTGAGGGCTGGTTGAAAAATAGCACTTCCGTTTTTCTGTGTTCAGCTTTAGGCAGTTAGCTGTCATCCAAGCTGAGATGTCCATGAGACACTGCCTAAAGTTTGAAAAACCGGCCTCAGAGCAATCTTGGAAGGAAAACACGAGCTGCGTGTCATCAGCATATGAAATAACATCTACCCCGCGTTGCTTTACCAGAGGGGCCAGGGGAGCGAGGTAAACATTAAAAAGGGTCGGGCTGAACCCTGAGGCCCTCCACAGATCACAGGGCGAGAATTCGAAGTGTAAGGATGCAACCGAATTCTCTGGGAGCGGCCTTCTAGGAAGGAACAAAACCAAGCTAAAGTAGTCCCCGTCTCTTCCAACTGTTGAAGCCTCTCTAAGAGGATCTTATGAGACACCGTGTCAAATGCTGCTGACAAATCCAACAGCACCAGCATTGCACAGTTCCCATTATCCATTGTCTCCCGGACAGTTTCTGCTACTTCGAGTAGTGCTGTCTCCGTGCTGTAACCTGCTCTAAATCCCGACTGGGTGTCGTGAAGCAGTTTATTTGATTCAAGAAATGTGGACAGTTGTTTTTGCACTTCTTTTAGAGAATCTTAGCAGGTACTGGCAAAAGGGAGATGGGTCTAAAGTTTTTCAATATTGTAGGGTCTGCATTCTCCTTTTTGAGGATTGATTGAACAATAGCGATGTTCCAGCTAGATGGATAAATGCCCGTTTCCAATGAGGTGTTCCAGAGCTGGTTTAGCGCAGGGTTGAGCAGTGGAGCTAATATTTTAAAAAACCTGGCTGGGCAAGGGTCAAGTGGAGACCCGGATTTGGTTTTTTCCAACTGCTTGAGGGAAGTAGCCAAATCTAAAGGGCTAAATTCAGACCAAGTATTTGTCGGGAGGGAGCGAGGCAGAGATGTATTGAACGGATCTGTCTCAGGAAAGGCTGCATAGATGTCATGAATCTTTTCCTGGAAGAAGACCGAGAGATCCTCACAGAGTGTCAGAGGGAACTATATTGCTTTTCATTGCCTCTAGTTTAAGGAAACCCTGAACAATTTTAAAAATTTCCTTAGTGGAGTTGTCAGCTGATTTTATTTGATTGGCAATATGATCCTTGATAATATTGCGTTTTAATTTGTGAAACTGTTTTATCGCCTTTCTGTATATGATTTTTGCTTCAGGGTCGTAAGCAAAACGCCAGGCCCGCTCAAGTTTCTTACAGCGGCTTTTTCCTGCTCGAATTTTGGTGTAAACCAGGGGGCAGAAGATGTGTTCCTGGCCTGTTTCGTTGTTTTCATGGGAGTTATTTGGTCAAGGGCCGACGTGACCCAGTGATTAAAGGTTACAGTGTCACTGTTCGGGTCTCCGGTGAATGACAGAGGAGTGTTTTCTAAAACAGGTCCTAGTACTTCAGGGGTAACTTTCCTCCAATTTCTTCTAACTTCATATTCAGATTTTATAACATTGTGGTTTGTACCGATAGTTAGATAGAAAGGAATAAGATTGTGGTCGGACCACAAGAGGGGGATAGGATCTTCAGTTGTTAAGGTGGAGATATTCGTAAAAATAAGATCCAAGATGTGGCCAGCCCTATGTGTGGGTTTGTGGACCAGTTGTTTAAGATTCAATCCAGTCAGTGTCTCCGCTAATTGGATGGTCATGGGACATAAAGTATTGTCAATGTGGACATTAAAGTCCCCTAAGACTATGAAGTTGGTATATTTTAAAGAGAGGTCAGCAATCCGGTCGCACATTTCCCATAGCTCAGCGGGCTTAGATGTTGGTGGCCTATAGATCAGCAGTCCCGCAATGGTGAGAATAGGGGAGATTGTGATGTTAAAGGACAGTGCTTCTATTAGGTCAGTATGTTCGACCCTTTTGTGTGAGATCTCCCAATCATTTCTAATAATCACCGCAAGTCCACCCCCCACTCTATTACCCTCCCGGTTTTCTGCCACTATTTTATAGCCTTTTGGGATTGCCATTGAGATATCGGGGTTAGAGTTCTCTCTCATCCATGTTTCCGTTAGGAAGATGAGATCCCAGGACTTTGAATCAAGTAGAAGCCAAATGTTGTCTGCGTGCTTAGGAAGTGACCTACAGTTAATTAGACAAGCATTTATCGTGGAGGTTGACCTATTACTGGGGGTCCATATCTCTAAAGGTGTGGCTTCTGCAAGGGCTTTACACTTTTTTCCCCAGACCTCTTTGTTAAACTTAAAGGAGCAGGACATACAACTATGTTCCAGGTCATGTGGCTCATATTCCAATGTACAGGGGTCAAAGCATGTCGGCTTGGGGCAGGCTGTTGAGTTATACTCAAAGATTTGTGCCCTAGATAGCATAATTCGCGAGTCTGATTGGGAACGGGCAGCATGGCTAGCGCTAGTCGCGGGCCTGTTGCGGACGGGCGCAGACGGGCTTGCCTTCGGCGCGCCAGCGGCGCGCCCGCTGCGCGTCAGAACGGCATACAGTTCAAATACTGCTTTGCGCGGAAAGGGCCCGCCTCTGCCGTCCCCCGGAAGTGCGTCACTCACGGGGGTGCCGCGCTATTGGTCAGGGAGAGCCCTCCACTCAATCGGCAGAAGCCGTGGTGGACCGGGGCAATGACCGAAGGAAAACGGCGTGGCAGCGCCGAAGACAGAAGCCCCAAGAGACTAGGTAGGTCAGGGAGCGTGTGGAAGCAAAGTAAAAGCAGTGAATAGTACACAGATTTCAGGCTAAGAATCAGGCTGTGAGGTATTTTTAAAACATACAATGTGCTAATCGGCGATTAAAAACCAGGAAACTGACAGCGTAGCTAGCGCCTCACCATGAACACGCGTCCGCTGCGCGTCAGAACCGGCATACAGTTCAAATACTGCTTTGCGAGGAAAGGGCCCGCCTCTGCCGTCCCCCGGAAGTGCGTCACTCACAGGGGGTGCCGCGCTATTGGTCAGGGAGAGCCCTCCACTCAAGGGTCCATGGGTGCGCTTCGGGGCGGCTAGGAAGCAGGTGTGTGGTCGTCCGGGGTTGAGTGCGAGGAGGGTGCAGGCGTCATAGCGGCGGCGGTCGTGGCTGTCGTGGGGGCCAGGGGTCCTGGCGCTGGGTGTGGTCCAGGCGCGGACGGGCGCAGACGGGCTTGCCTTAGGCGCGCCTTCGGCACGAGCGACCTGCCTGGAACAGGGTCAGAGGTTGCTCTCTTCACCGCGCAGCGGCCGCCATAAGAAGGGGAGGTGGGAGGGAGGAGCAGCTGGGAGGCGGGAGGGGACGAATAGGCGAGCGGGGGGTGGGGCCGCAGGGGACGCAGCGGCGGGAAAAACGGGCACAAAAGGCAAAAGGGGGGCACAGAAGCAAACAGCAATAGGTCTGGGGCACAGAAGGCAAAAAGGGGGCACAGAACAAACGATAACAGCAATAGGTCTGGGGCACAAATCACAAAAGGAGGAACAGTGGAGCGAAAGAACGAAGTACAGGAATTACCCAGGCGAGGCAGGGGCCTCGAACTCACGGTGGCGGCGGCAGCAGCAGCAGCAGCAGTGGGCAGAGGGACACGGGCGCAGTCTGGTGGTGCTGTGCGGCGTGGAGAGCGACCTGCCTGGAACAGGGTCAGAGGTCGCTCTCTTCACCGCGCAGCGGCCACCATAAGAAGGGGAGGTGGGTGGGAGGAGCAGCTGGGAGGCGGGAGGGGACGAATAGGCGAGCGGGGGGTGGGGCCGCAGGGGACGCAGCGGCGGGAAAAACGGGCACAAAAGGCAAAAGGGGGGCACGGAAGCAAACAACAATAGGTCTGGGGCACAGAAGGCAAAAAGGGGGCACAGAACAAACGATAACAGCAATAGGCCTGGGGCACAAATCACAAAAGGAGGAACAGTGGAGCGAAAGAACTAAGTACAGGAATTACCCAGGCGAGGCAGGGGCCTCGAACTCACGGTGGCAGCAGCAGCAGTGGGCAGAGGGACACAGGCGCAGTCTAGTGGTGCTGTGCCGCTTGGAGAGCGACCTGCTTGCGGGGGCCCCCGCAGCCCCGGGGACCACCACCTCCCCGGGGCTTATTAAAATAAATGCGGGGGGGGCACGCAGCCCTCCCGTAGCCCCGGGGACCGCCACCTCCCCGGGGCTACCTAAAGAAATGCGTGGGGGTCCCAACCCCCCCACGCTGCTCCGGGGACCGCCACCTCCCCGGAGCATTTATGATAATTGACGGGGGCCCCGTGGCCACCCGAGCCCCGGGGACCGCCACCTCCCCGGGGCTAAAAAAATTAGTGCGGGGGGGGCTCAAGCCCCCCCCCCCCCACACACTGTCCCGGGGACCACCACCTCCCCGGGGCTGTGCATGTGATGGGAGGGGGGCCGCGATGGCACCGGGGACCGCCACCCCCGCCAGGTACCTCCAGTAAGCGCCACAGAGTTGCGTTGCAGAGAGGTGTAAAAAGTGGCCTCTGACCACCTCTCTGCAACGCAGCTCTGTGGCGCTTACTTGGAGGTACCTGGTGGGCTAGTTGGCCCCCAGGGACCCTCTGGATTCAAGGGGAATTAATCCCCCAACTTAAAACCCGCCAGGGGGCGCGTTTGCACAGTGGTGAAGGGAGGGGGCGTTGCCTGATGTGACATGTGTGTACTTATGCAAACACTCCGCCAAAACCCAAGCACTTATAAATTCACCATGCACTGTCCTTGCAGTACTCTAATCATCCAGTCACTACTCAGGTACTCATGCAATGACCCAGGCACTGCTACAATACCCTGAGCAGTACCCATGCAGTCCAGCCATCGCCCTGTCACTACCCATGCACTCCTCCAATCACCCAGCGCGCACCATGTACTTATCCAATCACTCAGCCAAAACCCAGGCACTTATAAATTCACCATGCACTGTCCTTGCAGTACTCTAATCATCCAGTCACTACTCATGTACTCATGCAATGACCCAGGCACTAACTCATGGCAAATACAGAGGAGGTCATGCTAATTACAGGGGTACCCCAACGCATAGTGTTCCCTAGTGTATGTAGGCGTTTTCACTGTATTCTAAGTGTCTTTTAGCATAGCACTGGCTCCGGTCCTGGTTATTCAGAGTTAGTTACCACCAGTACCCGTCAGTAAAAAGTTGGGGGCACAGGAGGACTTTCTGCTCCTCTGTTGGTTCTTTCTGCACATCTCTTGCTTCTTCCTGCACTTTTCTTCGTCTTTCTGGACTTCTGTTGCCTCTTTCTGCATTTGTCTTGCTTCTTTGTGCGCTTTTCTTCCTCTTTCTTCACATGTCCTAACTTTGTAGGCATAGTTAGAAATTAGCATTTAAAAAACCATTGAAATTCACTGAAAAAACCATAGGTTTCAGGCACATTATAGTTAGAAATTAGCATTTAAAAACCTTAGAAATTCACTGAAAAACCATAGGTTTCAGGGACGTTATAGTTAGTTGGACATTTCACTCGTACAAAACCATAGAAATTCCCCGTTATAGTTAGTTCAGCTAACTATAACTCGCGCCCCGCAATGCACTGCTGATGTCACATATTACATCATTCATGACATGGTCAGTGACATCACTGATGACCTCTCAAATGACATCACTGATGACATCATCCACGTCAAAATCTGATGCACCTCCTCACACTCTAATATAACCTTTGATACACCCACTGTAAAATACAGACTACCATTCTCGAAACCATCAACACACCAATACCAGTTACTACATACGCACTCACTGATTCCTAGGTCTACACACACATCCACTCATTCACCCATACAATCACTCATACATACAGTCACTCATCAATACAACACTATCATATGCACTCATACACCTATACAGACACCGCCACTCATCCATGGAGTTGCTCACACACCTAGTCAGTCATTCAAAGAATCAATCACACTCCCATTTCCTCACCTATACAGTTATACACACACCACCTCACTTATTAAAACATATACTAACACATACTTACTCTCTTATACAATCACTGATACAAGTACACACTCATCCATACAGCCACTCTCACAATCACGGACTATCACGTATAGTCATTTATATACTCCAACTCTCACATACACTGCCTTTTACATATGTAGTTACTTGGACATGTACACTGAGACATCCAATCTCTCACCAACACACCCACCCGCCCATACAACTGTTTCCACATGCACTCTTGAACCCATACACCCAGTGAATCAACCACTCACACATCTATGCACAGTCACACACCTCCCACCCACCCACCCACCCCCACACACACACACAGTCTCCCATACAAATACTCAGGCAACCAATCAATAACCCATATAGACACTCATGTAGCTACTGACCAACACATGCAGCAGCTTACACAACAACAGACATACTGATACACACATTCAGACAGTTTAGTCACTAACCCATGCATTCAGTAAGACACATTTAATCACTCACTTATACAGTCAGTCACGCACCTACTAAATCCTTCATCCAGACACTTCTACACCCTCTCATTCTTCAATACACTTTGGCATATATATAAAACATATTTAAACTTTACAGAAACAGTCACTGGATGATGTCATCAGTGATGTCATCAGTGATGTCATCAGTGATGTCACTGACCATGTCATGAATGATGTAATATGTGACGTCATCAGCAGTGCATTGCGGGGGCGCGAGTTATAGTTGGCTCATCTAACTATAACTGGGGAATTTCTATGGTTTTGTACGAGTGAAATGTCCAACTAACTATAACGTCCCTGAAACCTATGGTTTTTTCAGTGAATATATATATATATATATATATATATATATATATATATATATATATATATATATACGAATTTGGTTTGTGTTGTATTGTTTTAGCAGTAAAGGCTTGTCAGAGATGTAAAAGGTCAATCCCTTTTGAGCAATACATTTTGTGCGATTAAAGATGTTGTAAGCTGATTATTTTTCTCAGTCACTTTTGGGTCTTGATCAGTGAAAGGAGACCACTTCTAAAACCGGGACCTGGCATCAGAACCTATAGTGAGCTAATAGAAAAAGTTTAATTGCATTAAAAATCTATTTTTGTCAGCCTTTAAGTTTATGAAAGTTGCTGAAATCGGAGAAACAGTTTTGGAGCCATATTATAGTGTGTAGTGGGGCTTATGTAAAGTTTGAAGTGATGTCTGTGCAGAATGAAACATTCTAATCCAACATCATGATGAAACATGTAGGCTGTTTAATATTTTAGCCGCTAGCTTGTTGCTACTCTATTTGAGTGTTTATGGGAGTTAATGAGAAGGACTGCTGGCTTCATGTACATCTAAAGCAGAGGTCTTCAAAATAGGGATGGACCACCTGAACGGTCCTCAATTGATCTCTGGTGGAGGAGGGAGAACTAACTGCCAAGAAAACCACCATGCTGAAAACAGTGATGTCACTATAGGGAAACAGCAGAGTGGCACAGAACCACCCTGTACTGGGCCATAACGAACATCTTTTGGCTCTGTGTAAGTATCGGGGGTGGGGGGGGGGGGCTGTTCTCAAAGAAAGCCTCAAAGTCCTTCACCCATTTCTGATAAAGCATCTTTGTGTGGATACTTTTACATATCAGGGAGACAAGGCTGCCAATAGCATGTTGGCAGTCGTGTATTTGCTCCCATTTTTTAAAGAGCTAATTGATCATAGCTGCAATGTTGGAATTTTTACAAATATATTGAGCTGCCAGTTGTATTGATTATTAGCGGTAAAATGTTTTATTCTGGGGGCCCTCAGTGGCTTTTTTTAATTTTTTTATTTATTGATTTTCACAACTCCTTGTACATATAACAATCACTATACATCAAAAGTGACAAAAATATAAAAAATGACATTAATCTGTTACATACTAAATACCAATGAGCCAATTACAAACCATAATCAAATCATAATGACAAAACCAAAAGTACAATAAAAAGAAGAGCAATACACAAAAAACCCGTGACTAATAACGAAGTATATCTGTAGAAAAAATCATGAGACCTATTATCAATCTAGACAATGTGTGGCATAGATATTCATGTGGATTCAGCAGCAGTGGATTCTTGCTGAGCTGTAGTACGTAGATATGTTACTAATGGCTCCCAAATGTCATTTGGCCTTGAGGTCGGCGGTAATTCCTCCGCATAGAGGACTAAGTTTTCTCTACAGAGTGATAAATCTTTCAGCCACAATTCCACTGAAGGGCTCAGTGTACTTTCCCACACCATCGCCACCATTCTCTTAGCAACGAGCAGTGCCACTCTCGTTAGCTTACCCACAGCACCTTTTATCGAAGGAACCAGCCCCAACAAACATGTTTGCGGAGTGCACAGCAACGTGATCCCAATGATTCTTGATAACGTGGCCACCACTGTTGCCCAATACTCCGCCACACGCCTACAAGACCAGGCTAAGTGCCAGAAGTCTGCTCCCAGTGCCCCACATCGTTTACAGGCGTCGGTATCCCGGAGCCCATACTTAAAAAGCTTACTTGGAGTGTAGTAGACCTGGTGTAAATATTTAAAATGTATAATTCGGAGATTTCCATTAGAAGTGAGCGCACCAGTAAGTTGGCAGCAGATCTCCCATTCCTTTCGAGTGAGAGGTGGGTCGAGTGTTTCATTCCAGGTGTCAAGGCTCTTGTCATTGTGGAGAGGCCTATCTTCCCTAGCAGCGTGATATAACTTACTGACCAGCCTGTGTCGAGATGGGGCAATGAGAAGTGTGCGAAGTGCCAATGTCTCAGGCGGCTCTGTGGGGAAAGTGGGGTAGTGAAGCTGCAACGCCCTTTTCAGTCTATACATGTAAAGAGGGGTGTCTTATTCTGAATGTAGTCCATATCCGTGGTGGTCAAGAAAGTGCTCTCTGGATATAAGTCTTGCATCTTGGTTATGCCCACTTGCTCTAGTGCTCGTAGTGCTCCCTGCTCATGCGTTACCGATACACTCGCGTGGTGAGCCACCGGCAGAAGCGGGGAGTATAATGGGAGCTTCCCTGCCTCATGTCCCAACGCCTGCCAAGCAGCAACCGTGGATGTAATGGTGTTGAATGTGAAGCGGGTGGAAGGTCTATGACTATGTGTCAGCAACGAGCGCAGTGGGATAGGATGGGCATCCCAGTGTTCTACCGCTATGTGCGGGACAAATGCGTGCGGGGAGAACCAGAAATGCGCATATTGGGCCTGTGCACATACATAATAAAGATAAAAATCTGGGACGTTGAAACCCCCGTGTTTGTAGTCCAATGTAAGAGTCCTCCAACTCACACGCGCCTGTCGGCCACCCCAGATTAGACGAAGCAATAAGGTTCTTATTTGTTTAAAAAATTGTTGTCAGTTGCAGTGGTATATTATTAAAAAAATATAAAAATTTGGGTAATACCATTTTGACCAAAGCAATGCGGTCTGCAAGCGAAAGCGGGAGTTTTATCCATCTGTCCACTTGTTGTTCTAACAGTGCTGTAGTTGACCCATAATTCTCGCGAATAACAACCTCTGGCTTGCGATGAATCCACACCCCCAGATATTTTACCGACTCTGTGGTCCACACCAGGGGGAATTCGAGATCGTGCGCAAGTGTGCACTCCGTCAGTGACATCACCACCGACTTGGACCAATTAATGTTTAGGCCCGAAAAACGGGCAAAGCGGATATATTCTCGAAGAACAGGCTCTAGATCGGTGCGAGGCTCATGTATGAAGAGCAGCATATCATCTGCGTAGAGAGATATAATGAGTGGTCTATGGAAGAAATTAAGCGCCGCACATTTATGAGATTGTCTTATTATACAGGCTAAAGGCTCCAACGTTAGAGCAAATAGCAGTGGTGAAAGAGGGCATCCTTGCCGAGTGCCCCTGGTTATTTGTATTGGGTCCGACGTATATCCCTGCACTCGTGCCACAGGCCCAGCATATAGCAGTCGCACCCAACTAACAAAGAGGGGTGAAAAGCCCATTCTCTGTAAAACATAGAAAAGATAGCCCCATTCTATAGAGTCAAATGCCTTGGCGGCGTCAAGCATGATCGCCGCCGCCGGCAATTCAGGGTTAAGAGTGTGGAGTGTGGAAAACAGTGTTCGTAGATTATGGGAGGTTGAGCGCTCTGGAATGAAGCCCGACTGGTCAGGCAGAACCAGTGATTGCATGAGCGGCTGGAGACGGATAGCCAGGATCTTCGCCAATATTTTTACATCTGTATTGATGAGTGACAGAGGTCTGTAAGATTCGCAATTAGAGGAGGGTTTATCCTTTTTGAGTAGAGTTATAATCAGTGCCTCTCGAAGTGTTGGTGGCAATTCACCCAACTCATACGCTTCAGCGTACATTTCTAATAAATAAGGGGAGAGTTCTTCAATATAGGTTTTATAAAACTCACTCGTGAAGCCATCGGGACCCGGCGCTTTTTTATTCGGTAGTGTTTTTATCGCCGTGTGGATATCTTCCACCGTGATCGGTTGATTTAAGAAGTCCCTCTGACCATCCGATAGCCACGCAATGGCTACCTGTGAAAGGTATTTATCAAGCTCCGCTACATCGGTTTCCCCCTGGGATGTGTATAATGTTTCATAATATTGCCGAAATTGATTAGCGATATCTTGCGTGCTGTGATAATCTTGGCCGGCCTCGTCTGTAACTTTAGTGATTGTCTCCCTGTCCAGTCGGTATTCAATCTTGTTGGCTAGATGGTGTCCTGGTCTGCCACCCTCTCCATATGCTCGCACCCTGTACCGTTTGGATATGTATCTCATCTCTTTCTCAGCCAAATTCGCATGTTTGGTAGTGGCCTCTTTGATGGCAGCCAGGGTCGACACGCAGGGCGTCGTCTCATACTCCCACTCTAGTTTTTTTAACTCAATCTCAAGTTTGGTCAATTGTCCTCTTAAGTCCTTCAAAATACCAGCAGCTGTGCCGATACATGTGCCTCGAATAGTGGCTTTGAGTCCCTCCCACAGTACGCCCGCGCTATCCACTGATCCCTTATTATTCTCGAAGTACTGCACTATGGCGTCCCGAATCGTTTCCATGTACGTCGGATCCAGCAGCGCCTCAGGCCTGAAGCGCCATGTAAATGCCTGAGGTACGGTTCGCGGAATGGTTAGGACGAGGCGAACAGGACAATGATCCGACAGTGTTCGCGGTAGTCCAGCTACGTCAGCCACCCAGCCCGATGCCTCCCTGCTCACCAACCAGTAATCAAGGCGGGACCAACTGCCATGTGCAGTGGATATGTGCGTGCCTTCCCGCGTGTCAGGATTTCTATGTCGCCAAATATCTAGTAGACCCAAGTTTTCCATACCATCTTGAATCGCACGCGCTGCCCCGGGGGAGTGCCCCTCTCTGCCACTAGATTTATCTTTAGAGGGATCCAAGTGTGTATTGAGGTCACCGCCCCAGAGAACAATAGCATCTGGCAGTGCGCGGATATCAGCTAAAATGCGCTCGTATAGTATAGGGTCATCATAGTTCGGACCATAGGTGTTGACGATAGTGACTAGTGTGCCTAACAGCTTCCCATGTAAAATAGCATAGTGTCCCTCTGTGTCAGTGCTAGTATGTACCACAGTGAATGGAAGACCCTTTTTGATAAGGATGAGGACACCCCGGCTATAGGAAGAGTACGAGGATGCAAGACGACTCCCCGCCCAGCGGCTCCCCACTAACTTATCTGTGGTTGGCGTAAGATGTGTTTCCTGTATAAGGGCAATACCAATGCCATGGCGATCCAAGTGCGCCAGGACCTGACGAATCTTTCTTGGGGAGTTTAGCCCCCGCACATTCCATGTTAAACAGGAGACCGTCATTACATTACTATGTATAGTTGCAGCAAGGTATATTTGTGAGGCGCATAGCCCACCTAGAGAATCCCGCACAGTTATAGTTGGTGGTATGGATATATCTGCCACAGTTAGCTAAACTAAAAACATTAGTCACAGGAACGTTCTCTACCTTTCCCTCCCACCCCCCTGTACCCCCCACCCACTTTAGCAACCCCAACCTGCCAAAGCCTTCCCGAACCTCCCAAGTGTGAAACCCTGGGAGAAACCAATGGCTGGGATCACCCATAAGGGGGGCGCTTGAGCACAGTAACCCTCCCAACAAGTCCAGGAGGTGGCCAAGTCTGCATTATGCCATCCACACATTAAATGTTAACGCTTTTTTAGAAGAAGTGCACAATAGAAAAATTTAACCTCAGCGCTTCCTGCGCACGACAAATAGTACCATCATTATAACAATAAGAACATTTGAACGACGTGTTTCAATTTTTAACACAATACCAAGGGATATCATTTTGACATTGCGATCAAAGAACAGGTTTGCATGTCTATCTTAATTCAGCCATCAAACTATGGAACAGTTCGTGCATATAATACGAACTATTATTCTTCCGTTAATTCACTGCCTCCCTCGGCAGCTGAGCCCGTATCCGCAGATGTAGAGCCACTGCGTCGTGTGATGTTTTTCGCAAAAGTCATCGCAGCCTTCGGGCATGTGAAAATCTTGTATTTCCCTTTTTCCTCTATGCGCAGTCTTGCGGGGTACAGCATTGCGTACGGTATTTTCGACGCGATGAGGACTTTTTTAACTTGCTGATACTCTCTCCTAGCCTCTTGAACCGCCATCGTGAAATCAGGATAGAAGGCCAGATTGTTCCCTTGGTGGGTGATGGAACATTTTTCCCTTGCCAAACGTAGTACAGTGTCCCGGTCTCTATAATTCAGTAGGCGGGCAATGACCGGGCGCGGAGGTGCTCCCGGGGCCGGGCGAGCAGCCAGCGAGCGGTGTGCACGCTCTACTATCAAGACTGGCGAAAGTTGTTCTGCCCCGAAGAGCTCACGAAGAAGGTTCTCCACATATGTTTCCATTCTTCCATTCTTCCTGTATTTGTGGATTCTGGCAGGCCCGTAATGCGCACATTGTTCCGGCGCGATCTTGCTTCCAAATCTTCATTACGGGCCTGTATGACTGCCAGTACTTTCTCCAAAGATGCCGTTCTCCCAGAAACCTGCTGCAGACCGTCCTCCGTGTCCGATATGCATGTCTCTGCCTCACTCAACCGTTGCACATGCTTATCCAACTTTGCGGACATATGGTCCATACGTAGATTCAGATGGTCAATCTTACCATCAATGGTCTGAAGACTTGCCTGTACCGCAAGGAGAGTCCGATCAATGTTGGTGAGTTGAGTGGTTGGAGTGTCCGCCTCAGAGTCAGAGGCTGTATGCTGAGGAGCCCGACTCGACTTTCGTGGCTCAAATGTGAGTCTTGGCTGGCCACGTTCTGATTTACCCATGTCGCCCACACAGCCAACCTCGGCCGGAGCCAGGCCCGGGCGGAGGAGGATAGGAGGGGACAAGACTGGCTTTGTTTCTTGCCGTCGATCAATATGGCTCAAGAGGCTAATCAAATATCGAGAGGGCGGAGATGTCTCTGTGATCGTAGCACTCCGCACCCATCGGCGTATCGCCAGCACTCAAAGAGCAGCACCGCAGTGTAGTTCTGCCAACCAGACCACTAGAATCACTTGCGCGGAAATCAGGTTAGCAGGGACAGTTCTGGCCAGCACCCATCCTGATGAGTGCGCCAACCGCTTATAGTAGGAGGCAAGTCAGCACCAGAGAGTCGCCATACCCCAAAAGCAAGAGCAGCAAATCTTACAGGCCTCAACGAGGTAAGGGCCCGGGTCTCACTACCACGCTAGGCCCCAGTTGCACTGTTGCAGGAGGAGGAGCGCCCTTTCATGCATCCAGAGTGGCACAGTTCCCCTGCAGGTCGCCGTCCCCACAACAGAGCCGGATCACAGCTAGGCCCTTCACAGCACAGCGCACCGCTGGCCTTTCACGCCAGTTCACCGCAGTTAGTAATCACCCGCCAGCGTAGGGCGCTGCCGTCCCCACAGCGGCCACAGACACAGGTAAGCGATGGGAGGCCTCACGCGCTCCCAACCTTGTCGCAGCAACTAGGTGGGGCCGCCTCGCCTGCACCGGCGAGCCGCCCGCCTGCCCCACAGGGACGGATCCAGGCAGCCCCGTTGGCTCCGGACTAACGCCGCAGTCGGCGGGAGGCAGTTCCGCTTCCCACACTCCCGCCCCAGAAAGCCGCAAGGAACACTAGACAGGGGCGGCCTACTCCTTCACTTACGCTTCTTACCGTGACGGGAGCTTACCGGCCCGCAGCCCAAGTCCTACAGCTCTTCCGGGCAAGACGTAGTAGCGCCGTGCCCCTCGCAACGACCGCAGTTCAGTGCCAGCATCCACCGCGACCCGCACCAGTCCTTACCGCAGAGGCCGACCGCGGCTCACCACGTTGCCGACGCAGGCCCGGGACCTCTTCAGCCGCTGGTCCACTGTCTGGTCTGTTCCGATGTCCGCAGCCTCAGCCCAGTTGTGCTGTACACATTCAGTTTAGGAAGGTTTAATGAAAAGGAGCAGTTTGCAATAGTGCATTCTGGGGGTTGTAGGAACGGGGCTTCTTATCGCTCGAGTAATTGGCTGATTGGAAGGGGAGGAGACACGGGACCTGGGTTGAAAAGGAAGGCGGGTTGGAAAGCGAGAGCATTAATTTTTTCAAAAACGGCGAGAGCCTGGTGGGAAAGCCTTGTTAGTGTGAATCAAGGTAGGAACTGTAAAACTGTTAGGATCGCACCAGTGGGGAGTGTTTCGCTTTCGGGGTTTATGGATGGAAAGTATCTGAATAATGAATGGAAGGGTAAGGATTCCGGGGTTTCTTATAGGATAAGGGGTAAATCAAACGGATTATGCTGATTGAGAGGTTGGGTGGGGCACAGCTCATAGTGTTTGTAGATGTAGTTAGCGGGAAAACGCAAGTTACGGGGTTACAACACAAGGTGAAATGTATTGAGATTTGAGTGGTAGATGTTGGGGTCAGCACGGTCTAACGTTGGCTCTTTTTAAATATTTACAGTGAACCCCTGATGAAGGGCGAAAAATGAAGCCCGAAATGCATTGGGTATATGATTCATTATTACGACTGAGGATGTTCGTGTATATTTCGTGTTGCAGTAGAAGGCCTGGAGTGGCACAGCTGCTACATTTAGAAGTTTACTATGCATGAAACGTCTGCCTTGTGACAGAAAAAAAGCAAAAAATCATATGAAACTTTGGAAGACTTTGGAAATAAAAGTGATAAAAATTGGAAGTTAATGAAGTATTGTTGTTATTGAGCAATAGTTACGCTGTGCATCCGGTTCAGGAGTGAGACGTCACGCCTATAAAAATGAATTTAAAAGGTCGACAGTGTTGCAATTTATTAAACTCCATGCGCCAGATGTACTTCTCTTACAGGAAACACACCTTAAAGGTAACTACTGTAAAGCACTAGATAGGTATGGGTATACTTTGATAGCACACGCAGGCTACACCTCCGGTTCCAGGGTAGTGGGAATCCTGACCAGACTGGCATTTCCCTTCATCCAAAGTAATGTATGGACAGATGCTTCAGGGAGACATGCTGTTGTAAGCGGCATATGGGAAGGGAAAAAACTTAACCTTTGTTCGGTGTATTCCCCCGGGTCTCCAGACGGCCATGTTCGACGTATTGGGTCCCCTGTTATTGCAGCTGCCTGAGGGTAGGTTGGTCCTGGGAGGTGATATGAATGACTTTGTGTCACCGGAGTTTGATGTGGCTGCCGGGGGTCCCTCGGGGGGGGGTACCACGGGAAGGGGTGGTCAATTGCAGGGATTCCTTGAAGTGATGGGTCTGGGCGACATTTGGAGGTATCAACACCGAAACACGAAGCAATACACACACTTAACGGCAGCATCGGGAAGCCTCTCAAGGATTGACTACATTATCACTCTAGGTCCTGGACTGGGGGAATTTAGGAACGCTGCACATATGGCACGTGGGATATCCGACCATTCCCCTGTGGAAACTGAGTTAGCAGGCCCCGTGATGGACTACACGCTGCGCAGAGAATAGACCCATGGTTCCTTAAGGACGAAGACTTCAGAGAAGAAATGAGGGAAGGGGCAGAGCAGTATTTTGAGGATAATGTGGGAATGGTAGAATCCACAGTGACCCTCTGGGAGGCTTTTAAAATGGTCCTCCGAGGTCCAGCACAGGCAAAAATAGGTGCCATTAAGAAAGAAAAATACCTTAAAGGTCTCGTCCTCGAAAAATAAATATTAAGTCTAGGCCCGAGCATTAAGAACCGTTTCTCAAGCAATCGGAGACAGACAGCACTTACGGGTGCGGCAAAAAGAGCTAAGGGATTTATCGGAAGATGGCGCCAGAGCGCAAGCACTGGACACACAGCATAGACTTTATGACGTAGGGGACAAGGCCAATAAGCTGCTGGCCTGGTTGGACAAAAGACAGACGAAGGGAAGCTGGGTCCCAGGACTGCAAGATGAGACATGGGTAAAGTATGAAACGGGGCAGAAATAGCTGAGGAGTTTGCCAAATATGAGGGGATCTATACATCTTGCTCGCAACACACAGAGGAGGATTGTAGAGACTTTCTACGCGACATCTCACTGACGCGACTCTCGGAGCAGGACAGGGAGCGGTTAGAGGGAGACCTGACGGCTGATGAAATCAGATAAGCAACCCTAGGCCTCCAATCCGGGAAAGCTGCAGGATCAAATGGCCTGCCAGTAGAAATGTATAAGGCCATGCTGGATGTAACAGCGGAACACCTGCTAAATAGGTTTGGCCAGGCGAGACTCGAGGGCTGATTACCGGTGGACCAAAGGATGGCGGTGATAACTACCATCCCAAAACTGGGTAAGCCACCCACGGAGTGCGGGTAATTTAGAACAATTTCACTACCTCAACTATGAGGTGAAAGTGCTCGCCAAGCTCCTATCCACAGGCTTGGCTAGTGTGATTACTACCCTTATTCATCCAGACCAATCTGGATTTATGCCCCACAGAAGCACTAGGTTAAATCTCTGAAGGTTATTTGGAATATTACATATAACGGAGAAATGCCAGAAGGAGCAATCGGCCCTGCTATCCCTCGATGCTAGAATGGCATTGGACAGCGTGGAGTGGAATTACCTCTTCGTAGTCTTAGAAAAGTTCGGTATGGATCCCAAATTTATCGGATGGGTCAGACTCCTATATGAACAGCCATTAGCCAGGGTGCGGGTTAATGCCACTATATCTCGGGTGTTTACCCTACAGAGAGGCACTAGACAGGGATGCCCACTAGCTCCAATTTTGTTCACGTTGGCTCTGGAACCACTTGCGGCATGGGTACGACAGGACCCTTTGATCTGGGGGATACTGATAGGGAAAGAGTGGGAGGACCGGATATCACTCTACGCAGATGATATTCTGCTATACGTTAGAAAACCGAGACAATCAGTTGACCGCATCCTACAAATCTTCTGCATGTAGGGGGAATACTCGGGATACCGAATCAACTTGGATAAGTCAGTGTTATATCCCTTGGCCGGAGAAGCACCCACCCTGACATCCAGATGTGTGGTGCCTGTGCAAGAGAGTGGTTTTAAATATCTCAGGATTCACATAACACGAGATCCCCAAGAATTTAATCGACAGAACGCGGGCTTACAGCTCGATAGACTCATAACAGATGAAAAATGACAATGATGGGACGGGCGACAATGTTCAAGATGAAGGCGCTACCGTGTCTATTGTATGTGTTTCAAAATACGCCATGTGCGGTGCCCTCCTCTTATTTCCAACGAGTAAATGCGGAACTTCGTGCTTTGCTGTGGTGCGAAACGGCCCCACATATAGCCCTGAGTAAACTACAAAGAGGGGCCTAGAACGGAGGTTTAGCAGTACCGGACATTCGTGGCTATTATTGGGCAGCCCAGCTAGTGAACGTGAATGGATGGATGTTTGAGGACAGGAAGGACCCAGCATACAGAGTTGATAGACTGGCAATAGGAGTGAGAGGCCCTCGGGATGTACTTTAAAAAAAAAAAATGTTTTAATTTTATTTATTCTGGTCACCAAAAAGAAATTACAGAGTTATACAACATGTATATTCTATTGTAACATACAACTTCATAGTACGTGGATCTTACATTAATTGACGTGTATGGCCCATAAGAATTATTTTTTCCTTATAGTTAACATCAGCGGCATCTCTATTGCGTGCCTCCCAATCATCACTGTTCCGTAGCTCCTCGCCCCGGCCTTTGCTCCATTATTCTCATAGTCTCAGCTATTTTCGAGAAGTCCTTCTGCTTAAAACGCCAGTAGTGTGCTGTGTGGATGTTCAGTCATCGGGTTGGGTAGTCCTAAGATATTGTACAAAGGGTTCCCAGAAATCCCTAGGTCTGGAGGCCTGTGGTAACTCTTCCGCATATGTCTCCAATGACTCTTTACAGTAAGTCATGTCTGCGATCCAGTCCTTGTATCGTGGTGGGCGCTTACTACCCCAGCGTAGGGCAATGCAGCGTTTAGCCAGCAACAATGCCACAGCAGAAACTTTCGTCTTCTAGCCAGCCTTATTTTGTATATTCCCAGCAGGCGTGCTAGTGGGTTGTTTGGTATCCGTTCTGCTAACCTGAGCCTAAGAGTGCTTGTCACTTCGTGCCAGTATGGTTGGATCTGAGGGCATGACCATGCCATGTGCAGAAAGTCTGCACCGGAGGCGCCACATCTGTGCCACTTGTCCTCTGGTCTCAGTCCGCACTTGTGCAGTTTTGCCGGTGTGTAATATATTTGATGTATACATTTGAAGGGAATAATGCGCAGGTTGCAATTTGGTGTGAGCAACTTCATCAGCGCACAACTGTAATCCCAGTCCTCTTTAGCGATCGAGCTTCCTACTGCCTCCTCCCACCTATGAAGTGGCTTGTTCGGGGGTTGACTCTGTTCGCCTTGGGTGGCGGCATATAGCTGTGTTACTAAGCTCTGGCGTGTGGGTGCTGTCAACAGGATTTGTAGTGCGTTAAGCAGTGTCGGTTCTTCTGGAAATGAGGAGTATAATCCCCTTACTGCCATACGTAGTCGCAAGTATGCAAATATCTTTAATGGCGTGCGGTGAACACTGAGGGACGGGGCGTCCTGTGATATAAATTGGCCATGCGGAAATACGTTTCCCATGGTGCGTAGCCCAACTTCCCCCAGTAGGGTTAGCATATTCTTTTCTTGCGTTACTGTTATTTGTGGATGGTGAGAGAGGGGCAACGCCGGAGCATATATTGGGAGTTTCTGTGCCCTTATTGCTAACGTGTGCCATGCCCACGATGTGCAGTGTACTGGATGTATTACCTCTTTCGGGGTAGTCCTCCTCGGGTCAGATATGAAAGTGATCAGAGGGGTCGGCTTCACACTATCATGTTCTACTGCTATATGCGGTATATGGTCATGTAGCTGTAGCCAGTAATGAGCGTGCTGTGCCTGCGTGCAGTAAAAGTATAATTGGAGGTCTGGTGCGCCAAATCCCCCTTGGTGATGGGTCTGGTCAGAACTTTCCAACCCACTCTTGCCTGCTTCCCTGCCCATGTTAGCCTCAGCATGGCTGATCTCAGTTGTGCAAAGACTGCTTGTGTGAGCCAGATCGGTATGTTCATAAATAAATACAGAAATTTTGGCAATACAACCATCTTCTGTATGGCGATCCTGTCCGCTAATGAAAGCGGTAGTTTGATCCACCGATCTATCTGGTCCTCCAGTTTTGCCATTGCCCTACCATAATTCTCTCTAATCACTGCCTCTGGTGTATCCATATGCCTAGATATTTCACCGGTTCAGTCTGCCATTGTAATGGGTAATCCAGATTAGGCCGTGTTGTAGCTGGTGTAAGTGGTATTACCACTGATTTGTCCCAATTAATACTAAGACCGGAGTAGTGTTCGAACCTTATATATTCTCTGAGTGGGTTTAAGTTGAGATCTGGATACCGTGCATAGAGGACCATGTCGTCAGCGTATAGTGATATAGCGACCGGGCGAAGCTGGAATTGTAATGCGGATTCTGCATGTTTTTGCCCTATTTTACATGCTTGCGGTTCTAGTGCTATTGTGAAAAGCTGCGATAGCGGGCATCCCTGTCTCGTTCCCCGGCTTATACTGATCGGGTCTGATGTGTAACCATTAACTCTAATGCGCGCGCTGGGCTCTGTGTATAGTAGTGCAATCCAGCGTAGAAACGGTCCCGGAAACCCCATCCTACGCAACACCGTGAACATGAAGGGCCATTCCACTGAATCAAAAGCCTTCACCGCGTCCAATAGGGCTGCGGCAGCTGGCAAATCGGGATTCAGGTGGTGGAACATTGCAAATATGGTCCGTATATTTTGCGTTGTGGATCGTGATGGTATAAAGCCAGCTTGGTCCGGCAAAATCAAATTACGTAGCAGTGGCTGTATTCGTGTTGCAATAATTTTAGCTAATATCTTAGCGTCTGTTTATTAAAGATAATGGGCGGTAAGATTCCCAAACCAGACAAAGACCCAGTACGGTGTGGAGTGTTATCAAGAACGCCTCTCGCATGGAGGCCGGTAACATGCCATCTTCGTAGGCAGCCTCGTACATTTCTGCCAGGTGTGGGATTAGTAAGTCTCTTTATAGAACTCCCCAGGGAGCCCATCCATACCCGAAGCTTTGTTATTAGGGAGGGAATTAATCGCCCCTTTTATCTCATCTTTAGTGATGTGATGGCAGAAATATTCGCGATGTTCATCCGACAGCCATGCCAAGGCAATGTCCTCTAAATAGTGACATATCTCAGGTGGGGAAGCAGTCGATTGTGCGGAATAGAGGCGGGTGTAGAACTCTGAGAAGCAATCTAGAATTGATGGGGTATCATATGTGGGCTGGCCATGCGTATTTATGATCTGGGTTATGTAAGTTGATGTGTGTGCGGGTCGAATTCTGTGTGAGAGCGTCCGCCCCCCTCTCCATACTTGCGTGCAGTGTATCTACGCGAAATATATTTTATCTCATCATTTGCGAATTCATGATAAGAGTCCACCTTCAGCCTGATATCTGCCAGTATCTTAGGGTCCTGTGTGGCCGCATATTCCGCCTCTAAGTGTTGTATATCTCTTTCCACCATGGTCAGTTGCTGCTGAATGTCTTTTAATATGCCCGCGTGTTTACCTATACAGTGGCCCCTAATAGTCACCTTAAAGGCCTCCCACAGTGTCTTTGCACTACTTACAGTTCCTGCATTGAGGTCAAAGTACTCTGATTGCCTTGTGCAGTTCAGAGCGAAAAACCTGGTCCTGGAGTGCACCCTGTTGTAGACGCCATGTGAACTGTCTCGGGGTGTGTGTAGGGATGGCAAGTACCAGTCGAACAGGTGCGTGGTCTGACAATGTCTTGGGCATGTGTTCTACAGAGGCAGTCCATGTGCAAATGTCTTGTGTGGCCAACCAATAGTCTATTCTAGACCACGTGTTATGGGCTGTTGACGTACAAGTGCCCTCTTTACGTCCTGGGGGTCTCAAACGCCATACATCTAACAGGGCACATTCGTCCATACCTTCCCTGAGCACCTTTGCCGCTTGCTTCCCATATCTTTCGTTAACCGTGGACCTATCCAGAGCTGGATCTATGCATGTGTTAAAATCCCCTCCCCAGAGGACAGCTGTGGGTGGTAGGGTGCGCAGTTTCGCCAGTACCTGCACAAAAAAGGATGGGTCATCATTATTTTGACCATATGTTGTGACGCTAGTTAAAGCAGTGCCTCTGAAGTTGCCGTGAACGATCACATACCTCCCATGGTCGTCTTTAATGGAGCTAATCAATGTGAAGAGGATACCTCGGCTAATAAGGAGCAGCACTCCTCTAGCGTAAGTGGAGTAAGAGGATGCCATACGATAGGATGCCCACCTCATACCTATTCTACCTTCTGTGAGGTCGGTTAAATGTGTTTCTTGGAGACAGGCAACATCTACCTTGTGGCGAACTAAGTATGCGAGGACCTTACGTATTTTCTGTGGATTATGAAGGCCTCTTACATTCCACGTCATGAATGTCGGAGATCGTGTATGTCTTGATCTATTATCCGTACTCAGTGTCTCGCTTATAATGGACTTGCCAGTATCTTGTGTGTGCGCCTCTACTATGACAGGTAGTATCTGCTATTCTAATGCTGACCAGGTTTTTCAAAATAACACCCTGTCCCCCTCCCCTCCCACTCCGCCTTTCCCGTTTCAGCGAAGACAAACCCAATAAACTTGTAGCTTACCCTACTCCCCCCCCCCCGATCGCCCAAACAAAAAGTTAACTAGGCGTGGTGTACACAGGTTGGTGGGAGCTGCCATTCCGATTGCCCTGTGAAAAAAATTCACATGGGTGGTCGCCGTGTGGACATATAGTCTTATGCACACTCAAGCCTGCAGGGCAGCAGCTATAGAGCCGGATTGACTATTAACAGCAAGGAACACCTTATCTCCTGGACATACAGTGCATGTTCATATATATAACATTCAAGCAGTGCTACATTGGTTATTTCACTGTGCCCTCGGTTAGCACTTATCTGTGTCCTCCGGATGTGTCGTCAGGTACCGTCCTTCTCGAGTTCTTAGGTGTTGGTGCACAGTCTCTGGAAAGTATTGTTGCTTCCTCCAAAGGTAGCGCTCTCTGTGGCTCCCCAATTAGTCCATTGCACATTGTAATCATCAAGACCCCTCCTGATGCAGTCCGGACAGTCTGTGGGTCTCTCGTTGTATTTCTTAATCTCAGTACCGTGGCTAGTAGCAGTTCTGTGAGTGGCGGTCCGTTATTTGACGTCGGATGTAGAGGCCTGTTCTTCCGGCCCTCCTCTCGGTGATTTCCTGCGTGTACTTTGGGATCCTTTCTGCTGCAGAAACTTGAGCACGTCTTTCGGATCGCTATAGATTGTTGTCTTCCCTCCGTCTGTTACCCTCAATCTGGCCGGGTAAAGCATCGCATATGGGATGTTTTGGTCGCGAAGTTTCTTTTTTACAGGCACAAACTTCTTTCTCTCCTGGACAAGCGGCGTAAAATCCGGGTAGATAGATATGTCCATTCCCTCGTGTTTCAGGCTGCCCAGTTCCCGGGCCTTACGGAGTGCGCATCCCGGTCCCTGTAATTTAATAGTTTAGCTATTATCGGCCGTAGTATTGCCCCTGATGGCGGCAGCGGAGCTAGTGGTCTGTGTGCTCTTTCGATGATAAAGACGTCGGAGAAGGTCTCCTTCCCCAGGAGAGTTATGAGCAGCTGTTCGACGTAGCGCTCCATGGGTCCCGTGCTTGTTGTCTCCGCTATTCCCATGAGGCGTACGTTATTCCGGCGGGAACGCGCCTCGATGTCTTCAGCCTTTGCCATTTAATTTTGCCAAGCTTTTGTCCATTTTCCCTTGCCTGGTTTCCATTTGATGCTGGGCGTCTTCTGCTTCAGAGATGCGGCGCTCCGCCATATCAATCCGTTCCGTGTGCTTGTCTAGGCGCTCAGACATGCGGTCCACTCTATAGGTTAAAGAGTCTATTTTACCATCGATGTTAGAGAGGGAATTTTGTATGGACGAGAACATGGCCTGCACATCGCTATTGGTGACACCGCTCTCAGCTCCGTCTGCCAGCTGCGTGGATTGTTGTACTTCCGAGCTAGTCTCAGCGGATTTTTTCGACTGTTCGTAGTTGAGTCTGGGTTGGTTCCTGTCCGGTTTGCCCTTGTTGCGGCCTTAGGAGAAACCCAGTATCGTCCTCCGGGTGTACTCCGTATGTTGTGAGTACTGCTCGGGTCTAAAAGAGTCTCGGACTGTTCCTTCGTCCGCTGCGTTGGGAGTCAGCTATTCCCGTTCAGGCAAGGTGGACAGGCACATGCACAGCAGAGTTTCGTCAGGGGAGCCGCAGTTGCACGTTAGTGGGGTGAACCATGCGTATGGGTGGGTATCCACGTAGACCACCCAGACTCAACAGCACAGAAATTGGAGTTCCTGCTCACAGCATGCGCACCACATGGGCCCTACGGTGGTTGCACTGTGCTGTGCGGCAATATCGGTGGGAGCGCCCCCAGGGGTGTCACAAGCAGTCACATTACTTGGCATAAATTCAGGTTTTTTTATCCCATGCAGGCCGCTGCTGGGCTATATTACAGTATCTAACTGGCTGTTGCAGCCTTCATTCTTCCCAGACTGCCAACAGGATCCCCACGCTCACCTCTGCACAGTGCAGTTTAGGGCAAATATTGCGTGCTCAGGGCCGCAGCGGTGCTGACCTCCAGAAAATTCCGCCGTCTCTCTGTTGCACTCCGACTCCCCAGCAGTGCAGATCTCGGACTTATTCTGTTTTTCCTCCGCCGGTATACCATGAAGCGCGGCCCTGCCGTTACTTTGCAGACGTCCCAGGGCCGTAATTTAAGTGTCCTCCTATGGGCGGTAGTGCAAAGGCTGGTCCCGGCACACCGAATCCCAGCGTCCCGCAGTGGCCGTCTTGCCTCTCCAGAGCACTCTCCGGCACCTGACTATACGCGCTTCCGGGAGCTCCTACGCAGCGACGCTCTCGCCTCCCAGGGAGCAGGGGTCCCGGTGCCGAGTACTCCGCTTCAAGTCTGCTCGGGGCCACCCCTCAGGTGGTTCGCCTCATTCCGAGGGCGGTTGGTCTGCCGTGCGCTTGTTCTTCCCCGGGTAGCGCAGCCCTCAAGCACAGCAGGACAGCCACCGCGGCCGTGCGTGCTCCACGCCCCAGCCAGCCGCTGCGCAAGCCCGTGGCTTCACCGCTCGATCCTCGTCGTAGGCCCCACCTCCTCAGTTCGGCCAAGTCACGCCACAAGCAGTTCCGAGACGGCTCAGGCAGCAATAAAGGGGTCCGCAGGTAGCCACAATCTTCCGGCGATCTTATTTCATATTTGTAGTCCTCTACAGGCTCAATGAGTGCAGGATAGCTTCAGGATTTTACTGCGACCGAAGGAGCTCGCTCAAGAAGCGGCCATCTTCGTTGTGGCTAGCTCCGCTCCCCCCCCCCGCCCTCAGGATGTACTTTACACTAAGCAATTAGGTAAGCACCTCCTACCTCCTACTACAACAGCGATAAAGGCATGGGTTGCAACGAGGAAGTATTTGGGTTGGGAGGGCAAACTCACAGAAATGACACCTCTATGGGCGGGCGATCATCTGACGTAAATAAGAAAGCTGGGGGCTTCGCTAAATGGGAGTTACTGGGGCTGGAGACACTGGGAGACAGTTGGAGGGGATGGGCGTACGTCACATTTGCTGATCTACAAGGGGAATACGACATGGGAAGAGGAGAGTGGCTCAAATATATCCAGCTAGGGCATGCCCTGCGAAGATAGCTCGAGAAAGGAGAGACCTTGCTAGCTGCCTCTCCATTAGAAGACAGGATATTGACAGAGCGACTGCAGGACAAAGCTTTATCACTGATCTACAAAATAGAATTAATAATGCCCCAGATCCTATGGGCACCCTCCGGAAGACATGGGAACGAGACGTGGGGTCTTTTGAAGATGAGGAATGGGTAGAGATGCTCCAGGGCCCGAGGGAAGTGGCGTTATGGGCAAGGTTCCGACTTATACAGCTTAAAATACTACATAGGTTATATTGCCCCTAGGTCAGTGCTCCACCGAATGGGGCGCAGCGATAATACGTTGTGTCATTGGGGATGCGGGACCGAGGGGTCCTTCTATCATCTATTGTGGGAATGCCCAATCCTGCAGGTGTACTGGCGGAAAATAGCCAAGGCACTGACAGAGGTGGTGGGTATGGAAGTTTCACTAGAACCAAAATGGTTTCTTTTGATAACCAACGGAAACAATGATTGGCCAAGACACATAAAGCAATGGTTGACATTAGCTGCTGTAGTGGCAAAGAGAAACGTAGCAAAGAAATGGGGGGCGACCGCCACTCCATTAGTGGAGGAACGGGAAAATGATTGTGACTGGTGCTGGCAGGCGGAGGTCATGATATACAAGAGTAGAGGGTGCCCTAAGAAAGGAGAGAAAATTTGGGGGGGCATGGCAGACTTATCGAGGCTTATAGATGGATACTGTGATGTAACAGGTTTGCAGTTAGTTAAGATTGAAGAAAATCATATAACGCATAGGACTTGGAACCAAAACAAGGAATGATGACACAATATAATGGCTCTTTGAATGTACTGATCAGTGTTTAAGTACAAATAAAAAGATTTAAATATATATATTTTGTGATCGTAAGAGACTTTAATTTAGCTAAGGTTACATAAACCAAGAATGAACACTAAACAGCTAATCTCTCTGGGAGTTAATATCTGCTAGTTAGGATCTTAGTAGCGGGTATTTCCCAAAGTATGTTTGGCGGCTGGGTTTTTGGAGCGTGTGGTGGTCAGATTCTGTACTACTTATACGTCTTAGTATGTTTTTGATTAGAGGTCTGTATGCTGTTTTGAATTCTGTTTCTGCTCCCTTGCAGCCCATCATGTCATCCCAACAGTTCCCGCGTTCTGCTGCCCCAATGTCTGCTTTGGCTGCTGCTCAGGCTCTTCTAGCCAGCACAGGTGCTGCAGGAGGCCTCAGTACTTCAGGGTCAGGTAAATCTATTATGCTACTACCACTCCTTATGCAACAATTTCCCACCTGCTTATGTTTCACATATGCTTTACACTTCTGCTTGCTTTTATATCACAGAGCTTAGGGCTAAAAACAGGCGTTTCTGGCAACTATCAACTTCTTGCTGTTGAATTCTTTAAAAAATCGTCTGTGGCTGTGAATTTAATTTGTCTCTTTGGCGAGTTGGGAATGGCATTTATGCCAAAAAAGTGATGAAGTTTAAAAACAAAATGTACAGTTGAATTTATTTTACGATCTACCAGATGCCCAGTGGAATGAAACACTGGAAGCATTAGTTCATTTATCTTCACCAGGTCAGAGCGGATGTTAGTCTGCTCTGAAAGCTCTGAAACCCATGCTTGCTTCTTTCCTCCCATTTTAACTGTCCAGAAGGGATAATTCCAATCAGAATCGGTAATATTCCCAAGGTGGTCTCCTTATTCAGTTGGTAAGGAACATTGGTGAACAATGTAAGCTGCAGGCATGGATATAATGCCTCACATGCTGTGAAAAGGAATTGATTAATATCTTTATGGAACATTTTTATTAATTTGGGTCCATATGTGCTAATGTTAATATGCACTGTCAAGTGGAGAATACACCAGACTCCAATGTTTGTGCTTTGCTATTTTGAGATCTTTACTTCTGCTGTCTAACGGTTTGACCGCTGAGAAGTCACAACAATGTTGGTAACCATTGAAGGAGTTATTACTTGTTAAAACGTGTGTAGAGATTTGCACGTGAATTTGCTGCAGATTTCTGAGAGTGCTGCTATGGTGTATATCCTTCCTGTCAGGTACATAATTCAATTATACTCCACGTTTTGAGTTTAAAATGGAAGCGATTTCAAATTCTGCTTGTTTAACTAAAACCTGTGTTGTAGGGGAAACCATGACAAGTATGGCCTCTTAAGCAGTGGCTTATATTAGGAAGAAATGAAATACTAGGGTACTCATTTAAGATACTTATTAATGTCTCCAGTGTGAAAGAAAAACCGCAACACCGAGCATACTTGAAGTTTAAAATGCGTAAAATGTTTTTAATTTTCGCAAGGTTTATCCTTTTTCTTCCTAGACTGTGAAGGTTGAAGCAGCATACGTGTAACAAAAACTGAGACTTTAGATAATGTTTTTAACAGGTGCAGGTTTTTTAAATGAGAAGAGAGCAAAAAGACCTTGAAGATGGATAACACTGAAGATCTCATCTGTTGAGCTATCATAATTGATATTTCTCGCTTTGCCATGCAAGCATGAAAATGATGCCTATGCACGTCCGGTGCAAAAGCTCAAACACATTAATATAACATGGGCATGCAAAATGGTTGCAGGTTAATACACTTAGCAATTGTTTATATGGTATTGAATCATTATAAAACTGAAATGCAGGTTCACCATCTCCTCTATTTTGCACCTCTAGATGTAAAACGTAAAGCAGATTTATAGCCTCATCTTAATTTCATTAGCATTTCCAAAAGTACATTAATAAGTGTGTTCACTTCCTTCATAGTCTTCAGCTGTAGTGACAGGAAATTATTGTGCGCTATTCATCGTTTCAAAACCAATGAAGGCACCGCCCAATCAAATAAAAACAAAAAATAGATCATCGCTAACAGAATTGTTTTGCAAATATTATTCAAAGATCTTCATTTCCCATCCCCAAAGGTATCTCTAATCTGTGATCAAACACTGCTTCTATCCAGACTAAACCCATTGTGAACTTTTAGTTCTTGAATATTACATGAGTTTGAGTATGTAGGGACAGCACTCGGAGCCTATAATTGCAAAAACGGCAACATCAATTCAACCAGTGCTAACGAGGTAGCTGTGGCGTTTGCTACTTGCTCCAATATTCTAGCATTAAATCTGGTCTCACGGAGAGCCTATCCTACTCCATGCATGGGAAAGAGAATAGAAAAGAAGTGGTTGGTTTCAGAAATCTTACGGCCAGTTTTTGAAGATGAGGAAACTAGGTAGGTGTATGATAGATGGCAGGTATGTTATAACCAGTCTAGCAAGGCCTGAACCAGTCCAGGGGCTACCAATGGGTAGGCTTTTGTACCACAGACAGAATAGATTTGATACTTTGTTGGGACAGATGTGGAAATATAGGACTCCTAAAGCAATTTGGAAGTTATATGGAGGCACATATTCTGGGACCACAGCTAGGAAATTGTCACACTCGCTGCAGAGCAGCGAAGGTGCTGACATTACAAGTTTTCCAGAGCACGCCACAGGCAGCGTAAGCAAGATGGATAGCAGCATGAGTGATGCTAATAGCAGGAAAATGAGTCTTCAGGATGCACTGGTACATCTGTAGGGAGTAGGTAATCATCCATAAACTTTATTCGTTACTCTTCAGTAACATAAGTACATAAAAAGTCATAAAAATTTTTTACTTTAAAATTCATAAACAATAATACTCATAATCGTGCACAAATACAATTCGGTTAAAAAGAGACTACCCACAAATGTTTCCTTCTTCTTTAAAAACTGCCATAGACATGAACTCGTTGCACAGCAGACCAGTGAGGTGTTTTTGTAATTTCAGTAAAAAAGAGTACATCAAAAACAATCTTCATAAGAATTCACATTAAAATTCATGGACAATAAGACTCATAATCATGCAAAAGTTAAATTCTGTTATAAAGAGTCCACCTTCAAACTTTTCCTTATTTTTCAAATCTGCCATAGAGGAGAACTAATTGCACGGCAGACCAGTGGGTTGTTTAGTTGTTGCAAAAATATCAGAGCTGGTCTACACTGTTTAATGTCCTATTTTATAAAGAGGTAGGACACATTTTTAGGTCTCGGTTGGCGAAAGCAGCGCGCATGCGCTGCTCTCGTCATACGAGAGCTTCTTGGAATCAATACAGATTCCAAAGCTCTCGGAGGCGGAGTTAAAGCCCCGCCCGTCTTTTTGATTGGTTGGCGTCATCTTGCATGCAAAACGCTGGCTTCTCATTGTAAAGGAGGCTTCTTAGTCCCTCCTTGTTGCCGCCTTGTCTCCTTTTAGCCCCGCCCACCGGGATTGGATAGTTTACTGGCGGCGTTATACGGGATGCTTTAATTAGTTTGTGAGCACTATTTTCTTTACTAAACAATGTGGGAGAATGGCGGTGCTTGCCCACACAGCACTCACTGGACAATGGCGGGCGCTACTCGCTAATGACAGTGCACCGCGCTCTGTTTGTGTTTGTTTTTGTTTAACTTTAACACTGAGCGCGGCGCCCGCTTCAAGGACACCGCGCTCAGTGTTAAAGTTAAGAAATATATAAATAATCCGAGCGCGGTGTCCGTGAAGCGGCGCCGCGCTCAGTTTCAAAGTTAAACAAAAAAACGAACACAAACAGAGCGCGGTGCACTGTCATTAGCGAGTAGCGCCCGCCATTGTCCAGTGAGTGCTGTGTGAGGTGAACGGGAGTTTGTGACAGACAGAAGTCTAAATTCTTGACAAAGACCACCATTAACCGCTGCCTCTCGTGCTCCTCAATTGTCATCTGGAATTCCCTTCTGGGACTTGTTTTTCATAGCCCTCTCTCCTAAGTAGCAGCCCGACGCGTTCCCAGTGACTGCTGGGTGTCTCTATGTAAACATGCGACGTCTCTTAGCCTCCGAGATTCTGTGTCCCTGGCCGTCATGTGGCGACGACGCCTCTTTTCTCTCTCTCGCTTGCCAATGTTCCCGCCTGTCAGTCGTGCTTCTGGCAGCGCGGGCAAGGCTTGCGAGGAGGGGGTGAAGTCCCGGGAAGAGATAGACTAGGGCAAGAGCCGGGAATAGGAGGGCGCCCGGCTAAACTGTGGTGGGGTACGAGAGTTGAGCGAGAGTAGGGGGAGAGTGAAAGGGGAGGTTATAACAGGGGGTGAGGAGAGTGTCGAGAATGGGAGGTCGGGAGACAGAAGGAAAGAAACGAGTCCAGTCACACTCTGAGGAGGGTTTGTTGACAACAGTGTGACGAGAGTGCAGGGGACCAGCAAGGGAAAAAGCAAGAAAGGGGGTTGGGAGGACGCCCAGTCACGCTGTAATTTGGGGTGAAATGAGATAGGGGAGGTAGAAGATCAGGATGAGATAGCGTACTGTCAAATTGTGGCAGGGAGACAAACCGAGAGAAACAGAAAGGACAGGGGACGAGCAAAATGTGACTGTGTGCTGTCAAAGTGTGGTGGGAGTAAAGAGAGGGCGAGAGAAAGAATAGGGGAAGAGCAGAGAACGCGCATGGTGTCAAAGTGTGGGAGGAGTTGAAAGAAGTGAGGAAGAGGAGATGAAAGGAGGGAGTACCGTCGCACTGTGATAGAGGGTGAGGGGAAGGAAAGGGGATAGCGGGGAGAGAGGCCACGCTCACAACGTGTGACAGGCGATTAGGAGAGGGGAACCGGAGCTAAGACAAGAGCAGGAGATGGACAAAGGGTGCCAGTTAGCCCGTGACCGGGGTTAGTGGGTGAGGAGGGACAGCGGGAGCCCAGGGGAGGGAAGGACGGAGATTAGACAGATAGTGGGAGAAGAAAGGGAGGAGGGGGTCTGTGGAGTGCGGGGGTCTGTGGAGTGCAAGTATGACAGTGCGAAGAAAGTGAGGGAGAGTCGCGGAGCCGCGGGTGGCGCCTCGAAGTGTGCCAAGGGGTGCAGAGAGTGTACAAGAGTGGCGGCTCGGGGCTCCCTGGTGCATTGCGCTCGAAGTGTGCCAAGAGGTGCAGCGGGTGCCAGGGACGGCTCGGGACTCCATTAGCAGCTGGTGCGCCCTCCATCCCTGACAACGACCCTCTCCATCTGACTGACTGTGCGCCGGGCTTACAATAAACAATCCCGAGTGGTGGCTTTCAGTCTGCAGCTCAGAGTAATCCTCAGGGGATGGCGGGCGGCGGCCGCTCCCAGTGCGCACCTGGAGCTCGCACCGGCCGCACGCAGTGCCTCTAACCGGGGAGGAGCTGCAGGGATGCGCGCGGCCCCTGGACACTGGTGAAACTTGGCAAAGAGGGGCATGCGAGCCGGAGCCCGGACCCCGAGTCCCCAGACCCACCACAGCCATGGAGTCTCCCACCAAGGAGATCGAGGACTTCGAGAGCAACTCCTTGAAATACCTGCAGCCAGAGCAGATCGAGAAGATCTGGCTGCGGCTCCGGGGGCTGTGAGTATGGCACCCTTGACCCTCGCTTTGTGTGCTGCCTGTGCTGTGCTGCCATCCATGCTGCCACCGCTGGACCAACTCCACGCCCTGTCTGTGTCCGCAGCATCACCCCGCTTCCGTACTAATATCACTCGCTTGTCTCCCATTGAACTGCGATGACTGGCTTACATCACCGCTCGAATATTAACTCCAGTGACTGGCTCACATCACCTCTCTCCTATTATCCAGAGTGATTGGCTTCTATCACTTCTCTCCCTCAAACTCGAGTGACTGGCTCACATCACCTCCCTCCCTTCAACTCGAGTGACTGGCTCACATCACCTCCCTCCCTTCAACTCGAGTGACTGGCTCACATCACCTCCCTCCCTTCAACTCGAGTGACTGGCTCACATCACCTCCCTCGCCTTCAACTCGAGTGACTGGCTCACATCACCTCCCTCCCTTCAACTTGAGTGACTGACTTACATTCCCTCTCTCCTTTTAATTTGAGTGACCTGCTCACATCACCTCTCTCCCTTTAATGCAAGTGACCGGCTTACATCTCCTCTCTCCGTTTAAATGGAGTGACTGGCTTCCATCATCTCGCTCCCATTAACTTGAGTGACCGGCTTACATCCCCGCTCTCCCTTTAAGCTGAGTGACCGGCTTACATCGCCTCTCGTCTATTAACTCGAGTGATCGGCTCACATGCCCTCCCTCCCTTTAAGCTGAGTGGCCGGCTCACATCCCATCACTCCCTTTAACTCGAGTGATTGGCTTTCATCACCTCACTCCCATTAACTTGAGTGACTGGCTTACATCACCTCTCTCTCTTTAACTCATGTGATTGGCTCACATCACTTCTCTCCCAATAACTCCAGTGACTGGCTCACATCACCCCTTTCCCTTTGACTTATGTGATTGGCTCACATCACCTCTCTCCTATTAACCCCAGTGACTGGCTCACATCACCTCTCTCCCATTAACCCCAGTGAGTGGCTTCTTAAACAGTTAGATCATTCGTGGACATGCCAATAGACAATGCATGCCCAAGCAACACCCAGACATTCCAGCACATGTTGGCTTGAACACTAAACCCAGAAAGGTAACATGACACATGAGCGACACTTGAACAGAAATCTCAAGCCCATCCACGGCAGGTTTGAGGGGCTCCTACTGTCCTGTTTTGTTTTTCTGTACAATCTGGCACTTGTTGTTTGATTTTTCTCTTCAAGGCTGGTGGGCAGCAAAAGCATTAAAAATGCAATAGGTCTCGCCTTTCATTAAGTTAAAGCCATTTGCTTTGCTATACAATACCATTAGCAAAGCAAATGGCTTTAACTTAATCAAAGGCGAGACCTATTGCATTTTCAATGCTTGTTTTCTGGGGAGCTCATAACATTGGCAAAAGAATACAATGTGCAGATTCGTTAAGGAGGACACACCATCACAAGGGCATGGAGAAAGATCTGACAAGGAATAGCAATTAGCTGGGAACTCCACCATTAAAGGCAGCAAATTAATCCTAAGTCTGGTCAGAATAAACAGGTGCTGGGCGTTTTGCACTGGGGTCAAGTAAGCTTGTTGACCCTCCTAGGCAACAACAGATGGCTTTAATTTTTCCTCCTCCCATCTTTTCCTCACAGCCTTATTCTGAGCACAGAGTTTCATCTTGGCAAGCATTCTGCAAGAATCTGGTTTGTTGAAGAAATCTGCAAATCCGATCTCCTCACAGCAAGACTTTACATATCTTAACCACAGATCTCCAGAGCATGATCTAAGGTCAGGCTATCTGGAAGGATCAGTTTGTTCAGACCCATTTCCTTCGCGACCATATAGAGTCCCACAACAGAATAGGTGCCATCTTTTTTAATTTTTTTTATTTCTTTTTATTAAACCAAGCTTTGGTACGTCTTTACAATACTTTAGACACAGGGTAATGCCGGTCGGGTACATAGGAGGAACAATTACACATTACATACATTCAAATTCGCAATCCTTCAGTCCTTGGTCTGTCTTGTATTATCATGCTTCCTTTTAACGTTTATCTTGTTTCTGCCCTAAACATCTCCCAGGCAGACCAGATATTTTCCCATTTGTCCGGGCATCCTCTACTTTGATAAACATTTTTTTCTGCCTGCTGACACCAATCTAGATCATTCCCCCAGTCTTCAATCTGTGGAGGTTGAGTGCGTCCCCAATTTTAGCAATGTTCCTTTTGGCCACTCCAGCCGCAAGCATCAGCCATGTTTTGGTATGTGTGGGCCAATTCATTTCCCCCGTCACCCCCAGGAGGTACCATCTTGTTTCCACTGGAACCCTCTGCCCCACCACCTCTGTCATGATCCGAGCCACCTCATCCCAGTAGCTTTGTAGTTTGGTACAGGGCCAGAGTATATGAAAAAAGGTTCCTTTCTCTTTACACCCCTGATACAGTGATCTGTGTCACTCCAGCCCAACCGATGGTGGAGTGTTCTAGGGGCATAGGACCTATGTAAGATCCGGAGCTGTACCAACCTGAACCTCGCCCTAATGGCAATCTACCTAGGGCTCTGTATGGCCTCCCTCCAGTCCTCATCTTCTAGGAGTCCGAGCTCTGAGACCCCTGCTTCCCTCATGGGGACTAAAGGGTCCGGGAAATTATTCATGATTTTCCTGTAGGTAAGGGACACAGCCTTGTCTATCATCGGGTCTAGCAATAACGGGGAGTATTCCAGTAGTAAATCCCCCTCCGTAATGTGTTTCTTCAGGGCATGTCTGAGCTGGAGATAACGAAACCTTTCGGATTCCGCTAGTTGGTATTCCGTTTGTAACGCTTCAAACTTAAGCATGTGGCCTTTTTTCCATATGTTTCCCAGCCGCTCTATCCCTTTAAGCTTCCATTTCTGGAATCCCTGTAGCTTCCCCCACTTCCCTCAGCATGTCACTTTCCCAAAGTGGGGTCTGTTCGGTCAGTTTTGCTTCCCACCTTACTCACTTCATGGTCTCCCGCCAGGCTCTTCTTACTGTCTGTGTGTGTGGTGGGAATGGTTTCCCAGTTGTCTTGCAGTACAGGGCTGCCAAGTAGCCCCCGCTCCCCATTGCTTGTCTGTCCACCCGGTATGCCGGCTCTGACGCCGCTGAGAAGGCCCATTCGTTGATGTTAATTAGTTGAGAGGCCAGGTAGTAGCCCTTGATGTCTGGGATCGCTAGCCCGCCCTCATAAACTCCTTGTTGTAGTTTTTTAGCGCAATGCGCGGGACCCCCTTCCCATAATAAACTTTGAAGTTCTCCATCAATTGACTTGAAGACCGTGTTGGGGATCCGGTACGGAGTGTTTTGCAACACGTGCAGCAGGCAGGGGACCGCCATCATTTTGAATAGCACCACCCTGCCCAATAAAGAGACTGGGAGTCACCGCCAATGAATCACATTGTCTCAGTCTTTCAAGCTGTGGGTTTAGGTTCAGGGTCATGAAGTCCTTTTCGGACTTGGTTATATGTATTCCCAAATATTTGAATTCTTCCCTCCGTTCCAATGCTGCACAAGCTGACGTTAGCGGCTGCAATTCCGGTGTCAGTGGGAACACTAGCGATTTGTCCCAGTTTATCTGATAGCCAGAAAACTACGAAACAGCTGAAATATGTGAATAAGTCTGTGTAACGTCTGCTGGGGTTTATGAGGGTAGAGTAGCACTTCATCTGCATACAGGGAGATTCGTTCCTCCCACCCGCCTCTTATGTCAATACCGTATACCATAGGGTCATTGCGCACCAACTTTGCGAGCGCTTCTAATGCCATCGCAAAGATCAGGGGAGCTAATGGGCATCCCTGAAGTGTCCCTCTATGCAACCTGAAGGATCCGGATACTGTCCCGTTTACTCTTACTAGTGGGTCTTTATATAAAAAGGGCGATCCACGCCTGGAATTGTCCCGAAACCCATTCTAGTCAATAACTCAAATAAATATGGCCACTCAATGCTGTCAAATGCCATGCGAGCATCCAGCGCCAGTACTGCAGCTGCAGTCTCTAGCCGTAATGCAGTTTCGTGCATTACTCCAAATAGCCTCTGAGGTTCAGTCTAGTACTTCTATGTGGTGTAAAATCCGACTGGTCAGGATGAATTATTGTGGAGATTATCGGTTGTATCCTATTTGCTAGAGCCTTAGCTAGCACCTTTACTTCAAAATTGATAAGCGATATGGGCCTATATGAACTACACTGCTCAGGGGGGCTTGCCCCCTTTAGGTATTACTGCTATTGTGGCCAGTTGTAGATCTTCAGGTAGTTTTCCCCCTTCCAGTGATGAGTCAAACATGTCTAGCATCAGTTGTGCTACCTTATCTGCTACACATTTGAACATTTCCACGGGTAGCCCATTGGGTCTCGCTGCTTTCCCAGACTGCAGGTCTCGCATGGCTATTTCCTCCACTGTTAGCTCTCTGTCTATATCGTTTGTCTTCTAGTGAGTGCTCCATTAGTCTGATGTCCCTCAAAAGCTCTGCACTATCGCCTGCCGTTCTGGTCGTGGCCGACTTGTATATTGCCTCATAATAGGTTGTAAAGGCCTCCGCTATTTCCCCGTTCAACTTGCATAGTGCGCCGTCAGGTTTCTGTATTTCTAGGACCCAATTGCGATCAGTGTCTCTCTTCTCAAGCCATGCTATTAACTTGTTTGCTTTGTCCCCTATGTCGTACAAGCGCCTTTGCACGGCTATTGCATGTGATCTGGCAGCACTCTCCTCAAAATCGGAGTTCGGACTGCCGTAGTTGCAGTTTGTGCCCCAGGGTGGGGTTCCATGTTCCCTGTTGTCCCATTTGTTCCTCTAAATCTGCTATCTCCTGCTCCAGCTCCTCATGTTTAGCACGTCTTTCTTTCTTTTGCCCCCCTGCTAATGCCTGAGCGTGTCCTCTAGCCACTGCCTTGTATGCTTGCCACAAAGTAGTTGGTGAACTAACTGTCCTGGTATTCTTTTAAATATTGTTCCGTCCTTTCTCTGAAATTGTCCACAAATTCTTTGTTTCTAAATTGCCAGGATTGTATTTGTTGCGGAAGGGTGCAGTCCCTTACAGGGCCCCTCAGCACCACCTCTACCGATAAGTGGTCCGATATTCCTCTAGCTTTGTGTTGCTTGAAATAATCCTGCATATATATAATCTGTGTAAAAATATAATCCACGCGGGCTCCACTGGTGTGTGCTGCTGAGATGTGTGTATACTGTCTTGTATTAAGGTTATGAGCTCTCCAAAGGTCAGTTAACCCCATTTCTACCGCGAATGCTCGTAACGGAACTGGTCCTGCAGTTTTCCCTGATTTACCGCTTCTATCTATCTCTGGGGCCATCACAGCATTCATGTCCGCCCTCAGTATATGAATCCCTTGTGGCATTTCTAATAGTGTTTTGTTAATCCCTGGGAAGGTTTCTGAGTGGAGCTTTGGCGCTATATAGATGGAGCATACATTAATGGCTTTGCCCTCCCATGTCCCGGTCAGCGCCACACACCTGCCCTCGGGATCGCGCCAAATCCGGCCCGCCACAAAAGGGGTCGTGTTTTTACTTGGTATCGCCACTCCCCTCGAACAGGTTGTGAATCCTGCATGGGCTATTGGTGTGTAGCCGTATCGATTCAATGCTAGATAATGATTACCTTTTAAATGAGTCTCTTGGTGGAGCACCAAGTCGGGGGAGTGTCTACGCATATATTGAAGGACCATTGTAAGTTAGATTTTTTTGCCTAAACCGTTGACATTGCAGGACAGGATCGTCATGTTACTAACATTCGTGTTGCCATTGCCAATGTTTGGTTCCCTCCCCGCTCCCCGGCCCACTGTGTCTGTGAATTATGTACTGTGCCCATTTGGGTCCCAAAGCCTAACTCAAACATGTCAGTGAACAATGCATGTCAAACCGACATGCAAATAACAGCACCCCTCTCCATGCCACCCTGCACTGTAGGTCTAAAACTACCCACTGCCCCAATTTGCAGAGCGCCTGTCGCCCCTTCTTGAACATTCTACTAACTGGGGTCGGTTGACACCGTAATTGTGAAACCCCTTTCTTTAATCTTTGTGTAAAACTGGTTCAGAGGAGCAGGCCCGGCACTGGAGGCTGGCTGGAGGAGGAAAGCACAACAGAGGCGCAGCAATGGAGTTCAGAGATGCAGGTGCTCGCTTAAAGTGGGAGGAGTGCCCCCTGGCATGGAGTCCTCCGCACTTCACAGTGGTGTTGGTGGTGGGAGGCACTCCCTGGTGAGGTCTTTTCCAGTGTGGCTGCAGGACAGACTTTCCTTGGTGCACGTTCACAAATATCGAACATTCAGACTTTTAGATCCGTGGCAGGCTTCAGTATGACAGGCAGGCAGGATAGCTTGTACTGGCGAATGGAAACTGCAGTGACGGCGAATCAATTGCCTGCAATTCTGTAAAACTGGATCATCATTCAGTTGCAGATCTTGATTCGCAAGTGAAACGGGTGGATTTAAAGGGAGCATGATGGGTCGATCCATTACTGCACCTTAGGGGCGTAGTCTAGCCCTGAGGGAATGTCTTGCATTGACCAGAGTGCCAAGGTTAAGAACATCGATCCATTTCAGTTGTCTCTGAATATATTGTGACCATCTTGTTCTTTAGGGTGGAACTATCAACTTTGCTAGCAGGTTCTCAGTGGTAAGCACAGTGGAAGTGCGGTTTAATCCTAGAACTTTGCATACTTCCTGAACTACAGTGAAAGAAAAGGGGTCCCCGCTCGCTGAAAGGTGGAGGGGTACCCCGAACCTGGGTATGAAGTCTCTCAATAGTTTCTTGGCCACAGTGTCTAACCCTCCCTGAAAATATGCACATAATCACAAGAACACAAGAATAGGAGCAACATTTGGCTTCTGGATTAAGTCAATCTGCAAATGGATAAAGGGCCACCAAGGAGGTGAGTGTGCAGTGCAGTGACTTAAGCCCTTTTTTCAATGTCATGGCCTTGGCAGATAACTCTGGAGTGTCAATAGTTCTGGGCAAGGAAGGGAAAGAATGGTGCATGCCAGTGGTTGCTACTGCACAAATCATACCATCCCTCCTGACACGGGCAATACTATGATACAGGCTAGCCAAGTTGGGGAGCAAGAATTTCAGGGATGCCACTCTCCCAGTGCTGTCCATCCACATCTGCTCTAGGTCCCTTTTAAGGTCGAGCCTCGAGTAGCGCGCAAGCGCTGCTCTGCGAGACTTTAAGTTAGGGGTTTCGAAGCTGACCAGACGCTCGTCAGTCATGGCCTTTTCCCTGCGGTTACGCGCACGGCAGACATCTGTTTCCACCATCGTGCCCAGACGCGGGCGCGATAATTGGAAACACATGCTGGCCCTGCGGGTAATCGCAGGGAAAAGGCCATGACGCACGAGCGTCTGGTCAGCTTTCAAAAGCCCAGGCTGCCGCGCTCGCCCCCGCTGCCGACGTCTCTGCTGTCCAGCGCTTCACTTATTTGCTTGTTTTTGTTGCCACGTTCGCGCCGTTTGACTTTGCTCTTCTTGTTCAGTATGCTACTTTGTATCTGCGGTGCTGTCATTTATTTTAATTTCAACACTGTCCAAGCACAACACAAAGGAGAATTATCGATGACATCGGTGCTATAAGTAAGGACAACATGTAACAGTTGGTTTTGCCAGCATGGGTAAGAGCAAGGCCACAGAGGCTGCAAAAGACAAGAGGAAGGAGGCAAAAACAAGGAACCACTCTTTGATACATATTGCCCCTAAAGTCACTGTTTAAATAGTGCTGAAAATGTGGACGGGGGCCGGGTGTAATCGCCATTAGTCGTTCAAAGAGATACACAATGCTAGCTTCTGTAGAAGGGCCAGGAGGCGCCGAATGGATTCTATAGCTCATAAAACCAACATTAATAAACATATTAACCAGCAACACCTAACTCGAGTTCCAGCAGGAGTCTGCCCTCTGATTGGCCCAGTTAACCCTAACACAATGACGACGGAACTCTATTGAAAATTGACGCTCTGACCGAAGAGGTTGAAGAACTAAAGAAATTAATTGTAAAATTGGTGGCTCAAACTAGTAATGCAGGGGTCAGTCACGAGGGAGTAATTAGTAATCTTACCACTGTATGCAGGACTAGATCAGGTGACCAAAACATCTGATCAGGGCTCACAGTCACTTCCCACTCTTACAGATTGCAAGCAAACCGAGCAACTATTTGAACAATATGCAGAGCCCGGGCAATCTAAATGTAAACAAACGGCTGAGTATGAACAACCGGAACATAGGAACAAGGCCACCCTGTTAGTAGGGGCGAGGGGCTCTGATACCTACCGGACAAGTGAGAACTCGACTCCCAGGGGATTCACAGCAGGTGACAGGCATAGGGAAGGAAGCCGAACCGAAGAGCAGAGGCCGGTGGAGCGCCAATAACTCAAAAGCATTCAGATGGCAGATATTCGTACCGCACAACACACAATAGACCATTTCAATAGGCGCGCACATAGGGGTGGAGAGTCTCAGGGCACAAGTCCTAAAACAAGCATTGGCATAGCCAATAGGTCTCAGCGTTTGGGACCTTATAAGTGTTTAGCGATTGTGCTGCATAAGTAAATACTTATAAGGTCCCAAAAGCGAGACCTATTGGCTATGCCAATGCTTGTTATAAGTCTGTTTGCTTCTGCCTGTTTTTCAGCATCGGACGTTCACTCATGTAAAATAGACATACGTTTAAGAGTAGCGACAGGAAATAACATCAGTTTGCAATACATACATTGCAGCTGGATCATTGGGTGGTGGACAGTGTAATTGCATTTATTTAGCGCTTACTAACCCTTTGAAACGCTTTTGGGCGAGTAGCAGGCTACTCCAGAACCCAAAAATGAGAAGTGGTAAGTTAGTATAGGGAAATATGAAATTAATTTGAGTGGTGGACATTTGAGTTTATTTGGACTGAAAAAGGATAATAGAGGGATAGAAGAGGGAAGGGTTTGCATTTATATAGCACTTGCTACCCCTGATGAGGTGTCTAAGTGCTTTTCGGCGGGTAGCACTCTACTCCGGAACCCCAACAGGATTAGTTGGGAATTAGTATAGGGAAATATGAAATACATTTGAGCGGTGGATATGTGAGTCTGTTAGTTGGATTGAAAAGGATAGTGGAGGGATAGAAGAAGAAAGGGTCTAAAAGGTGTTTTTTTTTGTTTTTTGCAAATCATACCAATGGGAGGAGGTTTGGGATGAATAAAGGGTAGGTGGAGGGGGAAGAGTCAGAGGGACTCTGTTAGAAAGACTTGCTTGGAAGATCTGAATAGTAAGAGGTTTGAGATGATGCAAGGAGGGGTAGAGGAGAGAGAGGTTTAGAAAGGGTTCTTTTGGGGATCCTAGTAGTAGAATGGGGTTTGAGATGAGTCGGAGAGTGGAGGTAGTAGATATAATGAGAGGTATAGGGGAGAAATGGGGTAGTGCATTGGTGAGAGTAGTAGGATGAGGTTTGTGATGAGTCAAAGAGTGGAAGTAGAGGATATATTGAGAAAGGTATAGGGTGAGATACAGGGTAGTGCGTTGGAGATGCTGAATTAGAAGTAAAGTAATACATATAAAGATACAGAAGTACATGGCAGGTATATATGTATAAAGAAGGTAATATATGTATATTTAAGTTTTATTTAATAAACTCAGACTTTCAAGTGTTGCTGTACTTTTAGGAAGCTGGCTCTGTTTATACTATACCAAAGTAAAGTATAGTGTGCACAGAGTCCAGGGAGTCCCCAGAGGTATAGCAGAGGCTAAATTAGGTAAGTAGTAATGGCTCTCTTTGTGGTAGTGTGGGCGAGCAGTTGGGCTTATCCAGAGGGTGTGTTAGGCATTTATTGTATTCACTCAATCAAGGACTAATTACACACACTCGGACAGAATCCAGACCAATTAGGTAAATATAAAAAAGAATACTTGTGTTTTATTTTTAGAACCAAGCAGGACTTGGCACACGTAAGTAAAATATACTCTCAACATCAAGACTTTACAAGGCAATGCAGTTGTGGTTGAATTTGCAATCGTCACAGGTTGGTATTGGTTCAAAAAGCAGTTTAAATTACACAGTAATTACTTTTGGAATACTTTTGGATTACTTTTGGATTACATCAACTACTCGGGTGGTATGCCTGGGTACCACACCGGGGATCTCACAATACACGGTAAGTGAGACTTTTAAAGATTTGCATTGTAGTTACTTTTTCTCCCTACAAAACATCAGTTTAACACTTAAAACAAACATTTTAGGGACAAAACGCATAACGTTGGTCCCTATGGGAGAAAAATGTTTTTTGGTTTCACAGGTAAGTACTCTACCCCCAAGTGAGAGTTTTGGGGGGTTTGGACCAAGGTTCCCTGGTCTAGGTTGGCACTCGAGTTGCACCACCAGCGGCACTGGGGCAGCCGGGTGCAGAGTGCAGGTGCTCAATGTTAGCCAATGGGGCTAAGGGGGCCTTTGGTCAGGGACTGCTCATGAGCAGGCCACTTGGCTGTGAGAGAAAAGTTCCTGGGGTTAAGATCAGCACTGCAGGGGCCAACAATCAGCACAGGGGCGGCAGAGTGCCAAGGAGACTTCGGGACCCAGTGGATATCAATGGAGATCTTTGGTTCGGAAAGATGCTGCAAGTTTGGGAAGGGAGGCCTCCTGGAGGCGACCACCGGCTGAGAGGTAAGCTGGGATCTTGGTGGATGCCTGGACACCGTCGGTTGGGCCACCCAAGGCCGTGGGGCTTTGAGCGCAGGGGTGTCTTTTGGCATCTGGTTCTTCTTACCAGCTCCGGTCGGGGGGGGTTACCCTTCAGGTTGAGGCTGCAGGTGTTGTCTGAAGCTTGAGGGAGGTCAGGGATCATCGGATCCCAGGTTAGGATTGCTGGGGAGACCTCCTAGTGGTGTTGGGCCACTTGAGCCCAGGACGTGTGCATCAGGTGCAGAGTGGTGCAGAATGGTGCAGAATCGCGGAGCCGCCTGGATCCGGTTTCTGTGGGTGAGTCTTGGCTTGAGAAAATCCGTTGCTCGCGGGAGATAGTCTGTTAGATGAGTGTAGGGCAGGTCCCCCAGGCACTGGGGGTTGCTGGCTGCTGGACTCGTCGGGGTTCTAGCTGCAGGCAGGTTGAAGTCGGGACAGGCTTGAAGAGCTGGGGCCAAAGCAGTAGGTGTCCTCTTCTTACTTGGTCAGCACGGCTCTTCGGTCCTTCTTTGTTCCTCGAATCTGAGGAGGCAAGGTGTGGGGTTGCCCCTAAATACTAAATTTAGGGGTGTTCGAGATGTGCAGGTTGGGACCTATGGGTCCCTTCCTTGGGGTGAGTACACCCCTATTATGCCACCCTTCAGTGGAAGGGGACATGAGCCTCTTCCTAAATGGTTGGGTCCACTCATCCCCAAGATGGAGGGGACTGAGATGTGTGCTTCACTTTGCCTCCCCCACCTTAGCGGTGGGGTTGGCAAAGGTGGGCACACCTCTCCTCTTAGCTCGGTTTTCCCACCGATTCTCCTGCCCAAAGTGGGGCGTCCGAACCGGTGGGAGCCAGTTGCTGGGGGAAGCAAAAGGCAGGGACAGCTTACAAAGGTGGCAGGGCTGTGAGGCTTCCACTTTCGTGGACCCAGCCCATCCGGGGGAGGAGACATGATACCTCTGCCCAGAATGGGCTTTGTTTCTGGACCCAGAGAGCGGAGGCTCTCTACCCAGGGGTTCAGAAACTTGTCTGGTGTTGGCAAATGGTGGGCAGCCATTCAGGAACCACACCAGAGCTGGTCGTTTTCCGGGGAGCATCTCTAAGGTGCCCTCTGTGTGCATTTGACATTAAACCCCACACTGGCATCAGTGTGGGTTTAATGTGCAGAGAATCTTGCTACCAAACATTTTTTTTTTCTTTTAAACACACTTTAATTGTTTTTCAATACATCCAGGTGTCCGTCGAGAGATGTGACCAGTAAATATTCAATGTCAACAAATAGGTTAGACCATACCTTACATAGGTTCCCCAGTTCTCCTGCAGTCAGACATTTAGACTACACATTATATGATAGTCGAGCTACTAAATGTAGGTTGCTGTACAGCAATTTGACATCCTCTCGTGTATTCTAGGCCTTGGACTGCAAATTTCAGTTCTCCCTATTCTAAACAACCAATCTCCTCCCTCCCTCCTGGCATGCCATGGCTGGGTTTGTTATAGATCATACTGCAGGCAATCGAACGCTTCCCCATCCCGGAGTCCAGAGGGCGCGTTAGGGCAAGGTTCCACTATAACACTACTGCTCAGTCCCAGGGAGTTTCCAGCAGTGCGCATGTGAGGTAGGGTCACAGGCTCGTAGTGCCCATATGCTTTACTAGGTCTAAAGTGCTGTCTGTTCAATCAGGGGATATGTGGGGGCTCTTCCAGCAGTGAATTTCTGGTTGTTTTAATTCTTCTATTAATGCCTCCCAGGTCTGGCCGCCTCAAGAGAACCCTGACCTCGCCTGGCATCTCTAAGGCAAACTGCCCCCTCATAATCTGACCATCGCAAGACTTTCCTTTCCACTCTTCCGCGCTAGGTCCCCTTGGTGTCTTCCAGTGTCGGGCAATCTCCTCTTGGTCAATAGGAGCACCAGGTCCTGGAAACTACCAGCTCCTTTAGTCTTGGGGGTATGCGGGAACCATTGGAGTTGACATTATTCTGGTGTAAAACGGACCTCTCTATCTGCTACCTCGGTCAAGGTGTCTCACTGTATCCAGAAATCACCTAGTTGTCATCCCGAAGTGTTGGTTAACCTTCCCGGTGTGAGGTATGCCCAATGAAGCGCATAAAAATTGGTCAGAGCCAAAGGGGGCGAGGCCTGCGGGAGCTACATGGCGGGCCTGCCTTAGAGCTGCTCCGTCACAAATCCCCGTTATCCGACTAAATTACACACGTAGGCGTACCATCCATACTGGCGATGCAAGGGTATAGCCCACCTGACTCCAGGGGGCCTATGCTGGTACGGCGGAGGCTGCGAAACAGAGAGATGGATTGCTGGGCACAGCGCCCGGCCCTGTAGCTGCTCTGACGTCCAGAGCAAAGCCCACAAAAGAAACATCCACCGGGTGACCTGGGCAACACAGATGGGTGGCGCGGCATAAATGATCAGAAAGGCCCGGAAGAAGAGACAGTAGCTGTGCAGCACCTGGAGCTGTGAAGCCTGAACCCAGCAGAGGAGGCCCTGACGAAGGGCTGCTTGATACGTCGCAGAGGCCGCAACTGCGGCAATCAAAAGGGAAGTCCCGCACTGCGGAGGTCAGGCTGACCAGACATCTGAGCAGAGGTGCAGGACGGTAAGCGATCACCAAAGTCCGGCAGCAGCCAGGAACTAAGTCCTCGCGGAGGAGCCTGCTGGCCCCAGGGACTCCATTGTGTGACTGCAGGCGAAGGGCGGCTGGCGACGCGGGTGGCGTTCAGAGCCAGTGGCTCTGGGACAGTTGAAGTGTGCATAGAAGCGGCCTGGGCCCAGCTACTGCAATACCAGAGCCACCCACACAGTGTGAGCGGGGCACAGCGTATGGATGAGCAGGGAAGGAGTGGATGAGGCCTCACATAGATAAGGAAGCAAGTTGGTGCAGCACAAAGGTCAGTGAGGATCCGGTCTTGTCCGTGGCCCCGATGCCCACATGTGGCGGTGAGGAATCTGGTCTGACAACAGCGGGTGGCAAGAGGCAGAGGCAGAGGTTGGGGTGAGGCAGCAAGACTAGGGCTCCATGCACGGGCAGCCCACTCCCGACCCAGCGGACACTGAGCGACGAGCCCGCTTACGCAGGGGGCGCCAGGGCAGAGGAGCCACTAACCAGCAAGGTGAAAACAACAGAACTGCGACCTGCACTGAATAGGCCCTGAGGACCTAGATAACAGAGTGGGGTGAAACGCCTTGCAGAGGCGGGACCTGTTAAACGTGGTGGAGCCCCACGAGCTGAGAAGCAGTACACCTGTGACTACGTCCAGTTGAAGGTGCTGTTGACGGAACACGCACAGTGATTCACTATACAAATCCTATGGCTGTGCACCTGCAGCAGAAAGACGCCAAACTAGCCTGTGACCCTCCAACCAAAGCAAATAGTAACGCCCGCTACTCGATTAACAGTGTCCCAGGTGCTCAAAACTGAAAGCCACCCTGGCCCGGTACTGTCGCGGCGGAGTGCTTGAGCGAATTATCGGGGAGAGATTTGCGGTCTCCTGTTGCCATCCGGGTAGCCCCCTGTAAGTGAAGTATTGTAGCCGACGGCAGGTGACGTTGTTGCTGGAGGACGGACCGTGCATTCACCAAGGGGTTTCCAAGACGCTGCAGTCCGGGGAGCCACGACCTTCACGCGCTTTGCATCCCACTCTGCTCATGCTGGCCGAAAGGAGGCGAGCTCAAGGTGATGGGCCGCACGAGGGGCACTGGAGCCCGCACCTCTTCACGACCTATAGACATGTCGGCCGAAGAACTACTGCAACTCACCGACCCTCCAAACCATGGGCTTAACGCAATACTGAATGCCATAGAGAGGTCTTGTGTGTCGCTGTAATCCAAAATAGACAGTGTAGCTGCTGATCTTACACTCCTGCACGCTGATCACAGGAAGTTAGTGGACCAGGTGAAGGCCACGGAATGCACCCTCTCTGAACTTCAGCCGATAACAAACTTAACTGCCAAACAACAGTCCACACAGGAGGCCAGAATTTGTTTCCTGGACGATAGGATGGAAGACGCGGAGGGCCGCTCAAGGCGGAACAATATCCTCCTGATCGGTCTACCGGAAGGGACAGAGGGACAAGATGCGGCTGTATTCGTGGAAATATGGATCAAGGACTTACTGCCTGACACCTCTCTATTCCCTTCTTCATGATCGAGTGAGCGCACTGCATCTCTTCCAGGAGACCAGTGCCGCAAATGGGGACCCGCCCATTTATCTTCAAGGTATTGCACTACAGAGATAGAGATGCAATACTGCGCGAGACAAGGAAATTCCAAGACATCAAGATAGAAAACACGTGAGTAATGGTCTTCCCAGATTACACGGTGAGAGTACGTCGAAGAGGATCCTTCTGCAGGTGAAGCAAAAGCTCTGCCAACTTAACATCCAGTACTCACTGCTGTTCCTGGTAAGGCTCCGTGTGGTAGCGGATGGGAAGACGAGATTTCTCAATTCGCCACAGGACACATGGGACTGGCTAGAAACAACTGATCGTTTCTCAGGACCTCGTCCCTCTGGAGAGATCAGCACACGGAACAATGCTTTGATGGGCCCAAGGATTCGCAGACGCTATAACAAGGCGCGATCACAGGGACTGTCAGCGCACCAGATCTAGAACAAATCATAAGAGAGCGCCGGGAAACCGTAAACGAAGCGGAACGCATAGCGGCCACACCAGAGTCACCTGGGAGAGACGACCACGCGACAGTGGGAACCCCGTCCAACAGCACCTCACTAGCACTACCAGACATTACCCCGCAGACCTCAGACACCCCCCCGTGCAGCCCTGCAGCATCCTCCAATGCAGCAGTCCTGAGAAACTGGGCACACGGCTGAGAATTGGAAGACGTGTGGAGACACACATTGCGGATATATTCATTCTACTCAGCAACACACACTGCATGTCCACTTAGATTTCCGTGCACTCCTCCCCTGCTTCCCTCTGTAGTGGACACGGATTACCTGGGATTTCAAAACTCGCGCCTCCCAATATCACTTACTGAAGCGACACTGATTACCCTCCCAAAACCAGACAGGGACCCCACACAGCTGAGCTCATACCGCCCACTAGCTCTACTTAGCGTAGATTACAAAATTTTAGTGGGGATACTAGCGAGTCTGCTGTCGTCCTTACACCACATCTCGTTCATGGGGACCAGAACGGGTTTGTACTCTGCGCGAAACACAACCCTCAATCTTCGTAGTCTGTTCAGGGTGTTGAGATATACCTCGCGCGACTGGCCAGAGTCGGGAGGCCTGGTCTTAGACTTGGA